>OW387140.1:20138950-21494243 GCA_936440205.1 Lepidonotus clava | reverse complement strand
GAATATTCACTATTGAGAATTCGTCAGAACGCTCATGAAGAAAATAGAGACCTCTACATAGTAAATGCACAAGTACTTATGATTGAAAACCTCAGGAGTATTTATAATTGAAAACCATGGGAGTCTCAGGAACTGAAGTCTAATCATGGAATTTGAGCAATACAGGTCATGTAGGTTCCATAACGATGGTAGCGTAACCTTGCTGACACGCTTATATAAGAATCATAGGCATGACAATGGAAGAGCGTTGGCTTCATCATCAGAAGGTTAGCTGTACAAGAATCTGTCCTGCTGCTGTGGTACTAGACATTCTCCCTGCATGACAGAGTTATCAAAGGCCTAATGCCAACGGCCATTGTATGTGGTGCCCAGCCTTTGGGATACTGCATATTAAAAAACACCTGCCATGGTAAAAGTGAATGGGTATATAGTCCGGCAGGGGCGGATCCAGAGTGGGTGTCCTGGGGGTCCTGCTCCCCCCCCCCTCCCCTTTTGTAGGACCCCTAAAGAGAGGGGGAAATGCCTCCCGCGTACGCGATATTGCATGCGGTTTTGATACTTAGCCTTTATGCTGACCCCCCCCCCCCTTTCCGTCCCTACGTTCTCATAGATGGAGCAAGGGTGAAATAACCCTAAGTTTCAGAACCACTGAGTCGGGTGCCTCAAGCAGAAAGCAGTTGTTCACTCTTGCCTGGGGAAATTCCTTGACTTATGTATGTGACATGCTTCAAGTTCCCATTTCTATATACTTCTGACACCGTTATGAATTTTGTATATAATGGAATTAATTTAGGCGATACTATGCATATGATGGTGTCAACTGACGTGACGGTCGTACGTATTGGCCGCGCATTGGACTAACAATGTACACGACAGGAATGACATTCCCATTTCTGTATACATACTACTAATTTAATCACAATTAATCACGTGTACTGAAGACCACGTGGACACGACGCGACCACTTAAATATTCTCATTTGTATACACTACTAACATGTCGCGCTTATAATAGAATCAAAATGAAAACACCCTTTGGCGAAATTTGTTAATTATTGTAATCAAAAGTGTTCTTAAGGGGAAAGGGGATTATACCTCTGGTGTAATGTGGAAGAGAAACAGAAAAATACCTACAAATATAGGTAGCATGTGAAGTGGTATTTGAATTTACCAATTGTACCAAGTATACCAATTGTATGTCATTCTAAAAAATACTGACGAGCTGGTAAACTTTTTAAGCATTCTACTTATTTAACTTCTCGGGTCTATTAATTTTTAATGCCCTTATTTTCGAGATGTGGTATAAATATATGTGTGATCGTATGCTCTTTCCAACATACATCTAATACTTCCTGAATGCTGCGCAACTTGTGGAACCTATCCCCAAGCATTAACTGTTATTAGGTAATGCAAGTGTCTATAACTTGTTATCCTTTATTTACTTATCCCTCTTCACAAAAGCAGGCGCTTTGAACCTCCAGTTGATTTTGGTTTTGACAGGGACCTGGCTTTGTGTTTCTGAATTATACTTTTAAGCATAGACATGGTTTCAATTGAAGAGTTTAAGAATGTGGACGTCAAATGGAAATTGATCCTTTTCAAAGAGAAAAAACAGTGCAGCTCTGGTAGATTCAAGCTGATGATAAACTTGAGGTGACAAGATGAAACCTTATATTATACTGAACACACAGCAAACAAATGCAGTCACAAAAGCATACGGAGTAAAAGACCAAATAAACGGACTACATCCCCAGATTACTGGAGAATACCCAACAGACTCCTACATTGTGTACCCATGAATTGTTCAAATGGCCATTCACCTCCCACCAGTGCCAACGTTTTACATTACCAGCAAAGCCTACCAAAAAACTTTCACGAATCAAAAAGAAAATCGGACATGTGATGTTCTCTGGGGAAACTTGTGGTTTCCTGATGGAGATAGTTGTATTCTCAGCAGTCCTTGTCCGAATGTTGCTCTATCTTTTGATACACGAGCGAGATGGAATTAGGAAAACGCTCATCCAAGCCCATGATGGGGCAACCTTCGGGTGAGTGGTCGTGAATGTCTTGGAAATGTGCACTCCGCACGAGGCGGGCAGTGGGTGCGGTATGGTCAGAGGGAGTTCACGAGGGGCTATCAGAACCCTCAGGTGAGCTCGTGGTTAGTATCTCATGTGACATGCCTAGCAGGTGCCTCAGACGGTCAGTCCGGTACTCATGACAGGGACCATGCCCAAAAAATTTAAAAGGTGGTAGCGTGTAGGCTCTTTGTTGTTGTACCCGTTAACATCCCAAACCCGAATATCAGACCGATTTGTCCCCATTTTCATGCGGTGGAGTTCGTTCCTAAGCGTTTCACTCCCTTTATTTCTTCTAAGTCCTGTTCTTTAATTTGATTAAATTTTGGTCTAATTCTAGCTCTCTGACCAAAATCTTCAACTAGTACTATTATGCTCTTCTAAGTCTTTTGGTGGTCCATTCTCAAGAAGAAAGGAGGTCAGGGGGGGCGACCAAGAAAAAGATATGGAAAATCGCGTCCCACGAAAAGTTTAAATACCCACGATAGCTCCATTTCCTATTGTGGCATTTTAGAAACCAAAAATTTTCGTGGCTTTTTTCTCTCTTTTTTTTCAAAATTATACAATCTCAAAGTGTCCCAATGAACTCCAAATACACATTGGAAAGTATCTAGTTGATTATATATATTATAAATGACTTTAGTATGATTTCTCACTGAACTTTAAGGTCCACGAAATTTTCGTACATTTTTTCTGGGGAGATTTTTCTATCGTGGCCACGAAAAAAGGGTAAAAACCACTCTACAAAATTTCGTAGCTTTTTCTTGGTCGCCCCCCCTGAACACAGTGAGTGCCAAGACGGGACTGTTTATTTTCGTGTAATCATTTCTATCTATAGCCATAACCTGGCTCCTGATTGGTTACATAACATCACGTGGTCACTTCAACCCTTTACTGAGGTCACTTCCGGTCAATGATACATCATGCATTACGATTCCGTACTTATAAACTCTTGCATGCATTTTCGTACAACTCGTACCGTACAAGTTCATACCACACGATCTTGTGTACTTCGTGATCGTGTCCCAAAACACAGCTTTACTCATTTCTTTACGGAGAACATTACTTGTCTTTTAAGCTTTATAATTATTGCATGAACTCGTGTCATGACATTGAATTGATTACTATAATTCATCACATAAGCATGAATATGCTTGTTCTGGCACAAAAGCCCAAGTCATTAAGTCATTAATTAGGTTAGTGCATGAAATGATGTAAACCATAAGTGAGGTCACGAAAGAGGAATTAAGACCATGTAACTTGATTAGCTACTGATCAAACACTATATACCTACAAAAGCATGTGTGAGACAATGATTAAACCGGCCCAATCTAGAACTCATGGTGTTAATGTCTTCTCCTTCTTGAACACAAACTGATTTAAGGTCTAGTTCTAGCTTCCTTAGACATGAAGTTCTAAGCACCAAATGGGGAATTAGCCAGACGTTTGGGAAAAAGAAAGACTGCTGAACTTGGAAATAAATTGGGGGGGCATGACACAAAATACAGGCACGAAAGGACACATTTGCACAGACACAATAACAATGATGGGCACAAGACACTAAATGTTAGGCCAGTGGCTGCCACGCGACCACCTTGTCTTCAGGAGTGCCGACCCAATGTCCCGACTTCAGGAAAGGGAATTGGACCAGTGTTAGTCAGAATAGTCATGAACAGTAGGCACCCCGACCCAGCTATCAGTCCTGAGTCAGGAAGGTCACCATAATTCATCCACCCTGAGTAGATACCTGGTTCCCCCCTCCCCCCTTCTTTCTTTCCGACATCCCGAACATTCTGGTTCATCCCCTCGGTATCACAACCGATCAGCCCTTGAACACGAGGCATGGCTTCAAAAAGCCTACCCCATCTAGTCTTGTCCCCATTCCCGGGTCACAGCCAAGCAATTGAACAGGAATGAATCCCAAAAGTCCCCAATCCCCCTTTTGCCACAACATTCTTACTTCCTACAAAATATGCATGAGACGCACAAATATATTTTTAAACAATTATTATTTACAAATTTGATAACAAACAATGATCAATAATCAATCAATAGATAGATAAATAGTAGATAAATGATTAATCAATAAGTAAATAAATATTAAGTAAAACAATAATGTTTGAATAAATGAAAATAATTAATAACTGAATAAGAAATAATCAAATTATTAAGGACAAAAAGACATTAAATGGCAAAAGAGTTGCCATTAAAGGTTAAAAATTAGAAATTAAAAAAATAAATTATAAAATAAAAATGTTAGTGCCTTTAACAAATAAAGACTTCGTTGTCACTTAGTGCCTTGAGCCTGGCACTAAATGACAAAAAAGCACTAATTGGTGAAAATCTGTCACTTAGTGCCTTTTGTCATTTAGTGCCTTTACATGTGTGCATTTTGGGCGATGGGCAATTGACAACTGAATTGCTGAGAAAATTGCAACTTGCCTGATATTCCAGTTGCCCAATGATTTCACTTGCAATCTTGCCAGTCCCCCATCACCCTGCAACATTAAAGTCACCTAGTGGGTATTGGGCTTAATGGTGACTGGTTGCCGGTCACTGCTAATGGCTGAAAAGTGTGCAGTTCCCTAAAATTTTAGGTAAAAAAAAAGATACAACTGATATGATTTTTTTTATTTTCCCTTTCTACAGGATCTCTGAGTTTTTATCTAAGAGAAAGGTTTTACAGTTCTCTTTTGAATGGTATAAATTATAAGATGTAAGGTCTCATGTCATATTCTCAGAGAAAATCAAACAAACACAAATAGGCAGCATCAAAATCGGTATGTAGAATGCAGGCTTAAGACATGGGGTTGCGAGTCAATGTTGGGCTAGCGATGAGATACTAGACACTGGTCACACGATCTGCATCACTTCTCGGAGGCAACTGACCTTTGTACGAAGTGCTGGGCGTTCTACTCTCCAGTTTGACCAATTATCCCCTGTCATGACCATGACAAGCCTCGTATTGGGCCTCACTTAAGGAGATACAAAAGTTGTGTTCCTCTTTTTCGATATTTTAGATCAGAACTGTTCCACCATTAGTATGTAACGTTATATGCTGACCATGATTGCAATCAAAATAATTAATTGGTCATTTGGCAGATAACAATTGTGAAGACGCCATAATTTCTTCAAGTGATATAATCAGCTGCCATGTGCATCAATGTGCAAAAATCGTTTATTGGATAGAATGATGTTTCCTCATATTTCTACCCCCCACACCGATTGGCCACAGGTACTACCGGTTTTACATTAGCAAAACCATAAAATTAATGCATGTCTTACCTTTTGAATATCAAGATACGACGAGTTATACAGTCATTACTCCTAACGTTTCTTACTTCCTAACAAACACCAGAAATATAGGGTTGTAAGTCAAATTATCTCATTCGAAGAGTCAGATCTTGATTAGAATAAGACCAGTGTAAAACACCCCCTTACAACAGTTTATCAATACGTCAACAGCAGTGAAACCAAATGGTTTTATAGTTTATAGTCACCAGGACATAATGATTGTAATGATGTTCTTATGATATCAAAGCTACACACCTTTCAATTTTTTTCTGATAACGTCTATGTAGAACTTGTCTCTTTCCATAACCAGCTTATAAGCATTGGCTAGGTAGAAGGCGTTATCCTAAAAAGATAACGTAGAGAGAGGTTTCCCCCAGAGACTTCTGGTAAGACGATGCTTAAGGGTTTCTGGTCCCCATTTATTCCGTTCTCGCTGATCATACTTCCCCTGTAGTCCCTGCCCTTGCAACCGCTTTCCCGGCCTGCACCCTGTTCCCGACGTCCCCAAGGCGTCATCACCGCTTTATCACGTGATCGAAGAGTACAAAGGGGGCAACCTGTCATGCATATTTCATCTGGGCCACCTGTCGACCGTCGGAGGAACTAAGTATTGGGATTTCATGGGATGTAGTCAATCGTATCACCAAGCCTCCAATGATAATAAGTTGTGAATGGCTTGTATTAGACAACTTATGTCATTCTGTACTGCCTTTCCGTTCCTCTATCGATCCGTTCTTCAATCGATCATGTTGGTTTGCAAAAGACATTTTATACATTCTTCACATTAATATAATTCTGTTGTTTTTAGAAGTCTACAAAGAATGATAAACTCATGTCATACGATAGTGAAAAATCCGTGATTATTGATTGTTCTAATACGATCCCCTGTCTATCTTGAAGGCACATACATCATTGATTTGGGTTAATAACTACATCAGTATCATGTGCTGTCGTAGGTAAACGAAATTGACAACATGCACCACTCAATACAATGATCTTATCAGCATAATTATGGAGATTTTCCTATGAAATTGTATCTATAAACGGACAGGAGACAGTATAATTGTAATATTGTCTAATTCAGGGGTACAAGGAAGCCTTGTGCCTCTTAAATACAAGTGAGTCAACCCGTTTGTAGTACAATAACAGGCAGTCTCACTCTGTGCTCAGGAAGTCTCACACGTATGTCCAATACATGTATAGATTAACAGATGATAACATATCCACAGTCTAAAGTACCCACATTAGCACACGCCACCAGACACAGACTCTGAGAGTGCAGTGAGTCGACCTTAGCTTCTCGCAATCATGCCATGCAATATCATGGCCAGAGATGTGTATTGCCTGCAAACCATAACCCAACTGACTTTTCAAAGCTCGGAGTCTTTCTCTTAGCTCAGAACCACACAAATGCCACCTATGCAAGGCTAAATTGTTGGTTCAGTATAAGTTTACTTTTCAGTATATCATTATTCCCTTTTGGAATATTAAAACGTAAAACCTACGTCATACACCCTGTACAATGCACTATACTTCAAGATGATCTATCACTTTATATTGAAAATAAGAGAGGTGAAATTTCCTCCCACAGCCTATGCAGGGTAGGTGAATCTGCATTAATATTAGATGATGTGTATTATCCCACTGGACACTAGCGGAGATACAGGCTTCTATATAGGCATTTAATTTCACATACATTTACTGATTGGGAACATATAGTCTCTCAACACAATAACAAACTCACTGGGGACTGTTCTTTTTAGCTTCCCTGCAAACAGAACAAAAAAGAAACCATAGTCTAATCATGTCCCATGGGTAAATGATAAACATTATGGTTCGGGGATGTTTTTCTGCGTTTTCTTTATAGCTGTAGGGTTCTGATATGATCTACCTTTTTCTTGATTAATCTATAGAAGTCATTTTGATGTTCTGTTGTTTAGATGACTTCCCAGAGGAGGGGAAAAATGAGCTTTCATTATATATCTTATCCAGATAGATATCAGAATGAATGAAACTGATGCTGTGTCTATTTTTTCCATTGGTAAGATTCTTAGCGCATATTACTAAAAAGTACTGAAAATTCTGTGTCAAGTTGAATAGTGATTCTTTTACAGAACGAATCATAATCATAAATAAAGTTGATTTATTTTCCATAGATTTCATTGATGGAGAAAATTCAAGATCTTTTTTGCATTTGGTTGCCATGGTAACCAGAACGTTGATGGACCACTCAAGCCTGCAAATACTACTGCTATGCAAAAAAGGGTTTCCATGGTAAACATGGAATGAAATTCAAATATGAATTCTGAATCTAGGGATTCCTTTGCTATGTTATGCACAAAACAGATTCTGAATATCCTAAATAGAAAAGAAATGGCAGTATATTTCATGAATTTATATTTGGCATTTCAATTTTTGGCCCAGTTTCTTTTGCGTTTTATCTTACCAAATATCAAAGGGTAGCCCATTTTACCATATTTATCCTATCTGACCTCTATGTCTTCAAATGAATTTAATACTTGTTCTATTTAGAATACTGACAAAATTCTTTCAGTATTGGAAATCCCAGGACGTACAGCTTCCCTGTTCAATATTCCAGGCCATGAGACTGCTTTTCACAAATGATGTCACAACTGTATTTCCTTATGGTTTGGAGTGATTATCTAACCATTAGAATGGGGTGATAAATACTTAAGATATGGATCTGAGATTCAACATCCATTGGTAAGTGCCAAACATGGGAAGATGTGTACTGAATATAAAGGGTAGCATGGCAGACTATACCAACGTTTTGACTTATACTCATGGACCTGTAATCGGAAATACATGTATACAAGCATAATCTCATATAGCTGACGGCGGTATTAAAGTAGTTTCCATAAAAATAAGAGGTGGGAGTACAAGGCGAAGGGAACTGTGGCAATCTAATATCAATATCATATACTTTTAAGTCCATTTTTTGCCAAGATCAAATTAAGGTTTTTGAAATACATGAATACAGATAAACATTATACCTAGAGATTCTTCTGTTTTAATCTCTTGACGAATTCCATTCACCCAAATTACAAAGATTGCAAATGGAAAAAGAATGACCCTGTTAATTTGGGGCTTATCAACCTACGCTTTGATAGGTCTTTCATCAATATTAATTTTACAGAGAAAATGGTGAAATAAGTCCAAATGTGACTAAAGATCAAATTGTGTGTACATTGATATGTAAATTGAATATTGTTGCCATGGTACCCTGAATGTTGATCAAACAGCAACACATAGAATTACTGAACGTCCCTATTTGGCAGGATTTTAAATTCCAGTGATCCATCTCCATAATTATCTCCTCTGAAATGTCTCAAGTAGATCAGTAATGCAAAGCCTGGAGGCTGATACAATCCAACCTACATGTCAGCCATCTTCTTGGTGTCATGCTGTCATTTCTTCCGGTGATCACTGTCTTATGGATAGGTTTCACACATGTGTGATGTTCTCTGGTAAGTCGGGGTTGCCGATTCTTACAACAGAGGAACGTGGGGGTTGTTCGGGTCTCGGGGCGGACGGGGAATCCGGGCCAAGAACCGAGATGTGTTTCTAGAGTCGTGCCTCGCGCAGGAGGGGGGGGGGCTGAGCGAATCGGTCGGGAATCGGCGCTCGATGTCAAACGGAGGACTGCGGGGAAGGGAAATTATGGTAGGGGTACGGGTCGGCCGGGGTTCGTCTCGCTCTATCTCCCAGACCAGCATTCACCCCCACCGGGCGGTCCACCCCACGGTTCCGGTCCGCGGGGGCGATGGGCCGACAGTCGCCTATTGTTTGGTAGCGTGGGGCCGAGCCTGCCGCGCCCTCGTCCCCGCGGACTTCGTTCCTTCGTCCCGCCCATCATGCCTTCGTGCCATGCTACGCCTCGGTCTCCGGGACTGTTTCGGGCCTTCGTGCCTTACTTCGGTCCTTCGTTCCTCGTTCTTCGGGCCGTCGGGCCCCTACCCTAAGTTCCTACTATTTATCTCGAACTTCGACTGTTTTATCCTAACTTCTGGTTAATTACTCGAATCGGCTCATCTTTAGCGGTTGTTTCAGGAAAGAAGACACGTCTGGACACAAGGAGAACTGTTAAAGAACTCTGTTTATTCGGGCCTCACCGCCCCTTTATATACCCAAGAGGTCAGCTCTGATTGGCTGCTTTCAGTCACGTGATCTACAACTGACGTCACTTCCGGTTTATATTTCACTTCCGGTTTACATATTTCCGGGTCTCGTTCCTTTACATTTTCGTTCCTTTACACTTTCGTTCCTTACATATTCGTGCCTCTTTTTCGGGCTTTTTATACTTTCGTTCGTTCTTACATATTTCGTTCTTTTACATATATATTTCGTTCTTTTACACTTACGTTCTTTACATATATACCTTTTATAATATTGCCTTATTTTCTCTTATTTTGACCTCTACATACTTTGGATGAATAGCCGTTCATCACACATGCAATATCCTAAGTGCTTTTCCCATATCTTTAATCTATTTCCAGATTCCAGATTGCAATGTTACCACATATAAGGTATGCTCATAAACAAGATGTCTATAATTATCAGCGGAATTAGTTTGTGACAAAGTTGACAAACAAGCTACTGGAGGGAAACTGTTTATTTCGTTGTTTGTTGGTGCATCAGCAATAGAGTTTTGTATAGTTGTATAACCGTTACTAACTTTTACTTCCATTTTGAAATAATATTCATACATATAATAATAGATAATACTGGAAGATCTCTGCTTCTGCAGAACTGAACCGGCATACATGACTACAATATTATTTACATCTTTATTCATGCAGTGTTTACTGTTGATTTGAACTGGCAATAAACGACTTTTAAAACCATGAACTTCTAAGGGAAGCTTACTAACACTAATTATACTATTATTCTAATGTTATGTCGACTGGAGGATCTTACATGTAAGCCGTGGTTTCCAATTTAAAAAAAAGAAGAAAATATTTATGATGGCAGTGTGTGGATCATCAGTAGACGATCCTTGGGCCAGCAAGATCATGATCAGTGCTGCCACCTGGTGAATAACACTGGATCAGTCATGCCTCACAGTGAAAGCAGAGACCTTGTATGTATATATAGGATATATCAAAGCTGGAAAGCCAGGGGTAAACCTGTTATGCACTACAGGCCTGCCACCTGGGTGCTGGTTGGATATTGGATTTAGATTGACCATTATGCCTAAAGTGAAAATGACCTGTAAGGTGCCACCTGCCATTCTAAAAATACATTGGTAATGGTCAGACCCTGGTCATGGTTGACCAGGTTGGTTCCAACAAGCCACTAGGGGAATGATCACATAGGCCCAAAGAGAAGCTTTCCAGTGTTGATATATCCTATATATACATACAAGGTCTCTGGTGAAAGGTCCATTACCCCATAAGCTGCTAAGGTTCATTTTCAAATTGTTACTGCAATCTAGTACTGAACTAAAGAGAGGCATAATTATTATATGCATTAGAATGTGAAATTGCAATTAGTGTAAAGTTAACACAATTGTATGTGTGAATTGGCTGTCAGAAAATAGAAAAAGCTATCAAATTGTATAATACTTATCATAGGAAACTGCCACATTTCTCTCTCATCCAATTGAACCATTGTCCGCTGATGAAGAGAAATTGAAAATATTATAGAATTTCTGGGCAAGGGTAAAATTTCACATGTCAAGTCTATTACGTATCTTGGAATTCAAGTAGATAGTCAACTGAATTTTCAATCTCAGGTTTGTGGAGACGTGGCTGTGTAGTGTTCCCTCTTCAGGAACACAAAGTGATAGAAAGAATAAAAGAAAGGCTCCACTTTGGTGCCAGGGCAGGATCCTGCAATTTCATTGGCTGAGAGTGTTTACTAGTTACACAGTCTGGCCAAACTCTGTATATAGAGGAAGAGTTAGCCAGAAGCAATATAAGAGAAAATAGAGGAACTACTCTGACCCTTTTATTTACTAAAATGTTTGCAGAATATTCTAGCTTTGTGGTTTTGCCGGTTAGGGCTCATCAGCTGATTTAGGGAAAACTATTCTTTGTGTATAAGCAAGATATAGTTCTATGTTTGCACACTAGGGGTATAGTAGAGCAGAGGGAAGGCAGAAAAGTGCTTATTTCCAGAGTTGAGGTTGCCGAAAAAGTAACAGGCAGAGACATATATCAAAAAATTCCTAACATTCTGAACTTTTCAAAAACCTTCGTAGCCGGATTCAACTCTTATTGGGTTTTTCAAAATGGCCGCTCAAACATGAAGAAATGTTCCTAAAAGCTAGGCCTTCTAATATCATACCAATAGCTGTACCTTCACCACTGTCTATCTTATCATGTTGAAATTGATGGTAGGGTAATAGGAATATGTGGTGCAAAAAATGGTTTCTATTCAGATGACCCTAGTCAAGGTCAAGGTCACATAAATAGAGGTCAAAGTTGAAAAAACTGATAATTTTCAAAATTAACTTTTTTCTAAATGCTCTAGTATATAAGATTTTAACAACACAAGCACAAACATATGTTTAAACAATCCCTACATTCTAAGCTTTTGAAAAACCCTCATAGCCGGATTCAAATCTTTTGGGTTTTTTCAAAATGGCCACCCAAAGCTGAAAACATGTTACAAAATACTAGGCCTCCAAATATCATACCAATAACTGTAACTTCACAACCATCTATCTTATCATGTTGAAATTGATGGTGGGGTAAGAGGATTATGTGGTGCAAAAAATGGTTTCTATTAAGATGACCCTAGTCAAGGTCAAGGTCACATGAATACAGGCCAAAGTTGAAAAAAGCTGAAAATTTTTAAAGTTAACTTTTGTTTCATCCTCTAGTGCATGAGATTTTAACAGAACAAACACACACACATGTCAAGACAGTCTTTACATTATGGGCTTTTGAAAAACCCATGTAGCCAGATTCAAGTCTTTTGGGTTTTTCAAAATGGACACTCAAAACTGAAAATATGTTCCTAAAATATAGGCTGCAAATATCACACCGGTAACTGTAGCTTCACAACTATCTATCTTATCATGTTGAAATTGATGATAGGGTAGGAGGATTATGTGGTGAAGAAATTAGTTTTTATTAACGTGACCCTGATCAAGGTCAAGGTCACATAAGTACAGGCCAAAGTTGAAAAAACTGACAATTTTTAATGTTATTAATTTTCTAAATGCCCTAGTATATGAGATTTTAAGAGCACAAGCATATACATATGTCAAAATGATCCCTATATTCTAAGTTTTAGAAAAACCCATGTAGCCAAGTCCAAGTCTGTTTGGGTTTTTTCAAAATGGCCACCCAAAACTGAAAACATGTTCCTAAAATCTAGGTCTTCAAATATTCCACCAACTACTGTAGCTTAACAACCGATTCTCTTATCATGTTGGTGTTGGTAAAAGTATTTATATTATGGTGCACAAGCTGGTTCCTATTAAGATTATCTCAGTCAAGGTCAAGGTCAAATAAATACAGGCCAAATTTGCTAAACAGATAATTTTTAAAGTTTCCTTTTTTCCTGATTCCTTGGATATAGTAGCCTTTAATTGTTCCTTTAATGTTTTGTCTCCAGATGATGTGCAGGACACATATATTAATTTGCTATATCATATTGAGTCAAAATTGATGTTATGGTCATGCAATTATGCAGTTATGCAAAGGTCATGGTCTTCAGCTGTTGAAAATGTTTCTGTTCAATGTATATGATGATTCCACACTTATTCTGATATATTTTAGAATCCATTTATCCAATTTGATATTGGTGATGAAATCAATATATTATTACTTGAATGGATTTCCATAATTTTTGTTATCATGAAGAGAGGCATTTGGATTACAATAATCTCTCCTGAAGTAGGGCACTCACAAGTGAGGCAAACTTTGTTTTCTTATAGCAATAGATAATAATACCTTTAACAAAATAGCATTTGATATGCGACAACATTGTTAAAAATAGTTGAGAACTGTATATAAGACTTACATTCAGGAAATTGAGTGATTTATTTATGACATGTAAATTTCAATAACAGTTTACTTGAACACAATCAGAGATCATTTGCTTTGGTTGTCACAGCATATGCCATGGATTTATGAGTATGTCAAGCCTTTTTTGTAAAAATGAAAAATATATCTTTTAAACAATTTAATGCAAAAACCTTTTTTTATTTAACTTTTGGTCGAGACTATATGTCTCAATAATGTATTAATTTGCCAGAGTCACAATTCTATTTCTATAATTTTACAGCATAGTTATATCATAGTACATATTACAGTCTGAAGTCCAGCATAGAATTTATCTATTCAGAACTCTTTTAACTTTATACAGGGATCTTCACTGAAAAATATTTTGAGTATCAAACGCCTTCTCTGGCAATATTCCAAGAGTCAGTTTATTGAAATTAGTTGGCATTTTGTACATTAACTGATATATTAAAAATACATTAATATTTTTAGCCTAATGCAAGAATTAAATTCCTTAGGTGGGAATGGCCCATCCTGCATGCCCAGGAATATCACTGTTATAGCATAGACTTATCTTTGATAAAGGAATGTTACACAACTGGCTGAGATATTTTTTTTGACAAAATAGGCTTGTCATAATTACAAAACTCGCCATGATGAGAATATGATCCTGATGACCATCAACTCCAGTGAACTGTTATATAATAATACTGTTATTCTTCATTATCAAAAGTCACTCTGATAACTTTACTCTACTAAGAAATTCTTAAGTTTTTCAATGTTGGCCTGTATTTATGTGACCTTGACCTTGACTAGGATAACCTTTATAAAAACTAATTTTTGTACCAGATAATCCTATTACCCTACCATCAATTTCAACATGATAAGATAGATAGTTTTGAAGTTACAGTTTTTTGGAGCATGTTTTCATCATTGAGCAGCCATTTTGAATAAAAACCCTTAAGAGCTGAATCTGGCTACATGAGTTTACAAGAACCTCAGAATGTAGGGAGTGATTTGATATATGTCTTTGTCTGTTGCTGTTGTTGTTGTTGTTTAAATCTCATACATTTGGGCATAAGTTAACTTTAAAAATCATCTGTTTTTGCAACTTTGGGTTGCATTCATGTGACCTTGACCTTGACTGAGGTCACCTTAATAGAAATCATTTTTTCCACTGTAACATAATTTTCTTACCTTTTTACCTATTTCAACTTGATAACATAGACAGTTGCTAAGTTTCTATTATCGGTATTTGCAGCCCAGATTTTAGGAACATGTTTTCAGTTTCGAGTGTCCATTTTGAAAAAAACCAAAAGACTTGAATCTGGCTACATGGGTTTTTCAAAAGCTCATAATGTAGGCATTGTTTTAACATGTGTGTGTGTTTGTGTTGTTAAAATCTCATGCACTAGAGGATGGAGAAAAAAGTTAACTTTGAAAATTTTCAGCTTTTTTCAACTTTGGCCTGTATTTATGTGACCTTGACCTTGACTAGGGTCATCTGAATAGAAACCATTTTTTGCACCACATAATCCTCTTGCCCCACCATCAATTTCAACATGATAAGATAGATAGTTGTGAGTTACAGTTATTGGTATGATATTTGAAGGCCTAGTATTTAGTAACATGTTTTCAGCTTCGAATGGCCATTTTGAAAAAACCCAAAAGATTTGAATCCGGCTATGAGGGTTTTTCAAAAGCTTAGAATGTAGGGATTATTTAAACATATGTATGTGCTTGTGCTGTTAAAACCTCATACACTAGAGCATTAAGAAAAAAGTTAATTTTGAAAATTATCAGTTTTTTCAACTTTGACCTGCATTTATGTGACCTTGACCTTGACTAGGGTCATTAGAATAGAAACCATTTTTTGCATCATATAATCCATTTACCCTTCCATCAATTTTAACATGATGAGATGGATGGTTGTGAAGTTGCAGTTATTTGTATGATATTTGAAGGCCTAGTATTTTGTAACATGTTTTAAGCTTCGAGTGGCCATTTTGAAAAAACCCAAAAGATTTGTATTCAGCCACAAGGGTTTTTCAAAAGCTCATAATGTAGGGATTGTTTAAACATATGTATGTGTTTGTGCTGTTAAAATCTCATACACTAGAGCATTTAGAAAAAAGTTAATTTTGAAAATTATCAGTTTTTTCAACTTTGACCTCTATTAATGTGACCTTGGCCTTGACTAGGGTCATCTGAATAGAAGCCATTTTTTGCACCACATAATCCTCTTATCCTACCATCAATTTCAACATGATAAGTTCGATAGTTGTGAAGGTACAGCTTTTGGTATGATATTTGAAGTCCTAGTTTTTAGGAACATGTCTTCATGTTTCGGCGGCCATTTTGAAAAACCCAATAAGAGTTGAATCCGGCTACGAAGGTTTTTGAAAAGTTCAGAATGTTAGGAATTTTTTGATATATGTCTCTGCCTGTTACTTTTTCGGCAACCTGAATCTGAGATCTTTGGCCCACATCTGCTCTACTAGTAGCAGTTGGCTTTCTGTCTTGAGGACTAGTCACTGTCTCCCCTGCCACCTGTTGGGTTCAGGTGGAGTTACCTGCTCTAATGAGATCGATTTATGATATTCTATCATATGATAGAATATGAGATTCTATCACTATGTAATCATATGGTTTGGGAGTCTAAATAGGATGTAATTATGGTAAATTTTTCGCCTATCTCCCACATTAAACTATTAAACTATTAAACTAGCATCTTACACACTGTTGATGTTAAAGGGAACTAGATTATGATTGTATAGATGAATTTACAGCACTAACAATCCTCAAAACAATGATACTACCATATCTGGACATGGTATTATATATTTTACCAATAGAACCAACATAGAAAAAGATAGATTCATATCAGATACCGCACTCTGAGTAGCTCTAAGTATCAGGCTCTCACTGATATCCATAATTTGGACTTGCATCACAAGGACAAATCTGTTACGGATTGAGCATTATAAGGAAATATTAGATATTGTCCTACTTAATACAATACAATCAGACTATTCATTGGTTAATTCTAACGGTATTCTATTAGCAGAATGTGTGAGGCATGCAAGAATGAACCAGATACCCGTGATTAAAGAACAAACACCTTTGAATATGATTATTACGAAATCACCAGTATTTACTGTGAAAACATATTATATTGGAATAAAGTTGATTTTCAGATACATACAAAATATAAATGTGTTCAAAAGTACGAGGTACTTCGACAAGAATAATTATGTGCAGATCTAGAGACTGCAAGGTGGCTGTGGGCAGGTTTACATACATAGTGAAATCGCATAGATAATTAGTTAAGATATAATTATTCATGTTTTCATTAACCCATTTTCATTATCATCATCAGCAAAAACATATTATGTACATTACGTCGAGTGTACATTATTGTAACTACAATTGGCTACTCTAAAATTATTTAATCATACCTGCAGAAATATGTATTAATATGAATTATGGCTAGCCACAAGAGGAATACTGGGGAAACAAAATCATAGGCCAGAGTAAATAAAGGCCAGGGTAAATAAACAATAAATGCATTTATAAAAAAAAGAATCTCGTAAAATATGCGACAATCAGGGCAATATAAAACAAGAAGGTTTGAAATAATACCAATATGCAATATATCAAAGATGTAAACTTTTGGGTAATGAATTGTAGATTTAGTCACAAATAGATAAAAAGATAATATATATTGTTAACGAAATAACCTTCTTGGGGCTTTCCAGCACTGAGACTTATCAATTTTATATATTGTCAGGGAAGTATTGTGTCATCAAAAACACAACCATATGAGGTCTACCACAACACAGATAATAAGAGTCAATAAGAAATAACAATTTTATAAAAGAAATTAAAAGTTCACATTGGTATGAAAGCATGTAAATTGGCAGGTTCGAAATGGGTACCAACTTAACAATGACAAAATTCCCCGCAATTGTCGCTCCCTATTTTCAAAGAATAAAGCAATGCAAGTTCTTCTACCTTCCTCTAGATGTCAGCTCTCCCGTGGCCAGAGTTCCCTCCATACAGATATAGTTTCTCACCAACCAATGTATCCGACAATAAAAAGAAAGAGCATTATGATAAATAGGTTGTTCCGACTATAGAGACTATAACAGAGGGGATACATCGTTGAGACTACCCTGCAGAGATAAGAACAAAAAAGGCTAGCAATGCACTGAAATAGGCTAACATGAGACTTTTCTAAATCTGAGATAAACTGAGCTGTTGAAGCCAACATGAAATCTTCAAAAAGAAAATGTTGACAAAACGAAAGCAATTACTTGGATTTTCTCAAGGTGAAATGGGTGTCTTCCTCATGTAATAGCAACGCAGAGTGTACCTGTTGCCTATTGGACCTTTAGCAAAAAATAAACCAGTGTCCTTCAAGGCGCTCAACTGTGAGCATCTTATTCGTTGTGGTCTTATGCTTGAGAAATAGACCATAATGACAAGCATGAGCACCTGAGAATGAACCCCAACATGGTTTTAGGGAAGATAGGTGACTCGAGCACCTGCCGACTTGAGGGCAACCCAGATTGAACTTGACAAGACACTAGAAGGTGCCTCAAGTGCAGCCATGAGATGATCTGGAACGTCTATGTGCTCAAAAACATATAACAGTTATGATAGAAGGATATAATAGATGACCCACATACACAAAAACTCTCAAGACCCACAAAGAAGTTTTGTGGCACCCCGCCCTAAATCCCATCAGTGCCCTGGATTTTTCAGGCATATATCCAAACATTGAACCAGGCGTTTACATTATAACATGGATACCTTTAAGCGCCAATCACTGACAACCAGCATTGTATTGATTACATGCTAAATTTTCATTTGTTTTCCAAGGAAACCAGCTAGTTACTACGTTCCATACAAATATTTTCACAACATCTTCTTCTGTTGGAAGAGCACTGTATATATGAAACATATCAGTTCAATAACAAAAAATAAATATTGTTTCATAAAAAAGAAAAGTATACCATGTAGGTGAGGCTTTGAAAGACATAATTATTTTTGGTTGCTATGGTAACAGAAAAAAAGGTAATCTGGAATTATGGTCAATTCTGAGGATATTTTCAGTTACCACAGCAATCAAGTAACCAAGACCACCGATTTCATTCCATCATTGGATAGAGTTTATGGGGTGTGTCAATTTGACACCTCACTTGTATTTCTACCTTGGATATCAGGAAAGATATAATCTAAAAAAAAGGTTAATTTCAGAACAGCCTATTTTTGTTGACTGTTGCCACGGAAGCCAGCTGTACCTTCCACATCTGCAGATGAATTTGTGAGAACATTGGCTTTTCAAAAGAGCAATTCCTGTATTACAAGAAAAGTGTCATAAAAAGTACTGGGAAAAAATGGTAACTTCTACAATTTAGTTGCCTGTGTATTGTGGCCTAGTAGAGACTGGGTACTTGTCTTGACCATCAATAACGTATAACAAGGTTCTCAAGTGACATTTTAATGAGAATCCGGCAAAAACTACATACATTATTGATGGATGGTCGGACGCTTAATGTAGTATATGTCATTCATTTAAGCGGAATATAAGGCTTGCCGATGAATTATTAGTTGACTTTTCAATATAGCAAAATGTGAAATAACCGGATTAGATATTTTGTTACCGTGAGTTCTCCTGGAAGTCAGAGGCTCTCGCATGTATAGTGCAAAGTAATTATCCCTTCTCTAGGAAATACAATAGCTTTGTTCACATTATCCCAACGTTTGAATTAAAGTATCCTAAGCTATTGGGCAGGGAATCGTCTTATACGAGTTACCTTTTTCTGAAAAATACTTTAATTCAAATTTACATCTTTCTATTGACTGATCTATAAACAATAAATTGTTGTTGTGATAATCTAAACATTCCTGAAAGGTAGTCTAATTCTCGTTTTGAGGATAGATAGCAGTAGGTACAGACTTGCGCTATTCCACTTTGCTATTTAGTAATGCGATCAGGAAGATGTGCAGCTGGTGGGGTTTTTGTGATTGAGTGCCAGTTAAGAAAATTAATGTTCGTCAAATAGCGTCTTTTCAGAAAGTGTCACTATAAAAAAAACCCGGCAATTTGAAACCGATGACTTATAATTATTGTTTGCCTGTGACTTATTGGCGTACACGCGCTATACTAGATAATGGTAGGGGTGGTGGATTCAGGAAACCTGTATTCGTTAAGAAGGTAATCCATGAACTGTGGCGTAGAAGGTGCCGATGTACCAGCCATTAGAAATACAACCTCATTGTTTCAGCATCAAAGTTAAGGCACCAAAATCGAACATGCTATGTACACGATGTTATTTATGTGACACCATGTATACTAGGTAAGAAGTTTACACGACGTCGCTTGAATAATATATACTACATGTATCACTCTGTACACGACAAGAGTCAAAGTCACCTTTCCATATACTACTCACGCAGACATCGTTTGTGCATAAAATGGTAAACACGCGGTTTGTCACACGTATTGTTGTGCGAACAACTGATATACAAATTATTTTCCGATTATTGATGTGTATAATATAAAGGAACACGTCGTGCAAACATGATGCAAAAGTAAACTGTACGCGACCAGCGACAATTTCCCAATGCTATATACTACTAACATGGCGGGTGAATTAAAGAAGCTACGATGTAGCGTGAATCTGGGCGAATCTGGGCGACGATGTTCCGTGAATCTGGGTGACATAAATCCAAGAATGTGGCATATACAATCTCGTCACTGCACATGATATTGTCGCATAGGTAGTAGATCCTCTTGAGTAAAAATCGCGCATGTATATTAGGTATCGTCCATACCTTGCTGAATGTGAAATCAGATAACTAAAGGGGGGTACCCATTGAGTGATGTACCAAAAATGCTGGTCATTTTGGCTAATTCTGGTCACTTAGTTCTGGTCAAAACGACCAGAACTGGTTGAAAATGACCAAAGCTCATATTTTTGTGGTGATTAGGCGACGGTTAGCAGTGGCCCTAACAACTGTGCATATCGTTGTAATGTTGTCAGCTAATCATTGCTAAACACAGTCTGAGCAGCATTTCCTGGTTAGGGTTTCATGGTAAAGGATCCTGGGCTCAAGCATATTGGTGATGTTATATGTAAGTAATCTCAATGGGATATTTGTAGGTGTATGTACAGGTTATTGCCTTGTTTTCTTTTAATGTTTTCATGATATGAACAGTAGCAAGCCCCATGTCAGCGAGTTACAAATGCAAATACAAACAAAGAAAAGAAAACTATTTTCTGAGTGGGATGTCACATAATGGATGGTGGGTATACACTGGGACAATTTTGTAATGTTGACAGCAAT
Organism: Lepidonotus clava; assembly: GCA_936440205.1. NCBI lineage: Eukaryota > Metazoa > Annelida > Polychaeta > Phyllodocida > Polynoidae > Lepidonotus > Lepidonotus clava. The sequence continues at coordinate 21,473,540 of OW387140.1, read as the reverse complement.
TTCAGAATGGTCTCTTAATGTAATTATATGCCTCTTACATACCTAATCACCATACATCTTGAATAAGGTAATAACATATTGTTTGAGTTTTTTTTTTTTATAATTCCTCTGCTAGTCATTCGCCTTTAATAAGTTATCACATGATATCTTACCCAAATAAAATTTAGCATCAAAGTGGCTTCTCGTTACATTGCAATGCCATGTATATACTATCTGTAAAAATGATAATACTGTACTATGTATGTTACAACGGAATCACTCTTTTGTACCGTCTGAAAGAGCAGACACTATCTGAAGATGTCAAATAAAAATATTATTAAAAAAAATCTATTCATCATCTGTGGTACCTAGAAACTAATTGCCACCAATCAATAAACCTTGGGATACCTACGATTAGACCTTTCTCTGTAGAAAGTACAGAATAGTTTGCTTAATATGCCTCTTGATCAACCCTCGTTCCCAAGGAAGCTACTCAAACAGGTGCGCGGTTTAACCCGTAATATGATAGATTTAGAACACCAGACCGCAGTTGCTTAGGGGTCGTTCATTAATAACGTACGCACAGAGAACTTGTATTGCATTGGGGATATGGTGAGTTGCAGTCAAGTATTTAAGTACCAAAGGGGATAGGGGTATAGAAATCACGTAAAAATAGTGCACACTCAATGGTCGGTCTCTAACATTTGGGAATATAGATTGTACACTTCAAACAGCTGTGTTACTTTTTTTTTCTATAAACACAAAACACCATGCAATGGGCCAATTGACCAGGTTTAGGGCCTACTTGTAATATTGCTGCCTATATGTAATAATATGTCCACTGGCGTGATGAATTAGCCACTAGTGTAGGCCCTTATTTAACTGTTAGAAAAGAAAGGAATATAAGTACTTGTAAATTCAAGCGTATAGGGAAAGCCATAATAAAGAAGACGTTGATAAAACAGCAGTAGTTCTTGGGCGCCCCCACCCGTCCGTGAGCGGGGACGCGCTTAACGACCATAGATCTTCACTCTCTAGGTGGCGCCAGGCCGTTCCGTCGGCAGTGCGCGTGCGTCAGGCTCCAGCAACCATAGAGGATGCTGATTGGCTGAGCACGACTCGTCCTCTGTAACCAGCGGGGCGTAGAGCTGTAGAGTCGGGGAGGCAGACCGAGCGGGTCCCCGGTGTCCGCGTCCTCCGCTACTTGGGCACTGAAAATGATTCAAAGTAAAAGAAAAAGGGACCGTCGGCGAGCGAGCCGGTGGGCCCTAGCTTTGGAGGGTTCGAGATAAAGACTACCCTCTGAGTCTTTTCAATGAATCCAATTCTTTTTAAGTAGGCCTGAACCAGGAGATATTTCAAACATTTGCTCCCTTGATTGAGTCAGCTGTCCTTCATTCCTTGGGCACGAGGCAATCTTAGAGTTTAACCTGTTTTAATAACTTCATAGTTCACATAGTAAAATCTGTATCAGGAATATCCTCAATAGTGAATGGACAATTATTGTCATGACAGAGAAAAACGTAGTTATGTAATACTCATTAATGGGAATCTAAAGCCATGTTTCCACCAAGCCAATGAAATAATGGATTTGGATGTCCTTGTCCTAGGAATGAATTTATAAGAATACCCTAGGCCAGGTCTGTTCTCATGGTACTTTCCATATTCTGCTAATAGTATCTGCTAGTGAGACACGCCGGAGACACATTGGTAGCCCACACCCTTTAAAATGTTCATCGGGTTAACACCGAAAATGCGCTACCCCTAGCCCCTATGCCCCAAGTCATGTTGACCGTGTCGTCAACCATAGCATAATTACTGAGATGTTGCTTGATGAATGGCTCTCGCACCCCTTAGTGTAAGTGTTTGTGTCTGTGTGTTTGAACCACCAGACAGTGACAGTAGTGTACGAAAATGGAAATTTGATGCTCATGGTGTACCTTTACTGTACACATACCGTCACTTATATCATGTGACTGTGTGAATGATACAGTACTGGAAATATCCTTTCCTTTCCTTTCCTTTCCTCGTGCTTGTTCCCAGGTCAGCCAGGTCGCTCAGTGTCTGTGACGTCATGAGCAATCTGGTTGCAGATTGGTTGTCCCAGTCGATCAGCTTTTTTGTTATTATCCTGAATTTTCTTGCAGGTACTTTTAGTTTATTCTGGTTTGTGGTGAATATGCCCTATGTCTGGTGTCATTTGGCATTTTTTTCACATTCATCTAAGATGTGGTTTGGTGTTTCATGTCTATCGTGTCTATTTCCTAGACATTAGGCCTATATGAATATTAATGACGGTATAGACCTTGTGCAGATGTGGTCACGTGATCACTTTTTGGTGATCACCTTGTGCTTATCTCAACCACGTGGTGATAAGATCAATCTAGAATTTATGAGTTCCACATGATAAAAACGATACATTTCGACTGGGATAGATAACTTGAGATGAGCTTATCATGAATATATGAACTAAATGTTTTTGAATTATAAATACATGTATTAATCATCTTAAACTGATCACCAATATGGCTTCCAGACCATTTCAGTGCCTTGTGACGTCATCTGCACAACGTCTTTACGCGACATTGTGTTAAGGATAGACACCAGTGCTGAAGTATGAGCTTTTAAATGATATATGATATATGTTAGGATCACAACACTGCTAAGGATTTTAGAGCCAGTTTCCTGACAAGGCGGACAACAACTGGTGTCTATCCTTAACTGTCAATAAAGTAAAAATTGAATCACATTATGTGCATAACGCGACTGTATGGTACACAAGTACTTTTCGTACTGTAGTTTATCGTGTTGTTTTCCCATAATGTTATACACCCACGTCAAACGCCACCGATGACTATCACTAAAAATAGCTTCATCATAAAGGCAATTGATTACTTTCGACCGTTTAAAAAAAACACTTTCGGATATTTACCTGGAGATCACTGCAACTTGATTCATTTCTGGTCATGGCCATAAATGAGGACATCTGTTTTTGATCAGAATGTCAATACCAACTATAGAATGTTCGCCGCTCTCATTCAAACCAGCTTAATAATGCCTGTTCGTTTTAGACATTAATTCTCGGCATTAGAGCCGGACCTTGCGTAAAAGCGTCCAAATGATAGGGCAATAACCATAAACGCCGTGTTGATAGTAGTCTGGATTGAGCAATGATAGGTAAACAGGGGCGTACAGACGGTGAGGAGTGCCCGTAATGTGGCAAACATTGCCTCCTTACCCCAGCATGGTACCCGCCTGTCACAAACACACAACTCGTTATATCTAATTTTACCACACAAACCATGTCATGATACTACAACCCAATGTTCAGTAGACATATTACCAATGTTGGCCAGTGTCCAAATCCTAAAGATCTATAATCAAGTATATTTGTTAAGACTACAGGATTCAAGGTGAAATATTTATATTTTGAGGCTATTTTGTCAGAGTATTATTAATTTTGTGAGTCTCAAAAACCGGCCATGGCCAATTGCAACTGGAGAAAAAACAATCCAACGTTTCAACAATGCTCCAACACATAATTATCGTGTCTGTCATGGCAGAAGATTCATTCGCCCCGACGGATGGTTCTGTCTCTTGGAATATCCACTAAAACCATAGCCTAAATAGGTAACAGAATTGTTCATTGAAGAATTCATGTATAAAAGAACTTGTAATACTGTGACAGTCTGCTCGTTTTGGTACACAAACAGATATGGTTTAGCAAAGATTTAAGTTGATGGTTATGTAACTCCCCTCAGACACATAAACCTGTAACACGGATTCATACCAATCATCAATATTTCAGGGAAACCAAGAGTGGTCTGCCCATTGGGATTGGCCATTCTAGCTACCGCAACTTTTATCAATAATAGGAGGAAGCATTCAAAGAACGAGGACAATGACAACTGTGAAATCGTTTCGTCGACTGCCCATAGGCTAGAGCTATTATGCTTGTGTAACTGATGATCTTATCCCAACATTGCAATGTGGTGTTGTCTGGAGCTACCTTCATAATTTATGTACGCTGTTTTCCGATCACAGATTTGATTTTATGGATTTGGACGTGTGCTCGAGGGCACAATGATATATAAGTCGGTGGGAACGATATAATTTGTTACAGCATGACAGTCATCATTGTACTGCCTTTTAACCAATGACTACCATTCACACAAACCGAAGGTGTAGGAATATGCAGTACAGTACAGTAGAATGCTAAATAAATTGTAGAGTCTCAAGAAGAGCAGTTGAAAGCAAACTCCTACTTATCAGCTTATGAGTCGATTTTATAGGGGGAAATCGGAAGACCGTTATCATGATACCTATAAAGTCAAATTTCCTGGGCAGGTTTTATCGTTTGACAGATTGCTCATCTGTAAAAAAGTAGCCTGATATATTAGGCCTACTTCAGCGCAGTATATGAGGTTTTCTCAAAATACATGAGCAATACTTTAGCCCAGAAACATCACACAGCTTAGTACAACACGCGACAACTCTCGTATTAATACGTCTAATGAGAGTCAATGATTCGATTTACAATATAGCCAAATGATAGAATGAGAATGAATTGTATGACATTCATCTTCTAAACCACCGGATACGGATATAATTATATTGATTTAGGTATTTGAATGTATACATTATAGGCCTACTTCGATTTAGGAAGGCAGCTATATTGAATAGCACATCCCACTGTTCAATGGTCAATGATCACAGTTGCTCTTGCAGGCTTATAAATAATGCTAGCTGAGTATTGTATTCCACTTTAAGCCCGAGTCATTATGTTTACGAATGAAAGCATGGTGTACGTTTCAAATCATGGTGGCCATGGGTTCTATTTCCCTCACATCGATACTTCGATTTATGTATGATATAGCTGAATTGCATAAGCAAAAATACTTTCTAATGTCGACCCTGGCGTGTTCGCCCACATGGGTAGAAATCTCAACTTTTCATAAACATCTCAGCATTGACTTTATAACAATAAACAAGGCAATTCATAAACTGGGAATCCAGTGTGTTCAAGGTACCAATGATCGATTAGATGTTACCGATATGGGGACTATTATCAGGTTACCGCTCTTTAAAAATAAATCATGTCAGGACTCATTATATCCATCGTTTGGGAAAATATGGCCTAGAAAAACTTTAAGAGCTTTCCCCTAATAAATGTATCGTATAAACGGCTCCTCCTTAAACATTTTATAGAAAACCAATATTCCTATGCGAATAATTTACAGCTCTGAACTGCTTGCGATGAAACAGTTTTGCCAGACCTTGCGACCCACCTTGATCCACCCTAAATATAGACGTTCTGGATTCTGAGTGTTTAAGGGTAGACATCAGGACTGCAGCATGTGCCCAGGCAAAGCAGCTACGTAACAAGAACGTTCTGCGACTGTACTTTTTTAGTTAATCTGAAACCTATCCAACTGTCACGAAACAATAATGTTATTTTAGGTAAAGTTACAACTTATCAAAAAAGAATGTTGTTATAACGTTATATTTCAGTTGAGTTGTGACCTGACTAATAAATAATGTTATTATAATGTGAAATAACGTTACAAGAACGTCACAAGAACGTCACAATAACGTTATATTGTGACATTGCGATGTTAGATTCTAAACACATCTTTGGGTGCCATCAAAATAACTTAACAAGAACCAAAACATGACTCACCAGAATGCTATAATAACGTTATTATAACGTCATATTCTTGCTTGGGTGCTACCATACCACCTACTCACACCACCCTTAGTGAATAAGTAACGTAACAATTTGGGTTCCGAGACCTCAAAATTGTTATTTCCGGGAGCAGGGCGGTGATGTAACTATTCCATCACTGTGGTTACGCGGATCTGTTGACATGTGACTATAAAATTCAGGAGCGTAACCGTTTAAATTAGTTGCTCCCACACCACCGACCTGCTCACATCGTTGAATGGTATAAACCGGCTGGGGATAGCGGTTAATGAGTAGAAAGGCTTCTGCTTACCAGTGAGAGGACGGTTATGAAGATTGTGTATGTAGTTCCGAAAAATCTGGAGAATGGCTGGCTTTAATTTCTGCAGAAATTGCAAAATGCGTCACGCTGCTCCGATGGGCAAAAAATGCAAGGTTGCATTATCTACGGGTGTGAATCTCAAGGAGCAACAGGGTACAGCCCAAGACGTGTCCTTGATGCGTCTGAAGGGAGAAAAGATGTTTGCAGAGCAAGGTGCGAGGATCGGGAAGCTGGAGAAGACGGTTATGAGGATGTCGGAGAATATCGAGATCCTTGTTAAAGCTGCGACGGCGGGAGGAAACAGTGGGACGGCCAGCAAGCCTGCTCAGCCGTCATCTGATGAAGGGTCCTCGTCAGGCTGGGAAGACGTCAAACCGAGATGGCAAAAAAGACGGCAGCCCAAGAAGAAAGCCCCGTTACGCAGCTCGAGCGCATCATCCTCAGCAAGTGACAGGTCATCTTCCGCATCTTCGGTCAGCGACCACCTGGAAGGTAAAAAACACACAAAGAGATTTGGCCAGAAAAAATTCTTTGCTAAGGGCGATGAACCCAAATGTATAGAAGATATTCTGTTATTGGGAGTTAAGACGGTAGAGAAATTAATTGTCGAGAAGGCGGATCCATCACCAGTCGTTAAACATTTAAAGGTTTTAACAGAGAAAGCGACCGAGAAGATGTATACTTTCGATACTTTCAACAAGTACGATTGTGCTGTATGGGAGAGGGCCAACAGGCTAGGGATAATGCAGTTTGCCTCGGTTGATCAAGAGGAGATTTTCTCCCACTTTAGTTTTGAAAATACATTCAAGGCTAGCTCTGGTAAGACATCTTACAGGGAAAACAAAAGCCGTCGTAACGCCTGTACAGGCGGAGGTGAAAAGATTTGCTTTCGGTTTAATTCGGAACAAGGATGTCAAAGGAAATGTAATATGTCACATATTTGCATTATCTGCGAAAAATCAGGGCATTCAAAGAAAGATTGTTATCACAACGGCCCAAAAAAGGACCAGAAATAGGAGGGGGAACAAAAATTTGGCTTGCAGGTCATTGTTGATATTAATCCTCGTAACGGTTTTAACTTATCTGAAAACGATGACGTCACGCCCCAGGGGCCCGCGAGCCAGTAGTGTCAAAGCTGTCCAGACCGTATTATTCCTCCTCCTACGGTGAAAGTACAGCATCATAGTGATTCTACGGTAATCCAGAGTAATCCTGATAGTAATTATAACCTTGTAAATACGTCTGTTCTGTCTTTCCATCTGGGAAAGGATGTTTACGAGAATTATTTTGATAAAATCTTATTTACTATCACCTCTGCGGAGGGAAGGTTAGTTCGGGTTAGACCAATAACAGACTGCAGTATGCCCAAAAATATCTCTGTAAATAATTTTTGTGATGAAATAATATAGGAATTTCAATATAAAAGTGTAGAAAATGTCCTATGTATTTTACAAGAGGGTGACTACATGGGCGTGGTGGATATCAAGTCAGCATATCGGGCAGTACCCATTTTCCCTGACCATAAAAAGTATATGGGTTTGAGATGGGAGGTGGATGGCCAAGAAGTATACATTCAGGATAACAGATTAGCCTTTGGTCTTAGACTAGGCCCTATGTACTTTAATCAAATTTCAGAATTTGTTTATGGTATTTTAACAGACATGTACAATTTACAGCTGGTAAACTATTTAGATGATTTCATTGTGGTTGCATCCTCTTATGAAGAGGCAGAAAATGCTCAAAGGATAGTAATACGGACCCTAAGATATTTAGGCTTTTATATTTCCTGGGGCAAAGTGACCCCCCCCATCCCAAATATGTATGTATCTTGGCTTAGATATTGATTCATTGGAAATGGAGCTTAGATTGCCATCAGATAAGCTTGAAAAACTTAAAAACCTGTTAGAAAAATATTCAGATAAAGCTACTATTGCTAAGAAAGAGTTAGAAAGTCTGGGAGGATTACTATCTCATTGCACCCATGTAGTTACTGGGGGAAGCGTTTACTGTAGAAGAATATTTAACTTGTATAAAGTACTCCTAAATAATAATCTGAAGGCCATTAAAATTGGTCAGGCAGCTGGGGATGACCTAAGATGGTGGAGAAATTTCTGCGAAAATTTCAACGGTCGGAGAAAATTAATTTGCAAGGAATACCCTTTACCCCTATAGTGTCTGATTCATCTCTCAAAGGCTATGCCATATACAGGGGCCAGGATTGGATTGCAGGATCTTGGGATGAGCCTATCATTCTTGAAAATTCAAAATGCGCTCATATCACGGGGCCTCCAACATGTGATATATATGATAATACTAACATCAATGAGCTGGAATTGTGGCCAATTTTAGTGGGGGTTAAATCTTGGTTAAGCGATTTGAAATATCACAGTGTAAATGTGTTCACGGATAATACACAAGTTTTTTATATGATAAGAAAAGGAGTGAGCTCAAACAATACTTGTATGGCATGGCTTAGGGAGTTGTTTTGGATATGCAAAATTTACCAAATATGCCTAGTTCCCCATTATATCAATACCAAAAATAACCTTGTAGCTGATACCCTATCTAGATTGTTATATGTAAAATCTGAGGAGGAGGCGAGAAAATGCCTTGAAGGTTCAGGTTTGTGCTGTGTTAATGAAATTTTTGAATTTTGCAGATGAAAAGGCCCTAAAAATGAGGGCAAAGGGGCTGAGGAAAGCCGCCGTATCTACAAATACACTGAAATTGAGGAGGAAACAGTGGGCTTGCTACAAGAAGGTCTGTAGTAAATTTAATTGGCCTATCTATAATATTAATTCTAAGCAAGCCTGCAGATATGTAACCTTTCTTTCATCATATATGAAATCTTCCTCAATTATTAACTATTATCAGGCGGTTATCTTCTACCACAATGTTAAAGGCCTGCCTGTACCGGATTGGTCTGATAAACACCTCAAAATGACAATTAAGGGTGTAAAAATACAGAAAATGTAAAGTTGGATTGTAAAGATCCGATTAAGGTCTCACATCTAGAGTCGATGTATAGGAAGGTAAATTTCTCATCCGGAAAATGGATGTTAGTGTGGTTAATAATAATCTTTTTGTTTAACACACTATTGAGAGTGGGTCATGCTGTAAATTCATCCCACATGTTGTGTAGGAAAAATATAAGATTCAATAAATGGGGAATGGTAGTCACGGTTACCTCCTCAAAGACTACTAAAGATATTGTTCATATTATTCCAGTAAACAGGAGTAGGAACAGGGCCTTATATCCCGTGTACTGGTTGGAGATTTTGTATAAAACCCATCCAGGAAAGAGTGATTCAGCTCTTTTTTCAACAAAATCTGACTTATTCGGATTTTAATAAGTCTTTTAAAAAGCTTTTGATTAAAGCAAAAATTAGTGGTAATTTTTCAACCCATTCCCTTAGAAGGGATGGGACCACAGAATTGTATAATTCAGGTGCTCCTATAACTTTTATTAAGGAGCGAGGCCAGTGGGCTTCTGATTGTATTTATAAATACATTAAGCCTTCAATTTATCAGAAGGCAACTCAACAAAAAATTTATTCACTATGTTAAGTGATTGGTTTGGAGGTTTGGGATTTAATAAATATTTCCCATATTTATCTATGTCCAAACTTAATCACTTGTTACTTGTTATTTCCTATTCATAGCAAATTTAATAATCACCCACTCGAATAGGTAAATGTAATATTTTGGGTTCCGAGACCTCAAAATTGTTATTTCCGGGAGCAGGGCGGTGACGTAACCATTCCATCACTGTGGTTATGCGGATCTGTTGACATATGACTATAAAATTCGGGAGCGTAACCGTTTCAAATCAGTTGCTCCCACACCACCGACCTGCTCACATCGTTGAATTTTAAATTTTAGCTTGTTGTAATAGGAGGATTTAATAAATATTTCCCATATTTATCTATGTCCAAACTTAATCACTTGTTACTTGTTATTTCCTATTCATAGCAAATTTAATAATCACCCACTCGAATAGGTAAATGTAATATTTTGGGTTCCGAGACCTCAAAATTGTTATTTCCGGGAGCAGGGCGGTGACGTAACCATTCCATCACTGTGGTTATGCGGATCTGTTGACATATGACTATAAAATTCGGGAGCGTAACCGTTTCAAATCAGTTGCTCCCACACCACCGACCTGCTCACATCGTTGAATTTTAAATTTTAGCTTGTTGTAATAGGAGGATTTAATAAATATTTCCCATATTTATCTATGTCCAAACTTAATCACTTGTTACTTGTTATTTCCTATTCATAGCAAATTTAATAATCACCCACTCGAATCGGTAAATTCATTTATTAAATGAAGGATACTATAAATAGTAGCATTTACTTGATAAATGAAGCTACTACTGGCTTCCAGCTTCATTCTGTAAGAAGGATGTCTCCCCTAACCCTATAGATATTAATGAATTCTATCGGCCTCTCAATATTTCTCAGATACATGTTTCTGTGAAGTTTAAGTTGGGTTCTGGCTCTATTGAGTATCAACTAGATCTATATTCTCTGTATTATATCATCCCTTCCTTTTTTTTAATTCATTGTATGGATAATAATGTATCCATGTTAAAAAGGCAGAAAATAGTTTTCCAATTCACGTGCCTAAAAAAACACGTATCCATCGACATACTTTGCTAAAATTTATATGAGCATATATTGCAATTAGTTCTTAAACTATTCATATAAGATACATTCATGGGAGGAAACAATAAACAACTACTTGTGATCACGAAAAAAACACCCCTTATCAACTCGTCTATCCTTAATGAATACATTACCCAAGGCCTATTGATGCTGTTTTTATATTGGCTGCCATTATGCTAAAGTTTTAGTGCCTTGGCAGGATCATTAAAGGGGATCAAGTGAAAAATAGATTTCCTGCAATCTAGAAGCCTCCTTTCTTAGTAAAGAGTCAGAGCAGTCAGCCAGGGCTGATTACCCTGCCACTCATCCCTACAATCATCCCTACAACAAAGCTAATACTTCAACCACTCTCAGACACTGTCCGATTGGTCGGGATTGTGGCATTAAGCTAGAAAAAAGGCCATTGGCAGGAACACACGTCTTAAGGCCAAAGTGAGAGCCAACCTTGTTTGATTTCCTATACAATCTTTTTGTGGGAAACTGTCGCTGAGCAAGAGATTTCAAATGTGCACAATGCTGTTTAACTAAGTTTAAAGTTAATATGTCATCATGATAACTTTAACAAGCACAGCTACATAAAATTGGATGTTCTAGATAAGTGCAGCGGCGGAGTCGTTATAATCAATTTATAGATTATTTAATTACCATCGCGCAATACATTTAAATCAAATAACTATGTGTCTACTATCATTCTTTTTCTAATAAATAATCTGACTCTCTGTAGCCCACCTTAAAATGCTCAACACAATGATATGACCCGACATCCCCGTAGAGACCGAGGGCAATCATTTATACCCTACAGATGCGCTAGCCCACGCTTTCCGACCGCGTTCAGTAAACTGCCGACAGGCTGCTTCACGAGGCCAAGGGGACGCTTATAGCTCAATGGTTTCTCTTTGATGTGAAAGGAGCCAGTGCACAGGGCTGGCTTTAAACAACTAGGAATAGACAGCTATACTAGTGGTACATCAGCATGGGACCTGTTCAAGAAAATATAACATACTGTATCAATGCTTGAAAGCGTTCCGAGCGCAACAGTATGGGGCACTGAGGCTGCCTGCCATGCTCTGATCCCCATTATCCTGAGACACACGTAAAGGCCATATTCCACTACGCGGTGATTTGCTCGCGGTGGGCAATTAACAAGCGGTGGTTTCACCCCACCGCTAGTCAAACTAGCCACCGCAAGGTGGAATATAGGAATTACTTGCGGTGGTGCTTGCGGTGGTGCTTGCGGTGGGCCACCGCTAGCACCACCACAAATGATTTGATCTTCTTTTATATGATTTAAAACATTTTTTTTGACTTTTTAAAAATTTTATTATGATTATTATGATTTTTTTATGATTTTATATCTATGTTTTATAATTATTTTAGATTGTTTTGTTTTGAATGCTTGCGGTGGCAGAAACGGACATGTTCGTTTCCTCACTGCCAATAGCTTGCGGTGGCATCTTAGCCCACCGCAAGTGTGACCCCACCGCATAGTGGAATATGGCCTTAAGGTGTCCTGTGATATATCAACTACCAGCCGGTGAGACCTCCCTCTTGTCGCCTAAATCAGAGCAATCCATTATGAGGATATTATCAATGTGTGTACCACTAATAAATTTTAGTGGACAATTCAAAACGAACAGAGAATGTTGATAAAGGCTGGTGCTCTGCAGTCTGTTGTTATTGTTTGTGCAAGATCGATCAGAACGTTTGCATGGAAGAGATATGGCTAAATAGTGCAATGTACAGTGTATATAACACCTTGATTTTGCACCAGTGTGACAGGCTGAACTTGAATAGGCCAATACGACCACTCGTTTTCGCCCATTAAAAGTCATCGAATACTAAATCAGTGGGCGTGGCCTAATCAAGGATAAACGTTCGTCAATTAAACTGCAAAAGTCAGCTTTTCACGAAGGACATTATATGTGTATACCTCCTGCAGGGCCCGGACGTAGGTGTGCTTGGTAAAGGGGGTGGGGATTAGCTGGGTGTTGTCACGACAGGCACACCTCCACTGACACGAGCTAACTAGGCGTTTAGTGAGTAGCTCAGAGCTATTCACCTCGAAGTGGCAGGGCCATACGCCGTGGGAAAGCGGGTGCCGAGTGTGCACCATAGACATATTATATGGCTGTTAGATGTGGTGCCAGCTTGCCTGCTAGAAAACTAAACCTAGAGTGTCAAGTGCTACAAAATAACCCTGAGTAAAAATTGACGATTTGTGATTTCCCCGATGCAATTAAAGCCTTGATATGTCCTTCAGAGTATTTTGTCATTTTGGGCTGTCTGAATATTGTACAAGCACATTTATGCGTCACTAAGGACAATGCGTATGTTATCGTTCCGAGACGGACCAAGGTAGATAACACTTCAGGCAAGTTCATCTGAAACCGTCAAATCGTTAATCTCAGAATTGTTAAGGTGTCTATACTTACTTAATCCTTGTTGTGACAAGGATCAGGTCATAATGCCGTCGTGGCAGACTAGGCGCTTCTAGTTTAATCATTAGTCATGGTCAGATCAAGAAATGTGGAGGGGGTGCAAGAGAATGAGATTGATATAAAAAAATTGTCATCACAGCATTATGTGACACTTTCCGTATCGAGTTATGGGAAACGTGAATCTCAGATGTTTATCCTACAATTGCATTAAAAAAAATGACCCATGTAGTTTGACATAACTGATGACTCTCATGGAAAACTGACTGCCCTGAACTAGTCACATTCGGCGCCCTATATCAGTGGGACCACTTAACAACTCACATGGCTCTGACCGTACTGTCAGGAGCGGCCACAGCAGTCTGCCACTTACAACCTTAAATGACTGATAGCAGGAACGGTTTTGCAGATAGGCCCTATACTCACTTGGGATAATTAGGCCGCACTCGTATATTATGGCAACAGGGCACTACCAATTTACTAGCAGTCATACTGCTGCCCAGAAATCATTTCAGCAGAAGAGCCAAGTATTTAGCTGGTCAAGGGTACGTTTTTACGATTTTCAAAAACATTTTCATTGAAAAACTATATGGTCGGGCCAAATTGATAGGGTCGGTCGGGAAGCCTGAACGCAATAAAGTTTTTTCGGCCTTAGTTGGACATGTAGAATGATATGATGATTGTATTATTGAAATATGATATGTGTGTTTGTGTTGCATAATTTTACAGAAACCAGTGTGATGCTACTTCTTGTTGTGACGTCATTTGGTTAGATGATCTTGCGAGAGTTTGTTTGTCATGATTGTCTGGACTTGAACTAAATATACCATGGATGGTGCCAATTCATCCAATAGTGCAAAAACTGCTCGTCAAATTACACCTGCCTTAGTCCTCTCCGGGGATCCCAGACATTATGGTTACTGACAAGGTGTGGTTGAAACTGAATGAGATGGTAACATGAGTAACACAAGTTACACAAATAGCTGTGCAGACGCCTAGAAATGGCAAGAAATAGACGATCCAGAGGCACTTTTTATGATTAAGAGACAGTGAGGAGGAAAACAGTGTTACAGCAAGAGGTCCCAGAATTAAGCATTCAGCTGAAAGCAGTGTTTTACAAGCGTCACAGTATACATTGGTGGAGAGAAATTCAAATAACTTTCGTTTATTGTTCAAATATCTCAGGAATATTGGTATGGTGCCCTCATGTGTTATCTCCATTTCTTAGATACTTCCGTATCAGAAATAACGTGTAAATGGCGCCTCAAATAGGTGTCTCTTAATTGTTCAAAGAGTTAACATTTTAACAGGGAATTTCCTTAGATTTCACGGTAGTTAACCAAAGAGTGTTAGAGGACCGTTTCGCCAAATGCGTGATGCCACGAATATCCTGAAGCCGGAAGACAAATGAGCATCTCTGCATGTTGGCGTGACACGAATGCCTTTCATGATATAATCATCTCAGGGAAGTATGAAACTTTACTTTTATACATAGCCATAGGGCATGATTATATAGATCCGGTACTCATCTGCAGCATCTAGGCTCCCTTTGGACGCTTTGATATAACGTTACATTAATTATCATCCTCAGTCCTAAAGTAATCGGATATAATTATTATTGCATCCAGTACAAATACAGCAATTACTTCGACAATAAGTCACATTACGAATAAAATATACAGTATAACTAATAACAAGTTACTTTACCTTGCCATGTTGTGCATAAAATAATTACAAGGGGTTTGTGAAATGCTGACTTGCTATCATCAAACTAATCGTCAGTCAGGATTAACTGGAAAAGGAACTCAAATTATCAGTCTTTCAATTATAATAGCAAAATGACCTCTACAGTAAAGCGAGTGTATGAATCAACATGTCTGGTAGGGTATTATGTTATTAACTAAAGGGTTTATTAAACTAGGAAACTGAAGAGGTACATATGTACGTGAAAACGACAAAATGGTTAGGCATATAGATCATTGCAGCAAACTGCAATAAAAAACAGATAAGTTGCCATAACATTTTGCATGGAAATATTCATAATTCTAACAATTCTTGATAATTTTCAATCATCTTGGTGTTGTTCTATTAAGATATGGATAAAATGTTTTTCAACTGAACATTCCAAATGATTTGGAATGTTTGGAATTTCTTTGTATTTTTCCTGTCTTCCAACAACTTGATTCTAAATAGAATCTACAATTTACATTTCATTTCAATTCTTTCAATAGGGAGTTTAGAGAATTGGATTTGGAATCCGATGATGTGTCATTCACCAATATGTAAGTATAAGTCAACAAATGAGGACAGTCAGAAGGCTGAGGTGAAAATAATTATGAAGCACTACCATTTTGTGCAGGTTGTTTTGCCAACAAGCCATCTGCTGCAGCTTTTTATTATCTATAATTACTATCTAACAGGTTTTCTAATGGGAAAGTATAAAAAATATGTACATGTATATACATGATGATAATGTCTAACTGTGTGTTTGTATCTTACCAACGACAGCATAACTGACACATTTTTGGATTGCTCTCAGAGCTCAATTGTAATTAGTTTGTACTTATTTTCATGTTTGTGTTAAATGTTTAGTAAAATATAAAGTTCAGATGCTATGTTACCTTTATTCTATAAAAAACTTATCAATATTATTCCATAGTTCCATCAATCAGGCCTTCAAATAAAAGATAGAGTCAGTGTGGGTAATTCCGTCCAGAAGGGTAATTCTGTCCCTTCTTTAGATAACCTCATTAAAGTACTCTTAAGTTAATAGAATACATTCAAATTGTTTTGCATTGTAATTCGATACAAATTTTGCTTTTTGCAAATACTATTTTGAGATCTTGCCGTATAGTGGAATCGCAATGTTGATTGCTTGGAAATGTCAAGGTCATTTCAACCTTTGCAAATCCTCTTTGGCGGCCATTTTGTTTATAGGGGACACAATTTGCATAGATCAATCCACAGTACTCCCCACAATTTTGATGGAATCAATTGTTGTTTTTAGGTAATTCTAATAAGTGGACATAATTACCATCCATAAATTCAGTGATCACAAACCAAGGAGGGTAAAGGCCTGTTTCCACCGAACGACATTATGCTAACAACTATGAAAGACCATGAACAATTCACAAATCTTTGTGGTCGTTCAGTGGAAATCGTTCAGTGGAAACACAAAATCGTTGGTTTAGACTTTTGTTAAAGACTGCATACGATTTTTGCTCAAGACCAAAGTGAACAATTCCCCAACGACCAAAGATTAAGCCTGTTTAATATTTCTGGACGACAGATGCCAACAATTTTTTCCAAGAGCAATTAAACAATTTAATCCATTGTTCCTTATGTTTTCCGTCTCAAATCGTTGGAGATAGTCGTTTGTAATGTCCTAGAATTGTCCAGAAAGCACTGTTCCAGTCATTCAGTGGAAACAACAAGTTGTTCATTCATAAAAGATAAAAACAAACAACCATTTGTTAAAGATTACAATTTTTTACAGTCATTTGCAGTCGTCCACGGTTCTAAACCAAAATCGTTCAGTGGAAACCCGGCTTAACTCTGCCCACAATAGATATACCACTATCTACTACAAGATATCCTTTAGCACTTTTGTCTTTTATTATAAGAAATGATAAAGTTAACTTGGTGTACCAAGTGCTTACAATATGGGGAAAATATCATTATTGAATTACTGGACTTTTTTTATATGTCATTTCATCCTTTACAGGTGCCATTTAACCATTTGGAGACCTACAACTAAGGGAAAGTGATTCTTTTGGATAAAGGCATCAAATTACAGTAGCATGACCCAAAATTACAAGTGACATTATTATTGAATTGTGTTGCTGTGCATTTAAGAATGCCTTCCCTGAATAATTAAGTTGTAAACTGATTTCACAATTCTTTTTGATAAAAGTATTTTGACAGACTTGTTTTCAGAAAGGCTGAATTGTGCAAAAGATGTTTATAGAGATAATCATATATTCAGAACAATTGTCAACATAACCATGTTAACAAATGTTCTGAATATATGATTATTTCTATAAAGATCTATATTGTATTGCTGATACCTGTTACTAATACAGAAAATATTGGGTCATCGAAACAAAGTTGCTGAGCAATGCGCAAAACAACTCTGGAGATAAATCAATTGTATTCTAATTCTTTTCATAATTTTTAAAATCCAATATGTACATCTATAACTCATATTGTCAGAAAATCTTCTTATTGTATAGTCTTGCTGAAATCATTTGATATTGACTATCAATCCAATAATGGCCTCGGCCTAAGGGTCTCAGGAATCACTGGGGCTTGTCCATGATATTTTCTATCCACATATTCTTGGTAGCTGCTCTAATTGCATTCTCCATTATCAAGAGAAAATAAATAATTCCTGTGTTACAATCACGGCCCTCCACCCTTATATGGGACAGAGTAGCTAGCTTCTTTATCATGCTGGACAGAATTACCCTCCCCTTGGACGGAGATACCTTCCAAGCATACACTATTTCAGGTATTTGTCATTTTAACAAAAAAAGATATAAACACATCTGTCTTTCTTTTAACTGTGTTCTAAAAATGTATTTGACATGTCTATTTCATAAAAGAATGAGAATATTTAGCAACCTGGCTCCTTAGGGCAATATGGACAAAAAGTGGTCGAAATTACCCACACTGACTCTATCAGTTTTTAGATATGGTACTTTATTATAAGGAATAAGAATGGTATACATTAGGAACACTATTGTTGCATAGAGGAACATAAGACCATGTATGAGCAGGAACGTTTTAGTAGGTCCTGCATTGGCAATCACCAGTCAACCGTTCTTCAGAATTATGTTCCTGATTGCCAAATTAGAGAAAAATTCGTGATTGTGTGTGAGGCCAAGTTCCTGAAAATTCCTGAAGATTGGAAACGTATATAATTATAGTTATTTATTTGGGTCACCTGGCAAGCTTATTGTGTCCCACAGCTCTTCTTTCGACTCGGGCAGAGGAGCGTACATGTGTACATGTCATATGGTCAGTATGAATGACAAACATGTTCTGGAAAGAGTAGGGTAAAGTGATCCGATGCCATGTGAGACTTTTTCAATTAGAACACTCATCATAGGTTATGGCCCTTCTTCCTCTCAGTATGTTCGCAGAGTTGTATGACCATGAGAATGATGCCAAATCCCAAGCAATCGACGTGATGCAATATGGCATGTTGGGACAGCTCAGTAAAACGTCCTTTCATATCCCTGTCAGCGCAGGAAGGTCTGACGGCATGATTTATAAGCATGCAGTATAAAGCAAACTCTCCTAATCTCCCGAGCACAATGTGGAGGGAATCCACTCTAGTCTCCTTGCTCTGAATTGCACGCGTTGACTACGGCCATAATGGCCTGCACTTATAACGGCTTACAAAGGTAGAGCCATATTACTGCTACAATGGCCGACTGATTGTCAGCGGAGCCGGCGACTCCTACAGATGACTGGGGCACGCATCGGTAGTGTGTCGGCAAAGATTAGGGGGAGTGGTATGGGCTACACATTCAGACTGGAGTCATCACGTTCTGATCTGATCAATATGTAAGAAATTATCATGTGTATAGGTATGTTGTTCTAGATAAGTTGGGTTACAGGGTAAGGCGGGAATAACCCATATTTCACACTATTCTAATTATACTATTGTGACATTCGGGGTTTCCGATTCCTACAACAGAGGGACGTGGGGATTGTTTTGGGTCTCAGCCGGACGGGGAGTCCGAGCAAGAAGCCGAGATGTGATATTTTAGAGTCGTGCCTTGCGCACGAGGGGGTTTGAGCGGGTCGATCGGGAAATCGGTATTTGTCGACAGGGGAGGGGTGTCTCGGCCAGGCTGGACCGAGGGGCCTCAGCCACCGGGTGCGGGGTACGGGCACTTCTGCCAGCGGGCGGAGGACTGCGGAGGAGGGAAAATGGTAGGGACGGGTGCAGGCCGTTTCCTTCGTGCCGGCACTCTCTTCGGGGCCCACTGTGGACGATCTACCCTCGTTCTCGTCCAGGGATGTCGGGCCGATGGTCGCCTATTGTTTGGTAGCATGGAGCCGAGCCGGAAGCGCCTTCGTACCCCCGGTCCCTGGGTTTTCGGGCCCTATTTCGGGCCCTCGTGCCAGTTAGGTCCTCCGTCTTCGGGACTCCATCCGGGCCATTTTCGGGCCTTCATGCCCTGTTTCAGTCTCTCGGGTCCTCGGGACCCCATCCTAATTTTCGCCTAATTTCTTCTAACTTTTGCTATTTTACTTGTACTTTCTAGTCAATTAGCCTGTATTGGATCATCTTATCGGTTACCATAGGAAGAAGACACATGTTGACACAAGGAGTACTGCGAAGGAACTCTTTTATTCTCGGGCCTCACCGCCCCTTTTATAGTCTAGTGGTCAGCCCTGATTGGCTGTTTCTGATCACGTGGTTACAAATGACATCACTTCCGGTTTACATTTATCACTTCCGGTTTACATTTTTACGGGTTTCGGGCTTTTACAATTTTCGGGGTTTTCGAGTTTTTCGGGCTTTTCGGGCCCGTTACGAAATATACTTTACTCTGTCACACCGTCTTACTTTTTATATTTCGACCTTGATAATTGATGAATAGGCATTCATCACACTATCAATTTATGATGTTTTAGTTAAAATTGTTGTTTTCCTGTACAACATTCTTACCAAACTGACAATGAAACAAGTTACATAGAACGATTAATCATCCTCAAGTTTCAGAAGTTGAGCAGTGTTGAACTTTGCAAGCAATGGGATCATATCTCTTCTACGCAGATTAATTCATGCAAACAAACCTTTGTCATTATCAGCTTCTTAACATGGTATTCAGACCAAAGGCCACCATTCGGGACAGCGCTTCCAATGTCAATTTGCACCAGTGACTATTTCTTTCAACTATGAAAATATGGTGTTGATTTGAAGAGAATCAGAATTATGATAGACCAGTTCTCCGCTTGCAGTATGAAAGCCGCTCCACCGCAGGATAATACCGCTTCAGGGTGCCTATCTTGAAACGGAGAACACACCCGCGGGGTTGGAAATGAACAAAGATGTGCAACTGAAAGCCCGAAAGTGGCATACACATATGTAAAAGGAGATGTGTTTATATATGATAATGAGCTACATTTCATCTGTTCACAGCAAACCTGAACACTGTCCATCTCGGAGAAATCAGTTACAATTAACAGATTAATGCTTGTTGTAATCTCTTTTGTAATCACTGTTATCGTTTCAGTAATATGACACAAAATAAACAAATGTTACCTCTCAGTTTGAACAACCTAAAGGGCCATACCAACTAAGCGATTTTACCGGTGATTGGTGGCGGGCGACTGAGAGAATCGTCATCGTCGTCACCAAAATCGGCTGACTCTAATCATTATCTGTTAGTATAATACATTGAAATACTCATGCTTTAATCTGAACCGGTGCCAAAGTCGGCCAATTCAACCTCTAGAATCGGCCAACTTTGACACCTACTGTTGGCCGACTGAGTAAAAATCGCCTAGTTGGTATGGGGCATTAGGTTTCAAGGCCACGAAAACCAACTATTAAATAGGCTTATATAGTCCTCTTTTCATGTAACTTACTTTTCTGAAATTAACATCTGCTGCAGGAAATGAAATATCGTGACAATGTGATTAGTAATCAAATTGATTCATTCTATGCTAAAGGCCAAGTAACTCGGAATTTCTGTACATATGTTCCATCATGACAAGATGTCGACTTCAAGTCAACATGTTATTTGGCTTCGTGCTATTCAATTTGTTCGTGATCACCATGAATCTTTTCGCTTAGGTATGGATATATTTGTGGGCAGCCACAGGTCAAATGTAAAAGGGGTCAGAGTAGCCGACTTCTCGGGGGGACTGGGGGAATTATCTGTGATTCCTCTTGACATGTTTGCAGTGACATATCGCCAACATGGCCCTCTAACCCGACCCTCCCACTTCACTGACCAGTCTACTGGCCGCTTGGGGGAGGCAGGGGACACTCACTACGTAGTTCCTATCCTTGTACTTCAAGTATGTCTGCATCTTGGTTTGAATAGATGTTATAGGCCTATGACAAGCACCCTACTATATAAACGGACATTGGTCGTAGAATATGCCAGGTCAAAACAAATGTAGTCATGTTTACAGACTGCTGCAGGCAATTACATGGAGCTGTCCTGGGCAGCTACAGGCCGTTTTAACCCATCTCCCAACACCACCCCTTTACATACATCTGACAGACCTCCCGCTGCCTGAGTCTACCACCCACGTAAATATGGCCACTTCCGTCAGGTTGTTTTCAGTGCTCTGCCCTTTTCGCCCCACAGTCGCCCCTCCCCGGGGGCCTCCTCCTGCTCCGGGCGGGGGGCGCGGGGCGGGGGTTGTGAGTAGTATAGGCAATGAGCGGGTGGTGGCAGGCTAAGTGAGGGAAGCCCCTCCTGGCGCGCTAAATACCACCTCCCCGGCCCGCGTTAAGAGTCGCTGCTAATTGAATCTGCGGAGGGCGGGTGGGGCCTTGTGCCGCCAACTTGTCGGCAGTAAATCCGCCCAGCTTGTCCCGTCCTCAGAGGGTGGGCGCCTCAGCACTGAGGGGTGCCAAGTACCAACTGACCAATCGCCACCGAGTGGGAAAACACAAAATATCGAATCGTTCAAAATGATGCGTATAATATATTCTCATTTCAAATAATGTGTGCCGTATTCAATGTGTTTCTTTCGCTATTTTTCAGCCCATACCATGATTTGGACCAAATAATATGTCCTCGTTCCCGACCCCGTCTTCAGGAAATTCGACATTTTTCTCAAAATAATTACGAAAGATAAACGTCCGCAGTACTGTAGAAAAGAAAGTGTAAAAGGAATCATCCTATATCCACAACTGCAAATTACTCAGTGATTTAATTATATGTTTGGGCAATGATTTTGGTAGCATGTACCCTGTAAAGGATGCTACCTTTCACGAATGAAACAGTTTCTTATCTGTAAGAATGTCTGTAATATAAACGTGAGCTTTAAATGCAGGAAGCTCCATCATTCACGATTATTGGGTAACAAAACAACAGAATGGCGGTGACAAGTGGCGCCCCACATGGGGCCGGACGCGTGAAGTGGGTGGCAGCTTGGCGGTGACAGGCGGCCCCGGCCGGAGACCGGGTGTTAGCGGGTTAATGTGACGGCGGCCGGCGCCGGGCGACCCGTGAAGTTGACGCCTGATCCGGCGGGCCCGGATTACCCCGAGTGGGGCACCCACCACTTGCTGTTCCTGGTGGTCTTCTTTATGTCTGTCCCTCCTATTTCATCTGTAACCGAACCCCTTTCTGACAATTTATTTAGCAGAGTAATTGCAAAGTGGAAGGAAAGTTATCGCAATGCCACTTTTGGTCGTCTGGGAATTGGGTCCAGAAGAAGAAAAAAGAGTGAGTCTTTAATGTCTTTCCAAATGAAAATATTCAAACAAAGAAAACGGAAGGGAGGAAGGGGGATGTTTACCACTGAGCTGTCTTCAAAACAATCTGGTTATGGTGTAATGGTATCAGATTAAGCTATACAGATGTAGCCAAATAATCTAACTTGTATTCTTTTCGAACTCAAGCAGTGACTTACATTAAAACGTCATTGCTAATTACATCAGATAGACTAGATATTCCTCTACACTGAGGTTAATTTGTTCCTGAACGGGCAGCTACCAAGGAACTCATAGACAGACTAGTAAGAATAATGGTTTTAGTCAAATTGGAACAGCCACACCTGCACAGAATGTACATGTGTTTCAAGCAAGTAAAGCTTCTATAATATGATTATGTGAAAATGAACTATTTGTTACACCAATTGATTCTTTCTCTGGTTTGGGAATGGAAATGTACAACTCATTTCCCATGGGATTTTTATTTAGAACTTGAAGCCGGGGGGGGGGGAGCATTCTTTTACGCCCGGATGTGTGTACCCAAATTTGAAGGAAATGGGTCCGTTTTCAGCCTGAAGTGAATGGAATGAATGGATAAATTCTCATTCAAACTGGGTGTCGAATTAGGGAAGCCATTTAATATGGGTGGATATTCAAATCATAAACCATTCAATATGGGTGTAATTTTCCCCCTCCTTCACTATGTTCACTATAGGGAGCAGTAATTGCACTTAGTAGTGAGTTTTAGCCATTCAATATGGGTCGATATTCAAATCATGACCCTTTCAATATGGGTGTGTTTGATAACCAATCCATTCACTATGGCTGTTTAAGGTATTTGATACCTTCAATATGGTGTATTTTACAAATGTTGAGGACATTCAAAATGAGTCTCTTTCTGAAACTTACGGTACACACATCAGGGCAAAAAGGAATCGAGTCGCCCCCCTTGGCTTGAAGCGAATCTAGTTATATTTCTCATTGAAGAAATATTAAATATTGTTGGAGTTTCTTTTACTAAAATTGATCTAGTTGAAAACGATCATTTCAAAGTCAGTGTAAAGTTTAAGTGGAGTACATTTGAGTAAGCGGTTATAATGGGAATGATTATTCTTCCTTCCCATATACCTTTGACATTTTGGAGCCAACACACCAAGGGACATAAGGAGACGACGTTAGGCATAGGCACTTGGGGGGCATTCGGCCTACGCTACATTAAGTAAAGTCTGCTTGTGGCATTTTTCCAGGTTTAGTGGCCGTTGAAGGATAAATATCCAAGAAAGGGCGGAATTAATTTTGATTGATACCTTGTAGGTTGGGTAGGAGGAACCCTTGCTCTCCCAACCTTGTATATCGGTTTACATGATGTAGCTCACTTAAATTACTGGGCGAAATGCACAGTGAGAATGAGAAAACACTAGTTTTTATTGAACCAGCTTTATATGCAAGGTCAAAACAGTAAAGATTGGGGGAATGATAACTTCTGATGATGGCTATACCACTATTACTTTCACAAAGGCTGTCGGTGGTATTACAGAATATGACGATCACGTACCGACTATGGATGAATTGTATGAATTCTTTATCCATCATGCATAAAGAAAAGGAGAAAATAGCTTGACTATTCTCTAGTTTATGCTCTCAAACCGTATCACTTTGTTAGTCCTTTCTAGGCAAACAAAACTATAAAAACGAATAGATGAATCAATGGGCTCTGGTTATGAATAAACAATAAAAAAGATTCTGATAAAATTGCAATGTATGCTGAAAAAAGGGCCCATATTCCTAGACTGCGCCCAAGATTGTGCATTCGACTTACTTTGGGAGACCAGTACAATACTTTCTCAAACTATCCAAATATGCCTTGATTTCCCAAATCCCTATATAGACATTATGCAGACTTGGTCAACTGATACCAAGTGATATCTCTTTTATAGCCTTGAGCCCATTTCAGAAATGGTGTAATGTCACGTGTGCAATGCCTATATTATAAAGAGGTTGTTGCCTTTATTAAAAAGATACGTCTCATTAAGTCCCTTACACTTAGTGTTTAGAATCTAAACATTTTCTTAAACACTTTGTTGCATCCAGTTTTGAAACACTTTATATCTCTGAACATCTGTAGAATTCTAGATGTTTAGGGTTTAGTGTTTAGAAATGTAGAATGTGTAGGTGTAACATCCCTGTATTCTTTACTTGTCATTGATGATGGCGATGGCTACCTTGTAAGGTGGTTGAATTTTTACTTCCTCTGGGAGATGCCTCAAGAGGAGTCTTTCTCACAATGGAATGTTTGGGGAACAGACAGCCAGATAGTGGATGTTGTTGGCACTGAGGGCATGCATAGCAACCAAGGATGGCTAAATGGTGAATGCTATTGTGACGGGGGAGTTTAAGTATGGTTCAACGAGACTCTTTACTATGATTAAGGAGGCTGTTCCCCTTGAAATAAGAGGTGGAGGCAATGGGATTCTGATGAATAGTATGTTCTCTGCCGTGGGCTGTTTGGGCAATGTGAGCAAGGACCTGTTCTGTGCTAGGTGAAGGATAATGTCAACCCCTGGTCTCTGGGTGGCACTGTTTGTGGCACTGTCTGCAGCCACATTACCTGGTATTCCTACATGGCTGGGATTCCAGCTAAGGACAGGTGGCTCTGGAAGGCAAGCTGCTGTGGCTAAAATGTTTTCGATCGGCATAGTGTTGTCACATACAGTTCTTCTTGCCAGAGCATGTACTGCTAAGAGCCAGTGTGTATGATTGTGCAACCAGGACCTTGGTGTAGGGCATGATGGAGGGCCGCACCAATGGCTACAAGTTCTGCTTGTATGATTGACGCCCCATCATTGAGGCAAAGACCTTTGCTGTAGTTGCCTGTAACAAATGCAGCTGCTGCTCACCCATCATGAACTGAACCATCTGTAAAATATACAAGGTCACTGGCCTTTTCAATGTCCACCATGTGATGGGTAGAAGTTACTCTAATCTCTGCCTCAGAGGCCAGAGACTTGGAATGGAAAGGGTGGTGTATACTGGTTTTGATGAAGCGGGCGCCCAAGATACCGTAGTCCCTTAGTCTGTCTGTATAATTTTATGAAAAAGGTGTCTAAACAAAGTACACATGTAATTTAGCTTATACTCAAAATACATTTTAATACACTCTGTATAAATATCTTGAACACTGTACAATACCTAGAAAATTCTTTGAATTTTTAAATGAATTTATACTAATGATTAGAAGAAATCTATTAGAACTACTTAGAATTGGCATACACTGCCACCTGGTGGAGAAAAGTTGAACTAGGCATAAAGTAAATGAAGGTTGCTCTGGTTATGCCCTCAGTTGGCCATATTCAGGCCCTAAAGTTACATTTCTCCCTCCTAAGATCAATACATCCCCGAGTTTAAAACCAAACTTTAATTAGAGTATGATTAGCTTATATTAACCCTTACACTGCCACAGGCCCCATATGAGGCCCTATAGTAAAATCCCATAGGAACACTATTTAAAGAGGGAAAATTCAGCTTTCAAAATCTGAAAGAATTTTTCAAAAATTCCAATAATAACCAGAGATACAGCTATTTGAACAGCAGACTATCAAGTCACCAAAAAATATTAGAATTGTAATTGGAGAAACCATTTACAATGTACTTACGTTTGAACTTGCCATACTCATTCAAAATCATGAAAAATGGGTAAATTTGTGTAAATGACATGATTTTTGATTAGCTATAACTTTGCTTCCATTTAAGATAATAACAAACTGTCTTTTGCAGAATAAAAATAACATTTCCATGTTATCTTCATGAAAAGTGAAATAGTTAATTTATGAATTATTGGTTACCATGGAAATTCAGTTGATTATATTGCCGATTAGCTGGCCAATTTTGTGAAAATCGCCTAGTGGATATTGGGCCTAACCTTTGAAATAGTGATAAGAAGTTCTTCGGTAGTAGCCTCACCGACCCCAACGGCAGACTTACTGTTAATTTTATAGTTTTAAAGTCAACTAGAGCGAAAATATAAACAGTGGGAAAACGTTGGTAGAGAAGTTAGGCCGTGTGGAACGTTTTTATCGAAATTATTGAAAAAACCTTTCCACCAGAAGAATCTAGAGCAAATTTGAGTTTTAGGCAATTCATGGACTAATTTTTGTATTTTGGGCCATATTTCAGTAAATATCAGTTATATTATTAAATATCTGGCAGTAAAAGGGTTAAATTTTGTTAAAACAGTTCATGTCAAGTTTTCATTATTTCTTCTCAATGGTTTTATGTGTTTAGATTCTAAACATATCTAATACAATAAATGTTTAGAAGTTATGAATGTGTAGGTGTTAAACATATGTGATTTTATGTGTTTAGACTCCATCTATATTTAATCCAATACATGTTTCTTGTGTTTAGATTCTGAACATGTTTAGACCCTAATCATGTTTAAAATCTAAATGTAATTTTTAGAGTGTATGTTCTTGTTAAATCAGCCCTTTCTTCCAAACCTTTTGGCATTAGGTAGTGGCCTCTTTAGATCCAATGCACCATGGAACAATCGTCCAGGTGGCAATATAAGAATGTAAAGTGCTGTACCCACTAGGTGATTTTGAGACGAGTCGGTGCCAACATCGGCGCAGATGTTGGAACAGCAGTTGGACGACTGGCACCGACGGCAATGTTGGTGCCGACGGCCGTACCAACTGTCAACCCCGATCTAGCTGATCCGACAGTCGGACACCCGTGCCGACGTCAGCCTGTCGGTAAGTGGGTATAAGGCTTTATTTGGGATGAAACGGTGCGGATGTCAGCACTGACATCGAAACAGCCGTTGGTCGACTGTACTTAGACAACCCATACCGACACATAATCGGCACCGACGGCCGTGCCCACGTCGGCCCATCAGTTAGTGGGTATAGGGCTTAAGAGTGTAGCCCTGAACGATCGGAAACCATATTGATAGACCTCACTATCTTTTTACGTGACAGAATTCGTATGAATTAAGGGAGGTACCCATCGAGCAACAAAACTCAATTCTAGTAGTTTGACCAATTTTGGTTGCTCGACTCTAGTTAAATGGTGTTTCCATTGAGCAATTCTACCAGAATTCAATCAGTTCTGGTTTATTTCGACTAGTTCTGGTGGTTTTTTGTCAGTTCTGGTCCCTCACATTTGGTTGAATCACACAATGGGTACCCAACTCTACTCTGAGGGGAATTCAGATTGCATGAGTACCAGGCAAATCACTTCTTTCAGTGGACAAAGATCTTTGACCAGAAGGTGGAGTGGTGAAGAAGCTATACATAGGCATACATAGTGGAAGCTATTTTCTACGTTCTGGTAACAAACAACTATTAAAAAATACAAAATTCTGTGGATCTGGATTTGACTTAGGAATAGTCCTAGTTTTTTTTCCAAATGATTTGCTCTATTTTTTTAAAAATTCCTAGTCAAATTGTCCAATGGAAACACCATTTCTCATTGTTTTTTACCATTCTGGTCGTTTCGACCAGAACTAAGCAGCTAAGTGACTTGAACTGATAGTAACGACCAGAATTTTAGTTTAATCACTCAGTGGGTTCCTGCCTGTGGGCGGAATTCCATTATGAACCCTTTGCTAATAAAGATGAAATTTGTCATGGATTTTCACCTGGCTTTGCAAGAAATATACTCGGGGTAATTGAGTTCTGATGTTCCCGTCCAATATTGGGGACAATTTCATCTTCAACATAGAGGGGAATAATAATCATAGAAATGTTTTTCATTCTCTAAGAATTTCGTTCTACTTACTCTATTCTTACTTGAATGAAGTTGCTAACAGTATAAGACCCAATTCGAGTTTGGTGGAAAAGTGTTTCCTTATTTATTCAGAGTGGAATTAGCAATCAATCAACACGTTTCGGCAGGTTTCACTGATTATTCTTACTCATCATTAACAATTATAAGCAAAAAGCGCATGTCATCCTGAGTGTGTCGGATAGACGAATAGGTTATCGACAGAACAATGAATTGTGTGCTCTATAAATTTATAACAAAATCAATAGGCGAGGAATTTCCTTACTTTTTTTCGAAAATATATCATAAATCCAAAAACATCAATTATTACAGTTTGCTTAAATTGTCACACAGTTACAGGAAATGATGATCTAGAAGTAATCAGGTCCAAACTAAGAAGGAAAACTGATTTCAAACTGATCCAGGACGTTTTAAGATACTCCCTTTAGAAGCTCATGGCGCTGTTCCACAAAAAAATGTTCGTAAGTGTCTGGATTAACTATGAATCAGTGCGCAAATTGTGTTAGTGAGCAAAAGTGTTCGTAACGTCACTTACGTACACTTACGTACACTTATGTACACAAATGTGGACATATGACAAGAAATTGGATTTTAATTTATTTTCTCTCTTTTCTTTGATAGCTGCGTGAGTTTTCATCCGATTTTAATTTGGTTTTCATTAATGATTTCCTTATAAAATAATCGTTTTAATGATACCCTATATATTATTGTGGCCTTAACACTTCATGATGAAAATAATATTTGAATATTAAAAATGGTTTACGAACACTACAACACCTGTCGCAGCTTTTAGGGGTGTACGCACACCTTTGCATACCTGCGTACAGTGCGCAGATATGACATTTTTGTTCGTATCTTTTTTCTGGAACAAAATATAAAATTCTAATTTTTTAAGAAACTGATGCTAGACTTTTCATATGACTATATCTCTGCTTCTAACTAGGACTATTTTTTAAAGATTCGTTCAGTTCCTTATAGTCAGAATTCCTCTTCATTGAACTACACACCCACACGCGTGCCTTCCTAAGCTGAAAGGGCAAATACTGAAAGTCTATAGTTTCTTCTATATAATAAATGTACAGATGATACCATTATATTAGTAATCGTTTTGATTTCACACAGCCTAAAGAAGAATATCTGTTAATGTTCCTTCATCAAATCTCAAAGTTCTTTATTTTTGTTTCCACGATAACACGGTTGCCCCACTTTAAATACGCATGAAACGGGGGAAGGGGGTCTGAGATTTTTTTAAAAATGTGCACACGTACTAAATGAAAGACCCCCTAATGAAATCACCATTTTAGCAATCAGTAACCTTTATTTCTAATAGATAGGATAATCAAATTTGTTTAATAGCTTTGCCAGCAAAATATTGCAGTGCATTGCTTTGTCTGGTCTTGGAGACAGGCGATTATATTCATAGGAGGTTTTGGAAATGTTAGCTTCAACAAAATCGCTTTAAATCAGTTCGTTGAAGGTCACTGTGTATTTAACATCAAAATTCGAAATAGAGTTCATCCTTCATGGTGAACATAAAATTTGATAAACTAAAATGAGCTTATTGATGAAGTGAGGGGCTGCCGGTGGTTTAAGGAGATTGTCTGAATGAGATACCTAAATAATTAATGACGTTAGATCGGATGCTAAGCGCTGGGTATCAGTAAATACTTTACTTCTTTCTTGTAAACCGGTTCTCACATATCCACCTCAGTCGTTAGCTTTAAGAGTTTATATTCAACATTCAGCATTTGACATTTGAACGTACAACGTTAGTCTTATATTTTTGTGTGGCTTTCAGATAACTTTGCTTCACAAAAGTACAGATAATGTCAAAGTGAATTCGTGCTGTGTATTATTGTCTCAACTTTCTGACACGTAAAAGATACTAAGGACTATTATGCACATTCGTTGTTATGATCTATCGGTGAAGTGAGGATGCTCGCGGTGTTGTAAACAGGTAAAGCTTACTGAGAAGTACGTCCCTTAAAATGACCACTCTCTTTGATGTGCATTTTTTCGTCTTCAATTCCTAGTTGTCCACCGCATAACAAATAAAACTCTCACATGTGGAAAGCAAAGAACATTTTGGATCTCTGATCACTGTTATTTAGTTAAGCTCTTCTTCGTCATCTCATAACTGTAATGGGGATTCAAAGCACATTGCCAACTTCTCCTCATATTGCAAATTGCAGAACGAGTTGAACTTAATTAACAAATTGAATGACTAAAAGAGGTTAGTCCTCACCTTTTAAGAATACTTCACACTTTGTCCATCAGCCTATTATGCTAACAGTGTTTTTGGATGTCAGGTTTCGCTTAAGAAACATTTTAGGTTTCATCAAATTGATGGGATCGTATCGACATGGTCGAAATGCAATTAGTAAAGAGGCATTGGGCAAAAGTGAAATCCTTTAATGATAATTCCATCTACCCTGATCAGAATTGCTTTGCCAATGAAAAATGAGCAATACACCGTCTAAAACATGTTGCTATCTACTGTGTTCCGCTACTATGCATTTATTCTGTTTCAAGACTCGTTTTAAATGAAGCCTCGGATGTGTCGCCTTGGGATGTACTACTTGAATTAAATGTTCGTACTGGCCCAACTATATATATTTCCTTCAATCTAAAAGCCCTGCTACAAGTTGCAGTTTAAACCTGTTTTGCATTCATTATTAGTCGCAATAATATTTTGTTTTTCTTTTAGGCATATGTAACGCAAAATAACCCATAAAAGCACGGACACAAAAATCCTCGACGTTGTTGTCTGTTTTTTATTCTCTTCTATTGCTCAAAGAATAAGGTAGAACTTAAATTCCAATGCCATACTTGCTGTTCCCTTAAAATGATAAAACAATTCATAAACTCTTTTTTTTTTTACTTTCTTAGCTAGTTTTGCATCTGTGCTGTCGCGGACGCATCAACTATTAATGCGGTTATCCACGATGTGCCCAAAAGAGAAAGATCGAGAATCGGTCTACATTTTCAATCTGGCAATAGGTCCACAATCGGCGTACAATTGGTTCACAATCAGTTTACGGTTGGTCAATGGCTAATGCCAACCAATCGTAGAACCAAACTGATTATGGACATAAAATGTTCCTGATTGGCTGAGATAGGCCCCGTTCGCCCTGAGTACAAATTATTCTTCCTACCATGGATAGTATTTTAAAGGAGAACCGCAAAGGCAGTTTAAATCTTTATATTGTGTTGAATATGTATTTCTTTAAATATATCTGCAAAATCACTGCTAATACATCATTAATACAGGAGTAATTGATATTTAAAAATCAACTTGTACAGTGGCTTCTACTGAGGGCAGGTGACGTCATCTAGGCTCTTTCACACCTGTAGGACAGGCTGATAAGGCTATTGTCATGGATGACTGCACACACAGACACCTGTGAAAGAGAGCCTAGATGACATCACAGCCCTGTGAGATAATCTGTGAGAGTGGATTCACACTCCTAACAAAAGCTTATTTATCTTGTTATATTATCCCTGTATGCTAGTTTGAGTCTAATTCTGCCTAAAATATACATCATTTAAGAGTTGTGTACACTATTTAGGATTTTTATTTTCTCCTTTGCGTTTCACCTTTAAGCAACTGCAGGCTAATTTGGAATGAATTTGTATACAAAACCGCTGAAAAGGCTATAGAAAATAGACAAATAAGTATTACATATCCACCTATAATGAATGAGTTTCAAAATACTTAGACAATATCAAATATATAATTATGGAAACAAATTTAGAACAAAATAAATCTCTAGTTTTTACATCATGTTAAACTTCTCATAATGAAATGATACATGAAAATTCCCATACTAGAGCCTTGTGATTTGTCTAGATTACCCAGCATGCATACTGATCTAGGCTAACCTCCAGGCAAAACTAAAAGAAATTGGCTATCCATAGTTGGGAGAATTTTCCAAAAAAAGATAATTGTGAATACGGGAACATTATTCTCAGATCGCAATGAAAGATTGTCCAGGGCGAATGATGCTGTAGGAAAATGTATTACTGTGGTTTCTAGGTCATTTGCAACAAGGTCTAACCAATCAAAGCACAGGTTGCTATGGGTAAAATCGGTTAGACCATTTTTTGCTGTTAGTTTTGGGGGGAAAACGTGTGTCAACGCAGCTTTATGATTATGTTCAAGTACTGTAAATGCATGTACTGTAAAGTCAGAAATATTATCTGCTGAAGCCAACGTTATCTGTTATGTCACCGTGATTAAAAAATAAATGTAACACTGAACCTTGTTTTCTTGGCGTGTTTAGGCATTATAATTATATCATTATGCAACAGTGTTTTGTGCAGATGTATAATAAACTGTTCGTCATCTAAATCAATTTATTGAAGATGCCTTCGGAACGACAGCAATCTTGTACTGACAATAGATTAATGTATATCATTTTCTAGCTTAAGCCGGGTTTCCACCGAACGACTTTCATGCATAGTTGCTTACGACCCTAAACGACTTTTTAAAAAAAAATCTTTGCTCATTTTTGTCATTCAGAATGAAACCATTTTGTTGTTTCCACTAAACGACGATTTTCAGACGATTCTGGGCCTTCGTGGACGATTATTTTCAAAGACTAGAGGTAGAAAACATAGAGAACAATGGATTTAATTGCTTTTAATTGCAGTTGTAAGAAATCGTTGGCATTTGTCGTACAGAAATATTAAACAGGTTAGATATTTGGTCGTTGGTGAATCGTTCACTTTTGTCTTTAGAAAATGTCGTTTGCAGTCCTTAAAAAATGTCTTAACCAACGATTTTGTGTTTCCACTGAACGATTTTCCGAACGACCATCAACGATTTCTAAATCTTTCCATGTCTTAGGCCGTCTTGTGGAAAGGGTCGTTCGGTGGATACAGGCCTTACCAAATCTACCAACGTCGTCGGAACATACATTTATCAAAACGCATTGGGAACAGAATGAGAAGTTTAAGAAAGTATCATCGGTTCTTGTCATTTTCCCTTGCCCTTGGTCGGTGCTAGGCCTTATGTAATTAGATCTGACAAGATGCTTCCCCTCCCCGAGTGTTAGAACTAACAGATGTTGATGGCCATTGCTTGGTTTTCTGATATCTACGACCCTCAAAGGGGTCGTTTCACATACCGTGGGTGTCGTTCGTTCCATTCTCATAGCACAAAAATACTCATTTTATGGCACCCTTAGCTGTGGGCACAAAAATGACGATACATGCGTCTCCAGATATTACCAGAAATACATAGATAAACACTGCAATGCGTGAAGCAGAAGGGCGATGTCAGTTACTCTGTGTTTCTATTTACCACGGATGGTACGAGCTCCTCCAAATGCTGATATGTTTAAGTGAATACTAGATTGTACCATGCCCTTAACAGCACTGAAAGCCTCTTCTTTTTTCTCAGGGCAATGGTTTCATCTTGAATGTAATTCAGTTTGGTCTCTTTCATCATGGTCTCTTGAGCCCCATTCGCCATGGCCGATGATTGTGTCGCTCGCTGGTCCGACAAAATTTTCGTATGGAGAAGACGATCATGTCTCAACCATTAAAATTATCGCATGCAAGCG
The DNA here is from genome assembly GCA_936440205.1 of Lepidonotus clava. Taxonomy (NCBI): domain Eukaryota; kingdom Metazoa; phylum Annelida; class Polychaeta; order Phyllodocida; family Polynoidae; genus Lepidonotus; species Lepidonotus clava. The sequence goes on along the minus strand of OW387140.1, from coordinate 21,439,687 downwards.
ATATTGAAGAAATAGCATTCACACTGGCAAACGAGGATCCTAACGATTGCAAACAATATTTTTTTCAAGTACTTATCCCCTGTGATCGGCTGGAATTCAAACGATTTAATCCAACATGTTGGATCTGGTCGATTGCAGACAGGTCGTTTGCTTTATAGTTTGCACCAGAATTGCAAAGGAAAAGTGTCGCAAGAGTGTGCACCGCGCGCGTTCACCACGACGAATGTGCCTTCACCAACATTTGATACTCTTTGAACATGTATGATGTTACCTAAAAACTGGGAATAAAGATCTCGCAGAATAATTTCGTTATCAGTGACGAACAAGGATTTGAACGAGTGACCCATAAATATACTTTGCCATATTAGAAAAGTGTCATTTTGTTTTAACGCCTAATTAATCAAGAAACGCATGACAAAGCGTTTTTTAACAGCTGTTCTATGCTATGATCTGGGATGTCCTGTTATATTTTTGGTTATTGCTAGGTCGTTGGCTTTCGTTTTGTTGGTGTAATTAAACCTCAGTATTTACATTGTAATAATATACACGCATGCTCTGTAGTCCTCACTTTAACAGTTGCGGTTTGAATAATGGTTTTGAACTGTCAGCCTATAACCTAGTCTGTAAAAGGTCTTGGTCTCAATGGTATGAACGTTAATCATTTTTAATTTGTCTTACCAATTATGATCTTGCTATGGGGTAAACATACAGTAGGCATGAATATCATTTGCGGAAGGCTTATTTCGTTACCCCATCAGAGAATTTAGACTATTTCACTCTTTTCACAGCATGCCTGCGTGGGGTGAGATTGAAAAACGGTTGGGGCTTATATTGCAAGGCCATACCGGTAACCACTACACCATCCATAGCACACAAACCCACCCCCTCTAGTTCCTCGATCGAGGAAGATAAATTGTAAAACAGCACACCAAAGTTGCATGTAATGTCCACGACTGATACTGTAACACGATTTAATAATGATATCTATCGAAACCCTATAATGTGCGACATATTGCACGTACGCGCAGTAAACTTCATTAACCCTTACACTGCCAGAGGCCTCATATGGGGCCCTATAGTAAAATCCCATAGTAACACGGTTGAAAGAATGCAAATTATGCTTTCAGAATCTGAAAGAATTTCCCAGATATTCCAATCAGAACCAGAGATACAGGTATTTGAACATCGGACTATCAAGTCACTCAAAAATGTTAGAATTGCGATTCGAGAAACCATAAACAATGTATTTACATTTGAATTTGCCATAATAATTAAAAATCATAGTATAGTTTTTGGTGAGTTTGTTACGCAACCGGTAGGCTGAGACTTAAATAGAATGTAATAATTACATAACGATTTACATCTCGATGAAGTTAAAATATTACAAATGTTTTAGACAAGAATATTACTATAACAGCACAACAGAATGTCGCAATGTAGGTTCTAGAGACATCAGATGCCTTCAAAATAACGTAATGATATATTTACTGCTTGCTGACCGTGATTGATTAATTAGAGAGAATATAGGAATAATAATAAACAAGGTGATTAGTTTGGAATAGAATATTTATCTAATTCTCCCATTAAATCAAATCTTAGTTTAAACTCTATTTCGCAATGTGAACAGCTTGGTGGCGAGTGAGCAACTTGAATCACGATATTTATAGTCACATGCCAACAGAACCATGGTTATGTGGTTACAGAATGATTATATCACTCGTGCTTTGCGGAAATACAACTTTCTAAGGTATCAGAGCCGAAAATATTTCATTATTATTATTATCAATAACCAAAACAGAACTGAATAGAAGGTAACTACAGTGTTCTGATAACATTGCATGCTACATTGCCTGGGACTACTACAATTACTACAAGTGCTGCAACTGTAAGTGATAATGTGCATGATAATGATAAAACTACTCATAATGATAATAGGTATGAAATTATGATCAACCTAATTATGATAACAATATCAATTATTTCAATCTAGTCTTTATTTTGGGTTTCATTCCTGTATTATAAAAAAATAAATTAGGATTACATTACCTGTTACAAGGGCGTGGGATTTATATATACATCACATCTGCCTTTGAAATTGTAACTGCTCAGCAAAACATTTGAGTCAAGTGATGGAAACATGCATAGGTGCAAGGTTACTCAGTCAGCAATATGACGTGAATGCAAATGATACTCGAAATTATTAAATTGACACTAAAATAGAGATGGCACGAAAATAGATAGTGGTCAAATTAATCTTGTTAATCGCTTCGTTTAGTTATGACGTTCTATATGATTATTCACCCTGAAGGGAGTGGGCCGTGGATATGTGAGCATAACAATGTTTTCTTTCTTTCATGTCATCCATATAAAACTGAACAAAATTATATTCTTTTTTATATTATATCATATTATATTTTAAAAATATATATATATATTTTTTTTGAACAATCAGACAAATAAACTTGTTGGTCTGCAGATCGCACTTGCCGGTCATTGTTAGGTGATAATGCCAACCTCTACGTCATAAGCGGTAAGACATGTCCGTATTTAATAACCTCCTGATTAAATATATGATAGTTGTGTCTAAACAGAGTATCTCCAACAAAAGGCATTGTAAAATAACATATGCATAGACATTAAGATGTTGACCTTTTAAATACGTAGCATACTGGACGTTGTCGCATAATGACTTTGGACACATGTACAGGATCTATATTTCTAGTCTGGACAGACTTAAAAAGTGACGGTCTGGTTTGAATGTCAGGCTTGCAAAAGTTATTTCTTCAGGCGCATGTTTCGTAATGAAATGAGACACTAATATATTAATAAATTATTATGACAAGATGAAAACCTGCCACGGCAATACTAACACTCTTGGCATACTCTTGACAAAAACAATGCACGCCTATGTGTGTTTTTCAAATGCCATACACTTGAAAAGATACGTTCCTTTGAATTATAGATTTTTAGCTTTGAGTACACTAAGCTAAGATTTTGTTAGTGTCTAGAGTATTGCACTTGTTCTTGATCTTGTACATCTAAACGATGAACAACCATGCATTAATGATATAGCTCCCCGTCCCAAATGTCAAAAGAGAGTAGTTGTATTTCATCAAGTGAAGGGCAATGCTCAGCGACCAAATTCCACCAACAAGAGAACGAAGATTCATCGACATTATACCATATTGCCAATTGGAAGTGCAATAGTGTCAAAGAATGACATTTGAAATATTAGATTCTTGTCAGATCTTTTTCATCAGGCTCAATTGCCATGGGGAAGGTGAGGTGCATTTGGGTTATGATTCTTGTCGACTAATAGTTTTACCCAGTTATAACAACGTCACGTTGTCACAAGGTTGCCACAATTTCTGATTTTTGTTGGCGCACTAAAGGCTGGAACCCATTAATTGAGTGACTAAACTAAATTCTGGTCGTTTTCACCAGTTCTGGTCGCTTGGTTCTGGTCGGAACGACCAGAACTGGTCACAAAACACACAAAAAATGTGTTCCCACTGAGCGATTTTCCAGAAATCGCTCAATGGGAACACCATGTCTGATCGTTTCAGACCATTCCTGGTCGTTTCAACCGGACCAAACGACCAGAACTGATGAAAACAACCAGAATTTCAGTTTAGTCGCTCAATGAGTTCCAGCCTTAAAGAGTCCAACCTGAAGCTTATTAGGGTGCTTGGCACCCAGAATCAAATCTCACTTAGGTTTAACAATTCCATGTCCGTGGCTTGTTGCATACAGGTATTATGTAGAACCTGTCTGTCAGGGCGGAAGGGGTTGTGTGACATTGATGTACTACATAAAGGCATTTAACGTGAGTAAACTTATCCTTCAGACCACTCCTAAAGTTAAGAGGTTATATATAAAATCGTGATAGGAACTTAAAACTATATATGTATTCCCTCGGTTAGGACACCTTAAAAAATTTGATTAATGAGTTGATTGAAAAGAAAAGTTAACAATATTATAATTGATTATTCAAAATGTCTTGAATGGAAAAGAACGTGCTTGAATTACAAGCAGTGTTGCCACCTTTGAATTTAGCTTATCCTACATAACGTTATGCTCGTTACTTCATTTCAACATAGTAGAACTTACAATGTCTTGGACAACATAAATACAATGTAAAATCAAAACGTTTTGCTTACTCCAGATTGTTGGTTTGTCACTTTGCCGACATTTCAAAAATATAAGGCTGGACAACATGAAACAAACATAAGAGAAGAAAAAAAAGACCAATCTATCAATTAATCTCAACCTGCATCCCCCTTCTCCCGCCCCTAAGGTTCAGGGGTTAGATGGATGAGCGCTTGATTATATCTCAGGTGCCAAAAACCAATGTGATATGCCTCGTCTCAGTACAAACCTTTTTTTCTACTGATGCTGTAGTCTATGAATATTCGTGAGTGCCTAAGCCTGTTAACCTCTTCAGCATAATGTTGAGGTTTAGAGGGATGTAGTTGAACCTATCGCATGTCCTTAAGACAAAATAAAACATGTTGAACATCGTGCAAGCACCGTGGTAGATTTTCACTATTCCCGTGCACGGGTTGGTGGGCGCCAGGGCCTCTGGAGATCGATTCACATTTTTTGGAATACAAAATCTATCACAGCTACAACTAAAGAGAAACGAATGAAAGTTTTTCCATATTTTATTCAAAGTGACAGATTAGGGGTATTGCATTGAGTAGTTAACAAACCGAGTATGCGTTTTCCGCTCATCCCTGTAAGTAGTATACTTTGACCAGGTTCCTATGGATCCGTAGAAGTATATCTATTCACGTGAACAAGACTTTATGCGCCATTGTCGAACCAGCTTTTGAAATTCCAAGGCATGCTGACAATATGTCTATATAAAGAAGGTTATAATGGTCAAAATGAACAGCTGTTACAAATAGGACTATGTTCCCCTTGTTTTATACCTTCCTCCATACTTCCGCCGCGACTTTTAAATGAATGGATTTCCCTCTGGAGAAATATGCGAATAATCAAATTTGATTATGGAAATATGAAAAAGATTCGGCATGATAGTTAGACGCCATATAAGCTTCGTCTTGCATAATGGCAACAGTGGCACTTCTTTGTTATTGTGTTTGGACCTACAATCAATAACATTAGACCTAGGGATATTCTGAATTCTCTGGCAAGTAACAAGGATGACCCGGGGAAGAATTGTTTTCTTATGCTTTAAGTTTGAATTTGTTCTAACGTGTGTCTAAAACTAAGCCATAAATCTCTTTAATGGTAAAAGTTTTATTATTTAGTGCCTTTTGCAAAGTGCATTTTTCACATGAAAACTACCTTTTGTGAGTTGATGCCTAAACATATTAGTATTAGTGATAATCATTCTTCATACTTCTTCACAGTACCACAAATGCTTGCCTATATGTATAACTACTTTGGTTAACACCTCCAGATATAATTCACTAATCCCAACAAGCCTGTCTGGAGGCTCGCGAATTACTTTAGTCCTCAACTCAACTCAAATTTCACATCTGACATTCAGCCCTTTGGCTTGGTTTGTCTATAAATTCCTAAAACATGAAATATTAGATTTTATCGATATCTTAAAAACAAATTGAACGGAAAATATTAAGTCATCGACCTATACCTCTGCGTGTCGGTTCGTCTCATTATATCAGCTTTGAATTTCAGAGAAACCTACTCGGTGTCCAGTATGTTATAATGGTGGAAACGTCACGTGTGCATAATTATGGGACTCTTAGCCAATAGTTTATTCTTATCATAATATATAAAATAATGCAAGTGTATCATGAAGTATACGATGCTGTATTGACATTTGGTCACTACTGAATGCGCATGCATGTTCTACCTCTGCAAATGGCAAGACCCGAAGCTTTTTAAAGAATATAAATCGTCTTTGACCACCGTATCTGATGTAGGTGCCTTCAGCCGTATCTCGGTTTGCGTGTCGCGGGCTGGTTGATGTGGTCAGCTGGTCAATAACTGATCGATTCCCATACTGCCCAGCCCGCTTGGGGGTATCTGGGTGCCATACTCGGCCATACATAACTTCACACAATCGAGGCTTCACTGACACGGGGGACCTCCTCTGCCAAGGATCACGTCACATCAGGCATGTCTGGGCCCACAGCTCTATCCCGGACGTAGCTCATAGTGCGTCAGATTTACTGGTAGTATCGATGATCTATGTTTGAGTTGAAAAGGCACATCCATAATTCACATGTTCTTAGTATGCCATCCAAGGAACAATCAATTGCAAGGACACCGTGAAATAATATCAATGCATTTTAGTCTTGTTGAAACATTATTTCTTACTTATCATAGATAACCTTGGTTAAACACCAAACAAACCTATTTCTTTTATCATCCCTATGTCTCCTCTATCACTATTAGCATATCTCTATAATAGGCCCATCTCTTAACCCTTTGCCTCTCTCCAATGCAAATTTCGGTCATATGTGACTGAAATTTGAAAATGTACATAATTTTGGTGATATTTGGAGAATTTGAATGATTTTTTCAGTCTTAATTAAAGTTTAAGTCTTGCTGTACATCAACAAGGACTTTTATTGTTTATCAAAAAACAAAAAATAAAGATTTTATGACTTTGAAGGGACTCTTGTAGCAATTTTATTGAAAACTAGGAAAATGTCACAGAATTTCAGTTAATTATTGGGCAAAAAATCAGGAAAAATGTCAAGTTTATAAAATTTCTAACCCTAATTTTTCAGATAGTGGCAACATATTCTTAATTCTAAGGGTGCCTGTTCTGCCATAAAGTAATTTGGATTTGAAAAATTATAAATCGTAATAATCTAGGGGAAGGTGAAAACTAACATCTATTTTACTAAATTATGCACAATAAGCAAGAATTTTATAGAAAATGTGTTTTCAGTATTTAATTAATAGATTTTCGTTATAAAATGACAACTGCTTGGAAAAAAAAGTAACCCAAACATTTTATATTGATATATTTACTCATATAGCATAGTTGCAAAAGGTTATGTGCCATATAACATATATGTCTGTTTATTTTATGTAGAATGATACCCTGAAATGATGTTATATAGGATTTTTTAGGGAAAATCATCTAATTTTGTCAAATTTAGACAAAATTGCCCTAATATCTTCTCATCATAATCAACTGATCTCTTTGACATATATTTTCACAATACACATCATTTGAACCCTACATGTATTGTCTACATTATGTCAATAGTAACTTTTTCTCTAAAATTAATATTTAACCCTTGTTTTCTTGAATTTCTTGAAAAATGTCAAAAATTTACTGAAAATAACGCAAAAATCTAGGTCATGTGACTTGGGTCACGTGACACATGATTTATGAAATTTAAAATAAACTTTTAAAATATAAATCCTGAGAAAATGGGCTTTAAAATGATATATAGTTTGTCAATATTGTGAAGATATTTGGTGCTTAAAAGGCTATTTCAAATTACCCTCTTCATGTCTGAGTTTGAAAAATGTCAAAATGGCGGGGAGGCAATCTACAAAGTAAGAATAATCCCTTCTCTTGCACGCTCCCTCCCAGCCCCATGGGATGTTAAATATTCCCCTTCTGCTTGTCTTCTACCTCTTCCCTTTTCTCATACTAAGACCTTCATACTACTCCTACTCCCTCACTCCACTCTCTATTATTCACCTCGTCCCTCTCCTCTCTACCTACTGTCCCCTACTCTCACACATCCGGGGCCCTAGTCGGTACATCAGGATCCCGCTAGGGGCCGCTGCAGGCGTCTGTCATGGCGGCGTTAGAAGCGTGTGGCGGGCCCCGGGGGAGGGGCTGGGGAGGGGTCGGGTGATTAGTTAAGAGGTGCAGACATGAGATACACGCCTCGGAGGCACATGGCTACCTCAGCTGACCGAGCCACGTTTACATATAGGTCTATGATGAAAACTCTCAGTAACCCATCGCCTACGACAGCTTTAGGTAGGAATTAGGAATAAGCGAAACAAACTATTTTGAACCACAGGTCGAAATATATATATAAGGAATATTATTAGTATGATATATTATGTGTAGTGGTATTTATCTACCATTTTGAAAGGTCATCGGGAGCAGGGCATGAACGTCTCGAAAGGAGTGATCGCAATATATAAAACAGCCTTGCCGTACAACTAGATGCAGGTACACTAACCCGAAAGGCATACTCTTTTTAAAGGGGATGCGAGCTGCACTCCCCTGTATTACGTGTCAATTTTGCAAGCTATTTACCTTCTATTATCCTTCCCTAATCTCTACTTCGTCACTCTCCTGTAAAGTTTAGATATATAATGTTGGTGTCATTTCTAGTTGCATTATTATGGAACGTTTCCCCTTAATAAAACGACCGAGTATATAATCATTAAGTAAGATAGGCCTATAGCTTCTACCCTACATCAAAATTCCTACCGATGTGAGGTTACGTGTAAATTACATTGTGGATAATTGCTACGGCTTTGTGGTTAAGATTGTGCGACCGTGTTAATTGCATGAGGATGCATTTATATTGAAAATTATTGGCACTGTATAGCTTCTCCTCAAGTAGATATTCAACGACTCAAAGCTGATGGAAACGCACCACATCCATTTAGTACATGCAAGGTCGATTGAATATATATATATATATATATATATATACGATTCTTCACTAAACAGACAAAAGAAACCTTATCGTTAACGAACGTCTTACGATCCAAACGCTTAGTTGCACAATCCTGTATTTTCCAATCCCCATTGCAATAGAAAAAGTGAATGCTTAATTTAATCGTGGAATTATTCAGCTTCCGGCTCTCTGCTTCTTTTAGCTAAATGACCCAACTTGGAAAAAGGTAACCTTAGGGGGAAATTGTCTATTAAAACTCAGAATACAGCCGAGAGGTTTAGAACTCATATTCCTAATAGAGGCTGAGACACATTTGAATTCCTCTATTTTGCATAATTTCCAAGACCCCTTATTTGAATTACTCACATTTGAATTAATTCAAATACAGCTATAATTTGAATTATACCATGTTTAGCCAAAAAGGTTTTCGTTGATATTTTACTTATCTAAAGTACAAAAACTTTTCACATAGATCTTCATTCAACAAACGGTTTTCACTTTTGAGATGAAAAATACTTTTATCAAAATACTTGAGAAATATATCTTATACAATCTGAAGATTCCTTTTTCTGTTGCCACGGTAACATAGTGACATTGCTTGCTTGTCATTCGCTGGAGAGAAGACATTCCATACCAAATACCCCATAATGCAACTGTCATTGGAAATAATATGTTTCTGTGCCCAAATCAGTAATCTCAAGAAAATTCTACCCAAGTTAAAAACTTTGATGATAATATCTAAAAAGTGTGTAACTTTAAGTGGCTTGAATTGTCAGTTGCCTCAAACAATATGAACTACTGTATTCCATGACTGTTAAGAATACTTGTAATATGATCTGTCCTAACCGTTTATACCCCATAGATTACGGGTATGAATTGCTGTATTTCCCCAGGATTTCCACGGATTTCCCTCAGGAATTCCTTAAATTACTCATATTTGAGGACGATCAAAGGCTGACCAACCTTTATTAATTAGAGCTATAGAAATAAGATTTGCAGCATGAAATAGAGAATTGAATCAGCTTTCAAACGATATGTTTGATGTTTTTGTGTGTCGATTGGTCATTAGAAAGTTATGTTTGGAAAAATATGGAAAAATATTGGGAAAATTTCTGTTTTTCCGGGCGGCTACGGCCGGATCGGGGAGTACACCCTCGGGCGGCCATGGCCGGATTGGCGGCTAAAGGGTTTTAACTAATCATCTGTGATGTACCTTTTCAAGGCCTATAAAAGGTGACTTGTTTTAAAAAAATAAATCAGTGTCCTCTTTCAACAGTTGTTCAACAGTTATCATCTACTTATTGTTTACTCATGCTTGGGGAAATAGAATGATGACAATACTTTGTTCCTGAGGATGGGCTCTGGGACAGACCCAATGGTCTTGACCACTTGACCACCTCTTGACCTGAGCATGGCACTGACTATGAAATGAGGGCCAGGACAGGTGTTCCAGTGGATCTAGCATGTAGATCTGATATTCAGCCCCTAATCTCTAATCAGGTTGGGGCTACGACGGGAAAAACGGGATGTCCTGTTTTTTTTTCAGGATGCAACCCTTTAAATCATTTTTAAAACATTGCATTATCATTTTTTCAATTTTGAAAATATGATCTTATATGACGAGTGATGTTTTGGTTGAATTCAAATCGAATTCCATCTTTACAATAATGGTTCTATTGGTTTTTAAAAGTCTGCCTGAGAAAACAGGACGTCATGTAAAAACAGATCAGAAAACCGTCCTGTCTTTTTCCAGACAAGCTGTTTTCTTGCTATGATTTTTCTTTTTTCTTTTTTTTTTCATTTCACAAGGAACAGTTACAGAATTTACAACGCTACGTGCTGCTTTTCAGAATTATACACTGAATTATATCAAAGTTACATAAGGACATATTAAGCATTTTAATGGTAAACAACAGTACTAGTAGACTTCAGATCACCAGGATTTATCACATAATACAAGAAAAAAATACATAAAGATCAAGGAAAAAGGCAACAATAGAATTTGAAAATGCAACGATCATTTTGATGCAAAAGATGACTTCTTTTATTACAAATCATTTTTGAATTTAGCAAACTCCTGATTTTTATTTATGTACAAATGTGAAATTGTTATTTTATGAAATTGTCAAAACAGAAATTTTCATGTAACTCATGCTAAACGCAGAATTTCGTAATTTTTGTATTTTGCATATATGCAGAAGTATTATATCAGGTATATCTTGTATATAATTCATGTACAAATTCATCTACAATAGTTAGATAATAATTATACTTTTGCATAATTGCTTGTTATTACAGGACGACCATGTAGACCCCAATGTCCATGATATCCCTTGAGATCTTGAAATATCTCAAGGCACTAAGTCCTGCTCACCTGTTTACTGAGTTCCATTACAGTACACCATGTTCCGCATGAAATAAACGAATATCATAATTTGTTGACCTCCGTATTCACTCATTTATTTTTGATGAACAAGAAAAAGGCAATGACATCACAAAGCGTAAAAAACAAAACGTGACTTTATCCTCACTACTTTGTAAAGGTTCCCTAACTGGTATTCTGTAGATTTTGAAAAAGAGTGGAGCTATCACCAGGAATGTTCAACATTCATTTGTAAGGTACACTGAAATTAGATTACGGCAACTAAAATTAAAGTGGAAGAAAGCAATTGCAATTCCCGTATTGCATCTGTATGGCTTGGATCTAGTTATTTGTTGACTGTCTCAGGTGTTTTCAAGAGTTTGAGAGAGATACTGAAAGTCACGTGGATGGATTAAGGGCCAATATAATGAAGAATAGTTATGAAAATAGTTAAAGAAGAATGTAAACTATGATGATACAGCTTGGTATCCAAATATTCAAGCTACAATTCACCTGCCATATGTTTACATGCAAGTCAATAGATACATTCAATTTTTTGAGTGCTGTGACTGTGGCGCCTCAAAGCTGGAGCAAACATCAAGATTTTCACCCATAACGATTTTGAATACCTGATGTTCACTCTACAGTAATTTTGTCTTGCTCGGTATTGTTGTTTGCTACACTGATTCGGGTAAACTTCTCGTAGATCAATGATAATCTGAATATTGTATACATTTAACAGGTATTCCCATTCTTCTTTTTTGTTGTCTTAATCTTACGGTAGACTATTGTAAAGGGAAATAACGCTTACATCAATTACCTTAATTGTTATATCATGTTTAAGTATCTTATGAAAAAAAGCTGAGCGGATGTATTAGATACTATGGCCCACACTATTGAAAGGGAAAACTACCCATCTACATAATCGTGTGTTCTTTGCATTATGTCCATAGACTACATTGGTATACAAACGTTTGGCATATTCAACTATGGCATACAAAGGCCATATTCCACTATGCGGTGGGTGATTTTTTTACCACCACAAGCAATTTGCATTTCGGAAACGAACATTTGTTGGTTTCTGCCAACTCATGTAATCCATAGAAAACCTATTTAAATCCACTTACAGTGGCCCTTGCAGTGGGCCACCACAAGTAACAAAGAAAAGTGATAATGCAAGCAATTTCTAATTCCACCTTATGGTGGCCAGATTTGCTAGTGGTCGTGACAAACACTGCCAGTGAATTGCCATCCATAAGCAAAACGCCGCAAAGTGGAATATAGCCTTAAGATTCATCTCTCAAGTTTGAATTCATGCCCCCGAAACAGGAGGGTATTGTCATTGAACATTGAAAAATTGGCAATAATAAAGCTGCACGGTTAACCGAATTTGAACCCAATTCCAGCATCCCAACGCTAATATAAACAGTTATGACAGATGTAATTGCAGTCTAAATCCATTGCACTTTATTTTGGAACAGAGCTGCAACAAGTTACACTGGAGGGTTTCTTCAATTACTTATAATTGTAGATTGGCTGGGATCTATTAAATTAATGACTTCATGTTGACCAACTTAAACCCTCTCCTCCTGGTTGTTATATTTTGTCGATAGGAAACTATAGGGTATATCCCCCTCCCCCCTGTGCCACATGACGTCATTTATGGGCAGCCCCATGTGTGCGAGGTCGACACGACCAATCTCAGAATAGCAGCGTTTATCTGTAATTTCCGTTGGTGCAAATTGCACACCCTATTACTGCTTTATAATATTTCCTTCTACTTCAAATGATTAGTCCTGAACAGGATTGCAATAAGCAGCTTGTGAATGTCTCCCCTATTACATTTATGTGACAAAAAATATATGTGAGTTAAAGGTATTTTGAGGAAGGTATGTAAACTATAGGTGCCATACACTGTTGCTCCACCAGATGCAATGCTGATGTCGAATGCCCTCTGTTATCTAACTAGATGAGGTTCATCAAATATTCCTCAACATACTGCGGACCAATTTATGTCCGTAATTGCTGCTACCTGCCATGTCCCTGAGGTATTCTCCAACGAAACTAATGAGGAGGGCATGAGGTCAAACCAAGTCGTGTATAGGAAAGCTCACATGAATACTTCATCGAATTTGCATTGTATAAAGTTAGACATAATTTACCAGGCAGACTAGGTGTTGTCAGAGGGGTTCACATTTATGTAAATGTAGAACAATTGATGACTAGCATAATGACTAAAACGGCGGGATTAATTTTATGTTCCTTTCAAATGAAAGACAGTGTCCCCTCTGGATCTGACAGCTGTAATCATAAATGGTCATTCTCTAAACCCAACAGGTCAGTACCGACGGGAAAGCAAAGCTGCAGGTGTGTACACTGAAACGGTCTTCATAACATATTGAATATTTAAGTTTATAATTTCTGAAAGAAGTTACAGGCGTGTGAAATTTTAGCCACACATATAGTATAAAGACACAAAGATGACGACAATGAATTGTGGGACCGGCCACACCCTGGTTCACGGAAGTTTGACTCTCACTGTTTGTACAACTGGCCAGTCAAGGGCCACATAGTAAGGTCAAATCTTCCATGGGTCTATTTGTCGCCGTTCCATCTGCAGAAAAGTGTGCCAGGTGAGTTTGTCTGATGAGAACAGATCCCATGGTTTGTGGCGGGTACAAGGCCCGGCAGCCAACCGTCGGGGTGTATATGGCGTGACGTCACGTGCCCTTTGTGCTGGTCCCCGGCTCGTCCCTGTACAAACGGCGAGTTGACAGGACACCAGTCTGATGGATTGGGAGGACAGAAAAGGGGAATCCGTCGGGGCACCAAACGGAGCGGCAGGGATCGGCGAGGTGGTGAGGCGAGGACCCGCCGAGGATAGATCAGCATAGAGTACAAGTCGTTGGTGCATGGAATAACGGTGCCACGTTGTTCGGACTCACCGGGATGAGATGCACTGTTTATGGTCGGGTGGGGGGAGGAGTCCGGGAGGAGGTGGTTGGTCCAAGGGGCACTGCCTAAAAAGCCCTTTACACCCCGGTCCCTCTTTAGGTAGTGACAGAACAGCACCGCGAAGGAAATGCAACATGAGCACGTATGTGCATGTGTTCGCAAACGCTGGCATTTAATTAGTTAGCCTCTATGTGCTCTATCACTTTTTCTCATTTTCCCGAAATCCTCTATCTGCACCTCATGATCTCCACTATCGTGGGGGTTATCACCAGTTCAACAAATTCGTTATAATTGTATGTGTTGATTCCTGTAAATAAGTTTGTTTTTGTATTCCGTCTTTGTCTCCATTGTTATTTCATTCATTCCTGTAGTTCGACAAGAACAAAATTAATGACAGTAAGCACATATGAGAGGATTTGTGTTTATTGATCCAAGGTGTGACAGTCACTGATGTCACTGTCACACTAATCTCAACAAGATGGTAAACGCTCCACTCGATACAGTATCACCATTCGCCTTGTACAATCACTATTAAATGCATTAAAATACAGAATGTGTTACATCACATTTTGTTAAGGTGTACCCAGAATCAACTAAGCCTATATCACTTGTCATGTACAGAAAGAGAGGCAATGTCTATTCCTGACTGTTAAGGTAATCTCAGACAATTATAAATAAGTAGAATGGTATGCACATGCCCAGATAATCCGTGAATATCGAGGTAGTGAGCCACTGGCCCTGCTTTTAGAGCAGAGTGACTTTTGTGGTCTTTTGGTAAAGTCTGCAATACATAGGGATCTTGACCGAAGCATGTTTTGTAGCAGATATAAATACAAAACAACTATATATTAGTGATTGTATGAGGAGTCTGATGCTACTGTATCAAGTGGATGTATACCACCTGATGAGATTGTTTGAGTGATGCAATGGCTGTCACACCTTGGATCAAGAACCCTCTCATTTGTGCTCACCAGTCAACTAGGGGAATGAGTTAACAGAGAATGGAGACGAAGAAGAGATTGGAACCCTAATTATTTATTGAGGACTAAACATCTATGATTAAGAAGTGTTGAGATATTAAATTAAACCCACTGAAGTTGACTAACACAGATGTTTCCTATCCATAACTGCAACAGACTAAGCTTCCACCAAGACCAATAGGCCTATACATTGCAAACCTTACATGAGGACTGCAATGCTCGCTCTGCTCTATCTTTGAACCAGCAGTTTTCTACATTAGATCCTCAGAGTACCTAAGCACATTTGTTATCCTATACTTGTTTGGAACAACTTAAAGTGCGTCACTAGCTAGAAATAGACAGTGCCTCTCTGTGTATGTAATGCAATTCTAAGCGTACTTTAGTACATTCCACTGCCACACGCATCTCTACAACATTATTCCCTTTTGATAATGTAATATAACACCAAAGCTATGGTATCAGGGCACTCTATATGGAACTGTTAAGCAGTGTCTTGGGTGTGTAACTTGGGCCTGACGGCTTGAGGGAAGGCTTGGGGTAGGAGTCAACTGGGATCCTTACAGAAAACTCGTTGGATTTTTAATTGCGTTGGAGATATGAAATTCTTCCATGTTTGAAAACATAAGAATTCCACCATTGAATAGTAAAGAGAGGACAAAGTCCCTCCATGGTCATGCATTTTCTCTCCATTATGAGGCAAGATGAATATCTTAAGGGGTTGATAAGAGGAATTTCCATTAATAACAAACTCAGTTTTCCAGAATTTGGGACGTCCATTTCTTTCGGGGGCTTGCATCGGATACACTTCCGATATAATAGAATTGTGATGCCGTGTTTTTGTCCATAATGAATAAACCCCTACTATTGTCATTTTATTATTGAAGTTGTTATAAATTTCAATGATAATACAGAGTGTCTGTTGTATTCTTGATACGAAAAGTGCAGTCTCTCTCGTTTTGATAGGCTAGGATGATTTGGCAATGAACAGTAGACATGCTCTACATCCTTCAATAATACATAGTTATATATTTGTCCTTATTTGTACCGTTTTATGATTATGAGAATCTTTATTCTTGATGCTAATACCACTGAAATTGTAATGACAAATTACCTACAGACAAAAAAACCTGGAGGCTATATTCCACTTTGCGGTGTTTTACCTATAACTATGCGGTGTTTCACGTTGAATTTGCGATATTACAAATACCACAAGACGGAGTACGCATAGTGGAAAATGGCCTTAGCTTGAGGCAGATGGGATATTAGGCTGTTATATGGGTTCAGCAGCACGATGGTCGTTTCTTCAATACTATAGAAATAAAAGGACGACATTTTGGGTTAAGCCAACCAATGCCATTTGCAAAAGAATGTTGCAATGTCAGCACCATGTAAACGTTCGTTGGCAGAATTATTTATCAGTCCTCGCATGCAGGGTTCCTCATGGGACCCATCCATTGATTACGTACGCATGGACAGATGAAGGGGGCTGTATGGAGGGGGAGGGGATTGGTAAAGAAATTCGGAAGGAAAATGCATTAAAAACTGTGTTGACCTTGTGTATACATCAGGAGCGACCAGCGCTTATAGGGGATGGGTGTTGAGGGCTGAAAAATGATATTATGTCCCAAACGAATGTGCTTATTGTTAGAATGTACTAATAGGTATATCAACTGTTACTCGTACAAAGCCTATGATTGCGTATCCAATATGTATACATGATTATGCTTCGAAGGACCATAACCCACACACGTATTGACACCCGGTTTAGTGTAGACATTGTGCAATCCGAGTGTGCTGTCCCTGCCCAGGTAATTACTGTCATAATGGGACACGTTACATTATGTGAATTGATTGCACAATAATTAATTCAAGCATGATGTTGTTGTGAGTGTACCTTTTGATGTAGTCCCTGTTCCATCAAAACCGATCCGTCTAGAGAATGTCAAAGGGAGTATTGAAAGAGTAATGGCCTTCCTTTGTCAAGTACCCTTTCACAGTTTCAGCACAGGATCTATGAATAACTTGCACTGCGCGAAATTAGACCTTTAATGACCTTTGATTTTGTAAATGGAGCCATTGAGGTTCATTAAAGGCATAGGAAATGTCACCTTTCCAATACCTTTGCAAGATCTTTAATGAATTTGTAAAGGTCACCTGAAAAAGTTTTGGAAAGGTCTTGTAAAGATGATCTTTCCATTACCTTTAGCACACCTCAATGGCTCCATTTACATAGACTTAAAGGTCCTAAAAGGTCTTTTTTCGTGCAGTGTTGATCATTTAAGTGACCTCCACGATTCATGTATGGCATTGAACATATTTAGCTATACATAAGACTCCGTGTTCAATACGTAGCTTGATCTTTGTAGCCTTGACCAAGTTCTCTTTGTGAGAACCCTATAGCACACACTGAAGATAACAGCGAGAACTAGACAAAAGACATAGAGCAAATCGGGTAGTATGGGCAACGGGTGTGAGGAGAAGGTATCTGGTGATCAATATATTTTAAAAACAGATTCAGTGTGTCTTACTGACTGTATAAGATCAGCTTGCGTCTTACTTAACGGGAAATAACAAGATCAATCATAAGCGGAGATCTTGGTGAACAACGGAAAGTAAAGATTCATTCGGGAGAAACCACAAGAATAATGAAAATCTCAATAATTATTTCGATGACTCGTGCGTTATGACATAAAACGTTTTCAAACAATGCAGTCTCAGTATTATCTCCCTCCTTCTTGGAAATTAAAAAAAACCAGCTGGCTTGTGTGTAATGCAATGTATTTGATGAATTTAATAACGTGAATTAAAGTGTTAAAGAATTAATTACATAAATTGAATCAAATGCTGTGAGGATATGAAAATCAATCACTTTGATCTTTATGTGATAAAAACGCTAAATGTAGAGAAAAGAGACCGTGTGGGTGGATGGGTTGAATCAGAGATGCAAAGGTGAAAAGAAAATTGTGAATGGTGAAAAGGTTGGAAGGTGAGTGGTTTGATGAGATCCCAAGTTGGGGGAACTAACACACCGACCAACTCCAATTCCAAATGTTGAACTACTCCCTTTATACTGTTTCAGTAGGGTTTAAATAGTCATTTGATATTTTGATATAAATTTTCATTTTTTGTATTGATTCTAACGCAATAATCATAACTTGAAATACAGCTTAGATCGTCCGGCAGCTTGTTTGCCTTCTTTATAATAACGTTGAGTTCTTGCCTGGGACATTTTCTCTCTGGATCTATGGAAGGGAACCGGCATGAGCAATTTGAACAATTGAGACATACAATGAATGCATATTTGCGCATGTAATTTTTGCGAGTGATGGTTTGTCTGGTTTGTGGTGGTGTAACTTCTGGAATATTCCACACTGATTAGATTATAGTTATAAGTCATTATTTTTTTATTACACAAAGTTTGAAAAATATGGACATAACCTGTAGCAAAGTAAGCCAAAGTAGACTTATTTTCTTTGACTAGATCATTTCCCACCCAAAGGTGTGACATCTTGGAACATTCTAATAATGCCTCAGAATATCTTAGAACGTCACAGAACGTGACCGTTACGTCGCACCTTGGCTGGAATACTACTCATGCATAGGCCTATACACTTGTGACATAATCATGTTAGTGTGATGAACGGCTATTCATCCAAAATACATAGAGGTCAAAATAATAGAAATAAGGTAATAATAGAAATATATGTAAGAGAACGAAATATATGTAAGAGAACGAAATAGATGTAAAGGAACGAATATGTAATAATGAACGAAAGTATAGAAAGCCTGAAAAAGAGGCACGAATATGTAAAAGAACGAATATGTAAAGAACGAATATGTAAGGAACGAATATGTAAGGAACGAAAATGTAAAGGAACGAAACCCGGAAATATGTAAACCGGAAGTGAAATGTAAACCGGAAACGGAAAATATAAACCGGAAGTGACGTCAGTTGTAGGTCACGTGACCGAAAGCAGCCAATCAGGGCTGACCTCTCTAGTATATAAAGGGGCGGTGAGGCCCGAATAAACAGAGTTCTTTAACAGTTCTCCCGGTGTCCAGACGTGTCCTCTTTCCTGAAACAACCGCTAAAGATGAGCCGATTAGAGTAATTAAGCCGAAGTTAGGACAAAACAGTCGAAGCTCGAGATAGGTAGTAGAAGCACAGGGTAAGGGGCCCGACGGCCCGAAGAACGAGGAACGAGGGAGCGGAGTAAGGCACGAAGGCCCGAAGTAGTCCCGGAAACCGAGGCGTAGTATGGCACGAAGACATGGGGAACGGAACGAAGGAGCGAAGTCCGCGGGGACGAGGGCGCGGCATGCTCGGCCCCACGCTACCAAACAATAGGCGACCGTCGGCCCGTCGCCCCCGCGGACCGGAACTCAGGGGTGGACCGCCCGGTCGGGGTGAATGCTGGTCTGGGAGATAGAGCGAGACGAACCCCGGCCGACCCGTACCCCTACCATAATTTCCCTCCCCCGCAGTCCTCCGTTGACATCGAGTGCCGATTCCCGATCGATTCGCTCAGCCCCCCCTCGTGCGCGAGGCACGATTCTAGAAACACATCTCGGTTCTTGGCCCGGATTCCCCGTCCGCCCCGAGACCCGAACAACCCCCACGTTCCTCTGTTGTAAGAATCGGCAACCCCGACTTACCAGAGAACGTCACACTGGTGGCAGCGGTGGTGCTGAAATAGGCACATACAGACTTGTGGATCTTGGGTGTTTCGTCGGTATTGGATACTCATGGCGACCGCGGCAGTCTTCGAGCAGATGGATTCTGACGTCGCCTTCAAGGAAGGTGGGGAGGAGAAAGGAGGTGCGAAAACCGAGACCAAAGGGGAGGACACGACCATCATGGGTAGGCAGTTTAATTTTATGGGAACGTCCACCCCGACGGATGAGCAGAATGCGCGGGCTCAACAACAACAGACCGGCCAGGTAGGAGCGAGTTTGAAGAAGTTTAGTTTACGACCGGAGAAGTATGACGGTAAACCGGATTTCGAGGGATGGATCAACCAGTTTGAGGAGTACGCAACATTGGGATGTTGGACGGCCGAGGAAAAAGCGGCGATGCTCTTTCTCTCGCTGACGGGAACGGCACGAATGTACTTTGTCGGACTCCCGGACAGGGAACGACTCCGTTACTCAGCGAGGGTGGATGCGTTGCGCCGGAGGTTCGGTCAGGAGAAGGACACGTGCAATGCTCTGCAAGAGTTGGCAGGATTGAAACGTGTAAAGAACCAGACAGCGAAGGAGTTGGCTGATAATGCCCGGCGACTGGCATCGAGAGCCTACTTCTCCAACGACTACGCTAGCCAGGAAAAAGCAGCATTACATGCGTTCCAGGCTGCAGTTGGGGAAGACCTTCAGCTGAAGTGTGCAGAGAAAGGATGCAAGACACTAGAGGAGGCGGTAGAGGTGGTAGAAATACAGGAACGATACTCACGCCGCCTCCTGCGGGCAGTGAAGCCCGAGGAGGACGCCAATACACAGATCATGGCCTTAAACGGTAAGTTGGAGGAGATGATGAAAGAATTGGCAGAAGAACGGGAAGCTAGAAGACAAGCAACGGCCCGGAGGGAGGCGTTTAAGAAGCGAAAAGAAGATTTAGAGTGTCATCAATGTCACCAGAAGGGCCATTTCGCGAGAGAGTGTTCTCAGCGTCAGGGAAACGGACAGTCGCCGTCGCAGTAAGCGCGGGGCCCCCTTCGGGCGCGGCGAGAGAAGTAGTAGGCATGGGAGAATGTGGACTTTATGTGGCCGGGACGGTGGGAGAGAGTGTCGTCCGTTTTTTGGTTGATACCGGATCTATGATCAGTCTGCTGTCGGAACGCCTCTGGAGAGAGTGGGGACGAAAATGGGAAGAACTGGATGGATATGAAGGACGTCTCTGCTCGGTGGATGGTAGTCCGTTGCGGTGCTACGGATGCACGAACTTGCCAGTAAAATTGGGAACGCGCGTGTTGAAGTGGACATTCATGGTGGCAGACATCGGTAGAGATGAAGGGATCCTGGGAAACGACTTCGCGGTGAAATACCGGCTAACAGTTAAGCCCCACGCGAGTGCTATCTTCCTGCCCGCCGAGGGGGAGGGAGAGGGGGAACGAATCCCGGGAGCAGAACAAAGAACGGATGGGATTCGGGCAGTTACCGTCGGAGGACAGGTCGTGCGAATCGAGGGAACGACGGAAATACCCCCACTCCAAGTGACCCGAGTAACAGTAGTAACGAGAGTAGACATAGGACAGAGTGGACAGCTGGCTGTCATCACCGGCGCTGGATTACCTATGGGACTGGAGGTGATCCCAGGAACGGTGACATTGGGAGAAGAAAATAGAGTTTGGGTGGCCAACCGAGGGACCGAGAGCGCGAAATTGGAAACCGGCGGGGTACTCGGAGAAGCCACCTTCGTACAAGAGGTACGAGGAATAGGAAGTGAAGTAAAAGAACCCCCTGGAGCGCTCGTTGAAATGATAGAGGAGGCTAAGAAAGACCTGACCACGGAGGAAGGCGGAGAGCTGGAGAAAGCCATCATGGCCCGGGAACAAATGTTTGCGACCTCGAAACATGAGTTAGGACGGACAGATTTAGTACAACATCGAATTAAAACGGGGGATCAGATGCCGATCAAGCAGAGGGTCAGACGGTATCCGGCCACCAGGAGAGAGGAAGAACGAGCACTGGTGGAGGATATGTTAAATCTAGGGATTATCCAGGAGAGCGGGAGTGCGTGGAGTAGCCCGACCGTTCTAGTCAAAAAGAAGGACGGAGGAACGAGGTTCTGTATCGACTACCGAAAACTGAACCAGGCTACGAAAGTGGACGCCTATCCGCTCCCACGGATAGAGGACAGCCTCAACACCTTGGGAGGAAGCCTATTCTTTTGCAGTCTGGATCTCGCAAGCGGATATTGGCAGGTGGAGATGGCACTGGAGGACCAAGAAAAGACGGCCTTCGTGACTCAAGGAGGATTGTATGAGTTCAAAGTGATGCCATTCGGGCTAGTGAACGCCCCAGCCACCTTCGAGAGACTGATGGAAAGAATCCTCAGAGGAATCGTGTGGGAGGAGTGTCTGGTATACTTGGATGACATACTGGTCTTTGGACCAACGTTTAAAGTGACTCTAGAAAGATTGGTACGGGTTCTGGACCGATTGAATGCTGCAGGACTGAAGTTAAAGGCGCGAAAATGCAAGCTGTTCCAGAAGAAGATTCCGTTCTTGGGGCACGTTGTCTCATTCAACGGGATCGAACCCGACCCCGAAAAGTGTCGGCAAGTAACCGAGTGGCCGGTCCCTCGGGATCTCCACGAGGTACGAGCCTTCGTGGGATTATGTTCGTATTATAGAAGGCATATAAACGGCTTCACGGAATTGGCTGCCCCCTTGTATGAATTGGCAACGAAGGAGGAACCGTTCGTGTGGAGCGCGAGACGACAAGAGGCATTTGATGCGATGAAGAAGGCGCTAACAGAGGCCCCGGTGTTGGGATTCCCGGAGGAAGATGGACAATGGTGGCTTGACACGGACGCCAGTGACGTGGGGACAGGAGCCGTGCTATCACAGGAGCAGAGAGGGGAGGAACGGGTGATAGCTTACACGAGCAAAACCCTGGAGTCAAACGAACGAAAGTATTGCACCACGCGGAAAGAACTGTTGGCGGTGGTGCGAGCTTTGAAGCATTTTCGGTGCTACATCTATGGTCAACGCGTGATAGTCCGGACGGATAATAGCGCGGTCAGTTGGCTGCAGAGAAGTAAGGAACCGATGGGGCAGGCTGCTCGGTGGATTGAGATTATCGACTCGCATGATGTGTCGTTCCAACACCGACCGGACAGGAAGCATGGGAACGCTGACGCGTTGTCCCGGTATCCGTGCAAACAATGTGGAGAGGAGCACGAGAATACCGAAAAAGTGAGAGTAGTGACGCGGGCCCGGGGGTACGAGCCCGGATGGTCCCCGCAGGAGATGAGAGCAGCGCAGAGGAGGGATCGAGATATAGGGCCGATTGTCGCACGGATGGAAGAGAATGCGGACCGGCCAGGTTGGGAGGCCATATCTCCGGAATCCCGGGAAACAAAGATCCTATGGAGGCAATGGGAACGATTAAGCCTCAGGGATGGCGTGCTGCATCGGAAGTACTGGGAACTGGAAGGACATGGTTGGAGGAACCAGTTGGTCGTTCCCCGAGGGGAACGGGCGAAGTTGGTAAGGGAATATCATGGAGGCGCGGCAGGAGCGCATTTGGGAGTCGCCAGAACGACGGCCCTGTTGGAGCAAGGGTTTTACTGGCCGGGACTCCGGGAAGACGTGCGGAAGGAATGTCGAGAATGTGATTGCGCGTTGCTGAAAAAAGGACGAGGGAGACGGGAGCCGCTACATCAGTACATAGTGGGGGAGCCGATGGAACGGCTGGCCATAGATGTTTCGGGCCCGTACCCAGTCACCAAACGAGGAAATAAGTATTGCCTGATGGTGGGATGCTATTTCACCAAATGGTTGGAGTGTTTCCCGATCCCGGATCAAAAG
Organism: Lepidonotus clava; assembly: GCA_936440205.1. Classification (NCBI taxonomy): domain Eukaryota; kingdom Metazoa; phylum Annelida; class Polychaeta; order Phyllodocida; family Polynoidae; genus Lepidonotus; species Lepidonotus clava. The sequence continues at coordinate 21,416,256 of OW387140.1, read as the reverse complement.
GCAACGACAGTGGCGGACAAACTGGTTGAAGAAGTAGTAGCACGGTACGGCGCGTTTCGGGAACTACACTCGGATCAAGGCACGAATTTCGAATCCGAGGTGGTGGCTCAGGTCTGTGCACTATTTGGAATACACAAAACAAGAACGACGCCGTACCACCCCAGGAGTGACGGGTACTTAGAACGAAGTTTCCGTACTTTGGGGTGTTGTTTGAAAGCCAGCTGCCGAGCAACAGGCCGGGAATGGGACGAGATGGTCCCACTCGTGATGATGAGTTATAGAGCAACGCCGCAAGCCAGCACGGGAGTGACACCGAATATGATGATGCTGGGCCGACAGACCATGATGCCGCGACAGGCGATTTATGGGAGACCTCTAGGACCAGAGGAGGAACCCCGACGGGTAGGCGACTATGTGGAAAGCCTGGAGGAAGGGCTAGTCGCGGCCTATCGGGAGGCCCGGATGGGGCTGAAACGAGCCGCCATCCATCAGAAACACGAGTACGATGGGAAGGTGACTCGGCGGGAATACCACGCCGGAGAACTGGTCTGGGTGCACGATACGGTAGTGGATAGGGACAAAGGAACGAAGTTGCGATTTCCATGGATGGGCCCTGCACTGATCGTCAAGGTGCTTGACCAAGGACGGGTGGTAGTACGGAAGAAACGAGGGAAACCGGGGGGGGTAGTCCATGTGGACCGCCTGGAACCCTACCGAGGACACGCTGCGCCAGCCTGGATGGTAGCTGACCAGCAAGGATACGAGGCTGCACAGTAAATGCTTGGGGTGGGGCGCGCTAGGGCACGTAAGGAAACGGGGCACCCCTTTTTGTGATGAAGTCGTTTTCGTGTCTCGATTCCGCAGGTGGAAGAGGACCAAGGGAACGACCAAATCGGCGCTACACAAAAAGGCTTTGGCCAAAAAGGACTGATCAACCTGGGGTCATTGAGTCGGGGCGGTGCGTTGACCACTACAGTAGGAGTGCAGGTCGTTAGGCTGTAGAGATTTGCTACCTAGCTGAAGATTGGTTCTCTTGCGGATGTAATATAGGTGGGAAATGCGGGGTTGGAACGAAAAACGGCGTTCGGGAGCCACGACGGCCCGAATGTCTAAAGTAGTCCCACGGAGCCGCTTTCCGGTCAGTTCGGAGGAACCACAGCGTGGAAAAGATGGTTGGATTACAACAGAAGACAGACCCGGTGGCAAGCTGGTGAAGACTTTTGAAGTAATGCCGACTTGGTAATACCGCTTTACAGCGTCCAGGAGACCGGAGGAGAGTAGATGCGGCACTCTCGGGAACGCCGGAGGAACGAACGGACGGTTGTAAAAGGCGAGGCCTGAAACGAGGACGGGCTTTAAAGTAGGTCGTAAAAGGAGTAAAAGATGACAAAGAGAACGGGGCGGCGGCGAGGAGATGATAACGTCGAGCCCCTGTGTTCTCCGGGAAGTGTGCGGAAGCACTGTGAGGGCCAAAATGAAAAAGGCAAGAGAAGGCGACGGAGGATGAAAAGACCGAGGACGTCCGGTGGGGCAATAAAAGGCCTAGGAAAAAAAACGCGTGGACGGGCGAAGGGCCGCGAGGTAAAAAGCAGGCGAGGCGGTGACCAGCGGCGGGCCCCGGGGACCGGAAAATAGTAGGGGGCGCCACCGTAGAAGTGGATGGTGAGTCTGACGCTAGGGGTCGCTAGCGCAGGCCACGCCCACTTCCGCCTGCGGCGGCTATAAAAGGCAGAGCGCTCGCCGGAGCAGGTCATTCTGGTCAGCCGATCAGGATTCATCAAATCGCAGACAAGCAGACTGAGCTAAGGAGAAGAAAACAAGAGAAAAAGCAGAGAAGCGAGACGAGCAGCATCACCACGAGACAAAAACGGAAAAGGCTGATGGGACGAGCTTCAGGATTGGAACGAGCCCCGAAAGCCCGGAAAACGGACACGATGAGCGGACAGTGCTGGGAAGGACATTGCCACGGAAAGGAGTTTAAGCACTTGGTCAAGCATATTAAAGGCCAGCACGATGGATTACGCAAGCAGTACTACATGTGCCCGGTGTGTTCGAATCGAGCCTATTCGACACACCAGGACTGGAAGAAGCACATGACGGACTCACACGAAGGGAACCTGCAGAGGGGGATGCCGAAGCAAGACCCCCTTCTGAGGCTGGAGTATGCTGCGGCGTTCGCCTTGGACCCGAAAGGACGACCGCCGTACACCAGTTTCGCTACTGGGGATGAAACGGCGGCCCGGGTAGCCAACATGGAACGGGACTACGCGGTGCGCCATCCGGAGGGGTTTCAACCCCCTGAGAGGGCGGTGGATAAGGAGGCACCGGAGAGGCCGCGACGGCATATCCGCGTACCTTACTACCTGAGGGCGTCGAGAGGGTCCGATGACAGCGACGCCGAGCAGCCGGAGCAGGTAGCAACCGAAGAAGGATCAGAGGCCGACGAGGCCGGCGAGGGAGCCCAAGCAGCCAAAGCAGCAGGGAAGGGACCCCTGGCCGAGGTAGCGGAACGATCGACGCCCACGCGTCGTTCCCCTCGGAGGGCCGCGAAAGGAGTGCGGAAGGAAGCCACCGAGTCGCCGCGAAGCGCGAGCCGAGCCGTGGTCAACCCGAAACCACTTCTGACACCAGACCAAATAACAGGGTTGGTACAGAGTCGAATTAAGAAGTTAAACGCCCAGGGAGAACCACGGGAACCGAGAGGACGAGGACTCCCGGGCAGAGGAAAAGGAGGGAGATCCACACCCGCCCCGAAGCCGGGTTGCTCAGGAATACCACCGGGGGCTGAGGTGGTGGAATTGGTGAGCTCGTCCGACGACCAACGTCTGAAAGTAAAAGAGGAAGAGGAGCCGCTCGCTTTCAAGAGGCCCCCGACGCAGGGATGCCCGGCGGAGGAGCCGTCGCGAAAGAAGAAGTGGAAAAAGGTCAAGAAAGTCCCGAGAGAATTGGAGGAGGGAACGAGTTCGGACCAGTCGGAGTCGGGCAGGAGTATGTCGGTCCGAAGCGATCGGTCCTTGATTATTGCCGAGTCTAGTAGCACGGGAGAGCTGGGACCATCACAGCCTGAGACCTCGACAGGAGTCAAACGGACCACGGGACTAGAACCACCTTGTAGCGACGCACAATTTACTATGATGACAGTTCATAAGAAATCGGTGATATACGAATCGCGACACCCGAGGTACCCCGGATATTTAAAAGGAACAATGAACCGGGAGGGATCGTTCAGGGGTTACCACGAGGCAAGATCCGACCGGGAGCTGGAGGACAGCATTCGGGAAGCGCAGGGAGGCCGGCTGGTGGAAAGAGAAGCATTGTACCTAGGGAGGTTTCTACGCGAGATGGCAGAAAGGCAGGGACTCAAACCGTCGGGGCGAGTGGAGAAAGTAAAGTATGTTCGGCATGCGGCCAGACCGGAGGACACGGCGTCGATGGCCTCGACACAGCCGCTGTTCTCTACCCCTACCCCGACGAGAGCGGATTCACCCCTGGAGAAGATGGTATGTAAGCAGCCGGTAGTGCCGCCCCCGGGACTGAAACGAATGAGAGACATTACGGTAGCACCAGACACGGCAGAGACACGGGCGGCGGTTGACAACCTGACTCGAGCCAGTTTGGGGAGCTCGTTCTTCGGGTCGCAAGGATCGGAGGAGACCCCGGGACCGCCGTCGCCCGAACGAATGGGATCGCCGCCAGGACCGGATACCCCACTCAAGGACGAGGATAAACACGGGCGAGCGCTACAACCGCGGGTTGTGATACACAGATTACAAATACGGGCTGCCCAGTCCATGGACGCGGAGGTGGAAGACTCAGAGGACATGGAGTTGGGGCAGGCCGAGACCAGAGGATACGAGCCGGAGAAGCAAGAATTGGACGAGTCGGGAGCGGATTCAGTGTTCGGGTCCATAGGAACGGAGATACCGACGGCAGGACCATCTAAAGAAACACCGAGACTCAAGTTATTACGGACACAGGCCATTCACCAGGTCTTACAGGGACACTTTCCGGTGACGGCGCGAGCAGTACGAGACTGGGACGCGGAAGAGGCCATTCGGGTGCAACTGGTGTGGCCCCCGAGGGAGGTGCGAGGAATGACGGCTAAGACAAGAGCAATGGCTTCGGCGTCTATGGCGTTCCTGATGGCACTAGAAACGGGCCGCAAGCCAGAGACATTTGAAGAAGCGATGGCGCAGTTCCCGACGGCGGCACTGGGGCCGTTGACCAGGGAGTTCCCGGGAGTCGACCGGCTGGTTAACGAACACAACCGGACCGTCCAATTGGCTCAGACCCTAGTGATGTACAAAAACGAAGATCAACTGGATGACTTGTTGAAGACGACAAGAGAGGTGGAAAAACAGAGCGGAGTCGTGGATCAGCTTCTCGGGCTTCCCGCTAGGGAGGAGAGGCTGTTGCTACCGATCCGACGCCAAGAAGAAGGGTGAAGTAGATGCTGCTCGAGGTCTTGCACGGAAGAGAAAAAGCGCGACGGAACCAGAGGCGGAATATGGCGCGTTGCGAGTCGGGTGGGGAGGGATTACGGGGCGTTGGCTCCTCACCCATAGTGTCAAACCCCCAGGGAGAGAACCGGGCCGAGGCGGAGGTACCTGAGCCGCACAGGAGGCCGAAGCCTGGATAAAAAACTCTCCTGGAGACCGCTGGACGGGCCCGAAACTTTACTTAAATTCATCGAGAACGGACTGGCGGGCTCGAACATTCTTATCTTAATTTATTCCTACTAGTTTCTTTATGGGAATCTTCTTGCGGAAGTGAACGAAACCACATGTGTTAGGAGGTGTTGAGTGTAATCAGCGAGCTGGAGGGACATGACTGGAACGAACTTACCAAGCCTGCGGGGCGAATACGGAACGGGAGGAGGCGCTAGGAGGAAAAACAAGTTTGTAGCTGTTCCTCTTCTTCCCTGGAGCCCGCTGCGTTGGTTGGGACCGAGCAGGTGGAACGGGATCGTCCGGTCGCGGAAATCAAATGGATAGCGGGCCGGGCGGCCCAGGAGCGAGAGTGAAAGTTGGGAGGCGGAATCGAAGAAAGGAAATCAGAATGGACAGATAGTGTTGTCATTGTAGTCTTTGAGTCGACGGTCGTGCCGGGGTAAATAAGGTACCGGTGGGCCGGCGACTCGCCGCTGGAGGAAAGGCTGGCGCGGGCCAAGACTGAAAACCCTTCTCCCGTGCTGCCTTGAGGGATCTGGGGGCGAGGAGGAGACGACCTCTGTCCTCTAGCGGCACTTCTACTCCCTGCAACTTAGTCTTCTTGATCTTGGATGGATCGATCAGAATGTGGATGAGTCCGGATTCATGTACCATCATCTTCTGAGTTTCCTTGTCTTCAGCCTCTTACCGCATACGAAGAGCGGCAAAATGGAACTTTTCAACCTGAATGCTGGTTTTATCGTGCCAGAGTTGATGCAGCGAGTCGTGAAAGGATTACGGCGAGTCGTAGATGTCTCCCGGAGGACCAAGGCACGAGCAGGGACGATAACTTAGGGGCCCTGGCTCGTGACTGACCGAAGCGATACATGAACAAGAACGAAAATTAATAGACTTACTAAAAACTTATATTAATATCTTACCTGCGGTAACGACAGTGACTGCTTCCATGTCGTACTTCCTGGTATCTTCTTCTCGAGGAACGGAACAAAATAGTCTTTGAAACATATAGGGAAGTAGTCTTTGAAATATACAGGGAGGTGGTGCTGGAACGTCGGCCGCGGATGCCTCGATAGACGCCTCAAGAGGTCTGCAGAGAGCGACGAGGAGCAATCCTTCTTGGAGTTCGACATCGGATGAGTTCTTCTTTATATATGCTATTTTTGAGATGGGCCCGTTCCGGATCTCAGAGGTTGACGTTGGGTGCAGATCCCAGTTGATGTCGTCCATCTTCACTTTCTACGGCTTCTTCCTCTCCTTCTCACTAATATCTTCAACTTACCAACTTCGAACCGCCGTACCTAGGAGCAGCCCGGAACGGCTCGGAGCTGTTGTCTCGGCGTTCGTCATAGGCATAGTGGCTTCATGCAAGGTGACATGGCACCGTGGACGACTGCGGCCTTACTCCAGAATCAAACCAGACCAGATCTTAAACTTACCTCTATTAACGAACTATTTGTTGGTATTACAGTCTCACGAAAATCGTCTAAAAGGTCCTCCGGGAGGACGAAGAGAAAAACTTAGTAAGCAGAGCGAGGCCCGAGAGCCTAGGAGACGAACGAGGGCCCGAGTGCCCGGAGCAAGAATCCTCTTCTTAGGAAAATCATCTCATCAGTGGAACGAAGGAGCCTCCCTCTCGCCCCAAAGAGGATTGTCTTCCTGCCGTTGTTTACAGAGGGGGGGAGGGATGAGAGGCACCGGCTCCTGTCATCAAAAGAAACTTCATCAAAATTATCTTCTTAATCGGGTCTCCGTTCCGGTTGTTGTCATGCCACTTGGGCCCGGAACGGTGACGGAAATACTTTACTATGGTGGACTCTCTCCGACATCTCTTTCTGAAATCTTCGAGTGTGTCGACGTGGTCGAGGACTGAACGTCTTGGTGCTGGGTTAACCACGAGGACATGTGCCGTAAAAGTCAAACTTCAGTTCCTGTACGGAAAACGGACACCTCATCGATAATTAATGATTCTAATCTTCTCAGTCTTACCTTCACCCGGACTCCATCTCAAAGTTTCACTGTGACAAATAGCACGAAACCCGCGACGTCGTCTGCTGAAGCTTCCACTCTAAGCTTTGATGCATGAAGTTAAGTTCCTTTCCACATACAACGCCATCTTCTTCTTTGGGTACCTTGGCCTCTGGCTCGAACATGTTGTCCTTGCCAAACGTGAAAAAGTCACTGGAGGGCTCTGAATGCCGAGGCGACCGAGGGTGCGAAGTCCAAAAAGAACATTCTATCTACAAAAACTTCAGTCTTTCTTCTTCAACTCATCCTTAAAATCATCATCATCACCTAAGAGAACGCAGAGAAGAGTAATAGTTACGGAAGAACGAGGGGTCACGACCGACCGGGTGGGAGAATCACGACCGATTCTCTACCCAAAAACAACGGAGAACGTCTGGACGACGGAAGAACGGACCGAGGGTCGAGAGGACTAAGGGTCACGACCGGCCCTGGCCTCTGGGTGGGAGAGTCGCGACCGATTCTCCACCCGAACTAGGGGAGAACGTCTGGACGACGAAAAACGAAGGGAACGGGGGCACTGCGGGTCACGACCGACCCATGGCCCCGGGCAGGAGGACCACGATCGGTCCCTCTGTCCTAATGAGGGTAAAAGGCGAGGAAAAGCGTGCCGAGGGGCTAAGTGAATAGAGCCCAGAGGAGAGGAGCGGGGGCGACGGGGTCACGACCGACCCCCAGTCCCGGGTGGGAGAGCCACGACCGGCTCGCTCATCCTAAAGACGAGAAAAGAAGAGGAGGTGTAGAACGGGTCCTAATAGATCCAAGATAAGAACTCTGACGAAGATAAAAAGAGACTAGGATATATAAAACGAATTATATGAACTTTCACTAAGAAGAGAGAAAAACGAAGAACGAAAAACGAAGAAAGAAGAGAAATAATAATTAGCCGGATAGGCCCCAGGGGCCCTCCGAAGTAGACCGGGGAGGACAGAGGGTGACACCTCCTCCTCTGCCGATAAGGAGCGTAGGATTGAAATGTTTCTGGTTCTAGAGTATGTTCTGTTGTCGTTGCTGTATGAACTGTTTTGAAATTTTGTAAAACGTGTTTTCCCACCTTTCAAGAAGGTGCGGGAGGGTGTGATGAACGGCTATTCATCCAAAATACATAGAGGTCAAAATAATAGAAATAAGGTAATAATAGAAATATATGTAAGAGAACGAAATATATGTAAGAGAACGAAATAGATGTAAAGGAACGAATATGTAATGATGAACGAAAGTATAGAAAGCCTGAAAAAGAGGCACGAATATGTAAAAGAACGAATATGTAAAGAACGAATATGTAAGGAACGAATATGTAAGGAACGAAAATGTAAAGGAACGAAACCCGGAAAAATGTAAACCGGAAGTGAAATGTAAACCGGAAACGGAAAATATAAACCGGAAGTGACGTCAGTTGTAGGTCACGTGACCGAAAGCAGCCAATCAGGGCTGACCTCTCTAGTATATAAAGGGGCGGTGAGGCCCGAATAAACAGAGTTCTTTAACAGTTCTCCTGGTGTCCAGACGTGTCCTCTTTCCTGAAACAACCGCTAAAGATGAGCCGATTAGAGTAATTAAGCCGAAGTTAGGACAAAACAGTCGAAGCTCGAGATAGGTAGTAGAAGCACAGGGTAAGGGGCCCGACGGCCCGAAGAACGAGGAACGAGGGAGCGGAGTAAGGCACGAAGGCCCGAAGTAGTCCCGGAAACCGAGGCGTAGTATGGCACGAAGACATGGGGAACGGAACGAAGGAGCGAAGTCCGCGGGGACGAGGGCGCGGCATGCTCGGCCCCACGCTACCAAACAATAGGCGACCGTCGGCCCGTCGCCCCCGCGGACCGGAACTCAGGGGTGGACCGCCCGGTCGGGGTGAATGCTGGTCTGGGAGATAGAGCGAGACGAACCCCGGCCGACCCGTACCCCTACCATAATTTCCCTCCCCCGCAGTCCTCCGTTGACATCGAGTGCCGATTCCCGATCGATTCGCTCAGCCCCCCCTCGTGCGCGAGGCACGACTCTAGAAACACATCTCGGTTCTTGGCCCGGATTCCCCGTCCGCCCCGAGACCCGAACAACCCCCACGTTCCTCTGTTGTAAGAATCGGCAACCCCGACTTACCAGAGAACGTCACATTAGGGACGAGACGGTATTCTGGCAATTATGTACTATTGTGTACCGATGTAAGAAATGACAACGGCCACTATTATTCTTAGTACATGCTGAATATGTGGGTTTTTTTCTAGATTTACATAGTATTATAATTTCTATATCACCGGAAGAGTAAAATATGATATATTTACTCATCAACACTTCATTTTAATATACATGTAGTTTACGTGACAAGAATGTACTCTAAATTCCATCAAAATATTTGGTGAATCAGTATGTTTTGGTGAATCAGTTTGTTTTTCTATTCTTTATGTACATCACGTGGATAAATGCTGACTTCCTATTGGTTCAAAGCAAAGTAATTGATTGTAAACAAACACTGATTACAAATAAACCATACGGTAAAACATATTTTAATCATGAAAAGATATTGAAATTACATTGCTAATTATTCGCACATAATTGTCAAAATTCGCCAGAATCACAAAAAGAGTCATCAGACCTAATAAGCATGCCTGTACCTAAAAGCCATAGTTTCAACACCAGCAATGTTGTCATGTCATAATATGCCTGTGAGGCAAGAACTGGCAATGGTTCAAAATTTGACGTTACAAGTTTCAGGCTTGTCCCTAACCGGATAATCGAAGTACTCTGTTTAATTGTTGTCGGTGGCAATTAGCATGCGACTACATATATACATATAAATAATCAAAGTAATATAGAGGAACATGATAATATCATGTTCCTCAATAACATTGAGGAACATGATTTTATCATGTTCCTCCATATTATTCAAAACTCAAAACTTTCCTAGTGACTTATCTTTTCTGGCATATAGTCATACGTCTGTGATAAAGTTAAATTATTGTTAAACTAATTAGCCATGATTCCTTATTCGTAAGAGTTTGAAACCTCGACCTTGATGCATTCCAGCTAAGATATAGAAAACCTTTGATCATAAAGGAAAGTAGTCGCACTCTGATCTCCACTATTTTAGTGCAACAACAGACGCGGATCCATCTATGATGTCCTGTATACCTTCCCTGACCCCCCCCCCCCCCCCCTTTCCCCCAATGGCACAAAGAAGGGTAAAGCACGCAAATGCACGTTTTCCACTCACCTAGATGCTTTCCTCTCCCTCCACTGGAATTCCTAGAGCTCCCGGGGAGCCATGAAGGGGTTCCCACTGAGCAATGCGACTAGAATTCTGGTCGATTGGGAGAACTCTAGCGACCAATATCTAACATTGTTTTCTAAGCAATTTCTGGTCGAATCGCCTAGTGGGAACACCAGTTCTGGTAGTTTTCAACTAGATGAGGTCGTTTCGACCAGATCTGAGCGACCAGAACTGGTTGAAACGACCAGACCTTTAGGTTACTCGCACAATGGTACCCCCTTAAAGGGGGAAATCCATTGGGCGATTTAACTAGAATTCTGTTTGTGACAACCAGTTCTGATCGCTTTCTTCTGGTTGAAACGACCAGAACTGGTCGAAAACGACCAGAAATCGTGTTCACATTGAGTGATTCGACCAGAAATTGCTTTGAAAATGGTCAATTGCTTGGAATTATTTAACATTGCTAGATATGTGTCAATAGCGATCTCTGTTTAGACCAGAATTTAGATTGCATCGCACAGTGGGTACCCCCTTTTACATACTAGCGTAAGTCGTAGACAATGGATATGTATCCGAATGGTGCATGTATTGAGGACATTACATTGTCAGAAACGTACAAATCTCCTCCTCTTAGTGCCCATCCCCGCACTTCCCTCATGACCCCCTTACAGTTCTGTGTGGGCCCATTACTCACCCCCTGGTACCTTTAACACAATAACCACACCGCGGGTGAAAGGTATCCCTCGTCACGTGTCTAATGGAGAACTACGAGGGCAGCATGGCGAGACAGGGAAGATCATATGGACCACTGTCACACACTCTGATAATAATAGTGCTGTCTATAATCCGGAATGGTTTACGATGTAGGGCTTCTAGCTTGTCGTAAATTATATCCTGTGATTTAGGTCCATCTCATCCATTAATACATCCATTTGCATATCATCCCGCCGACACAAAAAGATACACTCTGGACTCCCATAATATGAATCCCTACAAATCCTTTCAACGCCGCGACGCTCGTTCTCCACAGCACTAGATGCACATTACACTTCGTTCACGTAGAAAAACAATCCCACATCTGTTCTTTATCCCTTGTAGAATCATGACGTGCGCCAACCAACACAGCTTTATTTAGCAGATAGATAAGTAAGGCAAACATTACCATGCAGCATTTGCTAATATCAACCCTTGCAAACCATGAATTGCCACGCGAAAGTACTATATAATCAATACACCAGTTACTTACATAACTTCATTTGCTGTCTCTCGGTAAAGGTATCTCTCAAACAACAGAGCAGGGTTTCAACGGTGTCACGCTATCAGTAAAGTCGTGGATTTCTTGGCCCGCCTTGCTGCGTCAATAGAGGCTCTCTAACTACGAGTCTTCTGCCCCCCCCCCCCCTTTCTTTTTCCTCAGCCCACTAACTGACCCTCCGTGCTAAGTGGAAGTACAAATGTGAGAGTACTAAAGTTTCTGTCCTTCAGTCAACGATGCGGACTGATCTTGTAATGGAGAGCTAGACGCAAACGCCTGTGTTTACATATCAGTAGTTGGTTTCATGACATAAGCTGCAGCTTCCTTTTCCAGATCTAGATGTCGGTAAAAAAACAACGCTAGTGCAGTCCAAGGAGAGCAACGCTCAGGCGTGTGTCCTGGGACTCGTAGACCGCTGTAGAGAACATAATACAAAAGACATTCGCCCACTATCAAAGGAGAGAACTCTAATTGTTACAGGTGCTTAATATATTTTTCAATTGTAGCAATCGTTCAATGAATCTAATCAAAATGCACCATGGTTGTTTGGTAGTGTCTATTTCATTTCACCAAATTAACGTGTATTAGACTGGGACTGTAGAGAGACCTGAATATTCTGTCAAGATGTTGTAGACTGTATCAAACTCAAACTCCAAGTTTTGGTGGACAATGGTTACTTTTACTGACGATTTAAAGGTGTGTATCAATCAACATGTTTCGGTTTTTCAACCTTCATCAGGATTAGAAGTGTCAAGATAGAAGTATCAGAAATAAGGAGGACATGGAAGGTGAATGACGACGGCTGAACAATGCCCACCTTGTAGATATAGAATCACATACAGTATATTGTTGAATGCAGACTAGGTGGTTCCTCCTTTGGCTCGTGTGAGATTATGGCCCCTTTGCCCTGTTGCATAACCGGTCTCGCTGTAAGGACGATTGGCACACTTTAAAAGACCTGTCCCTGTTCAACAGGGAGCGAATCCACCATTCATCCCCACAGGGATGGTTTGAACCACCCCTTTATTGCATGTCCCCGCGGCACATTTTGGGATGTGACTTTTGACATTCTGTTTTCAGTAAATGATAGTAGTGTCCCTCATCTTATAAAATATATAGGAGGTAAGTGGCGGAAGTGTATTTATCAATCAATTAAATTAACTTCAAACTGTGTGCAAAACCATCGCAACAGGAACGATTGGCACATGAAGAAAACAAGGATTAAAAAAAACAGGGAGAAAAACTAAACCATCCTTAATCACTCGCTGTTGCGAGCGTTTGGTTATGCAACACGGCACTTGGCCTATGTTAAGAACGACTGGTCATTATTATTTTAGGTATATTGGGACAACGAGAAGCAGACCCCTTGTTTAGTGAGCTTGAGAAAATGCCCTCACAGTCAAAACAAAATGCTTCATCCCAATGGCTATTTGGAGCTGGCGTTAACACTAAAGGGAAACCACCAGCTGATGAAGCTATTCTCTGTGATAGCTTTGTCTTTGAGACAATAACTTGATGACAACTTTAGCTAGAACTGAAATGTTGTCATATAGTGCCACGTCGCATAATGGATCTCGCTGTAGCGAACATTGGCACACACAAGGACACTTGTGGCCCGTTGCACAATAGAATTTCGTTACTAAGATAAAACAATGAAAGCACAACGAACATTTGCTTAGTAACGAAAAGTTTCGTTGTTACGAAAATGCAATATCTCGGGATCTAATGAATGAAATTAAATTCTGTAAATTGTTCTAAACTAGAAAAAAAAATTAGAAAAAATTCAGTCAAAGTTACAGCGCTTTGAGGCTATTCTAAATATAGAAAAAAACTATTGCAAAATCATCGTTGTTAAGATAAAAGTAACAAGGAACTCTTTCGTTGTTTACAATATTTTCGTTGTTACGAAACCCATTGTGCAACGGGCCACTGTCCTTGTCAACAATGAGTGAATGCACCTTTCATCCTGACAGGGATGTTTGACCATCCCTTTTTTTTATGTCCCGGGGGGACATTTTGGGGTGAATTTAAATATTCTGTTTTCAGCAAATGATAGAATGTGAATTTTAATATGTTGTTTTCAGCAAATGATAGCAGTATCCCTTAGCTTATAAAATATATAGGAGGTGAGTGACAGAAATGTGTTTATCAGTCAATCAAGTGTGTTCAAAATGTGTGCAAAACCATTGCTACAGCAACAATTTGACCATGGGGTGAACAAGGATGAAAAAACAACGAGAAAATTATGCAATCATCTTTGTTCTCTCGCTGTAGCGATCGTTTGGTTATGTGACGTGGGACAGGTGATTCTACTGCATTTTCTAAGCAACCAACCCAGCGTCCTACTGAGTGAACATATATGATCATTTATAACCTTAACAAAGTTACATGAATATGGTTGTAATAGAGTCATTGCAAGATTATCACAATGACACGTTAAACTGAAAGTGACATATAGGAAGTGATGTCATCCTGAGAATCCATTCTGAATTTGGTAGTTAGAAGAGAAAGTGAGTACAAACAACAACTAATCCATTGCTTTAAATGTTCAATAGAAATTAATGTTAAGAATAGGTGTTTGTTTCTAGATGTGGAAGGAAGTTATGTTCAGAGTCTTTTCCTAGGATAAAAAGAGATATGGATAACAAGATGAAGGGGTGTCACAAGCTGACAACTCGTAGTATCGGGAATATGCCTTTTGGCTGAGACTATTTGTAGTATAGGGTGTTGGACACATGGCTCTCTAAGATTGTTAACAAGGGGAAATAAGTCACAACCTAATGGCTTTCATATGAGAATACAAACTGAAACTTGCATATAGAATGAAGCATATTATGTGAGTTTTATATGAATGTTTCCCTATTCTATGAGATCAATCATTTCCATTACTATCCTTGGAAAGTAATTGATAAGATGTAAAAATAATGTTTATACATAGGTTGTGTGAGTGAATTCAAACATTTTTTTTTATTCAGATTAATGTTTTTAGACTGTCTGTTGGGAAAGAATCATATCAGTTCACCAATTGTAAAAGTGCTAACTTCCATATTAGTTCGGATGACCACCTATTATGGGTAGAGAAATTGACATTTAATTCACCCAACCACAGATAGCCAGTTTTATGAGTTGTACCTGCAGGTTAGCCTAAAACAGGATGCATGCTGGGTAATATGTCGACGACACTCAAGGCTTTAGGATAGAAATGTTCATGAATTGTTTCATTATTTGTAAATTACCATTGTGAAAAATCTAACCATCATCATTTTTAAGATTAGTATCTATGTACATTAATATTTTCTGAGTTGTTTGCAAATGCATTCATTGTAGATGGATTTATAGGAATTATTTGTTTATTTTCTATAGTTTTCCATCAAAATCAGTCAAACAAATTTAGCTATATGTGGTAGAGAGAATTGATTTCTGATTGACTTCTGATTGATATTTAATTGATGTCTGACAACCAATTTCTGATTGACATTTAATTGATGTGTGAGAACCCATGGATGATCATAGAGAAAAGGCTCTCCTGACAACCCTTGAATCTCCTTTAGTGGTGTTGGACAACTATTGAAGTTGTCATCATGACAACTCTGTGTTTTCAATGATATCATAAACCATGGACTGGTCCCAGAGGGGTCAGGGAGATTATCTGTCTGACGTCCACCAATATAATACTGACCAATAGAATATCCTATACCGTCCCTTAACCATTGAGGACTCCTACCTTGAATGGTTATACACTAATCATACCCTTACCCACAGACAAGCTATAGGCCTACACAACGTCGCATATGTTTATATTAACGCCAGCGTATATTCGATGTCCCCCTATAATACAAACAATGTATGCGACATTCATCAAACCATCTGAAAATTCCCATTTCCGTATACTACTCAATTGTCGCGCGTATAATAGAATCAATCTACGCGATAAGGTTGGGCAAAAACATTGGCATTATGAACCAGTGCTTAGCCTATTAGTCCAGGAGCCAAATCCTGAAATCTGTCAAAATAAGGATTTACCCTCCGCGGTGAGCCCCCTGGATTTTCTTGATTTTTTTCAACTTATAGCATCCTAGGGACCATGAATCAAGACGGTTCCGAAGAATTTAGGTATGCGAACACTCAGTAATTACGCGATTTGTGGTTAATTAGCAAAAATTGAAAAACGCGTTATTTCTTAATTTCTCTGGAACTATGTAAGATATGATAACATGCTATATGTCATCTGAAAGGTAATTTTTTTCCTGATTTTTTGGTATATTGTTTGCTATTATCATTAATCATGGCAATGAGTAATCAAAGAAAAACTGTTGTTTTAGTCAAAATCATTAGAACTTAAGGATCCAATGTTAAAATTTGGAATTGATAAACCAAGTCCTAGGTATACTTAGAAGGGATCTTTAGGCAGTTTTTAAAGAAAGTTGCATCTGATTTCATTAGAAATATAATGTAGAAATCATTTTTTGCTGATTAAATTCTAACCGACTATTGGTTCATTTTGCACTTATATTCTAAAAGGAGAGATGATATCATGAAAACAATACAATATATCCGAAAGAGATGGGAAAAGAATAATCATTGTCTCCCTAAGCTGGTATTTCAGTGCTTTATGAGCTATTTGGTCCACTGTAGACAACATTGGAACTGTAAAATAAGTTTACATTAGCAAGAAATATTTGTCCATGGAATTTGCAGCCAAGCTCGTTTTGTTGCCTGATCAAATTAGGATAGTCATTGATTTATTTACTCAAAAGGGTATGGATGGCTCCTTATATTGCCAAAGATTCACAAATTGACATAACAATGTACTGCAAACTTCTATTTACATATCCCTGTGCCCACTCATCATTAAACCCTATTCCTATAGGGAGGGTGGGAGTTGTAGGCCATAATACTTTTAAATCCCCTCATTGCTGGCCCCAGTTTAACTTTACCTCATACCGGGGAACAGATAAGGCCTGGAAAGACAGAGGATAGATAAAGATGGCAGACTAGGGTTCTTATTTTCCTGTTGTGAGAGTAAACCCATTGATAAGACACTGTGTGCACAACTTAATAAACGATGCCTCCGAGGGTGGGGCAGGCTTAAATTTTGGCTACTTATTTCCGTCTTATTATTCTATTTTATCACATAATTCCAAAAGGAGCATGGGATTCATCACTGCCACTGGCGAAGTAAAATGATAACTTTAACTGTTTAGACAATGCTGCCTTACAGCAGTGAAATGAAGGTAGTGGATCTTTAGAAACTTATCAGTGGTGGAGAGGTCTAGCCTTTCCCCAGAGTGACCTGCACTGAGGGTTAAGGGGAGTCCCCATGGTACAACACACTACAGACCTATATAGTGTGCTGTAAATTGTGGGATTGCTAACCACCTGCTGTACTTTTGTTAACATCCTCCCACCAATCTACCTAATTAAACTTTGACATGCTTTTGCTTCTACTTAAGAGCAGATCCAGGCTGTATGGGTTCAGTGCTCAGTTAGCTTTATACCTTTTTGTATCAAAGACTAAGTATTCAGTGTTGGATTATTAGAACTGATCATAGATTAGAAGATTATTTATGTATTTGAGTAATCACTCCCTTCGTTCTTGGTCTCTGAGTATTTACCATGATTGACCTTTCCCTTAGTACCTATAAACTGAAATTGGATCCTTGTTCATAACAGTTTAGAAATGAAAATGGTTATATTTTGATAAAGGAATAATGTTGTTTCTGGGGCTTAAAGAACTGAAAGTTTGAGGCTACAACCAGAATCACAGCAATTTGTTGCTCTTATATAATCTCCTAATACCATAGTGCCATGGTTATGGTGTCAAATCAAGGGTGCTGTGCACATGCTGCTCAATGTAGTAATGCTACTAGATAATATTGGGAAACCAGTAATGGCCATACCAAGAACTTGTAATTTTTAAATAGAAAGCTATATCAGGTACTTCTGTATTGTTTCAGGGCTTGATATTTGTTTGAGGACTTGCCAATGATATTGATATGTATATACACACACAGAGGTCTCAGTCCCCCTGGTACACCTCCTGATAAAATTAGATATATGGCAGAATCCGATTAGTTGGTAGGATGAATCTGAGTGAAGCATGATCATAGGCTGGTCATAATTTGATATAAAATTACTAATACCAGTAACCCATAAAATATAAGATATCCATTTTGCATAGGGTCAAGCCAAGCTACTCATTTATATAAGCACATGGGTTTAGAATCCTAGAGTTTAAAGAACAATCTAGTAATTTGTTAAAACCAACAATTTGAAAGAGGCAGCACACCTATCAAGTTTAACAAACAGCATTCCTGGTCTTTTTGCAATTGGCATTTTGATACAAGGACTGTTTCAGAACCCTTGATATATGACAACAGTCTTTTTGGGACTCATCTCTTCTTTAAAGTAATACTTGGAGGCTCCCCATGTATATACCCTGAGAAACATGGCTTGGGGTGAGGTAATGGGTGAGTCTACTATGGGCTATTCTTTTCTTTTTGTCAGCATGAAATAGAGAGAACTATATGGGCCTTCCATTTAGTAAGAACACACATTTTCAAAAATCTCACACCCCCACCCCCTTTGGGCAAAAGTATGCATCAGATTTGTACTATAAAGTATGCACATTTTCAAAGGTTTCATACTTCCTTTCCCCCCTTGATGCATACATACTTAATGCAAGGCCCCTTATAAGATGGTTTGTAATAAAACTGAGACATAATCATGGTATTTTACTGATGAAAGAAATCTTACTGAAACCATAGTTTTATTGTGACACATCTCTCACTGTGAGCCAAAATGCTCTCCAAACAGCCACTATATTACATTCATATGCCCAAATGGCTCAGAAAGCACTGAAATACCAGCTTAAGGAGATAGTGATTATCATTTCCACCTCACTTGAGGATATATTGTGTTGTTTTCATGATATCACCTCTCCTTATAGAATATAAGTGCAAAATGAACCAGTAGTCGGTTAGAATTTAATCAGCAAAAAATGATTTCTACATTATATTTCTAATGAAATCAGATGCAACTTTCTTTAAAAACTGCCTAAAGATCCCTTCTAAGTATACCTAGGACTTGGTTTATCAATTCCAAATTTTAACGTTGGATCCTTAAGTTCTAATGATTTTGACTAAAACAACAGTTTTTCTTTAATTACTCGTTGCCATGATTAATGATAATAGCAAACAATATACAAAAAAATCAGGAAAAAAATTACCTTTCAGATGACATATAGCATGTTATCATATCTTACATAGTTCCAGAGAAATTAAGAAATAACGTGTTTTTCAATTTTTGCTAATTAACCACAAATCGCGTAATTACAGAGTGTTCGCATACCTAAATTCTTCGGAACCGTCTTGAATCATGGTCCCTAGGATGCTATAAGTTGAAAAAAATCAAGAAAATCCAGGGGGCTCACCGCGGAGGGTAAATCAAGATTTTCAGGTTTGGCTCCTGGACTATACAGGCGACAACGTCAAGTATCTTCTGAAGCCAATGTAAGCGACGTCACATATGTCATATAATTATAGGCGGCACTGCATATATGCGCGCGACGTCGCTTCAATAGGCTTTACTATTTAAGCGATATTGTCACCTGGATACATTCTACAATACACGAAACATGGTAGTAGTGAATGGAAATGGGAATTTATAGATGGTCACATCATTTTCATATAATCCACTGTATTATGTCACATTTTTGGAATTGTCGCCTACGTTATACTGCCAACTTGCGCGACGTTGCCTCAATAAGCTTCACAATTTACACGACAATATCACGTGAATCAACTTCCTTTTATATACAATAATTCATGGTGGTGTAAGCAGTATGTCCGAATCGAAATTTGAACAAACCGGTTATATATGCGACGTCGTGTATGCGACGTCGTTTATACAAAAGGCAATGTATATATACGGCGTCGCCTCTATAAGAGAAACAATGAACGCGACAATCATCAAGCCATCTGGCAATTCCCATTTCTATATACTACTACCGTATCGCGCGAATAATGATACAATACAGGCGATAATGTGTACTCATATGTACATGCTGCGCCCGCTCAGCCTCCCTAAACTGACTGTGAATGCGACATCGTGTAAGCGAAGTCGTGTATACTAGAGGCCGTATATTACACTGTGCATCGGGTCTATGGTCGCGTTGGGTCCCGGTGCCATAAGCGAACTAATTGTCCAACGCGGCCCCAAGATCTATGGTAAATCCCTATAGGACTAGCCCTTCAAGAGGGGGAAATAAGCTGCCATGAAAAGAAAGAATTTTCCAAAACCCTATTAGAATACGAGGTGGGGTCTTCTGATTGCTGTAGCATCAATTCATTAAAAATGATAGAATTCCAATTGAACAAACTTGTAGCAATATCCACATATTTGCCGTACTTATTCAAAATCATGCAAACGATGTTACTTGGAGGATAATCATAATGATGTTCAAAAAGTCATAAATTTGGCTTTATTTATGACAATCACAAACTACATCAGTGCAAACACAATCTTCTCTTTGAAACAAATACAATAAATATTTCATATTATGTTACTGGTTCCTATGGGAAGCCATAAATAAGATATGTTATGAATATGGCCACCAAAGACAAGTTTGTCCCGTTGGCACATTGTCAACATTTGTTGTTTTTTTTATCAAATCACAGGAAAAAAAGAAGTACTAGAAAAAAAAAGACAATTTGAAATGCAATTTTTATATTTTCATATTTTGACCAATATCTTAGTAATTAGGAACAACATTGGGAGGGTTAAAGCCCTTTCTACATGAATACTTAATGTTATAGAATTCAGTTTACACATCTGTTTATATGCAGAGGAATATGAATGTAAAACAATCGTTAACAATCAAATCAGTATGAAACAGGTTACAGTAGCCCTCTGGGTAAGTAAGTATTGCTTTGACGAAGATCTATATGAGTTTCAGCATGAAAAGAAAAGCTAAACCCCATGCCTGCAGTAAGTGCCTGGTCTTTGAATGATGTGTGACATGAGACGTAGTTGACAGTCCCCCAGTCGGCCCTGTGGACCGCTTACATCTCGTGCAAAAATGGACTTAATAGCCCAGTGTATAATACTGTAGGATATGGGATAAGATCGCTTTTCACCCAAAGCAAGATATATGATATCATATAAGAATGAGGAAGATCTTGTATGCTAAAGTAAAGTAATACGATAGAATAATACAATGGCAGAGCATGTAAAAGTGCCTATTAAAACCGAAATCGTGTTACACGTACAGATATTATAAACTGTAAAGCTGTAGTAACACGCGGTAGTAACAAAAAATGAGGATATTCTATATCAACGTCTACATCTGATAAGGTATATCATAAGGTGTGTGTTAGCAGTATCTGTATTCAGCCAATGTATGGCATTGAGGGACTGCATTTGAATTGATAACCAAGAAGATGTAGTGCATTCATTTACGTTTGAAGCAATCTGTTTAAACTACAAACACACATGGGATTCCAGGTAGCAAGGTGAGGCGCCGTGATTTCTATGGCCAATAGATATTATTGCCAAGCTCCAGGACACTGGCACTTAAAGTGGTCGTTCGAAAAGCACCGACTCTGAAGCCGCTGCAGCGTCCCTGTATGTCGGACTCCCGGGGGACACTGGCACAACTGGACGCCCGGGGGCCGGCGTGCATGGAGAATGGTCTACTGCTTTGACCGGCACGTGCCTGGGCTACTCAAACCCGTGGGAAGCTCCGGGGTGAAACTTCAAAATGTCTCCAGCCTAAGCCCTGGAGGCCCTAAACGAGAGACCACCTGGGACCACCTGGCACTGGCTGACTGCCCCCACCTCCTTCACGGGAAACTGCAGGAAGAGCCAATAGAAAACGGCCCACTTACTAGAAGGCCCTAGCTGGGGGATCATCTCACTGAGCGGTTGTCACCGATGACGCAATAAAGTCTACCATAGGAGGAAGGGTCAGGAGGTGGTGCAAATTGAACTCCTTAATTTATAACGTTCTTCTGGACTGCATGGTGAAGTCGCACACCTTTGAGCCTGTATTCCACAAACCGAAAGTGTACTGCAGAGTTGCTGATATACACACCAGTTTGTTGGTTGACTATAACTATCCCCGGCACTGCCGATAACATTTATGATCATGTTCGTAACCATTTCCTTCGTTTTATGTATTGGCAGTCAATATTACAAGTAGATGATTATTGGCTGAAAATACAATCAACCTGCGCCAAAGTGCAAATGTATTCCAAGAGCAATTCCTCGGAAACACAAAATCGGCAGCGTACCTCTTTGACAAAAATGTTTGTGCATCTCTAGCAGTGCAGGGATTTCGATTCCTCCATAAGTAGAGAAACGTTGCAATCAGTTATTGTTAGCTCAATTTAGGGCAAGGCTTTATCAGTTTATTAGCTCCCAGAGCTGAATTCAGATTGGACCATTGAATTGCTGTAACAAGCTATTGTCATGCTTAGTTTTTATTATCTCATGAATATCCGTATCCGGCTATTGTTGCCTAAAACTAAGTACGATAATATTTCTATAACTTTTGCTTTCAGGTGGGTTATTGGGCTTCGATGTTCCCCATTTGCAAACATGACCACCGTGATCACTAACATTCCAACCCAGAGTTTTTGTCGTTGAATGAGATCAAGTTTTGTAAAGCCCCATACCCACTTGGCGATTTAGCCTCGTCGCCCGTCAGTATGGTATATTGAAATGTACATGTTTGATCTGAGTCACCGGGAGAGTTGCCCGACGATTCGTCAAGTGATACAGATCAAACATGTACATTTTAATACACCATACCCACGGGGGACGAGGCTAAATTGCCAAGTGGGTATGGGGCTTAAGGCCTAGGGTAAGATGATAACTACAACACCTCGTATATATATCATTGAAAGTGAGGAACTCGTCAACATTTTTCGTTCATCTGTCTGTAACCCCTTAAGCCCCATACCCACTAGGCAATTTTACTGGCGACGGACGAAGGGGAATAGGCAGAATCGGCCCTGTTAGTTTAGTTGAGATGTGCATAATTGATCTGAATCGGCCCTAAAATCGGCCGATTCTGAGGGTATAATCTACCGGTTTTAGAGCCAATGAGTCGGCCGACTCAGCCAAAATTGCCTAGTGGGTATGGCACTGTAGCCACCTTCAAATCAATAGAATATGAGAATACATGCTTCCCTGGGTCAAATTCCACACTACTTGCGTTGTACTTCTGTTCTAATTGATTTGTATGTTATTTTTTTATGGAATTCTCGCGTTCAGATACCAACATGTTGGAATCTGAACATGTTGGAATCTGAACATGAACATGAACGCAAGTGGAACTGAACGCATGGTGGAATATAGCCTTTAAGGGCAATACCCACTAAGAGACTTTGGCAGTCGGTGCTAAAATCGGCCGATTCCTATGAATGCCTGTAGGTACACCAAACTGAAATGTGCATGTTTGATCTCAATCGGTGCTGAAGTTGGTCGATTCTAGGGGCAGAATCGGCCGACTTCAGTGCCGATCTGTTGCCCAACTCTGTAAAGGGCCATACCTACTAGGCGATTTTACCAGCGCCGGGCGACTGATCGGCAGTAAAATTGGCCGATTTTGGCATAAAATCGGTCAATTTTAGCGCCGATTCAGATCATTCCAGTGTACTATACTTACAGGCGATCATGACAATCGGCCGATTCCCCCAATTGCCCGTTGCCCGTTGCCGGTAAAATCGCCTAGTGGGTATTGGGCTTAAAAGTTGTTTAGTGGGTATGGGGCTTTAGTATTCAGGTAGCATAGGGCCTTAGCCATCAATGAAATATGATATGCTGCTCAAGTGTGCATAAACAAATTGCATGATTGCTCTTAAATCACAGTACAAGCCATTACCTCTTGAGCCAGCCAACAATCGGCGAGGCACCTATGCATTGTCACAGAATAGCTGTATGGTAGCACTATACCTGTTGAACGTAGGCAAACAAATTTATCAGATCGGAGGCTCCTCCACTTCCAATTTAGCCCTCGATAGTCATCAAACAGGTCGTACCGAAGCTCCAAACAGAGTTCCGCCTGGACAGTATATTCGTGTGTTAAGGGATAGGTTGGTAGCTTTAAGGTTGCCTATACTAACCTTCCCTAATAATTACACAATCATTACACATGCATTACTGAAGTTTAGGTAAGCTCGACATTATGGGCTGTTTTCTGTAATTATTGGCATCCATGGCTCGATTAACTGTGCAATTTTAATAGTGACATTGTTCATTAGCTAGAACATACGGTTTAAAGACATTTAACTCTAGTGGGTATGGGTAACGATAGGAATGGGCTGAAGATGCAGGCCTGTAGACAGGCGCTGTGAGTAAAATTGCACCACACCAATCTACCTTTCTGACTTCCTGAAACACCTTGGATAAGCTAAGGTCATATATGTACTGACCCAGGGAAGCCCCATTCAAGATCCCCAAAGATCCCTGGGTCGGATAAGGGATCTTTAAGGAAATGTGCGTACGTTCCTGTAAAATCCAACGTGTATTCTAGCCCAGGTGAAATGAGGTGGTCTGAGGGTTTTTTTAAACAGATAATGGTTGGCCTTGCCCTATCATCACGAACGTGAGTGAGGAGATTTCTCTTAAATTACATGCCTTTGTAAAGTGCATTGATCTCTATAGGCCTACAAAGGACTAAATAATGCAAGTTCTTTAATTACCTCCGAGAGACACAACTGTAAACATATGCACGATAGCTATAAGCACAACTGGTCAGATCAATAAAACATGGATAACCTATCAACCTTGGCCCGTGGCAGTATAGTAGTAGTTGCGAAAAAAAAAGAGCAACATAATACTATGCAAAGCCTTTCTCATCAACTATAGACAACTTTTTGATTATAAATTCAAAACCGATAGTATCGCACATGAACCTCCCATTTCCAATTGCACCATTGTTTTAGGATTTATTTACCTTGATCTAAAAGTTGATCAGTTCGCCAATTTAAGGCAATTAAGATCGTTCTATAGCTGATGATCCTTCTAAGATCCAATGGAAATAGCTATCCTGAGTGTCCCATATTCGCTCAGATGCTATCATTTCAATTGTTATGGGGAACAACATGTTCATTTTATGGCACCAATAGTGAAGTTGTTCAGTGGAAGCGGAGTTTTAAGTTCGGTTTCTAATGATTAATTTCAAGTTAAGTTCCTATGACGACCGGACCATAGATGATGATGGACAAACATTAAGGTTTCAGTGATATAATTATTATTGGTGTAATCGTTCAATGGAAACAGCAAATGGCAGGGTTTGGCTAGACTACTGCAGAAAAGAAACTGTTCGTGAAAGAGAAAAAAAGATAGCTATCCTGTTATATTTTCCTGCAGAACTAAAGCCAAAGATTTCTCCCAAAACAGCTGAGGCTTATTAACTCATTATTCAATGTGCTTTGCCCTAATAGCCTTGTTAATAGCCGTTCCGACTCTATCAGAATCTCATCCAGATAGCAGTCCTTTGATGGAAATAACCAGTATTTCATTTATGGACGACGAAAGGATTAAATTTTGTCCCAATCCTTTTTGCACAGGTAAAAATTGTTTAATATTGTGGTAGGTACTCAAATCGGATAAATACCTCAATTATGAAGATACATGAAATACTCAGAAAGAAACTTAAGATGTTAAATATCATGAAAGGTACGAAAATATCCGGAATAACATGAAACTCAGGGTTTATGGGGTAAAACACTGGATTTATGGCGGTACATCACATGATATGTTTTAGTCAATTAGCATTCACATGTACCCTATAAAAGCTGAAAATAAACCAGTGTTGTTTGAGGCACACAACTGTGAACATCTGATCCATTTTTGTTTTATTATTGAGAAATTGATTAATATGGCTAGCATGAATACTCAAAGAGGGGTCCTGACCAGGACGTGGATATCCTAAACTTACTCAAGCACATGCCAACCCGAGGGCAGCCCAGATCAAACTTGGGCACCCTGGAGAGTACATGAAAAACCCTTTCAGCCCTACAAAATTTGATAAGCTTGGGGTATCTCCAAATCCTGTCCAAACCCTAAATTTCTCAGGCACATACAAACATCGAACAAGGTATTTTTACTAAGTTATTATACATGATACAAAATAGATCTACGATATTAGTACTGATGTCAATTATCACGTCTTGTATCTAAGTCAATACACTTCGATAACTTTGATACTATGCTTTTATTCATACTTGATTGCAACAGGTTCAAAGTATGAAAAACAATCAATATGTTGCCCAAAAATTATGCGAACGGGCAACAATTTGATATGAACTCATTCAGTAAAACCCATTTTGACCACTAACTCTGTTCTCATATTCCTGTTATTTTTGTCAGTTCGTGGATAATTATACAGGTACAGTTTTACCAAACACGGGAGGCATTGTATGCTTTAAAGGTTTCGTGTCATCTAGTCACCTGATTGACAATTATTGGAACCGGGCATTGAAATTGAGACGAAATCATCTATTATTGACGGGCTTATTACTTCATGTCAAGATGAACACAAGCAAATAAAAATATGACAAATTGAGGACCATAAAGGACGTTCAGTTGGGAATTAAAGGCTAGAAATGACTTTGCCCATCGGGGAATTGCTGTCGAAGATTGAAGTCACTAGTAAAACCTCATCATAAGCTTTGTTGAAAAACGTGAATGAGATTTCAATACTTAGATAAGAAAGAATGCTCCAGGCAATGTCAATTAAATTGTGGAAGCTTTCATACGTTATCGTTCGGCTGTTATTTTGTTTTCCTTTGCTATTTTCGTCAAGTTCTGTATGAAAGGTGAAAGGGCATTAAGATTTCTTTATTTCCCGAAGGTGTCACGTAATCATGTACATTCCAAAAAGAAGTTGAAAGCCCTAAGACTCCCTGTAGACGGATGTTAAATGATGAGAAATAACACAATTAGATGTCTCCGACATCAGAGGCAAACATCAAATACATCAGTAGTCATTTTAATATAGAAATTCGTTAGAATTCGCATTTCAATGAAATTTTTAATTGTGCTCTGAAAGATGATGACTTAAGGCACTTTCAAACTAACATTTGCAAGAATGTAAATACCAACATGCCTCTGGCTCGAAATAGAGGTTCGACGTGGGCGTAAGGAACTGCTCACCACCCCCTCTCCCCAATACCCACCCTCCCACCACTACCTGTTCGCCGGAGCGTCTGCTATCTGTCCACAGCTACACCAACACAGGCCCAAAGCACCCCCTAACCCCCACCTACCACTCCCACACAAACCACTACTCCCTCACTCCGACCACCTTCACCATACCTGTCAATCAGAGGCCAACCCCAGCCAATGGACGGGCGAGGGGCGTGGCATTCGGCCGACCAATGGCGGTAGTAATGCAAGCCAGCAGATGACTTTTAAATGGAGCCAAGTTGGGGCGCGGCGCTCAGAAGGCAGTGGTCGGCAGCCCGGGTGGGAGACTAGAGGTACGTGAACAGAAGACGACGCCCACCACGTCAGGGGGCTGTCCCTCCTAGTTGTAGTTCGACTTTCTCCACCGAGAGGTCCTTTAGCGGGGAAGACGTTAGGAGTGGGATGAGGCGTTGAGGTGCCCATTGATTTAAGAGTTGGTGTGAGTACGTCGGAGCAGCTCCCGGAGCGCCTCATCAGCTGTTGGCCCCAGTAAGGTAAGCATGTGCCGACCACTAAAACACCACTGAGACTGCACACCCCTAACGGGGCGGGACCTTTCCTTTAATTCGGCACAGGGGCAGGGGATGCAGTGACATGCGACAGGAGGCCTTCGGAGATATTGACTTTGGACAAATTTTAGACTGACAACGGTATCGACTGACAACTGAATCGGGAACTTTGCTTTTGTTGTCGACATAGGGACCCATTACAGTTCGATGACTTAAGGGTTATGTCAATAACAATTTAACAAAGTTAATATGTTTTAATTATCATAGTTATGAGCACACAGCAATTTCAAAATAGCAGAGGCATGTTTAGCGTTCGAGTTCAGGCATTTGGAATTCTTGAGATGTTAAGTCGCACAAACCGACATTGATTTTTATAGTAAGTTTCAGAAATATTAAATTACTTTTATACCTCAGGTTGACATATGGGTGATGCCATGGCTCACGTAGTTATATGAGTTGTTGTGACAATATAGAACAGTAAAGGGTTGATATGGAAGATGCCTATTTCTAAACACGAGAACGTCAGTAGTATATGAAAATGTCGATTTTCAACAGTGAATGGGCCGTTCAGCGTCTGCATGACTGAACCTGTGTTGGTTGAATTGTTAATATCTGCACACTTTGCATTAGTTTAAATAGGTCCTTTTCCCTAAAATAAACTTCAAAGTATAGGGCCTATACATCGGGAATTAGACATACATATTGTTGCGACTAGGGTCTGGGATCAAAGGTATACCAGATGTAATCTCTGAAAGTCGCGTACACCACATAGTGTACGTATTGACTGATTACCTTTTGTTTGATAGTTCTGTACACCACATACTGTATATTGACTGACTTCCTTTTGTTGACCGGGAACCTCAAATGCCAACAATGAGCCACATGATCTAGATCACTGTCCATGGAATGTGGCCGAACATTGGTTAACATACGGAGAGATCGATGGAGATCCATATCTCCCCGTGCCAACCTCCTAGACATGTGTTTAAAGGGCGCATAGGAAGCTTAATAGCAGTATAGTGTGGGGTCGGGTTAACATTCATGGTGTGATGCGTACACTGTGGTAAAGCCAATATTAGGAATATGTAAGAATTGAAAACAGATACCTAAGGGTGTGGACCGATCGTATATTATAAGTGCTCATTGAATGTAGGATATCCTGTCGGGCATTCACACCATGATGCTCTAGATACACGTGTCTGCTAAAGCTCGATGGTTAAAGTAAGTGAACCAAACGGTACACAAGCATCCGTTGCTGTATCACCCAGCAATGGGCACATAGACAGAGCTACCTATTCAGGATCGGGTTTTATACATTTGGTCGAGTCATTCTTCTCAATGTTGTCTATGTGGTACATGTATTCGGTTTCCAGACTGATACTGTTCATGTGCATAAATCTGTTTAGGTTAATTTCATAAACCTACTTGATCCACATATAGCGGCGTCAATTAATCAAAGTTATACTTGAACACCAACTTCCAATAAAGTTGGCATACCTCACCCATTAATTATAGAGATCTCTGTTCGCAGTTAAATTTATTGAATCGAAGACTTTCAATGTCCTGACAGTCCTAATTACTTCAAGTGGCAGAGACAATTAACACATTTCCAGAAATGCGCTAAAAGTAAGACTTGAGGAGGGAATCGAGACAATCCCAATTACAATCTGATCAACCTGTTAACATTAATCAAGCAAGTATTTCTCCTAATCTATGAATGTTGTGTCAGAACTATATAAAAGGTAATCCAAAGCTGCAATTAGTTTACATAGCCATGCCATCCATATCGATTCGGACGAAATGACGCATACGGCATCAAATAGATTAAGTGTTTTCTCTTTAAAAACCAGATTGACGTTTATTTATCCATGATAAATGGTTTCCACATTTACGGCTGACCAGCCTGTGTTGTCGCCTAGTGCTGTGCCTATACGGTAGTATTTGGTCCGTCCATCAGTCGGACCTTTGGGTGGGCCGTATAAAACACCCGTCTGTGGGACATCCTGAGAACTATATCCGCGGTCAACACCACTGCTGTCCTAAGCATTGTCTTTCCCCATCAGTGAAGAATTTATCCTGTTTCTCTGTCGCCTACGTACAGATTAAACACAGTCTCTGTATGCATGTACGGCAATTGTATCATGTATTTGTCTTTACGTTCGAGTGAACGTAAGATGCAGTCGACATAAGGAAACGTTACATTGAAGAATCAGCAGCCCTCTCTATGATATCATTGTAATGTTGCTTTTTTTTGTAGAAGCCTACATTGTAACGTCAATGATCGTATGACCTTTGAAGGATTTTCTAGGAAAAATATAGGACATGCCGCAAGTCTTTTTCTAAAGCAGAAATATCCCTAATCTCTATGAGTATGTTGGCAAAGTCTGACAGTGATATGTCCTTAAGAGTGGTGATGGTCGTGAGTGAGTGCGTGCAATGAAAGTTTAGCGCCTTGTCAGGTTCCTGGCCATGGCTTCATGAATCAGAGTCACTTGGTACATCGCCTGCCAGGCACGGGTTAATAGCTCTGTTAGTTGGATCACATATTACACGGCATACGGTTTTACCATTTATCATAATCTGGGCAAAAGTGGTCTGTATTCATTGAAATAAATTGGGTAACGCGCCAGCTGTGGTCAGCTCGTCTTTGACATTACATGGATAATCCATGGTCTTTAGTGGCTCAATTTTAAAAGCAGCAGTCATTAATTTCTTATATGAATCTGCATTCAATAATTGGAACATAACATGATATCTGTGAGGGATATATGAGGAATTGCCCTTTTTTGGTTCAGTTAAAATATTATTTACTCGATTACGGTATGCTTTTAAATTCATTAGGCAAGGTGAATTGGCTCTTTACGCCACATAATGTTTTACAATCTTTTGCACCTGTTTAATTCTGTTATCTCTTTCCACTCTCGTAGGTCTTCACGAAGAAAATCTTCCAGTCCCAGTATCAGCGTATCTTGTGACAATCAAAATGACGTCCAACATGTTAAGCCGCGTTCTAGTGTTGGCATCACTCTGCCTTTCTGCTTATTGTGAGGAGGAGTTGGATGGGGCCTATGATAGACTGCCAAACTATGCTGACTTTGCATTGGGAAAACGACACAG
Source organism: Lepidonotus clava (assembly GCA_936440205.1). Classification (NCBI taxonomy): domain Eukaryota; kingdom Metazoa; phylum Annelida; class Polychaeta; order Phyllodocida; family Polynoidae; genus Lepidonotus; species Lepidonotus clava. The sequence continues at coordinate 21,386,277 of OW387140.1, read as the reverse complement.
GGACTACGCAGACTTTGTGATGGGAAAGAGGGCGGCCCAGGCTCAGGAAAAGTATCCTTACTACATGGACTTCTTATTGGGGAGCAAACGCTTTAGTAACCCCAACTATATGGACTTTGTGATGGGAAAGAGGAACTCTATCAAACCATCTTATGATGAGTTCTTGTTTGGGGCCAAAAGATCCAACAAAGCTACCTATCGGCCATCCTATTCTGACTTTGTGACAGGAAAGCGTTCCAGGCCTTCATATGAGGATTTCGTACTGGGCAAGCGTGCCCCACGGATGGACTATGAGGAATTCCTGTTGGGCAAGAGGAGTAAACGTGATACCAGTCAACAGGAGGAGAAGAAGTCTGGAAACAAACCAGCATACACAGATTTTGTGACAGGCAAGAGAAACATGCCAGATCATTCTAGCTTCATGTTGGGAAAGAAAAATGACCAAGACTACGCTTCATTTGTCCTTGGCAAGAGAAACATGCCTGACCACTCCAGCTTTATGTTGGGAAAGAAAGACGGCCAAGACTACTCATCGTTTGTTCTTGGCAAGAGAAACATGCCTGACCACTCCAGCTTTATGTTGGGAAAGAAAGACGGCCAAGACTACTCATCATTTGTCCTTGGCAAGAGAAACATGCCTGACCACTCCAGCTTTATGTTGGGAAAGAAAGACGGCCAAGACTACTCATCATTTGTCCTGGGCAAGCGAAACATGCCTGACCACTCCAGCTTTATGTTGGGAAAGAAAGACGGCCAAGACTACTCATCATTTGTCCTTGGCAAGAGAAACATGCCTGACCACTCCAGCTTTATGTTGGGAAAGAAAGATGGTCAAGACTACTCATCATTTGTTCTAGGAAAGAGAAACCTTGGGAAGGAAGACTACTCCAGCTTCTTGATGGGCAAGAAGAATAACCCAGATTATTCAAATTTTGTAATGGGCAAGAAAGATAACCCTGATTATGCTAATTTTATAACTGGCAAACGAAATGCACCAGACTACAATAACTTTGTCATGGGGAAGAAAAATAATCCTGACTACTCAGGCTTCGTTTTGGGTAAAAGAGAAAATCCGGATTATGCAGGATTTGTTATGGGAAAGAAGCAGGATCCTGATTACGCCAACTTTGTCATGGGAAAGAAGAACAATCCAGATTATTCAAAGTTTGTAATGGGTAAGAGAAATGTTCCTGACTATGAGAACTTCGTACTAGGAAAGAAAAATACCCCTGACTACTCTTCTTTTGTTCTTGGGAAGAAAAGCCATCCAGATTATGAGAACTTTGTTCTTGGCAAGAGAAACAACCCTGAGTACTCTGCATTCCTCATGGGCAAGAAGAATGACCCTGATTATGCTGGGTTCGTATTGGGAAAGAAAGCTGACCACGATTACTCCAACTTTGTCCTGGGCAAGCGAGGCCACCCTGACTACGAGAAATTTGTATTGGGAAAAAAGAACAACATCAATGAGCAAGACCACTCCAACTTTGTGCTTGGAAAGAAAAGTAAACCAGACTATGACAGCTTCCTACTAGGAAAGAGGAACCCTATGGATTACTCAAAGTTTGTGTTAGGGGAAAAGAGGGCAGCACCAGACCATTCTGACTTTGTCCTTGGGAAGAGGAATGGGAAGGACTATTCCAGTTTTGTTTTAGGTAAGAGGAGGGAGGCGGATGGCCAGGAGAAGTCCGAGGAGGCAGGAGCTGATGCTGCCAAAACATCGACTCCCGCGGAAGGCGGTCAGTAGGGGGACGTTTGTACCACATCTCTCCTTTGTTCATTTACCACGAAACACTACCTTCATAGTACTACTACATGGGTTTATTTGTAATGTTAATAACAGTTCCGCTAAAGGAGCCCTTCACACTAAAGTTTATATTCACACTCGAGTTCTCCAAAGACTTCTGCGCCAAGGATGGCGGACAATTGTCCAGACACTCTCTCATTACAAATGCGGTGTCTGTGCTTATGTAGAATCTACATGGGCATACGGATACCCAAGGGTCCACACGACATGAACCGAGAGAGCCAAACGCATTTCCGCTATGGAAAGGATGGAAATTCAAAACTGCAATAAAAACTTGAATGGACATCAGCATTGAATAAACTCGTTGCATTCCGAAAATTTACAAAGTATTCAGATAGAACAGCAACTATTTCTATACATCATGAAGCATGAAATCAAAAAGTAATAACGTTCATCCACCTGCATTGATTTTCATTATCCCCCTGTAGCTTTATGTTAAGTGGACATCTCGTTTCTGGCTGACATCTACACGTAATTTGGGTACATGCAGACTGATTGCTACACTGTCCAGCAGCCTCCATTCCTAATATCATGTAAATCATACTGTAAATAAAATCTGTTCGTGAGAAAACTACCCGCTGTCCATGAAGCTATGGGGCATAAATAAACATTTTAAGGGCACCTTCCATCAACAAGGAGACACCCATTGGACGCCTGAGACGATAGCATTATAAAGTGGGCCCTATGCGTCAAAACACACATGTCAAGTCCTCTTTAAGCTTTAAGAGTTGTTGAAAAGTGAGATTGATCATGATGTTGTGCCCATGTGTTATTTTCACATGTCAAGATATACCCTTGCATTAAACTCTGAAGTTTCTTTGTTTTGGTATTTGAACTTCCACTATCAATATATACAACAGATTCATACCGGCGCATTTATATCAGTTAAATACGTTTGCAGTATACAAATGACCAATGCATTTTTCTTAGAAATCTTTAGATGGGCATTTGGTCTTGGGGTTTAAAATTTGTTGGCAATTCAAGTCGCATTCTTAAGTCTAGTAATTTACACTATTTATAAGATCGGTTCTTTCTTTTCGACCTGTTATAAAGGTGTTAAAAAAACAACATAAAATGTATGATACCCTTAATGGTTACATTTTGATATTAGTTCTTATAATAAGAAAGTTGATCAGAGAGAAACAACCATATACAAACTAGAGGCCTAGACGTAAAACATTTTTCTAACCACCTGTTCATCTTATTTACTCGTGAAACCATTTTTATCTGGTTTCTGTATTTGTGTTCCAGACAAAAGAGGGGTGTGTTACAAATCATCTAGAAATATACATACACAATCCTTTTTTTAAAACTTTTTATTATTCTTTTCACATTGCAAATATGATCACATTTTATCCAACTTGTGAGATATCTCCTGGCGATGAGAAGAGTGAATTCGCAGAGTTTGAAGGATTAAGTCAGATGTAACTGAGATATTGTTCTCAAACCATTGAATGTATTGAAGTTCGATTTATTAAAAAAAAATCCATTTATTTTCGGACATCTTACTTCTATTAAAAGTATTATTATAATATATTATATATAGAAAGTCAAATAGTCAAATAATTACCCGAGTCAGGTCACGAATTAATAAACGTAGCTACAGCTGACCCCTCAGCAAGGGCCGAGTTCATACGTGCGGACTCAACCGCGCCAATTAGCACCTCTGTACGCGCGGACCGACAGGCCACGTTTATGAATTACACTGTGTGCGCTGACCCAATGATCCTTGTATATACGGACACGATATTAAACAATTATATCATATCATCACATTATTTGGAAAATGCGTTAAAATTGGAGGCCATGCGCCAAAACCCCCTTTAATATTTCTTTTTATCTTTTTTTCAAGCTAGGTTTACCTTTATTGACTGATAAAAGGTCTGCGTATATATAAGTGTTTTACTATAATTCTGTTTGATAATTTTGGGCCTATTTTGAACCGACGGTGGACCGATTTTATTATGTCTATGAATTTTCAAGGTTATTTCATTCATTTTTGGAAATAATAGAACCAAAATGTTACCAAAAGATATGAAAATGAATTCTCTTTAAGTTAGATAGTTTTGTCTTTTTATTTTGTTGCATTCTTCAATTTTTACTGTTGATTTCAGTTACTTAAGGCCGTACACCACTGTGCGGTGGGGGACCATTTGCAGTGTTACATTTTGGCACCATTAGTAATTTTCATTTCAGATAATAACATGTTGCACGTATCTTCCACCGCAAGCAATCCATAGAAAACCTATATAAAATCATTTGTGGTGGTACTGGCATTGGGTCAACGCAAGTGCCAACGGAAGTGAATTTCCATATACCATCACCAGATAGTGGCATATGGCCTTCAGTCATTTTGATGTTTGTAGTTGTCCACAAATAAAACGTAAAGGCGGGTTTCCAACAAATGACATATGCCCAAGACCATGAACAACAGTGAAAAATTTATGTCTACAGAATCGTTCAGTGGAAACAATAAATCAGTACTTAAGACATATGCAAACGACTGCAAACAACTGTAAACAACAGCAGACATGAAAATATTTACAAATGACCAAGTATTAATTTTCGATTGATTCCTTCCAAAAGCAATTAATAGCAATCTAATTCATTGTTCCCTCCCATTTCGCACCTCTGGTCATTGGAAATAGTCGTTCACAATGTCCTAGAATCATCCAAATATCTTCATTTCAGTCGTTCAGTGGAAATAACAAAACGTTCATTCATAAAAGATTAAAACACACGACCATTTGCTAATAATCACCTTTTTTTCAGTCGTCAAATTTTCTAAACCAAAATCGTTTGATGGAAACCCGCCTTAATAGGCATTCAGAACCACCAAAGATTAGTGCATCTTAAGGCCCCGCCACACTGCCCAACTGAACTCAACTCGACAATCGATTTGAGTTCAGTTGGCCTCAGTCTGTCGGTGTGGCAAAGGGTTATGACTGGAGTTGTACGACTGTTCCGTTGGGTCGTACATCTTGAGAAGAAGAAGATGTACGACTGGATCATCGGGTCTTAGGGGGACGGGCAACAAATAAGCATGTTTACACAGCTACAACCGTCGAGTCACAGTCTATGGCATGGTTGGGTTCTTTTTTGCTAAGACTAAACCATCGGAGCACCCTGCCACCGTTACATCTACGACAATCGAGTTGGGTTCAGTTGGTAAGTGGGGCTGGGGCTTTACGCCATTATAAATGATCGTTAGCTAAATGTAGTTTGGTGGGAGCCATGCTTAATTCGTGACTGCAAAATATAGATGAATGATCGACTATTGTTTGCAGTCATTAGGGTTACAGTCATGTGGTGAGAACCTGGCTTAAGGCTATCATAAGAACACTGTCGGGAATACCCATTGTCTGAATGTATGAACTAGCTATAATCTGCGGTCCCAAGGATTTTGCTCAAATTTTACCTTCCGCGAAATGGTCACCATCGAGCCTAATACTCTCAACAATGTAACATATAAAGCTTAGGACAACCTTATGATGGCCAGTTTTCTTCAGATGAAATCAGTTTCACAGACAGAATACATTATCAGGACTATTATTCCTAGGGTTCATGTTCGTTGACCATCATCGGGAATCTAACAGGGATTTTGTCAGGGATGTGTAAACCAAGCTGAAAAAATAGAATTGGGCAAAAGAGCTTTCGAGTCAGACAGTTGGTCAATGATATCAATTTTGCTAAATGGAAAATACATCAGCAATTCAACACTGACAAAAAGCCTGTGGGGGAGGTTGACTAATTAGCAAAAATAGTATCAAATAGTCTCTTCTTTTTACTACAACCGAGTTGTATCGTCGTGGATTATGTATGCATCAAACAGGCATTTTTGTTATGAACCCGTTCTCAGAACGCAAAGTGCTTAAGATAATTCATCCGCCCGACTATAATTACTTGCGGTAGCTGACATGTATATCATATAGCTTTAATAAATTATGCGTTCCTTGTCTCTCTGTACGTCCATTATCACTGATAATAGGGTCCGCAGTCAGGGCATAATTGGAGTCGAAATCCGACGGTCAAGATGGACAATGACCATTGGTATAGATGTAATATGGCAAATGAATACATTGATCTGTGCTCCACACCAAAGCCCCTTGTCCATGTCATGATGTGTTAAAACTAATCAGTAATGAATAATGAAGCAACCGTAACCGGCGACCCTTGCCCGGAGGGTCAGGCAACAGGCTGAGCCCTCCAACCACGTACAGGCCTAGGGAGCCTAGACTTGGACAGACGTGGATTAACTACCTTTGTTGTTGAGTTTTTGTCAAACGATAACTTGAACGTGCTATTCTGATTGCCATTAATAATCGATAAATAAATACCTTCTGATATTAGAAAGCGTTTAGACAGTTAGTTGCGATTTCTGGAATGGTCTTTTATCTGTGTGAGGTGCCAATCGATGTAACCGAGATTCTGTCTGGTGTATACAGTATCCGACAAAGCAAGATATTCTTCAAGCGATCAAGATATTTTTATACAATTCTGGTTACATAACTCAATGGGTACATCTCTTTTTGGCTATTTATAGTAGTTTTCGACGATTTTCTGATCGCTTCCATGAAAAGATTTGACCAGAGTTTCAGTTTACCCCTTCGGACTGGAAGCAGTACCTATATTGATAATTTGGAAGTGATTCTAATCTGCAATCATTTCTTATTACCTATATCCAATGAGACTTCAGTTTACACCATATCGTCTATGATATAAGTTGCAAGCGATTTATATTTGACAATTTGGAAGTGATTCTAAGCTGCAATCATGTCAAATTACTTTCAGTTTGCACGTGTACCATATTGTCTATGATATAATCTCCCCCCAATCGCCTTAAAATTCAATAATATGCTTCGTTCTGTGTGAACATTTTACAGATATTTTATAAGATATAATTAAACTAGACGAAAGATGAGCCAGAAATGGTATCACTGTCATTGTCGCACAGCGTTGCAACCTGAATTGAGCTGGAGTTCATTTATTCAAATACATTTATGATTACATTTGGGGCGACTGTAATATTCACACAGACAAATATTTTGGGGCGATGGTAACAGCAAATTACTTCAAAGTTTTGATCATGTTCAAAATTCTAATCGCTTGAAATGAATCTCAATAAGATATTTCACTTTTGTAAAGTCGCACCCTTTCGCATCCATGTCTAAGTTTAATTCACATTGAATCGTTCCTCTATGGGGTATTAGGCAATTCCTAAAAAAATATCTTATTAATGGTGCGCTAATAAAATAGGACGGACGTCAAGGAGCGCTCTCATTATACCACCGGCCCTGGAGACCTGCCAATTTGACAACTGAGAAAGATGACAGTTTCACACGAACAAAGGTGTGATACCCAAAAGACGAGAATGTGCTCTGAATAGAATCTCTAAAATGTATCCTATTTAAATAGAAAACAGGGGAAATTGGTGTAGCAGAAGTTCTCATGATTCTCTTTAATGATAACGTGAAAGCAGTGTGAGAAGCCTTTCGATTTTATTTTTGAAGAGAATAACTGTATAGTGTGGAGGGTATCAATTAGTACAATTATATCCAACGGAGTTGAATAGTTTTTCGTGGCAGTTATTATTATAATCATTGTCATACCTCTCATTAACAGCAATAAAGAGTACGTTAATAATAGCCGTCTGGTCGCGTGGAGTAATTCTCGCAGAATCTATACAATTCAGAGTTAAAGAAACACATCGCATAATGGAAGCTTTTCTGTGTATACAAATCCAATTGATTCTAGGAACGGCGGACGTCTTTTGTAATTGCAATTACATACCGCTTTTATTTGAGATACATATATGTTTTAAATACCCTTATAAACTAAACATGATTAAATAAGGCTATCTGAAATGGCATAATTATGCTGATGTTTCTACCCAAAGGAAGTTTCTATACATTTGAGGCCAGTTTTCATCTGATAGGGAAAATTGTATTATTAGAATAGTGCGCTAAACGTTCATGAGGCCTGTGGGGATGTTATAATGTTTACATTAACGCTCAATACAGGCGAATGCTAGAACCTAGAACCCACAGGTTGAGGTTAAAGTCTTTCAGAGTTTGCTACGAACACGAATATTTCGGGCCTGACCGCCCCTTTTTATAGTCAACTGTTCAGCCCTGATTGGCTACATGAGATCATGTGGTCATAATTGGACACAAGATCACATGGTTTGGATACAATTTATTCATTAAAACATAAATAGGTGTAAGTTAAAAGAATTATATATATGCTAAAAGTCAATGTCCTCCTCGTAAGTTTAGCGGCCCTTTGAAGATAAAATCACATAAAAAGAGGGCGTGGTGGGTGGGTAATCGTCTGACCGGCAGGTACGGTGGTGTGCAGAGGAGTGAAGGTCCATGCTGTGGGCCTGCCTTATAAAGGGGGTCAGTGCCAGGCAGCGCCTGGCGCCAGAGTGCTGTGGTGGAAGGTGCAGCGACCTCTGAGGGGTGAGGAGAGTGAGGTGTAGTCCGTGGTTGACCATACCTGGAGGTAGACTAAAAGGTACATGAGTTCAGGTCCAATTATAACCAATTTACAATTAGTGCCCAATTGGACACAAGATCACATGGTTTGGATACAATTTATTCATTAAAACATAAATAGGTGTAAGTTAAAAGAATTATATATATGCTAAAAGTCAATGTCCTCCTCGTAAGTTTAGCGGCCAAACAGCTGTTTAATTGTTGATGGAATGTTTGTATAGAGACGCTTCGGGACATAGGCGTTAATCGCCGAGGATGTCCACGTACCGTGGAGCATGAGTTCGTTCTGCGGTGTCCCCGCCCGGGCACATTCCTGGGCCCCTGATCTACGGAGAAAGTGTACTGTTACCAGGGAGGCCTGAGGGTGGCCCAGGGCATGTAATGCAGCCCGGATATAGGTTGTCATGCGAGCAGGGGTAAGAGGTCTATCAGGGGCCAGCATGAAAGCTGGAGCCTCCGAAGGAAGGGGAACACGGCGCACATAGTCACGCCAAGCTTGAACCGGGCAATAGGGGCCGGGAATAGGAGGGATCGGGATTATGACCCGAGCCTTAGGGTCGTAGATTGTTTTGGATGAGTTAATACTTAGCCACAGGCCTGATGGTTCGTCCGTTACGTCGCATCTACGGAGCGTGTGGACAGCCCCAGACCCTGGGACCAATAGGAGATTTGACTGTCGGAGGAACGAGCAGAAAGCGAAGAGGACGGCACATCGCACAGTGAGCGCGTCTGGAGACATTACTGCAAGAAGATCACAGAGGGCTTTAACAGTGTCAATATTAAGGGCCGGAGCCGGGGTCGGTACATGATTAGACAATCTAGTTAAGCCTTTAAATAGGTTTGGAATGAAGGGAGACATGAACGCCGATGGGTCTCCAGCAGCTGCCGTAACAAAGGCCTTGGCTCCCGACATATAGTTCTTGATTGAGGTAATGTTCCTGTGAGTATTGGCCAAACATTGAATATATAATAGCACTTGTAATGGGGTAGGAGCTAAGGAGTTAAATTCATGAAACAGCATGAAGCGGAGGTAAGCCTGAGCCTGGCGGGTCCGGTTCTGAATGGTGCCCTGGGAGAACGCGGCCGCATAGGAGGCGTTGAGCTGGGCCAGGAGGGGGTTGGAGCGCAGGTCTGGAATCACACAGAAGAGAGAACATGGTTTAGTTCAACAGGGATAGCATGCAACAACCCCAACTTGTCAACGAGGGTTTCTGCCTTAAGGGCAAGGCGACTGTCAAAGCTGGCCCTACTGAGCGCGTCAGCAAGGACCAGGTTCCGGCCACTCTATAGCAGCCGGAGGTTCAGTGTAATCAGTGGTTTGCAATGCTTGAGTGCCCAGAGTAGTGGCCATCAACTCATTGCGACAGTGATTTGGTACAGTGGCAGTGTTTGGTTCAGTGATCACCCCAGTAGGGTGCTTGGATACTTTAGAAGCTTTTATGTCTACTTGGATTTGTTGTTCCCAAACCCCGATTCCCCATGGTCTTTCTTACCGGAGTCGTTAAACTTCTTCGTACGACAACCTTTGAGGGAGTGGGGGTGAAGTTCACACTTGTGAGCTAAACAATATGTGCAAACATGGAGGTGGCGATATCCATTGTTAATGTGATCCTCAGAATGACTACACCCGCCCGTTTGAAACTGCTTGCAGGGAGGCCCTGGCTTCGCTGCACGCATTTCATCTGACATTCTGTAACCTTTCTCTAGCTTTTCTTTCTTAGGGTGATCTTTTACCTGGTTTGTACGATCATGAGAAAACTGGGTCTGCAGACGATCTATTTCGTAGGAATCTGACCATGCCAAGCGACCCTGTGAGATGCGCGTCAAGACCTCCTCTGACCAGGAACGGACTGATTCCCAGCTATAGGTCTTCGCGTCTTCTGTAAGCTTCTCAAGGTGGGCGTTCATAAAGAAGACCTCCTCATCCACTGGATCTTTCGCCTTTATTAGCTGAATTATGCCCCATAGGTACTCTGCCATTGATAGTTCACCTAAATTAGTTTTTTGTTTCTTTGACCCTCTATTAACAAGTTGATGTGGGAATTGTGCATGCTTACCCGCGACCGATGAACCCGTGAATGGCGTGGCCACAGCCTGCAACGCCTCCGCGACACGTCTGGTCAGCCCGCTGTCTTGATCCAGGTCTTGGAGCGTAGTTGGCGCCCACGGCATGGTCGTATGCGGGGCCAGAGACGCGGTCGCTGCCCGGGTCATGGGTTGGTTTCTAGACGATAGGCCGTGCGCTCCAGCCCACCCCGCTGTCTGGTGATTGGGGTGGGGGAGCTGCCCGGTCGTCAGGTGGCGAGTGCGGGACATCGATGACGGAGGGGCGGTCGCGCCCATGGCCAGGCCATGAGAGGCCGGGCCCGCCAGCTGAAGCCCGACAGCCGAGGTGCCCGGTAGTTGGAAACACTGGGCGGTCGTGCCCAGTGTTGGATGACCCTGGGCGGTCGTGCCCGCTGTTGGGAAGCCCTGGGCGGTCGTGCCCGCTGTTCCGAAGCCCGGGGCGGTCGTGCCCAACGGTACGAAGCCCTGGGCGGTCGTGCCCGCAGCCATGACGCCCTGGGCAGTCGCGCCGAGTGGAACGGTTCCCGGAGCGGTCGTGCTCTGGGGATAGTCCTGCAGCGCCCGCCCGCGTTCTGCTGTTGGTCCGACCAAGGTCGGATGAAGGGCAGGGGCCTGCATTGTCTCAGTAATAATGTCATTAGAATCAACAGCTGTTTGTGCTAGCTGAGCTGCCTGCATATTACCCAGGTTCTGCTGATTAGTTGGGGCTGCCGCCTGCGACGGGCTATTGGCTGCTAAATTAGACAGCAGTGAGGCAATATTTGCCAACTGACCGTCCATACCAGCCATTTGAGTAGAAAGTGTTGCTATTGCCTGTGCATTAGTTGCAACTGTAGGTTTTTTAGCTTTTATAGGTGGAGGTTGTAACCCACCTGTATCAGAGTTCAGCCCAGCGGCGGCAGCCCGACGTTTAGGCGGCATGGTGCAGTGTGGTGCAGTGGGTGCAGTGTAGAGCAGTGTGGTGCAGAATCGTCTGACCGGCAGGTACGGTGGTGTGCAGAGGAGTGAAGGTCCATGCTGTGGGCCTGTCTTATAAAGGGGGTCAGTGCCAGGCAGCGCCTGGCGCCAGAGTGCTGTGGTGGAAGGTGCAGCGACCTCTGAGGGGTGAGGAGAGTGAGGCGTAGTCCGTGGTTGACCATACCTGGAGGTAGACTAAAAGGTACATGAGTTCAGGTCCAATTATAACCAATTTACAATTAGTGCCCAATGACGTCACTTACGGTTTAACACTTTCAGGTTTTCGGGTTTAACACTTTCGGGTTTTCGGGTTTAACTCTTTCGGGTTTTCGGGTTTAACATTTTCGGGTTTTCGGGTTTAACACTTTCGGGTTTTCACAACCTCAAATACACTATTCTATTTATTGTTGGTGCCGACGCTGTCGTGCTGATGAATGGACATTCATCATATTTACAAAGAAAACTAGACAAAACACAATGAGACGTAGGACATGATCCTCTTCTATTATTTCATGAGAGTGTATAACTACCAATAATCTTAAAACAGCAGTGAGGGGTGGACCAGTGGAAATAATATGGGACTTCCTCTGGACGGTTGGCCTGGGTTCGAGTCCCTGAGGTCCCACCTCCCCTTGCTGTCGTTCTCACACCACAGATGCCATCATCACCAGTGGTCCGTCACATAACGGGTCTCCCTGTTGCGAGGGTTGTCCACCACAGGGAGACCACTCCCTGTTCAAAAATTGAAACAATACAACCTGTCCCTATAAGGACAACGCTGTTGCGATGGGTCCCGCTGCTGATTTGTGGCTGTTTTACTGGACCAATTATAATTCTGTACACGGTTCTGTGCCCTGTCGCATAACGGAAGGAGCGATGTCGTTCTTTAAAACAGCAGGGGTTTGGCAAAGTCTTCATGTTATATGCGAAATTCACCATCGATTTTCACCCATTTCTAATAATTTTCCCAGGCTGAAAATTTCAGGGATTTTAGATCTGAATATCTTGTTTTCAGAACTGTTAAAATTAAAATCGGTACAGTAGAACAGCCGCAAATCAACAGGGGGACCCATCGCAACAGGGACATCCCTCGCAACAGCGAGCAGGTGCCAACCCTCGCTGTTGCCAAACCCGTTATGCAAAAGGGCACTGAAAACTAGACATCTAGATCTAAAATTTCTGAAATTTTCAGCCTGGAAAAATTATTAGTAATGGGCGAAAATTGATGCTGAATTTCGCATGTAACAGCGAGACTTTTACCAAACCCCAGCGAGACCCAATTCTAAACCCTCGCTGTGGTCTCGCTGTTGTGAGGGTTTGGTTATGGGACGGAGCACAGTATCTTGTATAAAGCAAAACTGTGAGTTGAGTGGACTGATATAGCAAATCATCGTCGACGTTATTAACTATCTTCCAAAATTACGGAACAAAATCTACACCTATTTTAGGGAATTTTAATGAAATATTTTATGCTGTAAATCATACACATAAAAATATTAATTTTATTGACGTTAAATAATCATATCGTGAATGTTTTTTTCTTGAATGTGTTGCACACTTTAATTTTTAATTTGACACTACTGAAACTCGAACAACTTTAATTTTAAGCAAATGGGCAGGTAAAATATTAAGTGGTCAAATCAATTTGATCATGAATCGTCGTACTTTAAAGTAAAAAAATCGTAGGGAAAAAGCCGTTGGTGTTGTAGATTTTGATTCAAAATTAAAAACCGTGATGTTGGAAAGATTTTTTGTGTTTTAATCTAGATTGAAGGAAAAATGATGTGGTCGCATTCACAGGTATGTGAAATCGATAATTTGTGAATAAAACTAGATTTCCTTGCTGCTTAAATATAAATGTAAAAGATATAGGCCTAGGGGACGTTTTACACTGGTCATAATTCTAGGATAGTATTTTAAAAAAATTGGACTTTTTCAAGGTTGTATTTCTGACTTATGATCGAATATTCCTGTTGTTAATCATATATTCAAGACTACTGCCCTTCAAAACATCTTATCTTAAACTTTGAGATATGAGAAACGTATTTACAACTGTCCTAGCGTGAAACTCGCCCTAGTTCTCTCTTCATTCCCTGTGACATATAGATAACTTAACAGGGTTTACCAAGGCGTGGTATGGATTTAATGACAATGATTCCACCTCAATCATACCCTCCACGAGGATGATGGGGTTCGGATCGTTCAGAGGCCCCTTTAAGACTAGTCCTAGAATGCGCATTATGCCTACATTGAGCTGTCATTATGAGCGCATTTTGAGGCTAGTCTGTAAAAGGTATAAGACTGAGGGCCCGGGACGTCTCTCAGAAGATTCCCTTGTCACGTGCAGGTAATGACTTAACACCTGTATGATTGACTATTGGTGAAACCTACTTAGAGAGAGTTCGGAAACTGAATTCGCTTGAAGGTTACATTATGAATCCAGATTGAAATAACTTTTCTCTGATGCTCCGGTAGTTGTATCGATCTGTGAGGAAAAGGTTAACGTATAGGTGATATTGCCTCAAATCAAACTCCTGTTTTTTGTGTGTTTTTTCTTTGTTTGTTTGTTTGTGCAACTTTCTCGGATTTCCTAAACTAAGGAAACCTTGCATAATATGGCATGTCCCATTAAGCGACCAGAAATCTGACAAATGATAGCAAATCGGTTAGAAAATATCTGATAATATCATACATCGGTCACTAGCGATCTCTCAATCGACCAGAATTCCAGTCACATCGCTCATTGGGTACCCCAATGAACCCAATGAATTGGGTACCCAGGGAAACCCATTGAACGATTAAATAAATTCTGGTCGTCTCTACAAGTTCTAATCGTTTGATTGTGATCGAAAACGACCAGAAATGGTCAAAAATGACCAGAATTGGTGTTCCCATTCAGATCTTTGACCAGTTCAGGTCATTTTAGAACAGAATCAAGCAGCCAGAATTTGTATAGACGACCAGAATTTGGTTAAGTCGCCCAATTGGCACCCCTCCTAGTACACTTCTCTTGGACCAGTGTTTCCCTGCAGTAGGTGGATGTACCTTGTCTGTTGGAACAGTGGGACAGGAGGTCATCTGTTAAGACGCTATCTTACATACAGACGCTATCCAACACAATTTTGTCACTTAGCATCTTTTTGTAGGATAGCAGCTGCACAAACTGCTAAGCCACAAAATTGCTGCTAAAGTGCCTCGCCCACGGCCACGGAAATGTCATACGTACATTATCATCCCAGCACGCAATTGTCGTACACTTTATGTCAGGATTAGGATATGCGATGATTATGAAAATCGTGAGATAAAATGTAAAGATAAACTCTGAAATCGTCGCACAAATAAAAAGAGTTTTTCATCTGTCCTTTAAGAAATTGGATTAATTTCATAAAGATTGATCAATATTGAATTAAACTGATATTTTGTAGAAATTTATGAGATATCATATTATCAATGACATTCTAGCCTATCAAACAAAGCATGGACTATTTTAATTGAGTATTTTAACGTAAATGGACCTTGAGTCTACATAAAACAATTTTTTTTTATAATATTTTAATTTGCGCGATATCAGGCTGATATGCACAATATATCAGTTGATATATGACATGTAATTAGTACATTAAAGCATGTGTCCCTAATAATAAGGATTGAGGACTAGAAACAACAAAATTGTATTAGCAGTTTGATCAAATTAAATAAGATGCACGATAGACCCCCTTTTTACCCTATAATCATACATGGATTACATCAGGAATGCCTAATAAACCTTATAATTATCTCAGTTGAGTGTCTGTGTTTTGCAATCAGATGCATTCCCGACAAAAATATCAAACATGCTTGATGATTTATCGGGGCATTTGTCTTGATAAAATTGTGAAAAAAGCCTCTTAAGATAAAATTATCGTAGTTGCAATTGTGTACTATGTTCGCAGACGTGATGTTTTTATCGTAGGTATATTGTCATAGTTACATTTTGTAAGATAAAGTCAAGGATTTCCCTGATTTACGATAGTTTACTCCCGTGTGCGAGAGCCTTACGTGACACATGGTTACGGTGGTTGATTTCACGAAAACAAAATAATGTTTTTTAATGCAGTGTGGAATTCCAAACATGCTACACATGATATTTGTATCATATTGATCTTATATTTGTTTAAAATGTGCACTGGTCGAAGGACATTTTTCAGTCGATGATGTGAACTATAGTAGGTTAATTATCCGTTAATGTCAGGTGTACTTAATTAGTTGCATTGCCTTATGGATAATAGCTAGTTCCTATAGCAGTCTCCGCTTCGTTCAACTGCTGTCGTCCAATACATAAACATAGTTCCGCATTATGTAAGACATAACACTCCCGTGAAAGGATGTTCTTTATTTATTTCCTGCGTATTGTAGTTCCATGACAAGATCTCAATTGACAATGAACAGCTCCCAGGAAGGAATCCCCTCAAACACACTCAGTCAACGCTCCTGCCTACTAAACAGTCTATCAGCTTCTATTCCAAATCCAGGACTCAGCTTCTAGAACACAACCTTTCCGGGATGGTTACTCACAACAACGTTCAGCTAACTCTGACTGAGCTCGGGCGTTACGCGCCCCTTTAGTATGGTACATCATACCTAGACTCCTATACACTTGACAAGGAGTTATAGCTAAGACATGCACTGGTGTAAACACAATGCTAAGCTAACAGGGCATGGACCGGCCATCCGCGTCAGTACAGCTGCTGCAAGTGCCCTTATCACGCTTTGATACAAGAAGCGCAGGTACTCTGGTGGCCCCACCTCCCCAGCAGCTAGGGTGGGTCTTTGTCCAGAATCTGATATGGATGGGTGCACATCCATGGTTGTCATGTTACCATGACATGTTTGTGACATCTCATAAAATGCTGCAACATGTCAACTTGTTCATGTCGGTTGGTGTGATGGGTCCTGTCCTTGTCCCAATCTGTGTTGGAGTGCCATGAGTACAATTAGTTAAGCTACAACATTGACATAGGATCTGTCCTCAGGCCAGCCGCATGTTGCCAGGTCAATTAATTACCTTATTGTTTGGGTATTGAGTCTGTTTACTTACTGTTTACCATTCATTGTTTTCATACCTATACAGAAGATCAATTTATGTAATTGGGTACGGCTAAATAAAATTAGTCAAGAGTGCAGGGCGAGAAGTATCAGTATTATCAGTATTAGAACTGTGTGCACAGCATCGAAAGGAGGTGTTTCGTCCAATGGTTTTCTTTTGACAGAAGGGGGGCTTTTGTTGAAGTGTATTCCCAATGTCGGAGAATTAATCCTAAAAATTCTTTGAGTCTTTAAGGTCTATATAATAGCTGGGCTCGCGCTATAGCTAGCCGCTCCCCACTGTTGTTTTTGCGAATCCAATCTCAATGTGGCGAAGGCAAATGGTCCCTAGATCCGCCACACTGCGAATCACCTTAAATCTATCATTTCCCTGACACTTCATACCAATCAAATTTGTTTTAAAATAATTTAAAAGAACATAACAAAGTATATCTTAATTCTCAAAATTGTCTCTAGGAAAGCATAGTTTTCAAAACGCGGCTAAACAAATTCAAATGTGGCGAATGCATCCATGAACAAATTCGCCACTTTGGCTAGGGCATTTTGAATCCCAGCTCGACCCTAGTATATAATAATAGTATGTTTTATGCACAGTAATGCAATATAACGTCTAATAATGATGTATTTATAAGAACAAATATCCATTGTTATCATCATTTTGTCAGAGCCCACACATATATAGCTAATAATAATAATATCAACATAGTTTGATATCTGTTTACTATCCTTTTAAAATTATGAATATCAAATATTAAATGGAGAAGCAAATAACATTAGCACCTATAGTCGCGACCGGGCAACTCTTAATCAAGGAGGCATACCTGAAGACAGTTAAGATCTGTATGTACCAAACGACCTGGAGCGCCAGACCATGAATGACAGCTAAGGAATCTGTTGGGGATCGCTGACAAAATCCTTCAGTGGAAACGATAAGGCGATGGATAAGGTAAGTGTAAACAACTGCAAAGAACAGTAAACAACTGTAGAAATGAAAATGTTTTTAAACTTCAAAATATTAAACCCGCCTGTTTCCACAGAACTTTCATGGACTGTTGTTGAGAACAAAAGACAACTGTAACAAGTGTTATTGTTCGCCGTCTTAGTAATTCAGAAATAAACAGATTTTTGTTTTCAATGAACGAATGATTTATGCTAATAACTGACTGACGTTGGGACGCTTTGGACAATTATACTTTCAAACGACCAGAGGTGTTACACATGCACACACACCCCACATAAACATATATACACACAATGAAAAAAAAGGATCAATATTAAATTTTGGATATACCATTCAGCACCCCTTTTTCGTTACAGGAGACATCGTTCCCAACTTGTTTTTGAAGTGTGTTTAACCTATATAAGTATTTGCAGACTTCTGGAGCTTTGGGACACAGGCCGTAACATGGCACATTCACAGGCAGAACACCAGTAGAATAACATGACACAGATGATAAGAGAACTCACATAATATACTTTATACGCTTCATGAAATTGTATGTTCTGTCAATTGGTGAGGGGAACATTTAATGGCATCACTTGAATTATTTAATGAAACATGTGTAGTCTAACATAACAAGTTATCTGACCGCAATAACCTCAAGCTGTATAATCATGTGAAGTTAATTTACCACCTTACAGTGCCACCACAAGCCATATGCATCGTGTTGTGCCAATTCAAGTAACTCGGACTCACATAAGGCTTATGTAAGGATTGAAGCACTATACTGTTTTTCTATTCGAATTTGGGTGTCATCTTGGAAATTGAAGTAATGCCAAATGAATTTGATTACTTTGATTATTATTCTGCGCTGGACTATTATGCCCATTACCGCTAAGGAAATGCATGGAGCTGTAATCGTATGCTTGGGAAAGGAACTGAGTGTGTACCGATTATGCATTGGTTATGGACTCATGGCGTACCAAAGTAAATTCCGTCTCAGTAATGAATCTGTTCAGTTCTGTTCCCGTGAACCATATCGAGGCCTAGGGTTGTCATATAGCCCATCCCATGGCGGTCCTGTCACTTCATTTCGAACATTGACATACTCATCCAAGTATTCATAGTCTTCAGCATCCTCCGAGTCAGACGACTCGTTCCCGGCCCCGGCCTCTTGGTGGTCAGGTCCTTCCGCGCCCAGCTCGGTGTACCGGTGTCTTTGGGCCACCGACTCTTCTTGGGGCGTTGGTCTGAGGTCTTCATAGGGCAATTGGGGTCCCTCCTCTGTTGTGATGATCTCGTTTTTCTTTTTAACATTCTCCGCTTGCAATTGTTTTCTTCTTTTGACGAAGAGGAAGATGAGCACCCAGAGTAGGATGAAAATGGCAATGCACATACCGTAGACGGCATAGACGAATGGCATTTGTGCTGGAAGGAAAAGGGGTGTTTGTGTTTATATCAATACATTATAATATCAAGTCATTATGATAATTTGTTTTAGGTTATTGGCATTAGAATGTAGTGTAAGAGAGTGGTTGTTTAAATATGAGGAAATTGTTGCGAATCGTACAACAGTTTTAGTCTGTTCTGACCCAGCGTAGAGTGCAACGGAAATATTGTGCGTACATTATCATCCTAGTACGCAATTGTTGTACATTTTATGTCCACAGGTGAGTTGGTGATAACAAAAAAAAATCATGCAATAAAAATATCAAGATAAACTGTGAAATCGTCTTCACACATAAATAGTGTTGTTTTTTTCTGTCTTTTAAGAAGGCACCTTAGTTTTCTATTATATCATTATAATATTGTTATATCTTATTATGTTATCACTCGTCCTTTATCGATATATTATTCAATCTAAGTATACAATAATAGACTGAAAATATATTTGGGAATTTATTTGGGTAAAAATTGCCAAATCGTAGGCATTCCCGACAAAAATATCAAACATGCTTGATAATTTGTCGGTGTGTTTGTTGGCATAAAATCGGAAAGCAATTATCTTAAGATTAAATTATCACAGTTACAATTGCGTACTACATCTGCTGACGTGATATTTTTATCGTGGCAACATTTTGTAAGATAAAATCAAAGATTTCACCGTTTTGCGACATTTTATTCCCGTGGGCGAGGGCCTTTAGTCTTACATAACTTTTGATACCAAGTGTAGTGTGAGAGCTCTAAAGTCTAACAATATTCACAGTACGGATGTGAGTTAAGTAGTTGTGTATATTCAATTCTTGGTAATTGTTTATATCATCAAAACTAATAGAGATAATGAGCTTCATCTAACAATTGAAAGTAGATGAATATTTATAATGTATAGATCGCCCACCTTGTGTTAATCCATTTACATTAGGGAGGGATGCTTGATCTCCCGGTAGCCCGGCTGGTCCAGGGAGTCCGGGGGGTCCCGTTCTACCAGTCAGTCCCTTAGGGCCCGTACCGCCCGGAGGCCCCTGTGCCCCTGGTCCGTAGGTCACATAGAGGTCATTACCAGGGGCACCTGGAAAACCGGGCCACCCAGGAGGACCTCGTTCACCGGCGTCTCCGGAGAAACCGGGTAATCCCTGTCGTCCACTGTCACCTCGACTTCCTCGAGACCCTCTAATCCCGTCAAATCCCATTGGTCCTGTTGCTCCTATAGCTCCTGGGTTCCCTGGAAAGCCCGGGGCACCTGTGGCTCCTTCAGGCCCCGGAGCTCCGGGAAAACCGTCAGGCCCTACTCCACCCGGAAAACCCGAAGCCCCCACTGGGCCCAGTCTTCCCGTTGGCCCTTGACCCCCTGGAATCCCAGGAGGGCCGGTGGCACCTCTTGCTCCTGGTCTTCCTCGTATGCCTGGTGGACCAGGTGCACCCGTGGGTCCAGTCCCGATGTCAGTCGGTGTGCCAGGGGTACCTTTTGAAGTAACAAGAAAGATGGCGTGTTAAAAATGTGTAACAATCCCTAAGAAACCAAAGCACGTGTATTCACCAGTTTAGTATTTTGTCAATATCGTGAAATACTTGCTTTTTTGGTTATACCTACGTAATCTAGATTTCTACACATAACGCGTAACTCATGTATCTGTAGTGTTTGTAAAGCAGAGTATAAGACAGGAAACTGGGTTTAGCTTGAATTAAATGGGGTCGGTTCGCTTGATAACCCCTAGAAAAATAGTTAATTGTGAGTCAAGATAAATTCAAAATGATATCTGGAATGAAAAATGTATTGATAATGCGATAATAATGTGAGAATGCAATCGATTGAATTCAACTGACAATGAATTGTCTATAAGAATTGACTACCAGTTCTCTGTTATACCTTTAAAAAAAAACGTGATTGACAATAGAACACTCGGGGTGCTGTACAGAAATGGGACATAGCCTATAATTATTGCGATCGTGATACAGTGATCATAGAAATACTGATTGTATCCCGAGTAGTACTCAAGTTGTCCTCCTGGATCCCCAGCCTAGGATGTGCACAGTACCGGTCGTTGCAATATGCCCATCCCAGTTTACAGCAACATTAAAGTTTACCATGAAATATTTTCAAAATTGCCACCATGCTTATTCCTTGAGGAGAGCTGCATAATACAAAATCAACAAAAGCCATTTGGCTGCTCCTAAAATTTGTAAAATACAGTTTTATATTTTGGCTTTTTCCCCATAGAAACCGATGTTAAAGCCTGTCAGCCCAACGTATAATGTCCAACGTATTTTGTGCTGAAATACAGCATTAATAATTTTTTGATTGGCTACCTAACTTGCATACATGTCACTTGATAGAATTGAAGAAATCATAGTGGTTTAGCAGAACTTGGGATATAGAAATTATTTTGCTTATTTGAGGAACCCCAACTCTAGGAGACAAGGATAGCTTATATATATATGCATCATTTTGTCCAACCCTGGGACATACCTAATGTTGGATGGGCTTATTGGTCCTGGGGATTCCCTAAACATTATAAATATCGGACATTAGTAACCACGACATTAACATGTCACAACATTGAACTAAGTCTGTTCCTAATGTGTCTTATAGAATGGCAGCCTTTCCAATATTTTAAGGCCGATGGAATGAATATCACGTTTTGATAAGGAAAAAAGTACGTACCAAAATGTATGTAAATCAAAGCACACATGAGCGTCCGGTGTGCCGTCCACATCTTCCACTGCTTGGTTGTGATATGTGAAAACCGTTGGGTGTGCACACGATCCTGACCTCGGCACTAAAGCATTTGGCATGCTAACTTTTTTTGCCATCGAAACCAACGTATGTAGACCAGAACATACTCAATTGGTAAAAGGCCCTAGACACAGTGTTATCAAACACGACACTTAGCCATCCTCCCATTATGGAGTACCTGGGGGGGGGGGGGGCGGGGGTGTCACCCTCCTAGCTGACTATCACTAAACCTTTTTATGGGAGGCATCTAGCTCAGTATTTTCGGTGAGAGAGAATGCCATATTTACGATAAACTGTAACCTACCTAGTTTGATACGAACTCACGAAATCAAAAGTTTTTTATTATGCTAATAAAAAGATCGCAAGACCTTGTATTGCAAGCTCATACATGTTTAACTGAAATTAATGGATTATCTTTATCATGATCTTAATCTGTTAATGTAATATAAACCAAATTCCCCCAGTAATGGGTCTTCACCACCACTTTAGAAAGGCCCATGTGGTGATCCTACCCGGAAGTTGATGCGTGGCCAGAAATCCCAACAGACGATATGGCAATCAACATTCATTGTACAGATGACATCAAATAGTAATCATTTGAAATTGCTTACATATATATTTACATGAATTAAAGATGTAGTGTAATATCAAACTCGACGAGATCACCTGATGGACGATAAAAGTGTTGTTTATTGGTGAATAAAGGACATTTGCACATGCTCAATGTGTAACAGTCCTCATCACAATGAATGAGCATTGAACATTCTAATCACTATGTACTCGGGTAATACTGTGGAATTAACGGGGTAGCAAACAGTGTGGAAAAAATTTGCACTGTGGATTTTAACGGTGTGGAATACATTGAAAGTTACTTTTACACTGTGGAAATGGTTTTAAAAGGTTACAGTCCAATGGAACTTAAAAATCACAATTTTTCTAAAGTTTTTAAATAGATTAAGTAATATAACAGGTAGAAATATATCAAAATCATTAACTATGGCACATTAGATTAGCAAAAAGTCCACATTTTGATAACAACAATCCTGTAGAAACAAACAGACGGAACTGTAACAAAATTCCATGTAATACAATTACAATAAAGTTAATGAACAATCCTTGTCTCTGGTGGTAACAGTGTCACTATAATACAGTGGGGTACGGCATATTAAGAAATAGTGGAATGATAATGTGTTCTTCCAATGCTGCACCACGTCCTGGAATCAGAATTTCTATTTCCAGGTTGATCAACGAGATGCAATCCTGAACCTTGTGACTGTTCAGCCCTTTCCGACATTTCGGTGGAAGTAACGGATGTAGTAGACGTTTCTACTGCTACATTGTTCATGGGTTGGGCACCTTGTTTTGATAGACACAACTGATTTTGGGTCACTCCAGAAAAGTGCGCAGTTCCCTAAAATTTTAGGTCAAAAATAAGATACTACTAATGTGATTTATTTTTTTATCTTCAGCTTCTAGAGGATCTCAGAATTTTTAATTAAGAAAAAGGGAGTTCCCATCATTTTGCAATTTCTCATATTTTCATTTTTACTATTGGACTTAAATTTTTTTGCAAAGATGTACGTTCAGAACCAAGGTTTTCCATTTTATCACTAAGGGGCTAGGACATCACATAGTATGACTAATTCTTATTTTTTCTACTTATATATGTAATTCCATATGTTTTCTAATCATATAAAACACTCATTTTAGTAAAAAGAATTATTCTTATACTTGAAATTGTACTTTGATTCTTCAATCATTTTTCAATCTTATCATTTCTCAAAGTAATGAGTCAAATTTTGGCTAAACATAGCTTTAAAATGATCAACTGTATAGATATTTGCAGTATGGACACATATTTTTATTCTTTTACATGATGTGCAAATGATTTAAAGGAAAGTGTACTGATTGAATGCATATTCTAATTGTTATGGAATTAGGTATAAAAAAAACCTTGGTTCTGAACGCACATATCTTGGTTCTGAACGTACATATCTTGGTTTTGAACGTACATATCTTGGTTCTGAACGTACATGCACATCTACATTTGAGCATACATATCTTGCTTGTTTAAGTAAAGATTTATTACAAAGTATACATTTCTTTTTTATAAGAAGACTCTAGAAACATATCCTGCAAGGCAAAACAAGAATTTATATATTGGGGCATGGACATACTGCACATAGTTTAGAAAAACCATAAATGTACGTTCAGAACCAAGGTGTGTACGTTCAGAACCAAGGTGTGTACGTTCAGAACCAAGGTGTGTACGTTCAGAACCAAGCTTATTTATCATATGGGCCAATTGGGAAATGAAATGAGGTAAGATATCATCATTAAGAGGTGGCATAAGTCACAAACTTTGAATATTGTGTCAGAAATATGGCCATGTCTTTGAGGGTTGTATAGAGAAAAAGCTTGGTTCTAAACGAACATAGCTTGGTTCTGAACGTACATAGCTTGGTTCTGAACGTACATAGCTTGGTTATGAACGTACATAGCTTGGTTATGAACGTACATAGCTTGGTTATGAACGTACATAGCTTGGTTATGAACGTACATAGCTTGGTTATGAACGTACATAGCTTGGTTATGAATGTACATAGGTTGGCCAAACGCCAGATTCAATTGATTTTACTTAAGTACTTCAATATTTAGTTAGTAAAGCATTCATGAACCAAAGAAGTACCACACTTGTATTTATCTTCACCTTAAAAAAATTCAAAATCAATAAATGTACGTTCAGAACCAAGCTTTGTACGTTCAGAACCAAGCTTTGTACGTTCAGAACCAAGCTTTGTACGTTCAGAACCAAGCTTTCCACCAATGAAAGTGGCATTTAAAGATTGCAAATGAATATTATGTGGAAACATGTGATAAGGCATATCATTTATGGATTGATTGAGAAGGAAAACATTCAGAGTAGCAGCTTATATCATCTCTAAGAATAGAAAGAAAAAAAGCTTGGTTCAGAACCAAGCTTTGTACGTTCAGAACCAAGCTTTTTCCTATATTTTTCATTATTCATACAGGAATAATTTGGTGTATGATAACATAATACCCTCCGGTAGGGTTTTTCTCACATCTTCAAATAAGCATGTACAAATATATGTATATTTAATGAGGAAAAAACCTAAAAATGATAAAACCTTGGTTCTGAACGTACATTTTAACTTTTTTGGCATGCCCAATAAAAATAACCAAAGTTTTATTTCTAGAATACTTCCTCTTTAGCTATGATTTTCACTTTGGGCTGAATAATTCATTATATTGGTACTTTTCATGCTAGTAACTCAAAATTCATATAATCCTATTTCATATGTACTTATTTGTTCTTCAAAGCTTGGTTCTGAATGTACATTTATGAATTTTAAAAAACTAAGAACTTCAATAAAAAATTAGAAAATCATGAAATTTTGGAAAAGTATTGTTTTATTCAGTATGCCTCAACTTAATTTACCTGTAAAACAAATATTACAGCTGAGAAACTGAAATTCTTGTATTTATTGAATAAAATGACCTGGAAAAAAACTCTTACCTCTCAATTTTTGGCTATTTCCTTCAATTTAGGCTTACATTTCTAAAAATCTGAAAAAAATTATTAACTTTGATATTGATTTTCTTGAATTTATAGGTCTTTTCAGCATGTTGAGGCTAAAATATATGAAGGTTTATCTTAAGTTAAGCTTCCAGAGTCATCTTAAGAAAAAAAACATTGATTTTCCCAATTGAGGAAATTTCTGGAGAGTGACCCTTTTATGGAGTAGGGATATTTACTCTTAAGGTCAAATAGGTCTTGCTTTGATTTTTGGAACCAAATGCAATATAAGTACAGGAGAAACTGAAATTATGGTCAATTTTGAGCTTGTATTGGGTTACCATGGCAACCAAATAACCAAGACAATCAATTTTATTCCTCTATCCCACCGAACTTTAGGAATGTTTCAATTTGATATATAAAACTGATCAAAAGTCCTTCTATCTGCAATATCAAGAGAGATATGACCCAAATACCGTTCATTTCTATAGCCTAATTTGTTGTGTTGGTCACCATAGAAACCAGCCATTTCTCTAGGCAACTCAAATATTATTTCAAGAACTTTGGATCTTCTGAAAGAGGAATACCTATACTATAGAAAAAGCAGGTTGCACTGTGGTTTACTTGAAAACCTATATTCATGGTTGCTATGGAAACAGAGATTGAAGGGAAACTGAAATGATAGTCAATTTTTAGGGTTCTTTTTGGTTACCATGGCAACTCTATAGCTGGGATGACCTCCACAACTCGTTTCACTCTTCTAATCTATAGAACTCTAACAGGGCATTATTATGACATCTTGCTTTTATTTTTATCATATAATTATATCAAGAAAGATATCAGCCTCATACTGTCAAATGTGAAAAATATGAATTATGAGTTGTTTCCATGGAAACTTGTTATTTTCTACATTCAATGTAATTGGTTTTTAGGTAAAACACCTGATTTTATAAAGTAGGGATACATAATCTTCAGCTGAAATAGGGCTTGCTTTGTTATGTTTATTATGTGGTTACTATGGCAACAGAAAAAGAAGAGTAATTGAAATTATGTTCAATTTTGAGCTTGTTTTTGGTTACCATGGCAACGTTACCATGACAACCAGTTTTACTCTTTTATCCTATAGATCTCAAGGAATGCTTCAATTTGACATGTCAGTGGAGATTTTATCTTGAATATTAAGAGAGATATGACCCAAAGACTGCTCATTAATTATAATTGCCTGATTTTTTGCATTGGTTGCCATGGTAACCAGCCATTTCTCCCAGATACTCAAATATTTTAGACTGATTACTAAATTGAGGACGAAAAGATACTTCTTTTAGACGGAATTTTGAATTCGTAGGTGTTTCAAGAAAAAATGGCAATGTAAACTTGCTTTTAAGAAAACACGTGGAAAATGTGTCATGTACAATGGGGCAGAGGTGCCATAGGCCTTTGTTGCTGTTAATGGAACACTAAACATCAGAAAATATCCAAAAGGGTCTAGATTCGTGCTTGACTGTGTACCATCCAAGGGTATCCGTACTGAATCCATGAATCGTCTTCCATTCAATTGTGACCCGTTTTGGCGAATCAGGTCGGAAGTCGCAACGAGTCGGATGTCGGCTATTACACCTCATTTTAAAGCTAAGAATCTGTATTTTCTGATGGGATAGGTCTCTAAAAATGGACCCCGTGCGACATCCGACTCAATTCGCCAAAACGGGTCACAATTATTCATAATTGACTAAGTTCATTTTTATAGCATGATCAAATCTAGTTTCTAACTCCAAGTTCAAGGTCTGGATATCGATATTCTGACTCAGAATCCTTGGCAACATTTCTCTGGTTAGATCTCTTAGATGTTGAAATGGCCAGATAAATCATCATGCTTATCATAAGTATTAAGACCAGGGAGCAAAGTCCAAGCGCAGCATATATCAGGATGATATTATAGGATGAATCTGGAATACAAAAATAAAAAGCGTTTTACCAAACATTTCAGATTTTGGATATTATGAACAAATATGGTGAAATTTGCATTGTTTTCATTTCTGCCCATACTTTACCAGCTGTTTACATGTTTAATAAAGTAAACTGTGGACCACCCGATGCCCAGCGCGCTAAACTAAACAATGCCTCCTACATTCCGTTAAAATTGTAGCCCGAATCCTTATTTTCTAGCCCATTTTAAACTATTTCCTACCTTTCGACAAGCTCTATGGTTATGACCAACAGGTCAGGTGTTGTCAGCGATATCGATGCTACTTTGAATCCTAAAGAATACAAAGATACAATAACTTAAGTTAGATAAATCCATAGCGAATCATCTGCATAGATCTATAGTTATTAAGACACTTGTAAATAACCTTGTTGTCCAGATTCTCCGGGAGCGTTCGCCGACCTTTCGACGGAGGAAGTAAACTCTGAAGGAAGTCTGGCACAGGAAGAATTTGAACTCATACATTCGACAGGCTCGGGCTTGTCTGAAACCACTTCCTCTAAAAAGTGTCAAGGAGTGTAAGGGATGTGTTCACACTTTTGCAGTGTCAATGGTATGGGCCATTACATAAGTGTCTCACAGGGGGTCCCCCCCCACCTTGCCTGTAACCCTGGAGCTGCCACTAAACTTTCACCTCCTTAAGTTGACCCAATGACCTAGATAATATAGTATTATATGTGTGTGTATATGTATGTATGTGTGTATGTATGTATGTATGTATGTTGTATGTATGTATGTATGTATACATGTATGTATGTATACATGATAACTTGTGGATGAAAAGAATCATTTAGGAAGTTTTATGTCCCTCTTTAGGGGGAGTAGGGGGCCGGGAAGAGGACAGGGGGACGGCCCTGGTCTCCCCGTGGGTTGCTCTGTGGTGCTGACGGCATTAGGAGGGGTAGGGGGCCGGGGAGGGCTCAGGGGGACGGCCCTGGTCTCCCCGTGCGTTGCTCTGTGATGCTGACGGGGTTAGGAGGGGTAGGGGACCGGGAAGAGGTCAGGGGGATAGCCCTGGTCTCCCCGTGGGTTGCTCTGTGATGCTGACGGGGTTAGGAGGGGTAGGGGGCCGGGAAGAGATCAGGGGGATAGCCCTGGTCTCCCCGTGCGTTGCTCTGTGATGCTGACAGGATTAGGATGGGTAGGGGGCCGGGGAGGGCTCAGGGGAATGGCCCTGGTCTCCCCGTGCGTTGCTCTGTGGTGCTGACGGCATTAGGAGGGGTAGGGGGCCGGGGAGGGCTCAGGGGGACGGCCCTGGTCTCCCCGTGCGTTGCTCTGTGATGCTGACGGGGTTAGGAGGGGTAGGGGGCCGGGAAGAGGTCAGGGGGATAGCCCTGGTCTCCCCGTGGGTTGCTCTGTGATGCTGACGGGGTTAGGAGGGGTAGGGGGCCGGGAAGAGATCAGGGGGATAGCCCTGGTCTCCCCGTGCGTTGCTCTGTGATGCTGACGGGATTAGGATGGGTAGGGGGCCGGGGAGGGCTCAGGGGAATGGCCCTGGTCTCCCCGTGCGTTGCTCTGTGGTGCTGACGGCATTAGGAGGGGTAGGGGGCCGGGGAGGGCTCAGGGGAATGGCCCTGGTCTCCCCGTGCATTGCTCTGTGGTGCTGACGGGGTTAGGGGGAGTAGGGGGCCGGGAAGAGGACAGGGGGACGGCCCTGGTCTCCCCGTGCGATGCTCTGTGTTCCCCTCAGCTTCCCCTATTTGATGGAGTTAAGGTTGTTGGGGCATTCTGACGGGAATGCAATTACCTGATGACTTGTGGAAGAAAAGAACCTTCTAGTAGGGTTTTCATGCCGATTTGAGCACTTTGAAAACTTTTCAAATTTGAAACATTTATGACTCCCAGTATGAGTCAACTATGGTTCAAAACTGACTCTAAGGTTGTAGCCCCGAGTGAGAATGACCATTGTAAACTAGTCAGGAAACTGTGAGACTAATAAAACATTTTCTAGAAATTTAGACAGATTTTTAACTTAATTCTTACAGTGAAAACCCCAACCAATGGATTTTGCTAAAAACTTGCATAAATGATATCTAGGCCTATCTCATGCCAAAAATGTCCCCTATTTAATGGAAATCATTTTACATATTTCCCGGCCTCCAGCCATTCCCCTCAGCTTCCCCTATTTGATGGAGTTAAGGTTGTTGGGGCATTCTGACGGGAATGCAATTACCTGATGACTTGTGGAAGAAAAGAACCTTCTAGTAGGGTTTTCATGCCGATTTGAGCACTTTGAAAACTTTTCAAATTTGAAACATTTATGACTCCCAGTATGAGTCAACTATGGTTCAAAACTGACTCTAAGGTTGTAGCCCCGAGTGAGAATGACCATTGTAAACTAGTCAGGAAACTGTGAGACTAATAAAACATTTTCTAGAAATTTAGACAGATTTTTAACTTAATTCTTACAGTGAAAACCCCAACCAATGGATTTTGCTAAAAACTTGCATAAATGATATCTAGGCCTATCTCATGCCAAAAATGTCCCCTATTTAATGGAAATCATTTTACATATTTCCCGGCCTCCAGCCATTCCCCTCAGCTTCCCCTATTTGATGGAGGCCTTTACCAACACCTCTGGTCAGACATAGAAAGGGCTGGGAAATAACTAAAATGAGACAACCAAACATAGTGCTAATTATAGATGTCCCCAGCTGGGCGGGGGTGGGTGGGAAGGGGACCCCCGGTGAGACACTTATGTAATGGGCCATACCATTGACACTGCAAAAGTGTGAACACATCCCTTACACTCCTTGACACTTTTTAGAGGAAGTGGTTTCAGACAAGCCCGAGCCTGTCGAATGTATGAGTTCAAATTCTTCCTGTGTGGGAGGTCCGCGGGGTCCGCGGGGTCCGCGGGGTCCAATATCCCCGACCAACCCCCGACCCCCGGGAGGTCCAGGAGGTCCAGGAGGTCCTTGCAGCACTAAAGGATTTCCCCTACCCGTAGTTACCACTTGGCCAGCTAGTCCGGGTAGACCTGGCTGGCCGAAAGGGCCCCTCGGACCAGTCGCCCCCTTAACCCCAGCAGGTCCTTGAAAACCAGTTGTCCCAGGGTATCCACGGAGGCCTGACAACCCACGTCCACCAGGTGGTCCAGGTAGACCGGTCGCACCGGGTCCACCGGGTCCCCCTTGCGCTCCATATTGACCTGTGGCCCCTGTGGCCCGTCGCATAACCAAACTCTCGCAAGAGGGAGCAATTAAGGATGGATTTGTTTTTTTCTCCCTGTTTTTTTCTCTCCTTGTTTTGGGGATGTGCCAATCCTCCCTGTTGCGATGGTTTTGTACACACTTTGAATTTAATTTAATTGGCTAATAAATCATTTCCGCCACTTGCCTCCTATACAAATTATAAGCTAAAGGACACATTTAACATTTACTGAAAACAAAATCTTAAAATGTTAACCCCAAAATGTCCCCCTGATAAATTGAAAAATCGGGAGTGCAAACCATCCCTGTAAGGATGAAAAGTGCATTCGCTCCCTGTTGAACAGGGAGAGGTCTTTTGAAATGTGCCAATGTTCGCTACAGCGAGACCCGTTATGCGACGGGGCACTGGAGGCCCTGCTGCACCATTTCGTCCCGGGGACCCCGTCGGTCCTGGATTCCCTGGGAAACCAGCAGGTCCGCGTTGCCCTGGACTCCCAAAGGCACCTGGAAAACCTGTTGCTCCTGCAGCTCCCGGGAAACCTGGGGCACCAGGAGGTCCTTGCGGGCCCGTAGCCCCTACTGGTCCGAAAAGCTGAGGGTCTGCAATGAAGTAGGGATTGCCGGTCTAAGATAAACCTTACATAAGTGTGTTATTTTGATTTGGTGAGAATGTGAGAATGTGTGAGGAAACATGTAGTGGTATATATCCTTACCTGTCAGTCCTATGGTACTAAGAACCAGGACCAATTGCATCCCGTACAAACACACTTTGTGCACCATCCTGCTTACAAGGTTTAGCGAGATCTTGGATCTGCTGAAAAGTGTAAGATGTTTTAACCAAAATGCACGGTCTTCCTCTTTACATGACCGTTCACACTACTTCTCATCTACCAAAGTTTATCCTCCCATCATCGGAGTAGGTCACATACAACGAAGCATACTCAGTTAAGCAAACTAAACATTTGCATGGCAGAGGGTGGGAATTTCCAATCTCAAAGGGGAAGTTTCCCTGCAGGGGAGATCAAAATACTTTCACGAAAATTTGAGAAAGTGTTAAAGAGCATCACGAACCTCAAGTACGGCCGGAATAGGTTAACGAATATTTGGTTGCAACTGTTACAAAGTAGATATTTGTATAATTATAGCTATTTCTTATGGCATTTGGAAGAAAATCATAATGTAGAGAAATAGTTTGGAAATGGGGTAAAATGGGGAAATTTGAGAGAAAGATCTTGGGAAAGTGATCATAATGTATTGTATTCGTATCTTTTATTGGTCGGCACCCCAGGCCTATGTTCCTGTTCGTCGTGTTTACACCGCCGCACCTGGTAACACCATAGTAGGTATCTGTATTCATACCATTCATAATCTAGAAATATCTAACTATAATATATGATCTATAGCGACACACAGGTACAGGCTTTTTCACTCAGAAGAAGCATGGGCTACTGAGACACTGCTCTGCTCTGCCCTGCAGCAGGGCAGAGCAGAGCAGTGTCTCATGATGCCACCAGACGAGGGAATGCACTCTCCTTATAATGCCTTGGCTAACAACTCAGGAGGTGATATTCTACAGATTATATATCTTTCTCGTGACCAGTAGGTGAACCTGCGCAGTGCAACCCTACTTGTCGGCAGACCAAGGCGAGGGGAACCAATAAACCAAGTCATTGTACCAAACAAGAACCAGTAATGGGACTATTTAGCACTTCTAAATCCAAGCAATACATGGTTATGTATCAAACATTTCATTTGTATCACTCAAATTGGCATAGAATAACACACACATATATATATATATATATTAAACAAAAAAGAATCGCATAGTTTAATTATCGAAATTCAATAAGTATGCATGAATAGCATTAATGCAGTGTAGTAAGAAAACTATAAGTGAAAACAATAGAATTTGATATCTATCAGAGAGCATCAAATAAAGTGTCCAATTTCCTAATTAATGTTTAAATTTTCAATCCAAATAACTCTAAAAATTCTGGTAAAATGAACTAATTAAATAATATTAAAAATGTTTACAGTTGATGAAATCGGTCCATAATAGGTCCAATATCGTTCAAAGAATATTCAGCTTGCCAAATAATGTTGTTGGCTCCTTGTCAGTTGTAAATCAATTGGAAGTATTTTGTATTTCAATTTCCTCCTCCAAAATAGGTCTAAAACTCGGTTGGTATGATCCATGAGCTGACTGGTGACCAATAATAATATCATGACCAATTTGGAGATTACCAACCGATTTTAGATCGGTTCTTCAATTGGCTCACTTTTTGCCTTATCTTGGATCACCGCATACAATCTACAAATCTGATGCTACCTACCCAGCAAACACACAACGTAAATACAACGTTGTGTAATGTTGTATTTTTGTTGTGTAGATAACATTCCATAAATGCCATATCAGCAACATTGCTATGACAAAACGTACAATTTGTGTTGCAACGTTCACACAACTTTTCAATGTTACGTACATTGTAGTGACAACAGACAATGTTATTTTGACAATATTGTGACAACCTCATTTTGACAATGTTGCCAAAATGTTATCTTTGCAACACTGTGACAATGCTGTATGTATACAGCATGCAAACTACATACATGTGGCACTACCATTTCAAGAGCACAACATTTCAATAAACTGTTTTCTTTCTAGGGCATTTAGGCAATGGTTCTTGATTATCAATGAAAATATGTCAAAAGAATGTATTGATTAAGGGGGTATGATAGAAATTCATGACATGATAACACGTCTATATTGGGAGGTGAATTAAAACAAGTAATTGTAAAGGTAAAACACGTAAATGGCCACACCTTAGCGTAATACACCACCTGTAGCCTTGGGAGTAACTTTTTTAATGTAATGTTCAGGTCATTAACCTGGCATGATCTCACCTAAATAAGCCTTGAGTAATATGTTTTCGTTAGGGACTGCAGTCCAAACGGAGTGCTGTGAACAACATTGCTGCAATATATATTTATGTTGGATTCAACCTTTTGTTGTTGAGGGAACGTAAATCTGCAACATTGAAGACATCATATTGTAGCAACGTTGTTGGGTAACACGGATTAGACTCTCTCCATGAAAAGGCCATAAAAACTACATTTGTATTGACTGTTGCTCTCACAAGCCTTTGGGTGCAACAGCAATAACCAGCTGCAGACTGTACAACCTGCAAACTTTTGTAGAGCAGCGATGTGCACACCACTGTGTTTTGATGTATCGTTTTAGCAAAGACGGCAGGCTCCTGAACAAACTACGGCCTAAAATCTGCCTGAGAAGCCACAATAGAGTTAAATTCAAAACTAATCTTAGGAAATGACAAAATTATCAACCTTAAAAAGCCCCCTTCATCGTGACATAAGATTGTGGGACCATATCCCAGATGATATACAAATGGCTTCGACCAAGGTAAAATTTAAAAAAGAGATTACTACACTCAATTTGGCCTTTACTTGGGAGTCACAACTGGTCCAACAATTTAAAAAACGTCCGAGTCGTTTAGCGAATGAACTTCCTATCAAGAAGTAACCGCATAGTTTCCTTAACATTTTTATTATCTATCATGATAGAAAGTGGTAATACAACGTGGTACATTTAATTAGTCAAATCTATATAGTTTTAGTAATAATATTTGGAGGAGACACATTTTAGGACTTTTCCACAAAATTACCATTTCTTCTGAAAAGAAAGAATCATTGGCCAAGCAAAGTTGGCTGGTACACAAGTACATCATCATAAAACCGCCTAGATCAACAAGCTGAAGGCCTTTCAGCAGACAAGGCCAACAACAGAGGAGCCGCAGCTGATTAGACAGGTCTGAGGGGCAATTGTCAATATGTACC
This sequence comes from Lepidonotus clava, assembly GCA_936440205.1. Lineage (NCBI taxonomy): Eukaryota > Metazoa > Annelida > Polychaeta > Phyllodocida > Polynoidae > Lepidonotus > Lepidonotus clava. The sequence continues at coordinate 21,352,221 of OW387140.1, read as the reverse complement.
TAAGACTTTGTCTCCTCTCCTTATGTATTTCCCATTGCTTTGTTGAGTACCCAGTGGCCCGGACTTAAATACTGCAGTTTAATACCTTTAATTTGTCATCGTAATCGATGGGCGCCATAAGAGTTGTCGAAGGGTTGGAAAACACAGCCTGATGACAGGGGCATTTTAGAACATTACAAACTATCCGACCTGGCAGAACATTTGGTATTGATTCTGTGGCTGGCCAATAGTGAAATCCTCCAACATTGAAAATGTGGTTTGACGTTGGGTGAACGAGTTCTCAGAATGAACATGGTCTCAATTGATTGAAGTAACAAATATATAAAATACATAAAATTGTATGTATCAACTAAAGCTAAAAGCAAAAGTTTATAAGAGAACTGTTCATCTAACAACACATGTACATCTAACAACGCATGAAGCAACTCATAGATTGATGCTGTACTGCAACGTGTAGGTTGGAATTCTAAGCTACAGCAGAATTGTATAACCAGGAACGTAACTTAATTACATTAATAATTTTCTAGGTCTTTGTCGGGCCACCGGTTCATCCATACAATATGTCCTGGACAATATACCCCATGGGAGCCCTTTTACCCTACGCATATTGGTCAGGGGAATTGCCTCCTTCAAAGCCTCTTATAAGACAGTCGGCCATTCAGTGAGTGTGGCCCTTGTTTTCTTTGTCAGCTGTTATCGACCTGCTGCGGCGTGTACCGGCCATCAGTCAGTCATCAGGCGTCTTGCCGCCCCCACTGACAGGCCGCCCCGCACGCCGTATGCGTCTCTACAACAGTACACCTATTGTAATTGATATCAAATATTTATGGAGAAGGCCGACTGGAGTAAGCCGCCTAAAACACGTCTTCAGCGCCCCTTCTTGTTTTATTTATGAGGGCATACCGCTGATACGGCGGCGGTAACTCTCATTACCGCAGGGCATTCATCCTTAGCCCAGCTCATCGGTTTTCCACTAGTCCATCATCAGGGTCTTCCTTCATGATGGGCAGGATTGCAAATTGTCCGTCAATGTCTCTCGCAGATTAAGACGTATTGTGGTTATGGAGCCAGCGATCCTATAACAGACAACGGCTAGTGAACTGCGACCTACTCCTCCTATGGGTTAGGAAATAAAACTGATTAATATAACACAGGTGTTTGGTAAGCCAGCTGGTATGTAATGGGGTCTGGCGCTGTTACATGACCTGTAACGCCTGGATTGATTAATGTATTCCATTACACCCATACCCCAGCCCACCCAAACCGCCACTAACGGTAACAGTGAGAATGAAGGGCAGAGTCTGAATAAAAGGGGAGAGGGCACAGACTAGAAAAAGTGTGTGTTTTTCCCCAGAAGTGAGGTAAAGGGGCGACTGAGGGATTGTGCCCTAAAGATATGTCATTCATCGACATCAAATTGTCTTAGTGACATAATAGTAAGACGTCACACGTACGTTACTTAAACGACGCAAAACAAGACTGAATAAATAGCGTAACTGCAACGTTAAGGTAACATTTAATTCACGACAGGGTAGGAACCTTTGCGTAGAGATTATTGTTTGGACATATAAATGTCATAAAAGTGGTATGTTATCTTTTTTTTGTCTGCTCTTTCTGAATGTGGATACCTTGCTCTATCCGAAACTATTTTGAAATTGATTTTACCCTCAGACCCTAGCTTTCAGACAAAAGGTATGCCATACAAAGAAGGTTAATTACTTTCACCTAAGTTCGTCTAACCGTATACAGGTAGAACGGCTGAAAAGGCAACTTTCCTTTTAAAATTGGGTGTGGTTATTCTAAAGTTATACAAACTACTATGTTTCAATATCTTTTAGAGGTCTTGATCCTCATAGATAACACAAAGTTCATCCAGTGTTAGCTACATATAATATTTTTCAGTTGAGGATATTCTCTATGTTAAATTGTTCATCTGGGCAGAGCCACAAACCTCATTAACAACATACATGTATGACACTTTACGTCGGACTCATTGTCAGAGTATGACCTGTTCATACATATTAACCACAAATTGACCAGACAGGTTATTATAGGCAGCAGTTTTCATCAGAAAGACAGATAGCTTCGACCAATTACCATTATATTTTCCAGGGTACAGTTATGTGTCATTATGTTTACAGAGTGTATGCTACTTCTCGATTTCAAGAGCGCATAGTAAATACTAACAGAATGGCGCGTAGGTTGTATTTCTTTTATTGTAACAACAGAAATAACTTGCTAACATGTAGAGCGACAGCAAGCCAATCGTTCTTGAGGCCAGAGAATTAGCCACAGGAGGGGAAGACTAAGTGCTTTTGAAATTATGTAAAGGCAGGCTAAACGAGGATCAATGGACGGACAGGAAGAGTCATTTGGAAATAAAAAAGTGAAAAGAGAAACAGGAAGACTGTGACCATAGTAAGCCAATGATGGGGAGATAATCCCCAGTCGTAGGGCAGATCCCCGCAGGAGATCGGTGCCTGCAGCGCAAGTGTTGCGGTTGAGCCAATAAGCATTGGGGCCCTACCTATAGGGGATGGTGTTTAGCTACTTAAGGGGGTACCCAATGGGCGACCAAAGGCATCCGCCGCATTCAATGACTTTCAACGATATAATCAAAAGCAATCAAAACTACCGCTCTAAATAGATCACACTTTAATCCAATGCTACACTGCGCGGAATAAGACCTTTAGTGACCTTTAATTTTGTAAAGGGAGCCATTGAGGTTCATTAAAGGCATAGTAAATGTCACCTTTCCAATACCTTTGCAAGATCTTTGATGAATTTTTAAAGGTCACCTGAAAAAATGTTGGAAAGGTCTTGTAAAGGTGACCTTTCCATTACCTTTAGCACACCTCAATGGCTCCATTTACAGAAACTTAAAGGTCTTAAAAGGTCTTTTTTCGTGCAGTGCTAGTAGCTTTCAGTGACCATTTTGAAAATGGGAGCAATTGCCTTATATATATATATATATATATATATCAACACAGTCAGATATTCCACAAGTGATCACAAGAAGACTTGTCAAGGCCATGATCCACGTTGCGATTTTGGGCCGACCGATTTTTTTCTCATGCATTTTTCACGTATTTGGAATCAATTTTCCTGATGAAAATACAATTTTTTTGATAATTATTCTAAACTCTTTGGAAAGGTGTATAAGAAAGATGGTTATTTAACAAACCGATTTTCAAAATCGGTTCAAAATCGCCCCAAAATCGCGGTGTGGATCATGGCCTTTATGGTCCAGAAAAAAATTCTGATCGTCCAGAAAAACCATCTCTGATTGATTTTCTTTGATTTGTGATCGTTCTCGACGATTTCTGATCGCTTCTCATTCGTTTTGAATGGCTACCAATTGCAATGGAAACGTCTCTAGAGAATGACAGTAAGCGATTTTCCACGAGCCATGCAGTCTTGTTGTGTCATGGAAACCCGATGAAAATGGAAACGTCTCTAGAGAATGACAGTAAGCGATTTTCCACAAGCCATGCAGTCTTGTTGTGCCAAGAAGGATCTCTTAAAAGCTAAAGTCAACGAGAATTACGGTTGCATTCCTCAGTGAGATCCTGCATTAACTCTAGTCCTGCAAAAGGCACTTACGGCACTGCAGCCTACAGGTTTACCGACATGCATGTCTTGGTGATGTAACAGAAATCCACCAAAGATGGACATCGGGCCTCGAAGCGCGATTCACCTCAATATATTCAGTCTTCAATTGAGCTTTTAATCAAATCTAATGTAACATAACCAAAAAGACCTTACAAAGTGATGTTTTCGATTAATTTGGTTGGTCGATTGGAGGGAAGAAAGCCTCAAATCTGTTATTTAGGCCTGCATGCTAATCTTATAGAAAGTAGGGACCTTTCTTTTAAATAATACTCAAAATATTACATTGTTGGATATAAAGAAAACTTTAAAGGCCCTGCCGAAACCAGCAACCCTTGACAGTTTCCAACGGTAAAAGTCAGAGCACATTTCAAAAACTCTATAACTGAAATGTTTCCATGAAATTTCAACCAAAACATAAGTAGGCATAATCTTTAGGTATTATTACATTAAGGGCGCTTTGTGTAGGTCCCCACCAAAAGAGGGTGAATATAGGGTTAGGACCCCCTTTGAGCTTAAGCTTTAGCCCTCCCAACCTGGAGCCGGCCCTGGTAGGCTACATGAAGTCAGCGCACCAGTTCACTAATCGTATAGTGCCGGATCCATTGACCTTCAACCTTTTACCATCAGTTTGTTACATGCCGCCCGCTCACACCACAGGATCAATGCTTTTTGCCCGCAAATCCAATCAGTTTAATTGTTCTGTATCGTTAATCATCTGTTTATCGCATTCAACTTTAGTAATACAACTGCCTTCTATGCCCGATATCAGAAACCCGGTTCATGTGCGCCAGGAGGATCAAAGTGAGTGGGAGCCGACCTCAACCTGTGATGTAGAGTACACGGAGGGTGGCCTATCGGGGTCGCCCCGGGAAAACACCTGGATGGCGGAGTAGCACTTGTATATTATGAGCTTAGGGGGCAAATAATGGAATAAGGCAGACACATGAGACAGAACCATCTCGGAGACAGCTGGACCTCTGAGATGTTTTACCTGCTTCTATCGATCTGCACAGACTGGGGCGTCAGCGGGTTTCCCATCTGGAGACACCACCACACTTCTGATGGAGAATGAAAGCTCCATGAAAAAGAGCCATGTATTACTATAGATATACATGAGAGTTATAAGGCTATTGAACCATCTGAGAAAAGAACTTTTTAACAACACAAACTACAGCAAGAGTTAAGGCATAAACATCCACACCTACACACATACAAACACCTACACCGGACGTTTATATATATATATATATAAAATTATATATATATATATATATATATACACAACGTAATGACATGTAGATATATAAGACCACAAGCGTTCCATATTTACATCGAATATATATCATATGGGTTTGAGGGCTAATATCCTTTAGACAAAACTTATGAAACTTTAGACGGACATTACAATGAACAAAAACTAACTGCAGCCACATACTATTTGTATATGAGCGTAACTCAGGCCTAAGGTAGAATCTGAATTATGAAATCTAATTTCAATATAACTGTAATACCTTTCAATCAATGTGGACCACAAATACTTTGCTTTATTTACAGAGAAGTGGAAAATACAACCCTTCCTGAATTCTGATATCGTTAAATAAGTTTTCATAGGTAAAACTTTACAATTGGTTTGGATTGAACTATTGAAATGTATTTCTTTAGTATTGTTTTATGAATTTACAAAATTTGGTCATTTTCATGAGCAGTACATTACGTTTTGCTATATTTGATATCCCAGTATTATTTTGAGGGGCATATATTATGGCTTAGGGGGTTAGTTTCCAGAGGGGTTGTGTTACAGCCCCCTGGTGTTATTTAACAAGATCATACTCGGCTCTAAAGTCACAATGTCATTTTTCTTAATGTTACCGGTTCAGGACTGGTAAAACATGACTGATTGCCTTTCAGCATTCTGACATTTCAGCGACAATCTATGTTTTACCAAGTGCTGCTTTTTCAGACCTGGGCGGAAGATACTACCTGACATACTGCCTGCCTGCTGTAGGTACGGTCTGCCCCCAGACCCCGTCCTGACGAGGATCCCTCCACGTGAACTTCCGCTACTACAGGGGCCGTACACAGGCCCCACAGGAGGTGAAACACAGGCCCGGCCAGGTTTTCCCGGATGTTATCCTTGGGAGAACACTGGTGGTTCATTTGGTTAAGCTTTTCATCACCGCAGGCCGAGCCTCGTTTACCTGGTGACAAACACAGGTAATGAAGCGTGCTTCACTGAGCGCCACCAAAAAGGAGCCTTCTGTTGAGGCAATGAATGGCATTGCTTCGGATAAAACGTTGGGCTCAGTCAAGTACGGCCATTTGAGTTGGACACTGAACAGAGCAGCTCTGGTCTTTGTATATATACGTGTATTATCTGATTCTGGTGTATAGTTTATCGGTTAATAGGTTTACTCTGTAGTTGTATTTTCCATTAGTGGTTCCATATCGCTTACATTCTTCTTCCATCATGCAACTGTCATAAGCGACTGTAGTGTGAAGCTGAGGTGTTTCCTTTTTATGAGCGTTTGATATCATTTCATGACATATCATGGATATTGCGCATGTGGAATCTTCGTGAAATGCGTTCATAGGTTCGGGATAGAAACCTGTAACTTTCTTCTAAAGTAGTTGTATAGAAATGCTCAAATGCATTCTAAAACCTGTTCTAAGACTTCATGATATATATAGTTTGATTTATAACACGGAACTCGTTTGATACTTATACCTTTGTTTTTTGTTTTGTTTAGGTACGGACAACCTTGTTCAGACAAGGAGCCCTTAAAGCATGCACGGCCCAAAACAACAACCCTAATGAGTTGAATGGATGGTTTCCTGCGACTCAGGGAGGTGTGTGAAGGTATTGCAAGTTTTCAGTAGCTTTTAATCTTGCACTGAAAAAGGGATCGGACCAGGCCTAGGGTTAACCCAGCCAAGTATGTGACGCCGAAGAACGCTCTAATAATGTCGCAGAAGATCACAGACTGTAAGACGCTCCTTGGCGGGGAGCAGACTCACACGAAGCATTTCTGCGCCAAATACAATCATATTGGCTTGGATATATAAAAGTACTTGAATGGGGTCGTGTAGGATGGGATATTTTTAGTTTGTATTGCCCTGGTTTTTCCTCCCATATAACGCATACCATATATGTCATCCATCACTCCAAGTGGCGTGCAGTGGGTGGCTTATTCCTGGCGAGGAGTTCTTCACCTCCCAATAATATAGGCAGCAGCCTAATGAGGGTCTCCTTATTCGACCATTCATTTAGAGGCAGCCACCAGCTGGCAGCTAGGAGGCACCAAGTGTTAGAACACAAAGAGTCGTGACCATCAAGGGTTCCGCATTTTACATGGGGATGTTATTGTTTACCAATACAACGTTCCAATCACTGAAGGGTTTTTTAAGTTTGCAGTGTTCTTGAATATAGGCATATGCAATAATGGTTCATTTGTGGCAAATGAAATTCACAATTCTCATGGAAGCATTTACCATTAGATAAATTACTTAAACAATGTTGATACGACCAGTACCAATAGCATATCAACAATGATGATTCCAGGTCATATGACTCTGACCAGCTTGACCTATTAAGGTCAAATTCTGATGATTTCTATGTCATGACCAAATGGTCTTTGTTATTGTTGTTATACAGCTGCCATGCCATAGAGCTGGCACTTTGTCTCTATTGACCCCATGCTGGCAGTACAGTGCGAACTAGTGTTGAGTGCCAGCCTCTGTCAATTACTGGCTTTACTGGCTTTAAAAACAGCATTACACCCACTGACAGAAAGTGAAGTTAGCATGAACGGCTGCCATCGGGGCTATTCTTTCAAGGTACATGGATTTTTCTCCTGTTCTATTGATTAAATTGTCCCAAGCAATTACAGTATATAAATGGAGATGTTAATGTAAATATGGGCTGTTGACGAGTTTAGATGTGATCACTGTGAGCGTGCATGTCTGGAAGTTACAATTATAGCTATAGGCCTACATGAGTTTACAAGTCCCATGGAATCCAGCAGCTGCCAGTATCTTTCAAATAACCTCTAGGGTCAAATGTAAGTTATACAGTTAAGTAACTTAGTGTTTGTGATCCATTGTAGCACCTTCTGTGAGACAGAAGTGCATGATAATTGCGTGTCCATTTCATGGGAAACTGCGCCAGTAGGATTATGTGCATTTAACATAATATATGCAGGTGCTTACTTATGTGTCAGGCAAAAAATATCCTGTGTGCTTGTTCTCTTGGAATTACTTGGAGAGTTTGACCATGCGCTGACCCCTTTATCTGCACTCCAGGTACGAATTCTTTTTTTTTCTAATGTAACACCATGATATGATATAAGGCCAAAAAAAATCATGTAACATAGGTCGATAAAATTAGGGTAGTTAGGTCGATTATTTTGTAACTACCAAATAGACATGGGCACTTTTGGAAATAAATTAAATACTCTAAACTCCCTATAAAACAATTTCTAGCATATAGAATACCTACCCTGAGCATGAAAATGATGTCCAATGCTGTTTGAGGCTTCTGTTCTTTTTTAAAATTATTTTTGAAAAAGAAAACCGTTTTTTAAAAAATCTTTAAAAATAAGTTAGGATAGGGCCAAAAAATTGAGGTAGGTCCGGTTACCTGAACACAACAATTTTTTTTAGGCCTAACATACTTTGCGTCTCCTCAGTATTCCTGCGCCATCTAGTTCGGTGTTGATGGAACAGCCACACTTATTATAACTGAAATGCTTTTAATTTCAAATCATACAACTGTTGAATGTATCTGTTACTTTAATTGTGGACCCCTTTTTATTCTTATTCCACGTGCCTTCCACACATCACTTAAGATTCCCACCAGCAACCCCACCTCAAGGTTTATGAGTGGGAGAATTATAAATCACTTGGCTTTTCTGTACGCTCCACATACGCGTCTTTCCCAAACCAATAACCCCCTGCAATATGATCCTCATCTATTTCGAGGTCCCACAGGGTGCCCCAGCATGCTACGACCATCTCCTTTCTGAGCAACTCCTCCGTGAAAACCGCTGATTGCGTCTTTTGGAGGAAATTATAATATCAATAAATGAGGTGTTCCATTAAAGATATGATCACCAATAACTTGTGCGAGGTTTACACGTCCCCTGGGGCGGTTGTGCCATTTAAGACTGGGAGTAACGCCGAGGTGCAATTGCTGTACAGGATATTTTTTTCATAAACCAACATACGAGATAGGAGATGGAAATCCAAAACCATGGGCGTGTAAAAATGTCCCCTATGCCTGCCCAACTCCTTTATTGAATTCCAGTTCTATGAACTGGTGAATAGAACTTACTAGAATGATTGTTGATACTGAAAGGTACTTTAATGTACTAACGTAAAGGGTAAAATATGAAAACAAATTATTTTGTAACCGTAGAATATTGTGTATGAGAATATTATTAATTAAAAATCTACTTCACTAGTCTCTGACTTTAAAGTGATTTGGATTTGTAGTGACATGCATTAAACCAAGAAATGACAATTTAATGTTTTCAAAAATAACAAAAGAAAAGTTTTTTTTATAGACCTAGAAGAGATTCCATTCAATTGTTTCAAAGATTTCACACCTGTGCACGGTGTGTCTAGTGGCCGCTTAACTACCTATAAATGGATACCAATTTATCTTTGTGTTAATATAGACTTTGGTGACTAGGGCGTTACTATCCCCAGTTGACGGATTTACGAGACCACATGCACTGAACACCATCTTTCTATGTATGGGCAAAGTTAACCAAAGTACCTAAGTTGCTGTATGACCGGTGTATTTGTGCTAAGACACACATTTTGACGGAGGGTGGATCCTGCTGCCATCGTCATATCAATACTGGAAGAAGCGGAGACGGGTCAATCTCACCCTGGAGGGCCTTTCAAGAGACACCGTCCCTACGAGCCAGCCTAAGTCCCGTCTAAAGGCAATATCCAGGGAGAGCTAAACGACCTTCCTAGGTGAAAGGAGGGATACATTATTTAGGTATGCAAGATGGAATATGCAGGATACCCTGATGGAAGGCAGGGACCTTGTATGTATCAGAACGTAGCTCCTAGTTGCACTGGTGCTAACTTTTCTTATCATCACTGGATTGCTCATAACAAGGTGTGAGCTGGAAATCAATTTTGCAATTTTTATTTTTTCTGTTGACGCTAAACAAATGGATATGCTCTCGCGCGCAGGTTGATATAACACATTCGCCTTCCGTTCCTTAGATGTTCTTTGATAAAATTGTACAAGATTATGTCCTGGACATGTAGGGATACATCTATTAGTCTACTTGACCTGAGAGATCATTTTGAAGGAACCCGTAGCCTTTAGTCGCCTAGAAACAGGTTCGATATGTTGACCTCCATTAATCATATGATCGCTGCAGTGATTGTCATTTGCAGTCGTTTATAGTCGTTAAACCTATTGATATAATATGTTCCCACCGAACGTCGCACATTGTCGTTCAGGACCGGTCTTACAATACTGGAGTAACGGACGCAATTCCGGAACATCTTTTTATAAACATAGGGCTTTTGATTTTCTGTGTTGCGTCATTCATGTCTAACGTATATGATTATTTCTAATTGTCTGGTCCGAAAAAACGATCTACTACCAACCCTTGGAGGTCCGCTTGCCTCCCTTTACAGCAAACTGCTAGGTTTTATTTTGCAGCGCATTTTTCATAAACTTTTCTTCTGCTTTCAATAGCCTTGAGGCTTTCCGCCGAGTTCCATAGTGTGGCCAGCAAAGTATAGCTCGCAAAGGTATTGATTACAGGCGACCATCCCAACAGTGAAACAAGGCCGCCACTGGGACCTTATAACGATGTCAATAACACTAGTACTGGTCGTGTTCACTTCCCACACACAATTTATAAAAAAAAAAAATTAATCGTAGTGAAATAGACGCAACCGTTGTCTGCCATTCATTATTGGTAATCGTTACGACCCTTTGAACGAAATACCTTGGTCTTTAAGTAGGAAAAAAACAGAATAGTCCCCTGGTACGTCATTGGTACGTGACTGTGTTTACTCGATCACTTAGGAAGTGACTCAAGATACCCAAATAATTTAGATACTTGAAAAGTAACTCGAAATGTTAGATATCCCAAAAGTACGAAAATGATCAAGGTATAAGACACAATGCGAGGTTTGTGGGGTAAACATGACATTTTTGGGGGATTTGTCACGTGATATGTTTTAACCAATCAGCATTCACTTGTTCCCTGGTATAATGAACCTGGTAGTATGAGCTTTTAGAGATTCTTGAGGCACGAGCTTTTACTGATGAATTAAGGTATGAATAGCATGCTATAGTCTTGTACAAGTTGTTCACTCATCGTCAATATTTGGATATCTGTGAATATATGGGTAATTCTATGAGTTGAGGAGGGTTCTCTTTTTGGAAAAAATGTTTGTGATGCAGCACAGAAGCAAGGGTTGTCCAAGAGATCATGAATAATTTGGTTGGAGAAAGATGGTACCGGAAATGATGTCACAGGGTGTCACGCCAATCATGTGACCTGTATTGACCTGTTTCTGGATGAGACAAACAGTTCCTACTTGGTACTAAATATTATGTCAACACCGTCTTGTGTCTGATCACCAAAGAACCTAATGTACAGAGATAACCTATCATGAGGGATGAGCGGCATGCCTTTACGGTACAATTAGGCTGATTACTATCTACAATCAGACTTAGCCCAATTGAGGCTAGAGATATGACTAGACTATAATAATGGCACAACACAAGATTGGTACAAGCAATTGTAGGGGCATAGGGAATGAGACATTGCGCATGAGGCCAACACACTACCACCCTACCATGGATGATAAAGACCCGAATACATTAAATTGATAAAATAATCGGAGCAGTTTTGGGAAAAGGGACCTATCGGCAATTCACCATATTATCATGAAATATGAAGTGATTGTAAAGAAACTACTCTTTCCAATGCTGATAACCATTTTGAAATATTCCTGATATCTTCCTATGAACCTTGTTGCCTCTGGTATAACAAAAATCCCCTGTTCCCAATTCTGTATTTGTTTCCATGTATTGGCAACTTAAAGTTAAAATGTTTCATCAAAAAGAGTAAGTTTCCTAATTATCATAAATGCTGAAATTATAATAATTTTTGATAGGAGTGCTTGTTCCACTCACTTTTCCCAATATATAAAAGAGTAAAACATTTTCTATATTTTTTTTTTTTTTTTTTTTAATATTTTATTAACCTGGGACAAGTTGGATCTCTCCAGTCTTCCCTTGTCGCCAGCGAAGCTTAATTCTATTACACACTCTTCAAGTAATCATACAGCATACAGTTTCTACTATTAAATTTAGACGAGTAGCCATTTTTATGGCTCAAATTACAATATTTCATCAGAATAATTATTAGTCTGTACCACCTCAAGAGCACAGATGCGATTCCAGCGGTTCGTATTCACCGACAAATCTCAATGTATATATATAATGATATCAGTTGGAAAAATGAGATGAGATGAGACAATAATGGATGAAATACAATTCACTTTGGCTAAACAAAAATCCCTCTAGCCAGTCGTTCGGCTTCAGACAGTATATATTCCTCTTTCAACTTATTCTTAATTTTTGCTTTAAAAATATTATAATCTTCTATATTTCTGTAACTAATCTCTAGGTTATTCCAGAGATTCCTGGCAGTCAATACTGGTGATTTCAAAATAGATTCGTGCCGGGTAAACGGAATTGAAACTGTCAATCCAACAGCATGTCTAGTATTGTAAACTGGTTCACATACTTCAATATATTTAGACTTAATCAGTCTATACATTATATTCAGAAGAAAATACTTCCGTCGAAAGTTCAGAGGCAGTAAATTGGCTTTGGTATACAATTCAACTCGGTGTACATCCAATGGGTTATATACCTTAAAAGTTACTCTAAGTGCAACATTCAGTAAGGTTTCAAGTTTTTGTTGGTCAACAATAGGACAAGAGGTAAAATATATGTTTCCCATATCTAGGTATGGAAGCAGCATAGTCTTTACAACAGTCAGTGAAGTAAATTCCGTAATACTAGTTCTAATTCTTCGCAATAAAAGTAATTTGTACGATGCCAATTTATACGTCTCACTTAATTGGTATTTAAAATTCAGTTGACAATCCAGGTTGATTCCTAGATATTTATATTTAACAACACTTTCAACATGTTCATTCCCTAGACTAACAGTAGGCTGGAATTGTATTCTATTGTTCGAGAAAACCATGCATTTTGTCTTCTTAATGTTTATAGTCAACTTATGTAGACGACACCAGATATCCACCTTTTCAAGATCATTTTGCAACAACCGATTACCTTCCAAGAGGTCTGAGTTACAGTTAAATAAAATGGTTTCGTCAGCATAAAGCAACATTTCTGAATTTTCAACTATAGTCGGTAGACTATTTATATAAATATTAAATAGGAGGGGACCCAAAATGGACCCCTGTGGCACACCGTACTTGATAGGTTTTACAGATGATTTTATCCCATTGGCTAATGTCATTTGCTTCCTATTTGTCAGGTAATTTTGCAGCCATCCTTTTAATTTATTACTAACAAACATATTTCCAAGTTCTTTCAACAGTATTTTATGGTCTAAAGTATCGAATGCCTTTTTAAAATCTATAAAAATGGCTATTGTCGGCTTTTGTTTAGTGTTATTTAATGTAATTTCGGTAATTAATTTAAATATAGTATCCTGGGTGCCATGATTCGTTCGAAATCCATTTTGGTTCTTACAAAGTAACGAATGATCCTCAATATGAGCATACAATTTTTCATGAATCAACTTCTCCATTATCTTACCAGGTAAAGGCAGTAACGTGATAGGCCGCAGTTCTTCAACAGATTTAGGATTTGACACTTTAGGAATAGGTATAACCGTCCCAATCTTCCATGCTTCAGGATAACATTGTGTTTTTATTGATAGGTTGATCAAATATAGTAATTGTTCACATAGACATATAAAACTATCCTTAAGTAGTCTGGATGAGATAGATAGTCCAGATGACTTATACACATCAATTTCGGATAATTTTTTATGTAGATTCTGTATAGTAACTGAATCAATTTCCAGCAATGGAATATTTTGATGCAGATCATTTACCACAATCAATTTATCAACCTCTTCTTGACTCGGAGATTTGATCTTGCTAGCTAAGTTCTCTCCAATTCCCGTAAAGAAGTTATTAATATGCGATGATATTAAGTCATTACTAATTGTGGATCCATCATCTTGATCAAATATATAGTTGTTATTCTTCGATTCAGCTGGTATTACATATTTTAAGGTATCCCAGAATTTCTTCGGATCATTTTTAAATCGTTCTAGCTTTTCAACAACATATTCATTTTTAGCCCGTTTGAATTGCGCTTTACATTCATTACGCAGCCATCTACTCAGCTTAACATCATCAGGATTTTTAGTATGTTTCGCTAATCTTAGAGACAGATCTCTATCTATCTCTAAGATTAGCGAAACATACTAAGAATCCTGATGATGTTAAGCTATGAAAAATGTTCTTTTCATTCTTTTCATTCTTGATATTCTTTTTACTGCAACCATGACAACTTGGCCACATCCATTATTCTTAATAAATCTGGTAAAAAAACATTCCATTTAGAATCTCCCATGATGGATTGTTATGAAAATTATAATATTTTTTATAGTTGTCATGAAAACTCTACATCTCTACCAAATTTCCTGTAAGTCAAACTTTTCACAAAATAGTGTAAGAAAGTGTTTTTGTCTCTATTATGTTTCTTAATAAAGGTAATAAAGAGGCTTATTTCTAGAAAATAGCGTTACTGGCAATAGGTGCCTTTTCCCAAATACACTCAAATACACTCCCATTTTCTCTGTTAGTGTGGCTGATTTGCAAAGTAAAGCCTGGTCCCTACGTGGCGAATTAACCCTGGCTATTTGTTGTATAATTATGGTGGCCCAAAGTATCAAGTACGACCCTTCCCTGGTAACTTTTCCCCCATACAGCAGTAGTTGCCGTGGAAGGAATGGCTGGGCTTTTTGGCCCACCGTATACAACTAATCGCTGGGGTTTAGTCGCCACATGGGGACCGGGCTTTACCCATTACATGATTGTATGTTTCTATGGGTTTCAGTGGTGCAGCTGATCAGATAATTACAATCTATGTATTATTATCTTATTACTACCAGAAGCATTCAGGTGACTTGTGCAATTGAAACCAAACTACTCGGACTTCGACGTCCAAACAAGATGTCTCCATTCACATCCCGGGTATTTCGGATCTAAACCGAATGTCATGAGAGTCGAGGCGGTTGTATTTGATTCACGTGTGCACAAGACTACAGTGCACTCACTACAATAATTATCTACCTCTCATTGCTGGAGGCACGTTGCATGACAGTAGTTCCTCCTTCTAATGACACGGTATTGATCGTTCTCATAAGGTTAACAAGACTATATTGTCACAGAGCTCTCTATGGTAATTGGAAAAGGCGTAGCATGAAAACAAGTTGTACTTAACTATACTGTAAGGATATTTCGATACTTGCCTGATAAAACAATGGTGTGTAGGTGTTACATAGGATTAGAGTACTGACATTTATAAAGTCTATGGAGAATGCACGTGAGATATACCTTCACCTTTAATGTTTGCCTTAATCTCTTCTCTAATAATAATTATATATGGTTTTTCCCTTTTGGCATTCTGGGACAGAAAGATGTACCCTTCATGTCGCTGTCTAATCTCTGACACAGAAGCAATTATTATTCAGTCCCAACATTAATAAAGCCCGCAGATAGTGCGATGTACCTTCAACTTTAATATTTCTCATAATATTTTCTCTAATATTTGCTATACAATTTTTCCCTTTTGACATTCTGAGACAGAACGATGAGCATATTTGGGGAAAGGTACTTATTGGCATTTTGGGCTTTCTTATGGCCAACAAGAAGCCTAGGGTCATGCTCTAATTGTGAAAAAACTATTTGACATAATAGTATAACCAAGAGTTATGTATTATAATGTTTCTAAAGTCCCAGGGATTCTTCCACTCTTTATTTTGCCATTCTACAATGTTCATTTCCTTTACAACTGTATGCAATACAGCCCATTACATCCAATTCAGGCCTTAATCTAGCAGTAATGCCAGTATCTATAAAAAAAAAATAGAAAGGGTGGCTTTAAAAGTTATGGAAAAAGGCATTTTTTTCAAATAACCATAACTTTCTAGGTAAATGAGCTACAGTATTACTTCATATACCATAGGATTCAGAATGAATTGGACAATCCACCCAGCCTTGTTTTGTAAAACATATCATAGAATGAAAACATTCTATTTAGAACCAAAATCGGAAAAACAAAAAAACTTTTACTATTAACTCATGCAATCTGATTTGAGGCTCTATAGAAAGAATGTAATGTTTGTGATATTAGAAAATAAATCTATAAGGCATATCTGTAGTTACTTGAAGGTTACAATGATGTATATTGTTAGTGGCTGTTATGTATATTCATTATTTTACAGCTAAATCTTTAAAAATTCAAAATGGCCACAAAGTGCAAAAATTGATGATTTCAGAGATTCTCTATGGGGATTTACTATAGGATTCAGTTGTAAATGTGAAAATGTGTGATATGAAAGGTCTTTCGTACATCAAATCATTAAAAATTGGACTATAATGTTGTATAACCACTTAAAAGAAAGACAATAATGTCTTCTACATTCTCAGGTATCCAATAAATGAATCTAAAGTTCCTATGGTGTTATTTACATGCTTCAAAAATGGCTGTAAAAAGATGAAAAAGTCAACCTTTCTTAGATCAGGGAAATGGGCCTCTTCATTACATTTATTAAGAAATATATGGACTAAACACATTTTTATGTTATTTTGTGGGGAAATTTTGACTTACATGAAATTGTGTAGAGATTCTCATGCCAATTATAAATATACTTGAATTTGCATAACCAATGCATTATGGGAAATTCTAAATGGAATGTTTTTTTACCAGATTTTCTAGGGATAATGGAGTTTTGCAAGTTGCCATTGTTACAGAAAAAAATGATATCAGGAATGTAAAGAACAATTTTCATAGGTCATGAAGGAAATCTTTGACTCTTTTCAATATTTCAAACAGTGAGTGAAACAAGCACACCTATCAAAGGTTATTGCATTTTTGGTATTTTGGATAATTAGAAAACCTACTTTTTTATCAAACATAGTTAACTTTAAGTTGCCATAACATGGAAAGAAATACAGCAATTGGGAACAGGGGGTCTTGATCTATGAGAGGTGGCAAAATCTTAGCTTCAATCTAAAATGGTTTGCAGCATTAGAAAGAGCAGTTTCTCTACAATGATGTTATATTTCATGACATGATGAATTGATTATAGGTCCCTTTTCCCAAAAATGCTCCCATTTCTATAGAGGTCGTCTGGCTCTAATAGGATAATAGGATAATAGGATTTTGCATGAAGATAATATTGAAGGTTACATTAGCCTATTGTAGAAATGCAATTGATTTACAAACTTATAAAAACAAGACAAACAGTTTTCAGTAATCGATTCGGGCCAGTTTTAGTACATATAATTGTGATGATTTGGATTTCAATGCATCAATCACTAAAGTACAAAGGGAGTATGATAGGTAGAATAGGTGCAGCTGGGTGCACATAATATACTAAATTGAGCAATAAGCTGATAATACACTGTGAATTTAAAGTGACATTATTTTATGTCATGATATACAGTAAAAGTATTCGTAAACCGTGCACAATACACCTATACATAGAAACTGATGTGTTCAGTTCCCATACGCTTCTGATGTGCGTGTACAAATCAATTTAAGAAACAAAATCTGTATTAATTAAAGTCTGAGAAGCACTGAAGTTGCGGGACAATGTTTCTATTCATTGGCAACGAGAGTTAATAAAGCCTAACTTATGTTAGGAAACTGCAAAATTGAAACATGATAGGTGCATTATCACCGATAAAAACAATGTATTAATTACCTGTCTATGTGGCACTATCGCGTGTATGAATGGATTCAGCCAATAAGAATCTTTGACATCCTCCATGAATGAAGATGATATGTTTCTTTAAAAAGAATCTAATTTAAAGTGGGCCTACTGCTTCGTCAACCGAGATCAATAATTCAATTTCTAACTTGAAAGACAACCCACCCTATTGTTGATTGTTTTATTGCATAAAACAGGCAAATAGTATTGCATAAAAACAACTCAGTTGTTGGGGTTTTCTAAAGCTCGACACACAGTGCTACCTATTATTACGGTTGTACATGACACAAAAACGCAAAGCAGAACAAAAGAGCATCTGAGGAGCAATAACAGAGAATTTCCCAGGGAATTTATAATTGCACAGCAGATGTTCATCAGAGATCCTATGTGATTACAACAATAAGCCCCGAGGGGCCCTAAATCCTGGATACTTTGGCATGATATATTTTTCTTTGTTCTCGCTCCAGTTCTTGAGTGCTATTGTCCTCCCCTCAATAGAATAAGGAGAGCACAGACAACTCATTTAACCGTTCCCCTTCTCCTTTTTCCTCCCTTTTGTTTTATCTAGGTTTGTCTTTTGCCTCATTTGTAGGTTGTTTCCGATAGAAGGCAGACACTGGATAATCACATAAGCCGCACACAACGTAAAACACGAGGCCCTTCAGAGGACACCCAACATTTATCAGCACGGTACAAGCAAGATGTACAACACCCACTGGAGGCGATGTTGGATATGTGTGACTCCAGTTACTTTCTCATTAGAATAGCGTTGCTATCAATGTTCGGGAGGCTAGTTAGTGGTAGTGAATAAACTGCATGCTAATATTTCGAGTGATGATTAAAGCATACTGATCTGTAGTTTTGAATGGTGCAGTTCCATATTCTTGTGATTGCATCCTTTATAGAAAAGTTTAAAGGGTTAGAACACGACAGACAGGTATGATTAGGATGTGGCAGTTTTTACTAAAATACTTATAATGTATAGATTGATATAATTCCATGTGTTGGGATCCAGAAAAGCATATGCTTGACAATAAGAGATCAAAGATAAGAAAAATTCAGAGTGAAATTTTGGTCTGTCTTTAGTCGATTTTTGACAAGCCTACGTAGCCGCATGCACATAACTTTAGGTCAACTTCAATGCCAGATCTCCAGTATGGTTCAGTTTGTAGATTTTGACCATACGCCTCTTTCCTTTTAATGAATAGTGTTTATTGCAGCTCCTTGTATTTTGTGAGTCATGTAAAATAAGAACGATGATCAGCGATGAATTTAGACCTAAGCACTGTACTCACATTCTGCTTTCTTTGGTGTTAAACAATCACTGTTTGAATGATTTATTGTTCTTCATTTTCTCTGGTGGTGTTGAGTGATACATACTGATGAACAGCTTTGATCTTATATATGCTCAGGGTGATCCACCAAGACGGACACCTTCGTGTGTGTACGTATGTATGTGTCCCAGCCAAGGTGTGACGTAATGGTCACATTGGGCACTAATTGTAAATTGGTTATAATTGGACCTGAGCTCATGTACCTTTTAGTCTACCTCCAGGTATGGTCAACCACGGACTACACCTCACTCTCCTCACCGCTCAGAGGTCGCTGCACCTTCCACCACAGCACTCTGGCGCCAGGCGGTGCCTGGCACTGGCCCCCTTTATAAGGCAGGCCCACAGCATGGACCTTCACTCCTCTGCACACCACCGTACCTGCCGGTCAGACGATTCTGCACCACACTGCTCCACACTGCACCCACTGCACCACACTGCACCATGCCGCCTAAACGTCGGGCTGCCGCCGCTGGGCTGAACTCTGATACAGGTGGGTTACAACCTCCACCTATAAAAGCTAAAAAACCTACAGTTGCAACTAATGCACAGGCAATAGCAACACTTTCTACTCAAATGGCTGGTATGGACGGTCAGTTGGCAAATATTGCTTCACTGCTGTCTAATTTAGCAGCCAATAGCCCGTCGCAGGCGACAGCCCCAACTAGTCAGCAGAACCTGGGTAATATGCAGGCAGCTCAGCTAGCACAAACAGCTATTGATTCTAATGACATTATTACTGAGACAATGCAGGCCCCTGCCCTTCATCCGACCTTGGTCGGACCAACAGCAGCACGCGGGCGGGCGCTGCAGGACTATCCCCAGAGCACGACCGCTCCGGGAACCGTTCCACTCGGCGCGACTGCCCAGGGCATCATGGCTGCGGGCACGACCGCCCAGGGCTTCGTACCGTTGGGCACGACTGCCCCGGGCTTCGGAACAGCGGGCACGACCGCCCAGGGCTTCCCAACAGCGGGCACGACCGCCCAGGGTCATCCAACACTGGGCACGACCGCCCAGGGTTTCCAACTACCGGGCACCTCGGCTGTCGGGCTTCAGCTGGCGGGCCCAGCCTCTCACGGCCTGGCCATGGGCGCGACCGCCCCTCCGTCATCGATGTCCCGCACTCGCCACCTGACGACCGGGCAGCTCCCCCACCCCAATCACCAGACAGCGGGGTGGGCTGGAGCGCACGGCCTATCGTCTAGAAACCAACCCATGACCCGGGCAGCGACCGCGTCTCTGGCCCCGCATACGACCATGCCGTGGGCGCCAACTACGCTCCAAGACCTGGATCAAGACAGCGGGCTGACCAGACGTGTCGCGGAGGCGTTGCAGGCTGTGGCCACGCCATTCACGGGTTCATCGGTCGCGGGTAAGCATGCACAATTCCCACATCAACTTGTTAATAGAGGGTCAAAGAAACAAAAAACTAATTTAGGTGAACTATCAATGGCAGAGTACCTATGGGGCATAATTCAGCTAATAAAGGCGAAAGATCCAGTGGATGAGGAGGTCTTCTTTATGAACGCCCACCTTGAGAAGCTTACAGAAGACGCGAAGACCTATAGCTGGGAATCAGTCCGTTCCTGGTCAGAGGAGGTCTTGACGCGCATCTCACAGGGTCGCTTGGCATGGTCAGATTCCTACGAAATAGATCGTCTGCAGACCCAGTTTTCTCATGATCGTACAAACCAGGTAAAAGATCACCCTAAGAAAGAAAAGCTAGAGAAAGGTTACAGAATGTCAGATGAAATGCGTGCAGCGAAGCCAGGGCCTCCCTGCAAGCAGTTTCAAACGGGCGGGTGTAGTCATTCTGAGGATCACATTAACAATGGATATCGCCACCTCCATGTTTGCACATATTGTTTAGCTCACAAGTGCGAACTTCACCCCCACTCCCTCAAAGGTTGTCGTACGAAGAAGTTTAACGACTCCGGTAAGAAAGACCACGGGGAATTGGGGTTTGGGAACAACAAATCCAAGTAGACATAAAAGCTTCTAAAGTATCCAAGCACCCTACTCGGGTGATCACTGAACCAAACACTGCCACTGTACCAAGTCACTGTCGCAATGAGTTGATGGCCACTACTCTGGGCACTCAAGCATTGCAAACCACTGATTACACTGAACCTCCGGCTGCTATAGAGTGGCCGGAACCATCGAAGGACAGTTATATAATAGCCCCATTTCATATGGCGCTCTATTATGACGTCCGTAGATACTCTTGTCAGCTATTAACCAGCTGGATATTCTCCTACATCATGTCCCGGGTCATTCTCTGGTCCTTGCTGACGCGCTCAGTAGGGCCAGCTTTGACAGTCGCCTTGCCCTTAAGGCAGAAACCCTCGTTGACAAGTTGGGGTTGTTGCATGCTATCCCTGTTGAACTAAACCATGTTCTCTCTTCTGTGTGATTCCAGACCTGCGCTCCAACCCCCTCCTGGCCCAGCTCAATGCCTCCTATGCGGCCGCGTTCTCCCAGGGCACCATTCAGAACCGGACCCGCCAGGCTCAGGCTTACCTCCGCTTCATGCTGTTTCATGAATTTAACTCCTTAGCTCCTACCCCATTACAAGTGCTATTATATATTCAATGTTTGGCCAATACTCACAGGAACATTACCTCAATCAAGAACTATATGTCGGGAGCCAAGGCCTTTGTTACGGCAGCTGCTGGAGACCCATCGGCGTTCATGTCTCCCTTCATTCCAAACCTATTTAAAGGCTTAACTAGATTGTCTAATCATGTACCGACCCCGGCTCCGGCCCTTAACATTGACACTGTTAAAGCCCTCTGTGATCTTCTTGCAGTAATGTCTCCAGACGCGCTCACTGTGCGATGTGCCGTCCTCTTCGCTTTCTGCTCGTTCCTCCGACAGTCAAATCTCCTATTGGTCCCAGGGTCTGGGGCTGTCCACACGCTCCGTAGATGTGACGTAACGGACGAACCATCAGGCCTGTGGCTAAGTATTAACTCATCCAAAACAATCTACGACCCTAAGGCTCGGGTCATAATCCCGATCCCTCCTATTCCCGGCCCCTATTGCCCGGTTCAAGCTTGGCGTGACTATGTGCGCCGTGTTCCCCTTCCTTCGGAGGCTCCAGCTTTCATGCTGGCCCCTGATAGACCTCTTACCCCTGCTCGCATGACAACCTATATCCGGGCTGCATTACATGCCCTGGGCCACCCTCAGGCCTCCCTGGTAACAGTACACTCTCTCCGTAGATCAGGGGCCCAGGAATGTGCCCGGGCGGGGACACCGCAGAACGAACTCATGCTCCACGGTACGTGGACATCCTCGGCGATTAACGCCTATGTCCCGAAGCGTCTCTATACAAACATTCCATCAACAATTAAACAGCTGTTTGGCCGCTAAACTTACGAGGAGGACATTGACTTTTAGCATATATATAATTCTTTTAACTTACACCTATTTATGTTTTAATGAATAAATTGTATCCAAACCATGTGATCTTGTGTCCAATTGGGCACTAATTGTAAATTGGTTATAATTGGACCTGAGCTCATGTACCTTTTAGTCTACCTCCAGGTATGGTCAACCACGGACTACACCTCACTCTCCTCACCCCTCAGAGGTCGCTGCACCTTCCACCACAGCACTCTGGCGCCAGGCGGTGCCTGGCACTGGCCCCCTTTATAAGGCAGGCCCACAGCATGGACCTTCACTCCTCTGCACACCACCGTACCTGCCGGTCAGACGATTACCCACCCACCACGCCCTCTTTTTATGTGATTTTTATCTTCAAAGGGCCGCTAAACTTACGAGGAGGACATTGACTTTTAGCATATATATAATTCTTTTAACTTACACCTATTTATGTTTTAATGAATAAATTGTATCCAAACCATGTGATCTTGTGTCCAATTATGCAACCACATGCATACTTTTTTGGTTTGTCTGTTACTTGCTAAAACTGTTACATTACTGTTACATTATTTTTCTGTGAGGTTGAGACCTAACCAAAACAGAAAGTTATCATAACATTCTGGTGAGGTTAGGTCAAGATCAAACTAATATAAGATGTCATTATGACATTCTGATTAGATGAGGTCTAGACCTGACTTAAACAGAACATTGTTGTGACCACCTGACCAGGGGAGGTCCCAACCTTACCTAAACAGAACGTTATTGTGATATTCTGATTACGTCAGGTCTTAACCTTACCTAAACAGAATGTTAGAATGGCCATCTTATTAGGTTAGGTGTCACCCTAACCTAAACAGAATGGTATTGTGACATGTTTAATCAGTGAGGTCTCAACCACACCTAAACAGAATGTTATTGCGACATTCTAATTAAGTCCCAGTCTCATGAATAACATTACAAGAATGTTATCAGAACGTCACAATGTATCATCGCAACAGTTGGTTGCAGCAACATAACTGGGAGTCACTGAAAGAATGTCGCTGCAACCTAACAGCGTAACATAACATGAATCAATCCAGAATGTTGCTGCAACGTTATTAGAAAGTCATATCCTTGGCTGGGGTGTGCACGCATAGGTGGTTGTGGGTGTGTTGACCAGTGTGGGTGAAACTGCAGAGCCTGGATTTGAATGTCAATAGAAGATCGTTTTTGAAGAAATCAGAATTCAAAACTGTTGTCCTCAACCATTTTATTATTCAAAAACGTCAGCAGATTAAATATGCGAACATAATGTTGGAAAATCATTTACCAAAGGGAAAATATTGAGGGCTTCCTGTAGGGAAATAAAGAAAAGAAACCTTAATTGTCCTCTCTTTCCAGAAATTAGGGATTAGAATTCCAAGCGCCAAACCTCGCATGTCTATGCCTTTAGTCCCAGGGGATCCAATAAGGACTTGCCACAGGAAAAAAGCCAGGGTTTGGTTTACCCCTTGAGTAAACCGAGGGGACGTGTCTTCATAAAGACCCTTGTTACGGCCTTTGCTTCAGAAGGGACAAGAATACATGATCTATGGACACCAAAATGTACATTGACACTTACATAGCGACAGCACTCTACGTGAGTTCTTATTAACTGAAAGCCTTTATTGTACCCCTGCTACCTTCTTGTTGATGGAATAATGACAATAATAAGTTATGTATTTACGGCCTGTGCTGACAGTGAGTATCAGTCAATAAAAGGCTCCACAATAAGTCTGAGGTAGTAAAAGTGGAAGACCTGAGTAGGTTCATCAATTGCAATCGTTGACTTAACGGTGACGTTCTGTAACTTTCTGATAACACCCTCTGAGGTTGTGCGACGTCACACTAACGTTTTGTGACGTCACATCCTTGGCTTCGAAGGGACAGTTTACCTATAATATTGTTTTGGTGGTATCAGTTAGAGGCCAACAACAAGTGCTTCGTATGCAGGCAGAACAGGTTAAACAGCACAGGCTATTCCTTCACAGTCGCCTGGATCCTATGGAAATCTCCGAGCCTTCTCCCCACCCATGCATACTGGGCTGCTTTCTCGACATTGGTACTATTCTATGCTCAACGCGTGACCTTTCGCTTGTTTCTAAACTGAGAAGAAAACACATTTCGAGAGAGTTCATTGCTGGTCATAGGCTGTTAGTGTACACACCGGGAGGCAGTGACAGAGTGTTTGGAGAATGTCCCAGCCAGCTTGCAATGTAACAGAAATGTTCTGCGACATACATTTTAGTCAGTTTGTTACTTACTAAAATGGCATCCATGTAACAATTACGTTATTGATGGTGAGGTTGAAACCTCACCAAATCAGAATGTTATTATGACATTACTTTTTGGTGAGGTTAAGATGAAACCAAAACAGAACGTTTTAAGAACATTCTGTTTTGGTTGAAGAACATAACCAGAACATTGTAGTAACATCACAGTGCAACATCACATCAGTACATTGCAGCGGCGTAATTGGGAGTCATCAAAACAACATAACCAAATACAGAATCAACCAGAACGTTCTTGCAACGTTATAATGACGTCACATCCTTGGCTGGAGTGTGTTAAAAGCCTGTGGTCAGTTCACCGCCTAAAAGCACCCTCTATGTTTTCCGTAACGTATAATACGGATGAAGGGTCTTGGTGAAAAAACGAAATTGTATTCAGCAAAAATATAATCCAGGAATGTTGATAATGGACCGATTTTTACCGCAGTGGAAACACATTTTTTGGAGTGGGACTGAAGAAAGTTAGAAATGAGCCGAGCGATAATTTGAGAAATATAAATGGTCAACTCACTGTTGCAGAAGACAAACAAAAGAAAAGTGTTCGATTATTCATGTGTCCCTGATCACGGGTTCAAGTAAGCAAAATAATGATATAAAACCATCTATCAGAGAATGATGTAAATATAGATAGGCTGTGAGCTGGCAAACTAGGAGTTGCTAGAAAAAGAAATAGGCCTACTTTGGAATAAAGAGAATCTTTTTCTGATAGTAATATTTACTTTGTTGCTCCTTCTTGGAAACGCCCATGGCTTCTCATGAAATAATGATCAGTTAGAATAATTATGTTTCTATTTGAATAACATCAAGACAAAATTTGAAAAAGCCATGAAACTGACTCAGCAAAGTCCCCTCGCACTCTTATCACCAAATTAGTGCCCGAGTTCTGTCCGATTAAAAACAGCTTCTATAAAGCGTGTAAGGTGTGATTGAGCGACCGTGGCTTTAACACGACCAGAGCAGAGTTCCCAACCAAGAGCTGCAGCGAATGATCACAGGAACCTTCGCAGGCTCCGAAGTGGAGGTCTGACTTGTGGGTAACAGCGGGATTTACCGAAATAACCCCTAAAGATTTATTTAAGTGCTTCCGAGAGCCTGAAACGCGGAACGAGAGAAAGAATGTAGGGAGCATCAAAGGGTGTACTGAAGACTGAAATAAGGAAAAGTATCTGTAATAGCCATGATCACACGTAGTGTGTAAAACGTGTATCGGAACATGTAGGCATAGAGTGCTCTTTTAGAGTATCCTTTGGTCTTTCAACATTGTCGCTTTGTAAAAATGAGGCCGCCCAGTGATCTGAATACCATAGGGATAATGGTTTGGGGAGTGAACCCTACTGTACCCTTTTAAGACCCATGGACCACTTACCACGCATATGTTATTCACTTCACCCCATCACACTTTTTCAGAGATTCCTCTGTGCATTTCAATAACTCCAGATCTTGCAGAAGAAGCAGACAAACTGGAGTAATTACACATACTAAAGGTTTGCATCCTGATGGGAAATAACCCTTACGAACAGTAAGCTGGTAAGTTCTCCAGTTATACTAGGATTTGTGTTATGGAAACACTTTACCTAATCACCATTTTATGTTAATCAGGTATAGATAGTAAAGAGCGATGAAAGCTCTCAATACATAACGAAGTGATGACATGTTTGTTTTCGTTTTTATAGAAACTTACTAGTGAAGATATCAGACAACTCTTGTAGATATCAGACAACTGTGAGGCTACCGTGTATTAACAGACGCACTGCCAAGCAGTTCTGCCCATTCACTGGTTCATTTTCAGATGGGAACTGAAGCCAGGCGCTCATACTTCATAAAGTTTGCTTACCAAATCCCAAGCCGTGCTTCTGCTCTGACAAGCCTTTGGGAGGGTCACGAACCCCCATTATTGGCCCACAACGGCGACATTGATTAATGTACAAAGGGAAAGCAGGCGTCTTCCGAATGAATCTCTTTACCTCTTTGAAAATGTTTTGGTATGTCAATGCGCGTTGTATTATTCTTCGCTTTATTCAGTGCATGTACATATGATTAATGCTTAATGTATTCTAATCGTACATCACATGAAGGCATGCCCAGTTACAATAGGTTTTTGTAAATAGAAATTATTGGAAGGGTTGCATATTTGATATAAACTATATTATTACAGTCAGTTTGACTTATATATAATGATATATTAAAATATATCATATATCCGATTGCATTTCATATCAAAAGCGACGAGATGTGGCAAAATGTGGCAAAATGTGCTTTAAAAAAAGAAGTGTGAAGTGTTGATGTACATCCAACTCAACGACAGTATAAATTAAAAAGTTGACGTTTATTGATGGTTGATTGGCTGAATCGACATGTTTCGACAGGTTAGTGTCTTCATCGGGATTTAAAAAAAGAAGAAAAACGAAAGAAGCTCTCTAGTGCAAGTGGTGTGAGTACGTTTAACCTTTGCTTAGCAGAGAAGGTCAACCCGCCGCCTGGTCCACCCCCTCCAGCTCTAGCCTTGTCCCTCTGGGTGCGGGCTGCTCGGAGCTGCTCGGCCAGTGATGGACATTAAAGTTGACGGGGTTAGAGCACGTCACCGAGGTGTCAGATTAACCACCTTGTCGGGGTGGGGAGAGGGCGCAGAGAGCAGCTCGCACCTGCGTACAAGTACGGCTGGGCCCAGCGGCCCGGGCTAGGCACGTGTCTGGGACGTGATGGGGAGAGGGAAAGGTCTAGGGTCTCTGCCGAGGGGAACCGACCAGAAAGAAAGCTGCACATTTCTGGGCTATTGTTTATGTAAGGTTATGCGCGTAGGCTTGTACCGACTTGTACCATAATATACTTCTTTTTCCCTCCCGAAAAATGGAACTTGTCCCAGCCAAGGGGCAACGGAGCAGTCATGTTGCCACAGTTGGTTGGAGCGACGTTATTAGGAGTCATCAAAATGATGTCACTGTAACGTTTCAATCTTATGTAACGAGAATCAATCCAGAACATTGCTGCAACATGAATATAAACTCACATTATTGGCTGGGGTATAGAGTTAGCTAGATTCCTCCCCACCCCTGACACCAAAAGCATGCGGTAAAACATAATCGTTTATGAATATACAATATACTAAATATATGCGGTATCTAAACATTGGTCTGGCAAACCTGTGTGGTCCTGAGCTAGATGGTAAAGAAGTCATGATGAGAATGGTCGTTGATTTAAAATTCATTAGGCCTATGGCAGTTGTTGGCTTAATAAGAAGCTCATGGTTAATGGCCTCAATGTTAATATTTAAAAGCCTGGCACAGCTAAATTGAACTACAGAGGCCAATTGTAATATAAAACTGTCTGAAACTAACTCGATTAAGAAGAATCAGGCCTTATTTCTCATTTACGTGCGCAAATCGAGCGTTATTTGCTTTGTGGGTTTTAAACTCTCTATGAAAGGTTACTGAATAATTGATGTGTCCGATTTCTCAGGATGAGGAAAAACCAATCTAAAAACTGAGATGAGTCCATTCGTTTCTTTGACTTTAAAAATCGACACAATACATGTACAGACATTCTGAGATTTTGTGAAAATGTTGATTTCAAGTTTTTATTCAAAAGAATTTCTTAACGCGAGACCCTCATCAAAATTTCCCTGATTCACCTAATTTGTTATAAAAACATGGGCCCTGACGATCCACGAGACAACAAAATAGGACTGACGGTGGACCAACGGTTGACCAATTGTGAAATCAGCCCATTGTCATTTCATGAAAGGAGTAAGTGCATTTGTAGTGAAAATCAGCTCATGGGTCATAGCGGCCAATTTGTTTTAACCCTTTCTCCACTGAATATTTTTTTAGTATTTCTCACTCCTCTATTCCTGAGAATATTAGGTAGAAAATATATTTAGACAAGAGAAAGTAAGCTTTCAAATGCTGCAAACCTTTTCAAAATATTCCTTTAAGAAGCTAAGATATGGTTGTATGAAGTGGCCTACCTCTTGTACACCCAGTCCTGATTATCATATAACTTTCCATGTTACAGCAACTTGAACTTTATCATATTTAGTAAGGAAAAGAAGGCATATCAAATTACATGGAATGATAGAAATGTAATAACTTTTGTTTCAGAAGGTTATTTCTTTATCTGTTTGAAATATTAGGCAAACAAGATATTTTCTACATTATCCATGACAAATGTTCCAATGACCATTAATAATTATTCTTTTTTTCCTTAACCATGGTAACTTAACAACCTTTATAAGATGTAGAATTTCCCAGAAAAAATCATTCCATTGTAAATTTCCCATAATGCCTCATTCATGAAAATTTCTGTAAATGCCATTGAATTCTCTGCAAATTTTCAAGTCAGGTTTTCACACAAAATTACATAAGAAATAAGTTTTTTTTCCAAATAAATCCTAAATCATTGCAATTGAGAGGGTGATTTCAAGGTTTTGCCACATTTGCCCTAAACTGGGCATGATGTCCTGTACTTAGATAATTATGTGTTCTAAAATAACTACTTATCTTTGAAGGATAATATAAAAAGCTGAAGATTCCTTGGAGCATCGGAAATATTTTGACATTTACCTTTTGACTGTAGGTTGAATACTCATTTTCAAATTAGAACATAACCCTTATATTAGGTTCCTAATTATGGGTAACAGCCAAGTGGTGGCCAAATATGGCCCTATGGGGTTGAAGTGGTTAACTATAAATATAATGCAATCAACATAAGTTAACATATTACTTATCTCTAATAATTATTCTATGAGGGATGTTTAAGGTATTTGAAACAGTCTATACATGGTTAGAGTTCTTATCCATCAAAATGTTTGCAATAAGCCCATCCTGGAATGGGTATACAATTGGGTTGGACCAGGCTTGGAAAAAGATATGTTATGCTGTCAACCGAAACCTCACAACATTTTTCCTCTGAATAGATAATGATTATTCTCATCAGCTCATGGTGTTCTGATTCACCAAGAATTGTTCAGACATAGTGAGTTGATACATTAATGAATCAAATGATTAAAAGGTTAGCTAGCCAATCAAAGTACAGCATTCAAGAGCAATAACAGGTTAACATTTTGAGTCAGGCCAACAAGCTTTGGCATTGTTTCCTCGTTTACAATTAGCACCATTATGAATACTTTGAATGTGATTTTCTCACCAATTTTCAACTGTTAGTTTTGCATTATGTCATTTTGCTTGGAGATTTAACTGGAAAACAATTGGAACTATATTCCAATGGTAAATTTTGACGTTGATAAAAACTAGGGTGGGCTTATAGCATTGAAACATGGCAATATTATAAATCACAAGCACAAAGCTGCATGATAAAAAAGACATTTCTATCAAGTTCCTCTGTATCCATGTCTGAATTAAAATATTAAGTTCTCTCCAAACCAAGAGGAATATCAGAACAAAATCATTTTGAAACTTTCTGAAAGCAAGGTAGAAATACTAAGTGTAAAACATTTGAACTTGATGAACTTGTGGTTGACCTTAAAGGTCAGATTTTGAGAGGGTATCCACCGAAATCTTACCTCCTCACCTAAACCTTTTCTTTCTATCGCTTAAGTTTTGGATTAACAAAAATGTAGGATTTTTTTCTTGAAAAACTTTGGATGACTGGTTGACTAACAAAAGGTAACAACTACCCTGTTACATTCCGCCATTTAAGGGATGTATAGTTTCAAGCATGCATTAAAAACATTTCGCCAGTTATCCAAGTAATTATTTAGAGACTTTAAATAAGTTCCTAATACTACTACTGAATTTCGAGAGAAAAAACACGAACGTTAATAACTAAAAGACGTGTTCATTTCAAAAGTCATTTGTCGTATTATTTGAAACTCTATAACCATTTAATTAAGTTCAGTCGTTATTTACGGCTTTCTTGCTTTTCTTGTTTCCCTCTTATAGAATACTTATAGAGGATAAAATTCTGAATCCAGAAAAAAAATTGGAATTTAGTTATGGTATCCGCTGGTGGCACTAATTACAATCGATTTTAATTATATAAAAAGAACACAATGCACTACGACAGCTTGAGTTATATTTAGAGAACAAAAGGGAGGAACAACTTTTGGCAGGGGAAATGGACCTCTTAACATTGCGACCCAATAAGATTGGTTCAAGCTGTTATTTGATTCATTTCGAAAAATAATACCACCGTTCGATTTCTGGGAATGCAAACCCGACGCAAAGTGCCAGGAAATTGACCAATCGCTCTCATTGAAGGGCAATTGACTTTGTATTTATGTTTTATTCTTAAAACAAGGGCGGATCTTGCTGTAAAACGAGTAGTATATTTTATGCAGCATTTAACTCGAGTGGAGAAAAGGTAATGATGAAGTGAGAGCACAACCATTGATTTCCTTTTACCACCACGCATACTTTTGCAGTATTGTAGATTCAAAATGATAGGCAAAGAGATAGATCGATCATAAACGAGCCAGACAAATGCACAGACAATTGGAACATGAAGCTCAAATAGAAATGGACGGAAAGAATACTTGGAGAGCTGACCGCCATGAGAGAAGGAGGGTTTGAATATTTCATCATTCATGGTAGCACCCAATCAGTGCCCACCAGTCCCTGAGTGATCGGAGAACGTATGAGCAGCCCCAACTCAGGAGGGGAGGCGCTCAGGAGCTGCTCTTAATACCATCACCTCGTTCTCTTCGCGGGAACCAATTGAATCAAGAAGGTAGTCGTCAGCCGCAGCCAGCTCAGCATGAATGACAGTTATGGAGAACCGACTATAACACTGGCCGCTCTCTTGACTATTGCTTAAGTATTAATATTTGACACTATGAACGTGTTTAGATTTTAGTAATTCTTTTCCAGAATGCTGCACTGCTTACCTATCCATCTCCCATTTATTTATCTGTCGAGCTATGCATCTACCTGTGTTGATACACATCTCACTATCATCTCTCCTTATCCTACCAATTGAGTTAGTCATCCATATCTATTTTACCTGCCTGTCGTTCTTATATGTCGGCCTACCTCCCTGGAGGCTCGTGTAAATATGTTTCTTTACTATCGAATATCTTCACATTTAACACTCATTGAAAATATTATGAAAATAAGGCTGATATCCCCGACACTGGTTTGTTACAATATCTAACATAGACTGGCAAAATATCATCATATTGAAATATTTGAGCTTGGACTACCTGTAGAAGTGGAGTTACGGATATTCTAATGAAAGATGTCAACGAAATCAGCGGGTTACCTTCGGTTCTACAAAGTCTCTAGTGTGGGGGTGTGGCGGACAAAGAGTAATCAATTGTCAGAAAGGGAGAATCTGCTGTGAAAATGGATGTCATACGTATTAGCCTCACGCACAGTGACACTCTCCGCCAACTGATTAGCTCGGAATTATATCAACATCGTTCAGCTTAGTGATCTATTACACAGGTTCTGTGGGTCCTGTTTTCCATTGAGGGCGAGGTTTCGCAGTTAACAGCAGGAAACCGCATCCGTTTTTACTTAGGGAACAAATATACATTCTACAGTGACTAGGCCAATCTTAATGAACAATTTGAAAGACACAAGTCAAATAGATCTTGAGTGAATAACATAGGGGTCTTGCATTAAATACGTACTAATGTTTTCAAAAACATTCTGACCCCCCCCCCCTCCCTTGTGCTCAAGTACGCATTAGATTTATACAGGAACGTACGCATATTTTCGAAAATATCAGACCCCATACTATGCCAAGTCGAATGGGTAAAACTGGGAAAACTATTTTTCCCGACTGGAAAACACTGTTTTGCCACCTTCGTTATTTCATTGAATTACTCAAGTAATCACAGATATGCAACATCGGTGGTAGGAAACCTATACAAGAATATAACATGCTATTAATACCTAAATCATCCCTAAAAGCTCGTGCCTCAAGATTTATAGGTCCTTAAACACTACAGAGTATTCAAAGTTCTTCTTGTCCTTTTAGTGCTCAGAGTGAACAGTAGCTTTCGGAGATAGTTGAAGTATGGTAATCCCAGTGCCCATGTTCTAGTGGTTTTCCCAAGCCTTATGTATTCCAGAAAGAATGGAGAGGTTCTCCCAGGTTCTGAGTTGCTCAGGGTGTATTCTACTCCTGGAGGGGGATTTCATCATATCACAGCAAGTATGGCACAATCTCTCAGAACCCCTTCCCCTGCAACCACTCCTGGCTAGGATGATTGATGTAGAACTCCTGGAGTATTAGTAATTGAAGGGGCTTGTAATAAACACTAGTGTAGGTTTCATAGTAAACCCTTAACCCAAATTATACTTAAGTGCCAATTATGATCCAAAACTCTAAATATCTTATATCTGGCACTATATAATTATGAGATAATAAGTCACATACAAAATTTTAGGTCTCTATCTATAGTAGAAGTTGAGATATGGGGCATCCTACATGTAGGACGCTAGCATAATCCCCTACCATAATTTCCATAGTATTTAACCCTTTGCTAATGCTAAAAAGAGCCTTATTGGCAAATATATGATAACAAATAAATCCTACTATTAATTTTAAAATTAAGTATTCTTGCAATCCATTAAATGGAAAGCCACTCATAATTATGAAATCCACTTTCGGAGGGTGCAAAAAAATTATTTCTCATTTATTTTTGGGGTTACCATGGTAACCAACAACCCAATTTATTGGTTATCTATGATAATATGCCTTTATCCGTCATTAAAGAGTTAAGGCAAAATAAAAATTTGTTCTAAAATACAAAAAGAGCTTTAAAGTACTAAATACTGGACTTCTATGGGCATCTACTACATACTTTGTATGCAAAATGTGTGAGTAAATGATGACAAAACTTCAAAATAATGCTATATCATGTAGTATCCACATTGATGCAGGGCATAAAATTAAGGTAGTTGATTATGCTAACGTCCTACATGTAGGACGGCAATAGAAAATTCTTAATATCTCTGGACATTATTATTTGATTTAAATAAAAATTAGCATGCATATGGAGCTCCATAAGGTCTATCTAAAATTCAAATTTTGTCCCAAAATATTTATCATATCATAGGAAAAACATACATTGATTTTTCAATTTTTCTATCATCTGTATTTGTCATTTTACCTCATTGTTTGTTGCCATGGCAACATGATGTTGCGAGGGATATGTTCTTGTTTGGAATGTTTTCATGGTCTATAGGTATTGAGGTCATATTTACACAAAGATTTTAGATTGTATTCATATTTTGACTAACTTTAACAAGTAGCACAAAACCCATGGTATAGGCGTCCTACCAGTAGGACGTTAGCATAATCTGGGTTAAGTAAGGTTTGTCGAAAACACGGCAGTAATGTTTGTAGCAAACACTAGAGTAAAGCTTGTCGTACACACTGGATTGAGGGTGGTGGAGGGCGGATTCACTATGAGCTGTATTTGGTAGTAGGGCCTGCCCACCATCCTACACATTCCATGGATCATAGTAGGGGTGGCTTGGGAACTGGCACTGCTGACCATAGTGCCCCTATCTCTCTCTCCTTCTTAAAAAAGCCATGTAGTCCTTAGGTCGCAGAGGGAAATAGTAATTATAGAGAGACAGGAATGCGACTCCTAAAAGCATCAGAGGAATATTGGTATTTTTCTAAATCTAATGAAGAACCAAGATACCCAGAGGTATAGGTGGCAGAATTGAAATTGGAGACATAGCCCTTCCTTGAAATTTACATCATTAGATTGGGTACAATTAGAAGGGAACAGAATGTTGTTTTACAATTAGCCTTTGTTATGAGGAACCCTCCTAAAGGCCCCAAGAACGGGAATAGGAAACTGAGATACGTGTGTGTTATTAAAACTGCTGGGAATAATTCAGCAATATTCCCAACGTAACGGCCTGGGCTGCATTCCTGACTCAACCCTGTTGCTGGCTTAGCTGACTTATTTTTAACTTGCCAAGTTATCTCGGGGTGTTGCCAAGAGCCAAAAATAAGTCAGGCCTGATTGGGTTAAGAGCAATTGGTGCAATACACACACAGGGCTAATATTTCCTGAGGGACCCTCTCCTCCCTTAGCACATTGAAAACACATGTATTTCTATATTTCACATATTTTCTCATGAAATATTAGATCATTTTATGTATAAGCTATGTCAAAAATTAGCTTACTCCAGTGGCTTTCCATTGGTGTATGATTTCACCCATTTCATAATGATTTAGATACCAAAAAGTGTCAGGAAAAAAATGAAGTGGGTGCATTAGAGCATGACCATTGTCAGAGCCCTTCTGGTGCACCCAGACAGTGGGAAGACAGGTAATTGTGATTGACAGGTGAAGGCTCATTGACTACTGAGGGGCTATAATTACTGGCACCGGTCTCAATGACCACTGGCACCAGTGTTACATAATCATTTCAGGGCCACCAGTAAGTTGGGCATAACAGAGGTATCTTAGCATACAGACACTATCTTCACTGAAAATGGGACAGAGGTTTTCTAAACACTATTTATTAGGTTTTAAGTTGAGATTTTTGTATTCTTTTAACATGTAACTCTAGTATAATATCTCAGCTTTCAGAATATAGTATCAGCTTTCTAATGTTTTAACACATTCTTTAGTAGTTTCACATTTTTGTACACATCCATAGACACTTATTGCTGCCTGAGAGGAGTTTTACAATTGAGTCAAAAATAGCCTGTTCTTGGCTAACATAGACTTATTTTTAGCTGACTTGAGAACGGTTTTAAATGCCATTTAGAGGGTTATTTTTAGCAGCCAACTAAGAGAGGCCAGCTGACTGCACACTCAAGAACACAACCCTCAAAAATAGGGTCTAAAAATATAAGTTAGGCAAAACAGGGTTAAAAATAGGCAGTCAGGAACGCAGCCCTGATTTACAAAACTATTTTAGATGTTTACAAGTGCCTTTGGCACAGGACTTCCACAATATGACAATAACCTATAAATATGTGCTTCCTTTCAATGTGTCAAATATTATGATAATGATTTCAAAACACACTGTGAACTGTGAATTACATAATTATTATGTCTGCACAAGAGTTACTGTGCAGGGCTGCGTTCCTGACTCAACCCTGTTGCTGGCTTAGCTGACTTATTTTTAACTGGCCAAGTTATCTCGGGGTGTTGCCAAGAGCCAAAAATAAGTCAGGCCTGATTGGGTTAAGGGCAATTGGTGCAATACACACACAGGGCTAATATTTCCTGGGGGACCTTCTCCTCCCTTAGCACATTGAAAACACATGTGTTTCTATATTTCACATATTTTCTCATGAACTATTAGATCATTTTATATATAAGCTATGTCAAAAATTAGCTTACTCCTGTGGCTTTCTATTGGTGTATGATTTCACTCATTTCATAATGATTTAGATACCAAAAAGTGTCAGGAAAAAATTGAAGTGTGTGCATTAGAGCATGACCATTGTCAGAGCCTTTCTGGTGCACCCAGACAGTGGGCAGACAGGTAATTGTGATTGACAGGTGAAGGCTCATTGACTACTGAGGAGCTATAATTACTGGCACCGGTCTCAATGACCACTGGCACCAGTGTTATATAATCATTTCAGGGCCACCAGTAAGTTGGGCATAACAGAGGTATCTTAGCATACAGACACTATCTTCACTGAAAATGGGACAGAGGTTTTCTAAACACTATTTATTAGGTTTTAAGTTAATATTTTTGTATTCTTTTAACATGTAACTCTAGCATAATATCTCAGTTTTCAGAATATAGTGCCAACTTTCTAATGTTTTAACACATTCTTTAGTAGTTTCACATTTTGTACACATCCATAGACACTTATTGTTGCCTAAGAGGAGTTTTACAATTGAGTCAAAAATAGCCTGTTCTTGGCTGACTTAGACTTATTTTTGGCTGACTTGAGAACGGTTTTAAATGCCATTTAGAGGGTTATTTTTAGCAGCCAACTAAGAGAGGCCAGCTGACTGCACACTCAAGAACACAACCCTCAAAAATAGGGTCTAAAAATATAAGTTAGCCAAAACAGGGTTAAAAATAGGCAGTCAGAAACGCAGCCCAGATTTATATCAATGTGCACAAAGTAGCTACTGCACAGACATTGTCTGCTCATCAGTGGCTACTGTGTAGACAATTTTGCTGGCTGCTGGTGTTCTGCTTTTCCCCTCACATAGATATAAGCTCATACACCAGCATTTATCTCGACTACCATTTAGTACTGGCTTACTCATGTATCTGATCAATAGGTGCCTATTATTTCAAAAGGCACAGTCCAGGAGCCAAATCTGAAAATCTTGATCTATCCTACATGGTTAGCTCCCTGGATTTTCTTGATTTTTATCATCTTATAGTATCCTAGGGACCATGAATCAAGATGGTTCCAAAGAATTAAGTATACAAACACTGTCTAATTAGGCAATTTGTGCCTAATTAGCAAAAATTGAAAAACGCATTATTTCTTAACTAATTTCTCAGGAACTATTTACAGTGTGATAACATACTATATGTCATCTGAAAGGTAATTTATTTCCTGATTTCTTTTGCATATTGTTTGCTATTGTCATTAATCATGGCAATGAGTAATTAAAGAAAAACTGTTGTTTCAATCAAAATCACTTAACCCTTACACTGCCAGAGGCCTCATATGGGGCCCTATAGTAAAATCCCATATGAACACCATTGAAAGAATGCAAATTATGCTTTCAGAATCTGAAAGAATTTTTTAGATATTCCAATTAGAACCAGAGATACAGGTATTTGAACATCAGACCATTAAGTCACCCAAAAATGTTAGAATTGCATTTTGAGAAACCATAAACAACATATTTACATTTGAATTTGCCATACCAATTAAAAATAATGAAAAATGGGTGAATTTATGTAAATGACATGATTTTTAATTTGCTTTAACTTTTCTTTCATTTATGATAATCACAAACTGTCTTTTGCACAAAGAAGATAATGTTTTCATGTTACTTTTATAAAAAGTGTCATAGTTATTTTATGAATTATCGGTTACCATGGTAACCTACAAATTACAATAGTACTAACAATTACTCCGAGCAAGAAATTTGCCTTATTGGCACAGTGCCAACATTTGGAACGTTTATATCAGAATTATTGAAAAAAGTTTTTCATCTGAAGAATCTAAACTAAATTTGAGTTTTAGGGAATTTATGCACTAATTTTTGTATTTTGGGCAATATTTCAGTAAATATCAATTATATTTTGATATATCTGGCAGTGAAAGGGTTAAGGATCCAATGTTAATCTTTGGAATTGATAAACCAAGTGGTAGATATACTTAAAGGGGACCTTGGGCAGTTTTTAAAGAATGTTGCATCTCATTCTATTTGAAATATAATGTTAAAATCATTTTCTGCTGATTTGATTCTAACGAACTACTGGTTCATTTTGCACTTATGTTTTAAAAAGAAAGATGATATCATAAAAAACAACACATAATATCCTAAAGATATATGAAAATGATAATAACTGTCTTCCTTACCTTTCAGATGACGTATAGTATGTTATCACACCTTACATAGTTCCTGAGAACCAGTTGCCGTACATCATCATGATCCTTGCCACCTAGGAGGAATCACCATACCGAACCATGTTTTATTTTACTGAAGAATAATGTCTCTAACACAGCTTGATCGTCAAGTCACATGTAAAAAGAGGTAAAAGATTAATAAGAATAACAAGATGATGTCAGGAAATCAGTTTTGAATCGGGCTATAATCAAAATATTAATCAGTGTTTCAAGCCACCATCAGGCTTCCGCAGTAATGTGGATGCATAGTCATCGAGGAGGATGCGGGTTAACATACAACCATATTGAGGAAGGGCATGCATTGCTATTCAATCACACTCTATATCTGATGAAATTATTGCTAATGGGTATACTCAAAAAATAAGGGTCACGTAAATATAGACACAAAGTCATATAGACTTCTCCAGTTTCATAACCAACATAGCTATTAATACTGCACACAAAAGTCAGTTTATCTAGCACTTATACCTGGATACAGGTATATACATTTATAACCTCTATCATAAGGTAATTGCAAGCCACTAATGCTGACGATCCATGAAACAATGAAAATGGTTCGACATTGGGCGGACTTTCTGATTTCATTGATAAACGGTGTTTATCAAAGTTTATCAAAGTTTACCTACCCTAAAAGGGAAATGGAAACCCCAAACCCCATTTCCCATGACACTACTATGGTTTTGGTCGTTTTGGAAAATTGTCATGTGTCATGGATCATCAACCCTTTGCCGTCCCTGTGCTATCATCTACACGTAAAACGGTAGGGCATTCTAATGTAGTTATAACCCTTTAGCTGCTTAGACCCACAGTTTCTTTCATAAATAATCATTGCCTGATTTCCCCAGTATTTCCATGGATTTCCCTCCAGAATTCCCTAAATGTATCATATAATTGGGGTTTGTGGTATTGGATAGGAAATTAGATAGCTTTTAAACGGTGCATTGGTCGATATTGTATGGTGAATAATAAAAAAAAAGTGTTTTCCTTGGAAAAATATGGGCAGATTGGGGAGCACACCCAGAGGCAGCTACGGCCGGATTGGGGTATAAAGGGTTGTTTAAGACAATCATCATAATTATCCTAATGTTTGTCATAGAATAACCCTAGGATATTTTGATCCCAATGTCATCCTTCATTTGAAAAACGATTGGAAGCTCATTTACTAAAAAATAGAAGAGGTCCTCTAAATCTAGTTTATCTTTTGCTCCTAAACTGTCCCTCTTATCCCACATATCTTAGGATCTAGGAATGAATCCTAGGACTACATTGGAAGGTTCCAACGTCTCCGTCCCTGTACCATATGTCCATGGCTATAGTCACGGGCATATCGCAATTAAGTACTACTTGTTGTGTACAAAGATCCTAGACGCTTCATTAGCAGTTGGCCAGAACATATCTGTCGGACCTGGAGGTAGATTTATGATGGTATCTTCTCTTTGATCACAACATCTGGCCTAGCCTAATGAGTGCTCGTCAAGTCAGTGTGTTTAGCGAGAACATTAATTAGCCCAAAAACCATCGACTAGTCGAGACGGAGACGATCCGACGTCAGGCACTTAATGCATATCATTGTGTCTGTGAAGCTAGGTTTACCTTGGAAGATATTGTGATCATCAGGAGTGTGTCTAGCGATTGGCTAGGGTAGAACATTTCTCAGACAAATAAACAAGATGTGCGGCCTGGGTACATTCTACGTTAAGTGTTGCATATGGGTAGAAAAAAAGTGAAAAAACAAAATCGGAATTACAAGTTTAATTGTAATATTTTCTCAAAAGACAGGTGTTATTCTGTCCTCTTGAAAAAAATTGGCTCGTTAAACTTCTTCATAATAGAGATATGACACTTCAAAGATATATATGATATATTTGACCAAATGGGATAAAAGCTTTCTTTTATGTTCCTTTATTGAACAACTTAGAACTGATATGTGACCCACTATAACAATGTGATACCCCCTTTTTGTGAATTTCACATTGAAGAGTAGTATCTTAGCTTTCAAATGATACCAAAATTATCAAAATATGATAATTATTTATGGAGTTAGAGTCATAGTAACATAGGAGTGTCAGTGTTCCTGAAAACTATTTTTTCACTTGGCCATCTAATGTGGAGTATATAATAGATACCGTAAAGGTAAAATCTCTCGTAGATACTATTTTGGCAAAATCACCACCACTGATTCAAAAATCAATTAATTGATATCTGGTTTAAAATTTTTGAACATGAAAAATTTCACCGGTAACTGTGTCTAGCTTGAATTGATCAATTTTATAATAATTTGCTATGAGTGGTAGATATATCATTTCAAAATCTCTCGTAGATACATCTCTCGTAGATACTATTTTGCTATTCCTGTCCTCCTGGAGCCTTTGATAATGAGTGTAGATAACTAAAATTCAGGATATTTAAGTTTGAATAGTAGATCTATCATAATTTCTTTGTTTTTCTCTTCTGAATAATCTCTTTCATTGATAAACCTCATCTCTCGTAGATACCCCCCTTAAATATTATGGGCAAAAAGTGCATATTATAACAGTCAGACAATTTTTATTTTAATCAAAACATTATCTTTCAGTGTTTTTTCTAATGGGGCTAAGTGCCCCAGACATTTTAGTACAGAAAATACAGGCCTAGCATTATTTTCTGAACCAAAATGCCTAGTTTCTTTAAAAATCTCTCGTAGATACTAAATAGAGTGGACATTTTCCATTAAAGTAGAAAAAATATACATTCTTAGATTAGGATACATTAAAAATCATAAAACTGTAAGGAGTTATAGTAAGAACACAGCACGATATGAAATTGGGCTGTAAATTAATTATTTTGACATCTACAGTATTAAAGGGAAAAAATAATTCTCTGTGGACATGGAGTTTTGAGGGTTTTGAGGGTACATGACACTTTAACAAATTAAAAGTTCAATTTTAACACATACCTGATTAACATTCCTATATATCAAAGAATTGGTTTCAACATAAGGATCTTAGAAATTTGAATTGCCAAGGGAAAATGAGTAAGTGAAAAAAGTTATAAGTTTTTCAATGTTGAAGACACCCAATGCAACACTTAACATAGAATGTGCCCCGGCTGGAGGTGTCAGTTGCAGCTAAATGATTAAATCTTTTAAATAAGATAGTTTGAATAATGGTTGCCAGTGATACATGGCGAAATCTTCTTCTCTTTTACATAAAAAAAACTTATGGTATTGACTCTTTCTCTGTAAAATATCTAATTAAGACATGTAAGTTTAGAACATCCTCTGAAGTAAGAATCTGAATTTTAGACAGATCGGATGGCAGCCGGCGAACGCTGTTGACATTTCTTCGAGCCACACCAGTCTCTATTTTGAATAAACAGTATCAAAGCATCCTCAGGTATCATGGCATTCAAATACACGTGCCTGGCGTCTGACTCCTGAGTAGATTATGTAAGGAGTTAGAGTCGGTGGGTCCCGCCAGGTCCCACTTCCACAGTTTTTAATAATGGGGAATAAACTAATATATATCCATCTCTTCTGATAGATCTTTAGGTTACATTCCTAAAAGGCTAACTCATCCCTATTATAGTCACTGTTTTCCATAGTTTGTAATGGGAAATAAACTATATACATTTCTCCCTCTATTCTGATAGATCTTTAGGATTCATACCTAAAAGGCTAACTCGTCCGTATTCCTAGGCCCTGTTTTTTAATATAATATATATATATTTATATATATATATATATATAATATATATAAGGCCTATATATGTTCTTAAATTAAACATGCAACTGTTGAACCAGGGGACGGCTGCCGGTTGAACGTCCCAAGGGGGATTACTGGCGGGTCAGATGCCGGCACCCCTCAAATATATTGCAATGCCCACGTAGATATATCAGTTACAATGTAAATGATAATTATGTTCACATTATAGAGACGAGAATGCTTCACCTGTCATTAGATATATGGGGTTATATGTAAATATAGACAATGGCGAACATCTCGAATCAATTTTAATATCATCTGAAGAGAACATTTCTTTTCTAATTATTGAGTGTTCACTTTCATTGCCATAAGGGTGTAAGATAATGATGGGGTCAGGCTCAAATACTTACTATAGACTTCGGGTATTATCAGGGTATGTTAGAAGCAATGTTTACATATTTTGTCGTTACCTGCCTATTCCCACGGGTATAGATAAGGTCTGAGACGCGCAATCTGCCCATGTTACCATTCCCTTGATTTCTAAATTTCTAAATTTCTATATTGTCTGCATTCAACGGGCTTAAAGCCTCTGGCCTTCACAAGTATTGTCATGCATACGATGAATGTGGTTCAATAATTTTAAAAAAAGTAAGCTCGCACCCTTCTCCTACACCCTGACGGCCCTCCGACCCTTCCCAGTTTAGTTTAGAGAGACCTGGACTGCGTTCCTGACTCACCCCGCGTTGCTTGGTCAGCTAACTTATTTTTGGTTGTCTAACTTACATACATACGTTCTCAGGAGCCACAAATAGGTCAGACTTGGATAAGGGCTGTTGGTGCAATAGCATCTGCAGGGTTAATATTTCACGAGGGACATACAGCCCTCCCCCTTAGCATCCATAGTTGTGGGGGAAACGTTTTCTCAGGAAACATTTAACCCTTCTATCTGTAAGCTATATAAAGGATTAGCTCTGGCTTTTCATTGATGTATTATTTCTCCTATTTTACAATCAGGCAGATAGTTGATTGTGATTGACAGGTGAAGGGTTAGTCCCTACTCAGGTCCTATAATTGCTGGTACTGGTCTCAACAACCACTGACACTAATAATATCACCAGGTAGGAGCTAGTGGCCCTGGTGCATCCAGGTAAGTCAGGTGTAACCCAGATAAGTTTGTAATTTTTGTCAGATAAGTTTAGCGTTTTTCCACTCACATATTTCCAACATTAATTTCATATTCCAATTCATACATCAATGGAAAGCTTATCTTGTCTACTTTATCATAGTATGCACAATGTCCATATTTGCCTAAACTTTATACACATTTTTCAACATTCTTTAATATGTCCTCTGAAGTAATATATAGATTCTCTAGTTCTAAATGCCAATGATAAAGCAATTTTTAGATGCAATCTAGGAGAGGCCTGCAACTGCCACCTGGGAATGCCACACTCTTAACCCTTTCACTGCTGAATATGTTATTCTACAGTTCATAATTACAGAGATATTGGCTAAAATATGAAAATTAGTCTTAAAAATGCCTAAAACTCAAATTTTCTCTAGATTTTTCTGGTACAGTTAGTTTTTTTGTAAGTTTGATGAAAACATTCCAAATGTTGGCACCCTGCCAATTCATGAGACATGTCTATGTTGATAATATCTGCATTATGTTCCAATCTTTGGTTTCCATGGTAACCATTACTTGCTGAAATATTGATTTTATTTGTTTCAAAGAAAAAAATTTGGAATCTAAAGGTTTATTGTGTTTGA
Source organism: Lepidonotus clava (assembly GCA_936440205.1). Lineage (NCBI taxonomy): Eukaryota > Metazoa > Annelida > Polychaeta > Phyllodocida > Polynoidae > Lepidonotus > Lepidonotus clava. Next base: position 21,308,591 of record OW387140.1, on the reverse strand, counting down.
ACAAAAAAAACAGTTTGTGATTATCTTAAATGAAACCAAAGTTATAACATTTTGAAAATTATATCATTTTTCAAAAACTAACAAATTTCTATCAATTTGAAAAAAGATAGCAAAATCATATTTATGTATATTGTTACAGGGTTGCGCAATTGCAATTTTACTGTTTTCTAATGAATTGATGCTAGCATATTCATATGGCCATATCTCCAGTTCTAATAGGAATTTTTGAAAAATTCTTTCAGATTCTGAAAGCTTAATTTCTCCTCTGTAAATGTTCTTCCTATGGGAATTTGCCATTGAGCCACTTTTGTGGCTTCCCGCGCTGAAAGGGTTAAATTTGGGCCTGAAAATATGAGTTGGATGCAACAGGGGTAAGTTTTGGCAGTGAGGAACGCGGCCCTGACGCTTATTTGCTATCGACAATAACCCGCTACAAAAGTTAATATGCGAGGTACCCGGCCATGACCAAATGACCATTGTCGTTATTTTTATTGTATATCCACAATGCCCTTTCTCCCTCATTAGTTGGCCCATACATTTTTTTGTATTATTTATTGAACCGCACTCATTTAAACAATGATCTTCCGCGCAGGTAGTATATTAAATACAATGATTTGGTGTTGATAGTTAATCAGCGGATGGGGCATTATCTATGTTAAGAAATGTACCCAACAGTGTCTAGTTGTAATAGGTACATGATTTGCAAATCACCAAGCCCCCGGGCGCCAACACTACAATTAATTAACTTACGTGAAACCACTTTAGAAGGATGCAAACTGCCGAGACCGACCATATTTGAAAGGGTACATTTGATTCATTCGTTGAAATGTCATGTTTCAAGTCCTTCTGATTTCTTGGGTATCTCATTGCTGTGCCCCCCTCCCCAGTGCGCGCGCGCGCACACACACACACACACACACACACACACACACACACACAAATCAGAAAGGAAATATGCCATTTTCTTTACATGCATCTAGCGAATGTTGAAACACAGATCATTCACTTTTAGTCAAAGAGTGATTAACTATTAACAAGTGTGATTAACTATTAAAAAGATTCTCGATTAGAATGATACACCCTACCATTTCTGGGAAAGACGACAGCTAACAGATGCGCTAAAGTTTGCTAGACCGGATTTCTAATTCAGTTTTCCGGTATCATTGTTTTAAACATTCAAAAGTCAATGACTAAGATTGGCATGAACCCCTTTGAATTCAAACCATTTTATATGGATTCATTACGATAAGTTCAAACTCTTCCCTTCTTAATTAATTCTGCAAGAAATTAACATGTCCGTTTCCCAAAGAAACCTTAAAGGAAAGAGAGGTTGCCCTATTTTGTTAGATTTACAAAATTGGCGGGTAATTTTTAATTGCTTATAATCGCGAAACTCGGGCCCCACACATGTGCAGTACAAACACCTGCGCCGGCTACCCGCCACTCTGCACACAACCACCGGGCGGACAACACGTTTGTAAGCGCTCAGACGCGTCTTCCTTTCCATGGCATTTCACTGATAACTCTGAACCACTGAAACAGAGACACTGACAAAGGTACTGTACCAACACTGACCATGAGCCGACCAAAACGCTCCAGGGCTATGGCCCAAATAGACGAAGTCGATACGGCCTCTGACCATGAGGCCCTAAGTGACCCAACACCCCAGCCGAAGAAAAAGAAGCCGACGGTCGCCATGAACGCTGAAGCTATTAACAAGATAGATGGCCACCTCTAAGGGGTTGATAACCAACTTGTAGCCCAAAGCCTCCAGCTGGCGTCAATCGCGGATTTACTCTCGAGGCTGACAGAACCACCTGTACAATGGACAATGGCGGCTACCGCCGCCCCCGCGGACGACGCCAGGGCGCAGACGGTGGAGCAGGCTCGCCCGGTGCCGCCCGCCGCTTCACAAGCGGTGCCGGCAGCCACCACTCAGGCGCTGGGGGCCGTACTACAGCCCGTGCCTGACGGGGTGCCCACCGACCACCCTCAGAGGATTACATCCCTAACCGGAGCTGTGAAAGCAGGGCACCTGCCGCACCTTCAGCAGTTCTTCAACGTCCCGGACACGACCGTCCCCACGACAGCGGCCCTGCAGGGGCGGGCCCGCCAGGCAACCGCCGGTCAGCTCCCCCACCCGAGCATGATGCCGTCCGGGTGGGCTGGAGCTGCCGGCTTCTCAACCAGAGCCCCGCCGCAACAAACGATCGGCAGACCCGCGAACAACCTGGCATTCGCGGCTGCACAGCGCCAGCCTCCTAACGATTGGGACAGGGCGTCAAATATCGACGAACCGGACGACGACTCATCGCTAACAAAAAGGGTGGCCGAGGCTCTTCAGGCAGTGGCTAATCCTTTTACAGCAACGACAGGTAAGCGCAGTCAATTCCCACATTCCTTTGTGACCAGGGGGCAAAAGAAACAGAAAACATCAATGGGGGACCTGTCTCTGGGTGAGTACTTCTGGGGATTCATTCAATTGATCTGCGCAAAAGACCCACTCGACCCAGAAATTCCCTTTATGAACCAACACCTAGAGAATATCGCGGAAGATACAAAGTCATACGCCTGGGATGGGGTACGAGCCTGGTCGGAGGAGGTATGCTCGCGGGTGGCAGCCAAACGCATATCGTGGAGCGACACCTACGAAATAGACCGCCTCCAGACCCAAATGTCACACAGTAAATTGGTTTCAACACAGGGCCCTAACGTTTCAAAAGAAAAGGGAACACGCGATGAAGGGTATATGAGATTCCGGAGGGGGTCAAGCACGGGAAGCCGGCCCCTCCGTGTAAGGAGTTCCAGCAGGGAAAATGCTCACATAACTCCTGCCACGTATCGGGCGGTTATAGGCGACTTCATATCTGCACGTACTGCCTCCCGAACAAGTGCGTGCTGCTGCCACACCCTCTCAAAGATTGCAAAACTAAGAAATTCAACGAAAATAAGAAACAAGGGGCGGGTTCTGCATCGGGGTTTGGGAGCAACTAGATGGAACTGATCGCACCAATCGACCCGTCTCGTTTGCGTCGACCATTGATTCCCCCGACCACTCACCGGATCGCTCGTCCGTAACCACTGATTGGACGCGAAGCAATTCGCCCGAACCTTCGCATGACCACTGCACCACTGCACATGTTGTTATTGGGGCTCGCGCCCCTCACACTGATTACACTGTTCAACCTTCACTGACGGAGCATGACTCCAATGCTGTTGACACTGCTCACTGTACTGCCCCTATATATAGCGTGGCGACCCGGGTAACTCCCACTGACCCGATCACTGATCAATCTGGCTTGGGCGGCGTTGACCCACTGAACGCCCCCCTCAGACTAGGCCCCCACGCGTATAGTGCGTATCTTAAACGCATGTGGCTACGCCCATCGGCTCATGCCGCAACAGTGGCCCCCTTTCACATTAAGCTGTATGCAGACGTGCTGGAGACCGGTCTCCCTAACTACTTGGGAGTTCGCCATGAGATCCCGTCCCAGTTAAATTGCAATGCATGGAGCGAATTACTCGCCAACTACCATGACAAAGAAATTTGTGACTTTTTGCGCTTTGGCTGGCCCGTAACGTACACGGGTCGGCAGATTCCGCCATCAACCGAGATTAACCACTCATCGGCGCGCAGACATCCGACGGCAGTCGCAACCTTTATAAAGAAGGAACTCGAGATGCAGGCCCTCCTGGGCCCCTTCGCTGAGCCCCCCTTTACCCCATGGACAAAGGTATCCCCTCTCATGACTCACGATAAACCGTCGGGTCAGGGAAAACGGGTCATTATAGACCTTTCCTTCCCACCGGGTAGGGGGGTTAATGACGGGGTCCTTAAGAACTTTTTTCAGGGCAGAGACATAACTTATCAGTTACCCACCCCTCTGGACTTGGCTGACCGCATCGTCGCGGCGGGGCGTGGCTGCCTCCTATGGAAAGCGGATCTTGAAAGGGCATACAGGCAAATGCGCATAGATCCGCTGGATTACCCACTCCTGGCAATCCGTCACCATGGTGCATACTTTATAGACATATGCCCCAGCTTCGGGTGTAGATGCTCAGGCGGAGCGCAACAAAGAGTTTCTAATGCCGTGGTCCACCTTATGGAAGTGGCTGCCCACAGCGTGTTAGCGTACGTTGATGACTTCTGTGGTGTGGCTCCAAACCACGCCACAGCCGACGCCTCTTTCATTCACTTTGAGTCTACCACCTCCAGACTTGGGCTGAAACTGGCACCGGAAAAAAACATCCCTCCAACAACCGCCTTGGAGTTTCTCGGTTTATGGTTCGATACACAGGACCTTACACTGACCATACCTGAGGACAAGTTGAGGGAGGTGACCGATGAAGCAACAAAATGGGCCACGCGTGTGACCGCACCCAAACAGGAGGTGCAGTCGCTGGCCGGCAAATTAAACTTCATAGCAACTTGCGTCCGGCCCGCCCGGAAGTTCATGTGCCGCATATTGGCTGCCCTCAGGGACGTCAGCCCAGCAGGCCTTGTCGATATCACAGATGACTTCAAGAAGGATCTTGAGTGGTTTGTTGCCTTCGCCTCATCATGCAACCGTAGACGCATGATCGAACCCAAACTGCATAATGTCGTTATCGAATGCGACTCGTCCCTCACTGGTGCCGGAGGGCACTCCGACACACACTACTATAGCCTGGCCTACTCCCCGGACCTCAGGGACCGTTTCCATATACCCCAGCTGGAGGCGCTCAACGTGGTTCAGGCAGTTAAGACCCTCGTCCCACAGCATCGCCGAGGAATCAGGGTGACGGTCCACACGGACAATACCGCCGCCATGCATGCGCTTAACACCGGACGCACACGGGATCCGGTCTTGGCATCTTGTTCTAGGGAACACTGGCTCATGGCAGCTGCGCGTGACTTGGATATTCTTCTCCTACATGTCCCGGGGGTCCACCTAGTCCTCGCCGATGCCCTTAGCAGACGCGCTTGCAGTAGCTCCCTTGACACCCTCGCTAGTAACCTGGTCACAAAGAGAAAATTGACTCGCGCTCCAGCCACCCCTGTCCATTGCTTGCTTACACTGTCTCTTTAACCTCTGTTACAGACCAGCCCTACCACCCTCTCTTACATCAGACCGAAGCTACCTACGAAGCAGGGTTCGCACCCGGGACGCTCATCAACAGGACTCGCCAGGCCAGAATCTATCTTAGATTTATGATAACTCATCAATTTAACTATCTTTCCCCAACACCTCTAAATCTTCTACTATTCACACAATTTTTGGCCAATTCCTTTAAGAACACAATTACAATTAAAAACTATCTCTCTGGCGCTAAAACCTTCGTTATACAGGCAGGCGGTGATGCCTCCGCCTTTGCCTCCCAACAACTCTCTACCATGTTAAGGGGGGTCGCACGCACCTCTCTTCATATCCCAACACAGGCCCCGTCTATTCCCCCGAGCTTTCTGAAAGCACTGACAGACCTTCTACTTGAAATGGGCCCGGATGCTCAGGTGGCCCGAACCGCCATCCTACTGGCATACACTACCCTACTCCGTCAATCAAACTTAATGATCACGCCGGGACCCAGCCTCTGTCATACCATCTCTCGAGCTGACGTCGTAGATGAGGGCGCGGTCCTGTGGGTTAACATTAACTCTTCTAAAACTATAATAAGCCCACAACACAGAGCCAGCATCCCTGTCCCATATGTGGGCTCTAGGTACTGTCCCGTTCTGGCCTGGAGGCACTACGTGGCCGCCCTTCCTCTACCTGGCCACTACCCAGCCTTTATGCTAGACGACACAACACCACTCACCCCTGACCGCGTCAACACATTTCTCAGAAGTACCCTGAGTCAACTGGGCTTTCAGAACGCCCACTCAGTAACTGTTCATTCGCTCAGGCGATCGGGCGCTCAGGAGTGCGCTCGCAGAGGGGCCCCCCAGGCTCACTTAATGACTCACGGAACTTGGGCTAGTGAGGCAATCACCTCGTACGTCCCGAAACGACTTTTCACAACAATCCCAATGTACATGTACCATATTTTGGCCACTTAATTATTGGTCACCTACTCTATGTCTTATTGTGTGTATTTTATGAATTCACAGGATAAAAAACTGTCTTTAAGTCCAACCACTGTTTCGTTGTGTGTTTGATTGGCGGGTAATTTTTAATTGCTTATAATCAGGCCCGCGAAACTCGGGCCCCACACATGCGCAGTACAAACACCTGCGCCAGCTACCCGCCACTCTGCACACAACCACCGGGCGGACAACACGTTTGTAACCCACCCACCACTCCCCTTATTAAATAATTAACACACAATATCATCCTCATTGGGCCACTTAATTATTGGTCACCTACTCTATGTCTTATTGTGTGTATTTTATGAATTCACAGGATAAAAAACTGTCTTTAAGTCCAACCACTGTTTCGTTGTGTGTTTGATTAATAAGGTGGGCCAATTTGACTGGAACATTGGGAATCGGTTTTCTTTTGAGAAAAGTGCAACCTTTGACAGAAAGAAAGTCTGTCTTATTATAGAAGTCCAACCATTAGGACTACCCTTTCTTTTTATTCCTGGTCCCTATTGAAAGCCCTCTTCACAATGCTGCCTGTTTAAATGTTGTTTTTATAGACTTATCTTAACATAGAAATCATGTTTGAAAAAATATTTTCCACAATGGAAAATGAATGACTTGAGGCCGTATTATACTATGCGTTTTTTGAAACGCGTTTTTGCCAACCCAATGCGACCCCCAACGCAACGTGTAATATAGGAAGACTGATATCAAACGCGAACTGGGTGCCCAATGCGACCCCCAATGGGTGCCAAAGCGCATAGCATAATGTATATCGAATTGGGTCCGACGCATAGTGTAATATGCCCCTAACCGTACCGTTCGCGTTAGGCAAAATCACCCAACACGCACATACAACCGACGCATAGTGTAATACGGCCTTTAGTCATATCTTCCTCTTGAAATATAGTTTGAATATATTTGTAAACTGGAAAAAAAATTACCGTAGCACTTAATGGTCCATCCATTTTTAGAAAAATCCCAAGATTTTCAATCAAAAAAATGTCCATATTATATAATATTATTTTACAGAGCATCCTCTAAACAATATTAACTCACTCCATAAGTTCCTGACGAGATCCTATTGATCGACACCACAATCCTAATATCAATCACAAACACCCCCTATATTTCCTGTTGAACATACACCCCCAGTGTATGTATATTATGTACTCTCCCAACCTGACCCAGAAATCCTGCCCCAGAGCAGGAAACCCCTTGACACCCCAGTGCAGGGGTCATATGTAGCTACTGACTAATCAGTGACCAGTAACTAGGGACAACCAGTACACACACCAGAACTGAACCAATGAATTCCTAGAAAATTGGTACAACAAATTTTAGGAGGGAATTTTGGACCTACCTGACAGTCACTCGTGGTCGAACAGGGAGAAAGCACAGCACCGTCCCCCCCTCTCTCTTAACGTAGAAATCATGCCTTCAATAATAAGTGACAAAAGGAATAGTGAAATGATTTAATATCATCGTGGTTTCCATCTGCTTCACTCTCCGGCCAGATATTCTTGGAAAACAGCCCAGCTAGATAGCTAAGTCTACTATAACAGGTAGACAAGGTATCGTTTTATACTTATACCATAAATGTTGTAAAGCATCTAAACCCTAATTAATAGCAAAACAATGGTATTTTGTAACTTTTGATGTTGATGACAGATACGACACAATTCATTAAATATGCATCAATAGCTATAATTATTACGAGTCATACTGAGAGACTGTATGGTATCATTTGTAATCACCACGTTTACATTATTGTAACTGTGAGGTTAACAATACATCTGGGGCGTGGTTGGGCCTGCCATTCGCCACGAACCTACTGCCATCGCCGGAGGCAACGGGTATCACGCTCTAACTCCCACTAGTCTAACAAGAGAACAATCGGGAAAAAAATATCAAGGACTAATTATTGAACTACGAAAAGGCAACCAGCAGATTGGAAACCAACCCAGTGTTGACTCGGAATAAAAGATGTTATTCACAGGAAATCCGTGAAGGTCCGGGCAGGGCTGGAGACGACTCCTGTTTCCACCCTCCTCCTGACGTGCCTCACTTCGCCCCTCACAACATCTGAAAGTTCTCGGGCGTCTTGTGAAGGGAGAGCACTGGATGTAGGGCTGTTTGAGTAATTGGAAATTATTGAAAAGCATTGTATTAGGCACAGGAAAGAGGAGCTTAATGAAGAGATCACCCTGCGCAACGGAGGGGTGTAAACCTGATGAGCTCTATCCTAATTGGGGCTTTGAGACGGAAAATGCAAATTTGCTAGAATTACTCTTTTCAATCAAAGACCTCAATTTCTTTTATGCTTCATCAACCAGCGGGAATCAAGAGGTTGGAATTTCTTAGGGAGGTTTCTTTTTTTTAAACTTTAGCCCTTTTTTGTAGGGGGGTGGGGATTTGGCATCGAGGAGGGGAACCATCTAACATTTGAAAATATGTAAATTTACTCATTTATAGACTGCCGTATAGTATTGTTATACATTTCAAGGTGAATAGGTGCCAGTCACATTTGAAAGGTTGAGCAAAGGCTAACAGGCAAAATTGTGTCACCATGAAATGTAATTGTCATTTGATAAATACAAGTGCACATGTTGACATCAGCAGGAAACGGACAGTTGGAAAGTGACAGCTTAGGAACTCGTGAAAGAAGTATATAACTTCCGATACAGCAGCTCTGATATTGTATTTGTGTTCTAAACAAGTACAAGTACAACTCGTGAGAAGAATTGGTTTCAACACACTCTACAAGTTTATAATAGACATAGTCAGAAGGCTAGAAATACGACCCATTTTATACATGCATAAGCACATATATATGCATAATAATTATTTCAAATTCTGCTCCTAACTTCCATTTAAACTGATTCAGGAACTTGGTTGATTAAGTCAACAGTTTAAGAGAGCTGTAGTGAAAGGCGCAAATACCGTGAAAGATTGTTTTTCCTTTCACTCTTGCCGCCAAATGGTGCAAATGTAACTCATGAGTTTTTTTAATGTCATTATTCTGAGGCAGTTTTTCCCTTTACAAATAAGGCAATGTAAACTAAAAGCTTTGCGACTCGAACAATCTGAAATTGGAATAATGAGTTCGCCATAATGTGCCCCAGTTCTGATATGGATATAACTGCTCATTAAAGTGGGAGATCATTACAGTTATCAGTATTCAAATATCCATTAAAAAGAAATCATGTAAACTTTGGAACAATGGAGAAGGCTTAACTAAACCAATAGCGTCCGTCCGCATTGGACTCTTTGGGGATGAATGTGCACCATTAGGCGGGAAGGGGTGAAACTGATATGACGGTACAGCGCACAGGATGAAGACAATAAGATGGCTCAATAGGTGCAGCAATATGACTGCCAATGCGATGATGTGTGTAGCCCTAAAACAGAGATTACGTAGAAGAATGATAATTAGCATAACAACAAAAACCTATAATTTAATCAATTGCGGCAGGTACAATGGATCCTAAAACGTTGCCGTAGCAGGATTAGAGCGGTATCCTGATAGCGGCAGTCTGAATTAAATTAACTTCATCAATGCCTTTTCCGGCGTGTTTAGTGGCCCTGCGGATCAGAGGTGGCCTTGCTTTCAGCCTACAATCCATTGCCGCAGCCATAAACAGTGCAACAGCTCCGTTTGTGGGTGACAATGCGGGGAGAGACGGCCCGCCAGCTGCCGCCCCGCCCGGCCACAGAGTCGGCCCGGGACAAAAGACCTGTCGATGGATGGTCTAAAGAGGAGACATACAGCCGAAGGAGGAGCCTCCTTTGACCTGTGTTTGCCATCCATTTACTGCCGATTGGTTTGTAGGAGATGGATGGGCCGGGGAGGGCGGCGGGCCGGGGGTCTCCAGGGTGCGCCGTGTTGGTCAGCCGCCCCTCCCCCCATCCTGCCATGGGACGGGGAGGGGTGGTGGTGGAGGTATTGGACAGGTCCGGTTCACACTGCTATATATATATAACCAACCAAGAAGGGAGTACAAGGGTGGTTATCACCCCGAGCCGGGACCCCGATATCAGCCCGAGGCCAGGGCCCGAAGGGCCGGCCGAGGGCTGATATCGGGGTCCCGGCGAGGGGTGATAACCGCCCGAGTACTCCCTTTGAGGTTGGTTATGGATTTATTATACCTTTTCTGTTAGATCTGAGCTCCCAAGAAAGGATGCACAGCAATCAGTGATGGTGGGACTGTGATGCTGCACATTTTTTTAATGTTTTTTCATATAACTCTTTTGATATCCATCAAATCGACAAACAGTAAGCAGTAAAATGTAGCTAGGAACGTTGTGCAGATAATGCAAATGTTAGATTTTTTAATTCTAAATGATTTCATTTTTTCATGAATTTTAGAAAAATAAAAAGTTTCTGTATCACACTGCAGTGTGATACAAGGCTGGTTATCACCCAGGTTTGTATCGCCCTGAGTTAAACTCTTAACTACTAACTTTGTATCACACTAAGGTATAATAAAAGGATGTATTTTCCCTCTGCTAATATGAAGCTTGTTAATGTGTTCAGAGCCACCCTTTCACAGAGTGTACCGTATTCAGCAAGTATTGATAGACTTGAAAATATCTTTGCCTTAATTTTTAAGATGTAAATCTTGATTGAAAATGCGAGAATGTGACTGTATATATTATATTGTGATGAATCTGGTATCACTTGGTAATTCAATGGCATGAGTTGTAGAAATTATGAACCTAGCATTAACTGTATAGTAAAAAGTCAAGTAAGGACCTACACATTGATCATCAATATATCTGCCTGTTTAGTTTTTAAAACAAAATGTGAAGTAGAGGACGAGAAGCAACATGTTTGGTATGAGATATGATGATTGAACACGAGTGATTAAGATGCATGTAACCGTTGGGGGTAGCATTTGTCAGGGTCAATTAGACCATGTGATCTGAACTGACCAATGGGGTCTGAGCTGTAGTGATATAAAGCAGAGAGATGCATGAGAATAACCAGTCCCTTTATGGTACTCAATGTGTTAACACCTCTTTCTCGCCTCCTCAGAACCACCTCAGGACAGGGAATACCATAACTATGCGGACAGGCATAGGGAATTAGATATCGGGCAGCCAGCCAGCATGCTGCCACCCTTCTTTTATTGGTGACATCCTAAAGACCAGTTCCCAGCTAGGGGCATGAGTAGAACAGAAGAAAACTTCACAAAGACTAGAGCAACCGTGGGCTTGTGGTGCCCATCGGTGAGTAAAGCACAACCCTCCCCCCTCTTTCTTTATTAAATTCACCGGAATCCATTAGCTACCTTCAATGACAACAGTCATGGTGTTCTGACCGCCCTCGTGCATGAGGCACGACTCTGAGAATACACAACTCTCTCAACTTGGCCCAATCTTGGACAAGCGACTCCACACAAAGTCCCATTCTGGACCCGGCGAAAGGCTGAACTAAAACGAAAGGAGCTACGATATCTGTCAACCACCCCTTTTTGTCACAATATGATCAATTGGCACCCAAACAAAGTTTTTAACTTTGTTTAATTACAAGCAGTTGGAGGTGTCCCATCGTGGTGCGTAGGCCTACCCGTTTTTCAGTGTGGAGCCGGCCTCTGGGAGCAGGGTGTGGTGGAGGGGCTGATACGGAGCCCCTGGAGCTGCCGAGGCGTCTCATTGGGGCCGTGTATAGAGCCCCTCATACAGAGCGGGGCCGTAAAAGGCAGAGGGACCTGCTGTGAGATGGGGGAGGCAGGGGTGTGAGGCTACTGAATGCCCTGCTGGGAGGGGAGCACGTAGGGGGGAGAAGGCGGCTGATGAAAGGGCCTGGATCGCTGTACCTGGCCTTAATACTTTGGACGGTCCTCGCATCTAACCGATTCCATTCCTCAAAAAGACTGTATACTGGGGTCGTAGTTTATCATTCAGCACACTGGGTATGGCCCCAAGAGGATGGCTGATTCAAAGAGGTTAGTAATCAATATTTAGGTGTATTTTCATGTAAATCACTGAAATTACCCGGCAGTCATGTCAACGTATGTTTCCAAAGTTTGTGACACTATTTTTTGATTTTTGAATTTTCGGATTTGATTATTGCTTTTACAGGAACATACACTTTCAATCATATTTCACATTTGGATAACAATTTCGCAGGCATGCAAATGATAATCTGGTTAATACGTCTAAAACGCTTATAGGCGATAAGTGTAGGAGTATTATACAAGGTGTATTGAAGTAAACAACTATATGCCTCAAATGGGGTTCAAATTTAATAGTTTGAACTAACCTTGTATATATCATGATCCATTTAAGCGATTCTGAACAGATGCTGAAACCTTTAAGTGGTTGAGACTTTCTGCAGAAATGGTGAATGGCAAACCAGCAACCATGAGGCCAATCACTCAAATCATACATGTCAAGACAAGTTCTGTATTTCATTATCCAAATGCATATATTTGATTCTTGTCTTACGTTAGGAACAATCTAACAATAAGCACAATAATTCACATTGGTTACAGTGTACAATGTACCAAATATTAGGAACATATTGGCTCAATTTGTGGCAATGCCCTATTTCCCTTAATTAGTTAACCCTTTAGACCCCACAGACCGATTTATGAATTGCTGTATTTTCCCAGGGTTTCCATGGAATTCCCTCCGGAATTCCTTAAATTCTTTATACCTGAAGAAGTTCAAAGGTCTACCCATCCATACCAATTGAAGTTATAGTTGTCTGGTTTTTAGTATTGCTTTGGAAATTAAATCAGCTTTCAAACGATATATTGGTCACTTTTGTACGTTCAATATTCGTGTCTCCCCACACAGAAAGGATGCTCCAGGCGGGAATTAAGCATTAAAGTGGATGTTTTATGCTTTCCAATGATACCAAGCACATGAAAATTAAATAATTTGCAAGGAATTTACAGGCTATTGAATACAGGATGGTCAGTATTCCTGAAAATGGTAAAAAGCCCGGATATTGAATATTTATCTAAATATTTAGTAATGAAATAAAATTTTCTCCATAAATGAACAAAAATTCATAAAAGCTATTAAGCTTATGACTTTTGTTCTACAAAAGATAATCTCTTTTAGTTTGGACTGGTAATACAATCAAGTCATGTTTGTCCAAATTGCACTGTTAAAACAAGTGTTTAGAACCTAAACACTTTCCTAAACACTTCGGTGCATCCAGTTTTGGAACACTTTATTTCCCTAAATATGTTTAGAATTATCAGTGCTTAGGGTTAAGTGTTTAGAAATGTGTGATGTTTAGCTGTTTAACCATGAAGTGTTTAGGTCCTCAAGGTGTTTAGAATCAAAACGCTTATGCTTTTTTGATGCTTAGCTGTTAAGTGTTTAGAAATCTATGATGTTTAGGTGTTTATCTATGAAGCATTTAGGTCTTCAAGGTGTTTAGGGTTAGGTATTAAGTTAAACAGCAATATACCGTAATATGTACAGTGTACTTTCATTCTTAAGGATGAAAACCATTTTGAATTTAACAATAATATACCATAGTCTGTAAAAAAACGTAGATCTTACATGTAAAACACTGCTATGGTACTATGCCATACAGTTTACACCAGATGTAATGTTAACAGCATTGAAAGTTTTATTTTTCCTGTAATCACACTACAGGATCATTGAGCCAATAACCACATATATATGTCCTTCCTTCTTGGTTTAGCCTTACATGGATTGTTTGATTGTAGGAGGTAAAACCTTTAGGTGTATAGCTGATAAAGTTCTTGTACTAAAAAGGTGTCTACATGTTAATTCTACTAAAACGGTGTTTTAAAACATTTTGTAAATGTTTTAGGGGTGTTCTGGTTGATTAACCGTACCTAGAATAGCAGGCCAATGAAGTGAATATCTTAATGACGCTACAAAAACTTAAAAATCTAACATTTTTAATCACAAAGTTCCAAATTCCTAAGTGCATGAAAAAACTATACACAGCCCAGCTTTGCTACTTAACTGAATAAGTAGGGGTATGAGGGTACTGAACTATTGTCTGTCACACGAACATGATGTCGAATACCTGTATAGTAGTACTGATCCTACTCATTGGTGCGGACTATGCCAGTGTGCACTGCATGCAGTCCAAGTTAGCTCAGTTGGTTAGGCTTCTACCTTGAATGTAAAGAATGTGGGTTCTAATCCCAAAGTGTCCATTTTTCTTTTCCATAGTATACAATTGATATTATTATTGCGGCAGCAGCCAGCCTATAAGCCCTCTATTTTTCTGACCAGCGATGACCCAAAATTAATAAAGCTTGACATATACCATCGCGACCGGGACGTCCTGAGCTTTTCAAAACCACCTGATGCCAGAATGAACACAAATTAGAAACTTCGGGGTCAAAGGTCAAAGGTCAAAGGTCATTTGGAACAAAAAATCCTAGGAAAATTGACATTTTCCTATGTAGTTCAGTAACTATCCATGCTAGACCTTTGAAATTTTAGTATGTTATAGCTGCCTATGGGTTAAACTTATATTTTTCCATATTTTCATTATTTTCCAAGGTCAAGGTCATTTACAAACACAAATTACAAACTTTGGGGTCAAAGGTCAAAGGTCGTCCAGAACAAGAAGTCCTAGGAAAATTGACATTTTCCTTTGTATTTCAGTAACTATCAATACTAGCCCATAGAAATTTTAGTATGTTATAGCTACATATGGGTTAAACTAATATTTTACCATGTTTTTATTATTCTCCAAGGTCAAGGTCAAATAGAAATTGAAATGAGGTTGAAATAAACCAAAAAAATCAATGGGGCCTATAGGGCCTAGTCTACAAACAATGTATGTTTTATAATAGTAGTCTCCAAAAGAAAACTAAGATATAAACACTCATGTTTGTTTGGAATAGAAAGAGGGGTGATTAATAGAACCATGAGAAAGGGAAAAACTATTTAAAAGTAACATGCATATATTAGGCTACACAGAAAGAGTATTTACATCAATTGAATCAGTGCTCTTGCTGCAACAACAGTGCTGCTCAAGGTGGCAATTGACAAAACCAAAGTGTTGCCACCTGGTGGCAATTTACAAAACCAAAAGTGGTGCCACCTAGTGCTAATTCAGAGAACAGTGCCAGCTGAATGTCAACATGAATGTCATCTGAAGAAAACAATGTCTGGGTAAGTAAATACTTTATCTCACTTGATTTCAATTGGTTATTTCGTAGATATATATCATTATGAATATATAGTGAAACATATGACCAAACATTATGAAGTTGTATGATGTAATAAGGCATAATGACTTGGTTTATCATATGTCAGTCTTAGGCATATTATGTCTTATGTCTTTCACCTTGTGTTGCCTCACATGATGTCGTATGACGTCGTATGACGTCGTATGACGTCGTATGACGTCATTTACGTCGTATGACGGCGTTTACGTCGTATGACGTCGTTTACGTAGTATGACGTCGTATGACGTCGCGTGACGTCGTATGACGTCGTTTATGTCGTATGACATCTTTTACGTCATATAACGTCATTTGACGTCATTTTACACCGTACGACATCGTATGACATTGTTTAGTCATATAATAGGTACTACCACGTAAAAAAAAATTGTGTTCTCTTAGCAGTTTACTATATTCCAACGGAAAGAGCATTGCATTTGTAATCTGATGCTTTTTGCCAAATGTCTTTATGCTTTCTAGAACTAGAGATATTTAACAAAACAATAGTGAAATTAAGGTATAAATTCTGTCAGTTTTCATGAAAATACACACATTTTTGCGCATTTTAAATGAATATTTGCGCATTATTTGATAATTTTTAGTATTCTTTTTTTATATTCAAAAGATTTCAGGGAATATGTCGAAGCTTTTATCTCACTGTCGAGTACAGCTTTCTACCTGAAATTTTTTTTCTAGTGCATTTTTGGTCAAAAAAAATTGCATAATCTAATAAGAAATTGTCAGAATTAAATGCCTGTGGTGTGGTAGTACCTACATATAACATTGTTTTATGTCACATTAAGTCATATTAGGTCATATTAAAATAAGAAGATCTGCAGGGGATGTTGTATGACGTCGTTTTAAGCTGTTTGAGTCATTTTATGTCATTGTACGTGTTATTACGTTGTATTACGTTATTTACATCATATTATTTCAGTTATATATGTAAACGTATCACTATGCAAACTGGAATAAAAATCATTCACCTTTGGACAAAAATAATTCAATTCGATGGCAAATCTTTAATATTGCTTCTAGAATTCTGAAATTCATACAGAGTATACCTTAGATATTACATCAGCGTATGTTTCATTGTATGTATTTCATTGATAATTTTTCTTTTATTTTCTACTTTTATGCACAACAGCCCATTGGTAGGACTTGTCTTACTGCTACACATCCTAGCTGAAATTCAGGGTGCAGGTTCCTATCCTGGTTAGTATCTTTTTTATATTATACTGTATTACTTTGTTTTATGTCATATCACTCTAGGCATATAAAATGCATCAGCAAATGGTTGGCAAATGTCAGCCAATGGTCAGTAATATTAATATTGACAGCAGGTTTTCCTGGGTATGTTGCCCATCCAAATGACATCATGTGGATGTCTTTTATTTTGCTGGTGTTGGACATTTTGGGAAATTTATTTAATATGTTTATGAAATTGTTTAGTCTTTTTTAGATAGTTGTAAAATCTTTTTCAATTTTCCAAGTCAATTTATTTTGAACTGGTTTTTTAATTTATACATTTCAGGACACAAGAGTTCTACAACAATGGCTGAATTCATGGTATCCTCCCCCCAGGACAAGAAAAACTCACCAGTTTGCATGGGAAATGCTGAAATCTGTATATTTTGTCAAAAAACATTTACAAGAAGAAATCCTCAAATCGATCCTGATATCAGCAAACTAGATTCATTGTTTCAGGCCTGTTCTGAACGCCACAACACTGTAGGAAGATTATTGATTGAAAATAAAAATGACATTCTCAACAAAAACCAGACATTCAAATATCACCGGAGTTGTAGATCCACCTATTGTAGCCAGCACCACATAAAGAGAAAAGTGGAACATGATGATGACAGTGACAGTAAAAAAAGAGTAAAAGAAGAGACACATCTAGAATCAAATAGACGATCGGCTAGTTCTGGGTTTGATTGGAAAAACAATTGTTTCATATGTGGTAGTCATTGTTTTGAGGCTCATAGATATTCAAGTGGAAGAGGTAATTGGTCATTAGTAAGTACTCTGGTTGGTGAGTCAAGTCAAAATATATATACACAAGTTTTGAATGCTGCAGATGTACTTGGTGATGACGAAATGCGACAGAGACTACATGGTATTGGACCTGACCTAGTGGCTGCAGATGCAAGATACCACCAGAAAAAGGGCTGCCTAGCAAAGTACCTTAGTAAGGCAAATGGACATGTCTCAAAAGAGCCTGGAAGGGCTATCCAAGAAGAGGTTGTAGATAAATTGATGGAGGAAGTCTATGATAAAATCATGGTTGGAAAAGAGGTTTATCTGTTATCATTCTTGAGAGACCGCTATGCAGAATTAAGCAATGAAACAGCATCGCTACACCTTTCTCATCAGCTAAAGCAAATCCTCATGACAAAATGGCCTGAACTGTCATTTATATCACGGACAGGCTTGTCGGATTTTGTGTGTTCCAGTGAGGTCTCCGTTGGTGATGCACTTCGCAAAATACAGGAACTAACCAAATGTATGAATGCAGCAACCGACAAAGTCCCAGAAACTGATACTCTGCCTAAAACTGATGAAAGTGTCATTCATGAAGCAGTTGGCATACTCAGAAGTAGGATGAAGCAAATGACAATGTCAAATGACGAAGTGTATTATTCATCTGAGGAAATGACTCAGCAGAAGCTGAAGGACTATGTTGATCCATTACTTCATAAAGCTCTTGTATGGCTTACAAACGAAAGGCTTTTCCTCAATGCTGCCGATGCTGATGATGGGGTTCTATCCTCAAAATGTCTCAACATTGCTTGCGACATCATCAGCCTATCAACATCATCCATTTCACCAAAGCATCTTGGCCTGTCTCTCCATCTTCACCATGAATATGGAAGTAGAAAGTTGGTTGAGGAGATGTACAACTTGGGATATGGCATCTCCTACACTGAGCTCAGAAGGTTCCTGACATCAGCTGCTGTACACACAAGTTCATGTGAGCTAGCACAGGAGTCTTGTACTTTCATTCCTCCTGAGTTAACACCAAAAGAAAAAGGAGGGAAGCAAGTCATTGCGGTTTCTGATAATTGGGACCACAATGAATCTACGGTAGATGGACGAAAGACAACACATGCAATGACCAGCATCTTCATCACACCGGAAATCACAAAGGTTGAGTTTCCTAAGATACCTCGTCTACCGCAAAGAACATTGGACTCCACAACAGTGTCAGGTAAAAGCAGATATTGAGAAATTAGTGAAGTACCTACTGTTGTTTATAGTTACTTAGATATAAACATTCATTATGTCATTATTTCCTGCTTTTTAAATGAAATTATATCTGTACAAATTGAGACAATTTTGTACGACATCTACCATTTTGTAATATTTTCATTGTTCCAGGTGATAAGTAATTAGAATAATTTTTGAAAGCTATCTTGCTGAAGGTTGTTTATGACTCATGATTCACTATATTTATGTATCCACCATGCAGTTTACTTATTTTCTTTTACATTAATTTCTTGTTTTCAGGTTCAGACCTTTCTAAAGTGCTGACATACAAGAAGCCTGTAAAGCGTCCAGAGCCCATCATCAGCCCTGCCCCTACTGAAGAAGAAATTCTACCACTTAGAGAAGATGGTCAGGTGAAAACAGCAAGGCTTGATGAAGTTGTCTACAATCTAGCCAGGTCATCACATGTACTACTGGAACAACAGGAACAACAGGAAAATGTAGAACGTTGTCCATCTTGGGTTCCTTTTCATATTGCTGTGTCACCTTGCCAACCCACTGAAATTGCAACTGTGGCATATACCCCTATTTTGATGGCACCACCTACAGACCTGTCAACTGTGTATACCACACTCAAGAGACATAAAGACATAGCAAATACGCTTGGCCATACACACTGCCCTGTCTTTTTTGATATGGGCTTGCTCCCAAAGGCTCTGGAAGTAGTCTGGTCAAGACCAGATGAACTAGCAGGAGTTATTCCTCTTGAAGGCGGTATGCACCTCCTAATGTCAGTGATAGCAGGAATTGGACATACCTATGGAGATGCAGGCATATCAAACCTTTTACATGAGTCTGGGGTTTTTGCCCAAGGTACAGTTCAGCAGATTATATCTGGGAAGCACTTTCCACGAGGCCTGTATGCCATGAAGCTTGTTGATGAAGTTTTGCAGTCCCTGTTCCTGAAGAATTTCACACTATGGTGTGAAGAGAATGGACAATCCATTTCTTCTGATGTTCTTGGTTGTCTTCAAGAGCTAAACACTACACTTGAAAAGACTGATCATGTGCCTCAAGACTTCATGGACATCATGCGGGAAACAGTAGAAAACAAACTTCTCCCTCTGATCAACAAGTTTCAAGAGGAGGGAAGGCAAGCTTCTCCTACCTTCAAACTGTGGGATGAGTTTCTTGAACGCGTGACCACTCCCTTTAAGATGTTTATCGCTGCTTCTAGAAAGGGTAACTGGAAGGTGTATCTGGAAGCAAAGGCAGAGTTCTTACCACTTTTGTTCGCCACAAACCGAAGTGTGTATGCAAAGTACATGCCTTTGATGCTACTTGCCGAGAAGAGACTTCCCCCTCAAATCACAGAACACTTTGAAAAGGAGGGCCAATTTGTCAGTTCACTGACAAATGGACACTTCAACAAAGTCTGGCCGGATTATGTTCTTGAAAGCACCGAAAACAAGGCACTCAAAGGAGTCGGTGGGATCATTGGGTTGACCCTTCGTGGGTCAGCCCTGAAGCGATGGTTTCTTGCCAGGCCTGTGACAGCACGGTTCTCAGCAAACTTCCAGACAAACATATGTCATCAAGAGAAGGAATCAGCTTGTCAAACTCACCATTCCAGCAGGACTTCAGCAGCAAAGCGTTGGGACAGCGATGTTCAGAAGATGACTCAGATGTTTGATGAAATGTACATTGACCCATTCAACCTGAAGGAGCCACCACCAAAGCTGGTCAACTTTGCAACCGGTGTAGTTGCATCCTCAGATGTTGAAAACAGCCTTCTTGGAGCACTCACCAAAGGTCAAACTATGGCAAGCCAGTTTGTAAAGGAACGACTTATTCCAGCTTCAGAAGAAACTGGTCCAAAGAAGAGTTTCTACCAAACCATGCCAAGATCAGGTATCAAAACCATGTCTCAGATGTCAAAGGCAGTCAAGGTTAACAAACGCCAAGTGCAAATGAATGCAGATACTATGTATCTTAGACTCCTTGCCATCAATTCAAGGAAGCAAGTGCCTCTGAAAAGGGTGATGGCATTTGAAAATGCCCCAGTTCCTCTCTGCATGTTCACAGAAGATGGGTCCATGCATACAGGGACAAAATCTGAGCTTATGCACAAACTAGAAGAACTTCTTCCTGGAGAGAAAAAGACATCAATTTCAGCAAGTGATGCAATCATCTTCGATGGACATGCAGTTATCCAGATGCTCTCACTACCACAAACAATGGGCAAGGTGTGTTTCAAGGATATGGCAGTAATGTTCTTTGATTACATTCTTGTAGCATCTAGAAATGCACAACAGATCCATGTTGTATTTGACCAATACCCAGAAGAATCAATTAAAGCACAGACACGACAACAAAGAAACAAAGGTGCTAAGGTCAATATCATTCATGTCCTCCCAGATGCATCTGTGCCAAGAAAGTGGAGCCTTTTTCTCACCAGAAGTGAGATCAAAGCAGAGTTAGCCAGGTTTTACACTGAATTTGCACTGAAGAATGCAGGAAAAAGTCTGAAAGAGGACCAGTCTCTATATATCAGTGGAGCAATGGGCACCAAAGCATTCAGAGTCAGGAAGGATGTAGCAGTTGAGGAAGTCAACCTTCTCAACTCAAATCACGAAGAGGCGGATACCAGAATCCTGCTTCATACTATCTATGCAGCAGACTCTAGTGCAGACTCAATAGTTGTATCCAGCCCCGACACAGATGTTCTTATCCTGTTGATACATCATCGCTCTGCCATCTATGCCAGGGAAATATTCTTTCTGACAGGACATGAAGGCAGACACACTTCTTTGAGACGCTATATTCCAGTCCATCATGTATGTGAGCATCTTTCATCAGAACAACACAACATTCTTCTCAGTATGCACTGCCTGACAGGCTGTGATACAACCAGTGCATTCTATGCACATGGTAAGCGGTCTGCCTTCAAACTCCTCACTCAAAAGAGTGAGCAGTTTCAGTCACTTGCAGGTCTTGGCAAGTCAACTGATGTCTCAGATGAGCAAATGCTTGCTTGCACCAGGTTTGTTTCATGCCTATATGGGAGTGAGAGTGATTCTCTGAATTCACTGCGATGTACAAAAGCTTCAGAAAATGTCACGGGAAAAAGGCTGCCGCCCACTGATGACAGTTTCCACCTTCATGTTCTGAGGAGTGCATTCCAGTTAATGATCTGGCACCAGGCAACCCATGCAATCCAGCAGCTTCCTGATCCAACTCACTATGGGTATGCTCGCGATGAATACAACCATCATCTACCAAAACTGATGGACCAAGAACCGTCTGCTCCAGAGCTCCTAAATTTCCTAGTCTGTAGCTGCAAAGACTGCTCTGAGAAGTGCACATGTACTGATAACAGGCAGCCATGTACTCAAGCTTGCACATGTAGAGCTGACATCTCAGAGGAATGTACTCAAGACACAGGAAACCCAAATCACTGCGCAAATCCTTTCACAAAAGACATACATTGTGAATCAGATGCAGAGGATTAGATGAAGGTCCAAGTGTAGTTGCTACTAGGGGCAACTCTTAATGTTCTGAGTTGTTTCTCAGATTAAAAAGAGACTACTTCCGGATTTGGATATTTCTATTCTTGAAGGCATATTCAGACGAGAGTATAAGAAAGAAATAAGACTATTTCAAGAGAATTTTGCTAAAAAGAATTAAGATACATCCTATGAATTTAAAAACATCCTACGAAGTCTGCTGATCGGCGAATAAGTATGGACAAATTTATTAAACTTTTGATAGGCATATGAAACACTGTGTGTAGACCTGGCTAATATTTGAACTAATTGTAATTACTTTTTTATTGTAATTTTTGATTTGAGACTAAATCTACCTTACTGCATTTATCCATTAACAATTGCTTATGTACAATATCACTCTTCTCTTTATTATTTTAGTTCACTGGTCTATATTTATAAGGTGTCCTTGTGTACCACTCTTTTGAATTTGAATATATCATATGAAGCCTACTGATAGGACACATGAAACACTGTATGTAGACCTGGCTTATATCTGAACTATTTGTTAGTATCTGTTTATTGTACTTTTGATTTGGGACAATGCTCGAATATGCACTAGGCCTGCCACTAAGTTTCCCATGACTATTGACCAACCCTGTTATAATTTTGGTTTGTTATTGTTGTATGATTGTTAAGGTCCAGAGGTATAAAGTAATGGACTTCATTGATCATACTCTGTCATCATCAATTCATCCCTTATCATATATGTCAGTGTTTACTAGGCATCACCACTTGTTGTTTATGATCAAAAGTATGAAAGTTATATTTTGGAATATTAGGAATCTGGCCAATAAATTTAAAATGTTTTGCTCATGAAGTTTTGAGTAATCAACCTGCTGTAATTAATATTAGTGAATCTTGGCTACAGCTTAATATTGACAGCTCTGTTATGAAATTGAAAGATTATGATTTGATGAGAAATGATAAGAACTACTTAGATACCCATGGTAATGTTAAGAAAGGTGGAGGTATTTGTATATACTAAGCGATTGATAATTGATCATCTATTGTTGGATATACTATGCATTTTGAATAAAGATATTGAAATGAACTTTTCAATTTCTATTTAACCTTGACCTTGGAAAATAATAAAAATATGGTAAAATATTAGTTTAACCCATATGTAGCTATAACATACTAAAATTTCTATGGGCTAGCATTGATAGTTAATGAAATACAAAGGAAAATGTCAATTTTCCTAGGACTTCTTGTTCCAGACAACCTTTGGACTTTGACCCCAAAGTTTGTAATTTGTGTTTGTATGTGACCTTGACCTTGGAGAATAATAAAAACATGGTAAAATATTAGTTTAACCCATATGTAGCTATAACATACTAAAATTTCTATGGGCTAGTATTGATAGTTACTGAAATACAAAGGAAAATGTCAATTTTCCTAGGACTTCTTGTTCTGGACGACCTTTGACCTTTGACCCCAAAGTTTGTAATTTGTGTTTGTAAATGACCTTGACCTTGGAAAATAATGAAAATATGGAAAAATATAAGTTTAACCCATAGGCAGCTATAACATACTAAAATTTCAAAGGTCTAGCATGGATAGTTACTGAACTACATAGGAAAATGTCAATTTTCCTAGGATTTTTTGTTCCAAATGACCTTTGACCTTTGACCTTTGACCCCGAAGTTTCTAATTCGTGTTCATTCTGGCATCAGGTGGTTTTGAAAAGCTCAGGACGTCCCGGTCGCGATGGTATATGTCAAGCTTTATTAATTTTGGGTCATCGCTGGTCAGAAATTTTACCTCCCATGCTGCAGCACTATATGTGTTTAGATTCTAAACATATCCCATTCAAAACATGGTTAGAGGTTACAAGTGTTTAGCTTTTAAACACAAATGATGTTATGCATTTAGATTATAAACATAGTTAACCCAACACATGTTTAGAAGTTGCAAGTGTTTAGTTTTAAACAGATATGGTTCAATGTATTTAGATTATAAACATGTTTAGGCCCTTAACACATTTAAATTCTAAACACCATTTTAACAGTGTGGTTTCAACTTTTGACAAAATTTACAAAATGTTGTTGTTTCCATGGTAACCAAAAATCTGATGTTTGGTACTATTTAGGGAAAAAATGTTCTATTAACATTCCAAAGAGAATGTTTTTCAAACAAAATGGAATGTATAATTATAGTAGGATAATTATATTTTACTCAAAAAGTTGGTTTAAGACATTTTCATCCCTATTTTTCACAAATCTACCCATATCTCCCTTAATATTACCTGTAGAGCTTAAGATATTTCTCCCTCGGAGCATCCTTTCTGTGTGGGGAGACACATTCATTAAAGTGTTCTTCTTGGAAAAATATGGAAATTAATGGAAAAATTTCTGTTTTTCTGGGTGGCTACGGCCGGATCAGGGATAGTACCAACGGGCGGCTATGGCCAGATTGGGGGCTAAAGGGTTAATAGCAGAAGGAAAGAAAATCAAACAGTGTTGATAATTTGGTGTGGACCTTGTCAGTTCATTATCATAAACATTTTGGTTTTTCAATGTGGGATTATGTTCCTTGTTGGTATGCTCTTGATCTTAGTCATTTGCAGATACAAACGTTGATCTCCAATTTTCTTAAACACCAGAATTTGTTACGACAAGGTACCAAAGTATATTATCTTTGTACTACATTGTGTCATGGGTGAACCCCTTGAGCCCGTTTCCTCAAAACGATGTTGAAAATTTAGCTACTAACAATTGCAAATGTTTTGGACAAAATAAAGATATCCCAGAGAGCTCGGACCTTTCGGTCGTCCACAACTGAAAGACAATTTGTTTTCACTGAACAACTAAAGTACCAGTATACAGATGACAATAGAAATAAGTGCCTTTCTTTTTGTTTGAGAGAAATCGTTTGCATTAATCACCAAAAATGTTTAACAGGTTAAATATTTTTTCTTTGATGAATATTGCAGTCATTCACGGTGTCTTACAGTTTGTTTACAGTCATCCACATCCCTGATAGCATGCTTCCACGAAATGATTGTACAAAATTAATGACCATCGCTAATGGTCATTACGCTACCGTAATTTGATAGAAACCAGGGATTACTCTCCCCGACAGATGTTCAATATGAGGAATCCTTAAATTGTCTATTATTTATTTCCTTCTATAGCACCATGAATTCACCTCACCTACAATTTAGATCTCAGGGAATTGTGAAAAGCTAATGATCACTGAAATGTACATAACTACCATGGCAAAAGTCCGCGCTGAACTAAGTGCTGTGTATATGAATTACTGCAAAAAACATTCACTCTCTTTTGATCTATGGCTATGGGTGCAGCCTTTTAATGAAACATAGAGCCAGTCGAAAGTGAAATGAAGGGCTGTGTATTGACCAAGCTTTTAGTGCAATTTATTATGGAAACAACACACTTCCGCTCCTGGTTTTGAATACGTTTCGCTGAGAAGGCACTTAGCATGCCTATAGGCAAAATATATGATTCCAATGAGAGTAGAGTTCGTACTTCCAAAAGAACTATGTTGAGCATAGAGGCAGATACATAATTTTGAAAGTAGGGTCTACATCTATAGGCTAATTATCAAAATGTTGCCCATTCACACTCGCTAAGTATTTCCACTCATTCGCCTGGTTTTAGTCATGACCAAGAAGGGTCCTGTCCCATCCACTCACACCTTATGTGTTTATTCTACTTACCCCACATCAATCAACAGATACGATTGGCTGGAGATAGGGGGCGTTTCACACCAAGCTATATTTACGATCTTAAGTGTTAAGATGAGATATTTCATTTACGACCATCTGTTCTATACCTAGGGTCGTATCTTGAACATCTTATCTTAACACTTACTATAGACAAATTTAATAGGGAATCATCTTTACCTGAAGGGCATGCCAACCCTTATATCAAAGAAAACAAATTTGGTATGGTTTGTTTAAGTAAAACCAGATGACACTTTTGTTTTATGTTTCCCCTATATGACTATACTAATATAAGAATTGCTATCTATAAATAAGTATTGCAATTCATGTGAAAATTATCATTTTTTTAATACTATTATATAACATGGTGATAACAGTATTTTCTGGCATTGACTCATTCTATTTTTTTGCTGATGTGCTTGTCTATAGTTAGATATGGCTATTCATTGTAAGCTTTGTATTTCCCACCACTGTGGGAACAGTGCCTCCATCTTTTGTTGAACTAAATACACGGGAAGAATTTGAACTCATACATTAGACAGGCTCGGGCGTGTCTGAAACCACTTGCTCTAAAACGTGTCAAGGAGTGTAAGTCTTACTCCACCATTATCCCTGACACAGCAAAGTATCATTATACCACCCATAGCAGTGGGCGTGTTAGGTAATACTTTTGCGCCCACCTCAAAGTTTCCCTTCCCCTTCTGGCGTGTATATAAGTGTAAGTCAGGGGGTGTTAACTATATTGTGTCACAATAGTCCCGTCCGCTCATAGTTCTCTTCACATGCCCAACCTTCTCGGCGTCTTAACGTACCCACACTCCATTCAGGCACCAATATAATTGCCAGCAGTGGCGTATCCAGTTCCCCCCCCCCCCCCTCAGGGCGGGCGTGGGGGGGGGGGGGGGTCCCCATGTTCGGTTGACCCCCCTCCGATTTCTCAAATTTTACGCAATTAAACTACCAATAAAGGGAATTATCCAAATTAGGGGGTCTCTGGAACCCCTCAGATTTAGCAAAGTTTCTATGCCTATAGACCTATACGGGGAATGTGGGTTGTATTTGATGGCCGCGCTTTACCAGTGTTCTACTCTCACTGTACTTAGAAGTTAGTAGGCATTAAAAGACTGTGTTTCACTCCGATCTAGTATATTTGTAAATTTAGATGAAACATATATTATGACTCACATTATCTATTCAATATACTCTGTACGATCGGCCGTAGACTGCCAGGTACACACAAAAAACATAGTTTAGCGTGAAGCTGTGATTTAAGGTAAATTCTAACCTATAGCTATCATGCTCCCGAGGTTAACTAGTGTTACTATATAAAAACAAAAATAAAAGGACATTTGACACAAAGTGTAGTTAAAATCTAGTGTACTATTTTATTGCTGAATCGATTCTATTAATCTTTATCCTCGGCGCACCACTCGCACAACACCTCGGAGCACATGATGCTGGCAGGCTCGCCCCCCTCACAGTCGGCGTGGTAGCACCGGCCGCAGTAGTTGCAGACCAAGTACATTCTGAAATATTACGGAGGCATGTTTAAATACACATTTTTTTAAATTGTGTGCACGAACTAATCGGACCATCATCAATCACAATTTTTAGTAACCGTACGAAATTCGGCGTTCACTCCAACGTCAACATTAAGATTCTATGCCCTCGTTATTTTTTGCCTAGTAGCATCATCGAAAATCATTGTCGCTATATAATATTATTTATTATGAAAAAAAAACCCGGCGTACCTGTAGTTGCCATCCAAGAATATGGCCTGCGGTTGTGTGGCGTGTTGGTCTTCGGCAAACGTTTCCATCGCCTTCCACCTTTGGTCCGTTATGTACTCCTCCTGCTCCTGAAAAAAATTGTGTGGTTATAGTTAAATGTGCAAAAGTCAATTTTGCACTTACTACATACCAGCGTGTCCCTCGTAATATTGGCAAATTTCAGAACAATTGTACTCGTGAAATCGCCCCACTCATCATTTTGTTTTGTTTATACATATTTCCCTTCATACGCTTACATGTTTTATTTCCCACTTAGCTTCATCGTGTAAATACAAATGTACCAACCTGGGTCGGATCCTCCGAACAGTAGACGCACGTCCACTCTGATGGGCCGTCCGGGAGCTGTTGTTGGTCGTGCGTCCTGGAAAAAATTTCAAAAATCATCACACCGTCCATCATTTCAACATAGGTGGTCGAAACTACCAAATCATCGGCATCTCAATTTTTCTCATCCAATCTCTATTTCATGTTATTGTGCCAGTCTGACAAATTTGCAATTTTTAAATTGTCCAAAAAAGAGCCTGTTGTTTCAGCATGTTACATGAATTCGAGCGACCACAACCATGTCCGACCGCGAGTCCGTCGTCGGGTTTTAGACAGTGTGCATTATTTGGCATGACGATAGTCATCCTACCAGATAGTAAGTTAATAATTTTCTTTCTATGCTTCTCTTCCATCCCTGTCCATCAACAGTGTTGAACAATTTAAACCTACTTTGGGGTGAACAGGGGCGCGCACTCGGTCCATTGGGGTTCCGTCCAGATCGTTTCCTCCTCTTCAATATTTTTCTCCTCACGCGGTGTCCATGCCTGGGATTCCTCTTCCTCCTCCGACCGCACATGGTTGCTTGAATGAGCCAAAAAAAACAACCTTTAAGTGTCTGGAATTGGTTATCTACGTGTATGGGGAGAAAACGAAAAAAAATGGAAAATATCTACCAAACGTAACAGCTATTATCCACACAATTATACATTTGTTAACAAACACTCTATATATGGAAGTGTAACCCCCAAGTCATTCTCCCGCAAAGCCTGAAAAAACACTACTTCTCTATATAGGCATGCTATCTTATCAAATTATAGGCAAGTTATCTGATTCACCTACCGGGTTTTCTGCGCGGTCGCCATTGTTCACAATGTGGTGCTTGTGTTTAATATCAGCAAACTTCTGCGTACGTACGGCTTTTATGGTCGTGAGGCTGGCGCGGGACTGTGTGTGTGCACGTGGTGGGCACCTCCTTATAAAGCTGGTGCCCCCCCCCCCCACCCCCCCGGGGGGCAGGGTAATGAGGGGCCATCTAGGTCAGCCGAGCAGCCTGAGCGACCGGTGTCAGGTGTTACATAAGGTGTCGCTCGCGCAGCGCAGCCCTGGCAGCTGGAGGTGCACGTCCTGACACCTGACTCAAGAAACCACCCGTAAATGCACACAGCCCCACACCCCCAGCCTGTGAAATAACTTCAGAAAACGTACCTCAAAGTCGCACATCCTGGCACCGTAACCTTGCGAAGTAATTTCCTACCTTTTATTTTAAATTTGAAAGTAGTCACATTATAAGGTTTAGGGCGTAATATAATTATTCCTAATAAAAAAATGTTGCTTTTGTTGGCAAAAGCGTCTAAATCACATAATCCTAACAATGCATATAAAACACCGGACATTGTCCGAAATTAAGCTGCTGCACCCTATAGGCCGGGCCTATAGGCCTTCACCCGGGGATCACACTCACACTCGTGAGTCTAGATCTGCACACTCACACTCGTGATTCTGCACACTCACTGCCAGGTGCGTTATTTTTAAGTTTTGCACTTTTTTTTATACATGTGCACACCTCTCATGGAATTTTTTCATTCCCATGTATCGGGGGGTGCATATCCAATATTTGTGGTGCACAATCTCATTAATGATGCATACGTTTTCAGCTTAATTTCGGACACTACGTGCACGAGTTCGATATATCTATAGGTCCTCTAGATCTACAAGAAGTCGTGGCGCCGAAGGGGACATACGATCATATTTTCTTGTTCAACCACATATCCAAAATGTCCACTTATCCGCATAACAGGCAGGAAAGATGCCCATGAAGGTTGCTCGAACTTTTCCTTGTGCCACATTGTATAAGGACTTATGTATCTGGATTCGACGGTGCTGGGTCGGTACCACTTCACAGCTGCAAACACATGTTGCCTCTTCTGCCCGGTTGCATTACATTGTATGTAATGTTTCATGTAGTGGGTGGCGATGCACGGTCGCTCCCGGGGGTCAGTCTGTCCGTCTTCGTACCAATTTGCCATTAGTCTAGACAACTTTTTACCACTGCTGGAATTTGTGCTGGAATAAGTCATGGGGCCATATTTTACGACTTTAGACTTCACGTAAACTGAAGGCAGAAATGACTTCTCTAGGATCTCCTGTTCTGTGGGGTACATCTTTTTGTATGTTTTTTTGAGCAGCTCAAGATCGTCCGAGTCGATCCACACATTTTCTTCTCTAAATGTCTCGAAGCCGTCGGGGAGACTCCATAGGCTCTCGCACTGCGCGAAATCTCGCTCATTGGGTACATCGAGTGTTTCCAGGACCGTTCTTGCTTTCTTCTCTCCTTCTCCCAGCTGGCAGTGTTTGCCAAATTTCCCCTCGTGTTTGGACGGCATTTCGGCGCGCGCCTGACTGACACGACTCATCCTGTGAAACCTCTCAAACAATTGTTTCTCTATCTGGCGATTGTTAGTCGGCACATCCCCCAAGTAACCATTATACCGCTCAAAACTGAACAGCCAAGTACTGGGAGCTGGACCATACTCCCGGAGACACTCCTTTAAATGGAGATGTAGATGCATGTTTGGGGTAATGAAATCAGAACCGAACTGGAGCTCTGTGCTCTTGCAAAAGTGCAATAGTTTCCTGTGTGCCTGTTCTATCTCGTGGTGTGTAATACAAGGCTTGCACAGAAGTCGAGTGGCTTCTACGAAACGCTGCCAGCTATGAAGCATATTCTCCGGCAAAAGGCCCTGGAGGCAGTATCCAGACGAGACTGTAACCCAATTCTTCCACTCCTTTGCCGTCCACATCCCAGCGTTCGATTTGATGTTAGTTACCACGCAGTCATCCGGTAGTCCCTCTTTAAACTGATTCAGACGAGCATCAATAGTCAACACCTGATTAGCGCTTAGTACATTGTCATCTGTTGAATTCTTCTTCTTCTTTGACAACTCTTTGTCGGTCCAC
This sequence comes from Lepidonotus clava, assembly GCA_936440205.1. Classification (NCBI taxonomy): domain Eukaryota; kingdom Metazoa; phylum Annelida; class Polychaeta; order Phyllodocida; family Polynoidae; genus Lepidonotus; species Lepidonotus clava. The sequence continues at coordinate 21,277,893 of OW387140.1, read as the reverse complement.
CTCTTCCACATTCGCTTGGCAGTCCCTGAATCCCAATAATAAAAGCACATATGTGAAATCGGTATTGAAACCCCAATGAACTAATAGTCCAAATTAAAGGCAAATGCAAGTTCCATTTCAAACACATTATCAGTGCTAAACATTAATTAACGTTAGGTCAAGCTTCAACACTTACCCAACAGTACATTATGCATCACATCGATCGAGAGGAACCTGAAGAAATGAATGTCATATAATACAGTTACTGCTAATGGAAACATTTGTATTAATGTTTATTCAAATGTCAAATTAAAATTGTTAATATTTTGGTATAATTCTGTGTAAGATTGGCCTTTAAATTTGTTCGGCCTGGAGATTGAACTTACCTGATGGGATTGAAGTAGGGCAATTCTAGGAGGACACAGGAACGAGCTCCATACTGTTTCTCAAGTTTACTTTTCTCTCTCGGGGTGGATGCAGCTGTAATCTCACTCACTCTCTCCTTGTGTTGGTCCAGAGTACGAGGAGTCCAATTCGCCATGTTGAATCCTCCACGGTTTGAATTCTTGAATTCCTTCAGACATTTTGAACAACCCATGATAGCATTAGGTAGCAGGAAACCGCAGGTCTTCCTCCCTGCAGGCAGGTCGGCAGCAACGTTCAAAAGCGCCAACTTAACGGTCTTGCCATTTGGGCAATCGTTGGTTATAAGCCTTTTTCCCTGATGCCAGAATTCCTTGAGTTCGTTGACTAGGGGCCTCAGAAAACTGGTAAGGTCGGCAGGTTCTTTACTTAAGTTTGGAATGATACCGTATAGTATGACGTTCTCAAGTCTGTACCGCTCATTTCTGGGTAGGTTAAGTATTGTTAGGTAAATGCCCCCTACTGACATCGAAGCTTTCCGAGAGAATGGTTGAAACCAATCGATATTCATCTGAAGAGCCAAGTTGTTTTCATTATCAAGAAAGCCGTCGTTGTTCGCGTTAAATTCTTTCCATACCGAACCGTCGTAAATGTCAGCAAACACTCCGTTGGGTATCCTCCTGCCCTTCCACTCTCTACATTTCAGCTCAAAACCTGGACGTTTCATCATAACCTGCAAACTCTTCTCGAGCGACTGGTAACAGAATGTCCTGACTGGAAGGAAGGTAATTTCCCCCACAATCTTGGTCTCATAAAACAATTTCCTGTTGCAGCGTTTTAAATCATCACCGATGGTTGTACACCTAATGGGTTGCTGATTACCATTACGATCCGTGTAAAAGCCTAGACCTCGCACACGCTCAGTGGTGGACAACACAGAATGCGACAACGTATAACAGGCCGGGCAGCATACACTGATAGAGTAATTAGTCATCGTTAGGTCTGTACCCAACCATTTGTACATCATCCGCATCGTTTTGGGGAATACTGCCTCCGCTGCTTGTGAAACCCGGTCATTACCTGCTACCGTCAATAATTCACAAATGAAGCACATAACTTTAGCCATTTGCGTATCACTGGTGAAGGTGTGGATCTGCCACTGCAAAAGAAAGAACAGAACCCATGAAAATAGGCTTTGGATATTCTTATTAGGGGTACCACTAACAAGCCTTGCCAATGGGCTAGGACGACCCGTCCCGTCACCGAAAACCACTTTTAAGTGACGGATGGCCCTGTTGCGAATCTTGACTGCCTCTGGATCAAGCTTATCATTTTCTTCCGTTTCTTGGGAATCTTCCATGGTACCGTAATAGTCTTCCATATTATCACCTGACTCCTCATCGGCTTCCATGGGTACCGCCTCTTCAACAGGCTGATTGCGACCCACAGGCTGACTGTCTGCTTCTCCCGGATTGCCGACTTCAGCCTGCCGCTGATTAGCAGCTGCAGCTTCTTCCCGAATACCAGCTCCAACCTGGATACCACCTTCAGCCCGAATTCCCGCTTCAACCTGCATACCACCTTCAGCCTCAATACCCGCTTCAGCCTGGTTACCTGCCTCAGCCTCAACACCCGCTTCAGCCTTGTTACCTGCCTCAGCCTGAAAACCTGCTTCAGCCTGGTTACCTGCCTCAGCCTGAAAACCTGCTTCAGCCTGGTTACCTGCCTCAGCCTGAAAACCTGCTTCCGCCTGGTTACCTGCCTCAGCCTGAAAACCTGCTTCAGCCTGGTTAACTGCCTCAGCCTGAAAACCTGCTTCAGCCTGGTTACCTGCCTCAGCCTGAATATCTGCAGCTTCGGCCTCAAGACCCACTTCTGCCTGATTGCCAGCGCGTTGAGGTAAACCAAATGGGAGTGGTTCTGCAAGACACATGTATAAGAATAAATTAAATGTACAGTCGGGTTTCAGAGTACAGACTTTCCCACCCAATGTTGTTTCTCTGACTCAAAAGCTATGATAGAAAGATGCATGGAGGGATACATATATATAACGTCCATTGTTCAAGTCATTCATTATTTGAACAATTGTTTAATTGTCAAGAAAAGATTTAGGCTGGCGATAATTTTCCAAACACTAACTGATCATTAAGAGTATAGTAGGTATTTGAAAATAATATCTATGCGCACAAGCTAGCTAGGAAGGTTTTGAAGGATATCGATTTCAGGTGAAAGTGACTTTATCTTAGTTATACTATTTATCTGGTACTCACCATGCTCCATAAGATGCTTCCTGTTATATGTACTTTTTGAAACTGCACGTTTACATGTGTCGCACCATCGGTTTCGGCTAGTGTCCATATTTCTTCTGGTTTCTGCCTGGTCACTGGTCAGACCCTTGAAACACCACGATCGCGAGGCCATGGCGAACTTGAGTTAGACAGCAGCACTTCAGGGCGATGAACCTAGCTTCCCCATTTGCAACCGCGACACAAGTATTTATATATGGTACTGACCGACGCCTATGGTCCCACCAGCTGAAAGCCGCGAATTGCCGCGACATGCCACAGCCCCGACCCAGGGGTAGTTGCACTCGAGCTCCTAACCTCAGACACCCGTGTGAAATTAAAGCCGAGAACAGCCTGCCACAGTATTACCAGGAGATTACTGTCGCCTCCAGCCTGGCCGTCACGGTAGCGCGTTGTCGTGATTTGTCGGGCGCGTGAAGTTTCTTCAGCTTTCGAAACGCATCGTCCGCCGTCTGGACTGGTGAGGGCATGACACCTGCCATTAAAACCTAGGGTCTATCCATTAAAGGGCGGTGAAGTTTCCTCAGCTTCCGAAACGCATCGGCTGCCGTCAGGTCGACTGGTCATAGGATTTCATCTGCCTTGAAAACTGAGCTCGAAGTTTAGCTCGAAGGTCAAACCTTAAGCTTTCTGCTACTACTTAGGGCCAGCTTATTTCGTTATATAGTGCGTTTGGTGTACGGCTACGTGAATATCATGAGTGTCAAAATCCTGAGTGCCACCCTTGGTGAGAATCTTCTTAATTACTTTTGTTCTACAAGTGATACGAGTCGATGGCCGACTTTCCAAATTATTCAAAATAGGTAAAACATATGTATTCATTCTGGGGGTCGCCCTTCCTAATTAAATAATATGGCCAGTTTTCTGAATTCTAGGGTGTGGCCATATGGCAGTTATAGTTTATTCTGTCTGTTTGAATAGCCTGGCCATGGTAATTTGGAACGAAGGTGTTTGTTTAAAGTTGAGATGACAACCTTCATGTTCTCTTCTTTCTTTTTTTTTCAATATATAGCTGCCGCGTACTTGGTTCTTGTATCATGCGTGGAATTTGTTCGAGCTGCCAGTGGCGGACACTGGCCTAGGGTCGTTCACAATAAGCCTGGAGTAACCCGTACCCGGTTGGTCAACCTCACTGCTCCATTTACCGGTCACCCTCCACCAAAACACGATGCGATGACCGGCCTCACCTTTCATGACACCCTGCAAGCCTTGTTGGACCAGGACCATACCGTAACTGACACTGGATCTGAAGCCAACCCAGGAGACGGAAACATTAAAGAATTCCCAACTGTGGTACTTCTCTCTTCGTACACTCTTCTTCTTATCCTCGCCGTAGCCTTAATTATTAGCATATTCTTTGTTTGCTCCGGAATTAATCGCATCTTCGCAGATGCTCGTTTTCGTGTATACTTGCTTGTCTCGGGCAATCACAGTGTATGGCTTAAAATAGGCACGTTCCCTGGACATTTTGGAGATTATATCTTTCAAACAGACGATCCTATCACACTGACTAAAGCCGAAAATATATGCCTAGGCGCACGATACACATTTAACTGTGTCATCCAAATGACCGACTGCTATACCGGCACATCGACACGACTGCCCACACATTTAAAGGTTAATAAACTGAAGGACATCATGTTGACAAGATTGATGACTAAGGACATTATACGCTACCAGTTGGTTACCATGGGTATAGGCATAGGAGAGCCTGTTCTTTTGGGGAAATACCGGCCCGGTGAGCTTGCAATTAGTACTAATACTTCAGTCGACTTAAGCCGTGTTGACCTTGATTAAGTCTTGTGTGAAAAATGTTGTATTTTTGTGTGTTTACTACCAATATGCTGCCGAACGTGCGTCAATTGATACAAGTGTTATGGTTATAAATTGAATTTGTAGCTAAATAAAATTTCGGTTTTGGAAAGAGCAGTATGACGCTGACAAGAGCGCTTTTACTCTGGCTCGGGCTAGGGTCAACCCCTTAGGTAATCTGTGAGACAGGCCCCTAATTTAGGGGCCTGAGGCTAAACTAGGTCTGCAACCAAAACTAGTAGTGGAATTAAATGTGGTTAACGCCACAATCTGGCGATCGGGCTCCAACCGAAATTATGGCTATAGCTAATTAAGCTATCGTCCCTTAATAAATCTCGACACCTAAATTGACTTGTTTGTTTTTTAAATTATTAATTTTGCAATGTCACAGAAGCTCCAAGTTACCTATACATAACTCCCGGAGAACTCCCACTTTAAAGGGTTACACTATATGCATGAGGTTTTTTTATTCTCTCACAGAAAGAATATAGGTCACCGTGCCTTACAAATCCTAGAAAGTATTTCGGGTTCATCAGGAGACTACATGGTCACTTGTAAATTTTGATAGGTCCTACTGGCAGCGATGTATTTGATCATAATAAAATTTCTGAAAAATTACTTTTGCACCTTACTGCATGGAATCTAACTAAAAAGGATCCACTAGAAAAGAAGTAACAGTTCTTAATTAAAACCGGCTTCATGCAACATTATTTTTTCATGACTGCGAAATAAGTACGAAGAGATGATTCAAGTCGCATCATTTTAAAAATCGTATATCGAGCTTATGTTTGTTTAAAATACACTTTTTATGATTGATTTATGTTATTATTGATAACAGGCCTAGGTGTCATTCCATTGCTCTTCTAATGGTAGAGACCTTGTACCATAACACTCATCAAAAAAGTGTTGTATTGTAATCGATTTCAAGTTCGTGGTCTATCTTCAAGAAATAGCACATTCGGGTTTTCAACAAAATGACAGGTCATTATAGTTAAATGCGTTTCGTATCGTAAATAAAAAGTATTCATAAATTTAAGATTCACTTATGAGAAGGACCTGGATAACGCGTACGGTTTTAGACTAATATAAGGCGAGTCTTAGGCAACCAACATATCTATAGAAGTACTTCCCTGCTTATCGAGCATGCCACAATCAAAACAAGAAGCGCAAAGTTCTTTGATAAAAGTTTATAAAACGACTATACAATTGAAGAAAGTACAAAGACCTAACATACAGCGTGACACAGACCATACAATTAAACGTAGTGTAAAGAAAACATAAAGATGATAAACATAAACATCACATAAAATAGAGCTTTAAACAGACCCTTTAGAAATAAGTTAAATTGGCTGTGCATCGGCGATACCCGACCGATACGCGGGCTTCACCGCCCAGTCTGGGGTGTTGGGAGGAGGCTGTTGGCGTTTTGGATTATCGTCGGGGACATTTTTCCGCTTCTTTTCCAATCTAACGCCCCGCTGACGGCGGCTAAGTTCTTTAAACTCAATTTCGTCCAGGTGGGCTTTGTAGGCACTCAGCTCATCGCTCTCCCACACGAGCGGTTTGACGCGGCGGTGATATCGCTCGGTCGTCTTCCCGTCTCTGTCGACCGGAAAATAAAGTCCGCGCTCCTCGTCGCTCGTGTAGTCGGGGGTGAGGAGGCGCCTCACGGAATTCTTTCGAGCTTCGTCCCACGTTGTGACGATATTTTCCAACCCCACTATCCGTCTTCTGAGCTTCTGCAAAGTTAAAAAGACACTTTTTTATTTTAATACAGTTACGACATACTTGGTCAAGAACATCCAATAAACACAAACAAGTTTTTCAATATTTCAGTTGCCTTAATTTAAAAGCTGGTCACTGCAGTTAATTTCAAAAGCGTTGCTTTATCCTTGGTCTCTATAACATACAGGCACTTTTTATTAATTGTGTCATATCCATTCTAATTGTATGTCAAGATTATTGTCCAAGGAAGCAAGTAAGGTTACAGTGCTCTATAAAAATTCATAATGTAAAAAAATTATAATTGTTTCCCAAGTTTCAGTGTTACAACCATAAGATCATTTCACAGCCGGGCCCCCTGTTTTAAGCCAAATTGCCGATTCACAGCTACAGCCCCCGGTATAGTTCCGACCGCAGTTCGTACGTATACCCCTTTTTGAACCGAGTGGGTCCCCGGGAAGTCACACCCCCTATACCATAGACCCCCAGTCTGTCTACTCAGATATCAAAGTAGGACATATCATCATTCTTCAAAATAGAAAACAACCCCTTTCCACTGACATTTATACCAAAAAATCGACCCCTTATTCTTCAAAACGCAGACATTTTGTGGCCAAGAAATACCCTTTTTTCGTGAAATTTCATATTTCCCAGGAAAAAAAAGACCCTTATTTTCATATCATGGATATTTGGGATGAAAAAGTAACCTTTTTTTCTAGAAACAAGGACATGTGAATGTTGTCAAAATAGACCCTTTCTTCGCGTTTTTTAGAACAATGATGCGTATCCTTCCACCCAAGGAGTGGACAGACTGGGCATAGACCATAGACATTACTCTTTCTCCTCGGCTTTGCACTTGAAAAGTGTAAAATTTCGGCCTGCCTGAATCGAACTACGTCAAACAATGTTGAGAACAATAGTCCGCAAAAGCCATGATGTCAGGCGGGCCCCTAACGGTCACTGCACGCTGCTCCCGTGCCTAAACATGGGCCGGGCTGGGCCGGGGGTCCCCTCTATGAACTTTAGTAGGACCCAGCTGTCAGATTTGCTATTTCCACTAATAATGCTCGCAAACTTATGAAAACATGTATTTTCATAGGGGAACTATCAATGTGCATTATGATATACTTGAAAAGAAAAAGAGTTAATAAATATCAAAGTTATAGGCAATGTTATTGTCTGTGTGTACGGGTGACCGCGGTCCAGCCGGGTGTTATCGGTGCCCCCTCCAGGGCGGGCCGGGCCGGTGACCGGGGGTGTAGGGTTACCGGGGCCGGTCGTAAAAGGTTTAGGCCCGACACGTGTTGCGGGAGGGGTCCGTGACGTCAGACTTTTGTGGTCTATAGAGGAAGTCTGTAACAAAAATTTATTTACCTCGTTCACGTGGTGACGGATGATAGCCTTTTCATTGTCAGCCTTCATTCGGTTCTTCCGGATTCTGTTGGCCCTGCTTTGGAGGGTCTTGAAGTAGGTGTTGGCAGCAGCTAGAAAAAGAGGAAGGACATGAAGTATGCTTAAAACTGGAGCCATTAAGTAGACAAAGGCAATATAAAGGCAATAAATCAAGGGAATACATGTTAAAAATGCAAAGTGAGGGTCAACATATTATTCACGAATTAAAACCATCATTACACCGGTATTATATTTCTTTGTCCAGATAATAGAACTTACGTTTTTTTCAGATGACTGGGAGGATAACTTAAATTATAAAAGTAACAATTTACAATGTAAGTGGAGCCTATTTAGACACTAAAAACAGATTTCCAGCATTTCAAGCATGTTAAAATTTGTGTTAATTGAAGGACCAATACTTTGGAATCATGGACATTAGATGCATGAAATGTACAGCTGCAGGTTAGTTAACAAAGAAACTTGCTACCTATGGGACTTACCTAACACCTCTTCTCTGGGGGTATCTGGCCCCAGGCACACGTTGTCAACAACGGCCTTGATGATCGCAACGTTATCCGGGTGTTTGATCCCCGCCCTGAATGTTGGAATATATTTATATTGTTCAATTCATCGGCATCACGTCAAGTGCTCTATGACTCTATTAACATGAAAAAATAAAACAGCAAAACTTATATTCAGCTGCAGCTTCTGTTGTTCAGGAACACATTACCCATTGCCTACTTAAAAACAATATTATTTTCTGTACTATTCATGTTGTTATGACGTAATCAACTTACCCAGGGTTCAGGTTGAATCCCCAAGCAGGCTCACCTCTCTTGGCCTTGTAGGCCGAACGAACGAGTTCCTACAAACAATATAATAAGCCAATAATTAATAGTGGACTTCTAACTATATGTCAGTGTACGAAATCATTATGGATTTTCGTTGTTTTCCGGGATGTTCCCTGGCGGCGCGGCAAAAGAGAAGAACATCAGGGCTATACTAGGAATGAGATCATTTCTAAACAAACCGAGAACTATATTAAACGGTAACGTTTTCAAGGTGAGATTATTAGTTAATTATAAGCTGTAAAAACAAACTTTAGAACTTACACATATTTCATTGCGTGGTTTGGGTGGTTTGTCAGCTGCAGCTGGCTTCGCTTGGTTCACGAGCACCTCCACCTGGGCCTTTGCCGCAGCCGCTTCAGCCTCCGCCCTTCGGCACTTCTTCTCCAGCTCCTCCATCCTGGCCAGCAAATGGGCCATGGACGGTTCAGCTGTAGACGTGGAGGGGCCGGACGAGGACGAGTATTCGGGCGTGAACGACCTTTGGGACGTCGTCGACGAGAACGACCCTTGCGATGTCAAGGGCCCGGGCGTGAACGACATTTGGGACGTCGTCGACGAGAACGACCCTTGCGATGTCAAGGGTCCGGGCGTGGACGACGTTCTGGACGTGGAGCTGGGGAACCATGGATGGGATTGGGACGTGGAGGGCGTCATCCCCCAGGGCGTGGATCCGGAGGGCGTGGAGGGCGTGGAGGGCGTGGAGGGCGTGGAGGGCGTGGACGACGATGCGGATGCAGTACCGCCTTGGGAACCACCAAGGCTAAGGTCCACGTCGTTGAGGGTGGATCCCTCTTCCGCGTACAGGGAGTCGTGAAGAGACTGATCCGCAGAGAGATCCGGAAACCCATTCTGAGACCCATACTGACGCGCATCCTCAGACATATCCAACAGCAGAGTACCTACGCCTGCTGATGAATCATGATCGGTTATTTTCTCGCCACCCGGTTTGGGGCTGCTGGTCAAGATCCTGCATGAGCTCGTAGACGGGTTTGACAGAACAGCGTCACTATAATCAGTTGACCCGTTCATGGTGGCAGCAAGTTTTCAAGTGATCTATATAGCCATATGCCACGCCGTATTTATACATGCCGGGCAGGCCCCCCTGTGGATACATGATCTGGTGAAAGCGATCTTTTATCGATGAGGCAAGACTTTGAACATAAGTTACGTGGTAGACGTGACGGGGTGTGGACGGGGTAAGAGAGACTTTTACCATAAGTTACGTGCTAGCCGTGACGGGGAGTACATGGGGTATCAGCGACACCCTCACCGCCGCCCCTTGTGAGGCCTGTTACGTGTCAAGAAGTGTTAAGACTACCCCGCGGGCCGCGTGCCGCGGTACTCCTGTGAGGGACCTGACACAGAAGCTAGTTGACATGCGCCGCCTCAGATGGCCAACAGGTGGACGCGGTCATCACAGACGCGTGTCCCGGTGTCAAACGCGACAGAAGTCATTTCAGATGAACCCCCTGTCGAGCGGCTCTCTGAAGAAAATAGCGGCCTATTAGACGTGCTTCGCACTACCCAGTGTAAAAACTTGTGAAGCCCCCGGCTAGAAGAAGTCGTTTTAGTTGTACCTTACCTAGCGTTTAAGTTGTCGACCGAGGGTTAACTTTTCGCTAAAGACTAGACGAAGCCCTTACAGTACCTGGGGGGTTGTGATGTCGTGTGGGGTGGGGGGTATAAGTATGTGCCTGTACTATACACTGGTTCAGAACAGCCACTTGATGGCCATGGACATCGAGCGACTGTTAAACGCAAGTCTGCGTCTGCGTCTTGTTCAGGAGGAAAGGCCAGTGCTGAGACCTAGTCACCTCCAACCCGCGGACCAATCCGACCATCAGTGGCTGCTTCTCTTGTTAGTGATATACCTGGGGTGGAAATTTATCGGTATCTTCTGGAAATTGGCAGCAGGCTGTCGCTCGTTGGCGCAGGGTCAACGTCGGAGGGCTACAGTGCAGTGCTGTCTGAGAATCTACTGCCGATGGGAAACGCTCCTATTTCCACTGGCTCCCATTCCCGCCGAAATGGAAGCCGTAGGAAGTGCTGCCTGCCCACGAATGATCATCCAAAGACCGAGCATCCTGTCCAAGGCCCTGACCGTCGCCTGGTCGGGCCCACTCACGGTCCATCTGAATGGCAGTGACGAACCCTTGACGTTGGAACTCCCGCAAGAAGTCAAGATTCCTCGTACGGAGCGCGTGCGCCTGAACAAATTTTTCAGGCACAGACTTTGTAGAGCGAGCGTTTGCCTGATAAACAACAGGAACAACATGGCCCAAGAACTACTCCCAGCCGAAAAACTGGGCTGCATGCCTGACGTAGACTCTTGGGTGTGATGAACAGTTATATAAAAGTGTACGATATGTTTGAAGTAGATATGGGAAAATTTTAATTGTGAAATGCATATGTTCACGAAGCTTTCGAGTTACATATGTACATTAGTGTATGGTCAGTAAATACAATTATGGGAAAATAGGCGAAACGTTGACACGTGGACATCATAAAACCTTTTCCGCATGCATAACAATAAAACATTTTGATATCATGAACGTGTGTAGTCTTATGTGGCTGTGACTAATTATAAATGGGAATTCATGAGGATAATGTGAATGAATTGCAGCTGTACATGTGTGACGAAATTATGAGGGCGAGTATATATTCTAAACAACAAAAATCGAACATGAATGAGAACTGATAACTTTTGAGCTGCAATAAAAGGAAGAGTTAATAGCTAATGTATATATAACCAACTCAATTTAAAGTCAAGCGTCTGCATGCGCTTTGAATCCTACGTTGTCTGAAATACAGAATTGAGATGAAAACAAAAAGTGCTGGTACCATTATAAAAGTAAGTCCAATGTTCAACAGGTAAACAGTACCATGCATACTGGGGGGGAGGAATGGTACGTGGGGAAGATGCAAGTCACCACGAAGTTTCTTGTATTCGACCTCATTCAGTCGAATCTCTTTCATGTATGTACGGAGGGAAAGGAAATTGTCTTTTGCTCGCTTAAAAATATCCTCTTGGCGGACTCGCATTTGCGGGCTAAGAGGTAAAATTGGGAATGGTTTATCGTACGAAAAATCCGGGTTCACAAGTCGGCTAAGTGACAGGTTGAGGTGTTGAAGACTAGCAAGGTTGACGGGGAAAACTGTTCTTAAGGGGCCTGCTGTAGAAGGCAAACAGTTAACACTTGAGACTGGAATTTCCCATTCTTTGGCGGACACAGAACAACCACATTCAAAGGCACGAACGCACGATTCACATCCAGGATGGGTTGTTGTTCGGTTGGGGCAGCGCACAACGACCTCGTCTATGTGAGAGAACAAATAGGTCCCTGTTGCAATGACTTGGATGTTCGACCTTCTGAAATTAGACTGAATGAGTATTTTGAAATCACAATAAAGTTTGACAGACTCATGATCACGTAGATAGATAGAAATGAGGCACGACGAGGGAGAAAGCCTGCGAATTGGTAGGTCATAATGACAAAACGGAGAATGGCAATTATCCAGATCTGGGTTGGAGGATACCATGTATTGGGTTGCGGACACCAATAAATAAGCCGGTGTGTTGGAGAGGCGAGTATAATGCCCATGGAAGGCTAGAGGGAAGGTGTTCACTTTTAGAACCTTGAATATTTTGTCTAAGGAAATAACGGGAATCTTCAAAATAGTTTTCAGAACATTTCGCTGTAAAACCGGGGGGACTAAAACAGTTACACTTCTATACATGTCGCGAGTGTTTGGAATATAAATATTTGAACGATTGGACTTGGAAAGGAAAAGGTACCGAATCTTCCTCATATCAGTCTCCGATATCAAAGAGTTACTCAGCCTGTTCTCCGTTAGGTCGCGAATAGCCTGTAGCAAGACATCAAGGGAATAGTCCAGTTTAAAATCCAGTAGACGCAATTCTTGCAAATCTTGCATCAACCTGACCATCAATTCCCGGTTACTAATGTAAGCCTGGAGTCCTCGGGACAAATTGTATATGGAATGAGTGTTCTCTATGATGGCCTGGAGTTGGATTTCCAAAGTGGAGTCAACTACCTTTAGGACTGCATTTATTTTGCCATCGAGGAAGCCAATTTCATCGGCATTTACCTGGTCAGCACGAGTCTGTTGCTTCAAGTCATCGAGTGTGGCCGTTCCAAATAAAGTCTCGGAGAACTTGCCGATTTCTGGAATCAGAGCCCGCTGCTTCCTGGATTTTGCTGATGGAGGTGTTGGCTGGGCCGTCGATTCCAAAATTGATTGCACTTCCCGGAGTCCTTTGGTGACCTTCGCTGCTATAGTCTTCCCAATAGATGTTATGTTATTCAACATAAGTTGGATTTTTCGACACTGTTCCATTGAACCGGCTGCCAGGGTAGCGCCGTGTCTACAATTTAGTGCGGCTGCCTGTTTGGGAGAAGGAGGAAGTGGTAAAATGATATCGACTTCGGTAGTGAAGTACTCATTACCTATGTGGATGGACGGTTTACTCTCGAATACTACACCATAGTTGGTACGAAAACGGTTTACTGTACTGGTGCATAGGCATGGCTTAGCTGAGACAGTGCCCAGGATAAAGAGTCCACGAAGGAGGAGTATGAATACTGTTGGAGCCATGTCTGATGCAGGCTAGAGACCGCTCTAGTCTTTTATTACTTTTTCCCAGTCACGGGAAGGAGTAGACAGACAGTCGCCACGTGCACCTGGGATCTAAAGGTTTTGACCTCCGTGCAGAAACCTTACGTTAATGCCAAAAGAAAAGCCGTGCGAAGAGTATAAGCTTAGGCGTATGCTTGCTAGTAAGCTTTCGTTGGTTAGGGTGTCGGCTTGTTCTAATTGAATTGGAAGGCAGACTTCAAAATGAATTGTTGGCATGGGGTTCCTTAACTTGTGGATGAGAAGTGAGAAAGCCTGTAAATGCCATTACTGCCTGATATTTATAGGTTTTATTTGCAGGTGGTTTATATGGAGTTCAGGCCGATTTAAGTCTGGACTGGCTGAAATTAGTCTCAAACCTTAAGGTCGGCTTTATATCTAACCAGCTTAGACCCAGTTTAAGGTGAATTATTTAGGGTAGTTATATAGGCCGGGAGGTACCTTTTATCCATACAGAAAATGTTTAATGAATTTTTAATGAATCTCATCTCTCACGGATGACTTCAAAAGAAGTTAATTTCAAACACTTTTAATACTCCATCTATGGATGGTAAGGGTAAATGGTTTTCCGGGTGGGAGGGGCGATGGATGGTAGGGTGAAATAGGCCTGTCAAAGATTTAGCTACATGTGCTTTGCAGGCGAACGTAGGTTGGGTATGGAAGTGCCCGACCCAGCAGGTTCCCTGCATGGGGCAACTCTGGCCCGTGTTAACTCGATAACTAACCCCTGATTAATGGCGGGGAGTCCGTCAGATGACACCCAGCATGATACCTGTGTCGCTCTTGAGTGGGTTTGGTGTGAGTTATGTGATTACCAAGATTGTGCCCCTGCCCTTGTCAGATGTCAGAGGGGGGTACAGATTAGATGGGGTGCTTCCGGGTACTTATGGGTGTTAATGGATTAAGGCCGGCCATGATGGACACTTCCAAACTTTGCCGCCGTTAGGAATGGACCTGGTTTATTAGGAAATGTTATGCACAAGGGAACAGGGGAGCGAGGGATAGCTGCAGAATCGCGAAAATGCTTTCTGTCATGTTACTTAAAAAGTACATGGAACTTGTTAACTAATGGTCATATTTAACTGAGACAATTAATTTAAATGAAGTGTGATGCCCAGTGTCTCCTGTTTATTCAGATGCTAAGATCGGGAAAGAAGGTTATTTAGAATGTTTGCAAGAAGTATATATAATAAATTTATAATATTCGGAATTTAAGCCGGATCAGTCTCATTACCATTAGGACTATCATGTTTAAAAGTAGTAGTTGAGGAGAGGGCGGGTTCGAGCAGGTTTTTTTTTTTTTTATAATTTTCCAATTTTTTTTAGGGTCTTTTTGATTTAACAACTTTTCGATTACAAATGGAGAGTTCTCCTTTAAAAAGCGTAACGTCCCGATCCTGTTTAAAATAAGTTAACAATCAACCTCCTCTCTTGACATGACGATTAGGGTTCAGAGTAGTCCTATCCTTATCATTAATTTGATAATACAAGTCTGATGGATGAACGAAAAACGTAAGGCATGAAGGGGATTCGAACCCGGGGCCGGGAGAGATAGCTGGTAGCCAAAAATCCACCGGGTTCAATAATACGATGACGTCGGAAACCAGCGAAAAGCCGTCTAGAGGTCCTTCCGGTTGCAGGACCAAATACGTCGAAACTACGTTGGGGAAAACGATGACGGGCAATGTAAATTGAAGTTGATAGAGACACATCAGTGACAATTGAGGGCGATCAAAATTAATAACTTGTGGTATTGCTTGTTTTCCAAATCGGAAAACCCACTGAAACACAAGGACCGAAGCTACAAAGTGTCTCTTTTTGGTAAACACCTTTCTGGTTGCCCCGATTACACCCACGGTATATATATGTCGCAAACTCTGTAGGTTAGTGGGTCTGGTTGTGCAACCAACGATGAAATGCAATGAACTGAATATGGCACAGATGAGTTCGCCAGACCTGGGTGGTAGGATCTAATCGAACTTGATGCACTCGATTAGCTCCTACCACTCTAAATTTTCATTTTTTTCGGAAGTTTTATTTGTAATAATGGTGTTAAAATGACCAGATGGCCCACGGGCTGGTCAGGGGGGTTGCAGGGGTGGACCCAGGAATTTATAGAGGGGGGGGGGGGGCTGGGGGCAAAGCCTGTCTGCCCCCCCCCCCCCGGATCTGCCCATGAAGGACCTTAAAACAAAGTTAAGGTGGAGAGTTCTAGTTGAAATGGTAAACAATAAATAGGGCGAAATATACAAATTTAGAATAGGTTTATGAGGCTATAACTTGTGAATTGTATTAGTTAGCGTGTTTTATTCTGTTACTGAGTTCAGTAGCTAGGTTGGGAAAGGTTAACGTTGGGACCAAATTATTTATGCCTTATAATGCTTACACGAGTCTCACAAGCGAGTTTAAGAAATCTGGTTTAAAACAGGCTTAAACCATATTTGCTTTTTGGAAATACGCCCTTAAAATTGTTAGCTACAAGTTTGGTTGAACTAACCCTATTTTTTTTTAGAAATAGGCCTATTGGACATCACTTTCATGGGATGGAAAACCATTATTGATATGATATATGTGATAAGATTTCTCAAAAATATTACTTTCATTTCATGATAAGGGTTGTACCCAACATCATGGGAGACAATTGCTTCATTATTGATTAATCATAGAGGTTATAAAGTTAAATCACGCTTTATCGCTGTTTTTACGCATTTGATTAATTATTATGAATTATTTTGATTTTATATAACTTTTGTTTCTATATGTAAGGGCTATTAAAACTAAATGCGCTAATGATATAGGCCTACCAATGTGAGCGATACAACCCTGTTTTACCCTAGTTGTGTGCACACTATAGGCTACTCCTTCTGCGCTTCAGCCTCATCTATTCTTATTAGGTCAGGAAACTGAGTATTATTTTTGTTGAGCTTGGAAACCAATATCAACCGGCGTTTATAGATTATATGCACAAATGTGGGAAGGCCAGTGTAGCCCTGAAGTTGCCCTTTTTAAAGGTAAATGAATAAGAATGAACGGTCGGTGGTTATGTCGCGCATTTAAACTTTGTATGGCGGATTTTTATAGGCTCATTTTTGATAGAACACGAGAAGTAATATAATAAGAAATTCCAAACGAAATTTTCAGATTGTGGAGCCAAATTCCTTAATCCAATCGTGAGTGGGGGGGACTGGGTACGCCACTGCTGGCAATTATATTGGTGCCTGAATGGAGGGTAGGTACGTTAAGACGCCGAGAAGGTTGGGCGTGTGAAGAGAACTATGAGCGGACGGGACTATTGTGACACAATATAGTTAACACCCCCTGACTTACACTTATATACACGCCAGAAGGGGAAGGGAAACTTTGAGGTGGGCGCAAAAGTATTACCTAACACGCCCACTGCTATGGGTGGTATAATGATACTTTGATTTTTCAGGGATAATGGTGGAGTAAGACTTACACTCCTTGACACGTTTTAGAGCAAGTGGTTTCAGACACGCCCGAGCCTGTCTAATGTATGAGTTCAAATTCTTCCCGTGATAGGCTGGCTCTTCACTTTGGAAACAAGATACTGCAACTTATATGTTGCCTGGTTTGAAATGGCAAGATCTTAGCAATTTACGGCAGAAAACAAAGAATTGATGACATATTTTAGCTTCAAACTTATCATTGTTAAATATGATATGGACAAACAATAACTATTAAACATTGTACTACATTGTTCAAAGTAAAATGCATAATAAAAATATTGGATATTAGATTTTCTTCATAGATAATATATGATTTATTTCTATAATCTTAAATGTTATGATAGCCCATGACCTGTCGTACACTTAAGATCTTAAATGGACATCTTATCTTAAAATATCACCCAAAAAACCATGGTGTGAAACGGTTTTATACTGCTCATAGAGCAGACAGATATCTTAAGTCTATAAAAATACTTTGTTAGAAATGCAAAGGTCGTAATTGCTTATTTAAGATTGTATCTTCACCTACGATCCTGATTTGTACAGTGTGAAACGCCCCCTTACTCATGTTAAACAAGAGTGTTGTGTATTATTGTTTGTCGTGGGGAAGTGTATAATGAACGGTTTCTTCTTATTACTTCATGCTTTAAGTAATCAGTTAGTTAGTGTCCCTGCATAAAAGTTATAGTATGCTAACCAGTGATAGAGGGTTAGACTTCATTCAGGGTGGTCAGGTCTAGTACCCCTTTCACACTTCACAGTGAAGGGAACTGCAGTGTAAAATACGGCCATTTCACATGTCCATCTCCTGATGGTAGGATATGTATTTACACTATGGATACATATTACAACACCTTGGATTTGTATCATTACATCGTGGATTCTTAGTATAACACCGTGGATTCGTATACTAAGAATGCGGGTCGCTTTGCTTCCATACCTTTTACACAACAATTGGAAAGAGAACGGAACCTTTTTCTATAGTGCTGCTCCATATGCCAATTCTAGACTGCAGTTCCGAAGTGCATTGATCAGCTGTTGATGCGCATTCTAGAATGCTGTTCCTTTCAGATAAGACCCAGGAAGTGCATTGACGTGGTTTGGTGTGCATTGGCAGCTTATGTGTGAATGGGGTAATAAAGTTACTGAAGAGACTCACTTCCAGAGGTTCAAATGTTTATTAAGAATCCATAGAAAGGTGAAGGTATAAGTATTCTGCTACATGATCTAGTCCAGCTCCAGTTTCATTCTCTCTGGCATAGTCCTAGACAATCACAATAGCACTCTAACTACTCTCTGATGTTATACATTCCTAGTCCACTAGTAAAGCGCACTGCACACAGGTGTTTCTCGTTTAACAACTTTATGGTCACCATGAAATACCACCAGAACTCACTTAGTCTACCTAGCTCCTGTAAAGGTGTTATTCCTTTAGCTCAGTCTTTTACTCACCCTAGCTATCCTCCTACGACTACACTTATATATAGTATCCCCTTTATTGATTCCTTCTCCTTCTAGCACAGTACCCCAACAGGTAGGTGAAAGTGCCATACAGTTACTCACATCAGTTTGATGACAGTCTCAGCTCCCCTTGGTACCGTCCTATATGTATGTATCTTAAACTTGTCAGTCATTTCATTATTTGAGTTCAACTATTATTTTAATATTCCATTTTGTTAGTGCTCATAACATAGGCCTATTGGTGACCATCCCTTCTTCTACCGTTTCTATCAAATAAATATATGCTATCACTTTCCATAAGTATCACTATTCTATTTAATAATAAATAAGTATTGCTCAGCATAGGGTGTACTCACATCGCATTTGCCTGAAGTATCTGCCTCAGTGCAATGTTACCCATTTCTTCTCACATGCAACATCTTGTGATATATCAGCACCAACTACCTCCTGGTTATTAAACTGACATGAAATGTTTGAGACATGAGCAGAAATCAAATTCCTATATGAAAGAACATTTATGAACACTATCTTACTGGGCCTCAGGCGTAAAAAGATTATATATAGATAAGGACAAACATCAATAGACTGTTGACAGTGTGCATCCATGCTGAGGTTATGCAAGAGTACATGCCAGAGGAGTCCAGCACTAAGAGTGTCTATCATAATTGTTTATGTGGGTTCATGCCTGAATAATGTAAAGGCTGGAACCCTTTGAGCAATTGAACTAACATTCTGGTTGTTGTCCGTTCTGATCACCAAGTTTTGGTTGAAATGACCAGAAATTGTCAAACATTACCAGAAATGGCGTTCCCATTGAGCAATCCGACCAGAAATCTATCTAAAGAATTGTCAATTGCTCGATAAATGTCCGACAGTGTAAGATATATCACTTATCTAGTAATGTCTAATTCAACCAGAATCTTAGTAGAATCGCTCGGTGGGTTCCTACCTTAAGGAGTGTTAATATGGAAAAAAAATAGTTATGGATGATTTAGCTACAATAATTATACTATTTTGGAAAGGTAACGCATGCTTGTATTCACTGTAAGCACAACGTCTCAGATTTTGACAGAGGTTCTGGAGTTGGTTTAACCCAGGTTAAGCGCATGTTCGTAGGACACCTGTACCATGGATTTTGTGCTACTTATTGAAGTCAAAATATGAATACAATCTAAAATCTAAAAGTATGATTATATATCCTCAACATAGATCCTGAAAACATTCCAAATAAAAACATCGAGCATGCAACGTCATGTTGTCATGACAACATATGATTAGGTCATTTGACAAATACAGGTCATTGAAAGTTTGAAAAAAAGTATTTCCCTACTATCTAATAAAATATTTCTTGACAAAATTAGGGTTTTAGATGCTATTTTAATTTAAATCATAAGTCATTTACTCTAGGATTATGTAAACAAAATATGGAGTAGACTCCCATTAATATTGAGTATTTCATACTTTTAAAGCTATTTCTGGATTTTAGAATGCATTTTTATTTTGTCGTAACTCTTCATGAGAGATAAAGACAAAATTAATGATAAAGAATAACCAACAAATTGTGGTGTATGTTAACATCATAACCCAAAAAATAAAAATAAGGAATTATTTTTGGACCCTCTAAGAGTGGATTTTATGATAAGTGGTTTTCCACTAAATGGATGGGTAGAACACCTTTTTAAGGTGTTTATTAGAATTATATTTTTAGAATTAATGTTATGATTTATTTGTTATTGTGTATTTGCTTATAAGAACCAAGTTTTCCATTGAACTGAGATTGAACTTAGGTTATTTTGAATATAAAAAAAATTGTCCACTCAGAAGACTCAGATTCAAACTTTTGATCAGCTGTGGATATATCAAACTCAAGCATACTTAGTTTGTCAAGTGAGGTCTCATTTCCATTAAAACTGCATTTGTTTTACCTCCTTTGTCCATATGTGTACGTGTTTTGCTAATTGAAAGTTGAGCTCTTTATTTCTGCAAGATAGTCATTTGTAAATTTGGATGTTTCTGACTATAGTATTAGATTTAAAATATTTGTTTGGTTAAACTTGGTTTTCCTGATCCAACGTTATTGCAAAACACTCCGCTTGACTATCCACTATTCCAAGATTACATGACCTGTTAGATATAAAGTCGACAATTCTCCAATAAACTCTGCACACAATTGACATAGACATCGAACATATCATCAGTATGAAGTGAAAGGGGAGAGATGGCTGGATGGATTTCGGTTTACTACAGTATCTCCTTATATTTAATTTCCAATACCTGACCTCTATCATTCAGTCAGTGAGAAATAAATCAGTCAATAAGTGTCAGAGAGCCAAATACAAATTGACCTAGATCATTGCGAGACGTCGGATGATAGTATTTGGTAGCGTGTTGTTAATCGAGACCTGGGAAAAATGGGTGGTTGGGACTCGGATCCCTTGAGATAATTATGTTGGGTTCAGGGGTATTGTGACCATGTGGTTTCGGCTCAAGTAAAAAGTGAGAAAAAGATGGGGGGTTGGAAGATAATCTTTTTTGAACAGCAATGGGTCCTGCTGTCAGTGCCAACCCTTGCAAGAGAGAGACCCATAATGCAACAGACCACAGTGGTCCATGTCATAACCCAATGCTTGCAACAACAAGACCACAGCCAGGACTTAGACATGGGTCTCGCAACAGCAACATTCTTAAGGTTTTCATAATGCCAACCCTCGCAGTAGTGATGGTTTTGAACACATTTTTAACACATTTAATTGAATGATGAATACATTTCCACCATTTACCTGTTATATATTTTATAAGCAGAACGACACAGCTATCATTTGCTGAAAACAGAATATTAAAATAATGATCCCAAATATCCCCCTCACACATTTGAAAAACGTGTGCAAACCATCACTGTTATACTTATAGGCAATTGTGACGTTCCTCGGTAGTTCGGGGTTTCCGGTTTCTACCACCGAGGGACGGGGGGGGGGGTTATTTCTGTTCTTAGCTGGGCACGGAGGCCGAGCAAGAAGCCGAGGTGCGAGATCAAGAGTCGTGCCTCGCGCACGAGGGGGGCTGAGTGGGTCGGTCGGGGATCGGTATTCGTTGAAGGGGGGAGGGTGTGTTGGTCAGATCGGGCCGGGGGGTTGCAGCCATCAAGCGTGGAGGACGGCGGAGGGCAGAATTGTTGTTATGGTAGGGGTCCAGGCCGGTGCTTCTATTCGTCACTCAGGCCGGAACTAGGGGAGCTCTACTCCTTCGTTCCCTGACCGGGAGTCTCGGGCCAACGGCCGTCTATGTTTTGGTCGCATGGGGCCGAGCCGGTTGCGCCTTAATGCCTCCGGTCAGGGGATTGCCGCTAACTATTTCAGGCTTCTTTGTCTGGCCGGTCTTCCTTCCTCGCATCTTGGTTTACGGTCCCTCGGGCCTTCGGACCCCGCACTATTTTAAGCCTTAGTTTTACAGAACTTTACCAATATTACATAGATTTCCTATTAATTTAGTCCATATTAGATCATCTGATCGATTGAAGTCCTCCTAAGGAGCTATTAGAGGAAGAAGACACTTGTGAACACCAGGAGTACTGTGTAGGAACTCTTTATTTTCGGGCCTCACCGCCCCTTTTATACCTTAGCAGTCAGCTCTGATTGGTTATTTCATATCACGTGATCATAGTGACGTCACGCAGTCATACTGACGTCATTTCCGGTTTACATTATTTCTCGGGTTTCGGGTTTCGGGTTCCGTTCCCATTACATAACGATATACTTAAAGATCTACCGCATCGATTTACATTCACATTCTTGCTTTGACACCTGATGAATACCCATTCATCACACAATGTTGGATTCCATCGCTGTTCAACTCAGCTTGGTATATATCATCATTCAATTAAATGTGGTCAAAATATGGTCAAAACCATCGCAACAACAGGGGTTTGCATTTTGAAAACCTTTAGGATATCACTGTTGCAAGACCCAAATCTAAACCCTTGCTGTGCTCTCACTGTTGTGGGAATTTGATTATGCAACACACCACAGTGGCGCATCACATAATGCCACTCGCAACAGCGAGTGTTGGAACACACAGCGAGGCCTGTCCCTGTTCAACAGCAAGTGAATCAACCTTTCCTAACAAAAGCAAGGGTTGGCACACCCATTTTCTATGTCCCAAGGGGGACATTTTGGGGTGTTTATTTTAATATTCTGATTTCAGCAAATGATAGCAGTGTCCCTCAGCTTATAAAATATATAGGAGGTTAGTGATGGAAATGTACTCATCAGTCAATCATATTCAATTCAATGTGTGTGCCAGAACACCAAAACAGTCATGGAACTAAATAGTTTGTGTTATTTGAGGCGATTTACACCAAAGAACAGAAAAACAGTCATGGAACTAAATAGTTTGTGTTATTTGAGGCGATTTACAATTCAAGGCCCTCAAAATTACATAATTTTGTGTCATATTTCGAATATCTACTTTTGTTTCATAGGCCGATTTACTTTCAAGTCATATTTCTAGTAATACCTAAATAATTTATCTCATTGTTACAATTTCAAACCAATGTCTAAATGTTCTGCAAAAATCCCAGGGGGCAAAATTGGGGCAAATTGGGCAAAATTTTGTCAGGGCAAAAGTCCTTAGGGCAAAAGACTTAGAACCACTCAAATATACATTATGTGTGTGAAGAATAACAAGATTATTCCAGTATAATGGTCAGCGGATTTAGCCTTCCGGTCCTAACAACCAACATTTCTATGTATCCAGGATATTTGCCAAGAGACGCTCCTAATATTCCATGACATCACTGCATGTCTGTGTGATGCCATCAACGGCTGCGTTTACTGTCCGCGGGTCGCCGGCATTGTTTTAATCTTTCTCTTATGGAATGTATTTATTCAGTACCATTACGTTTGTAGTAGGTTATTTTCACTCTAGACCACCAGTAAGTAATTTACTGGTCTTTGTTACCAATTTTAGGATGTTTATGGCGATAAAGCCAGTTTTGTGATCATCTCAAGCCCAAACCTGCCTTCCCTGCGAACATTATATAAATATACTCCATACAAATGCACTATTATTGCATTTGGATGAAGTATGTTTTTTATGACTTAGCATATTCCCTTCCTATTGTTTTCCCCTTGGTTATTGTCTGCATGATTATTAGATAGCAGTGGCCCTTTGCAAAATGATCGATCACAACAATGAAAACTTTAATGCCACTTTAAGCACTTGTGCTTAACTGCGACATCATTGTTACATCATTCTTGCAAATTCGCTCTGAAATCTTTTCATCTGGTTCAGATCCTGTAAATTGATATAGGATGGGAAAGTTTATGTCCATATCTTGTGGCCAGTCACATGATGAAGTCATCGCAACAGCAAGAGTGTCAAACCAAGTTAGATCTGTGGCCCGTTGCACAATACCTATCGTTGTTACAATATCCATTGTTGTTACGACACCTTTCACAAGCAACTTTGTGCATAAAAGCTGTTTAAAATGCTTGTTAATAAGCTGTTATTTTTATAGAATATTGCCCTACGGTGCCCCTTCATATATCAATTTGCAGAATTCAATTTGGTCCAGTTGAAACAGAGGTATTAGGGAGTATCATTATTATGATAACTATCGTTGTAACAAGAACTTTCTTAAGTTCATGTTAAGTGACGCATCGTATAACCAAACGCTTGCAACAGCGGGAGATTAAAAATGGTTAAGTTTTTCTCTTGTTGTTTTGCACACATTTTGAACATATTTAATTGACATATAAACACATTTCTACCACTCACCTCCTATATATTTCATAAGCTGAAGGACACTGCAATCATTTGCTGAAAAGAGAATATCAAAATTCACACCCCAAAATGTCCCCCCGGAACATCAAAATCACTCCATTTTGAACAAGGATAGGTCTTTTAAAATGTACCAATCCTCGCAACAGCCAGACCTTTAATGCGACGCAGCAAAGAAGTTATCATTATTATGATAGGTCATTGTGCAACAGGCCACTGGGTCTCGCTGTATGACTCAGAATTGTTTGTTGTTGCACAAATCTAACAACATTTAGCACCCATTTATGATAATTTCCCTGTGCCCCGTCGCATAACCAAACGCTTGCAACAGCGAGTGATTAAAAATGGTTTAGTTTTCCTCTCGCTGTTGTGGACACATTTTGAAGACATTTAATTAACATATAAAGACATTTCCGCCACTCACCTCATGTATATATCATAAGCCGAAGGACACAGCTATCATTTGCTGGAAAAAAGATTTAAATTCACACCCCAAAATGTCCCCCCAGCACATCAAAAACACTCGATTTTGAACAGGGAGAGGTCTTTTGAAATGCGCCAATGTTCGCAACAGCGAGACCCGTTATGCAACGGGGCACTGAGATGAGAATTTCTGAATTATTTGATCTATATTGATCTGTATTAATTTCAGAATTTTTTACAGAAATAAAATCTGCCAAGTAGGACAGTCACAATTCAACAGCAGAAAAACAGCAATGTCACTGTTGCGAGAGCACAATGACAACTCTGGCAGTTTGACCAAGTCATCACGACAGCGATACCCATTATGCAATGGGCCACTATCAAAATTACAGCTCATAATTATATATACATCATTATACATCTTTTTCATTAGTAGATGCCCCCTGTTGGCTTCAAATTGAAACATTTTCTTAAGGCTTTCCCATACTTAGGGTATAGGAAATGAATAAAGGTGTGAGAGTTGTGACCTAGTAGGGCAAATAGGGGACTTAAAACTAGTTTTCTGGACTATCTTTACTAATTTTAGAATAACTTTTCATATAATGTGGCTACAGTATTGAATGATATATCAATTTAAAGCTAAGAACTTACCTTTTCCAGATGTGCAACAGATGTCTGTTCCAAATGAAATGTTTTCATTCTATAGAACTAAGTACAACCTACAATTTTATAAAAAGTTGCCAATAATGTTAGGCTCCAATGTTAAGGGCTATAAAAATATTTCTGAACCGTTTCAATTGCTTGTAAAACCTGCATTTTCCAAAAGGACATTTCATGAGGATTATTTTAATATGTTATTTGTGACTATAGTCAGCACCAATAAAAAGTTATTCAGTTTTGAATGGAAAAGATAAAAGTCCCGAAAACCACCTTTTTTGCCCATTTGGCAGCCCTCTTATAACACTAGATTACACTCCAAATATGAACAGGATTATAATTATTGTTCTCTGTTCATGCACATTAATATTATATTTTTGTGTGCTACTGTAAATAGCAAATGTTTTTTGTTAATCAGGTACACTAGACTGACTTATTTAGCATGTAATGTTGAAAAAAAGTATCTGAGGTCTGATGAAAGAACAGAATCTAAGGTCAATGAAACATACAATATGCATTGTTGTTGGCCATTACATTTTGTTACTGTCTGAGACTTCCATTGACTTTTGAGCAGACAATATGTTTTTAAATATTATTCCTTACCAATTTGAAGGAAATTGATACTTAACTACATCCTCTAGGTGAATTAGAAATATTATGATACCTATTCATCAATTTGATCAGGAATAACAAACTATGAAATGGGTGCCTACCAAGTCCCCTATTTGCCAACCTGACCTGGCAGAGTGGGGTACTGCGCAGGTTCGTGGGAAAGGTGTATAAATATTTGTTTTCTATGTGTGTATTTTTATAACGATGATTGTTTTGGACAACAAACACCCTCGTTATTAACCAACTATTTTGTTCTTTCGATTGGTATTGTGCTACAGCTACAGGTAAATCACAGTTGGAAAGTGCTTAACATTTTTTGGATGCTCACTGCTGTTTAAATTATCCACTTAAGTTGTACAGTATATTAATTTTATAGAATAAAGGCTTCTGATGCTCAGCAATCCTTCATTTTCAAATGGTAGGCCTATGCAATTCAGATGGTGAGTTTGATGTATCATGTCTTAATATCTTATCAAGAAAACGTATTATATAAAATTGTACTCTTAATCTGTAATACATAAGAAAATGAATCATGTTTCCACCTCGTTGTTACCTCCCTAATGACCTTCAACCACTACATAATTATACACTAAACATCTAGCGGAAATTGGCCCATCTAGTATTATAATCAATTTACAATTGATTGTACATATTTCAATAGTATTGCAGCTTGCATATGAATAAATAGGAGTCGTCCATTCCAAGTATTATTTACAGGATGTCATCCTTCTCAGATGGACATGTTCTCTTCAGTTAGTTCAGACAAATAAAGTCTAATTTCTGACATAGATATTTTACTTCCGGGACTTCCATTCCAAATGTGCCATGCCCATCAACATAATTTCCCCTTCTTAGAATAGGCCTGCAACACATATAAAATGTACCTACGGGTTTCTGCTTAAAGATAATATAATAGATCAACATCATTGGAATCTGTAGGAGCAATCTTCAGGGAAACTAAGCCAAACGTTATCCTTTAAGATGTAAAGCATAAAGAGTACCAATAAAATGTACTTCTGAAAACGCTGGGTTCCGGTGCCATCTGATCAGGGCGAATCGTTGTTACCTTGATCTGGTGACAAGCACTGGAGAAGGCTTTCTTAACAAAACCTTGGAACGGGCAATTGAATATTTCATCGTGTTACTTTGAGACGTAAAGAAATGTCTCCTCCGAATTCAATTAAACCCTCCTTTCTCTTTGTATTCCTCTTCTTTTGGCTTGAAAATATATAGTCGCCAAGGGTCCGCCAGAGTCACCAAAATCATTTGTTATTCATCGTACAATGGAATTATCCATTCATTTCATACTAAGGATCTCATAAATTATTTTTTCTGTGTTGCATAGTTGTGTGGGAGCGGGGAAGATTCTCTGAATAAGGATCTGCTTTCTCTTTGTTTTTGGAATTGCCCTGCATGGTGTGATCATGATAAGAGCTCTCTGGTGTCAAAGATCGATAGGACATTTTCACGAGGGAAGGGAAGGAAAAATCTGTAGTCTATTAAAAAGGCTAGGTCACACACATGGAGACAAGGAACTCTGCTTCGGTTGGGGATTTTTTTTTTCAAGACCGAAACAGCTTAAATTGATCCATATCTCATTTTGCAATTAAAAAGGAGAGTTCTTAATTTCTCCTAAGAAAAGATCATGGTCGCACAATATCCATATTATTCTTCACGTAAACAAGAATTGCATTCCTTTGGAAAGACTTTTAATAAGTCAAATAATAAAGTTATGGAAGAAAAATCTTACAGAGAAACACGATATTTGGTCCAACAAAGCATTATTAGCTAATGTTTTGCACAAACTAACACTGCACGTGTCCGCCACACTATATATATGGCACTGTTACCTCAGGTTTATCTATTTCATCTTTTTTTTTATATGTGAATAGTATTGCAAAAAGTGATTTTCTAAAAGAATCGCGAAATCTCATAATTATGTAATGAGATAAAGATTATTGAAGTTTGATACTCATTTTTGTTACAAAGGGTGATTATGCGACCGTCAAATAAAATATAGGTCTTAAAGATGAGAGCCGTTGGATGTTTTTTTCAAATGCATGGTCTGCTGCTTAGGTTATATGAAAGTATTTGGAAAATGATTAGGAATTATGAAGGGATACATGGTATACAATGGCTTCAATCGTAGAACAGTATTGTACTGTAATGGTTATTGGGAAAAGCTTTGTCTGAAAGTTCCTCCAATAGCCAAAAGCCCAAATTCAGAAAGCCCATATTGACATGAATAGAACGTCAACTAAGTGAACGCTTTGGTTCTCCCTCTCTGTCCATCAGTTTCGGCCGCATCAGGTCGGATATTCCGTACATTCGGTATGCATGGACGATAAATCCGAAATAGCTAGCGATTGGGTAGAGTCGGATTAACTTGAATACAGGCTTTTGGGCCCTTGGCCCCCCTACCGACATGGCAGACACACAATTTCCCCCTACTCCATTCAGATGTCGTTTCCTACCTGTCTCCCTCCCTCCCACCTCCACTTATGTCCGCCGCTGTTTGCAGAGCACTAAAGACCTAACCTACATAGTACGTGATTAAGGCCATACAAAATGTGAATGTTGAAAATATATTTTTCCATGTAGCGTCTGTGTAATTGACAATTATATGTTTTGCACAATTGTATATTTTTGTGGACATTTTACATGAAGCAATGGGTATGGGTATTAACTGCGAAATGCGTTTCGAATGGCTTTACCCAAACAGAATCGATTTAAGATAACTTTAAGATCGTTTTCGTAACAGCAATAGGTTTCGTAACAACAACACTTTAATATCTCTGGTTCTAATGGATGAAATTAAATTCTATGAATTGATGTATCAAGGGGAAAAAATAGAAAAAGATCAGTATAGTTACAACTCATCGAGCACATTCTAAATAACTCTTTTTAATTGCTATTATGATAAAAGTAACAGAGGATGGCTTGATGATCGGAAAATCGACCTACATATTTGTGTTAATTGTTGCAATAGAACCGTGTTCTCATACGTGACATCTGACCGCCCACCTTGATAATTGTATATTCTTATTTTTCTGAATGGATAACTCGTTTTCATTCAATAAGTGTTCTAAAGTTATGACCATTGGCAAATTAGCCAATTTGAACTGCACAATGGAGTGAGGTCGACCGGACCTACCCAATCCGGCCTATTGAACAGGGATCACGTTTTTACATTTACACAAGCTAGAGGCACTAATGATACTGCAACACTGTTATTATAGTTATTATTCAATGAGCCGTACGCCTAATGACCTTCCGCGTGTTTGTGACGAATACCTGCTACGTCATGGCATGACCCAAATCCTTCCCATTAAATAAGTAAATCAATGTTTTTCTTATTAGTGTGTCAGCGAAGTTGTATAGCCTTGAAACAGTGTTGTGAAAGCTTCACAATTGATACGCATTTTAAAAAAAACACCTAGACAAGACAAACAGACGATGGAAAGTAGGCGTGTAAATGTCGCCCTTGTCATCCGGAGTTGTTCACCGATAGAAAGACTGACAATATAATGCAGGCATGAGAATAGCAGTCATACCACCGCGTTAAGCTAGACCATCTAAGAATAACATATTGTTTTCCAAGATGAAGGGTCAAAAAGAAGGAATTATTTCCTACTTTAGAATATCATTTTCGAATATCAGGATCGTCTTCTCTTTGTTTTCTTTGAAAGAACGGGTTGGTTTTATGTCTTGGATAAGATAATGCAAAGATGAATAAGCAAAATATTGCATTAGCCCATGTGTAAGATTACATGTTTGTACGAATTGATTTCAATCGTAGTGAAGACGAAAACAGTGTGCTTTTGATCATTGCAACTATTTATTTGCAACAAGCTATGGTTCTTCTCATGTCACTCAATCCCGTTGAAAATCAGACATCTGAAAGTCTTTTGGTGACAAAATTGAGACGTTAATTAATAATATATTTTGTATTTCATCCAGGGATAGATTATAGATAACTAGTAGCGAGGATGAGAGTAGCTTTGAGAGAGAATGACAAGTGATCAGTGAAGAGCACCAAAGGCGAGACGTAGATCACACTAGTGAGTATGGAGGTTTAGGAAGCCAACAGGAGAATAAATCAGCCAACCCTAAGCTCATGAATCCTGTAGGCCAAGTTGTTTTCAACATAATCGAAGCAATTTATCCTTGCCGGCTGTTTTTCCTGTTTTTCCGGAAACCCATAACCAAGGTGTTTTCCGTTTCAAGACGTATTGACCTAAGCGGCCCTCCGCTGGTTGCCCCCTGCTGGTCCTCACCTGACATTGACCCGCCATATTGATCTGGGCGTAAAACGCTGTGTCACGTTGTTCCCACTCGTCATGCGCACAATGACACTCAATACAGACCTTGATGAAGATCAATGGGACGAGTAGTGATTGGAGGGGCCACCAGGGGGCTTTTCAGGGTGACAGCTGCCCCTTACTGGCCCCTTTTTGGGTCTTGGGGTTGATTTAAAGGTAGGGTCATTGGGGGGTTATGGGTGCGGGGGGCATGGCAAGGTTTTGTGGGTGGTTTGAATTGAAAGTCATGGTCCCATGGGTCTTCAGTGACTTATATTTTGGACTTTTTTAAGCAATCCATTCAGTAGGCACCAAGTGACGTGACCACAGATAACGTGAGAGCTTTAAGCCCTATACCCACTAAGCGACTTTAACGGCAGCAGGCAACGAGCGATTGTTTAATGTTAGAATCAGCTGATTCTAAGGGTCACCTGTAAGTATAGTACGTGTATATTAGAATGTGCAGGTTTGATCTGAATTGCCGGTAAAGTTGGCCGATTTTGAGGGCAGAATCGGCCGGTTTTAACAGCGATCTGCCGGTCGACTCATGGATAATTGCCTAGTGGGTACGGCCCTTTGCTCTGATGCCATTTTTTCATGACCAAAGCAGATCTTCAGGTCTCACAACACTGACTGCAACAGTTACCAGTTAAACGTCTTATGTCCTTTTGTGGTAGCAACGTATTATTTCCATATATGGAAGCCATTTATCATTGGCCAAATGTCTCTTATTTAGGAATTTTCTGGTGATACACTTGGTGTCACTCATCTCCCCCTTAAGCTGTGTTTCCATTTGGATGTCCGACTTATGAAATATGCCTCTTTAATCTCTTCCTTCATAATTTTTTACAGTTGTCTGGTCGAACATTTATAATGAATAATCTCTAGTTTTTTTTTCAATAAAACAATGTTTTTGTGATGATTATAACATCAGTGGCAATATTTGCAATGGTCCATGAAACCACTCAGTTGAAACAAGCCTTTACTTTACCTTGATGCACATGTGTCTGGTGGTGGTCTGTCCCGTAATTACACGTCCATCAGCCCACTATTCAGATTACAGGTCTGATTTGTAAGCTGAAGTCCGGTAGTACATGTAGTTGTCCGTCTCTTCGTATAGGGGACGTTGTTAAGACGCTATCCTACATACAGCTGCTATCCAACAAAATCCATTATTTGTCACTTAGCAGCAGTGTAAAGAAGCTATCTCTCAAACAGCTGCTATCCAACAAAACATTTTGTTGATAGTGTTAACCACCAAAAATGCTTAGTGACAAAAATATCAGGAGAGGTGTTTATGTGGCAGAGGGGTAGTATACCCAGGGTATTGAGGGGAATTGAGGGGGGGGGGTAGTGTACCCAGGGTATGGAGGGGGTAGTGGGGATAGTGTACCCAGGGTATGGAGGGGAAAGGTGGGGTAGTGTACCCAGCATATGAATAGGATATTAGGGGCTAGTGTACCCAGGGAATAGAGGGTACCTCTCATTGTATCTATTGTCAATTGATTAAGAATAGATAGGTTTGTCACTTAGCATCTCTTTGTAGCTTAGCATCTCAAGAGGACGCTAATGTTTTGTCACTTAGCATCAATTTTGTGGCTTAGCAGCTTGTGCAGCTGCTATCCTACAAAAAGATGCTAAGTGACAGAATTTTGTTGGATAGCATCTATTTGTAGGATAGCATCTTAACAGACGTACACTGAAAAAAGTGGAAAGTTAGAAAGTTAGTCAAATCTGGCTTTGACCAGCGAAATTCTGGGTTAGTCAGTCAGAGTCTAACTTTCTAACCTTTATGTTTGTACATCTTCCTATGAATTTACTAACCCCTTAGTCATATTGACTAACTTTCTAACCCCAAGGTTAGTCAAGAAGTTTTTTTGGCCTAAATCTTTAAGTACAATGAAATCGTTATAATTATTCATTATGAAACAATAATTGCTATTTTGCAATACTCTAAATTGGCAAATCCCTTAGTCAAATTGACTAAGCTCACTAGTCATAAATTACAAGCTATGCCCAAGCTAAACTGGCCAACTGCATGGCCCACGCCCCTCCCTTTTTTCGGGAAAATTTTGCATTTTTCTGATGTAAAACTCGGCCAAAAAACAATGAAAGATTTGTTTTCAAAAAGCACACCCCTCCCCTTTTCAAAATGCTGGATCCGGTAGTGAATTGAACTCAATAATTTTCTTCGTATTTAAGTGTTTTCACCACGAATATTACAGGTATAGACCCCTAAATTCGACACAGCCCTTTTTGGGCATAGTGGCATGTGACAGGGCTATATTTTTCAATTCAACAGGTGACATAGCACATGTCCCGTTTTGTCCTGAATGTCTGGGACCCATGGGCCATGTATGTTACCTGTAGCTATAGCTAAGTGGTTAGGGCATCAGACTGTTGCGTCAGAGAACCAGGTTCGAGTCCCAAGAGGGCACACGTTTTTCATCAGGAATGACTAATTTTTTTGCATTTGGGTTAGTCAATCTGCCAATGGGTTAGTCAAAAAAAGGTTAGAAACTTCAGACAAAAATGCACCGTCAAATTGCCTATGGTTTTTGCAAAAAGTTAGGCAATATGACTTTCTAAGGCCCATTTTTTTCAGTGTAGTTTTATTTTAGCTGACTTAAAATACCGAGGGTTGGGGAGGACATTATAATGTGATCTAACCTATCGATTAATGAAATAATAAAACCAGTCTTGCCAGTTCAGCATCGGACCTATACTACAAGTCACAATGGCTAATTTAGGATTAGAAAGGCCCTTGGTAGGAATTTGGAACACTATCTTGCAATGGTTAGCCTTCATTTCACGATATTTCCAGGCATCAGTGAGCAATTCAGTAACAGTTGATGGTCATTGGCACGGATATTCACTGGGACCATCATACTGATGGCTGGAAATTTAATTATATGTAGATGACAAACTTACCTTTTTTACTGTTTTAAGTGATTCGAGATATCTATTCGGTCAGTAATAGAGATCCAGCTGTGTTTGAGAGGATAATTTGGAATGCAGGCAGAAGAAATGAAGAAGGAGAAGAAGGATGACTATTACCCTTATTCCTAACATACGCCCACCATTATTTGTATAATTAGGTCAATTCAATTCTGAATAACAGCTTATTTGCACGCCATGTTCTATCTATGGATATGCCTTATTTGTTACATGATCATATTCATCACCACTTTAGATAACAACCTCTTACCCATAGGCTTGGTATTTAACTCTGTCAATTTTTGCACTGTCACGACATAGTGATAATAGGTACAATTAAACCATAATTATATGGAATAATCAGGAGCATGAAGAAGTACCTACTCACCGTTGCATACTACATGGTAATTCACAAAGATTATAAAGGTGTTCGTACACTGGAAGACAAGTTAGAAACAGTTGTATCTACTCGGAGATAACGGTCGTAATTTTCAAAATAGATCCAGTGCGCGAGCACTTGGGACAAGGAGGCTTGATAAATCAAATAAGGCCATTTACAACATCTGTTGTACTACCATAATGTCCTAAATGTCTGATGGGACGCTAAATATGTGTACTGCCTGATTAATTCCTGCATGTTTGTTTGTTGTTTATATGAAAAAAGAACACCCATGAGGTTCTGTTTCTGGCCATGCAAAGTAGTAAAAATTTACAACCAGGTAAATATTATTTAGATTAATTCATACTTTCTCGAGTCAGAGATTTCCCTACTACCACGTATATGTCCTCCATGTACGTTTACTTATCGTGTAGTGTATGATTGCCAACTGAAGGCTTTCCCATTTATGGGAAGGCCTTCTGCGACAATATCGGACAGGAGTCCTTTGGGCTATAATTATGATGATCAACTGTTATGATTGTGAATGTCTGATTGGAGCCAGTTACCAACTGTGGAAGGACTGCACTGAATATATTGGTCAATTGCTTCTGAACCTTTTAGTATTGCACGGGCTTGAAAGTTGACGTAAAGATACCCAGGAATATATTGAATGTGAGAATCTGGCTTATTAAGTAGTTGTGGTTATTTCGAGCTTTACATCTGAATGATTCTGTTTAATTCGGTATTCAGGGTTTTAGGCACGGAAAAAGTCGTGGGATGTATAAGAGCAATGAGAAATGAGAAATTACTTTGGGTCAAACCACGTTAAGTGTGGACTTTGAGTGTTAAAATAGTCAAAAAATATAATTCAAGTTATTGAACCAATTATTGTATTTCCCAAATATACAAGAAAAGACTAAACTTATTCTAAAAAATTAGAACGTTAAGTTTTTTCATTAAAAAGTTAGAATGATTTCAAATCATGTCCTTTTTTTCAACTTTTTCACTTATTTTTTCCTAACTTTTTCTAATAGAAATAAAGTGAATCAATAATATTCAGTTGCACACAAATAATAAGCTTTCTAAACTAATTCAAGGATGTGTACTGCACCTTATAGAATACAAAATTATCTTTCAGATGATATCTAGAATGTTGAAATCGGATATCAAGTTGCAGAGATACTGAAATTATACTACTGTAGCCGTAAACTTCAAGGGGACAAACATTATCAATTTTGAGCTTGTACTGTGAATATTAAACCTTTGCTTATGGTGAATATTGTCAAAATTGGGACTTTTTCCAAGATAAGTTGTTAACATTTTAATATTTATCTTAAAATAAAGGTAGTTTTACAATATTTTTGATAAAAGCTTCCCTTAGCAACTGCACAAAGGTTCTAGGTCCTTTTATTTTGATGTAATATAGCATTATGGTAGTCTTTGTCATCAAATCTAGGATAAAAAGGGTTAAAATGAAAAGTCTTGTAGATACCATAAAAGTCTTGTAGATACCATCTTGTAGATACTTTTTACTACATATTTGCCTCTAGGACCCTTAATAATGTATCCATTGACTTAAAAAGTGGTATACTGTCTACTTTGCTGGAGGTGAAGGCTTTGTTAGTAGAAAATGTTAAAATCTATTTTTATGTTGGGAGATATGCATGGTCTTGTAGATACCCTCTTAAATAATCTCTCCAAAAAATGCATTTTGCACCCATGGATTTCCATTATAATATAGCATTTTGGATATTTTCAAGTTTTTAATTGGAAGGTCCTGGTTAATTCTAATTATTCACATTAAAAAAATCCTATATTCTAATTTTTTTTCAATAAAAATCCTTCATTTAATGAAAAAGTCTTGTAGATACCTTTTTCTGTGGACACTTTTCAGCTATTTAAATCAAAATGAAGAATTATATATATAAATTTGCAAAAATGATCATCTAATAAGATATAATACATAGATTGTAACAAAAGTCATTTCCTTTGTTCATATGGTATTTTAAAGCATATTTTGATTAAAATGAAATTTTAACTCTCCCTGTGGACATAGTATTTATTGGGTATAGGCCTTTTTTACCTCTAAATATCTAATAATTAATTAATTTTTACAAAAATAAATTTTATATGCAAAGATGGACTTTTCTATGAATAAATTAGCAAATCAAACAACAGTATCAAATAATGTTAAAGGAAAATGTTACAGCACTTTATATCCTGAAGACATCAAAATCCACACTTAACGTGGTTTCACCCCTTTACTTTTACTCCTAAGTTAGAGTACAGTGTTTAAATTGTGATAGTTAAATGGTAAAAGATAAGAGGCCTTGTTCTTGGAATTGAATGACAAGACAGTTGAATTTTGATTCGAGGGATATTCGATATGCTCACTTCACAGGACGAAGACAGGCCAAGCAACTAACGGTGGTTTAAAAGAGCTGAAATACCAGCCATGTGGAAGGGCTGTCTTGATTGAAAAACGGTGTTCTGAGGGTAGCTGATGAAGTTAGGTCCATTCACCCTTGGCCTGTCCATTAATGAAGCAGACTAGGATGCCAAGGCCCACTTCCTACTGTGTCATAGCTGCTTTGGGTCCAATTCCTGGATGCCTCGTGAGGTTAATGCCCACTTGTAATCACTTTTGGTATAGCTTGTATAAACTATGCCTACAACAACAACAGCAACCACAACAACATCAGGATGTTTGAAACATTCCATTTCATTTTCATTTTTATGAAAGTTAGTTTTTTTCCGAAGCAATACATTGAGGTTCTTATAATAATTAGTTTTTTTTTCAGTTATTTCAGTGAAATATATTTAACAGAAATGTACGTTTAAATAGAAAGAGAATAAATATTTGTATTCAAATGAGATTAGTGATCAAATAATATAACTTTCCACAACCTGTTAATTTCAGTTTAATATGAAGGGACAAAAAAGGCAAATGCGTTCCAATCGTATTTTAAACCACATTGGGCCAAAGGTATTTCTAAGTATGAGCAAACCTGCACTTTAATGTTTGTATGCTTACATTGCACTAGGCATGACAAAGGCTCAAAATCCAGATGGGACAGGGTAATGTGACAGGCTGACATGCTTTCACGCTTTGCCAGGAGTTTAAATAGGGGGCTCGATTCCACAGGCTCGGATCTGCTCTGGTAGCCTGGTTGATACGATCTATGATCTACTCGCTTCTATCTTAATTGTATTTTCTGATTGAAAAAAGGTTTTCCTATCAAGCAATTTAATCACAATTCGGCGAAATGTATATCACTAAAAAGATACCGGACAATGCTACGTATTGGCCAGAAGCAATCGCAATAGAATGCTCATCATGATTTTGTACCACCGATAAAGTTTGAAAAGGAAATTAATTTTAATGATAGAAGTGTAGCTTTGTCAACTTTCCCTTCGTCGGGAAACAAAAGTGTTAATAGGACGCTCCTCAACAGGTGAAAGCTCTTGTTTTAAGCCTGCCACACATGTTATCTTATAATAGCTTAATGCCTCGATAATATTGTCAGAATTTTTAACAATTTGATTTTAATTATGGATAAATAAAACACCGCTCACCCAATAATAGTCATAAAATTATCTCAGACAGAATGATTCCTTGGGGTATTGCCCAACAAAAAATAGCTTTAGATTTAAGACATAGTCATCCACTTCTGTTTAGTTTTGGGGCTCTCAACATCTTATTTATGTTATTAACCTCATCCCCTGGTACACAGCAACTATCTATGGATTGTTATTTTGCTGAAATGTATATAATCCGGGCTTTTCTGACCCTCTCACAGCCTAGAGACATTTTTCCATGAGTTAACCATCAGGATTACTTGGTAAAATGTAACCTTTAAGGGATTGCTGGGTGGCTTAATCTAGCCATAGCCACACATTCCAGCATATTTCTCCCTAGGATTTAACAGACCAACTACCATGCTCTACCATAGAGTTGAGCTACAAAAGGATCTCTACTTATTCTACAAAGATGTCCACTATTAACCTAAGGACAT
This sequence comes from Lepidonotus clava, assembly GCA_936440205.1. NCBI lineage: Eukaryota > Metazoa > Annelida > Polychaeta > Phyllodocida > Polynoidae > Lepidonotus > Lepidonotus clava. Next base: position 21,240,781 of record OW387140.1, on the reverse strand, counting down.
TTTTTGACATTCTATGGATGTACATGTAATTGTATCATAAGGGCCTTTCCACACCACTACAGGCTCTGTAAAATTGACAATACTGGCTACCCTTAGAGCACCAGAATGTCAGAGGTGACACCACAGAGGGCATCACACCAACCCCAAAATGTTAAAAAAAACATTAAAAAAAAAAATAAAACACCATAAGGACATAATTTTGAACAAAGAAATTCTTCATAACCGGATCAAAGAACAATAAGCTATGCATACACAACCAAAGGACATTTAAATGCATCCACAATTAAGGACTTATTTTAATAAGAAATTAAAATCATAATGTTATCTGATTTGTAATATTCATTTCAAAGTTAATAATAAGGTAGGTTTGCATTCAGGTTTGTGCAGATCTCAAGGACAATGACATTTTAAAATGATATTTTGTGATGTATTTCCTGTTTTTAGTTCTTCGGCAGTGATTATGCTTTATTTTGGTAATGACACATTGTCAGATGAAAAGATTTCAATTCCTGATCTACTTCAAATGTAATGATTTGCTTTTGTCGTATTGCTTAGACAGATATGTTGTTTATTTGAATTACCTGAATGGAGAACGATTACACAGAGATATGTGCCCAAATCACTACCCAGGATAATTCTTGTATCAATATGTTTTCTTGTTGGATGGGACATAAACCCCTCAGCAAAGGAAGGAGAAAAGTCACTCAACAAATGAGAAAAGGGACTACTGTTTGTGTTAATTGGATAGGAACTAGCCAGCCTCTTTAATGTTCATTCCTTCAAGATGTGTTTAGGCACCCTGAATTAAAAGGGATTTAGGTTTGTATGTTTTGCAATTAGCCTTTACTATAAGCCAGGCCTTGTCTGTAAAAAGCAGTTGGTAGTGTCCTATAAGAATTAGGATAGGTTTTTTTTTTAAAGGAAAGTGCCCCTTACAAAAATAGTTTTGCACTATCAAAGCTGCTTGGATGTTTGCATTCAGTTATACATTCTTCATTGGATATTTTCCCAGCTTGGCTAAAGTGTTTTGTGGTATTGGTATTGTGCAGGCATGTTTCTTATTTCCTCAGGGTTATGATTATAAGTAAAATATATATGTAAGAATTGGTAATTCTGGAACAGATTCAAAAACACTTTTGAAATGCCAGTCGTTCTAGTATTCTGTTTCTGACCAACCCTGATACAAAAGCTTTTGGCACATTCTTGTTACAATGAACATGCAAAACATGCATTGATTGGTAATCTAAACATGGTGAACAAAAAGTGAGTGCCCTTTGCCTATAGCAGGTAGCACAATCTACACATATTGAAAGGATTTTTCTTCAATGACTATTGCCTCACGTTTGTCCACACAGGACCTGCTATTGCAACCCCATTGAATACTTGTTGTATACCTTAGAAGCAGAATGAAGATTGTATTGAATTCCTTGTATAACACAATGGATTGTTTTCTTTAACACCTGAGACATTTACATTTGTGATTCGGCTCTCCTTTGATCAATGCCTGAATGTATGTGCCTCCAAAGTTGATCTTTGCACATGTATTACAATTGTGATAATTTAAGAACTGATTATGTACTTTGTAATATTGATGAAAATGTTTTTTGCATTCTATTTTCATGTTGTGGATCTAACTTAAGTTTTAAGATAAAGATTTGCCTTAATTACTGTCAGATTGGTGTAACCCACCTCTTCCAGTGCAGTTCACAACCTGTTTACCCAGCTTGCGAACTCTTTTGGGGGAGGGAGGATAATGTTATATCACCATATCATATATCTTTATTCACCCTAATCTTTTATTATAATATCAATACTATTTTAATACATAGCTCTCATACACCTCTATAGTAGGTCTGGAGCATGTCACTACATGCTTAAGGTGGCAGGCGCCAAGACCCTGCGCATGTATAATGAAATGGTTAGTATCCATGCATGTATGCAACAGTAGGAAATAAACCACCATAAACACAAGACCTGTGTCCTTCTCTCTACTCAAGATCAAGATATATCTAGCCCTACTCTAGATATAACATTGGTTGGAGAACCCAGACTGCAATATGCAGATATAACAATATGATCTCTTAATTGTCTGAGTGATGAGTGATGAGTAATCTACTGGGTTAGCAGAAATGCTCAGCTAACTTTTCTTGTCTAGTTTCTGGAAGCAAGATATTTTTGTGAATCTTTTGATCGATCGGTCATCTTGAACGAAAATAGGGAATATTCAATGCCTCATTATTTATGGACATTGTTTGAAAGCAAAGCTGGTAAGCTTCATATGACGCGAAGATCAAGAGTTATCTTGTAAAACAATATTTACTAACCCTATTTACAAAACTTATGTATCAGAAACAGCTGTTTGGTTACATAGCTAAACAGCTGCTAAAGCCCTATTTTAATCATCAATGCTTATCAAATCCGACGATAAATGCAGTTATTCACCTAGCTCTGACAAAATCATTTTCAGTTAAAAAGTGTCCCAATAGATGGACATCATTTTCCAGCTTTTACTCAGCAACCAGGTTTTGTGGATAATGTGTTTGTCTTAACTGCTTGATAATTGGCATGTTACCGACTAAAAGGATTTATCCTGCCAGTTGTATTTTGTTTAAACGCAGCAGCGGGGAAATTAAAGTGGTGTTTTTAACGTGATATTCGTCAATACCATAGCACATAATAACATACGTGTATACAAATGGGGCGTAATGTTCTTAATGAAAGTTTAATGAGTGCATGTTCAGCCCAACCCAACATTGTATTTAGGGCCCTGTTATTCGATCGTGTGTTTTATCACTAAATTTGCTCGCTCTTGTCATCGGTGCTAAATTGCATCTACCAGAGGATGAAAAATTATCAAGCCGAGATACAGTGTCTTTTATACAAAGCAGCTGGAAATCAATATTTTTCTTGAAATTCACAGCAGGTGGCGCCCATGTGAACTGCAATTAGTGCCTGAGGACAGAGTGAGAGGATCCCATGGAGAGAGGATACAGCCACCTGTAAGCAGTTTTTGTCTGATTGAAGCAGACACGGCCAGGTGTGGGTCTACCCGGGCCCCTTCACTTAGGTTAGTGTGGGGGCTGTGATGCCGAGACTCAGTCCACCCGCTGGAGGCGGGATGCCATGGAGGACTCGGTAATCACTGTATGAAGGACCCATTAGGTGTCAAGAGTAAGGGAGCCGTCGACCAACACCTCACCCATGGGACCCGTGAGTCGCTCTTTAAGGCGTATTAAAATGTCAGCGCAACTTTAGATGTTGCTGTGTGTTTTATGATGACGTTCTTCTGAGGGAATCGCTCACAGTTATACCTTTTTACAGACTGCCCTCGAATCAACATTATGTCAATTTGGGCTGTCAACAAATGGCCTACTATGTAAAGGGTGGAAGAGGGTGAGAAGAATATGTGAACTTGAATGTCGGTAGTATTCCAGGTATTCAAAGCACATCCTATGGGTTAGAAATCGGATGTGAGCAATTCCTGATAGGAAGTTTTATTTCCAGCATAGGCAGGGCCGGTAGCACGAAACTATACTTCCCTTGTCCTTGGTATTAAAGGGCCCCAGAGGCAACCAGTGTGTATGCGTGATCAGACTGGAGCATTGAATTTAACATTAGGGCGGTTTGAGGAGGGCCATCCTTCCTCCGGGCGGCCCTCTCCTGATGAGCCTGCTGACAGGTGGTCAATGGTGGGCGGGGGCTGTGGCCAGGGGGCCGGTACTCCATGTGTATGGGCACCGGGAGAATACGGTCAACTGAGTATTGATGGCTGACCGACTAACTGTTCCGGATACTTACGCCCTCTTCTAGGCCGTAGACTTAACTCTTTCTATCCAAAGCAGTAGGTCGGGTGAAACATGTTGTCCATCAAAGCTTTAACGTTCTTAATTCTTATCTTTATATGTGTACGCATGTCAAGGAGGAAATGTTTCATGGTATGGCAGTTACATTGACATGATGTCACAATCCGAATATAGGACCAACCAAGTTGAGGTAAGACTTGTTGTCCTAATATCCTGTCATTCTGTATTGTCGAGATTTGCTTTTCTGGCCAATTTCAATCTTGCACAAAAACAAACGAGAAAAAAATGCCCCAAAGCAATCTGTTTTCCATAATACCTCTTGTTATGATAAGTTAATAGAGATAGTGAATTTCTTTCACTTGGTCTCATAACAATTATTGGTCTTTATAAGGGCAAACAAAATTGCTGACATTGGGACAAGCGCAACCTTTTTTCTTATTAGATAAAATTCTGCATTGTTCACGGCATTGATAACAGTAACTCTTTTCAATAATAACTATAATTAATCATAATTGTCCGGTCGCCCTTAATCATGGCCTGGTAGGGGGTAATTGTGATCTCCTCATTGTTTAATTAGCCTATTAGGTGTAATCACGTCAGCATTTGCCTATCGTCTTCTGTATTATAGATGGTTATCGTTCGAGTCAACGCATGAGATGGCCACTAATTGTAAAGCTATCGAGAGCCTTCCGATTTCCTGTGAAGTGTCATTATGAACCAATTAATTTGGACAATTTAGTAGCCATCACAAGAATGGCTGATTAAGTGTGAAGGAAATTACTTGAGTGTCTCTGATGATCCGAAAGGTGAATCAAAATGTAATAAGCATGCAGTTGAGATAAGGAATTCGAAGGACCATAAAAGGCCTAGACCAAAATGCTGAAAAAGCGTGCATCACAGTATAGTATACGATTTCCCTAAAACTAATTACATTATCATATCATTTTATTCTTCGTTGAATAACGATGGCTTTTTTAATTTCAACCTTGATTATGTTAATAATCCTCGCCATGCCACTATACACTCAGACGGACGACTGGGCAAGGAATAGTTCACAAAAAGGTCGAAAAGTATACCCTTTATGACTTTCTACATTTTTACACTCATCTGCTATTGTTTACAGTGGTTAACAGTGATGCAAAGTTTGGTTTTCACCATACCAATTGGGTATAGTGTAAAGGCTGTATTTCACTAGGCCCTTTATGATATTACTTCTGATTTCAAAAATTGTCTGTAAGATTAGAAATATTTCATGGACGCGTAACATTTCATTAGGCATGGCTTTAAATTCTCTGGCAAATGGTAGGTAGCATGCGTGATCTTCTGCTTTTATTGTAAAAAGTTGTAAATCAATAAATTGCTGGCACTCAGAATCGACTGTTTAGAGCAGATACATTTTTTGTTACGAGACCCCATTAATAGTGGGATATAGGCTTAATGACCTACAATGTCTTTATGACCTTTTATGAATGGTGGCTGACTCCATTATTTAACCGTAATGAATTAACTCCAATAGTCACTTTTCTCCCAACTAAATAAAGGGCAAAAAATCACCTTGTTGATTTTGCTTCTGGTTCCAGATACAATAATTTCAGACATTCATTAGGACCAAGCAGCTGCCCATTAATATTATTAAATGACACAAACATGAAGAAGACATCGAAGCCCGGCATTCATATTATCATAAACAGTACTCGCTAGTTGTTTCCACCTCTATACATAAAAGATTATAATCAACATCCAGGGTTGTGTATGGCAGAATGCTATGAAATATATGGCATGGTCCAACTTAAAATAAAGAAGCATGAATCGGACATGATATTGAAAATAAGAGACCAAAAAATAATCTGCCTAGCAATAAGAAGGTTAAGGGTGGACATAGGACAATGAGAAAGTATCTTCAGAGACGAAAATGAGAGATGCATCTTCAAAGTCTGTACGCTAGGCAACTGAAGATATGGGAGATGCTTTCTGAAGAAGTACAGAAAGCAGCAGCCAAGGTCAAGTAATGCGGTGAAGAACACATGTATAAGACCGCACAGGTTCTGACAAAATAATTGCAAGAAACAAACATGAATACTGGATTAGTCATATTTGAAAATATTACATGAGAACTGTCTGGAAGATCAGACAAAGGACACGAGTTTATGCTATCCTAATCTCGCTATACTGTAAACTATAATGACAAACAGGAGACGGCCGATGACGGCCGCAGACGGCCAAAATCACGTTTTGGATGGGAAGCATCTCTCCAAACATTATATAAAAGTCTGAATATTGTAGTTGACGTTGTAAACATGTACATCTTTGCATTTTTGCACAGTTGCAATTAAATGCCGTGCCATTATACCCATCAGGGAAATTTTAGAACGAGCAAATCGGAAACTGGAGCTCTACTAATGCAAGCTGTTGAATGTCAACGACCAAAGCTGTGATTAGCTAAACAGAACGCCCCAGTGGGCCGATATGTTTACAAAGAAGAGCAATTAGTTGTTTTTGTCCTTAGCTATAGTTCGACATACCCGCTGTTATCGTTTGAACAGCATTGAAGGTGGGGAAACTGGCAGCCAGTCTTATGGTATTCTTATACCTAAATAGCACATCGATATCACATAGGAAAAAGGGCAGATAAAGTCAGTGTCTGGTGGGTCTAAATGACGTTGCTAACACACACACACACACACACACACACACACACACACACACACACACACAAGGACATACAAGTATAAAGAGTATATTATAATGTAATATATAATATAATTATATAATCATTTGTGTATATAAATATACATGAAACATTGAAAATTGGAATGTTTATTCAATCATGAATCAATGGTTGCAATTTCATCAAATGCCATTACTGATGGCGATTTCCCCATAACTTCAATAGTCTCTGCGTTTTACGAAAAAGCCAAAAAGCCATGGCTGTGAACCATATTGATAATTTCCTATGCCTTTGGAAGTCTCGCTCTCCTCATGTTAGATTATACTCACTGCCAGACGACTTTTCATCGCATCCACGCAATAACTGCTGCAAAAATTGTACGGGCCGAATGGGTCTCAGGCGGCGTTCGCTCTGGAAAGCGACAACACTTTCATCGCAATTATCAAGCAAACGCCTTTCCTTGTGGCTTTTCTTTGTTACTCCCATTGATTGCTGAGGAGGTGACTATTGTAGCACTGAAGAATCCTCTTGCAGTAGCAATGGAGTCGCCCCTACAGTGCGTTTGTATTGCAGGGAGGGCCGTGGATGGATGGGTCACTGTGATACATAAAAAGAATCTATTATATGAAGCAAGAACTTCAATTCTCCCCTGCATAAACCGTTTCGAATTCTTGCATTTATTTCAGGAATCTCCGTAAGTCTTTTTTTCCCCTATAATATCCCTATTTTCCTTTGTTTCAAAGAGTGCCCTTTGTGGTGTTACGTATTATACGTAGGATTTAAGCACCTGCCAAACACGCTTGCCGACTTTGGGGATGGGGTACTGTGGAGCATTGTGCAGGGCAGACTGGGGAGGGGCTTAGACTGGACTGTCACTGGACGCCAGGAGAGGGGAGGGTACCTACTGTGCCGGGGAGGGACACAAAGTGGGCAGTGGTGTCGGGTGGGGATTATCCCCAGCTGGGGGTACTGGAGGAGGCGACTTATAGAATGCCTAATGTGTGCACAATGTCATATCTGTATGTAGGAGGCAGGTGCCGGGCAAAGGAGGGGAGTGTATTAAGAGGTAATCTTATCCCAATCATTGCTCAAGCGTTTAGAATAGTGCAATATCAATCCCCGATCGTATTTTACAGCATGTGTTCACTTTTTACAAGTACTCAGAAATCAGACCCACAAGGAACCTCCTTGGGCAGAATAATAAACCATAGACGGCTGATGGGTTCAGAGGACCAGGTTAATTCCATGATGTAGCCGGATGCTAAACGCCAATGCTTCCTTCTTGTATATTGAGGGAAATGATTAGGTCAGGCAAAAATTCAGCGCGCCATTATTATGTCATTTGTAGATAAATCTTTAGTAATTGAAAAAGGATAATTTCCTATAATGTGCATCCTTTCCTGTATCAATGCACCACTTTCCCCTTGTAATGATTCCAGGATATATGGCAGATCCTAAAGCTAACTACTATGATAGTGTGATGTTCTCTGCGGGAGGACCTGTGTGGTTCCCGATGGAGATATGACGATTTCATACGGTCTGGGTCTGAATTCGTGCTCGGGTGACCGATGCACAAGTTGGATGGGGTTTTTGCGAACACTTGTCCACACCCGTGGTTGGGTGATCGGGAGACGGGTGGTCGAGAGGGTCTCTGGGAATGTGCCCCGCTCACGGGGGTCGATGGGGGAAATGGTGTGATCGACAGGGAGGGGTTTTTGGCTTCCGGAAAAGGGGTGGCTAACGGGATTCTCGGGATGGAGTCAGTAGCTTAGGCTGGGCCGAAATCAGGGAACCTTCTCATGTCACTCACCTAACAGGTATCTCGGACGGTAGCTCTAGCGTCGGCGACATGGACCATGCCCAAAAAATTAAAAAGGTGGTAGTGTGTAGGCTGAGGTCTCGCCATCTGATCATCGTACGCATTCATCTCCCGAGTTCATACGTCGGACGAAGTTGTTCCCATTTTCGTGCGGATGAGTTAGTTCGTGCATCCCTTTTTGCCCTGATTTCCTCTAAGTCCTAACTCCCTAATTTATCAGAACTTGGGTCTAATTTTCGCTCTCTAGCTGCTATTCTTGACTAGGAGGCCCTTCCAGGTTGTCTCGTGCCCATTCCCAGGAAGTGAAGAGATGCGAACACAGTGAGTTCCAAAGTGGGACTGTTTATTCTCGTGCAATTACTTCTTATTAATTATAGCCATAACCTGGCTCCTGATTGGTTACATAACATCACGTGGTCACTTTGACCCTTATTGAGGTCACTTCCAGTCAAGAATAAAAGATACATCACGATCTCGTGTTAACTGACATTTTCGTGTAACTCGTACTGCACGATCTCATGTACTTCTCGATCGTGTCCCAAAAACACAGCTTTACTCATAACTCTAACAACAACATTACTCAATTCTTTTACCCTTATAATTACTACACGAACTTGTATCGTGCCATTGAATTGATTACTATAATTCACCACAATAGTCATGCTGAAATCATACATAGGTCGTTACATATCAGGAGACAGTCTGCTTAAGAGCTGTTGAAAACCCCAACTTGGATTGTTATGTCTTTAAGTTATTCTCATGTTGGCCAATGCCCCCAAGAAATCAGTCTGTTTAAGATTGGACTGACAGGATGAACGTTCTATTTGTGTTGAGCTTAGCTTCATCCAGATAATCTTAGTGGATTGTTCTTAAGAACTGAGCACAACGTTAAAATAGTTAATCGTCCGCAAAGTGCCTGGCGATTTATTCGTTTTCGTCATCAAAGTGAATGGCGTGTATTCCAGCAAACCACCACGGTATCGTAGTATAGAGAATCGTCTTCTGAAAGAATCACACAGGTTAGACTACTGGTCTTCCAGATATAGATGTATATTTCCGCAATTGTCCTATGGTAAGTAGTTAATTACGGTAATTCAACTTAACAATTTGAATTCCCCAGCCAAGACTGCGAGGATAATATTATCGTGACGTCTTTACCTCACCTACGTCGCCATAACATTCTTTTTTTATGTAATAACGTAATCTTGACCGTTGGTCTCACGCTCATTCCATGCTAAGCACTATGAAATGCATGTAAAAATGTAGAAATGCATGTAAGAATTCAGAACACTATGTGACTCTCAGAACTCATAGCTGTACATGAGTACTATAGATTATATATTTTTATCTAATTTTTGGAATAACAGTTTCAGGATTATGAATTTTCAATCATGACTGATGGTCACGTTTCAGTATAGCCTGATAGCTCCTCTGACGTGACAGCCTATTGTTTACACTCACCTACTCACAGTGTAGCACGAGCAGCCGGACCCACTGTCACACCCCAATTCAGTCTATTTCTGCAGCATGAACTTTATTATGATAAGTTTCATCACATACACCATTAAGCCCATCCCAGTTTACACCAACAACAAAGTTTACCATGAAATATTCTCAAAATGGCTTCTGTGCTTTTTCCCTGAAGACAGTTGCATAGCACAAAATTAACCAAAGCAATTTGGCTGATAGATTGCTCCTAAAATTTCTAGAATTCAACCTTATATTTTGAACCTTTCCCCATAGGAACCAATGGTAAAGCCTGTCAGCCCAACCTTTATTGTCCAACCCAATTTTGCCCTGAAATACAGTAATTTGATTGGCTGGACAACCTGCAAATCTGTCAATTGCTAAATTTTAAGAACTGATAATGTTTTAGCAGTACATGGGGATATAGAAAAATATAATTCTTACTTCTTTGAGTAATCCTAACTCTAGGAAACAAGGATAGCTTATATATCTATTTTGTCCAACCTTTGTCAAACCCTTGGATTTACCCAATGTGGGATGAGCTTATTTGATACATATGAATTGATATGGAATGTCTAAAATAGGCTTTTCGTGTATTCTAGTCAAATTCCCATACCATAATCAAACCACAAACAATTCAGGTATAATGTGTTTTGCATTCACCTGATAACACAGAGGAAAACAGAGCTTTATACCTGATAACTATTGCCAATATAATTCATATAATATAAGCGCATAATGTGCAGTGTGTAAAATGTAGGCGACGAACTCCAAATTCCCATTTCTGTATACTACTTAGATTATCATAAATTGCCATAATTATATAAATAAGTCAATTCACATGATACTGTTATGTAAATAGCTGAGTCTATTAATGCCATATCGTACTAATAGAAAGTACCCGTGAAATTGCTCATCAGTTGACACTATTTTTAATTTATTCAAAAGTTAAATATTTTTTATCTTTGACTTACGGATAGAGTAGGGAGGTGGACGTCTTTTTCGTACTTGACACACTTAAATGTCTATAGGCCTAACTATCTCTTTTGAAATGTGATACCTCTTAGCGATTTATGATATGGGTAAAAGACAAAGGATATCAGTATATGAAATTAATGAAGTGAATCATTCTGGGAAATACTACTACTGCATATCTAAAGAATCTGGGAGATGTACAGCTTTATTCATCACCTTTTTTGGGTTAATGAAATAGGCCTATTGTTTGGAACTCGGGCGTCCAATATAAACACCGCGTTTGATTCAGTCCTGTTTGATTTCATCGTCATACAGGATTCATACCTAAATTATTAATCTCAAGATTTTTTTTCTGAAGCCCATTAATAAATGAGATTCCAGACCACGCCACCTAGTGTGGAACTCAGGTTCAGGGGCACAGGTCAGACAAGCCTGGGGTTATTTTCTCTTTGAGCATGTTTAAATTGGTGATTTTTAAACACCTGCAACTCTGTATACATACAAGGTTAAATAATGGGTGCACAGTGCAGAACTTTCTCTTTTCATTCATATTTGAATTATTACTATGGATGTAAGCCTTGTATTTTATAAACATTTTTCTATATTAAAAGTTTTGATTTAATTGTTGGCCAATGGGAGAGCCCCTGCACTCCTTATCAGCATTATGTAATCACTCCCCTCCAATCAAGTGTCGCGCTCCATCCACCACGTGGATTTGTTTGTCCTACCTCCACTGACCCGTGACGGGTGCGCAAGGTCTGGAACAGACTCTATTACTTCCAATCTGATTCATCGGGTTTCTCTTGGTATTGGACAGCGGTCGGAATTCGGAGAACATTAGTAGTAAAAACAATCTCTGTTGATCCAGTAGTAAAAATAATCTCTGTTGATCCAGTAGTAAAAATAATCTCTTGAGATCCAGTAGTAAAGAGAAAATTAATAGTCTCTGGGAATGCATCAGTACAAAAAATATCTCTGGAGATCCAACATCCAGAGACGGTCCCTGCACTCTGCAATAACATCTTGAAATTATGAAATGAAAATTGGAAGCAATCGAAAGGAAAATTTCACATTGTGCCTTAGTACTTGTACAGAAAACAAACACGTAAATAAGCGCCTTGCTTTTTCTCATAATTTCTTGGTTTTGACTGTCTGTGGTCATCGGTGCTTAAAAGAAGGTGTAACCAGGGCTTAAGAACGCCCACATGTTGTCTTGGGACGGACAGGTCAGTCCTTGGGGACTCAATTAAAACAGCGGCCCCCACCTGAGGTCGATCTCCTCCCTCCTTCTCCACATCAGCCCAAACCCATTCGTCTTAATCTCCCCATCGTCGGGAATACCAAGACTTTCTTTGAGTCAGATCCATTTTCAATTCAATCAATTAGAATGACCATCACCGTTTGAACTGCATAGACACTGTTACGTGACACTGGAGTGAGGAAAAAAATAGATAAACATAATATGTTTAAATAAATGAATAAATAGTATGATAAAGTGCACAAGTTCGTATTAGCTAGGAACACATCAAGATATATCGATAAGACCTCTGTTTTACAGCAGCATAATGATCTGAAAGTTAGTTTTAATCTCAGAGTCTTCTTTAAAAGTACATTGTTACTTGTTACCCGATCGCGTCACACCTTTCTATTCGGAGGTCCGAAAACCTCTTTGAAATTGGTTTGGCTTGAAAAAGGACAATGCATCTTGAAACTAAGAAATTAACGAGGCGTATTCCGACGCCTTCCGCAAAGTAATTCACACCTGACGTCATAAATCCACCTCACGAATTTGATGGCTTTGCGTACAACTTGCCGCAGGGATGATTGCTGCTCTTTTTGAAAACCTGAGAGGATTCAGAGGTTCTTAGTGGAGAGCTTAACCATCGATAAAGCTAAAAGGAAAACAGGTTATCCAATTAGCTTTTTGGTCAGAAAATACAGTCAGAAATCATTTGTTTGAAAACCACGTTTGTTTATCTATAAAACAATATGAACTACCAAGATCGGCTTTGTTGATTGCATGTTGAAAGTATACTACCCATCATAAAATATAGCGACGTCTTTCATTACAACTCCGAGTCAAAAGACTAATTATGTATGAGAATCTATGTTGAGAAAAAGCAGCTTGATAGACTTCAAAAGTGTATCAATTAAAATCACTGACCAGTTTTCGGAAAATATCTTTGCAGCAGCATATATTGTAAGTACCATGTATGCCCTATTTTAGTAGAAGGAGTAGCATGTTTATTGAGAAATGATAAATCAGGATGAAAAGACCCCGCACAAGCAAACTATCAGCACACGCACAGATAGCCATATGTACAGGGATAAAACTTCTTTCCAATTCAATGATAATCAGTTCTATTCAAGCAGGCGTTTAACCATTTCGTACCTACAAATGCCTTCCCAATGGTAAAACGACCAATGCTTTCACAGTTTCAGGCCTGTCCATAGTCTCTATACCAAATGCCTTCAGGCATTCCTTTTCCTTCTTAGATTGCTTATACTGTCCAAAATATTAAAAGAACATTATTATTATTACCGGGTAATCCAAATTTACGTCACAGTCTCCCAATCCGCCTTCTCCCAATAGAAAACTGTAAAACTTTAATTGACCATTCTATTATACTTTGAATAAAATCAAATGTTCAATATCTATACTCAGGGTGGCGTATTTTAGGGACAACAGTGTACATATGGTATGGCGTCAGGATGTTGAGTGACGTAAGGAAAGGGTTAAACAGTTCATTCTAAATTTAAAACCTCCATCTGTGTCTAGACTGCTACATACTGGCCATGGGGTACAGATAGGGAGTTCACACATATGCTTGCTCGTATTGCCCTTATTTTCTGATAAATATAACTTCCGATGGCCATCTCCCTAAATAGCAGGCGTCAGAAACAGATCCAAAACGTCTGGTTGCCAACGACCCATTGCTATTAATGGATGCACCTTAGAAAGTCGTCGCAAACATTAAAAAGTAGAGCCTTGACTTCTCCTACCCATCTTTAATGTTTCACCGGATTGCTCTAAATTCGGACTGCGTGTGTAGCTGACGTTTATTCCCCTCAAACAGCTCAATCCGCCGATGTAAGCCAAGTGGGCTTAATCACGTCTTCGCTCCACCCCAGACACGCCCGACTCCTTATCCGTGCGTGATGGTGTCACCCTGTTACTCCTCCTGCCGTGTTGGTAAGCATGCAAGGCCGAGTTAAGTACTTGGCCGGAGGATCCACAGCTCTCAGGTCAGGTCAGAAGGGTCCCTCTTGACTCCTGGCCTCTATTTTATGGTGGTTCAAACACATTTGTTTGAGCAATTAGATACATGACTTGATTCCCAACAGGGTTACTACAATTATGTCAGTATATACAAAACCGTTCTATGTAGGCCTATGCATTTTTGGAGACATGAATCCAGTGAAAAACGGAAGCCATTGAACTAAATTTCCAGCATAAATACCTATAGGATTTTAAAGAACGTTTGTAAGATAATCCTATATTATATCCTATATCCTATATGCCGGGCAATGTACGATTATGCGAGTAATATACAGAAAAGGAATTTGCAGCTCAACGCATGTACATACACTGTTTATCGAATACACACAGTGTTGCTTATATTGTATGAATCATATTCACAATTGTTATGTATAAAGCACTGCTTATGATAATATAAAGTATGACGTCCCATCAATATAATTATTCTGTAATGTAGGCAACTATAACAAAATTGAAATTTGGAAGTTAAGTTTATAAGTTAAGTTTAATGTGCCCGCGTGACTTCATTCATCGAATAGCTTTAAGAAAAATATACTACCTGTCTACTGTCTATGATCTATTGCATATGTGACAAGCCTCAAAGCATGTTGCTTGTATCTTGTGTTTTACTGGAAATATTGGTTCATGATGCATGAATTCCTCATATACAAGTTAACTTGATCACAACGTTGCAGCAACAAGCCAGATTGATCCTTGTTACATTAATTTGTAACATGTACAGTGCAGTGACATTATTTTGATGACTCTTAATAACATTGCTGAAACCAACTGTTGCAATGTTACGTTGTGACATTCTTGTAACGTTCTTGTAAACATATTATGAGGTATTATGACCTCACTCAATCAAAATGTTACAATATGTGGTTGAGACCCCACTAACAGAGAATGCCACAATATTAGCATTCTGTTTAGGTTAGGTTGACAGCTGATCTAATAGGATAGTCACAGTAACATTCTGTTTAGGTGAGGTTAAGACTTGACCTAATCAGAATATCACAATAATGTTCTGTTTAGGCAAAGTTGGGACCTCACCTGTTGAGGTCATCACAACAATGTTCTGTTTAAGTGAGGTCTGTACCTCACATAATCAGAATGTCACAATAACATTCTGTTTGTATTTGGTCTTGACACAACCTCACCAGAACGTTATGAAAATATTCTGTTTTGACTATGTCTCCACCTCTCAGGAAAGGATATAAAGGTTACGTGACATTTTAGTAGGACAAACCGAAAAGGTATAGTGTCATATCCTGTTACGTCACACCTTTGCTGGGAATTACCTTGGTTTGTGCATGAATGAGCCATTAATAAAAAAACATATTTTGTTTATTGTCATATACACACACTGGAATTTCTGAAAAAATTAGAAATTCATTGTATTCCCTATAATGTTAGCATAATGATAGTTCCGCTAATTACTAATGCAACTATATTTAACATGATAAGACTAGGCCCTATTTATTCATCCCTTATATATGTTTAATCAATGTAGTCGGAAACTGCTTGTGCAAACGAAAATAAACATAAGCCTATCATGAAAAAAACTATTACTGAAATTTGATCTGCAAATCAAATTTACAAACACTGCCATGTGCTGTTCCTAAATTCGATATTCCATCTAGACAAAAAAAAACGGATATTTCATGGCCGTCCCCTATTGCAAAACACACCCAAGAGACGTTCACGATTCAAAACAAAGAATCATGAACATGCACACTAACAATTGTGATGAAATCGTGAAAGTAAAATTTCATATGAATATTCATAAATAATACTCTTATTTCTGTTAGAAACACATTCGAGGAGAAGAGATCTAGGGGGATCGTGAGCATGATAGGCCCTATGTGTGAAATGTTTTGGTCGGCACCCTCTAAGCCCTAGGGGCTTACAACCTAGTTTTGTTCACTGCATACGTCATGGACAAGTCTGGCAGTCGGCAAAAGGTTATTGTTAAGTCATATATTTGCTGTTGCTTGTTGACGCAATGGCTGCACTGGCCGCAATGTTTTCCGGAGCAAAGCGTGTCTCTGGCTGGGCCTGACACTTCTCCTGTCTCTGTGTATAACCGGATTACTGACTCAGGCTAACTCAATTAGTCCAGAAACACGCTCGGCAAACGCCGCAGAGGGGCGCTGCCTGCCCGCCCAGCGCGGGAATGGGGCGGGGCTGCGCACGCAACAGTTGACAACAAGATGGCCGCCATGGTGGGGCTGCAAAGGTTGAATCTGTCAATTAATGGTCTGACCTTTGGACCTCTGTAGGGCTCAGCGCCCAAAGTGGAGCACGGCAAAGAGATTTGGGCAACTTTTTATCATGGTCATAAGAAAAAAAAGAGTGAATGGTCGACCCCCCTCTATGTGGTTTGGTGCCCTGAAGGGGCTTGATGCAAAGTAACTAAACCTTGATCTTGTTTTAGCAGTGAAAAGTGAAGATGTGCCTACTTGTTAACGCAAATATATAGAGCTCCTATTATATTATGTACTTAGGATGTGATCACTTTACATATCGCTCTTGTATAGTGGCTTCAAAAGGGATCCAGAACTACCCACGTGACGGCTATGCATGTGACCTGACAGTATACACGATGTAGCATGTATATACATACGATAACAGTTCTGAACCTGAGGCGCCCCCGCCCCCGTAATCTTTGCAAACTTTTGGCTTAGAATTTAGAATTTCAGCCCCCGAAGAGTGCGCCCCTAAGACAGCCCTACCAATGTTTCAACCAACCTCTGGTTCTATCCCTGTAAACGATAAGCTTCAAATGCACAAACAGTATTACAAAATGTTATTCCCGTTCTCATAAACTACTAAGATTACCCATTATATTTTTTTCACGAAGCAGTAAGGCCAATTTAATAGTAGGAATATCATCAACAAACATGAAACATGTGATTAAATGATGCGAGCAGCTCGGGAACAGCTGAGCAAGTCATCGAAACCGTTGATCTGTCGAATTTTATAGTCTACATGACAAGTTGTGGTTGCCATGGATCGAACATATCAAAAGCCCCACGTCTTTGGTTATAATCTCGTATCACTTGGTAACCGATACAAGCATCATAATTGTATCACAATCATTATGCTTTATTGTTCTGTGTTCAGTAAACACGTCTACACATTGTGGGCGATAAGAATCAAATTCCAATTTTTGTATACTACTCACATCATTGCATCTTGTGGCGTATTCCATAAATTTAATCTAAGCTATATTGTGCGTGTGCAGGCAGTGCCGTGCGAGGCCGAAACACGTGCAACGTGTTCACCAGCTGTTCAGAATTCATTCGGAAATAACAGAAACTGCGACGGGAAAAAAAACCTGGCTAGACAGGCCTCTCCCCCATTTGCCGCTCATTTAATAGACTATGACGACAACACCTGAGGGTCTATTGCTATCACACTTTCCGGCCCTTCGGGGTCACCATAGAAATGCCTTGCCCCTTCCCCTACCTCAGCAATTCCAGCTGGTCAACAGGACTATAATGGTCAACAGGAGCAGAGCGACGTTTAATTTCAACCTGTTAAGACCATAGTCTGCTGCCGGAAATTGACAGACAGCTAAGCTACCTGGCCGGATGTGTGTTCTCACAATGGGTCATCGCCTCCAGGGTGGCCCTATCGCAGTGTCCGGTGGCCGCTAGAGGTCGCTGCGCTGACCCCACTGACCTGGCTACACGTGTTTCTGTAGCAGGCCATTGGCTGCTGCTCGGGATATGGAACTCTCATTATATTATACCTGAACCACACAGATACCTTGTGATAGTTATTTTTTGCTGTTATTGCAAGCGCTGCAAGTGAAAGGTTATTCCTGAAGACATAAGCGTTATATATAGGTCCGTGTTATTATATTACATGAACTGTGATAATCTCTTTTTTAAAAAGGATCGGTTTATATTTGATTCTTTTTTATCTAGTTTTATAAAGCAATAAGTGGCTTTGCCAGGATTCGAATCAAATCCACAAGCTTTGGGTTTGGAGGTGAGGATCTTAACCACTACACCGTGAAGTCACATGGAGGATGAGGCTGAAACTAAGAAATGGGGTCATGACCACAGGTCCTTTTGAAAGCAGTTAAACAAAACAGCAACCAGATGGACAAGTTGGTTATGGCCCATTTCGCTGGTTCTTAGTAAGACCTGAAGAAAGTTCAGTATGTAGGCAGCAACATGCAAAAGGACATCATTTTAGAAGAAGTAGGGTAACGATGCCACAATAATATGATCATTGAAAGACTGCAAGTCCATTACAGACTTCCAAAGATAAGTTTCAAATCGTTGTCCTGGCCAAGAAGGACACAGAAACACAACAAAACTCATGGTTCACTACACTTGAGTTAAGCACCCTGTGTCATTGCAATTGAGTTTTTGATAATTTATAATAAAGTGAAAAGCCTTAAATATAGGAGTCCATGGGACCTTGACCTCAACTGTTCCTTGAAGTCCAAAAAACCGTTATAAGCTCGCCAGCCTCAAAAGGTTTATCTATGGAAACAAAACAAGAAATAAAAGAAATGCAATCGCTACCAGTGAAATAAATTTGCCAAGCTAATTGAAATAATCCCAGCTTGAAATGAAAATTAAGTTTTGAAGAATTGTGTGTTTTTCACCATATGGTGCTAGAGTGCCTTTTCCAGAATCCTTTTTATTCCTTTGTGTAAAGTAGATCTATCAGGTTTTCTTTATTATCTTAATTTCAATTAACAATCAGGTTTTAACATTATCCAATAACTAATAAGGATGTTGGTTTATAGGAATTATGCTGTGGTAGTGCTGTTAACAGACACTTATACCTTTAAGTCAATTATAACAAAAACAGGTGTATAAAATACCGTATATCAGCCTGTCGATTGTCATATAAAAAGTAGGTGGTTATTTTCCTTAGGGTGGTGACCCTCCTTAACCTAATTACCCAATATCCACTTGTATTTGCTGGCACAGAATGGTGACCACTATGCAGTCCCCTGAGGAATCCTACAAGGCCACCCAGGTGTCCTTTGAACAAGAGTAGCCAGAGGAAGATGGGGATAAAAATGGCCACTGTCTGCGTGAAAGCTCATTCACCCTGGCCGTCGTGGTTCTTGAGATCTAGTATGGCGACCAAAATAAATTCACGAATCTTATTACCATGATTCCAACATTTAGATTCGTGAAAAAACACCAAATTTTAGATTCATGAAGTTCTTTTTTGGTTAAAAAGTATGATTATATTGCAATATGTTTCTAAAAGATATTATAAATATCTTATATTAATATTGATACTTTATACATGTTATATGGGAGTCCGTTACACATATTTTTTACACATTCACGCATCGTTTTTTAGACAAGTATGTTGATGCGTGGACAAAAAGAAAGATCCATGAAATTTCTTTGGTCGTCACCCCTATTCTGACAATTGTCTCCTGGGGTGACGACCAAAGAAATTTCACGAATCTTATATCCACGATTCCAAGATTTGGATTCGTGAAAAAACACAAAATTTTAGATTCGTGTCATTTTTGGGGGGCTAAAAACGCCCTGATTAAAATGCAATTTGATTCTAATAGATATAATGAACTATTTTACATAAATATTTATACTTTAAACATGTTTTTAGATCTACATTTTCCCCCACGAATCCATCACGCATCTTTTTTGCATTTTCACGCATCATTTTTCAGATGCGTATTGGTTTTCTGGAGCATCTTGTGGACACGTTTCGATGCGTGAAATTTCTTTGGTCGTTGCTCCTGGTGCAAATGACCATCCTAACAACGCATCTGCAACCGAACAGATCCAACATGTTGGAATGAATCGTTTGAATTCTAGCCAATTCTTGGTGAAATGTACTCAAGGAAATGGTTGGTTGAAATCGCATGGTTGCTCTCTTCTCAATGTGAATGCCAATTCTTCAATTCCAGTGGCATGTGATAAATTTATCGGTCCCGAGATCATCATCTTCCCTATACAATACATTTGTTGGATCTGCCAGCGACAGAAACATTGGCTAGGTCGGGGCCGATTCATCCCAAAATTGGTTAGTGTGTATGGGGCTTAAGTTGGCTAACTAAAAAAGACAAGGGGTTTAATGGCGGATCCCCACAACAAATCATGCTCGGCAGCGGCCTTCCATGGTAAAGGTGGGTTTCCACAGAACAACAAACCACACATGTCAGATTAGTTGGCCGACTAAATGTATAAAACCTGGTTTCCACAGAATGACAAAGTGTAGAAAATGAGGTTAGTCAGCCGACCGACCACAGCGACAAACATCCTTAAACAGCATTGGTCGTTGAGGATTGAACGGGTTAACACTCGTCGGGTTTAATCGTTGGCACTTGGTCATTCTGTGGAAACCAGCCTTTAACCCTTTCTACCCACGATGACCAACACCAGTTTTAGGCTTTAGTCATTGAGGATAGAAAGGGTTAACACTGGACGGCCACAGATGGACGCAGTTTTTAATTCTGTGGAAGCCAGGCTTTAGTCATTCAGTATGGAAGGGGTAAACACCTGACAGCTGCCGACAACGATGGTTTGTTGTCCTGTGGAAACCTGTCTTTAGAATGATGTGCAGGAAATTAGTCTAATTGGCCGACCATGTGTATCAACCCTTTCCAAACATATATAGTGACAAATACTCCCTAATTAGCTTTAGTCAGGGTTAACACTTATTAGGTTTAATTGGCTGCATTGGGTCGGTTTGTGGAAACCTGTCTTTAAGGGCAGGTTTCCACAGAACTACAAACAATGCTCCTCCTCAGCCCTTTAGTGTTAACTCTTTCTATCTTCGACAACCAAAGCTATCAAGAGCCACTGGTCGCTGTATTTGGAAAGTGTTAACATATTTGGTGGCCAACGCATTTCCTGCACTTTGTGGTTCTTTGGAAACTTGCCTTAACCCTTTCTATCATCAACAACCAATGCTTATTTATGTCACCATAGTCGCTGTGGTTCAAACGGGTTTACAGCAGTTTGTAAATCTTGTCATTTTCGCACTTGCTCCTAAGATAAACAAAGATTCACATCTTATCACTGAATATTAATTTTATTTAATTTCCTCTGTAACTGGGGAATGCCCAGCCAAGGATATGATGTTCTAATAACATTCTAATAATGTTCTGGATTGGTTCTTGTTACTTCACACTGTTAGGTTACAGCGACATTCTTTTGATGACTCCCAATTATGTCGCTGCAACCAACTGTTGCGACATGAGATTGTGACATTCAGACAACATTCTTGTCATGTTATTTATAAGGCTTAGACTTTATAAGAATGTCACAATAACATTCTGTTTAGGTGTGGTTGTGACTTCACTGAATGAGGATGTCACAATAACATTCTGTTTTGGTTAGGGTGACACCTAACCTAATAAGATGGTTACAGTAAGCTTCTGTTTAGGTAAGGTTAAGTCCTGACATAATCAGAACTTCACAATAACGTTCTTTTTAGGTAAGGTTGGGGCCTCCCCTGGTCAGGAGGTGTCAACAATGTTCTGTTTAAGTCAGGTCTAGACCTCACCTAATCAGAATGTCACAATAACATTCTATCTTGATTTGATCTTGACCTAACCTCACCAGAACGTTATGATGACATTCTGTTTTGGTTAGGTCACAACCTCACAGAAAAATAATGTAACAGTTATGTGACAATTTAGTAAGTAACTGACAAACCAAAAAAGTATGGTCGCATAACGTGGCCTTTATGTCACGCCTTGGCTGGGTGCTTTCCTTCAGTGGGGACCAGGTCATATGACACACGTAAAAAGCTGGTGATTTTCGAGCCGGTGTGTGAAGAGCGTAAACTCTTTCCATCCTTGATGACTAGAGCTTCTTAGTAGCACTGGTAACCACGGTGAGAAAGGGTTATCACACATAGACCAATAAGTGGCAGTGCTATTCGGCCGTGTGTAGATGTTGCACCACTGAACAACTACAAGCCTACAACCATGAACGACGCTGGCAATTGAGTGTCAGAGTCATTCACTGGATACACAAAAGTGGTGAGTCTGACGACTTAAATTACTGCAAAGAGCAGTACTTAGGGAACGGTAAATGACTGCAGAAATCGATGATTTGTTCATTACTAGATATCTATAAGTTTGGCAACTACAGCCAACGATTTCTGTCAAAACAAATTAGAGGCAAGTACATGTATTTTCTTTGTTCTCTTGGCAGCGGATCTGTATAATTATAATTATTGTCATTCAAGACCCCCCAGAGTCTTTTGTATACCCTTATTGCAGTTATTCAATGGAAATACATTGTCATTCATTTGTGGACGACTTATAAGAGCTGACAACTTTGACACTCTTTTTCTAGTCGTTTGCATTTGTCAGTGCATGTGGTATTTGAAGATGTAACATTCAAAATAGTTCAGTAGGAACCGATTTTAGATAAGAACTACATACAGGAGCATGGATGGGCGAGTATTGCCCATTGCATTTATCAATGTTTGACTAATTGATCTGTATTCACATAAAAATTCCAGTATGTAACGTGTCTATGGAATGAGAAAATATCCGGAGATTTTATGGAGTCGCTTGCATATGAACATCAAGTTATCTGTTGTTAAAATAAAGAAGAACATAAAGTTTCTCATAAAGTAAATGAACTTTAAGAATGTACGTAGTATCCTCGCTCAACTGAAATGAAAGTAGTATATGGAAAGTGAAAGTATGACCGGAAATTATCTTCATTCGTAGAAGTTAGTTAAGTAGTTATCCTATACAACAACTGAGTATTCAGATACAGTCATTTGTCAGAGGAGATGTCCCTGTAATTTATTGATGGGTTTGGGGTAGACATTGTCTGCTCATTATCTATTCTGCCAGATACCTTTCTCTGAAACAACAGCCTGCCCAAGATTTGAATTACCAAAGGTTTCCTTTAAGAAACTCGGGTAGAGTTAAGGCAAGACATGTACGTGCTACATAAGTTAGAGCAAAAAGAAGCAATAGACCTGTATTAGTTTGATGATATCAATGGATAAGTATAGACTGTTATAATGCGTCTTTGCTATATGTTTTGTGCGTTTATTAGGGACACTGTTTAACAGTGATAGTATCTTATTTTTGTCGGATACTATGATTACCTCGCATGTTGGCTCAATCCTGGTTAGGGGTATTGCACTGACACAGAGATATTATTCTGTCGCTTACGGCTGATTGGGTCTAAACCGATTTAACAATAAAATGTATGCCTATCATTAATTTAACACAAGATTTGATTTTCCTTAGTCCTGTATTGCAATGAAAAACAATTTCAACAACGCGAAACGAACAACTAGCGGGTTGTACATTGAATGCCCACTTAATCGAAACGGAATCAGGCAATGGCCTTTATAGAACCGGAAACACATGTACAACAATCATAACGAACAACCGGGATCTTAAATTTTGTGAGGAAAATTACGCATTCCCACTGAGAATAAGTCATACAGCCTGTCACTTTCTACTAGGACAAATAATGTATACTGTACACTGTTAAAATGGTGTTTAGAATTTAAATGTGTTAAGGGCATAAACATGTTTATAATCTAAATACATTAAACCATATCTGTTTAAAACCTAAACACTTGTAACTTCTAAACATGTGTTGGGTTAACTATGCTTATAATCTAAACACATCATTAGTTGTTTTTAAAAGCTAAACTCTTGTAACCTCTAACCATGTTTTGAATGGGATGTGTTTAGAATCTAAACACATAATATCAATTGTATACTATGGAAAAGAAAAATGGACACTTTGGGATTAGAACCCACATTCTTTACATTCAAGGTAGAAGCCTAACTAACTGAGCTAACTTGGACTGCATGCAGTGCACACTGACATAGTCAGCACCAATGAGTAGGATCAGTACTACTATACAGGTGATCAACATGAGACAGACATTAAGTCATTACTTTCATACCCCTACTTATTCAGTTAAGTAGCAAAGCTGGGCTGTGTCTACCTACAGGCCTGCATAGCTCAGTGGTAGAGCATAGGCTTCACATGTGAGGGGCCCCGGGTTCAAATCTCGGCTACTGAAGTTACCAAAGTACTACTATGAAGTAGTTGTACTATTAGTGGTTTGCCACATGCCCTCCATATTTCTGGCCATGATTGGTAAAATAGTTTTTTCATACACTTAGGAATTTTGTGATTAAAAATGTTAGATTTGTAAGTTTTTGTAGCGTCATAAAGATAATCACTTCATTGGCCTACTATTCTAGGTACGGTCAACCAACCAGAACACCCCTAAAACATTTACAAAATGTTTCAAAACACCATTTTAGTAGGTTTAACATGTAGACACCTTTTTAATACAAGAACTTTATCAGCTATACCCCTAAAGGTTTTACCTCCAACAATCAAATAATCCATGCAAGGCTAAACCAAGAAGGAAGGCCATGTGTGGTTATTGGCTCAATGATCCTGTAGTGTGATTACAGGAAAAATACAACTTTCAATGCTGTTAACATTACATCTGGTGTAAACTGAATGGCATAGTACCATAGCAGTGTTTTACATGTAATATCTACGTGTTTTTTTTACACACTACGGTATAATATTGGTAAATTTAAAATGGTTTTCATCCTTAAGAATGAAAGTACACTGTACATATTACGGTATATTACTGTTTTACTTAACACCTAACCCTAAACACCTTGAAGACCTAAATGCTTCATAGATAAACACCTAAACATCATAGTTTTCTAAACATTTAACAGCTAAACATAAAAAAAGCACAAGCGTTTTGATTCTAAACACCTTGAGGACCTAAACACTTCATGGTTAAACAGCTAAACACCACACATTTCTAAACACTTAACCCTAAACACTGATAATTCTAAACATGTTTAGGGAAATAAAGTGTTCCAAAACTGGATGCACCGAAGTGTTTAGGAAAATGTTTAGGTTCTAAACACTTGTTTTAACAGTGTACATTTAAAGAAAACAAACCTTGTAATTATGAAGCGTGTATCATTATGAATATCATTTTCAAGTTTCTGATAAACACGACTGCACTGTTTGATTGTGAGATAATCATAACAGCCTCTTGTATTTATCGAAAAGTCCCAATGTAAACACCTCATTACAGACGCTACAAGATTCACAAGACTTAACTCCCTTTAACCTATATGACCAATATCACGTTCTCGTATGTTAGTGCATCAGCCTAACATATCTAGAAGATAATTATAGTCGATTTGTTTCATGAGGTATTGAGGTAGGGATATACCAGCACATGATAAAGCATTTTGGGCTCGTTATAATGAGAAATCTCAAAAGCCACTAAATATTCGTTTTGTATAGCTGGTTATATACATATTAATTCTGTTGTTGAACATTAAAATTTCTGATTAAAAAAGGTCATATTACCTACTGGAAGGTCAAAGAAGTGAAAGAAAATCAAGTCCGAGCCACCCACACTGAAATGCAATAGCTCAACAATTGGCAAAATCAGCACCTGTATAGGTATCCTAGTGTCACCCTTGATGTATAAAGAAAATTTTGAAGCTTATGTAATAACTATCTTATACCAATTAAAGCCCTACGAATTGCTTTAAATATGATTAAAATGTCTAATTCTATCCTGCTTCATCATAAACTGCAAGTATTGAGAAGCTTAAGATCCGAAAACAAAAACACTTGGTGTAGGTTTAAACAAGCACCACTTGGTAAAGATCTAGAACCAACAAACGCAAGTAATCTTAACGATGGCGGCATCTAAAAAGCTGTCTAGGATATTCAGACTGAACTATTGGGTTTAACTTTACTGTTATTCGTTAGTCTACCATTCGTTAAGTTTCCATCTTCCTGATTCCAATAAGCTAGCCATTGATCACAGTCTTCCATCTCGTCTTGACTGTAAGTTGTCCTGGAACCTAGTTCTGAAATTCATGGACGACAGAGAACACTCTTGTGAAAGGATATTATCTATTAATCCAAATGCATTTCATATACTTTATTGAATTCCCGTTGACTTATGTCAGTTCAGAGAGAGCTCTACTCCATTCGTCCAACACTCCTGAGCTCACCCTCCTATCCAGCTCCACTCACTCACCCAGATGATAACCGAGCTCACTAAGCCCCTACTTCTTGGACTTGCCTTACAAGCTACCTGGATCACTCTGAGGAGTGCTTATTCATCTCATACCTATGACATCATCTCTATGCTCTCCAATCACATACTTACTCAAAGAGACGATCTTAGCCCTGATCCTTGCTTATGACTAAAGCTAACTAAGATACATACTACGCAATAAGACTGACATCTGTGTCAGTACAAGACCACATACAGAGAAATACAAACAAAGTGCATAATATCAGACCAGAAACTATGGAATACTCTCCCTATAAATCTTCATAAGTCAACAACACTATAGGTTCCTATAAGTATCAATATGGTAGCTTGCTAAAAGCTAAGGAATTGACAAACCAGTAGCCTAAGTAATTTGCATAGGAACTTGCTGGGAAAACTGAGCAATTCAAAAAGCAAATATTACTATTATGTGATTATGCAATAACTGACGGCTGTGAATTTTTCACGGTTTAATGGCTCGCTGTTCAAGTGAATGCTTCAATTTACTAGTTTAGGAATAGTACACAGTATGTTTATCTTTGGACTAGTTGGTTTATTACTTCAAACGTGATTAACAACTTGGTAAATCACGTTATCTACCCCCATTTTCACGTTTTAATGAATTCAATGTATAAAGACCCTTAAAAATATGTACTGTAGTCCCTTTTAACTGTATGGCACACATTCTGTATCTTGGTTTTTAAAATGTATTTCATAACCCATAAGTTCTTTCTTACAATTATGTTACATCATTTTTGAATTTTGCGTTCATTTGCTTCTTGACCACTGTATACCTACATTAGATACCAAGTAACTAAAAACCACATGCTCTACAATGTGTCATAACCTTGTGTACCCACCATTTGCTTAATTTGAATTAAAGAACATTGTTGAACATTGTTCCGATAAGTTTATTTCAAAATACTATGTGGACATCCATCTGCTGTCTGCTGTGATAGCTGGAAGACCGGCAATCATATGCCCAAGTTTTGTATGTTGACCAAATTTAATCATGATAATTTCTTTTTTTTAAATGTAGAAGTGCGACGTATCAAATTGAGCGTTTTACACAATACAAATAATGTCGAAAAATCTCCAGAGGGTGGTAATAAATACCGGCAATTCACAGTTCAAGACGTGGGTATGCCAACCACCTGGACGGTCCGACCAGCCCCTCGGTGATGAGGCAGAGGGGGTTGGCGCCGCTCACCCAGCTCATCAGTTGGCCTCAGCCCCTTCAGCCCCTTGCTGCTGGCGGCGCAGGCTGCAGTAGGCGGCGGCCCCGAAGACCACGGCGGCGGCCTGGGGCAGGGCCGACACCCCGTGGGTGAGGAGCCGGTACCTGGAGGAGTCGTAGAGCAGACACGACCCCCGGCCCCCCGAGCAGCTCACCCCCCACAGCACACAGGAGGAGTCGATGAGCGCCCCGAAGACCAGCGGACCCGGCACGTAGCCTGCAGGTTACAGCAAGTAGGTTAGCATAGCGCCGTGACAGATCATACTTTGCTAAACGGTGTCCCCTCAAAACCCTCTTTAAGACCCGTCCCTTGGTGGGACTGCGCCATACCAAAACGGTGTGAACTTGCTACTAGATTTTTAGAAACTAGCTTCAGTGCCCTCATGTTGCATTAGCGATTTTGTTTGTCGAATTAATCTAGTTTATAACAATAATTATGGTATTGGCATTAAGATAATATTTCAGTCTGTGCATCATTGGCCAGGTAGGAAATCCCGAAAATGTGAATAGGCCTAGAAATGTATGATTGTTAAATAAATACAACTTTGTTTACACTAGAGTCTAACCTTGTGGTCGGATCAGATATAGAATTAAATTCACATTAGAGTTAAGGTAAGATATAATGAATGTATATTCAAAATGCATGTGTGGGTGTATGTTTTTGTGTTGTTGTTTTGCGTGCCAGTGTGTCTGTGCGAATTTAGTTAGCGAGCAAAAGGTTTGTAGTCTTCAGACGGAGCGTTTAAATGAATGACGCCGTCCCTAAATTGATCATAATCAGCCTGTGATGAGAAGGAAATTGTATTTTTCTTTTCAAAAGAATACATTATGTCAATTGGACTTTTAATGTTGATTATGATATAAAGGGCAGTGCAAAATGCCAGCCTATCATGCCTATCCATTAGAGGCCCCTCGCAAAATTATAGATTTGTTAATTTGGATCTGTCTGAGTGCAGTTTCTCGTAAATTGGTAATAATCATTTACAAAATATCTGTACCTAGAAGATTCATCAACATCGAACGTATTCCAATGGCTGTTGATTTATCCTTTGGCTCCATCATTCTGAAAATCAAAGTAATGCATCACTGAAATAGTCATTCAAATGCGGGCATTCGAAGCAACAAAAGTTGGAACATGAACATTTAGATTTAAATGATATGCAGCCATTAGACGACTGTTATAGCTATTGGAAGTGCTAACAAAAATACGTGATTTGAGCAAAACTGTTTGCAACTGCTCAGTGCAGAAGCCTCTCATTATTTTGACCCAAATAGACAGGTTGTCATCAAGATAACTATGATGAGTCTATGCTTACTGTTAATTGTCTATGCTTACTGGTAATTGTCAAATCAATTTATCTATAATAAGGCTCACCAGTCAACTGAAATCATTTAATGATGTATCTGAACATAATACGAACAATAATTAAAACTTGTCTATCTTACTTTAGTTATGACAGTGCATACCTAATAGACAGCTAAGGCTTCGCTTATTTTGTCTGTGATTCTAGATCATAATTCATTTAGATTTATCACTAGAATGTAATATTATTTCTATGCAAAGCGTATGGATATCGGCTGCAGTGCTTTTTAAATGGTCTTTTGTATGTTTATGAAGCATAACATTTTTATGTTTATGTTTCAATGAGCCAAACATGATGCGTCTCTTTGCCATTTTTATCAAGGGTGTTATTTCAGGCACTTGATTTAAACCCTTTACACAATACACGTATCTTGTTCTACTCATCAGTGGCGATATTGTTACAAGCAAATTGAACTGTAAAGAATACGCCATAATAGTCTAATGAAGGCATCTTCTCAAAATTGGCTGTAGTAATAATACCTGAGTACGATCATGATGGAGGGGACGCTGCCGATGGCGCCGACGAGGGAGGCCACGAAGATGATGACCAGGTAGGGGACGAGGGTGGGGCAGGTGGGACGGGCGGGGCACTGCCGGGCCGACACCTCACCCCCACCTAGAGGGGTACCGCGAGGCACGCACGAACAGTTGGTGTATACCTGTGTAAGTTACAAGGGTTACAATTCATAGATACTTATAGGGGAAATTGAGAAACAAATAGTTTGATGCTGAGGGCATCACTCAAAACTTTCTACATGTATGTCGTTTTTATACAGGCACAAACTTCCTTATAGTCATGCAACTGACATACTTAAAATGGGCAGAAATGAGAATAATCAAACCATTACTTTAATCATGTTCAGATAACAACTTGAAAATTGAAGCGATATTTTAGCAGGTTTGTGGATCTGCACATCTATTCAACTGCCTAATCTAAGTGTATTTGGGTAATTTATCCCAAAAAAGGCTCAAAATTTATGCAAGACTTAAATATAGGTTTTTTTCATTTATGTGTTGTTAAAATTTAATTCAAACTATGGTTGGGAGAATTGCGTTATATTTTTATTGTAACGTTTTTATTCAACTGGATTGCCAAAATGAATGAATATGCTATGTGAAGCACAACTTTGCCAGCTGATTTTCTTGTACAGCAAGATAATTATATTCGAATGTAAAGAGTATCTATGTGCATATCTTTACTTATTACTGACCGCTCCGTCTGGGCAATATTCGTATGCTAGGAAAGAATCGAACAGAAAGTTTAGTTTTGATATTGAAATGTATACAACTGCCAAATTCAAGGGGGCCTACATCGGAATTCCAAAATGAACAAGCTGTGAAAGGACGTGCTTATTAATTTATCGTGTATACCTCTTCATCTACATCAAGGACATCACATCCGGCAACACAGGGGTTTAGGTAGGTCACGTGGTCTACATCGCAGACGGGCCGGAAGGCTTCTTTTGGGCATGCGCAGTGAGCGTTACATTCCTGGCCGTCATTACTACTTGGGGAAAAAATGGACGAAAAATAATATAAATGAAATCATTGATGCCATTAGGTCGAGGCGTCAGAGCCTCTTAAAGTTTCCTTCATTTTAAATTAATTAGCTTCAATTAATCATGCACCAAACTCAATTAGCAAAGTTGCAGCATTTAAAGACATTTTTCAATTTGATTCACCAAGATTTCAATTTTTCGCTAGTATTGGGTAGCAATTCAATTTTGACTTTCCCGAAGGAGGCCCTCTGTCTGTTGGTCATGTTAAGAAATGCGTTCCGGTATAAGTGTTTTAATTACAGTTCCGCTCTCTATTTGCATTTTGGCCACAATGATTACTCACCTTGCAGAACCTTCATTTTCCAGCCCAAACATGGGCTGTTGTGGACAGCTCATCGCGGTGGCCAGTAGGACTCCGACTAACCCCACCATGAGGGAACCAAGGTACAGACGGGCGGCACCGAGTGTTGAGAGCTGGTACCTTTTAAGGATGGCTCCCCCTAACGGAATCCCAACGATGCCAGAAATTGCTGCTGAACAGGCTGTGTGGGAAAGAAGGGAAAGTATCAATGCGTGTTTTGCAGAACTGATGTTCTTATTGTAACGTACTTGTTCCTGGGATGTTCTGATTACAGTATACGGTGAAAAGGAATGAGTATCATGGTTAATGTGTCTTAGGGGTTGCGACCCAAACCGTGGTTATGTTGTTTCTGTAGTGAGAAGAATACAGCGCCAGTGGTCTTCAATTTCGTCGTTGACAACAAAGTGTAATTATTCACTATTCGCCTCGTGGTGACCCAGTATTAGTGGTGG
The DNA here is from genome assembly GCA_936440205.1 of Lepidonotus clava. Lineage (NCBI taxonomy): Eukaryota > Metazoa > Annelida > Polychaeta > Phyllodocida > Polynoidae > Lepidonotus > Lepidonotus clava. The sequence continues at coordinate 21,209,809 of OW387140.1, read as the reverse complement.
GGGTATCAGACATAATAATATTATGTCTGATACCCCTCGTGGTGACCCAGTATTAGTGGTGGGGGTATCAGACATAATAATATTATGTCTGATACCCCTCGTGGTGACCCAGTATTAGTGGTGGGGGTATCAGACATAATAATATTATGTCTGATACCCCTCGTGGTGACCCAGTATTAGTGGTGGGGGTATCAGACATAATAATATTATGTCTGATACCCCTCGTGGTGACCCAGTATTAGTGGTGGGGGTATCAGACATAATATTATGTCTGATACCCCCACCACTAATATTGGGTCACCACGATGCCATTAGGTTAAAATATTATTTTATGTTGCTAGAATGTGTATCCGCTCAGTGAGGGTGTCTCAGTGGTTGTTTGCCCCAAGTACAGGTCGCCCCTGAAAGTGGGAACTGGAAAATATGTTATTTGTCATTTTTAGGTAGATTTCTGATCGGATCTCTCAATGGGAACGCCGTTTCTGATCGTTTTTTGGCGAGTTTTGGTCGAAACGACCAGAATTAAACAACCAGAACTGGCCGAAACGACTTGAATTTTATGTCAATCACTAAAAGGGTTCCCCCTTAAATTAGACAACAATATAATCACCTTCCATACCAAAACTTATTTTACTGATGTATGCAATAGATTAACAAACAAAATTACATCTCCAACACTTGGATGAGTTTGCAGACTAAAAATGAATATGCCCCCTGGATAGATATTGGTTCTTTTTAACAATGCCAACTACTACAAATGAACTTTCACTTTCATTGGCTTCAATCAACAACCACTATATTCTGAATATTATCTTATAAGACATTGACGTCAACAAGAGAATGAAAAAGTGGATCGCTAATTTCTAGAGCACCAGATGCACACGCATATCAAAAAGAGAAACCATTTGTGTTAGTACAAGAATTGCTTCCGACGAGAACACTGTTATACTGTAAATGGAATTTCCCAGATATCTTATCAGCCGTCTCATATTGTTAGCATGTTACCGTAATTATTTAGTCTGTCCAACATTCCCTTGTTGAAATACTGTTTTTTAGTTAGCATTTTGAAATACCTAGTTGTTTCAGTATAAAACAAATATATACAACCATTGATCATGGTCAACAAAATTGTCTGGTATATTTTCCTTAAATGATGAGTAAAAACACATTATATCAATGCACGTTGTTGGTATATGGGCCGGGTAATTCTTGAGATAAGTTACCTGAGAGTATGTTGGCCAGGTAGGCTGGTTGGTGGAAGTGGACCTCAAGGTAGCGCGGGAGCTGGGAGATGACCCCGGTCATCAGGTAGGTGGTGCACAGGTCACTCAGGTTGATCCAGAGGTAGGCAGGGGTGGTCAGCACGTGCCACACTGACCGCACGAAACCTGCAGTCACGAGGTTTGGATCGGTTACTAAGTTTTACACCCATTCTAGTAAAGCCAATAAGGTAAGGGTGGGGCTGCTATTCAATTGCAAATCAATGAGGGTGAGGCTGCCATTCAGTTATCCCTACCACAGACAGCTGATTTGCAGTATTTTAAGCACCTGCAGACTAATTTGGACTGAATTTATAGACAAAACCCCCTAGAAATCTATAGGAAATAAACAAATAATTGTTATATATCTTTCTATAATGAATGGATTTGCAAAATACTTAGAAAATATTAAATGTGTATGGACACAACATTAGAAAAAAAATGATGTCTAGTTTTACATCATGTTAAACTTCTAATAATGAAATGATTCATGAAAATTCCTATGCTAATAGCCTTGAGATTTGTTTACAAATTACCCACCATGCATTCTGATCTAGGCTAACCTGCAGGTAAAACGCAAGAAAATTGCTATCCGTGGTAGGGAGAATTGCAAATCAGGACCCCTCCTTACAAAGGGGCTTATCATACAATTTTGTCAAAAAGTTAAAGATTATTAAGTGTGTTGTTGAGGGCCATGCTGGACATCTTTTTGTTTAACGTTGGATATGACACTATGTGCCCTCATTATTAAAATCACACCGTATGGGAAGGACCAGCCCTTGTTATAAAAGAATGTCACACTAAAAAAGGCTAGGTCTAAAGAAAGGAAAACAGGCCCGCACAATATTAATCTGAATGTTCTATCTTTCGGCCTCGAAGCAAACCTTCTTACTACATTACGGTGATTAGCGAGTTACTTAACAGCTTAAATAAATGGTATTATAGAGAAGTTAAGTGATACGTAACTAAGGCCTATGTGGGGCCTAATTGTGTCACTATTATTAAAGGTGTTCTATATAAAGCGTAGTTGAATAAGACCTTGTTAACAATTGCCAAATACTAATCTTGACATGCATGCTTGGTTAATTGGATGATATATTGTAGTTAATCACGCAAGTATTTATAGATGGTATTATGAATGTCAATGGCGAAAAGAACAATAAAGGCTTCTTATATGAGATTTAATTTCCTGTTCGTCACACGACTCGACTACGATTTGTCTGTACGATATCCTAATTAGGATGAATCATGTGGAGTACAACTGGAAAAGTATAGTTGATAGAGATAATAATTCAAAACCAACATGATTTTTTCAAGGTTTTCTGAGCTTTCTATAAGAAAGCAATATCGATTTTTTAAATAAGATTGCTGTAGTTCGGACCTTCAAGCTCATTGATTACTGGCGTCCTGTCATTGGTCTTTACAATCTCTTCGCTTGTCTTGTTTTTGGTTTTGTAGTAGTGTTTAAAGTGTTTAGGGAACAAGACGAGCGGACCACTTGCAAAGACGATAAGAATACTCATAATGACGTAACCGAGCCACCATGCCCCGATGAAGTCTGGGTCGGCCGGCGACACGGAGGAGACTGAAAGGAAAATGAAAGGGAAACTCTTGACCTTTTATGTGAGAATAACAGATAAGCTGTATGATGTCTGCTCTATCATGTGAAAAACCATGCCTTATTTGATGCATTCGCTGACTGTGCTGTACTGTTGCCTTCGCAAATCTATCAAGGTTAAACTAGCTCACGCACAACATAGTTCAGAAACCGATAGGTTAATGTTTCATTGACCAGTTAAGTATACGAAGAAGGAGAAAAGATTGTTACAGAGCTAACCGATAATTTAAACAGCTTACACTACTATTTGCTATAGTATTGTATCAATAGCCATTAATTAAAAAACATGCACGAGCAACTCGACAAGCACATTATGTTGAATTTAAGCAACCGAAGCTTATTAGTAGTAGATACTGTCATACCTAAGTTTAGGCATGGCATATCCTCTCTCCAACAACTACAACTATTTATCAAATTTATCATATAAAATATATTAATATCACAATTTCCCTAAACAATAATCAAAAGGCATATCAAATATGTATATACTACTTCATAGAGTTTATGGTAAAACCTCTGTTAGCACTCTCCCTCCCCCTAGTGGCAACTGGCCTAATTAAGTAATTAGGTCAAAGGCCAAAGGTGAGGTGGGGAAGTGCACCCCTGCTGTGAGGGCAGTGGGAGTCTGGACACTAAGGTGGACACATGTCTATTGTGTAAAGCATTAGCGGTATTCAAAGAACAGTGGTGGCGCCGTTTTCACAGGCGTGACGGCCACTTCTTGGTTAATTGAAAGAAGGTAACAATAATACAAAAGTTGAAGTCACTGTCCCAAGTGGCGAATTGTTTTCTGGAAAAATGATAACTATGCACGTGCCTCACAATTTAGCAAATCGTAATATCATTGGCTGTAATAACGTGAAAATAATTCTTTAGGCTGGGGTGGGGGTATAGGTTATGTGTGCACTAGCATAGAAGAGTCAGAATACGGGTGTACAGATGTACGTTGTGTCCCTTTGTGTTTCTGATAAGTTTCAAAGTATATTGGTGGATCTCGACCTGTAATAAAAATAAAAATGTGAAAGTCTGCTTCAATGATGTGGAGAATGGTGGCCACGTGGTTAGTACTGGTGGTGTTCCTTGCCACTTCCTCCCATACAGGATGGCCCCAGACAAAGCACGGTTAATGGAAGAAACTTGTCAAGACTATGTCAAACAAGGGATCTTAGAAGAAACCACCTCTGGTCCTTGGGCTAGTAGGGCGTTTCTACTTCAAAAATATGACTCTGATGGCCAGAAATCTGGTGTCAGACTCATTTCTGACTTTAGGCATTTGAACACTTCTATAATCAAACAGTCTCTTGGTTCGCCGCGTGCCGACACAAGCTTGGAAATGATTGGTGACTTGAAACCAGCCATCTTTTCTAAGCTCGACGCGCAACAAGGCTTCTTCCAAATTCCTCTATCAGAAGCGAGCAGAGACGCTACTGCATTCTTGACACCAAATGCAAAGTATAGATACAAAGTGATGCCTCAGGGTTTGGCTACATCGCCTCAAGCATTCTGCGCCCTGGTAACCTTGATTTTGAATAAGTTAAAGTATAAGTGTGCGATCCCATATTTAGATGATATTTTGATCCTCTCTCAAAGACCATTTCAGAGATCTTAAAGATGTCTTCGAAAGTTTAAGACATGGTAACTTGAAATTGAAGCCCTCAAAGTGTCAATACTTCATGGACAAAATTAACTTCTTAGGTATGGTAGTCATACCACAAGGTCTACAACCATGTCCCAAAAAGGTTCAAGCAATCAAAACATTCCCAACTCCGAAAACAGTCAAGCAAGTAAGATCATTCAATGGTATGTGTCAGTTCTACAAGAAATTCATCAAAGACTTTGCAACTTTGGCCAAACCTTTGTATCGATTAACAGAAGACAAAGTGAAATTCCATTGGACAGAAGAATGTGATCAAAATTTCAACAAACTCAAAAATGCTCTATGCAAAGAAGCCCTACTTCACTACCCAAATTTTGACAAAGAGTTCATTTTGGCAACAGATGCTTCAGGAATCAGTGTAGGCAGCACACTTTCTCAAAAAGATGAAAATGGAACTCTGCGACCCGTAGCTTTTGCTGGGCGTTGTCTGAAACAGCACGAAAGAAACTACAGTGCTACAGAAAGAGAACTTTTAGGTGTAGTATACTCTGTCCTTCATTTTAGACACTATTTGGAAGGTAGACATTTTCAACTATACACTGACCATGCAGCTTTGATCCCACTTCTGACCAAGAAAGACAACCAGCATAGATGGGCACGCTGGGCCCTTGATATCCAACAATTCTCTTTCACAATAACTCATGTAGCAGGAAAATCAAAAATGATGAATGGACCAGACACTCTTTCAAGAAGAAATTACCCAGATCAACCAGGACTGACAAACCCTCCACCACCAGCACCAAAGATCAAAGTCTCAAAAAGAATAAATTTCTCCAAAGACACAAAAGTTCAACACTTTGAAGATGAGGATTTGCCAGTTCAGATTGTAAGGCATGAAAATAAAACAAAACCAATCCTGAAAGAAGAGACCCATTATCACTATTGTGACTGTGAAGAGACATACAAGGCACAGGCCAGAGACAAAAGCACCATACCCATCCTAACTAACACTTTGGACGTTACAGCCGCCAGCAATGTTGACTTCAAGTCTACGACAGTGACCAGGACTCCTATCACAGCAACAGTCCAAAGCCTAACAGAACCAACATATTCTGATTCATCAACTCAAACTTCAAGTGAACCCAAGGCCCAACAAAAACAATGTGAGGAACAATCAATTCAAACTTCAAGTGAACCAAATGTCAGGCAAAAACAATGTGTGGAACAATCAACGCAGACAACAACTGAACAGACTCAAACTATAAGTACTGCGAAACAACAAGTTTGTGCAACAACAGAGAAATCAAAAAGAAAACAACCAGTACTTGACAAACCAAAGCCAAAGCCAAAACCCAACAACCAGAAAATTAAACCAACTGACAATTTAGATCCAAAAACCATGAAAGAGAAATCAAAAGACCAGGCAGAAAATATTATACATTTTCTAAATTCACTACCAAACAATGACTTCAACATCACGAGTCTGAAAAGAGATCAAAGTGCAAGTCCAGAAATCAGAGAAATTATTGAATTCTTGGAACAGGATAAACTTCCAGACAACAAAAGTTATGCATCACAAATTTTGACTAAATCTAAAGACTTCCTTCTCATTGAAAATGTACTGGTACATATCAACCACCGACTGTGGAAAAAGTTTGGCGACATTTCACTTCAACTTGTCATACCAGAAACTTGGGTCAAAAAGACATTGAGCCACTTCCATGATGACCCACTTGCTGGTCACCTGGGAGCTGTGAAGATGTTATCAGCAATGACACACCTGGAAATCAATGACGTCTGACGTGCAAAAGTTTGTCAATACTTGCAACACCTGTATGAAAGCTAAAAGAGCCGTCAGGAACTCAATAAGTCCAATGACCCTTCATACACCAGCACCAACAATATTCTCAGAATGGAACTTGGATGCCATTGGTCCTCTTCCTGAAACACCAGAAGGAAACAAGTACATCCAAGTTGCTATAGACCGTTTCTCCCGATTCTGTGTAGCCTATCCAACAGCTGATCTGACTGCCCATCGAACTGCTTATGAGTTCGTCAAGAATGTTGTATGCCAACACGGTGTACCTGGCAACATTCAGACTGACAATGGTACATCCTACACAGGAAAGGAATTCAAGGAAATGTGTCAGAAATACAATATCAAGCACATCCTATCTTCACCCTACCGACCAAAATCAAACGGACTAGTAGAAAGAAACAATAAGACCATTGGAAATGCTCTTCGATCGTACTGTATGAGTAACCAGGAAACTTGGGACTTATACTTGCCATCAATTGTATTCTCTATGAACAACACCGAGAACAGGTCTACTGGCTACAGTCCATTCTTTCTAACATACGGACGAAACCCCAAAACAGTTCTTGATGCAACGATCAACCTTGGTGACAAGGAGAAAAACATCCTCCAGAGTGTCACCGACACTGTTCTTGCACAGGATCTGGCATGGGAAATGTCCCAGAAAAATCTAAAACTGACAGAACAAGAAATGAAGACTAGGTACGACTCTAAGACCAAACAATCACCAATAATGAAAGCAGACATAGTGTATGTTCAAATCCCAAACCTTCTCAAACAAGGAACTTCAAAGAAATTACAACCAATCTATTCAGGGCCGTACTTGGTATGCAAAAGACCCAACATTCACACTGCAACCCTAAGGGATATCAAAACTGGTAAACTGCTGACCCGGAACGTCCATGTCGACCGATTAAAACGAATTACGGAAATCAAGAACAACCAATTTGCCGGACGATTGATTACACCGAACAGTGAACATCTGAAGAAAATGTGGAAAATAAATGATCAAGAAATCAAAGCAACAGAACAACTGTTGAGGACAGACAACACAATCAAAACAAGGCCAACTCACTCAAAACTGAGAAGAAAGTCTAAACGTGGAAACAAATCCACATAAACAACAATGTAAACAAATTTACAATTGTAATGTGAATGTCCAAATAAACAAGAAAACTATTATCTTTCTTACACTCACTAAACACATAAGGTCAACACATCATCATAATTCATCCCCAAAGATACCTGTAAACGGACACTCTGATTGCCGATACCATTGATCCTTTGGGCCACTGTCACTGGCCATATTCATGACATTGTTTATTCATGTCATTCCCAAACTAATTCAAACTAAATGGTCAAAATAATATGAGGCAAATGCCAAAACTATAAAGATGGCGAAGCAGACAGTTATGTGACCTACCAAGTTATTATAACTGATCTTGCAGCAACCAACTATCCATAGACACAAAACCCTCTACCATAAGCCTACCCTCAGGGAGCATAAGCTCCGGGGTCTTAGCCAAACCTCTATGATGTGACTGATCCACATGCCCTGAGGTTAAATAGGCTCAACACATTCCCAAATTACAATAGATCTTGCCAGGTCTGGTAAACTTGGCTGAGATCAACCTATTATGAGTTTACACATTTCCCAGTGACACCCCTTTGGACGGTATTTGAGCCTGATTTTTCAGAGTGGATTAACGTAATGGTTGACTTGGGCGTATTCACTAACATTAACCTCATACTTCTTTTCAGCAGCAACTCACACAAAGAATAGCACTATGCTAATCTCAATTACAATGGAAAATCTCCACTAATTGTCGCTATGCTGTCTCTTGTATGTTAAGCGAAGATCAAAGCAAACAAAACAAAAGTAGATCAAACAAAGAAATGTCAAATGAAAGACAATTTCTAGTATAACTAACGTAGATAATGTAGTTGCAAAACAAAGAAAAAGTAGATCACAAATTCTTCGCTTTCATACACTTTCCCGACCTACACAACACTCCGATACACATTCAAACACTTTTCATTTTCTTCCATACAGGAATATTGCTACCGAAGTTGTCAACAACAAACTTCAACTACATCTACTGGTCCGTCCAGGCTGCTAACTGACTGAGAGTCTCAACATCTCCCTGGGAGAACAACTGGGACAACACTGTGCAGATAACCTAGCTCTCCAACTTCCAGCTCTTGGATCAACTAGATCTTTAGTGATCTTTAACTACAACAACGTTAAGTATTTTCTGACCATCTATGCTAGATTATTGTGGTAGAATATTTATCTTTCAATTTCCCTAAAGAAGGGAACCAAGTTTGTTTCTAAGCAGACATCAACAAATTCACAAACTAACGGAGTTCAAACGAGAAACACACAAACAAAACAATAATTTTAAACCATTCACTACAACCTGCGTTCTTTTATATGCATACCCTGATCCTTCTCAAATTTCTCATTCAAGTTGCTGCGAGACGGTATGTTGGGACGGCAGCAGTCAGCCAACATCCACCCAACACTGATGGAGCAACACATCGGACAAGCACGACCCGTCTCGCCCAGATACACTTCAACACATCTAACACAGGACAAGCCATGAACTATACAAACTAAATCAAAACTACACTTTATGCAATCAAAATACAAACGTGCTCACAAAACCACATCAGATTGAAACAACTGGCAATCAACAGAAAAATTAGCTGAAGGAGCCCACAGCTACATAAACAATCGAACAATGATATTGATCAACAACGAAGCTCAATGAACTTCTAATTTTTCTCAAATGTAAAATGTATATATTTGTATAATTTACTTATATGTATTTTTGTATACTAACAATGATTTCAAAACCAAAGTTTATGTATATATGTTGGACATGCCTCCAATTGGAGAGCCACGTTGATGTCCTTGACATAAACGGTCCCAAATGCAAACGCAAAACTACTTTCAGAAATTTTCAAGAACAAAACAAATTTATCATCTACCATTTAGTGCTTTAGGCGCAAAGTTGCTATTTGGCAAAGAAAAAACAAATATCAAGAAAGTATAACCTCTATACATGGTAAGACTAAGTTGTACATAATAAGTTCATTAGAAGTAAGTAGACTCAGGTTTTGAAAAATCAAATCATAATGCAATGTCAATCAATTTCCTAAAGTCTAATTCTCTACTTTCGTTTTCAGCTAGGGTTAAGCAATTAATTCTACACTTTCTTTCAGAGATATAGACAGGAAAAACAGCTAGGGAAACTAACGCTATCATAATCTATACAATTATCATCAAAAGCCTTTTAATATAAGGTTAGGTGAAACATATTGTATTAGAATTTATAACCTTGTCTCATGCGACTTGGTTTACATAAATCAAAAATCTAAATTAGAAAAGACTAGGTAAGCCGATAAAAGTTAAAGCTATTATTGTGTCACAATTCAATGCTATCATTGTATAACTGATATCATTTAGAAGATCACTATTATTGTTTACAATACAAATAGATTCCAGATGCACACCAATTATCATAAACTCTATGCTCCCTCAAAAATTCATTTATCAGAAATTCATAACAACCTAATTTATTTGTGCGGAGCCAAATTTTAATCAGGGAAGGGGGGCATTATGTCATACCTAAGTTTAGGCATGGCATATCCTCTCTCCAACAACTACAACTATTTATCAAATTTATCATATAAAATATATTAATATCACAATTTCCCTAAACAATAATCAAAAGGCATATCAAATATGTATATACTACTTCATAGAGTTTATGGTAAAACCTCTGTTAGCACTCTCCCTCCCCCTAGTGGCAACTGGCCTAATTAAGTAATTAGGTCAAAGGCCAAAGGTGAGGTGGGGAAGTGCACCCCTGCTGTGAGGGCAGTGGGAGTCTGGACACTAAGGTGGACACATGTCTATTGTGTAACAGCCTAGGCTTAGGCCTATGGTTAATAACCTGTGACTGAAGTAATACAACATTATCATCAACAACTACTCCTGTCTTCAACTCTTCATTACTCCCCTCAATAATTCTACACTGCAAGTTCTACCATAAAACTTAAAGTACTTCAATACAAAAGATCTCCCTATATACGCGGAACAATACTGTGGAATAACTTAAATCCAGAAATACAACATATTGTAAGTAAGTTAGAATTTAAAAGGATGACTAAGGGAGATTATAAAGACTACATCGACGACTACCCATATCATGTTGTTCAGTAGAGCAGGTAGAAATTGTATAGTACATAAACTTCTCAGTGTGAATGGAACTCTGACTGAAAATTAGTCAGACTCAACATCTACTTTCTCGTTATGACAGTACATATGAACTACAAATGAGTGTGATTAATTGTGCGGTATTTTGTTTCTAGACCTCCGTAGTGCCAGACTGAAACTTAGTCTCTACACCAATTGATTGATAATTATGTTGTATCCTGTATATCAATATACCAATAATGTATCTTTAATTCAAGTAGTGCCTGATGATGTATAAATATCGGCACTCTTGGAAGACCAGGACTTGTCCTGAAAGTTTGCTTAGGAATAAACAAAACAAAAAAAAAGAAAAATATGATATTATCATTTTTCTGGTGTGCCTAATTCAAGTATACTTGTGAATAATGGCCCGAGCTGGGTGATGAGAGCTAACGTGCGACCACAAAAGTTAAGTTTAATTCATATCATGTTCCCGGAGAAAATCAAACAAATATAAAATCGCTAGCACAAAAGTCCACCTTCCCCATGTCAGCCCCAAATTTCCCACGTCATTACGACAGGAAAAGATACAGGATTCTGGAGGGAGAGGTGTGTACCCAAAGAAAGTAAATGCGGAGTGTAATTGGACTGTAGAAGTTGTTTCAATGACTCATTGCTCATCTTCATCATACATAACCTTCAATGTATATGATAACACTTTGACTACTGGAAGAACATACGTATGCACATGAAACAGTTAAAGTTTAAAGCTTACTTTTAAAAAAATACCTGTCATGTTCCTACTACTAGGAATGAGCTACTATTGTTCGTTGAAATTGATATTCTTATTGTCTATTGTATTCATTCTTACCATGAATGTTTGGGCAATACAAAACTTAATTATTCATTTGCCGAGTGAGCGAATGAGGGTCGTACAATAACCTGTTATTCCCCAATGTAATGTAGATAATTGTGTCAGTATGTGCATTGACACCAGACTATGAACCATTTCTAATGGTCAGCTGCTCGCTGACAACCCGTATGAAATTATGTGGGCTACTTTATAAGAGAATTTCCCGTGAAAAGAAAGGCAAAACAGGGTAACAAAAATAGGTGACACTTTATAAGAGCTTAGTATAACACGTACACATCATTATTATGATACCCTTTTGTTCCTTATAACAATAAAGAGAAAATTGAAGCTGATGCACAAAGTGATGATATAAACCATGTTATGGCTCATAGTGAGCACGAATTGTTAGTAGGTCTGGTGTAACGAAATTCATACTATTATTTTTGCAATGCATTTACTTAGACATTTTGGTATGGGAAATAGTGACATTATATTACATTTGGTTCTTATTATCGAGCCCTATTTTTGCCTGACCGATAGCGATTGATAACTGGAGGAAGTGACTCAATGTGGTTGCCTGTGTAAAGAACCTATGAGACCTTCAGGGATTCAAAGTCACATTACAAAAACGCAGGAGTTATTAACATGTCCCTGAGGATAAGTGAAATCTTAGTAATCTTTTATCTGGAAAATCTTTTACGTGTCCCAAAAGATGATACCATAGAGGCCTCAAGGCCAATTCGCCGTAGCCAGTGGTTTGATCACAGAGAGCTACGACCCATCTCATGGATAAGACGATAATCTCAGGGGCGATAGAGTGATCGTAAGCGAAATTCATCAAAATAGCACTTCCACTGGGAAAGGAAGTCCCTGCGGTAGCTATCAGGAGAACTTATCCCCCAGAGTCGCATGGAATTCAAACGAATTTATCCAACATATTGGATCTGTCTGCAAGGGTTCTTTGCGATTTTATTATCATCGGTCAAGGCGCACATGTGGCGCACGGGCCGTCATAGTGATGCGTGGGTCCCGAACATGTTATATTATAGAGAGTGGCTGACCTGTGAGGGACTCCGGGAGGCGGGTGGTGATGGCGGCGAGCAGCAGGCCCACCAATTTAGACCAGGCGTACATGCTGAAGACGATCCCTGCACAAAACGATCAGTATGATGAGTCAAGCACTTTACTAAATTATTTCCAATTATTTTATTTTCTTTCTATAAAATCAACAGTAATAGTTGGTGGTTGACCTTTGTTATCTCAAATAATAAAACAAGACGAAGAGGTCTTGTAAACTGTGCCTTCACAACATGATTAATAAAGTTGAAGTAACTTCGTGTTAGTGGCACAATAAAAGCTACATAGGCCTACAAAGATCTTCAATTCAAAGCCGGGCTTTACCAACATAGAATGATGCATCTCCCTGTTCGAGGTTCTCCTCAATGTAGGGGATGCCCAGACAGTAGATGGGGCTGCTGCCCTGTGCCGACACAATACTGGCCACAATCAGTATAAGGAAGGGTCCTGAGACCCCCATGCCGTGGGCTGGGTCTTCCTCCCGGGTCTCCTCCGCGGCACACCCGGCCCTCATAGCCACAGCAGCACCCCCTGTCGGCCTGCAGGTGAGGTCCACCGCTTCAGGCGTGGGCCCTCCTAGGTGGGAGGTGTTGAGAAGGTGAGGCACCACGGGCCTGGCGCCGTAGACGAAGAAGGGGAAGGCGTACAGCATGATGCCCACGGAGGTGATGAGGGTGGTAAAGACCATCAGTCGAGGCTTGTGGAGCCTGCCTCCGAGGTACCTGAGACAATGGGAGTCGTTATTTGGTTAGGATAGTTATATGAATCGTTTCATTGGTGAAACACACGGTTAAAAAAAAGAATGCATTTTCAAGGTGGTTATTTCCTAACCAGCTGGATACAGGGCTATGTACAGCACTAATCCACTGTGGTAATTTTGCGTTTTCAGGATAAAGCTTCCTACCCACGAGGCGACATTTACACAATCGGCCAACAGATCAACGCTAAAAGCGGCCAACTTCGGGTGTAGAATTGGCCGACTTTTTGCACCAATTTAGATTAAACACACAGATTTCAATAATTATGGTATACTTATAGGCCTACAGGCGATCATAGGAATCGGCCGATTCTCCCAGTCGCCCGTTGCCTGTCACCATTTAAGTCGCTTAGTGAGTATGGCCCTTAAGTTACCTGGACTAGTGGTCTGGCTGGCCGAATTAGAAGGATAAGATTTCTACAAGCATAGGACTATAACACATGAGATAAATTTGTTATGGTCTTTATTGAAACTTGCTTTAATCCTAAATGTATCACATCTCAAACTTTAGAATGATGCTGCTTGATTTGCTGCATCCTTTCTTTTTGAAGGTTTCATAATGCAATTTAAAAGTAACATTCATACATCAAACCGTTCCAGATGGCTTATCATAATGTTTTTCTGGATATGAAGTAAAATTAATGTTAATGAGATAACCAATCACTGCGATAGAGTCTGTCATATACAACACATCGATGCTTCCCTTTGTCTTATCTTTCAAAACAAAGATATTTCAATTAATATCCTAGGAAAAGACGATATTGATGGACATTCTTAAGGTTCTTCCATGAGGGCCGGGGTGTGTATCGAAATCTGAATAAGGTCCTAGTTGTTATTTTAGCAAATGCAGATAATAATGTTTTTAAATATACAAAAAGTAACCAATGAAAACTAGGTGCTATACATAAAAACATAAGACCTGCGTCCCTTGATAAGAATGTTAAGTACACGTATTCAAAATTTCAGTTCATACAGTTATGTGAAGTTACTCAGATAGCTCTTTGTGCATTTGTCTGAATGAAACACAGGGCACCAAGATTCTAATCTTATCAAGATTTTGAATAATATCTGAATGGGAGAGAAACATTATTGTATGGCTCATGGCGTCTCATACTCTAGAGGGGTTGTGATGCTGGTTGACGACCTGTCTATAGAGAATTAATTTCAGGGATCTGAGTTAGAAATCAGATATCTGTAAGTGAGTTCATTCAAGGGTCACATTAGAAAAACAAGCCTCCCGTATTGACCACTGTCTGATTTCAGACCACCTATATAATTGTATAACAGACCCAGATATCGAAGTGGGAATTTAACAATTTAAAGATAATGTCCTTAATTATAGATGTCCTTGGGGATAATATACTTTATGGTATTCAACCGACCCTAGAATGTTCAAAATCCAGTATAGCCTCACCAAGTCTTAAGGATAATGTCCCTTATGTCTGTAGCAAAATTTAAAGGTCAAAAGATATAGGGGGTCAGTTATGATACTAAAATGCTGGTGGTTATTGAAACCTTAATAGGTGATTATCATATTTCAACCTTCATAATTCTTTTAGTAGGGTCTGCCAAGGTCATTTGTTGAGAACTCACTACAGATCAGATAAAAGCACAAAATTTAGTACGAGGCCTCTGAGGTATAGATATGAAATCAGAAAGAGGAGCCACCTTGAAATATCCAAATAAAAGTTTGGAAAATTCATTATGCTTTTAGTATTTGAAATTAGAAGGCTATTTTGGACTTAGGTCTCTTGTATGAATTCTAAAGGCAAATAATTGAATACCCTGTGCTTTAATTACCCCAATTTTTACACCAATAATGTCTTTCTAGGCATTTCAGAAGGTGAGTTATGAGATTATTTTGATGTTTGGTCCCCATTCGGGCTGTGCTAATATTTCAAAGTGGCTTTCCTCTCACATTCAATGAAGGGATCCCTTGTGATCATCATACCAAATGAAATGAAGAAAAGAGTGAAGTCTATCCTTTTCTTTTGAATAATTTGGAATCCAGTGGTCATTATCAGAGGCATTGTGTTAATAGGTTCAGACATGTTGAAATTTTAGGTATTGTATTGGATGAATAGTGTACTATTGAGCCCTGTAGATTATAAACATCTGGTATTTGAATCATTTGTATACTAAGGTCTAGATCCTTTAACAGCTAAAAATCATGGTATTTCTAAAAATTGGTCAGCTGTCTCAGATTTCGATTTTCACATTGACATTGATACAAATAATCCCCTGACCCATAAGCTCCCAATGTTGATACTAACCAAATCATTTTAGTCATTTTAGAGGCTGAGATATAAGATTGTTAATAGCAAGAGTCAGCCATATTGGTTTTTTGGCCCTCACATCCGTCCTAGATGGATATTTTAAAGTGGCTCCACTTTTACATTTCATAGCTATGTCTCACAGGTGTCTCACACCAAATTTGGTGCTTTTATATGCTCTGTAATGAAAATGTTGTTAACAGACCCCACTATTTCTTTTCTATTTTACTAAATGACTTTTGTTTCAACACCCAAATCAAAACTGGAACCTGTAGCTATTGATATGGCAATATAATTTCCCTTCTAGAATTAGTAATTAAGCCCTTGTTGTGATTTTATTTGGTCTGCCACTATTTTTTTGTGAATTGACACCACTGTTACAGTTGTTCGTGAAATTACAGTTCAGTCCCAATTTGTCTAAGTTGCCTCATTATTCTGTCATAATCATTAGTTGTGGATGCTATTGAATGTGCCAAGAAGGATTTGGACTGAAAACCTGCAATTTTGGTCACCATAGGTAATACAAAAAGATTAGGTCATTTCTTTACTATTTTGCACCATCAAACTACTGTAACCATGGTTACCACCAAATTTATCATTTTTGTTTTGCAGGTCCTAACTTTCATTTCCAATGGTAAAATAGCCCATCATCATTAATTTTTGGTAAAAGTGTAGAGAGAAAGGTATAAATACGTCATTGATAGAAAACGTATAGAAATTGTTATTGCTATATGCACGTTTTATGTTTTGTACAATGTCTTGTTCATAGTATTCACTTCCTCGGTGATGTCTGCTTCAGGAAGATACACACATCCCGCGTCACTCACCCTATGATGCCGGCGGCCAGGCTCTGGAGGACGTCGATGATGCTGGTCAGCAGGCCTGACTGGGTGCTGGACAGGTGGAAGCGCCTCTCCAGGGTCCTGACCGAGCCGGACTGGTAGGTGGTGTAGGACACACACAGGAGTAGCACCAGCGACATGTTCAGGGTGAACACCTGGAGGTAATTTCAGAACAATTCTTATTTCATAGAATCTTTGTTCCTACTCCTTACTCCAATTTCTTTGCTCTGTGATTTTCTTTGAGAAGAAACTTGAGAATTCTTCATTTAAGCCTTTCATAAAGTATTGTTGTTACTCTCCTGTGAGTGATTTGTCAGTAGTTGGAAGTCTGAGATGACCTAAAATTTGATCTCAGACACTGGAATTCCAATGGTTTATGGGTTGCCAAGAAATAACTTTAACCTGGGTATTTCATAAGGACCATGTGCCGAAAATGTGGTACAAAGATAGTAATTTCTGTTTCATAATGGTAAATTAGAATTCTTGAATTCTAACTTTAAGAATTCATTGTGAAACCCTTTCATAAGCAAATCATTGTTAGACTTCTCAACTTAGTCACATTTTATTTCAGGGCCCCCTAATCTATATTTTGTTTGATCTAAGTTGTTATTTGGTATCCATTTAATGACACAGAGGGAGGGTTGCTGAGATTCCATAATAAAAAGAAAGGAAAATCCAAGACCTAGAATACCACAAGAAAAACTAACAAAGAATTTATCATGTTATCAGTGGAAGTTCTACAATAGCGTTTTTAAGAAAATAGCTAAGAAAATTCTTAAATATTTCTTTGTGTTTTAAGAAAATTGTACAAGAAAGATTTTTTCAAAGATTTTTTTATGAAATACCCTCCAGGGTACCAACAACAGACATTTAAAACGTATTACCTAGATCATTGCAGCAAATAGCAATCCAGGGATGTGTTAAGCTCTTCCAATGGTTGAACTGCGATACCAAAAGGTATCATCAATTATTGACATATATTGTGAGAGAGAAATGTACTAAGGAACTTTCCTTTGACTTCAGATATTTTAAGGCATTTTCCACCCTTTAAATTGACAAATTATCCTTGGAAAACATACAAAACTTGGTCAGTGATGCACCTTGTATGTGAAAAGTGCCGTATTTGAAATATGATATTTTCTATTTCAAAGCCTGCTTGATGGAAATATGGACTAATATTGATAAGCTTTTTATAGAATAAAGGCAAAAGTAACATCTGCCCTTTATATGTAACTATATATTAACCTCTTGATATCAAAAAGCATGAAAAGGGGCAAAGAAAATAAGTACACTTGACCCCTGAGAGCAACCCAAATACATCAATATAATTATTATGCTCTGTTTGGCAAGATACAACCACAATATTGGACATTATCATTATGTATAAGTACATGTTACCCTCACAAACTGCAATATTGATTGCAATATTGTTTATACTTTCCCATTAGAAAACCTATTAATTAGTAATAATAGATAATTGTATAAAAAGATACAACAAAAATAGGCAAGAAATAAGCAAACAATCCTTAATAGAATTCAAACTGCTGCTCAGAGACTGGATGGCTTATTGGAAAAAATCTGTGCAAAATGGTAATATTTCATAATTTCACCTCAGCCTTCCGACTGTGTTCATTTGCTGAATAATGCTTGCACATAGGTGAATGACACATCATTAGATTCCAAATTTAATTCTATAAACTCCCTATTGAAAGAACTGAAATAAAATTAATGTAAATTGAAGATTCTACTCAGAATTATGTTAATGAAAGTCAGGAAAAATATAATACAAAATTTCGACAAATTTTAGACAACATTCTGAACATTCACAATCATTTGGAATGTTCAGTTGGAACACATTTCATCCACATTCATATTAAACATATTTGTAGCTTTAGAATATCAAAGTTGTTAAAATTGTTCAAGAATTGTAAGAATTATGGGGATTTCTTTGACAAATGTTAGGGCAACTAAATGTTTTTGATCGCAATTTACTGCAATGATAGAAGTTCGGTCTATTGCATGATGAATAAATCTGAAAGGGTATGTTGTTAAAGTAGCATTGGTAAGGCTTCATTCATGTCACGATTTATTGTGTAGATTAGGAGGAAAATGATAAAGTTCTTAACATGGTCAGGGCATTCAAACTTCGATTCGTCCATATTCAAGAAGTCACTTTGAAGTTTTTCCAGGAATTTCCCCATGTCTTAATGAAAACATTTCTCTAAAATAGCTGGGACAGGCGCCTCTTAAAAGGCACCCTAGAATAAGGTGACCAATATAAAACAAATGGAATTATATAAACAAGCATCCGGTTGGATGGTATAACAGTGACACCTTCTTTTCTAGAACTAAAAAAAAAGTACCTTCATGTTGGCTAGCCTCTTTGAGCTTATCTTCCAATCGCCAACCCCACACTGGACATCATCCTCGTTGGAGGATGGACCCTCCTCCTGCATTGTGGGCACACTATGTCCTCCTGAAAATTGAATTGCTCGGCCTCCTATTATAAAAGGTCACACATTTTATATTCCACGCATTTAAGCTCCTAAAAGTAAATGGAACCAATGTACTATGTAGAGAGATAATCGTATGTGTGATAGGGAAGTTATGAAATGTACATCAAGATGAATGTCAACAACTAATCCGCAATAATGCTTCTTGTATTGGGAAAAAATTAATGTTGATTTTCTAGCTGCTGTTGCATACATTCACAAAAATACAGGAATATTAAAGATATTGATCATACCTTCATCAGAGCCAGTGGCCAAATTAACAACAGTTCCTTGTCCATTTAAAGATGTACACTCAGTCTCTCCTTCCATAATTATTGCGATGTGTTACACTTTAGTGTTTCCCCCTGTTTGTCCCTGAACGATACGTTAATTAATGACACATCACACCCAACCACGTCGATAGGGGCTCACAGACACGGAAAGTCAAACTTCAGGTGACCTGCATCGAAATGCAAGCGCATCCTAAAGTCGAGTATGATACTCCAAGTGTAACCCTGAATAGATCTATCAAAATGTAATACAAACCAATTATGGTTGATGATCTTCCAAAAGAAGAGTTTTTTTAACATTTTAAACCGAAAACCGAAATTACCCATATTCCAATATTCAATATTACCAGTGACGTTATTTTGATGGCTCTCAATAATGTCACTGCAACCAACTGTTGCAACGTTATATTGCGACATTCTGCTAACATTCTTGCCACGTTATTATGAGTTTAATATTGGGACCTTACCCAATAAGAACATCATATTAACGTTCTGTTTAGGTGTGTTGAGACCTGACTAAAATAGAATGTCACAATAACATTCTGTTTAGGTTACGTTGACACTTGGACCAATATCTTCGTAACTAATTTGGCTGATCAGGGAAATCTTGATAAGTGTCTCGTGATTAGAGATTCTGTCCAGCATGAATTTATTTCACATCTGAGTATCCCTCTTTGATACTTGTTTGCAGTAATATTATCAATTTTGGTAAATGACAAAATTGCTTATCTTTTGGCCCTGATTAAAATGTCCCTGATCCACCAAATTAGTTACAAAGATATGGGCCCTGACCTAATAAGATAGTCAGGGTTAGAACATTATGATAACAATCTTATGATAACAATCTTTTTTGATTAGGTCTCAACCTCTCAGAAATATAACGTAATGGTTACATGCTATCTTAGTAAGTTACAGACTAACCAAAAAAGTATGGTTATTATTATTTTCATCATGAAAATTGTAAAGCTATGATAGTATATGAGCTATCTTTTAAAAGCCTATTTTATGAGAAATCGGTTGGTGAAAACCAATCTAGAATCTGTTGAGAATTCACTGAGCTATCGAAGAAAAACTGAAAATTGTTTAAAATCCCATCTTTTATCATTTGTGAACTTTTTTCTACGTACAGTGTAAGTAGCAAGCAATTTTTGACAATACGTACACTTTTTGCATACAAATCCAAAGTTAATCCTGAGACATACACACAGTTTTTGTAAAACAGCGCCTGGGGCTCTATTCCACAAAAACTGTGCATAAGTCTCGGGTATAGTGGTATCTAGTGACACATTAGCATAGCTACTTTTTTCTAGATGACTAACAAATACGCTGTTCCACAAAAAGTGTTCGTAGGTGATGCGTTTTCTCTTTGAAATGTGCGCAAATAGTGTAAGTCAGGAAAAGTGTTCGTAACGTCAATTACGTACACTTCTGTACACTTACGAACACAAATGTGCCCATATGACAAAAAATTGGATTTTAATTTATTTTTTCTCTTTTCTTTGGTAACTGCGTGAGTTTTCATCCGATTTTAATTTGGTTTTCATTAATAAATTCCTCTTAAAATAATCTTGTCAATGATACCCTATATATTATTGTGGCCTTAATAATTCATGATGAAAATAATTTTTGAATAATAAAAATGGGTTACGAACACTTCAATACCTGTCACAGCTTCTAAGGGTGTATGCACACTTTTGCATACCTGCGTACAGTACGCAGACATGACATTTTTGTTCGTATCTTGTTTCTGGAATGAAATGTAAATCATAAAATGTTCGCAACTTTTTATGGAATGGCCCCCTGGTTGAAATGAGTGCTCCATTTCCAACTCACCCATCAAGGCTGATAAAGACATTTCTATGACTTCATCTTATAATAAATAAAAGCCTTTGCTAATGCTTTTATTGGGTTAGGGAAAACTCTGAAACGGATAATATTGTCCTCATTAACATGCACTGATGCAAAATCTTGTATCACAGCTGTCTCATGATTGGAGGGAAAATGTTCAAATTTTAAATGATATAACAATGCTAACTCATGAAAATAAAAATGTTCATAGTCAACTAGCCCTAGAGGATGTTAGGTTTTGTATCATCTTTGCTCATTTTTATACTTTTGTCATATATTCTTATATATATATTTCTTTTTCAATTCAATATCTGAGGTTCCCTTAGATCAAAATAGTCATTTACAAAAATTAGGAGCCACAAAATTCTCATTTTGTATGACGCGTTATCAGGAGTGCCGACCAAAGAAATTTCACGCATCAATTTTGTCCTCCAAAATGCTCCAGAAAACAGTCACGCATCTAAAATTTGATGCGTGAAAGTGTAAAAAAGATGCGTGAGGGATTCGTGAATGAAAATGTCCATATAAAATCGTGTATAAGATGTAAATATTTATATAAAATCCTTTATCCTAATTGTTAGAAATAAACTGCAATTTAATTAGAGTGTTTTTAACAAACAAAAAATGTCACGAATCTAAAATTTTGTGTATTTTCACGAATCCAAATTTTGGAATCGTGGACAAAAGATTCGTGAAATTTCTTTGGTCATCACCCCAAAATAGACAAATCTGAATAACCAGGGTTATTTCTATCCACGATGCGACAAAACGCCAACCGTTTTTCTTCTAATGCATTTTTCACATACTTAGAAATCTATTACAGGGTAACGATTCCCTTTATCTCAAGGCGACTGAGTTTAGGTTGATAAGAAATTAGATATTGCATAAAAATAATCATTATTTGTCAAACTGATTTCTGAAATCGGCCCATAATTGGCTAAAAATCGCGTAGTGGATCACCAGCATTAGGCAATAATTGCCATGAACAATAACAATTTGAATTAGTCTTCTAGACTAAGGCTTATACAAATGTGACAAAAACATAAAGCTATTATGATTGGCAATTTACTTTTTCCTGGAACATGTTGATTTGAATAAATAAAAAATAAAAAATTATCAAGTCTGTCGGAAGGGCTCAATCCATCATGCTAATTCACTGAAAAATATAAAAGTCAGGTTGAAATGATAAAATCTGTATTCAAGTAGCTCAATATCCATCACATTGTTTCTTAACCTTTTTCACAATAGTTAAAAAAAACTTGATAAATTTAAAAAATAATTGATTCTACACAATACATGTACCTTTGGCTATAAGATTAGCCTGTCCCAGAAAATGGATTGATACCAACTAAGTGTAAATTCTAGTAAAAATATCTATCTACCTTGCCTTCCAAAATCTCACGTAATATGTTTAGAATTATCAACCTATCAATGATTGAATCAAAGATAATTTAAATAATTCAAAAACATACCAAAATATATATAAATTGGCATTTCTGGTAATGGTAATAACTATTGAATCCTGATTGTATACTATCACCTACTATGATCGATAAATGATGTCTTTTTGTCTCATCACACCCCATTATCACCCCTCATTATTCACGGAATTGTTGTACTGTACTTGATTTTTGTTCTGTTACTTTTCCTGCACCAAAACCTAATGTAACTCAACAGTGCTGGGCGGTGCAGGAAACCAGACATGTAGTCTGAAATCCATCCAGTTGAAAATAAAATTGTTCCAAAAAAAAAAATTCAAAGAAATGTAGTTTTTCTGTCAGTATGGTGTTCATGACTATGGTATCAATATGTTTTTTCATGACCATAATATTTTTGTTTAAAAAGGTTTCCATTGATAACGGTGTGGAAGAAATAATAAGGCTGTTGGTGTCCGTAAATTTGGTGATGAGCATTGGGATTTTGTTATAATGTAACACAGTGTGGTATCTGTCAATTTCACACGTTGAATAATTAACGCAACAGCTGTACATAGTAGGATATCAGTATAATATCTATTTATCCTCATAAATTTAATTTACCTTTATCATGTTACTTATCAACCCTCTAACTGTCAGAGGCCCCACTGGAAGATTCTCTCGGATTCTACAAAATTTAACTTGGAATCCTGAGGGAATCTATTCCGAGTCATCATTCATGTCAGACCTCTGTCATGTCTAGCTTCTTAAGCGTATATCTATTTTGAATTGTAACTATAGTATTATTGTTATGCATTTTGATCTAAGTTGACATATTACTTATGTCTAATATTGGTGAACGTAGGGATGTTTGACAGAATTTAAACAGTTAATGAAAAATGTCAGTGGTATGCTGATGTAAGATATTTCAAATAAAATTGATTTGTTAATTACCAACCCCAGTTATATTGAGTATAGGCATCACACCTTTATCTTTTTATTTTGTATGTTGGGTCGGAAAAAAGGTCTGAAGAAACTGGTAATTCCAAATTATTTCACATACTCAACAGATAATGGTGCATATAATAAACCTCAGTTATATATCTAATAGACTATAAAGACATTAAAATCATATCCCTCACTTTTGACTGTACTTAAAATTATTTGCTTGTGTGACACCTAAAAGCAGAGTGCACTGACAGACCTTCACCTTGACTTGATTGTGTCAACTAATAGTCTGCATTCCTCACCCTACTTGAGAGATTCCTCACCCCACTTGAGAGAATTACTCCCAGGCAGCCCGTCAACAAGGTGACCCCAGCTCAAGCCCCATTCGCCATGGCGATGATTGTGTCACTCACAAGTCCGATAAATTTATCGTATGGAGACGACGATCTTCTCAGGACCGATAAATTTATTGTATGCAAGCGAAATTCAAGGAATAGCATTCATACTGACAAAAGGGGGTCTTTGCGATTACTTTCTCAAGTACTTATCCCCTGCAATCGGCTGGAATCCAAATGACTCAATGCAACATGTTTGATCAGGTCGCTTGCAGATCTGTCATTTGCATTATCGTTTGCACCAGAATAGCAAACGATAATTGTCGCAGGAGATCATGTGCACCGCGTCCGCCACGGCGAATGGGCCTTGAGGGATATAAAAAGGGCCTCAGCAGAGACCTCAGACAGAACTCCCCTCCCTGTGGCTGGTGTTGGACTGGTCTGCCACCACAGGTACCCTCCAGACGCCGGAGGCTCTACTCCTCCAGGGCTACAGATCCACCTACAGGGCTGCCTACAACCACCAGGGTGCTGCTTCTCCAATACCAAGAGGGCATCATCTCCACCCTTTTCACCTGGGCCACACTCCAGCATATATATGCTACTTGGCTGAGACATCCCTCCTGAAGACCACCAGGCTCTATATACACGAGGTTTTGCACGATACACGAGGTCAAATACCGACCTCGTGCACAAATTGGACTCACTTTTACACGAGGTCGTTTTTCCTAAAACATATATAGGGCCTATACAAGGGGTGTCTTCGAATGGACGTGCATTATTCCCCTGCTGCTTCCCCCTGCTGCTTCCCGCTTCTCCCTGCCGCTTCCCCCTGTCCCCTGCTGCTTTTTTTCTCTTTTTTTGTGTGTGATAATATTTTTGTTTGCCATCTCCAAACTTAGTCTGATCTCCCAGATGTTACAAGAGTCAAAAATAGAATATTATCTTTATTAATATAGAATATGAAATGTTGATTCTATTTACAGTATAATAAGATAACCAACAAGTTATATAGACCAACATAACATGCAATGTAGCTATGGACATGTAATTACAACGTTCAAACATTATATGGAACCATTGACAATTTCTTTAGCATGTCGTACTCATTTTATAGAAGCTGGGTACGGACCTGCTCTAGACTTTGATGCATGAGGTCACCATCTGGAAACTTGTACCCCTTTCACACTATGCACGGGGACCAAAGCGAAGCAAAGCGAAGCGAAGCGAAGCGAAGCGATGCGCATTCTAGAATATGACCCTCTCACATCGCACCTTCCATCAGTAAAATTTGTATAATAACATAATGGATTCATATGATAACATAATGGATTCGTATGATAACATAATGGAATCCTATAAAAAGAATGCGGTTCGCTTTGCTTCTGTACCTTTCACATGGACGTTGATAACCGGAGCTGCTCCACATGCGAATTCTAGAATGCAGCTGTAATGCGCTTCAATGCGCATTCTGGAATGCTATTCCTTTCAGAAAGGGACCAGGAAGCACACTGAAGCGATTTGAACTGCTTTGATCCGCATCACAACGTCTAGTCCGAAAAGGTTTTAGCGTACACGAGCATAGAAATCGACCTCGTGTAAAAGTCGGGTGCCACGATTTGCACGAGGTCGATTTCACCTCGTGTATATAGACGGTAGCTGTTATCCTTATCAACATGTTATTAGTATGACTGAGAGTGCAAATACGCTCGAGCCTACGCACAAGCCTCCATGGCCCAAATAGGTCGGATTTGAATCTGGGGAATGTAGCTTCAAATAACTTTTTAAAACTTAAAATGTTTAATAGATAAACACCTTTTGGTGCATGTTTATATATAATTTATACTAAACACTATTTTTTAGCGTAGTTTTATAGTGCTTTGTAGTGTAAGAATGTTATTATGATTTATATCAGTGATAAATGATTATACAAATCAGTGATAAACTTTAATTTAATATGATTCATTTTTTGCCTATAGGGGATGACAAAAATGCATTGTCCATTTTTAACACAATTAATCATGATCTCGCAATTTACTATTGATCTATCAATGACACTTTGCAGTAACAGTATAGTTAATGGCATCACAGTGTTGTGGCTTCTTCAGGTAGTGGACTATTGCGCAGCAGATATTATTGTGTTCCTTTATTGGTGTATTTGAAATTATCCATATGGCTAATAAAAAAGGCTGGATATTTATCAGTCTCTTTTCGGAATTAATTGTTATTCATGCGATAGATTTAGAATTGAAAGGTGTTACCTAGACTGCAATGCTGTAGTAATCTACTCACCCCTGATGACACAAATATACATTATATATAAAAAAAAAATTAAGTAATGTGACTCTAGGTTATAATCACGGGGGTTTTTGGACATCATCGTAATTGTTAAATTTGTTAAAACCACAACTATCAAGGTTATGTTGTCAGGCTCAAGAAATTACCTCAGTAACCCAACTCTCTGTATCACTTTAAGCTTTCGATGAACACTGATTTCACAGTCTATATAAGGAAGTCTACAATAGTGAACATTAGAATTCAACAAAATACATAATGGTTTTATTAAGGTTCCACTTTACAGCATCACACCATAAAGGTACACTCAGGTTAAGGAAAAATGAAAAATGCTTATGATCGTCATCCAACATATCAAAAATCAGGTAGACGTCCGTTCGTACTTAGATACATTCTTTTTCAAAACCAAACATCAACATTCATAAAACCATACAGCGGTATTTCCGCTTCATCTGATAGGTTGATATGGTTCTCTACGCTTTTATTACCCTCTCCTCAGAAGTCAGTGTCATTAAATCCTATTCTGGATTTGTAAATTTGCATATATATGTATATCATGTAACATTATTATATCATGTTACATGATAGAATTTTGCTAATCACATCGCTAGAGGTACTGTCCGATGAATATCATCCATTGTGATGTGTTGTTCCTAATATCCCCACAGCAATATATAATCAGGTAGATAAGGACACCCATGGTTTACCGGCAGTATACAAATACCACTACCTATCGTGTATTGATATGGCAATGTTATCAGGATCCACATTCCTCGGGCATATCCCATTGTCCATTCATCATGATATCAGTGCTCAAATACATAACAGTAAGATGTTTACTTCGAGTTCAAATGATCAGAAAATGCCTTCCTCATGACACCTACACAGAAGTCAATGTCGTCCTTCGTAATGCACATTGGTGGCTTGATGCGAAAGACCTGGAAAAGATGGGGAAATTTAAGTTGATTTTCATCATTCATAAAAATGCGGTCTACATTATTTTAAGCACTGCTTAAGTGTTGCTGTACGGGATTATTTTGATAGAATAGAGTATTTGGAATGATAGAGAGAGCGGTTAGGTTGGTGGCTCCATCTAGTGGTAATGGACTTTTCACAAAAGTTGAAGGCCAACTTACTGAGCCGTACAGGCCGCCTTTACCGAGGAGAACACCCATATCTTTGGTGGCCTCCCAGATGGAACTCATCTCGTCCGCTGGGAGAGGTGTTCGTGTAGCCTGAAATGAGAGGTGGATCTTAACAGAGATATTCTGTGGTGAGGAAGTAATTAAGCTTTCCAATTATGAATTTCAATTAGAAGCAATTTCGCTAAATAAAAGAAAATCCCTCCAGTGGGATAACAATCATAGAAGTAATAGATCTATTGCCATTCATTTTAAAAGCCATGTTTAATACAGATATATAGAGTGTGTTTATGGATTTCAAAGGAACTATAAGTACTGTAAATTGCTATTCTTATTTATCTTACTAGTTTTCGAATTCATGTCATTTCATTTTGTTTCCATAGAAACTAGCTCAGATTATTTGATTTGTGTTAATCTTTAATTCAGTTATATGATTATAGATATAGGTGGTTAGGTAAGATTTTTGTCCTATTATATAACTGGCCATGAAAGTCGCGAAGCAGTTAGCCTTAGATGTTTGTCAACCTCCTTATTATTTTCTCTTTAGTGTTGAGTTAGCTTTTACCTTGTCGCTAACCATCTCGACTCCAATCATGAGGCCCTTGCCCCTGACGTCACCCACGATGGAGAACTCGTCCCGTAGCTTGGCCAGCTCCTCCAGGAAGTACGTGCCGTCCACCAGGCACTTCTCCTGACACTTCTCCTCCTCAATGACCTGGAGAATACCAGGATAATGTATCATTATATCAGTGCATCTCTGCCGGCAAAATTAATGGTTACATTACGCGTGCCTGCATAGGTCTATATAGGCCTATATATCCTATCCAGGATCTCCTCATTATTGATTTCATTGATAATTATAATGCTACAAATACTTTCAATGATTTCCATGCTACATATAACCAGGGGATCACATGGGCAGTTTCCGATCTGTACAATTATAAAACATTAAGCGTTATAGTGTTCAGTAGAATCCCTATATCAGTCGAGTCACTTACATCCATGACGGCGCCGCCGACGGCACAGGACATGGGGTTGCCACCGAAGGTGTTGAAGTGGAGGGCCTTACTCATGGTGGAGGCGATCTCCGGTGTGGTGACCACTGCCGCCATCGGGAACCCATTCCCGATACCTTTTGCCATCGTCACTGAATGAGGCAGGATACAACACAGAATGATAAAAAATATATAATGGGACAAACATATTTGAGGGCATTATATGTGACAACCTGAAACCTGTATTCCACAGACCAATTCCGAATTTGGTTGATCTTTTCAGAACATATTGCATGGAACAATATATCCTTATGTCTCATACAAAAAGGGAATTACATCAATATTTCTAATGATATCATAATATTTTCTATACTTGACCTTCATTTCCCCGGCCAACTTTGAAAATCGGCAGCAAATCGGCCTGTGGAAAATAGGCTTTACATTATCAGAACTGGTTCCTAGCATGGTACTCGGCTGGTGCCCAGGAACTAGACTAGATGTCCCCAATGGTTACACGTAGGCCCCATATCAACTTAACAATATATTTGGTGGGTGACAGGGGATGACATGAATAGAATTCATTTGATTCAATTACCTTAATCTTATTTGTTAGTTGGGGCAAATGAATGTCCCCTATTCGTTATCAAATACAAGCATATTGTTTCAAGAAGATTACCTATGTCTGGTAAAACGCCGTGTCCCTCAAATCCCCAGTAATGTTCCCCGGTCCGCCCAAAGCCGGTTTGTACCTGAAATTAAGTGCATTAGCAGTAAGATTTGAGTGTATGATATAAGTGTATAATAACTTGTTAAGACTAGACCTCATTTCATTTAGCTATCACGTTTAAAGTTACTTTGATTCATTTAAGAGTAGCATTTTCTCTAAAACAACATAACGAACGTTGCAAAACTGTCGGCATCTGCACATAGCATCATTTTATGATAGGTATATGGACTAAGAAGATAGAATTCGATGACATATTACCGTGGCTGGATCTAGAGGATGCCATTCCTGTTTGTATTTTATTCATCATTATTTTGAAATTATAACATTCTTCCTCGGAATAGGAAGATATCAATTCAGCCACATGCTACTAACCTCATCTGATATGCAGACTCCTCCGTTCTCCCGAACAGTCTCAAATGCCTTTTTCAAAAAGCCTTTTGGGAATTGGACGGTGCCTCCGACTCCCTATAATGGTAAGCAGTGTCAGCAAATAATCGTACATAAATTGATGGTATCTCTTATCGTGTAAGCCCCAAGAAATAAAAGATTCAGTAGGAAGTCTTAGTTACATTATATTCAGCATTGCCTTTGATTTCTCAAAACTTAGGTCTATAGTTACTTATGTGATAATATCAAACGTTAGCATGCTTCTTGTGTATTTGGGATACAACATATTACATCACAATATACTACAATATACTACAATATGATTGCAAGAAAACTGGACTTTCTTTTGCTGTAGACATGATTGTAAGGAAAGCCCGGTACCTCCTTGTGCCTTGTAAAGAATAGCACACACCATTCATTCATCATACAAGTCAATAGAGATCTAGGAAAGAGCTATGTATAGAGTTCACGCATTTAGACATACCTGTATTGATTCAGCAAAGAAGCCAGCCACGCCGCCCTTGGGGAAGCCATGCCTGATGACGTCACAGAGCTGCTCATGGTACATGTCTGAAGCCATGCACGCCCCTGCAGGACAGTCACACTTCCGGTCGGCTTGTACGGGCGAGTCTCGGCAGGCGGCGCCACCCCAGGGCCCGCGGTACACGTCAGGGTTCATGGTCTGTGAGGGTACGACCATTTTACTTTTGATACATAGACTTTCTATCAAGCTAAACAAATACATAAGTTGATAGTGTGTGTAGGCCTATAATTACTTTTGATTCACATAGCATTTTGATTCACATAGCACCTTCCTCTTTTTCTATGGGGCTGTCCATAAATGAAGTCACACACAAGGGGGTGGGTGGGTAGGTTGAACAGTGTGACATTGCCTGAAATGGGCCTTATTTTCATGTTTAAATTAGAGAATTTAGTGTGACAGGGGGGTGGGTGGGTCCTTAAAATACCCTGAAAAGTGTGACATCATTTATGGACGGCCCGTATGAAGATAAACAACACATTTGTATTATGATTTAGTGAGACATTGCGCATGGGACCATAGTAGGAGTGTGGCCATTTAGTAAGTTGGTCTGATGGTATGGTCCTGACCGTCCACAAACACACCACACTGTACATGTGGTGCACCAAGGGACAGGAGTGTAGAGACAGCCCTAGCCTCTCATTAACATAATGCAGTAAGCTATGCCATTAGGGTATAGTGTAACCGGTGCTCAGAGAGTGATACACACTGGTGCCTAACACAGGCATATTATAGTTCATTGTGTATGGTTGATTTAATAGTTTGGAACTAAGCATTGTTATTGTGATTAAGGTTTGATATGGAGAGTTTTCTGTCATGTATAGGCCCACTGAGTGGAACTGTCTTGATCCCCTTGCGCCCAAGTGTAAAGGCCATTGTGACATCTATGTGACTACTGAGAACAGAATAAACTTACAAATGCTCTTACAAGCAGCTTACTCTGTGATTCTTAAAGCTGAACAACTTTAGAGAATGATAAAAGACACAATCGCTATGATAATCCGCATACCCATAACAAAAACTTTCCCAAACTAGGTTATATCTTCGGGCAATAATCATAAACCATTATAGTTTAGTTATTCATTATTACAGCAATAGTTAAGAAGAACGGAAAAAAGTTTACCTGCTGGATACCAAACGTGACTGGTACGTTGTGTCTCCAGGTGTTTAAAGATGTAAGACCCATGGTATATGGACTCATCCCGTGATAAGCATTTCTATGAAAACACAAACAAGGATTGTATGAGGCCTAGGTTAATCAGAACAGTATAATAACTGTATAATACACTTATTAAAAAGATACAGTCTACATATAATTTAGGTAACCTGAAGTCTTCTACCCATCTACTTTGACATCAGGAGTCATTTGCCCCCATGAGTCATGTCTGTTTTACGTCAATAAGTAGCGCTCCTTTACATAAAAAAGGACATTTTGTTGGGAAGTAAAGAAGTACCTACCTAAAGGAAAGAACATCATAGTTGCCGGTGTGGAGTCGTGCCATAAACAGGGCAAGATCGTTTGCTTCAGATCCACTGTTCACAAAATAGGCGACCTGAAGTTGAATAACAGATCTTAAGACTGCAGAAATGTAGGCCAGATAGCTGCAAGGAGCATAGATCCACTTTGTGTAACTATAACGGTCACATAGAAAAGGGGGTGGCAAAACTGGCACATGGCTCAGCTGCCGTGTGGCCACCTTAGCGTCCCAAACATACACCGATCGAAAATGAGTATGGGATGAAGGATATTGAAATGGCATTATTCTACATATTTGACCCCCATTACGATTCTATATTCGCTTATATAATCTTGATATACATCTGTTCCCATTAGTTAGAGGTAGTAAACATGCAAACAATTGTAATCAAACTGTTTTTAGGCGTACCTTGAGATTTCCGGGCATCTTTGCCACCAGTTTCTCGGCCATTTCGTGCACCCGGGGATGGAGGTAGATGTTGGTCGTGTGCCACAGCAACTTGAGCTGCTCCTCCAGGGCAGACAACACCTTCCTGTGGTATGGGGTAAGTATAAAGTAAATGTATAACCCAAATATGAGTTCAATCCACTTTAAGAGAATGATCTTTTTTGTAACTGTTTTCTTTCAAATAGTCCTAAAGTCGAGTACCAATGTTTCATCACTGGTTTATTCTTGATGACCCATATTCCATTTGAAAACTTTTAAGTTTGAATGGACAAAATAAATTCAACATACTTGTAATCAGTGTATTCAGCGCACATGTATTCAGACATCATGATATTGTTCCTCACGTACTTTATCTAATGTAATATCACTTAACCAACTCCTGTTAAGTATTTTTACTCACGGGTGGCAGTGGCCAACACTGACCGTGACGATGCCGGCAAACATGTCGAGGTAGCGTTTACCGGACTGGTCAAACAACCACTGCATGTGGCCCTGGTGGACGAGCACAGGCGTCTTGTAGTAGGTCAGCATGGCGGGGGACAGCTTGTCCTTGCGGGTCTGCCGCACCTCCTCATAGGACGGACCCTGTCACCACAATACAGAGGTCTTTTAGTCGATGATAGACATTGCAAAATTCTCATATGATATGATCCCCAGTTAAGATTATTATGTAAAAAAAAGTTACCGTTTGAATGATCTTTCACTTATACAAAAAAAAAATCAGATGTTCAGTGCCACCTCACCAAATATCAACTCATCAGCTTAATTATAAATCGCACAGGAAGTTGACAATAAGACAAAGAAACAGGAGTGCAGAGAAATTGCTATCGGACCGACACCAGTGATAGACTATTCCGGAAAGCATCGATGCATTCCTTGGTTACATATTGCTCTTATTCTATCTTACTATACATCATTTAAAAGTTCAATTATTGTCTCAATCTATTAATGTTAATGAAGAGATAAAGGAATGGGAAATTAATTTTTGATTTATATTTAACTGACATGCATAAACTTTCACCCACAGTGCACATCCATAACAGGTGCATGCCGAGAAAAGTGTCTAAGATACATGATTTAAGTTCTAGATTTTATTGTGTAAGAAAACCCGGCAAAATTTTCTCGATTCGGGACATATACATTCGCATTACCCTCTGTATGTACATCAAAAATATGAATAAAAACATTTAAAGAATTTGGGTTTAATATTAAGCGAGATAATAATGTTTTCATTTAGTATAATGTTTAGGTTCATGACCAACCTATACATCCTTTTTCTAACTATATATATGTATATAAGTTTTATCAATGGACATGATAATTCGTTGGCTGTTCAATGATGTTTTCTACTAAGTAACACTTAAGAAACAAATCTTGCGATGGCAAGTACTGTTCACTCCCTTCACCTAATCTTGAACAGTCAACAATGTCAGGGAAATTTAATATAATACCATCCTTTCCTATAGCGCCCCCCTCATTCTTGGCGTGCTATTTTACGAACTCTACTCTTGACCTATATATGCTCACCTCAAACCCCACCCCCCGACCCACAAACACGCTGCATACTCAAAATAAACTGGGGCCCTGGATGGGGGGGGTCCCGATGTCGCGTGTCGAACTTAAGAAAGGCCCCTGTCGCCATGTCGAATTTAAGAAAAGCCCCTGTCGGATGTCACTAATGTCCATGTCGCATGTCACTATGATTTAAAGCCCCCTGTCATGTCGTTAAGGCCCCATGTCGGATGTCGATTTTAAGAAATAGCCATGTCGCCATGTCGAATTTAGTGGTCCAGACCCATTAAACTACTTGCAGCTCACTGACTCCAACAGCCATTGGGACGATCATTAATTATGAGGAGGGGGGACTACAAAACGGGAAAGGTTGCTGGTCAATTTTCACCCATCTGAAAATTGAAAAAAGGGTGGCAGAAACAGTTTGATCCTTGCTCGACGAGGGGGGAGGGGAAGGGCAAAGGGTTTAGGATGTGTTTAAAGAATATTCACACATCAAATTATCCATATGTTGACTAAATACTATAAGGATTCAAAAATACATGTCCTACTTATTCAACAAATCAAGTTACAAAATTAATTACTAGTTGTTTTTTTTGCTAAAATGAAAACGTTTGGACAGGGCACCAAAAGTTTCAGACCCATCACCCCCCCCCCCCCCCCCCCCCCCCCCCGTTGTTAATGACCGGCCCCTTACCTTGTAGGCCTGCGGTTTGAAGTCACACGGGGGCATCTCGGGCATGGGGACAGATGATTGGGCCGTCGTCGTCGTGGCCACATGACGTCGCAGTCCTGTCCCTGTGGACAAAGCAGTACCTATATTGGTTTTTTTTCTCGCAAATTTAACCAATGTCCTATACAATGATGAGTTAGATACATAATAATGTGGCATTTTGTTTAGGTTACGTTTGGAGTACGAGACATCGGTTAGTTAAAACCTGAAAGAATTCACCTAATTCACATACGACTTAATTTT
Source organism: Lepidonotus clava (assembly GCA_936440205.1). NCBI lineage: Eukaryota > Metazoa > Annelida > Polychaeta > Phyllodocida > Polynoidae > Lepidonotus > Lepidonotus clava. Next base: position 21,175,685 of record OW387140.1, on the reverse strand, counting down.
CTGAAGTAGTCTCGGAATGGTGCAGACAATAAACATACATAACATAGACATAAATAACATGTATATATGTCTATGTGCAGACTACTTAAAGGAACTATCAATTTGATAACACAAAACACATGATCTTTAAGCGAAATGGAATTGGGCCTGTCCCAATTCATATCCAGCTTGATGGTAAGGATATTGAGACTGTGGACCATTACAATTATCTTGGAGTGGTTACCTGGGAGTGAGCGATTTTTGAATTGAAAGATTTGATAAGCTCGGACAGCTCCTCCGGGATATAGCCCTGGGAATAAAGCTATTGACTAATATGCACCTCAATATGGAAGTTAATGGTGTGGGTGAATTGTATGAAGTACAATCTCTCTCACAGAGACGCCATTAGCACCATTGTGTCTCGATGTATCATATAATTATAAGTTCAGATAATAGATAAACGATGGCCACTGCCAAACACTATCCAATAAACAATCAAACACTACAAATTATCATAGTATTTCATATTTTAACATATGCCACCGTCAACATTATATCACCATCTTTTCAAAATGTTTGTTATATATTAATAATCACCATCTTACCATGGCCTTAAGAACATGACAATGTATGTACATGAAGTCTTGCAATCTATATAAATATTATATACAATGTATATATATATATATGGTACATTATTAATCTATACGATGCGTGTTTAACGGAAATGATTTATTCTGAATCCCTCGAGGAATGTAAACACCTTCAGTCTTATAATGCATATATACATAACATTTTCATTATACCAGGACACATCTATACCTCCCAGGAATAAATGTGAAGTGTAGATGAACATCCAACTCGACGACAGTATAAGTTGAAAGTTGACTTTTATTTAGTAAGTGATTGAGTGATCCCAGTAATATGTAGTCTATAGCCTTGGTCGAGGTCAGAAAGGGCCTCGTAGTGTAATATCAAGATAGAGAGATATTGATAACGAATAGTAAGATAAGGGATAATGGGAACCATATCATATCTAATACCGGGCGTACAAATAGCGGATAATAGTGCGAATGATCAGATGTCTGTTGACATCAGCAGGTGTCCGGTTTGGACTGGTTTTATACACCGACATGTAGATCACGGGCTTTTTAGATGAAAAGGTTTTTTGTGACGGTACCCGCGCTACATGTTCTTGTTACTAGGCGAGTAGCCCCATGTCACCATATGATTACCACCGTGTGGTCCGGGAAGATGATTATGTTATCCCGTGTTACTAGATAGCAGACAGCCAGGGCGCCGAATAAAATAATGATTCCATTAACCAATGAACATCCAGGCATTTAGACACACCCCTTTGTCCCATTTTCACTGTCTCTAGCCTACACGCAGGGTCAGGGAGCCTTGAGCAGTTGAGACCACCAGTCTCTTCATATTATGTCCACTGTTTAGTCAAGCGGCAGGGACTGAGTCCCAGGGGCGGATCCAGAAATTGTTAGGGGGGGGGGGGGCACAGCAGGGGCGGATCCAGGATTTTGGAAAAGGGGGCGGGGGGCGTGCTATTGCAAAATTTTCCCCCGCCCCCTCCGAAGGGAGGAATTTTACATTAAACAATTTGATATTTGGTCCCAAAAAAAAAATACGCCTTGCCCCCCCCCCGCAAATCCGCGCCTGGCACACATATTAATGTACGGGGGGATGGGGGGGGGGGTGTCAAGCCGGACGGAGCAGGGGTTGGCGAGTGGTGACCAAGCTAGAGCTCTGGTGGTGCATTTATTTTGACACTTTTGCATATTTAACCCTTTAGATATTCATCAAAAAAGATAGAGTAAGCGAGTGGAATATAGCTAGGAATCTTGTGCAGATAACACATATGTCATTTACCTACTTTCTAGAAGGTTTTATTTTTTCATGATTTGATTGAAAATAAAATTGATTCCTTCCCATAGGATCCAGTGTTAAAAACCTTCATATTCTCCCATACTAATAAGTCAAGGTCTCTCATATTTTGTGACATTGTAAACTAAAATACACATTGAAATTAACATAGTGTAAATGTGACTGACATAATATTTTACTAAGAGAATAGGTGCACAATGCACTGGTCACCCCAAAGGGGCAACATGTTTTCCCGTGCTTTATGCTATTCTAATAACCGGCGTGACGTCACATTGGTCACGCCTGACTGAACAAGGGTTAAACAAACCCCCATGTGCCCATTGAAAGTAGTGGGGGTCACTGGACCATGACAGATAAAATCTTAAATCATTCAAAAACCCTTCAAGATACAATTAATTTGATATCATTTTCAAAAACTACATGTGTTTTCAAACAATTTTGTCACATATATTGAGGGTCTATCTTTTATAGTAAGTGAGTTATAATCAAATTAATACTGTCACTCTCCCAGCCAGATCTCTGGTCACCATAATCAGCAGTAGGGGTTGCCATAGTGATAACTCCTCTGCTAGGAGAGTGAAGGTTGGGTTTCTGCAAGACTCATGTTTAGTACCCTCGTCGCGCAGGAGGTTCGACTATTAGAATAGATACAACACTCGTCTGTGGCTATTCTTATACGCGATTTTTTCACTCGGCTAGCGCTTCGTGAATATATTGCGTACAGCCACAGACTCGTACTGTATCTACCACTAAAACATGTTCTACATAAGTTTGACGGGGTACTAATTGAATATGGCTGGCCGCTCACAACTTTTATTTACTGAAGAACCCGCCGGTTGAATAAACAGGTCGTGTCCCGCCCCCTATCCCATTACCTCCTTCCCGTACACTAAGGCCTTGTCCAAGTAAACAAGTCCTCACAGCACTTATGTTGCCGTTCCGTGAAGGCAAAAACTAAGCTTATCATATGTTATATATCCGTCGCGGATTTAGAGGGGCGTGGGGGCGCACGCCCCCCCCCCCCCCTCCCTTTTTTTGGGCCAATATTTAGATTTTTTTAATACAAAATGGTCCTGCCCGAAAGGCAGGGGGAAATGTTCAAAATTACACGCCCCCCCCCCCCCTCCCCTTTGAAAATTCCTGGATCCGCCCCTGTATATCCCGCCTGTTGTGATGATATTATATCATAATATTATTTCATGATATTATATATTATGAAAATGAGGGGGGTGGGATGGTCTAGTGGATAGCGTCTTGGCATTGCACGTGGCCGGCAGGGGTTCGACCCCGGTTAGACCACCTCACCTCGCCATCGATGATCGTTTCCACCCACATTTCAATCATGCAACTGTGAACCGTCAAAAATCGGAGTTGATATAGCTGAAAAACTGCTGAATAGACCTTAAATATAATTCCAACACAATCATCACCATCATCGTCACCATCTGAAATTGGTAGAAGTAGAACTATTGCAATGCCTGCAACGGAGATGCCTCAAGACAGACATGCAGTAAATACATAAAAATACATACACGAGATTTTCACATACCTGAATTTATAATATATACTAGCATGCATGCATTATTGAATATTATTGACTTACCCAAGGCCCGTCTAACGGCCTGGTGTGACTTGGCGACGAGGCTGGCCATAGCTGTACGGTGCTCCTGGGCAGAAAAGCAGCGGCCGACGTCGTGTACTTCTATAACGGGTGTCTAGCACCGCCCCTGCGACCCACTGAACCGTTATGTAATTAGACCTCCGTTTAGATCACAACAGTCTGGAGAGCTGAATACGGTCTCTATGTGCCCAATCGACCCCAATTCACTCTCCTGGAGCAAGTCGTTGTAGACAGCAAGTTGAGGCGAGAGCGGCGAGAGTGAGCGTCCTTCTGCTGGGAGCGTGAGCTCAATACTCACTGCATTCTGTGATCCCCAGGCTTATATGGAGTGTTCGGAAACCTCACTCTTTTCTCAATGGTGAGGCACTCTGCTGCCGTTGGAGGAAGGAGCTGGGTAATGGATAGGCCTGTGGTTGGTTGGCTGGTTATTGATTAGTTTACGCCTGAATTAAAGGGATTATGTACTGTTCACACATGTGCCCCCTAGTGGGAAAAGTTTAAAGTCTTCATAAATTGATGACAGTTGACCTAGAATAAAAACAGAAGAAAATCAGAAATTTTGGATGATAATAGAAAAGGTAATTACAATTATATTGAATCAGGCACACATACCCCCTCTATTGACAAAAATGAAATGCCTCAAAATTTAGAAATTTATCATTGGACATGAGCAGGGATTGAATTTAAAATAAACTCACTAAATTATAGTTAATTCAACAAAATATCTAGGGAAATAGCAAAGATTGATCTATAAAGGATTATACTGAAATTATAATGGCTATAATGGCTATAATGGATTTTGAATGTTTTAGGGTCAGTTCAATATCACTAAATAAATTTTCTCTATAGATCTCTTTAGCTAAGCACATTTTCTTTCTCAAGCTCTCACTCAAAAATAAGCACAGTGACATGCATTTTTATTTGAATGTGATCTTCTTGTATAGGTCTAACATAAAATTTTGATTTTATGACACTGTTGTAAACGGATTTAGAAGTGTAGTAAAACAGTCCGTTTTTCCTTTAAGGGAATGGATATACATGGTGCGAGGATCTTCATATCTCCTATTTACTCTGCCATCAATATTTCTATCCCTGGCCATTCAGTGGATCACAGAATACATGTGATTGGATCAATCAATAATAGCAATATACAAAACGTCGGTCTTGATAATCGAATGTTTTAAAATGATTTAAAGGGTTGAGTTCTGAAAAAAAGGACGTCTCGAGTTCCCTGTCGTAGCTCCAACCTTCACGATAACCAAACAGCTAAATAGTTGATATAATTCATGATATCCAAAATAGCTCATTCTAGTATTATTAAAATTAATTATTTTAGTTATCTTGAAATTAGCCCACTGTTTACACGGTGAACCAGTATTGCTGTCTAATAATTACTATGTTAGCAAGTACACAGTAACTGGTTTCTGAATACACCTACAGATCTATATGGGTCATACCCTAGTTAACTTGACCTCATCTGAACTCAACAGAGACATAGATCCATAGATAGAGACTGAACACTCAGGGGGTTGCCTGGTGCAGCAGCTTTCCATATTTCTAATAGAGATTCAGCGCCTTAATATCCTCTGGTCTTCCAGTTGATAATACATGAAAACCCGATTTAACCCTTTAGACCCCAAACATTGCTACCATAAATAGCTGGATTTCCATGGATTTCCCTCAACATTTCCTAAAAATATCTTGTAATTCAGGGAGTTCAAAGGCTGATCCACCCATATAAATTTGAATCATAGAAATCTGAGTTGAAGCATCGATTAGGGAATTTCATCAGCTTTAAAATGATATATTTGCCGTTTCTGTGGGTTTAATAGTCTTTTGACTGTTCTGTTTGGGAAAAATATGAGAAAATTATGGAAAAATGGCATTTTTCCGGGCGGCTACGGCCGGATCGGGAATACACCGGATTGGGGGCTAAAGGGTTAAACTGATCAAAACAAGAACTGCGAAATCAAATACATTGAGGTAAATCAAATACAACTAATTAATACACATTTCAAGTCAATGCAATTCATCGATATAACGTATGTTTCCCCTTTCAAATAAAGTTTAAATTATAGATATCATAAATCTGGGGTAGTTCATTCCACAATGTTGTATGAACATAATTATAAAGGAGAAGGTGAGAAATACTTTTGTCATAATATAGGTCTATGGGAAACATTAATTTCTTAATGTTACCTGGTCCTAACTCATTCAAAATTCATTGCAACTACATCAAACATTCCATTTCTAGACCCGATATTATGCAGCAGGGTAGTTTTTAGGATATGAAGATATCAACCAAGCTGTAGTTTCATGAAAAGCAGTTTCTCTTTAGCTTTTCAACAAGGATATCATGTCAGTCAGTATCAAATGCCTTGCGCAGATCTTAATAAATAGTTGTTGTATCACTTTATCTCAATAAAAAGGGTTGTATCACTTTTTCATGTCAAGAGTGTTGTGTAATAAGATTAAAAGTAGTGTCTATGGTTGAATGTATTTTCCTAAACCATTCTGTGTAGGCCTATTCTAATGTAAGTTTATGATATTCGACAAAAGCCATTGATTGTCCATGTTGGAAAGTCTCCAACAACTCTGCTAGTTTTGGTATTAGTGCAATTGGACAGAAGCCTCAAGTATTCGAAGGCTTAAGCAGTTAACGGGGGTACTAATTCAGCGATGCAACTAAATTCTGATCTTCTCTACCAGCTCTAGTCGCTTGATTCGTTGGTTTTGGTACTATCGTACGAATTTTCCATTTTTCCTTGGAAAATACTCATTGAGATAAGTTAGTTTATTTAGAACAATTTCTAATAAATGTTCCCTGAGATGTTAAAATGCGCACACTTAGAAGCCCTTTGAAAAATATTGGGAATTACAGATTATTAAGGATTTCATATTTTCGTAACATCCTTTGTCAAACCTTCAAGTGTGACTGGTTGAAATTCAGAAGGATGCATACCCCATCCGTATGGATATCTTTATTATAGACATAAAGACAAAAAATATATTTGGTTGGCTGAACGCACAAAGGGTTAATTAGAATAGCCTGTTTACTGAAGAGCGTTAAGCTATGCACCAGTTGTCACGAGCCGAGCACCAGTTTCACCTGTATAAATTATCCAGGTTTCGGGAACAAACCAGTTTAAAGCTTACCCTCAATGTAAGCCGCCGTTGGCAATATAAAGAGACGATTACTTTGCCACTTTTGGGAAGGGAAAGCATAGTAGGAGGCCTACACAGGAATGGTAGTGACATACATTTTTTTTTTTTTTTTTTTAAATTGTTTATTAAGTAAATCACTTCAGGGCTGCCCCTGGTTTTCGGTGATATTACAATGATAAAGTGTAGTAAATAAACATTTCAGGTGTAATCTATAAGTATGTACATCAAGATAATACAATATATATTGGACCTAATAAAGAAGATCAATATAAACACAGTATCTGTGTTTGATCAGATTCATAAATTCATTGACACAGGTTGCAAATTGCACATCATGGCATAGTTCATCCCAAATGATTGTCCCTTTATAAAAAGCACTATTCTGGAATTTTGTGTTCATTTTTGTTGGGACAATAAACTGTTTCTTATTAGCCAATCTAGTTTGTCTTACTGGAACAGTAATATTTATATCAAATAGCAAAGTATTCTTCACACCACATCATTTTCATCTAATTGTTTTTACCTTCCTTAAATGAAAATGGCAATGCTTCCAATCTCTACCCAAGCCTCAACTATTCATTCCTAGGCATTATTGAACACATGACTGAGCGGAGTCAGAATACCAGTCGAGATAAATTCTGGTGTATGAACTCTTACATGTCACCATGAAATAAAACACAGGACACCAGAACCAAGCGAAACTACCTCACATACTCACAATGTGTGGTGGTCCAACAAGGAGGATGTCAGATTCTGGCGTGGGTAGCCAAGGTTCACGCCCCGGCGGTGGAGAGAACTTGTTATTATCAAAAAGGACATTTTTCACCTTTCTCGTGACCCTGCTTAGTACTTACGGGGTGTGTAGTGGTGTGGTGGATAGCGCGACCTACTCGCATGCAGGCGGAGCGGCTCGATGACATGCTGCAGTGGGGCTCTGCTCTGCAGCACTTTGCGTTCCATCTCCATCGCGTGACAATGATGATGGTTATCAAGGGTACCTAATTAAGGGACCACCAGCTTTTGGGTGTATGGCCCTGTCTAGGGGACCATGCACATTAATTAAGAACACCTTCCTTGGTAAAAGTGTAGGGTTACGGCCAGGGGTTATGGTCTCTACCTTCTCATAGATTCAATCACCATTACTGCCCTTGATATGACTCTGGCAGTTAAAATTAGGATGTAAAGCAACCAATAACGAACCAACCAACACTGTGTATAGTGCAGACCTACTCAATTGATAGCAGACCAAATTGGGGGGGGGGGGGGGGGGAACCATCTAACCTGGTCACTGCAATGCACATAAGCTTGCAAGCAGTCGGGCAACTTAGCTTTTTCATCTAAATCTCTGCATCACATACATGATTATTGAATGAATATTCTTATTCCTCAAATTAGATAGATCAATATATATTTTGCTGTCACTAACAAAATTCAATGATAATTCATGTACTTGAGATGCACTAAGGGATTTCTCATTAAATTTGACCAAATTGTATGGTAAAGGCAGTTCAAGCATATAAACAGGTTAATAGCAGGTACTCAACAGGAGGGATTGTTTTAGATTGGAGTGAGCTCAATTTTCACTGACATCTACCTACGAGCCAGCTAGCAGACTGAATTAGTTCGCCTTCCCCTCACCAGGAAACAACTTTATAGGTTTTTTTTATAGTACACCTGTATGAAGTGAAGTGACCTATAGTTACCAAAAGCCCCAAAAGTTGGCAGACTGGGGAACTGTGCAGGTGTGTGTGTGTGTGTTTGTGTGTTTGTGTGTTTGTGTGTGTGTGTGTGTGTGTGTGTGTGTGTGTGTGTGTGTGTGTGTGTGTGTGTGTGTGCATGTGTGCGTGTGTGCGTGTGTGCGTGGGTGCGTGTGTGGGTGTGTGCGTGTGTGTGTGCGTGTGGGTGCGTGTGGGTGCGTGTGGGTGTGTGTGGGTGTGTGCATGTGCGCGGGTGTGTGTGTGTGGGTGTGGGTGTGTGTGTGGGTGGGTGGGTGGGTGGGTGGGTGGGTGTGTGGGTGTGTGTGTGTGTGTGTGTGGGTGTGTGTGTGGGTGGGTGGGTGGGTGGGTGGGTGGGTGGGTGGGTGGGTGGGTGTGTGGGTGTGTGGGTGTGTGGGTGTGTGTGTGGGTGTGGGTGTGTGTGTGGGTGGGTGGGTGGGTGTGTGCGTGTGTGTGCGTGTGTGCGTGTGTGTGTGTGTGTGTGGGTGTGGGTGTGTGTGTGTGTGTGTGTGTGTGGGCGTGTATTCTCGTTAATTTGCGCGCCCAATGATAGTGCGTTCCATTATGGCCTTTATTTAAAATCGTTCACATACATTTATTGGTCTTATATACAGTAGTGCCCTGCAATTATATCAAGTTGGATCTCCTTTAAATGTTACCTTATCTTCACTGACAAAGCACTAATAACATTTTCATCTGGTGCCCTGCTTCAGACTCTATCATGCAGTTGTACATGTCCTAATGATATCATCTGGGATTCGGATCTGATTATTTATCTTTAATTTTGTATTTGAAAAGAGATAAGACATCAACATGTATGCTGTATACACATAATGGAAAACATGATAAGTCCGAATCACGCTCAGCCTCCTGCTGTTTATCCATCAAACACGTATCGATTTAGTACCTAACTGGAACCTACACAACAGTGATCCTGCATGAGCACATGGTGCGCCAAACAGTAGTTAGTGAAGCATGTATATCCATACGCATGGTTTCCCGGCTTTAATGCACACAGGGCACAGATGTACGGCCGCCAGTCATAGGTGAAGGGGTCAGTCAGAGTGTATCATAATACAACAATAACTGAAGCCTTTGAAATACTGCCTGTGGCTGGTGATACCATACAGCGTTGTCAGACCTAAGGCTATGGTTGGTGGAGCCGTGCACGAACTGAGACGCCCGTGGATCAAAAGTTGAGTTCAAGGACATTAAATCTTACAGAATCCCCAGGAATTCTTAACAGGTAAGGCTACACATATTATTATCAATGATATTTACCCAACTGTGGTTTTGCCTATATACTGGTGGTTGAAGGCTGGGGTATGTGCATGGGATGGGGCGGGGCGCCATTCCAGTACTTTCCCCTCTACAGAGTTTTGAACGTGTTATCTCTATAGCAGGACTTGTGGGCATAGACTTAGAGAAAATATCCAAAACGTACAGTTCGCCCGCTCTCCTTCCTCGTATAGTATGTTCTAAACAATTGAAATAATAACGAGCCTTGGTTCCTCCCCATGCTGGATCCATCATCCCCAATAGACATGGGGTTTGGCGTACCAAAAGCAATAATTGGTTAATGGATAGATATAAAGTTTGTCACCTCTGAAGTCAATAAGGATACGCTATCAACTCAGTCTATAGACGCTCCAACGACCTCAAGTCTCCAATGTAGCTTTCCAGCCTCACCGATTGTGGCACGGCTGAACCTGCCTTTCCCGTCCTACATTCGAGTTCCAGAGACCTCCTGCAGTCCTAGACCCCTTTATCCCCATGACTTGTATACCTTTTCCTATGGTCCTTTGCTGCATGCAGCAAGCCCAACCCAAGTGTGCTCAATGGACCACACAAACCGCCGACAGAACATAAACATGAGCACAAGTGCGTCACACCAAGGTTATTAAATTTACAATCATATTGATTAAAGCAATTTGCATGTTGTGTTTATATCATATGAATCTAAAATGTGCCATTTTCATTCTATGACCGTGATCATCCTCATATTAAATTACCTAAGATAACAAGTAAGTGAATTCTCAAACCTAATGGAAAAACAAGTTTTATGACATCCAAATAATGAAAATGAGACAAATTGAATTCTCCTATTTTGTGTTCCCAATTGGACTATATCATTTTGAAATCTAATAATTTTACTATACCTTATGTACACTAAGTTGCGCTGATGTCATTTACATTACATTATTTGGGATTATGAGAAAGGGATCTAAGACAACGATCGTCCGTGAAGAGGCACGGAATGTGGAGAATAGACACCCGTTTCAATACAAAAGAATTTTGGTTTGGACAGCATGATGAGAGTAAGCATCATCTCTGCCATTTATTGTATTCGAGTCCATCTTTGTTAACATTATCTGTTTATGTGCATACCCTACATATGAAATTACATAATTATGTTGCATGTGTGTTTAGCAATAGTATCCATAGCAATATGTGGTTACATTAATACATAATGATTTATTGCGAATGATGGAGCTCTCCCCCATCCGCCATGTTGTAAATCGTGGATCCTGCCCGCAGGTGATTAGTAACCAATCAATACCCCTCATACACCGGGCCTGTCAGCGGGAGCAGGAGGCCGTGCCCCGCCCCGCCAACTCCTCATCACACTAAACCGACATGTGCATGAGGGCTTTGCAGCTATGGCAGGTCGGATGAGTGAAATTATTACCACTACAGCAGTGGTGGATCTAGGGGGGTCAATACGGTTGGCCCCCATAGACTGAGGGATGAATGTTGTGATTAACTTATCTCCAATGATTTGTACAAATTTTGAGGGAGTGGAGGTGGCTGGGTTACCCTCCCCCCCTCCCCAACTAGATGCCTGACTCTGGATCAGACCCTATACAAGATGAACTCTGAGATTTAATGAGGACCCGAAGAAGTGATGATACATTGCAGCATGATCGCTTCTGCATTAATTTTGTTTGGCACTTATCCCCAAGATCTCTCACTACATACCGGTGGTTCCATACTATTGTTCATCTAATGGTTACTGCTTTAGTGGTCATGCCTTACATTGCTTGATGAGGCGGCTGTGCATGGGATACTCAGTTGTATCTGAAGATTTTCCCACACGGCTTTCCATAAGGAAAACCGATTCAAGGATGCACATGAGTGTATAACAAATGGTCCCTAGGCCTATACATACATCCTCGTTGGTCTGTTATGTTAATACCTCAGTGTCTACCCATCGTGCCTCGACGTCTCTTCAAGTGAACTTTTTACCCCTCAAGATGCATGGTAAGAGAAATATAAATTTTCTACACATGAATTTACCAATTCATGCCTAAAAGGATAGATACAATCACCTTCTAGACAGTTCAAACAAAATCATACAGCCCGCATCCAAATCATTAGAATAGAGTTCTACATACTGCGTTTTGTATGTGCCGGAATTCAATGACTTCAAATTATTTGCATAAAACATGCATATAACTAATTATCATTATATATATATATATATATATATATATATATATATATATATATAAAATGATAATTAGAAACGAATGCCCATACATTTCAGTAATATTGCTTCCTAGACATGGTACCCTGTAAAGTGGGGTCAGAGTATCATATTGTGATCAGAACTCCATCGGATTGCTAGACTTCCATTAAATGGAATAAACCCCCTTTTTCATTCGATAGCACAGCGTTGTCAATTCTCATAATTCCTTAATCGCCTTTTCTTTCTCTTTTTTCTTATTTCTGGAATATTTTCTTTGCAATGACCGACAAATACAGTCCCGGCTGTTAAGTATATCATGCTCACGCTCTGACCTATCTTAAACACTCATGGTCTGAATATCAACGATCCCTTTGAAAATAGCACACTTTCGGAAGTTGATGTGGTTGATTGTCCAAACTGAGGCGCTCTAAAATGAAGACGAATTGGTGAATTAACCAGGTTATAACTTGTAAAGGATGAAATTAGTGAATGGCGGGGGTTAGCCATATAAACGAATTTGGCAAATCTACATGGACTTGTAAACTGGTAATTCAGAGTTTGCCAATGACATTTAATTATTTCCTGAGGTGTATTTGATGTCAGAATTGAACTTTCTGCACCTTTCCAGAAGTTGATAGTTTGACCAAAAGTTTAAAGTATATCCTGATATATTTGCTCGTTTTCTTCTAATTCCATGCGAACGTAATAGGTATAACAACATATCAAATGTATTGCTTAATAAAGCATGATGGGGGCATCTGTGAAGCCCCCTCCACTTATCGTCGATCCTGCAAAAATGCACCAATGATAAAATTGGTACGACTCTTTTTTTAATTATTCTATTCATTTATCATGGCCAGGAAATTGGATTTCTCCAGTATTCCAGTATCCATCACTCACTCACTCACTCACTTCAGTAATAGGCCTAGTTCAGTGGTGAGTAGATTCTCATACTGAACCTCATATTGCATTTTCTTTTAACAAATTACTGTTGATACTCACAATCTATAATTCCTATTGATATACGAGAAAACCGGCTATGCTGATGGAAGTCAATGAGCAGCAAACATTTCTAAAAGAAATGTCGGATCTGTGCGATGTACAACACTTGTGCTCCTCAACATAGTAGAAACAATAGAATATAGAATGTGCAGTTTCTCACAGTAACAATGGAAGCAGCACGATACAACATATCCTTTTGCACAGAAATCAAAACCAGTAATCAAAGTATGCGTTTTGCTTCCAGAATAAGTGTTATTGAGAAGCAACTGCATATAAGTCTAAAAACACAACTGGCGTCCCCTGGAGCTGTGTCAACATAATAATGGTTCTGGCTATTATATATATCATAATAATATTATTGTATTATTATCATACTGTACTGACGCAGATGGTCAGTCCAGACTTTAACTTAGCTATTCTATTGTTGAACTAAAGTCCCATACCCACTAGGCGATTTTATAATACCACAGTCAGCCAACGGATCAGTGCTAGAATCGGCCGATTATACCCGTAGAATCGTTCAATTCTGTCACAAAAGATCAAACATGCACATTTCAATATACTATACTAACAGGCGATTGTAAGAATGGGTGATGACATCGACAATTCTCCCAGTCACCCATCACCCATTGCCGTAAAATCACCTAGTGGGTATGGCGCTTAAGAATCAGGGCTAAGAGTGTAACACTCGAGGTTAAAAGGAGAGTGTATAAGGAGACGTTAGGTACATAGAACCATTCATATATAAGGCACAGTCCGTGCACTAGCCAGCAGAGCGCTACTCACTGTTGTTGGAATAACATCCTGAAAAGATCGGTACTGTTAAGCTAGGTTCTGGAATAAGCCCATCCCATATCAGCTACATCCCAGGGTTGGACAGCGGTCAGGCAAAATTACAACATAAGCCATCCTTGTCTCCTAGAGTTGGGGTTACTGAAATAAGCAACGATTATATTTTTCTATATCCCCAAAGTTGCTAAATTATTATGATTTCTTAAGTTTCATCAATTGATAGATTTGCAGGTTTGTCAGCCAATCAAAATGCTGTATTTCAGGGCAAAATAGGGTTGGACATTATAGGCTGGGCTGACATACTTTAACATTGGGTTCTAAAGGAAAAAGGCAAATATGCAAAGCTGCAATTTACCAATTACAGGAGCAATTTGTTGACCAAATTGCTTTGGCTAGTTTTGTATTATGCAACTTTCTTCATGGAATAAGCACAGAAGGAGTTTTGAAAATATTTCATAATAAACTTTAATGTCGGTGTAAACTGGAATGGGCTGATTGGAATTGAAGTGGCTAGACTGTTAGTTGAGCTAGAGCGTTGGCTGGGTGTGGTTGAGTGAACGTTTCCCCTTTGGATTGTTCATTATCAATGGGAGATCTTGTCACTAGCAGGCGCATATTAATAAACATCATCCTTTCATGCGAGTGTTATGTCCTTCATAATGCAGAACTATGTTATGGATTGGACACGCAGTCCGGTCAGCGACAGACTGCATACAGAGCTAGCTATTATCCATGGGCATAAACAATACCACCTCTCATAGCATCCCTAATATTTATAGGATATTTAACCTCTATCGTTCAATATATGATTATATATATAATATATGATATTATCATATATGGCAGGAACCATCATATAGTTTGTAAACCACCTTCTTACAGAGATGACGGTGTGATGAATTGTCCATTCATCTTTTGAGGTACGAACTCTTGAGCTAGAAATTCTGTAATGAATTTGTATTGTGAAATAATTGAATAATATGGCAGATGCCGGCTAAATAATGAAATAATGTAATCGAATGAAATGGATAAAAAATGCATCAAAATTTGTAATCAGGTACGAGAGTCAAAAAAACGATGTGACGTCACAATGGTCACGTGGTCAAGATTGACCAATCAGAGTCAACTTGTAGCCTATGAAAAGGGGCCTTATGGCCCAGAATAAACAGTTCCTTATCGGCACTCACTGTGGTCACAGGTCTCTTCTTTAAGATGCCCTGCCTTCTAGCTAGCCTGAGCTTAAGATCTCCAACAGTAATGGCGAATAATCAAGTAGAACTTAACTAGGAACCCGAGTTAGACCATAGCCCGAAAGGCCCGAAGATGGCCCGAAAGCCTGAAATGGCCCGATAAGCGACCCAAGCCTGGAAGACTGGCATGGTACGGAAGCCCGAAATAGTAAGCAGTCGGCCTGCTGTTACAAGAATGGAGGTACGACCTGCTCAGCCACATGCTACCAACCTCTAACAGCGAGCGACAACCCGACCTCCTGACCGGTGGTCGAATGCCTGAAATTGGCCCGAGCCTTAAGCCCGTTCCGGCCCAATGATCAAGAGCTCCACCCTGACTGTCCTGTCCATTCACCCTCATGCGCAAGGCACAACTCTTGATCTTGCAAACCAGTCTCCTGCTTGGACTCCTCATTCAGCCCAAGACTGAGGCAACCCAATAATCTCTTCATCGCGGAGCTCAGAAATCCCGACTCCCCGAAGAATATCACAATAGGAAGCACGATGGGCACATGCCATCCTCTTGAGATATAGTTAGATGAACTAATAACAGCGTTGATAACTTCTTAGAGAGAAAGTGGAAGCTTTTATAGAGGCCTAACACCTACTTACAGTGGTAGTTACAAGACGCCCAACAATACATCATAGGCCTACTTTCTTCTCATAGAGTTTTTCTTCCAACAGTGAAATAGCAGGCCGACATAACCAGGCCTTTTTTGAGAGTCATAAGATCGAATTGGAGTCATATATACATTAAAGCACACCTTCTTTTTACATTCACAGTGGGAACCATACAATTACAGCACACCTTTTAGTTCCAGTGATGGTTGCAGTGACACATTAGTACACGTTCTATCTTCAGTGATGGTGGGAGCCATACATTATAGCACACCATCTATTTACAAAGATGGCAGGAGCCATACATTTCATCACACTTCCTTATAAGGTTCTGTGAGTGTAGAAGCATTATATTAAAGCAAATTTCCTATTTTCAGTGATGATGGGAGCCATACATTACAGCAAACTTATTATTTACAGTGATGGAAGGAACCATGGGTTACAGTACATGGACCTTCTATTTTCAGTGATGGTGGGAGCCATAATTATACATTACAGCACATCTTCTATTTTCAGTGATGGTGGGAGCCATCGTTACCTTCCTGTCCATAGTGGGCACTCTACTGATCGTCGTGGTCGTCATCATGCTCTACCTCAACAGGGTGGCCTGCTTTAAGTCCTGCGATGGCCGCACCTGTTTTGACATCAAACCCAAGGGTAAATTATTCATGCATTGTCAAATATACACTATTTGTTATCAGCGAGGGTGCATGCAGGCTGAATACGTTTCAGGGCAAAGATTTGTATAGTTGGTCATGTGTGTGGTCAAGGTGCATGTATATATATATTTATATATATATATATATATATATATATATATATGTTGTTTTGCAAAATAGACAGATGCTTTGTTTATAGATTAGAATAGGCCCTATTGGAAGGAAATCATAGATTCTAATTCATAGATGGTTTGTAACTTTAATGAAATTTTGAATTGCCTGAATTATAGTGAATTATACTGAATCATAAGTTGTTTTTCAAGTGAAATAACGTATACCATCCTGATGGCCTAAAGTAACAAGCTGTTTTTATAGACATAGAAGAGAGTAAGCCGAGAGTAGAAGAGGGTAACCTCGGTGATTGGTTAACTTTTTATGATATGTATTTTCGTATGGGCGTACGTTCTTTTACGGTAGTTTGGGATTATCTCAATAGTATTGTTATAGACCGATTAGTCCGATACCCATAGCGATTGTAGACAACGATACGTATCTATTATATTATGACCTCGTGGTGACATATGTGAGAGACCACCTCGGTTACCCTTCTAAATATGGACTTTAATACCCACACCTGTCGTCACATGCAGCACATGTATTCAGTTATTGTCCGCGGCTGGGGCCCACACTCAATCGATACCCTTCACATGATAATTATGTATGTAGACAGATCTATATGAATAGCATCGAGGGTTGATAACACACGCAGAAACATGAGTTGGTTGCTTTTAAAATTTGGTTATAAAACACCTGGAAGTTTGTTACGAGTCAGTCCTCTGTTCTACGCTGCATGGACAACCAGAGAGTGTTCATCTCGTTGGTCATAATTGAATAACAGGCATACCTTTTTAAATTAATATATTAATCATCCAATGAGAATCCCCGTAGCAAAGCCATTGTCCTGTTAATAATCATAATTATGATTCCTGTTGATAATCATTGCACATGATATTATGATTTTAGATATATGATAAACATAACCTCTGATTTGTAGGCAGGAAGATGAAAAAAATCTATCCTCTAAGTAGCTCAAGGGAAAGTGTTAACTTTAAAAGGGTTCCTAACACATAGATAGAAATTGATATCATACCGCTTTATCAATTTATATAGAAAAGAAAGTTTGATTTGGGAAACCTCTCAGTTTCTGGCTTCTCAATATTCCCCGTGTGACGTCATAATGAATGAGAATTCCCTATTGAAAATGGGTTTCAATGGGGATTAATTAAGCCATCTGAAGGTATTAGAAATAGATAATCCTCTTTGCATCTTGTTCAATGTGCACCTTTTATGATATCCAGTAGTTATAAAAATAAATCTAGTATCGAGGGTGGATCTAGTTCATGTCTATTGTGCGTCGCTCCATATAACGCCCAAATAGATGTAAACACACGTTACAAGAAATTGTGACTTTAAACAGAAGGTCTACAACAAAGCACTGTTGCTGATCACGATCATTGTGCATGTTAACAAGTTAGAAAAATGTACAGTATTTTAACTTGTCTTCTTTGTTTCTAATTTAATGAGTCTCAAATCTGCCTGTCTCTGATTACCTATGATTTCTACTAATAAATCTCTGGTGCCACTTATTAAATTTAGACTGAGAAAAGTAAATGGACTATATAATTATTTAGGCGTATTACTTGAAACATGACGTGAAGAATAACAACATTCTATTTGGAACTAAAATCTTATAGATAATTGGTTTTATAATAAAGTACATGACACTGTCTGATAAAAAGCCCCGTAGGAATAATGTGAAAGTAAGGTCGGCCTTATAGACAGACCTCTACGCAAATGAGGATTGCATCTGCTAATGTCATTGTAATAAGAGCCTGTTATTTTTGTTTAATTTTTGCCATCAAAACAACATTTTGAATCGAATGATTTTCCTTATATCTGTTACTTGAGTATTATTAATAAGCTAAAAATTGAAATCGGGTTCGAAAGTCGGTAATTCCCTTTTGATTACTTTCTGCTTGCGTATTTGTTTTTCACATTGGGTTTTGGTATTAGTTAGAGATAGCACTTGGTAAAAACTTGGCAAAAATGTTTCTTTATGTAAATATATAACTATTTGTCTCCCTCTTGCTATGAGTTATCCTTTGAGTAAAAGTACAACAATAAAAGCCGTGTGATATTTGGTAATTTACAGATAAAGGCTACGAGGAATTTGACGATACTTCTGCATCCGAAACAGAAGAAGCAGACAAGACCCCCACACGATGACAATGTGACAACCTCAAAGCGACAATCATACCTCGATGCTTAACAGCTCGCCAAATCAATAATTATTCTTAACACATATTCATGTACGTTATAAATACCATTGTCCCCTGCGTTTTGTAAATAAACCATTCAATCCGAATCACAGTTGATACTTTTTCTTACAAAGATGTTTGATGATTAAACATAAGGTAAAGAGTGTATGATCATCTCAATGGAAATGTGCTATTTCAAATGGCTAGAATCAGGGGTCCACGTGCCCAGGGCCGTGTCTTCGTAACTGATTTTAGTGATTAGGCTAATTAGGTGAAATTTGATTAATGTCTCAAAATGTTTGATTATTATTATGTCTGTCACCAAAGGAAGTGATGGAGTTTGAAAATAACATTGACAAAGGTTTGTCAGGTGTTTTTACTTTTATTGACAGTCAGATTTAATATGAATGAGACTTTATTATTAAAGAAGATACAAATATGAAGTAAATATGTTATATATTATTTTTCAAAGAGATTTGATTAACACTAGGGCATATGATTACATCTGTTGAAAGGGTGAACAAAAACTGTATTATTATAATAAAATTATTGATGATGGTATCAATGTCGGCTAGTGTTTGAAGTCAGATAGAAGATAACGATAACACAATGAGTTGGGCGAATATAATTTTAATGACCAATAAAATAACCTGGGCAAAGAATTTTTTTATCTCAGGTAGTGGTCAGTCTGATCCCGGTGGTGCCCTGGTACCTTCTGAGGGTCCACCTGCACCTGAGTGTATAAGTGTAGCACAGGCCCGTACCTAGGGGGGGAGGCGGGGGTGGCGCGCCACCCCCCCACCAACAGAATTTTTTCCAAAAGTTCCACCTCTCCTTTAAAAATGCATTCTAAAACCCCTAGAAAATCGTAAGAAAATGTTGAAAAGTTCCACTTAAGGGCCCTCGCCACCCCCAAATTTTAGTAGAAATTATTGAAATTATAACTAAAAGTTCCACTTAAGGAACCTCGCCACCCCCCCACAGCAGACCCTGGGTACGGGCCTGTGCTTAGCAGTCCCTACAGGTGGCAGTGTGGTAGTTCTTACCAGTGGCACCACCTGCCCTTTATTGATACATCAATATAGTGGGCTATATTGCCCCATAAAATAATTACCTGAGATGCTAGTACAGATATGAAAATTGAGCAAATATGCTCCGATGGAATTACACATATCCAGATTTCAGCTATATACAAGTTCCTTAGAAAATACAAACACAGATCAATGATCAACTAACACTTTCTTTTTCATGAACCATCCGATTCCCTATTTCTCATTATTCACACAATTACAGTAGTTCAGGAACAATTAGTAATCAAACATCAAAGATGACAAACAGACACTACGAAATAATTCCATAGTTATTCACACTGCTAATTGATACAGGGGTGCAGATAATGCCTGTGAAGTGGAAATATTTTAGTATCAAAGGAGTTATTTGGGTACCTGCACTCAGAGAATTCCAATTGATAATACCTCTTGCTAGATCTCTTCTGAAACTTAATGTCTACATTAGCTTTTTATAAACTCTTCTTGTCTCACAAACAGGGGACATTTACACTCTCGGCACAAAGCTTTGCTAAAGCATAAATCAACACTAATAGATATATTGATTTAGGTTGACCATCATGCCTCTTAAAAAAGGCTAAATCTACTCAATGTCTTCTGCTATGGTATTGACCTGGAGTTCAGGTTTGCTGTTACTTTTAATGGAAGAAGTTGCTGGAGATAAGGAGCTCTTTTGGCCACTCCAAAACATTCTTAGGAGCGTAAGACAACCTTGCCTGAAGTTGGAGTTGGTCAACAAAAAGATGGGAAAGTTGAGAGCTGAATGCAGGTGGGCTAGGAAAGTGACCCAGACATGAAGGTTGACGTGCAAGTTGTCTTCAAAGTCAAACACGATGGTGAAAGTATAGGGCAACCAGCAGATAAGGAAGGCAGTCACGACAACAAAAAGGGACTTGGCTGACTTAATTGTCTCTTTCAGCTCTTTTTTGTCCCCCTTGGATGCTCCAATCATGTTTTGGGCAAAGACCTTGGCCTTGGAATTGCGGATTGTCAGGAATATCATGACATGGGCAGCAGTCATCATTAACAAAGGCGTGCCAATTAGCCCTATAGCCACCAGCAGCGTGTAGCTGTAAGAGGCTGTGCGCATCCACATACACTGCAGCTGCTTCATGTCATAACCATGACCACCCCAGCCATAGAAGTTGGGAGATTCAACCAGGAAGGCCAACAGCCACGCCATGATGCACATCATTATAATCTTCGCTTGGGTGAAGACAGTCTTGTAGATCTTGTTATGGCAGATGTAGATATAGCGGTTCAGGGTCACGAGGCTGAGGCTGAAGAAGGCACAGATGCAGGCGGAGAGGCAGAGGCATGCAATCATTTGACATAAGATTGGCCGCCTGGTGAAGTAGTTCCTTCCATGTGACACACCTTATAGAAAAATCGCAAAATGGAATGTTTTAAAGAAACTTGGAATTCAAAAGCCATTTTCAAAAACAAAACTTAGTTGGAGCATAGACTATGGACAGCATCTGGTGAAACTAAGGTCAAAATCAGCAAATGGCAGCAGCTGCGCGAATGGTTATACAGTTGAATCGTAAACTTGGACCAATTGGTCATCCCAACGTGGTGAGACATTTCCCTGGGTCTGACATCTTAGTTGAGAGTACGGCCTAATAATCTTCACGGTGTTATCGTTGGACATCTGCATTTTCAGAATATGTGCCATGGGAACAGAGGATGCCCTTTAGACCCCACAGTTTCAATCACGAATTGCCTGAT
Organism: Lepidonotus clava; assembly: GCA_936440205.1. Lineage (NCBI taxonomy): Eukaryota > Metazoa > Annelida > Polychaeta > Phyllodocida > Polynoidae > Lepidonotus > Lepidonotus clava. Next base: position 21,154,424 of record OW387140.1, on the reverse strand, counting down.
TTCCCCTGGATTTCCCTCCATAATTCCCTAATACCTTGCAATCTAAGAAGTTCAAAGGCTAACCAACGGCTATCAATAAGTGTTATAGAAATGGCGTTTGTAGTATTGGATAGGAAATTAGATTAGCTTTCAAACGATATATTGGTCGATATTGTATTTTGAGTATTAATAAAAGTGTTTTCCTTGGGAAAATATGGAAAAATAATGGAAAGATTGCGGCTACGGCCGGATTGGGGAGCACATCCACGGGCTGCCATAGCCGGATTGGGGTCTGAATAGTTAAGGCTCTTCTATTCATGATTTACAATTTCAGAGTGATTAAGAAATGTACATGTTCCCGGTTTATTCAAGATCATGCTACTGGTAAAGCTGGATGGAAATATATGAAGAATAAAATTATACATAATAAATAGAAGTGTCTTTTAGTACATCTGTAATAGCCGTGAATAAAGGTTAATATTGAATCGATTGAGATTAAGATATATGCATTTGTGCGTCCGCTAAGTATTATGGTAATCTAAAGAGTGTATAAGAGTGTAGGCTCTAGGCCTATGTGTGGAAAGGATCTTTCAAAGTCATGTGAACTTGAGTATCAAAAACATACTATAGCAATAAATACCCGCCAATTTAATATTCAGGCCTGTACACAGGGTGGGGAGGTGGGGGTTGTGGGCCCCCCCCCCCCCCAGAACATCACACATAATTAGTTCCACCTAAGTAGCGAGAGTTTCTTAATCACTCTCAATCTTATAAGATATAGGATATTATGAAATAAAATATTACGAGAGATACACACCTCTTTAGTATCACAGCCTGGATTCCATTTCAATAATTGTATTGAGAAAATTCGAATCGGAAATGTTGATTGTTCTTTTGTGAACACCTTTTTGGAAGTAAAAACCATAATTGTGACTATCCAATACTGCTCAAGCAATTGCAGCACAACATCAGTTCCGTTTCAATGCTCATGCTACAGACAGATCAATTAAGATGGAGTATGTCATCTCTTAAGGACAAAGAAGTAATAATGGGAGGTTGTAATTCAATTAAATGGAGTTACAGAAAGCTCAGAAGTAGTAAATCATTTGCACCAAACTTGTCAATTTGACAAGTTTTTGACAAAATTGTATTTGATCCAGTAGAAACAGAGATATAAGATGATGAATTACATGAAGTATGTAAGGTTGATTACATGACCAAGCGGGGAGAAATGATGCTACTACAACAGTTGTATAAACGAAGCCTCAACCCAGATTATGTCAATGTACCTAATGAAATACGCATGAGACAGAACAATAAAGTTGTCTTCAAGCTAAAAACTCCCCGTACAGAAACCTACAAATCATCACCCTTATGGAGAGGTGTGGCTCTATGGGACAAACTGCCTCCAAATGTACAAAAATCAGAATCCATTGTTACATTCCGCAGGAATATAAAAGAGATTTACTGTCATGTCAAAAAAATTATATTAAGTGTCTGATTATACTGACACAATATCCTATCTTAACAGTATGAAAGTATGTTTGTCTAATTGCTTTCGTTTCACACCATCACTTAGTTACATTGTACTTATAAGAGATTATTATCCACTATCTTGTAATAATGTATTACCTTGTTATATTTTTGCTTATGTACCTACTTGGAAGAACACATCTATGTGAAAGTGGTTAATTAATAAAAAAAAAAAAAAAGAAAGAAAGAGGTATCGTTACAACGCAATTTTGCGCTGTTATGCAATTGTTATGCAATCGTATCTTAAAGTGTTTGTTGTTACGAAATGTCATTGTGCAACGGGCCACAGTGGCAACTTTGCGTTGTTATGCAATCATTATGCAATCGTATCTTAAAGTGTTTGTTGTTACGAAATGTCATTGTGCAACGGGCCAGGGGACATGCTCTGCTCCCATTTTTAATTACAAAATTTCCTAATAATACTCCCCAAAACAACATAGAAAAGTTCCACTCTTTGAGACTCCCCACCTCCCCACAGCCAACCCTGTGTACGGCCCTGCATAGGCTCGCCTTCATGGAAGTTCTTTAACGCTTTCCCTGCTGAATATGTCATTCTACAGTTCAAAATTACTAAGATATTACCCCAAAATATGAAAATAAGTTTAAAAATTTGATAAAACTCAAATTTTCTCTTGATTCTTCTGGAAGATTTTTTTAAAAAAATGTAGTTCTGAGGAAAACATTCCAAATGTTGGCACTGTGCTAACGGACCAAACTTGTCTTTGTTGGCCATATTCACACTATATTCAATTCTTGGGTTTCCATGGCAACTGTAATTTGGTGGATGTATTCTATTTATTTCACAGAAAACATAAAAGATTCATTATCTTTTCACACAAAAAACAGTTTGTAGTTGTCATAAATGATCCCAGAGTTGTGTGTTAAAAAAAAGGTATATAATTTTCCGCAAATAGAGATTTTGCACAATTTTGAATAGTTAAGGGAAATTCTAATTTGCGCATATCGCTTCAAGTTTGTTCAATTGGAATTTTATCATATTCTAATGGACTGGTGTTAGAATATCCAAACGACCACATCCTTGGTTCTATTCGGAATTATTGGAAAATTCTTTCACTTCCTGAAACTAGCTAAATAACCCTTTCCAAAGGCCATTCCTTTGAGAGTTGACTGTAGATCTACTTAAGTGGCTTCCCGTGATGAAAGTAGCATTTTGGGGGGAATGGTAGAGCCTTGATCAGTTGATGTATAGTTAAGTTTTTTTAACACAATTTTATGAGTATAATTGTTATAATATTATTTTAGAGCCTACACATTTCTTGGTAGATACACTAATGGATTCTCACCTAGGATACAAAGTGGGTCAACCACTGCAGTTATGTAGAGGTCAGCAATGGCCAGGTTTATGAGGAACTCATTGCCAACGCTGTGCTTGTTCCTGGTGACGGCGCAGACTCCGATGATGATCAGGTTGCCCACGGTGCCCACGGTGAGCGCCGTGGACAACATGAAGATGTAGGTGATGGCCAACTCCGGTCGCACCTCCAGGAAGGTATTGTTCAACAACAAGGTGTTAAGGTCTCCCTCTGTGGCCACCACAGAAGTATTACCCTCCGCCATGGAGCAGTTGGAGGTCGAGAATTCAGGGTTAACCAAGACGGGGCTGATGTTGTTTAATCGACGTTCTACTTTTCCTATTTTCTCTGTGTATTGGATCTGCAAGTAATTCAAAGTAATCATAATTATATCCAAACTAATTCCAGGTTGATCTTTTGAAGTTCGCAATATATCTAATCAGTTAAACATATACTTTAGTGTGCCTTACCTAAACGGCACTGGTGGTGGGTATCGCGTAGCGCGTCACCATGCAGAGCCACATCTGTGTTAGTTTGAACACCTTAAAGGGGGGAACCCACTGAGCGATTTAACTATAATTCCGGTCGTTTCGACCAGTTTTGGTTGTTTATTTTTGATTGTTTTGACCAGATATGGTCAAAAAGAATAGAAACAGTCTTCCTACTCAGCAATTCGACCAAAATATTGAAAAACCCACTTGCCAATTATCTGACAATGCTAGATATTGGTGGCTGGTAACCTCCTAATCGACCAGAATTATACTAAAATCGCTCAGTGGGTTCCCCCCTTTAGTGAAAGGAGAGTTTGGCTCCTCGCGTGAATTTCACAGCTTTTTCTTTAACCTGCAAACATGTAATGTCAGCCTAGTAATAACGTACGATTATTTGTTGTTAATGAAGACATAATTATTATTTCGGACGTGTAATTAGGAAAACACTAATAATAAGTCATTGGACATTCAATAATAAGTAATTAGTACCGGACGGTATTTGTTTTTGAGTTAAGATAGGCCATCGTAACTGTTGCAGCTGATGACAAATGTGTTATTTCAAAATGTTATGTAATATCGTTCCATATCTCACAGCAACATAGAGAGGATATCGCACATCATATCGCGTTTACCCCAACCGCGGTCACCTATAAATTTTGCTTTTATTTGATGACAATGTTCAGTCTTGTAACTTTAACTACTAGGACTTTGACTTGATGATTTCGAAGGTTGTTGAGGCCTACTGCAGGCCTAGATATTGACCGTGGCCTAGATATTGACCGTGTACCTTTCAATGACCTCCAATATAAAGATTTCATTTCCTGACAATTATAAATTTCGAATGGCATTGCACGCCAAAGGACACAGAATCTTCAATCTTGATCAGTCACTAATTGTTAGAGGTGTTAGGTAACGTTAGATTCAATGCATTCTTTAATAAATCATTAAACTTTTTAAAAGTAAAAATAATGCATCGCCTTATGTGTCTTTATATCATAATGTAAAACATACGTGTGATTTGGCTTAAAACTAAAGCTACGCTCAGGTAAAACTATCTTTTTTGTTTAACCTACCTTAGTTTTGGCATCCTGCTTCCTCCACCCAAGGCCTTCGGAGCTGTTCTCAGATGAAGCTTGATGTCTTTTGACACGGCCATATGGTATTATAAAACAGGGTTCCAAGGCCGGGCGCACAAAACCGGTGACGCACCGTGGGGAGGCGTGGTTGTCAAGATTGATAAACACCATAGGGTTTTACTAACCGTTTAGTTATTACACCTAGGTACGAGGCTAGGAGCTGGAGGCGCAGATGGCAGGGTGGGGGAGGGGGGAACCATTGTCTGCACTACAGGCAACAAGGTCCTGGGTTCCAGCAATAGTTGATAAGTTCACCGTGCCGGGAACCGGTGACAAATTTCAGATGTATGTACACTCATTAAACACATAACACTTATTGAACGACGTTATACATTGGTTGTGTTGTAACAATGTTAACAACCAAATTGATGTATTTGTGTGATATGAAATTATTTTTAACAAAGTAGGCCTACATCTTTTCATTTCATATGCTCAACATTCTATCATTCAAGTTAGTCAGACTTTATACCGACCTTGTCCAGAGAATAGAGAAATTGTGAAAAATACGATTGCTACTAGACATACGTCGAGTACCTAATATTCATGGTTCTTCAACACTAAGCGTCCTGATTTTGCGAAAGACATAGACAGCAGTATGAGATTAAAAGCAATAAATTTGGATCGAGTGCTAGATAATTCCCGTTACAAAATGGGCTAAAATTGTGTTCAAAAGATAAATTGGATATACACGCTGCAGTATTGTTGGTAGCCTATTTTTGTACTTTGCCAGTTACCGTATATTCGAAAGCATTATCAAAGATGTGATATGGCTGGCTGACAATTTGGAAGTTATAAGAGCTACAGTATTTAACATAGTATTCATATTTTTATGAATAAGAGGCATTTTACAAAATATCTTCGGGTGTATGATGTTTCTATTGTGTTTGATTTTCAAACAGAAAGGACAACTGTTAAAATTTGCAGTAGGCCTGTATTGAGCATTGAAGATATATTTTTCATAAAAGATGGATGGCGAGCCTCTCTTAAATAAATTTTCTTTCGTTGCGGAGGTTAATACAATATCTATTTAGGATGATGACGATGATGTGTTGGAGATTAAGGTCTATTCAGCAATTTATAAGCTATATCAAAACCAATATATCCTATGTCAAGGTTTTTCACTGTTCACAGTTCAATTGTATGATGGAATGTACGGTGGTGGAAACAACGGCAAGGTAACTGGGTAATGGGGTTTAACAGGTAGCTACCGGGAACTGAACCCAGGCCCTCATATTTAGGACGTGATAACCAATATTAGAGCAATATCTTAACAGAATCAGGTGAAACTACTTGGAAATGTAACAAGGTCATACATTAATGTTTATCCTGGCACCTAATGAGGTGTATCTTAAAAGACATTCCAAACGCTTCGAGAACGGCTATTTCCATGAAACATCGTGAGGATCCTTAACTGCCGCGCATGCAATTCGTGGCACCGTACCTTGTCGTGGACTTCTCATTCGCACTCATTATTTTCCAATGAATACTGTTGTCTATTTTTAGCCTGCCATTGGGATTTGCAGAAATGATCATTGCACCGAATCTTTCGGAGAAATCTTTCACCTTAATGGAGCTCATTTAATTGAAAATTGAACAGTGAAAACTACTAAAGATCTTGAAATATGATTATAGACACTTGGGAGTGATTTCATCGTGAGGCTTTAGGTCCTATCAAATGTTGTCAGTGAAACGCTCGCAATTTTAAGTGATTAACTAAATTACGATAAGACATTCTAAACACTGCAGATTGCTCATAATTGGATATAGACATAATTATGAAATGATTCTGCGATATCTTCATTGTTGACAATCTGATTTTCAAACGATTACTACCTAAATTTGTCAATATTCTAAATATTTCCTACCGGTAGTAGCAAGTTCTCTTTTTCTTACCTTGATTTTCTATAGGAAAAACAAGTCAACAAATCACACATTTAAAACGATAAAACATGGTTCACGAATTTATAATTTTATTTTCATAAGACTATAATCAAATATATTGTTTCTGACGAAACTTATCTAATATCGAATACATGATTAAGAACCTTTCTTGGTTGTCCAACTGTGCAAAGTGTGAGTTATCTGTAAATACTGCTCCCATTTTTCATATTTTGTAGTATTATTGGCTCTTTAGTTCTGGTGATCCTCAATGATTTGTGTACATCCGCCTGACTAGTGACATTGAGTACATCAAGTTGTGAACACGATATGTGAAAGCGGAATGAAAAGGGACTGGAAGTCAGTCAGTTATCACTGCTAGGAAATTAGAATACAACACCGAAAGCGTCCTAGTATATTAAGGACGTCAATTGAATATGTTAGTTATTCTCTATAATTATACAAGCCAAGGAATGCATTTACTTTTGCAAATCCATTTGTCTTATTTTGAGATTTTCTGTCAACTATGACAATGCAGTAACTTTCTAACGAACAGGAATTAACTGAATTATGAGAATTTGTTTAAACGTGCTCTAAATTGATCCAGGAAATGTAGGAAAACATGTACTTGACAACGCTTTCTTTCTGAGCTGTTCTGATACGAAATGTATATTTTTACTTAATGTTCTTCACTTTTTCATGTAATATCCTGTCAAATGTGTCTGTGCATGCTTTACTGGAATTAACATTAACGAATTTACACTCATCGTATGGCAACCGTAATTTTCGAACTGACTTGTTCCATTATATGCAACATAAGAGTATATGAACACTTTCAATACAAACATGAAGATACCAAAAGTGTAGTTCAGCTCATTACGTGTCATTGGTTTAACTAGGTTCTCCTTTACATCAAAGAATATAAGTTTAAATTGAGCAGAGGGCTATCTATTGGACGGTCAAATGCAGTACATAAAGGATACACATTTCAAGATATGTTACAGAAGAGAACTAGGGCAAGAAGTAGTAGAAAGGTGTTGATTCTATGTCTGTATCAATTACCTAAAACACGATGCAGTCAATAAGTTACAATTGATTTGTTGAAACAAAATATAGTCGACATATACAAGACCCCAAAAACTACCGTTGTAACTCAAAGGATGATGAGGAACTGAAGAAAATATACACGTCACTGCATGTTTGGACCACACTCTATATCATACAATGGACGAGGAGTGGGAACTGAAGTTCAAATCAATTCGGTAGCACCTAGCCTTTGAATAACCAACTATATAAACTACAAAGGCTACGTTGGTTTATAACCAGACATAGCAGGGCAGTTACTCTATGACGGAAACTCAGATATCCTTGATGAGAAAAGTAAAGTGGATTAAATAATTTTATGATGCAACCATGTTGTTTAATCTGGCCATATTTATCTCAGTTAATATTGGGAGAGTCTACTGCAGAGAGATATTGTAATGGTTAATCATTTCATTCTGGCCTTTATCTTTGCCTCGTCGAATTCTTGAATAGCACAATTGCCTTAAAATGATTTAATAAATGTTCTTCTGAGATTAAAGTACGGTAATCTTCTATCAAAGCAAACCGTTTGTACCATAATTTCCCTTATATGATTTACATGTGCATACAAATCAATCTGGTTGATAATTACGTAGCGAGGTGATTTCAAAATATACAAATCGGACGTACCATATGCATCTTTACCCCTCAGCATACCTATACCTAGATCACATGTCTATTTAGCTGAAAAATAGTACGGACTTTGAACAAGGCAGGCAGTAGCACACCATTCTTATATACACCATAAATGCTTTTATAGCACACCTTACATGCTCTCAGCCACTCATAAGTTTAAATTACCATCGGCTCATAACATACCTGCAAGGAAATATTTAAAAGGGAACTAAGCCAACTACGTCTTACCCACCTCTGATATGTTGCTCTCGACATGCCAGCTTTCTTGGTTAACAGTTTTCTAGATATATGAAGCCATATTTTTAAAATCGAGATTTAATGCAAGTCGTATTTTAAACTGCGTTACTTTGTGTAGCTGTATACAAATACCTAAAAGGTAACAGACATGATTATAAATAAAGACCACTTGGCCCTTAGCTGTGGGTATAAGATGTTTTACCTAAAACTCAGTAGAAATCAGGGTAATGTGCCCCGTATGTAGTTGAGGCCGAGGTAAGGAGAGGGCGGGGCGTTCCGTGGCCATGGAAACGACGTACGATTGGGAGACTAGGCGGAGGCCGAGTCGTCCCTGGAGAAGACCTGCACCCCGCGCATCCAGGACAGGCCCGACGTCTGCGCGTTCTTACTGCTCGCCTCATCCGGCGTCGTTATCTACGAGGGAAAAGTCTCACATTAGGAGGTATGCAGCGTCAGTTTGTAGCCGTTGGGGAATATTCAATATTAGGGAGGTTAAGAAACTGCTACACGTCCCAATAGGTCAACGTATCTCTAAACTTTCAAGCTTTGTGTGAGAATACAGCTTAATAATTTCTAAACTCTGAACTCATATCTTACATCTTTGCATACTATTAAATTTATTATATTGCATTTCATAATTATGTGATCACAGCTGAGATAAGAGATACGTTACGTTTACGTTGGGTGATATATCGTTGTTGCTTAATCTTGCTATTGTGTATGACGTAATGTAAACGGAACGTATCCTTTTTTTTCAGGTTTTATTATTCATTCCAAAGATGTCATCATAAGTACACTGCTGTCATTATACAAACAATAATCAAACGATTTTGTTCAACAAATAGCATTTGCATTCCCACATGTGACTTAAACGGTTTGAGATACGTTAAAGTATTGAAATGTGTTATGGTTTCTGAAACTATCTACCATTGACGATGTTCTTTATCTGAAATGTTAGTAAGGGGAGCTAGATCACACAAATAAGGTTCCGAGTTCAATGGGCAGCAAACGAGAAGCAACCCCCCACCGACTCCGTGTCCCTTCCACCAATCTCAAGAACACTTTTCTTGTATCAGATTTGTAGCCACTCAAGTTTGGCACTCCCACGACAGTTATTGGACACTAGGGTGTCACTATATTCACATCACTGACAGAGAACCGTGTGTGCCTGGGTGACACTGGATGGTGGCTGTGACTAGTGACACTAATGACAGCCGTCTGAATGGTGACCTTGGTGACAGTTGCAATAGGTGTCACCACCTGTTTGATGGCAGCCGTCAGGGCGAGTAGTTCTAAGGACATACCTCAAAGGCAATTATATTACAGCGCCATGATACCGCTTTTAAAAATATATATATACTTCAAATTATCAACCCCCTGGTCTTCAGATGTTGCTTCAAGGTTTTCTTGACACTCAAATGAAACTAAGAGTTTCTAAACTAGAACGGGCCAGTTTCTTTTTCTAGGTCAGACAACTTTGGATTCTAAAGCCACAACGTAGGCCAAACTGAATAAGCTAAAGCAGTGGGCATCGATAGTCCTAGGGAGATACCTATGCATGAGGGCGACAGCGCTTTTTCAGAAATCAAATATGAACCTTTTAGATTTGGACCTTTATATTACGATCTTGAATATCCCCCACCCCAGCCCTAAATCCCCTCTTAGTAGATGGCAAAGGCTTAGAGCAGGTATTGAGGCATGACACATCTATTTCCTCATGTATCCTATAAAGCACGTTAATGTATTATGACAGTACATGATGATTTGGGGATGGTTTAATTTAAGAACATCTGTAAAAATTGGGATTAAATATCTTTTATTGAATTGAAAGTTGCTAAAAACTGCACCGAAAGTAAGGGGTAGTTTAAGGATAGGTAGCACCTCTCAGTGACAAATAAGCGGTACCCTCCTTATGTAAAGTAGCAATGTACTTATGATATTTATTCATCGCTGCATAATAAGTTAAATATTCCTCAGAATAAAGCATGGACAACAAATCACAACATCAAATGATGCAGATTCTACTTTAATATTTTAACACAAATATGTTTGAGTGCGGGGAAGTCCAAACATGTTGACACTTAGAAAGAATTTTCAATTTGTTCTTTGAGACTTTTTTTGTTTGTTTGGAAACTGAAACTGAATAGAGAAAAATATCTTGTTTGCTAAAATGATAACATGACAACATATGCCCCAAAGCCAAATCAAACCCGCCCCGCCGGTGTTGCCTTTCCTTAAATTAGGGTGCGGCATAAACTGCTATCGGTACATGTACTAGCAAAGTCATACAATAATAATGTTGATTTACAAAATATCTTTTCAGGTCTCTAATCAACAATTTTTTAAACGTTGGACAATATTCAACACAATACATCGCTAAGGGGTCCAGTGTCGGAAGGTTAGAAAACAGCATGCTGGCAGTAAGACTTCACTAGGTTAACCTCTATTCAGCAAAGCTGGGAGGGAAGGATTGCAACAGTTATCTTTTCCATCAAAGGTTGGGGTGCAGGCTGGGGTATATAAACAACGTTCAGGCGTGGCTAAGTTTACCTTTATTTACCTTTGGCTGCAGCATCTCTTTCTTGGCTTCTGGATGGACATCATTCTCCCAGTGACCGAACCTATCAAAGTCAGAGTACAAGTAAAATTAAAAATTGATCACGGTGCTTGATCAGGTGTTAAGTGGGGCTGGACAGGCGTATTATATCAAAACACTTAAATACTACGGAAATTTCCTGAAGGCATCTTTTCAAGGTTATCAATTTGGCTTTTGAAACGAGAAAAAAATCGAAAATTAGAGAAGAAATCGGAAACACTCCTCTACTGCTTTGCTGGGGATATACCATTTTATTTAATACTTGAAGGGAGTTTCCTGAAGAGTAATAATTATCTATGAAAACACATTATGCTTTTACTGCCACTCCTAACTCTACAAGCAGCCCTTGCGAACAGGATCCTTTTTAAGGTTTCTGTATGTCAAGTCTTTACCTAATTGCGTGTGGGTCGTCGCTGACGGGCGGGTCGTACAGCTGTTCTTGGCACTGTTGTATGAACTTGGTAACTCTGCTCTTAAACATCTCGTGATCCTGTTCATAGCTGCAAGGACCATACAAATAGGCTGTGATGCGTGAATACTTATCCAAGAGTAATGTATGATATGGAATCAGAATAGAAATCATATTAATTTGACCCAAACAAATAGGATTTATTCATTTTTTGCATAACAATGGAAAGTATCTGTTTTCGTTATTGTTTTATCTTTGGAATCAAAAGCAATAAGAGTTGAACATTTACACAAAGCTGTCTCATAAAGTTTTCTCATCAATTGTGAATTGAGTATTTATCTTCATTTTCCCTAATGACCCTGATTCTGAATTGCATCTTTTGAAATAGTCGCCCAATAGCTTATTGGTGATCAAAAACAGTGTCTCTGCAACCAGAAACTGAGAGTAACGAAACGCATATATATGGTGCGAGATAGAAGACAGAAGAAGGGTTTTAGGTGATAAAACATAAGACGGGTTGAGTCTACAGTGCCACTTACAGGACGGCTGCTTCCGGGTTAAGCGGACTTTTTGTGTCGATTTTGTAGAAAATTCGTCGGGCGTACAACAAGACTTGCCAGATATGGTTCACGTTTCGCCTGTAAGAAGGATCAATTTGTACAAGATGACGTCAAGGCAGCAGAATTAGATACATTTTTCTGATGAACAAAGGTACCGTAAAACCCCTAATTTAAGCCGCGGCTTAAATAAGGGTTACTTTCAGAAATAAGAGTCATTTGGTATGAACTTTAAGGGTGCGGCTTAAAATAGGGGTTTACACAAGCTTGAATTCAATAGGATTCATGAAAAAATATTATGAAAATATATCCAAAGGCAAACCCAAAAGTAAGGGTGCGGCTTAAATTAGGGTGCGGCTTATATTAGGGGTTTTACGGTAATCATATTCATATATATATATTTTTTCCATACAACCAAAAATATAGTTTGTTGTATTTCCAGTAAAAACAAGAAGCAAATGACTATCAAAGTTCCGATCGTTGGAACGATTGATGTTCGCCCTTAACACAACAATGGACATTTCATTGTGTTGAGTAGTGATCACCAGTAGACTACCACCACCACTCCTCCTGTCACACACAACTCAGGGAGGGGCTTAGGAAAGGGGCTCCTACTACCAGTGCTAGGTCCCTGGACCCACCCACCCTGAGGGTGGCTCAAGTAATGGTTATGTAACCCACTTCTGGCTTCTCAATCTGCACCCTCCCCCACCCCCACTCCTTGAACTCAGTTCAAGGAGTGGGGGTGGGGGAGGGTGCAGGGGAGAGGCCTGCCCACTCAATTACACTTGATGCACACTAATTGTCCTTGCTTACAAATGCATGCCAGTGGACAAAGGCCTGTAGCTACTTGTATGTAAGATTGTGTAACCAGGCAATCAGATCAAAGCCCAAATACCCACAAAAGACATGACTGATTGAGTGAGCCCTTCCCATAAGCTACAATACTAAAAACTATAATTAAGGGCTCACAAAAAAAGATAGGTATAGTTAAGGGTAGTATCTATACTGAATGTCTATTAACATCACATACTTTGCCTAGGTCACTCCGGTTCATGTATTTGTTCTAAAGAGTTAGATATAAATGTAACAATTTCCCAAAAAGAAAAAAACAACAAAGCTATATTGGTAAACCGCAACAAACACATTTATCCTATTTGGCCTATGTATTAATATTTGTCTAATTTTCTGTTCCAACATACATATGCAATTCCATTACAATATGTTCAAGTCTAACCTCCATTTCTGGAAGCCCCTCTTGACGTCCAGTTCTCCCGTCTCGGGATCTATGATGGGGTGAAACACGGGCTGCTCGAAGACCAGGCGCTGAGAACAAGGAGTGGACTTTATGATATACAGCAGTGCAGCCAACAGTGGGACGTGATTATTTAAGGATAGAGAGTGGTGATTTTGGCGTTTTTTGCAGTAGCTGCATCTGCGAATTACCAATGAGTCAATTTTCGAAATATCTGCTTAATATTTCTCGTATCTACACTTGAATGTGTTCTAAATAAAGTTATATGAAATAAGATTGTTCAATGGAAATTGACTGAGTAAATTAACAATAAAAACGGAAATTTGATTTTTAACTTTTATTTTTTGAAGGTCAATATCTGACTTAATATTGAAGGTGCTTTTTGGAGACTTTGGAGATATATATAAAACATTCTTACGCAGGGAACAGTGTCTCAATTTTTTTATGTAGGTCCTAGTTAAATTTTAAGAAAATATTGAAAATAAAAGTGAAAAAATTATTACAAAGTTACCCGTTTTTTTCAATAAAACAAAAAGTAGGACCTAAAACAAAAATCTGAGACACAGTTCCCTCCACAGTAATGTTTTTTGCATTTCCCACTCTCTATCCTTAACAAGGTAATCATTCTGACAACAGTGAGGCAGTTCACATACCTAGAAATATGATTTGTCTGCGGTTGAATTGGATTAAATGTTAGTCGTTGTCTCATATCAATAGACAGAATACAATCAAATGACAGAGTGCATGCATCAATTTGGTTTCAGTTTACAATTTAATTATTGTTCCTGACAACTCCTGTCTGTGATCAGCAAATCTATTCTTTTAGTGATACCAAGAATCTCTTTTAAAAGAAATAAGTGTTTATGGCATTTTCTCACGAATTTATGGCACTTTCTCACGAATAAACACTGAGAACGCTATTTTTTCCTAGAAACTTATATGTGGTAGTTTTTCTGTAGGTCGCCTAGTTTTACAGTTTTTACAATTAACGATACTCACCGGACACTCGCCGTCGGGGTAGTTCTCGGGCAGGTAGAGGGAGAACTTGAAGACGCCGCCCTGATACAGGCCTTGTCTGATGAACAGTACTCCGTGCCAGACTGAAAGGTGCACACATAGCAAGGTTACATCATTTGATATGACAAATAGAAGAACTGTTAAAATCTCTCGATACCGTTTTTAGATAAATATGTTCATGATAGGTTCGGTCAAATATTTTTAATGTGATTTGGCGGTATTTTACCAACGGAAGGAGGAGACCTAAACCGTATTGTATGATATATTACCGAAGAAGAACAAACAAAAATTGACGTAAAACTTACACAATGCTGACTTGGCAGAGGGTATTACATACACGCCTGGCAACTTCTGTTTCTGAATTTGAGTGCTGAAACGAGAATAACATTGAAACAACTAAACTCAACATCATTAAGAGCCATTAAACTTAACAAATGACACGTTTAGATGGCGCCGTTTAGATGTACATGCATGAAACTTCTTCCATTCTGTCCAATAACTCATAAATACACTTTCTACTGGTCAAGGACAAAAATATAGAGCCTTACATGATATATTCTTCCTTCGGTGTAAAATTCATTATGGAAGCTAGGTTGCTTTCTTAAATAGATCAACTGGCATCAACATGGCTCCAATCACTTACTATTCGGCCAGGAGGGAGTACTCAAGGAAGAAGGGTCCAAAGGAGTGGTTCCTGCCGGGGGAGGTGGCCTTCTTCTCGGCCACCTTGTTGGCTAACGTCACCTGGGTGGCCGGGTCAGGCACGGCCGGCAGCTGTTTACGGCCCGCCGTCCCGCCCGTACCGACCGCCGGGCCGCCCCGCGGACTGGTCCCATCCTCCTTACCGGGGGTCTGAAAAACATGATGTGTAAAGGTACATGATTTTGAATTTGGCTCATAATAACCCTTGATTACTCCAAGAATACTCAAAATAAGGGAAAATAACGTTTGAAGGTCTTTTCTTGATACCTTGATACTTATAAGGAATTTATTATAACAGAAAAACGTATGTCCTTTTAGTTGTAATTGTTCTCACCCAGGTGGCGCCATTAACAGTATCGCGTACCTTTGACAAAGACGTGGACTTTACATTGAAAAAAGGAAAGAAAATGATATTGAAAGATCCCCCGTTACTCCCACACATCCAAAAGTTGAATTTGAAATTGAACTCTGTGCGTCAATATCTAAAACAATATCTTCTTTGTTAATCGTCACCTTTCTTTCTGATTGATAGTTCCATAAAAGGGTAATACCATGCTAACATATATGTTATGTATGTTTACACAATATTACTGTCTAAACTAGGTCTCACTCTATCATGTCCCTACATTACCTAGATTTGATTTCCCAGACTGAATGATTTATTACCTACGAACATCTGTACCAGTATACTTAGAAGGCAATTATTTCTAATACTAATTGTTATCACCGTAACCTTAAGGCATTTCATGTGCAGGTCGAGCAGCGTTAACTCGAGGCGCATGTCGAGGTGGTCGGTGTCGGGCGTGGGGAGTGTGCCCTCCTCCCAGGGGGCGGGGCGGAAACCACGCCCACCCCCACTCCCCGACGGGGGGCTGGGCAGCATGGCTACAGGTTACTGTATCACTCCTCTGACAGTATCATCATCCAGGGAAATCACGCAAATTCACCATGTATCACCAACGGTACAGGATAAGTTGTTATTCTGTTTCCTATTTAATGTTTCTTTTTAAAAAAGGAAACTGATTCCTAGAGGTAATTAAAAAGTACCGGCACATGGAGAAGTGGTTGATATTGTTAGTTCGTAAAGGCAGATGGTAGGAGTTTGAAGCTTGTGTACAATATAAAAGCTATGGACACTTTTGAGCACTTTCACACTGAACTAAGACAGGGCGTATATAGGGCAGTGGGTATGTCAGAGTCTGGCTCTTTTCACAAAGACATTATAGCTTCTTTTTTTCTACAGCGCGACAAGAATAAAAGCTAGCTACAGTCTTTGTACCATCTCCGCTGATCAACATAAACAAGTTTTTGAAATAACGTTTCCGATAAAAGTACGTTACTCAGAAACTAGCACATGCTCCAGAAGTGCACGTAATATGCTACTCCGGACAGTAGTATGAACTTAGAGGACTGATTTGGAGATCAGTTGTGTCGTGCGTTCCAAGTATAAACCAGAGTAACACATTGGTCTTGGACACCAATAAGTACGGTCAATAAAATCCAAGTAATTCAATGGTATAATTGAAGTTTTTCATACTATCAATTTTCCAATTCTTTTCCATTTTTGCAAATCATTGAATAACCATATTCGTTGTCATTCTTTCTATCTGGTTCCATTCTTGGGTCGATCCTTTACATAGATATTTCCAGTCTGGTCATTATATTCTCCTAAGTGTTTTTTAGTAGTTCCATTTTGATAATATTTATGACTGCAGGCATTCATTTCGCTCTATTATCATTATGAACTCTCTCCTGATGATGTAATCCAATAACGACGACTTAGATGAAAAAGTCTTCTAGGCATACACTCAGCTCATTGCGCCAAAAACTGGACAGATAGTCCTCAGAATATACTTCATGAACAGTCACTTCATAGACCGTCCCTCTTTGCTCGCAGTTACTACAAGTACTACGTCCACAGGAGATGCGTACCTGAGATGAGAGCCCCCCCGCCACCTCCAGTGTCCAGCTGGTTATCACGGTCCACTCAGCGGTCACTCTGATGACTGGCACTCCGTCATATGCCTTTAACTCTTTGTTCCTCACCTAGTCCTCATTCGTTGACAACTGTTACATGCCATTTTAGTAACTACTCGTAGGCACGCTTCGAGAAAAAGTATCAATTGATGAGTCTGGGACCAAAGGGTTAAATACCCCGCACTGTTTGCATGGTAATGTCGGCTGAATGTAACCTTTGACTTTAGGCCGACAGTGATTTACATAGGTCCTTTATAGACTAGTTCATTGTTATTGTCACCTATAAGGCTATTTGATATTGGTTGTTTAGACTTTGAATGGGAGTGGATGAGTTTTGATTAATGTTTCGGACATCATTATGCAATACGGTCTCGTAATTGATTTATGGAAAAGAGCTTTCGGTCTTGGTGCTCAGACCCTTTCAGTATTGATTATATTGATCACGCCGTCAATCAAATAGCTGTTCTACTTTAAGCCTCACAAATACAACACTTTTATCTGATGATCCAAATACAAATTAGAATCGCTTCTAATATTGCGATACATCGAGTGCTGCGTCCATAAAAAAACAAGGAAGAAGAAAATTGCACATTCTCCTTTCTGTCCGTACTTTGGTTTAAACAGGATGTCCGTACTTTGGTTTAAACAGGATGGCGCTTGTCTTTTGATCAGGGTACCAACCCAAATTCCATTTCAAATTCCCTGTGTTTTCCCTAAGATTTCCCTGTCATGCTGCAATTTTTCCTTGTGTTATATCCAGCAAGTTGTTCAAATCTAAAAGCCTCTGCTTCCGAAAAAATTTGGACAACCAAATAGCAAAATGTCAAATACCTCATATCTTGAGAATCAGGAATTTCGGAACCTGGCCAGATGAAATTCCCTGTGTTTTCACTATGTTTTGACAAAATTTGCAAATTCCCTGCGTTTTCCCTGTCAGGGATTTTTCCCCTGTTTTTCCCTGCGTGGTTGGTACCCTGTTTGATTGATAGTCATCTAAATTCTAAAAATTAGAGTGACTTAAATGAATGGAATACTTTCTGTGGCCTTCTGAGTTTACTGTGCCGCGGGCCCTTTAATTAGTGGGCCAGTTACCATGCCAACTAACATGTCATCACGAGTCTGATTCATCACGACAATGGCCCCTAACGTGCACGGTCACAATACCTGGTAACCTGAACTCCCCCCCCACCCAAACACCCCCAGCCCTGGCGGTAAACTCGACTTTTCATCTCAAACTGACTCACTGAGACCTCGTGAATACAATGTACCAACTTGAGTACGCTGCGGTGTCGGGACCTGAATCAGATTTTCTAGAAAATGTTAGTACCATCTATTTGCCTACAAACATTTTCACACTATTAATTGTTCCTTTATCTTATCAAAAAGTAGTGCTACACTCTTATTTTGCCTGAAAATGATGTTTTCTGAAGAAATGTATATTCTAAAGGCACAACAACTGATCCCTCTTTTCAGAAACTAACAAGAACAACTGTTACTCCTTTATTTCAGCGCTCGACATAGTGACCGTGTCCATTGTTTGACAAGTGTTGAGACGGGCAGCGCTTATTCTACTTACCTCTTGACAACACTATGTTTTATTATCGCTTCACAGAAACATTACAATTATATGCATACTTATATAAGAATAGTGAATAGATGAGTCATGTACAATCAAAAGTGACCTGATGAATACTAATAGATTATTTACCAGCCAGACCGGGAAATTTACATATGAAACGCTCTGTTCCCTACACATTTAGAATTAAGCGAAATTTAACCTGCTTGACCCAGTTCATCGGGCGTTTTAAAGTTAAAGTGACTCGTTCTATCACACTAATTCACGAGTAAGATCAAATGAAATATTCTTCAAATTTAGGCAAGAAGAAAACTTTACATAGTTGCATCTCTGTTTCTATAATCAATTATGAAAAATGGGTTCACAAAATCACAAAAAAAGATGGAAAGGTAGGAAACAGTTTTCCTACTTTTTTCTAGAAGCAACTAGGACGGAAATAACCTATAGGAATATAGACCAGATATTGAATTTATATTTGAATAGCTTGAAACTAATACAAACAGATTTAAACATTATGTAGGAAAGATCGATCGTGCAGTCCAAAATCACAGAAAAGTAGGTAATCCTACAAAAATAGGAAAAATTACATCTCTATTTAAAGAGAAAAGAAAAGGAATTCTGTTCATCAATACAGTAATTGTGTATTTTAGTTCTTCATTATCATTCATTGCATCCTTCATTTAACATAACTTGCGCACGCACCGGATACAAACAATTCTGAACATTAGTCCGATTATTTCCCCATGTGCGCACCAAGGCTCACTATCGTGCTGTCTATGCTAGGCCTAGAAGGAAAGCTATAGTACATGAGCAGGTTTGCGTGTTTAGTAGCACCCTGCCTGCTCGTTCGACGGTGACAGCTGTGATTGTAAAAAGGTGTGGCACACTCTGGATAATTAGACCACTCGTTAGGTCATCGTCTAATTGGTCCTACCCAGAGTTACCATACACCAAAACCAAGCTTGTATGTCATTGTCAGGCTTTTATTAACTGAAACTGACAAAAAGTCCCCGAAAAAAGTTGCCTAATATCATGATAATAGATTATCTTCAGTGTTAGTGTGTACACTATAAGGGACGTTGTTCGGGTCGGCAACCCTCATGATCTATCTTCTGAATGAAAAAGGTCCCCTATGCTTTGGTGACAACAATCTAATGATAAGCCATGGAAGCTTAGTAGGTACAGCAGGAAAAAAACAAAATGATATTAAGCAAAACTATGTAACAAATATTTGTATCACAGTGGACCACTTTATTTATATAAAAGGGATGTTTATATCGTCCTGTTCACTGACGTGCAACTCTGATGCAGTCACCCTTAACCAAGGGGTTTAGTAGGTATGTTCTTGAATGTCACTTTTGAGTTATCTGAATTTTTCTTTTCCTAAAGCAAAATCTCCCAGCCATTTTAAAAATTTTAGTTGGTTAGTTGGCTGGCTATTTGGTTTGTTGCTTTATACCCTAATTAACTTCCAAGGTCATATCAAGGGTGGTGATGGTGATCGAATCTATGGGAAGGTAGAAACCATACCCCTACACTTTTACCAGGGCAGGTGTTCTATGTGTATGGTCCTATAGACAGGGCCATACACACAACGGCCTGTGACACTAGGCCCTTGATAACCCTGCCGTGATACTGTTCACACCTTTTAATTGTGACATATTGAGTACGTGGCCATCACAATAGACACATTTCATACCTCTTTGATTTCATACAAAGCAGTACCTCCAACGGTAAAACTTTGGGGGAACACTTACCAACAACCACTATAGGACGCCCCCAAAGCAAAACATTAAACATATGCAAAGCTCTGCAATCTTTATTTATTGAAGGTAAAGAAGAAGATTGGATAACTAAATCTAGGTGCTTTCCGGATTCCCTGAGTATTAGACCAATTCTTTACGTTTTCCCTGAGAAGCAATTTTTTGCCATTTTTCCTCTGTGATCACCCTGTTATCGATATGTACAAATTTCAGGATGTGAAGTTACCAACTTTCCTTTTCCCTTTTTTCATTTTTTAGACGTTGTGTCTCAAAAGCTAGGCCCCATAGATTCTAGTGAGGGTCCCTAGTTTGAAAAAAAAAGGAAAAAAATTGGGAGATGGTTTCAAAGTCTTATTCCCATCCCGGAATTAGTGCTATATATAAAAGCAACAGTAGGAGGAGACCCTTCAATGACTATCACAAATCAAACTGGGATGGTAAGCAGAGAAGAAATTTCCCACTGACTTATCAGTAAACACAGTACTCACCTTATTTGCAGACGCCATCGCAGACTGATCTAGCTGTCGACGTGTCATCTGATCCAAGGCGCTCCAAGACGAATGTCGCTTGTCTTAGTCCGCTACTCGCCGCCTACAGGACAAAATAAGCACCCTGATCGTCCACAAACACACATCTTTTGACAAACCCAATATCCTGAAACAATGTCATTGTGCACCCAACTGAATTTTACATGCGCAATTTTCTAACTACATCACAATATTCCTGGTGCTCACCAGAACTTGGTTGTCATACCAAAAGGCTCATTCGTAAAATACTCCGAATATGCGTGCATATGTTGAAAACTATTTTGACAACATAATTTTATGCAAAGGGTTGTGACAGAAGGGTTCTGATAAGAAATTGACACGAAATAGAACTTTGGTTATCAAGCTAGACAGGACACTACCATTTTTAATTATTTCATCGCCATCTTTATTTTTTCATTATTTTTTTGAGCGTTTCTTGTCATATCACAGAGTTATGGGGCTCTTCTTATTACCTCTCAATTATTATTTTGTAATTTCTTACTAGGCCAAAACACAACAGAAGAATATGAAGTCTGTTACTACCATAAGACTTAATTTAAAATATCTCATAATGCATACTGATATGATTTTAGAGTTTACAAAGAACACCCAAAGGGAACAAGGCGAGGACAAGTTTCGTGCATGACGTGGGCATAGCCGTAGCATATCGCATTAAATACATAATGGTGGTCCATCATAGTTTATTTATCTATGTTATCTTCTGTCACTATGATGTCATGCCTGCTGCGTGTTGATAGGGATCTCTGCCACCCTCATGTAGGCTAGTGAAGCCTGAGTGTTTATCTTTAGCGTGGTAGAACCCAGAAAAGAAAATAATAATTGGAATCATCGGTAAACAAGAGACGCAATAGCGTTCGCTGAAAAAGTACGACCTTTGAAGTTTGATCAGGTAATAGGCCCTGCGTAGATCCAAATTGCCACAACTTTAACCGATGCCTTCGTCACGACAGGAAGAAGTCATGGCGACCAGCACCAATATACGAAAGACTTATGAATTTCGTAAAGTGAATAACATTCTCCAAATTTAAAGGCGAAGGCGCTTGTCCTAAGATAAGAACCCTTCAAAGAAACAAGTTTGCGACAATTTAGACCTACAAAACGATTGCTGTAGCAGGGATCTTCATCGAAATATTTTTTGAGTATCAAAAGCCTCCTTGTGCAAATTGTCATAGGGCCATTTTCTTGAAATCTGTGAGCGTTTGATACATATCTTACATTTTTAGAAAAAAAAAATCTTATGGGAATGGCCCCTTCTAATTTAATCCAGTGCGGGAAACAAATCCTAATGCTGGAATGTCCCATCCCACAGGTCTAGAAATATCCTTGTCGTAAGATAGGACATAAATTTAGGGTTGGTCCTGACTCCAGCTACCTGAGCACTTATGTAGACTATATTTTTCTAGGCATTATACCATGACAACATTGAACTATGGGATTTACTTTTCACATGAAAGTTTAGTCTACGTTCCTCTAAGTTTCCATGTGAGATATTCCAATAAAGCTGTTGCCGATCGCAGTCTTCCTTCTTTTTACGATCATTAATAGTCCTCGAACCTAGTTCCTACTTCAAGGACGACAGAGAACACTCATGTGAAAGCTCAATGTTTGTTTAATCCAAATGCAATAATATGCGCCACTGAGCTTCATTTGACCAATGTCAGTCTGAGAGATTGTCCGCTCTACTCCTCACAAACCAGTACTCCCATCTCAAGTCACCTAGCTATCTCTGCTCACGTGCCCAAGTCTTATCCCAGCTCTCTAAGCCCACACATATCGGAGCTGCCTCAGAGGCCACTTGCTTCACTCTAAAGAGTATAGGTACAAATATGCGCATCTTATTTACCTCGTTTCATGACATCATCTACTCACTCTCCAATCGCATTGCAGATGTGCATAAGTCAGAGAGTCTATCTTAGTATGGGTCTAGTTTCTAACATACAACTAGCTAAGATATCTACTGCGTAATAGGACTGACACCCGCGTCAGTACAACATTTCAGGACTCCACACACACGTTAAGGCCGATCCACCGTCCTCCAACAACATCTCTTTTCTCTAAAACCCATATCCAGTTAAACTTAAAGTATGTGATATGATTATGTTCATAGACTCCTCTTTAAAAACATTCAGGTCTACATAATTAATCCTATGAAACTGTTATTGTGGCCCTTCAAATGGGACAATTCTGGTCGCATGGGGCAATGTTGGCCATCTACTGGAAAAAAGTGCTAAATTACAACATATTTTCAAATAACATCATTAAAAGCAAAGATAGCAGCTTTTTTTTTTTTTTTTTTTTTTTGGGGGGGGGGGGGGGGGGGGGGTTAATTGTTAAATGATGCCATGGTGAGACCCACAGAGTCCACAAGCTTCACATACGATTGAATGAAGAACTGCATGTAGTAGAATCATACATCAAACCAAGCCCAAGGAATTAATCTATTGAAGGAGATGTGAAATCATGTTGGACCTTTGGGATGATATGCACTAGTAGCCACACACCCCAATCATTTCTCATTAGATTTGTGATGTTATTCTGATTTACTTCTCAAAATATTGCAATTATTTGTGGAAAATCAGACTTTTCTGAGAAAAATTTAGGAAATACTCACAAATAGAGGAATTTTTTTTCCAAAATATAGGAAAATATATAGGAGTGTCAAAAAAATATAGGAAAATATAGGAAATATAGGAAAATATAGGAACGTTATGACCCCTGTCTATGTTACCTAAACACAACTTTTTTTTCTGGTCTTGACGAGGCCTAATGCCGAAATGTTAGTGCAACATAAAACTTTAGTCTGCACCCTCAAGGAATTATTTCCAAACTGTCAACCACTACCTATCCACTAGGTTTAACATCATCTAAAGAGAGTGTATCAACTGACAACTAACGAGTAACGTTAGATCTAATCAAGGTCCTATCTCAGCCTCAGCCTCAGGCGTAGACACCTTGCTAGTGAAGTTATCTAAAGGCCATATTCCACTTTGCGGTGGGTCGCCACTAGCGGTGGTTTAATTAGGCACCGCAAGCAATTTGGGTTTCAGAAAGGAACATGTTCGTTTCTGCCACCGCAAGCATTCAAAAGAAAAAAAGATAAAATCATTTTAAACTATAAATATAAAATCATAAAAAAGTCATAAAAATCATAATAAATTCATAAAAAAGTCCAATTTTTTTTTAAATGATATAATAAAATATGAAATCATTTGCGTTGGTACTTGCGGTGGCACCACCGCAAGTACCACCGCAAGCAACTTCTATATTCCACCTTGCGCTGACCAAATTTAATTGCGGTGGGACCAATCACCCCTAGTAAAGACTAAAGTGCCCACCGCAAATAAAACGCCGCAAAGTGGAATATGGCCTTAACTTAGAAGTTAGACAATTAGATAACATTACTGGAAATTATCGATTCGATTGCTAACTCAGATATCCCCATTTTCAAAACTAGACTTTGGAGGGATTATCTGGGTGGTTCACACCTGTCATCTCGAGCTAACATTACGATGAAGCACGGTAGTCGGTTGGCCCTGTAGGCTGTAAACATCGACGAAACTGCTGAAGTTGATTACGTTCAAAACTTCCCCGTGGCGCTTAGACTTCCCTGCCTCTGTGCAATTCGTCCGAACCTCAGAAAAATTGCTTAACACGCAGTTTGTTTTATCATTTAGAAAAAAAACATACTTACATTTGAACGTCACATACTTTTTTGGAGAGAGCAGACTTTCATTTCGGTTTTATCGAACGGGTAGTGGCCTTTTCCGGTGACTGACCAGCAAAAACTGTAAGCGGCTGAAACATCATAATTCGTGACCAACACCAGGTGGCGCCACGAGAAGCTATCAGCAAAGACCGTAAATAGAATGGACGCGCCACTCGCCGGGAACCGCTTTATGTCGTTCTGCGCAGATTTCCGCGCAACGTGCGTAACGCACTTCCGGCATGCGGCGAACAACGTAAACACAGGTAGGCAGACACGAAAATTTTGGAAACAAAATGGTCTCAAAACTATACTTAAGCACAATAGATTTTAAAATCAAGTTCCATGTGCATCCACTATGACCTAAAGGCTTGTCCACTGTCCATATTGCGGCCTGGTAATCAATTTTTAATCTTTGTGCACCTAAACCGCCAGACAGTCGGCGCCGGTAGATCTAACTGACACGTCACGCAGTACTATAAGCGTACGTAGTACTAGTAGAGTGCTGATCTCCATTGCCTTGGTTAGTGCTCCTAGTCCTATCTAGCTGTGACTGGGCCCATCGTGGGCCCTTCCCGTCATTAGGCTCCCCTGGCACTCACAGACCTGCCTAACTCTGTCAGCCTAGTAACTGGAGTGGAGAGCTTAGGCCACAGGCACAGCGCAGGAGAACTCGGTCCTGGAGAACTCGGGCAGCCGCCTAATGATGTTTTGGCAGTTTCCTAGCCGAACGCATCGACGGTGCAAAAGGAGGGGGAAGTCTAGACAAACTATTCGTCCCTGGATATTGCCATTCCTCCCCAGCGGAGGTCGGGAGTGGGGAGAGGGGATGCGTCGCAGGCTAGGGGAAGTCTAGCTCTGTGGTGCCTTCCCTCTACGCACGGGAAGCTATTGCGTTAGCATTAGCGTCGATAGTTCGGCTAGGGGAAGTCAGGACCCCCTGGACTCCCCGCCCCCCCCTCCTGGATCCACCCCTGCATAGGAGTCAATTCAATACATAACAGTGTTGTCAGAGGTAGGACTGTACTTAGGTACTACCAACGCACGGGGTGCAGAATCTGGACAAGTTTAACACTATTTTCTGTGACCACCATGAAATTTAGCTCACATCTTAATGTCATTTTCATTTTCCAATATCTCAGGATCTACTGGAAGGAATGGGCCATACCAAGTATCATTTTAAAGCAAATTTCCCGACCTTTAATTTGAGCCGAGTCACATTTTCAGAAACAAATATTTCTCAAATTTTTAGGGTCTCAAAAAGAGAGAACATTTTTGAAGTACTGTTCTAGAATGAAAAAGGGGTCCAACGTGAAAATGGACTGCACCAACGAATTCCTTGGAAAATTCTGTATAGGGATAACCAAACTTGAATTAATTAAGAGGATGCGCAGCTCTTCATATTAAGTGCGCCAGTTTTTGGCCCCTACTTCTCCCAGACTTCTTTTTGGCATATGTGCTCATGTCTCAATATATTATAACCAGATTCTTTGGGTAATCTGACCTTAAATTGCATATCGATGTATTGTACAATGTAATGATAGGTGTCGTAATAATTGGAAGTGACTATATTAATTTTCTGAGACCTCTTTTCACTTATGTTGTATTTCGGTCAGATATATTTACCCCGTGACAGATTGGACCTTGGCCTGACGGCAGCGGTCCAATCTGTCACGGGGTAAATATATCCGACCTCATACTCCATAATAGTGTCTTCTTATTATAAGCTGTTTAAAAAAAACTATTTACATTTAAAAAAAAACAATTTATGCCCTGAGCATTGGTATGCTGCTTCATGTTTTTCTGGTCAATTCTTTTGGAATTAAAAATTAGGATAGGTCGGGTTACCTGAACACAACAATTTATTCATTTATTTATTTATTTTTTTTTTTGGGGGGGGGGGGGGGGCTGCCATGGCTTTAGCGAAGATGATTATTTGAGGGCCAGCAGGGGTATGAGCCCAGTATGAGAGATGAGACAAGGAGATGAGAGCATATCTATATTTTGTGACCTGAAAATTAATTAAGTTGTATATTCATTTTCTTGGAAGATCAGGTGTTAGCGTGAAGGAATTTGTGGAAATAGAATTAAAAAAGGCACAGAGAGAGTCGATAGGGGTATGGGAGAGGAGACAGGGCTATGAGAGGGTCGTCAGGCTACCGTCTATAAGCACGAGGACAAAAACGACCTCGTGCATATAAAGGTTCCTTATATGCACGAGGTCATTCTAAATCCTCGTGTATGGACATTCCTACAAGAGGGAGCTCGTGGGGACCTCGTGTATATAAGTGCCGTATCTCATACCACCTCCTCACTGTCTCATAACGCCTCCCACTGTTTCAAATCGCCTCCCACTGTTTCATACCACCTATCCCTGTTTCATACTGCCCTCCCCTGTTTCATAACGCCTTCCCCTGATTCATACCACCTCCCCCTGTTTCATACCGCCTCCCCCTGTCTCATACTGCGTTGTCCTATCTCGTAACGCCTGTCCCTTTCTCATACTTCCTTCTCCTATCTCATAATGCCTGTCCCTTTCTCATACCCCCTCCCCCTATCTCATACCAACTGCCCCCTGTCTAATACCGCCTCCTTCTATCTCATACCACTTATCCCTGTCTCATAGCGCCTCCCCCTATCTCATGCCACCTTCCCCTGTCTCATACCACCTTCCCCTGCCTCATACCGCCTCCCCCTATCTCATACCGCCTCATCCTGTCTAATACCGCCTTCTCCTATCTCATACCACCTCCACACTGTCTCATACCTGCTCTCCCAGTCTCACACCACCTCCCCCTGTCTCATACCACCTCTTCCTGTCTCCTGCCACCTCTTCCTATCCTCTGCTGCTTCCTCCTGTCCCCTGCCATCTCCTCCTGTCCCCTGCTGCCTCCTCCTATCCCTTGCCACCTCCTCCTGTGCTCTGCCACCTCCTCCTATCCCCTACCATCTCCTCCAGTCCCCTGCCCCCGCCTGTCCCCTGCACCCTCCCCCTGTAATCTACCTCTCGCCCTGACCTCAGCCCCCTCCTGTCCCCTGCTGCCTCCCATGTTTTCTGTCATCTACCCTTGAGCTTTCCACCCTCCCCCTGTCCTCTTCACCCTCCCCCTGTCCCCTGCACTGTTTGCCTGTCCCTTTTACCGTCCACTCCTCCTATCCCCTGCCCCTGTCCCCTGTGGTCTGTTCCTGTCCCCCACATACTCCCCTGCCCTCTGCCACCTTGTCCTCTCCCCTGCACCCTTACGCTGTCCCCTATACCACCTCCTCCTATTCCCTACTGCCTCCTCCTGTCTCCTGCTGCCTCCCCTGTATTTTTGCTATTTACCCCTGTCCACTGGCCCCTTGTTCCGTCCCCTGCACCCTTTCTCTGTCCCTTATACTGCCTCCTCCTATCCTTCTCCTGTCCCCTGCTGCTTCCTCCTGTCTCTTGCCATCTATCCCTGTCCCCTGCACCCGCCCCACAACCATTTACTTCCCTACTTGTCCCACCCTGTGACCAACCATTTACCTCCTGTCTCATTGTCCCACCTTGTGACCAACCAAGTACCTCCTTCACTGTCCCACCCTGTGACCGACCATGAGGAAGCAGCAGGGGACAGGGGAAGGATAGGAGAAGGCAGTATAAGGGACAGAGGACCATGGATCCACCTCACTGCCCCCCCCCCCCCCCCCCCCCCCTGTGACCGACCATGGACCCCCCTCACTGTCCCACCCTGTGACCGACCATGGACCCACCTCACTGTCCCACCCTGTGACCGACCATGGACCCCCCTCACTGTCCCACCCTGTGACCGACCATGGACCCCCCTCACTGTCCCACCCTGTGACCGACCATGGACCCACCTCACTGTCCCACCCTGTGACCGACCATGGACCCACCTCACTGTCTCACCCTGTGACCGACCATGGACCCACCTCACTGTCTCACTCTGTGACCGACCATGTACATCTCTCAGGGGCCATCCATACAGAGAGTCGTCAAACAGCATCTCAGCTGCTCATTCTGAGCAGCCTGGGCCCCCATCTGACCCCCTGTTGGGTCTAGCGATGGTGAGAAGCTTATATAACATTTCAGTTTTGTGGGGCTCAAGAATGAGGGACCCATTATAAGGGGAAGTATATTCTAGGCCTATGTGTGGGTTTCCCTGGCCCATGGAATGTACAGAGGACCTCACACAACTGATCTCAATTAACACCCGACTATAATCTCCCTATGGGCCTCTGTCCTCTCTGTGATCTGAACTTTATAAGCATACAACCCTTGACCAGGGACTGTGAATGTCTCATTAGACTTGGCTAACAGAGCCAAGATTGTCATCTTATTTAGTTATAATAATATAATGCACCTTTACCCACAGGAGGAGGCCTTCAATCTACCCCCACATCCCTTAGTTGAAGGTTCCTCCCAACGAAATAATATTATAGAGATTGCAGTATTTACAGGCCCGGAGATGCCCTGAACGTTACAGGGCTCCCACCGCAACATCTGGTTTATAGCCCTGGTCAGCCCTCGGCCTGCCACAGGCCTGTCACCACAGGGGCCATGTTGTGACATAGGCAGAGTGAGGGGGTTTAGTCACACCAGTATTTGTAATGCACTGAATACATAGGGTTAATGATATAATCAGGCAGTAACTAACATTTCATACGTTTTTTCAAATATCCAAATATTGATAGATTGATAATCCATAATGAACTTGAAGACTTGAAGCTATTAGATCTGCGATTTCTCAATAGCATGAATGGCTAATCATAATGGTTTGCTCGACATAGAATAGTGAATGTGATGACTGAACTGCTTGCACGGACAAGCATAGTCAGTCACTATCATAACAATCTGGATATTGCACATGCGTTCTTACTGATCCACATGCTACTTCACTTAGTGGTATGGCATTCAGGGGCGGATCCAGGAACATTCAAAAGGGGGGGGGGGGGTGCAATCAGGATAATTTTATATTAAAAAAAATCTAAATTTTGGGCAAAAAAGGGGGACGTGCGCCCCACATGCCCCCCTAAATCTGCGACTAGCATTCATTCTTTTATCATGAATTAGATTCTCTTTATGTATGGATAGAAATAATCATATAATGGATATAGAGCAGTTTCAACTAACTATGAATAATCTCAAGGAAAACAATGCATGTATGTATATCAATTTCATACATATAGGCCTAAAGTGTCATGTCATATTGTTATCATATTGGCATCATATAAGGAAAATTGTCCGAGATACTTCTGAGGCATCAATGCGGCAGAGTGTCCAGAGTGGGGCCACTCCCCCCCCCCCCCCCCCCCACCCCCCAGCTCCCTCCCCCGGGTCACCGGGCCACGGCAGTGACTGTGATGCTTTGGGGCAAATCCCTGTCTCCAGGTGGTGGCTCGCCACTCGACCATCACGGTCCTCTACTGACCGTAACGGCCCTGCACTGACCACCACGGCCCCTCTACCTACCACCTCAGCCCTGCACTGACCAACATAGCCCTCTACTGACCACCTCAGCCCTCTATTGACCATCACCGCCCTTCACTGACCATCACCGCCCGTCACTGACCATCACCGCCCTGCATTGACAAACACGGCCCTCTACTGACCACCAAGCCCTCTACTGACCACTACGGCCCTACATTGACCACTACGGCCCTATACTGACCACCTCGTGCATTCTGACTTTGGTTTTTTGATATTGCACGAGGTCAATGATCTCAATCTCTACCTCGTGTGTGGAGTTTTCCAAAATAACGACCTCGTGCCTATAATGGTCCTTAATATGCACGAGGTCGTTCTGTATCCTCGTGTTTCGTGAAAATCCTCGTGTTTATAGAATCTTCCGTCGTCAGGGGTATGAGGGAGGAGATAGGGGTAATTATATAACCCTAATGGTCCTCTGGTCCTAAGCCAGAGGAGGTATTCACTGTGGGGGCGCCACCAGTCAATGGGCGATAATCAGAACCAAAACAAAGTGTCGAATGGGGCTGGTCTGCTCTCAGAAAACCTGTTCTAACTCAATAAGAGAAGAGATTTAAATTGCATTCTTTTGACAAACTTTGAGAAAACATACTATATTTTCGAAATGTGTGAAAGATAAAAGCTGTCAGTTCTGAAAAATAAATGAAATCTAACTGTTTTTAAAGTGACAGTTTACTGACAATTTCTTCTAAAAATGGCTATCTTCTAAGGCTTCTCTCACCTTTCTTCAAGGGGGAGGGAGAGGCTGAGGGACCTGCCTTGGGCATTGAGAGAGTGGGAGAAGGAAGGGAGAGGGACTTGTCCTAGGTATCCATGAACCAGGGGAAACAGGGGGGAGGCCGGGGCACCCATCCTTGGTGTTGTAGGGGGGAGGCTGGGGCACCTGTCCTTGGTGTTTGGGGGGGGAGGCCAGAGCGGAAGTGGCTCTGTTCGGAGAGTGTGCACTCTCATCTCTGCCCCAATCCGCCACCATCTTGGATCCGATGCCATCTTGGAAACGTGCTTGAACTACGTTCTTTCCCGCACTGTGAGCATGGAATGTCAACAAATACTAGGATATATTTACCTCAACTGCAGCAGGGCTTATTTGATTCGAAACGGCACTGTACACACTGCTGCTTACCATAGCCATTACATAATGTAGCATGAATTATTAATTCAATTACATCATTATTGTAACTGGGTTCAACTCCCAGCCTGGCTGATTGACATGTTGGGTGGACATGTTTTAAAACAATTTGGTATGGAGCAGATGAGTCAGGGCTCTACAATAATGATGTTATTGGAAGTATAATTCAATCCAATGATCGTGCCTTTCAGTTCCAATGCTTTATTACCACATGAAATAAACCAGGAGGCATTTTCTCCAGAAGATGTTAACATAGAAATCAAGCAAGCACTAAGGAAGCGTATTGAGTTGGTTATATCCACAGATGACTAGGGTAGTGATCCAAGTGGTGGGTTTCTCCTAAATCTTCGCATAGATGTAATCACTAGAGACTCAAAAGCTTGTGCAGTTTGGAAATAGCCCTGAAGGGTTAGCAGGACATTAAACTAACCAAATAAACACTTTGTGGACAGGTCAGGTTGCCTTAACGTTAATGGAGGAGGGGGCCCTCAAGTCAAAGAAGGAAGTGGCCGTCAGTTTAAACTAGATAGTAAGGGTTGACAAGATAGGACTATTGGACCCTCAGGTTAAATGTGCAGGGTAAGGATTGATTGGAGATGGCCATGGGGGCTTCAGATTAAGGAAAGAAGGCAATGGCAAACAGGTGATCCCTCAGAGGTTGGCCCCCTTTCCTCTGACATCTACTCAAGCCACCATCCATCAGAGGTTGGCACCGCTCCCGTCTTGCACACCTATTCATTGCCCACCAGCCATTGACAGTATCTGCAGTATTGCCACCCATCCTTGGAAATCACAGGTACATACTGACAGGTGTGGGAAAAGTCTCGAGGTGTTGTCTTGGGGGAGGTCTTAATCCATCTCTAAATACTGATCTAAACTGTAGCATGAGTTATTAATTCAATAACATCACTGTTGTTACTGGGTTCAACTCCCAGCCTGGCTGATTGACATGTTGGTTTAACATGTTTGTAAGACTTTAGAGGTATGGAGCAGATGAGTCAGGGCTCCACATCAGTGATGTTATTGGAAGGATAATTCAGCCCAATGATAGTCCCTACCAACTGGCTGAGCCTTCGGCTGACTTGCGAAATTAGCATGACACTCTGAAGATCTTTCCCCAAGACAACACCTTCAAACCTTTCCCAAGACAAAGTGTGGCAGCCCTTAGAGAGCATTGGAATGCCCAGCATATGGCAGCAGCTCCTAGATGGCAGTGTTTACTCCCATTAGGCAGCAATAGCCCTAAAGAGGCAATAAAGACCCCAGCAGTGAGTGACAGTCAACAGCAGGCAAGGCCGAGGTTCACTAAGAGTGGACCAGGAGTCGCTTAAATTAAGTTAAGAGAGGAGGGTAGGGATCAACTAGATAGGACCAGGGGATAGATAGATCTGTGAGGTCATAGATAGGTCTGTGAGGGAGACGATAGGTCTGTGAGGGGTTAGATGGATATGTGAGGGGGTAGATGGAGACAGGGAGAGAAGGTATGGAATACCGCATTAGGGAGAGACCCCAGTGGGCGCCGCCATATTGAAAAAGGGATGGTCCTGATAGGCTGAAGGGTCCCGCTTGTCCACCCATAGGTACTGGCGCCAAAGGGCCACGCATGCGCAAACATAAACTCCCGAACGCGGTATAGGTCGAGGCTGTATAGGAGAGAGGGAGGCGTTATGGGATCGGGGAAAGCTGTAGGGGACAGGGGGGAGTCAATAGAGGATAGGGGGATATGGTATGAGACAGGTGGAGGCTGTAGGGGAGAGGGGAATGTTGTAACTGTGAGTAATAACCTTTAGCTACATGATAACATGGTCCAACTTCCAAGTCACACGTGCAATTAGGAAATGTGGTCTAGATGGCATGAGTCCATTTATGAATTCCCCGGTGGTTATAGCACAACATATATACAAGATAAGTTACACCACTCAAAGATTCATTTTGGGTGGTGGAATTCGGGGGACCACCCCAGACACATTTTGAAAGAATAACCACTCATTCATTCAATCTGAGGCTAGCAGGGTTAGCACTGTAAAGACATTTCTTCCATGGGGGAGGGGAGCGGCTGGGGGACCTGCACTGGGCATTGAAGGGGGTGGGAGAAGGAAGGGAGAGGCTGGGGGACTTGACCTAGGTGTCCATGAGCCAGGAGAAGCAGGAGGGAGGCCAGGGCACCTGTCCTAGGTGTTGGAGGGGGGAGACTAGAGCACCTGTCCTATGTGTTGGAGGGGGGGGGGGGGAGGCCAGGGGACCTGTCCAAGGTGTTGGCGGGGGAAAGCTGCGACACCTGTCCTAGGTGTTGAAGGGGGGGAGGCCAGGGCACCTGTCCTAGGTGTTGGAGGGGGGAGGCCAGGGCACCTGTCCTAGGTGTTGGAGGGGGGAGGCCAGGGCACCTGTCCTAGGTGTTGGAGGGGGGAGGCCAGGGCACCTGTCTTAGGTGTTGGAGGGGGGAGACTAGGGCACCTGTCCTAGGTGTTGGAGGGGGGAAGTGAAAGGCCGGTGGAACTGGAATGGGTGAGTCACAGGGAAGGGCGCTGACCCAGGGTTGGTGGGCCTTGAATGTTTGGTAGTATCTAGAGGGGTGGGGGCCTATATCTGAGGGCTGGTAGGACTTGAATAGCTCCATCAACATCATAATTGTGGAGCCCTGACTCATCTGCTCCATTACAAAATGTTGTATACATGCAATTCAACATATCAATTAGCCAGGCAGGGAGTCAAACCAGAGACAAAGAATGATGTAAATGGAGCAAACAGTATTGCAAGTTGGGGTAGGTGAGGTTTAGGGGACCGTCAGGTTAGAGCAGGGGTGGATCTACAAGTTATTTAGTTGGGGGGTGGGGGGAGGGGGAGAATTAGAAATTGGTTGTTGTAGAGAAAGAGGAGTATTATGGAAGGCAATTGGTTGATTGGACTGGTTCTTTCCAGACTGCACAAGGTAATGCTTTTCAGCTAGCTTTACGCTAGTATTATACTACTCAGGAGACAGAAGTAGATGCCAGGGATCTGAGGAACCAGCTGTCTGCCCAAGGAAAAGTGGAGGGCTGCAGGAAATTGGAGTTCAAAGTTGACCCATGGAAGCACCCAGAATCAGCCCAGCAAGCTAAACCAAGTGCCACCTAAGTGAAACCCCATCTTGTTTTATGAAACTAAAAGCCTGAAACCATAGACTCTGATGAAGCAGTGAATCATTAGTGTGGCTATATTTTGGTAGTGTGGCTATAGTTTGATAAACTGAGTAGTGCTATCAGTGGAGCTGTGTTGACATTGTAAAAGTGGAAAGTGACAGTGTAAATCAGTGACAGTGTAAAGTTACAACCTAGCAATGGAAAAGCATCTTGTGGGAATATCCTACCTCACCTGGATATCTCAATTCTGGAATGATGACAAGCCACATCATTGAAGCAGTAATGTTTTGCAAATAGTAATACTGTATGCACACAGCACATCTTTGTGGCGGGACCATTGGCCTATCTGTCCTCTTTGTACCAGCATTTATCATATTGGCCAAGCCAGGAATCAAGGCCCACCTTCCCCCGAACCTGACAATGGGAGATGAGGGTCAACAGGGAGAGATGAGGGCAGATAAGGTGAGATGAGGGCTGACAGGGGAACATGAGGTCCAACAAAGGGAGATGAATTCTGATACAAAAAGATGAGGGCCACTGTAGAGATGAGGGCCAGCAGGGGTAGGCAAAGGCTGACAGGGCGAAGATGAGGGCAGAAAGGGGTCAATGAGGGCTGACAGCAGGGAGATGAGGGCTGACAGGGAGAGATGAGGGCTGACATGGGGAAGATGATGGCTCACAGGTGGCATATGAGCGTTGAGAGGGGTAGATGAGGGCCAACAGATGGAGATGAGGGACAACAAGAGTAAATGAGGGTTGACAGGGGGAGATGAGGGTCAACAGGGTCAACCACAACATGGCCTCTGAGGCTGTATTAGGAGGTGAGGAGAGGTAGACATGGCCTCTGAGGCTGTATTTGGGGGGTGAGGAGGGACAGACATGGCCTCTGACACTGTATTTGGAGGTGGGGAGGAACAGACATGGCCTCTTAGGCTGTATTAGGAGGTGAGGAAGGGTAGACATGGCCTCTGAGGCTGTATTAGGAGGTGAGAAGGGATAGACATGGCCTCTGAGGCTGTATTTGGGGGTTGAGGAGGGGTAGACATGGCCTCTGAGGCTGTATTTGGCGGTGGGGAGGGGTAGACATGGCCTCAGAGGCTGGTCACACTTGTAACATAGTAGAGGTTCCCCCTCTGTTAGAGCCCCACCAGGGACTATGTAGTTAAGACACATAATTCACGACACTTTGTTATGCCCAGGTGCCCCTCGTGAATAGACGAGAGAACGTCTAGCCTTATGGAACGAGGTATGACAATCCTATCATCATACAAAAGTAAGTCATCAACCACAGCGAAATGTCCACGATACTCAAAGTATTGTCGCAACACCGGTGTATGGGGCATATACACAGGCCATCCCTTGAAGCAGTAGTCACGTATCTGACAGCACTCCTCATGAGCCTTCTGAGCTTCACGGATAGCCTGAAGCTTGACTTCAGTTGCAGGTAGGATATTCACTGTCTGTGATGCGAACGACTCTACTTCCTTGACAAGAAGTTCATCCTTCTGTTTTGGTACTGTCACAGGGGCCCCTGAAAGCGTAAAGGGAGAAGGTATAGGCAGGGAAAGGGCCTGAAGTCAGCCTACTAAGGCTAGTAGGCCAAGGGTCACCCCATAGTGCTATAACACCTCCACAAACTCACTACCCTTTCAGCAGCAAGCATACTATATGGCCACAAAGCCTAGGGCTACCTCACATTACTCCAACACCTCCCCTAATGCGCCAGCTGGCTCCCAGTCAGCCCACTAAGGTTAATAGGTTTAGGGCCAAACCATTCTGCTTTAACACCTCTCCTGGCTCACCTTTCAACCAGCAGTCAGTCTACTGAGTCTATAAGGCTTATCCTGGTCCCACGATCCCCAAGGTGGTGACTTAATTTTACGCTCCCCACCCCTACTGTCATGTCTTGACCTCCTAGGGTGACATAGATTTTCTTACCCTAACATAAGGTGACCTTGACTGAACTTCACTTACCTTACCCTGAGGTGATGATTTTGCAGCCGTTAGGATTGCCTAAGGTCCCCCTGCCCTCCCACTAACTTGAGATTTTTAAGCATATGTTCACTTTAGCTCCATCAACATCATATTTGTGGAGCCCTGACTTATCTGCTCCATACCAAAATGTTGTAGACATGTAATTCAACATGTCAATTAGCCAGGCTGGGAGTTGAACCCAGGAACAAAAATGATGTAAATGGAGCAAAGAGCAATGCAAGTCAGAGTAGGTGAGATTCAGTGGACCCTCTGGCTGGGTCTCTATCATAACTCTTGTACAAAGAGAAAAATACAAGAAAGCAGCAACAGTTAACAGAAGTAAGCATCAGGAGCCGAAGTAATGGTAAAATTGGGCCGAAGTAATGGTAAAAATGGGCGGTTGGACTTGTGAGTGCTTGTAGACCCTACATAGGTCAGAGGGAGGGAGGGGGGCCGACCTGTGAGGGCTGGTAGGTCTCCTCCCTCCAACACCTAAGACAGGTGCCCTGGTCTGTCCCCTCCAACACCTAGGACAGGTGCCCTGGTCTGTCCCCTCCAACACCTAGGACAGGTGCCCTGGTCTGTCCCCCCCAAACACCAAGGACAGGTGCCCTGGCCTCCCCCCCCTGCTTCTCCTGGCTCATGGACTCCTAGGACAAGTCCCCCAGCCTCTCCCTTCCTTCTCCCACCCCCTCAACGCTCAAGGTATGTCCCCCAGCCTCTCCCGCTCCCCCTCCTTGAAGAAATATCTTTGCACTGATAACCCTCCAAACACCTCCCTGCCCTTTGAAACCCCTCCCCACCCTATCCTAGCCCTTTAGACCTGCTACCCACTCCTCATCCCTCCCTGACCCTCTAGACCTTGTGCATATGTGGTCACGGTGATCATGACCAAGTGGCTGTGTAATAAACCCAAAATTTATCATTTTTTACTAACAAATATTGTTGATTTTGATTCAGTAAGATTTTCTGAGGTAAATTGTGTATACAAATATATTTCTGATGCTTTCAAATTGAAAATAATCATGGTTATAAGTTGATCACCAATATGGCGGCCACCTTGTTTGACCCATTAAGGCCTCAGATTGCATGAATGGTTATTCTTTCAAAATGGGAGGCCTTAAGTAGGTGTCGGAACCATTGCTCTCCTCCCATGGGGCTCCTTGGCCTCTAGGCGAATCTTACCCTCCTCCCTTAAACTGAGAGCATCCTGGTACTCTAGTCAACCCCAACCCTCCTCTCTTAACCTGAATGCTGCTGATCTCTTCTAGTCATCCCCTACCCTCCTCTCCCTTAGCCTGAGGGCCCTATGGTCCACCCTTAGTTCACCCCTACCCTCCTCCCCTTTAGCCTGAGGGCCCCATGGTCCTCCCTTAGTTCACCCCTACCCTCCTCCCCCTTAGCCTGAGGGCCCCATGGTCCACCCTTAGTTCACCCCTACCCTCCTCCCCCTTAGCCTAAGGGCCCCATGGTCCACCCTTAGTTCACCCCTACCCTCTTCCCCCTTAGCCTAACTCACCAGCTGGCCCCAGTCAGCCCACTAAGGTTGATAGGTTCAGGGCTGCACGAAACACATCTCCTGGCTCTGCTCAGGCTAATAGGCCCAGGGACACTTCACACTCTTCCAACAATTCTCTAGGCTCACCAGTCGGCGCCCTGTCAGCCTATCCCAGTCCAAGGACCCCAAGGGTGGTCTCCTGGTTTTCTTACCTTAAGGTTAGAGTAGGGGGATGAACGCCATTTGTATGGTAGCTGCACTAAAATGTTCATATCTCTCTTAATATACGAGATAACTGAACATACTATATATCAAAAAATAGCTGTTTATCATATCTCTTTGATAATTATGACTAAGACAATTTTGATTAAGAATTACGTGCAATATGGGCCATCAAATTTACAATTTACATTTTTATACTTTTATTTTTTGAACATGGATTTCTCGTTTAGTAGTACCTCAATAGCTTTGAAACTTCATAAGTACACTAAAAACATTCCCCCTGAGGGAAGCGTGTCTCAAAATTTTGATTTGAATAGGACTCATTTTATAGAAATTTTGCTAATGCTAAAAAACGATTTTAGCAATAAAAACTACATTTTCTCCAGTTGCGCTTTTGATAGTATTGTATAAAAGTATATTATATATCTAAATTATTGTAAGGATCTCAGGAAAAATATAGAATATTGAAAATACTTTTAGATTATACATTTTAATGAATTTATGGGAAAACAAATAAATACACATTTTTAACCATTTTTGGCTTTTAAAATGAATATTCAGCTATGCTGACCAAATTAGTATGGTGACCCCCCAATTTTTTGATTGGATATGATAGCCTACATCCATAGGCATGTGATATCAGATATTAGAGCATTTTTAAATGGTCATTTTTTTTTGTACGACACTTTATTTTTAAATTTCTCTATTTTTGAAATAGTTATTCTGCATATTTTCCAGTTAAAACTAAATATTACTTCATCAAATTTTACAAAAGTCTTTCTTTTTCACTTGTATACACATGGACACACTTGATAAAAGCATTAGACTGGTTGTCATATTAATTCTATCAAAATAATAAGCAAATAAAATCAAATTGCAAAATCAATTTTGCAAGGCATATTTTGAATAATTGTCTGCTATAGCAGAAAAGTTTCCATGGTGACCTATCTTTTTTTCCCATTTTTGTTACCTATATGGGTATAACTTTTATTGTGTGAAGTTTTAAACAAATATCAATGGTAGTTCTATAATGGCGCGATTGTCCTTAAAGGGAGAGGCCAGTAACTGTAAAAAGGTATACTGCCATGATCCCCACCAACCAGGGAATAACCATGCAAAATTTTATACAGCTATCTTTAGTAGTTTTTTTTTTACACACATTTTTCTGAATCAAAAAGAGTGGCTACCTTCGTGACATCAATTGGTGACATGTGACATAACCCTTTTCTTAAATTCGACATGTGACATGAAGCCTAGTGACATGAGGAAATTTTCAAAGAGGTGTAAGTCCCTTCTTCGTTCCAATCCAAACGTGAAAAGTAAAAAAAAAAGAATATTACTGAGTTAGAGAATACTAGCTACCTAATAAGGTAAAACAGGGTCCAACGTTTTAGCCAGAAAGTCCAACACATTGTCCTGAACTATTGTTAATGTTTGATTTAAGACTTGTAGGACGCTGCGTAGCTTATATAATTGATTTATCCATGAGTCATTCATCCGAGTTATTGAGCCAATCAGACTGCGCTCAAAGTTAATTCATCCATCCCCCAATAGTTCAAAAGAAATGGACGATGAGGGAGCTCTTAAAATGAAAGGGTTTTATTGAAGTAAACATCTCATCCCGAGTCAAAGCCACAGTGAATAGGTCTCAATCTGTCCACCTTCCCATCTCCTACTCAGTGATCAACCACATTAGAATACAAGTTGTTCCAGCACATCCTAGACCACCCTAGCGCTTAGCTCTATCACAATCCTTTGTCCGAGGTAGTTGGTATAGGTAAACTCCAGGATACTACGCAGGAGCTGGTAGGCATAGCTCCGAGCAGCTCAGCTAACGCTGCTGGCTTTCTACTAGTTACTAACTCCAAACTAAACTGACTCGCTCCCCACCTTGCAACACCTTTTATACTGGTTAACAGGTGGCGCTAGGAGCGTTAAACGTCTCTTCTCAGAAGTAGTATGGTTAGGCCTGATCCTAACTAAATTATAAAGTATGATAATATATTAAAAGTACTAGGCTATTAGTACAGTCCTAAAACTTCAGACCTATTGCCAGCAAAAATATGGAAAAAATATTGAATTTTTTTCAATATGTCCTCTGACGACCAGAAAATTGGGGGGGAATTTTTCCTAGCCTGCCTATGACCTATCAGACAGACAATTTTGTGGAAAAGTTCCTGAATTTTGGTCAGTTTTGTCAAAACCTGTCCCCAACCCCGACCGCCCCCAACCATATCAACGCAATGTCCCCCTCCCCCCACTAGCGGACCCAGTAGCGGATCCAGGGGGGGGGGGGGGGCACCAGGCGCGCGCCCCCTATTTTTGGCCTAAAATAGATTTTTTTACATTAAAAAAATCTATATTTTGGCCAAAAAAAAGCCCCCCCCCCTCTAAATCCGCGACTTGGTCCGACCTTATCATCGCCATCTCCCCCTCCCCCTGGCCCTGGACCAGTTCTCCCGGCCCGGGTTAGCAACCGGCCCGAGTTCTCCCGGCCCGAGTTCATCCGCGGCCCGAGTTCTCCAGTTACTTTCCTGACGGCCGCGACAAATAACGTTGCCGAAATTCGCGATTATTTACACTAAAACGGTCTTCTCTTGTATTTTTATGGCCAGAATAAGAATCCCCAGTATTTTTTACGTACCCTATGTGATTTTTGGCTCTAGAGATTAGGTATTAAGGAATTTGTGACCACGTTTGTGGAGGCCGTTTTTCTGACAGAATAGCGTGGCCCGATATGTGCGACGGCCCGTCATTGCTACTATAGCTAGCCAAACCACAGAGCTAATTTATAGGCACTTCGATGTGTGTTACAATATGCAATCTTCGTCATCATACAAAAAAGTCATCATAAATTGATAGAATTAAACATACTTTTGCAGGTTACAATGGTTGTTTCTCACCTCCTTATCGTCATTACTTGAACTCAACCAATTTATCCTGCTGCTCCTCCTGTTTCTCTACGGCGTTTCAGCTTGGCGGGAGCCGACCGGAAGTAAACAACGCACGTATCAGTGGCGCCCCCTACAAATAGGACATCGCACCATAGGCTCAACGCTGGGACGCCCCGAGTGGCCCGTCCATTTACATCTATGGTCTCTGCTATCAGGAAAAGATTTGCTGCAGTGAGACCTAGGTTCGCGGGAAAGTACGACCAAAACAAAACTTATGTTTTGACGGGAAGGACCGTAAGTTTTCTCATTAGGTAGATAAACAGACACTTATTTTAGTTCCATACACTTACAAAGACAACGTATTAATTAACTTCTTCATGTTCAAGGCTTTAGACTTGTGGTGTAGCCTGTAGGCCCAAGCACCTGACTTCCTTACGGCACACTAACGTTAGTGACTAGACTATTTATTACACATTTACAGGACTTGACAAATCCAAATAAAACTTGGGTGCCCACTGGGCAACTTTTGCCCAGAAAGTGGTTAGTTGCCCAGAAAGTGGTTGCCCTCCAACAAAATGTTGCCCAGTACCATTTGAAGAGAAAAACATAAACGGATGACAAATAACTTAGGCAAAAAAAAGAAAAAAAAGTTGTGCTCAGGTAACATAGATCGAAAAAAATAGGGTAGATCTACAAGTGGCAGTAGGTAGGTCGAAATCTTTTTTATTTTTTGCTTTATTTTTTACTTACCAAAGAGACCCAGCCGTTGTTGGAAAGTAAAAAAAGATTCCAAATATCCCATAAAAACATTTTTTTGCGTCTAAAATAGTCTACATGCCCTGTACATGTTGTTCCCTTTGCTGTTCCCTAGTGGAAATTTCGGTCATATATGTCTGAAACTTTTAAATTGGCATAATTCTTTTGATCATCAATGAATTTCAGTAATTTTTTCAGTCCCAGTTCATCCTTATGTCCTGCCATACATCCTCAGAAAGTTACATTTTCAAAAAAATATTGATTGATATGATTTTGAGGACCTAGATTAAGGTTCAGTTTCAGCAATTTTGTGTAAAACTTAAAAAACAACCTTAAATTTTCCATAAATTCTGTGTGCCAGCACCTTTGAAATATTGGTCAACAATTGCAATGAATGAAACTATATTGGTAATAGTGATATATTCTGATTTGAGAAGCTTTTCTATTAATAATTCAACAATTTCCCTTGGTAAAATTTTGATTTCATATGATTTTTTACTATGCTTACTGTCACAGTCAATTTCCCCAAATAGCTCAAAATTACCAGGGATTTTACACCAGCTGTGTACTTAGCAATGTCATATGCACATCCTGTCATAAAATGCTTATCCTTTCTAGAAAAAGACTGCTTAACATTTCATATTACATGCATAACCTCATAAACCATAAATACTTATAATTATATGACATACAATACATTTCCAATGTAATTTCTTACTCCATGGTGTCCCTAACCCTTATCATGCTAAAATAATTGTCATGGTTTTGCTAAATTTCTCAAAGTTTCTTACGAAGTGTACCAAATTGGCCCAATACAAATGAAATGACCACTTTGACATATATTTTCATAATGTATATCATCTTATTCAGAATTTCACTGCCAACAATTCATCAATAATAAGTTTTCTCTTAGATTAATATTTAATAATTTTTTCCTTGATTTTCTCAAAAAATGCTGAAAATTTACTGAAAATTTGGAAATTTCTTAGGTCACATGACCTGGGTTACATGACCCAAAAAAAGGCATTTTAGAAATTTTATCTTTTGATAGCTTACCTTGGATAATAAGCTTTCAAATGATATATAGATTGCTTATATTGCCATGTTTTTTGGTGGTAAACCCGAACGCCAATGCGGGAGATGTTGCATCTCACAATGGAAAATGTCAAAACTGTGGAACAGCAAAGGGTTTAAGTTTTCCATGCATTTTTAGGTCAATTCTTCTGGCTTTTGAATAAAAATAACAACAAATTTCCTAAATAAAAAGTTAGGGTAGGGCCAAAGAATTAGGGTAGGTAGGGTTAACTGAACACAACAATTTTTTAATTTTGGCCTTAGGATTCAGATGTGGTTTATTCTATGGATTTAGGGGTAACAGGTTGATGTTCATAATTTTCAAACCCTAATTTTAGACATTGACTCTGGTTGCCCACTGGGCAACTCAGGCACTCATTTCA
Source organism: Lepidonotus clava (assembly GCA_936440205.1). Taxonomy (NCBI): domain Eukaryota; kingdom Metazoa; phylum Annelida; class Polychaeta; order Phyllodocida; family Polynoidae; genus Lepidonotus; species Lepidonotus clava. The sequence goes on along the minus strand of OW387140.1, from coordinate 21,111,516 downwards.
GTGGCCCAGTAGACAAATTGTCCCGGACCACTGGACACCCTAGATCTAGACTAGATGGAATATCCATCTCCGACTCTGGTGCGGGGATGGAGTGCAGTCCGTAGACAAAAGTGGTATATAAAACATTGAAGTCTTGGAAGGTGTGGACCCTTTCTGAAAAGAGGAAGCCATGTTGGAACTAGCCCAAGTCAGTCCACTTCAGGAGTTCAAACACTGAGTTTGGAGTAAAAAGCATGCTGTTCACTACAAAAACAGGTGTGCATGGTATGAAAAACAGTTCGTAATATACAAGTGGGTGTAATTTATGTGTGCACTTTGTATCTGTTTGTGTCCCAGAAGTTTAGTTCAGAGTGCCCCAGTTTTGAATGGGGTGTTGTAGTTGGCCCCACTACAGAGAGGGAGGGGGTGGGGCAACAGTGGGGCCGACTGTGTTGGTTAGATCCAGGCCTAAGTCTAAGTTACAGTTACCATTGAAATGAAAGGGCAGTGATAATGTAAGCAAATTAGAACTTACTTGTAGGATTCTGTGGGTGGCTTGACTTGCTTCAAGGTAGCTACAGCTATTTTGCGCGTGGCTATCTCAAAGGTCGGGTTCAAACTGGAGCTGGAGTTATCCGGCAACGGCGAGGACGGGTGGTGGTCGAAAACGGAACTACGACGCTCAGCACCGTCCACAATAATGTTAGAAAAATTTACCATGCGACAATGGCGCACTTCCTATCAAATTAACGGAGACATTTTCACTCTAATGTGCAATTTCTGGTAAATGTTGAATGAATTACAATTCCTAATGTTTCAAGGGCGCATTCACCTCAAAATTAATGTGACATTTAAAATTTTAATGCACCCAGGGCACATGGCGCAGCCCTAACATTTTCACTGAAGAGAGAAAGAGAAAGGGAAGAGAGAATTAAATTGTTTGTTGGCACTAATTCTACCAGCTTTTTCTCATGCCTGTTGCCCCATAGATGGAATATCCATCCCCAACTCTGTGCGGGGATGGAGAGCAGAGCATAGAAAAAAGTAGTGAAAAAACATTGAAACTGGGAAGGTGAGGACCCTTTCTCCCATAGGGACAGCCATATTGGAACTAGCCCTAGACTGTCCACTATATGGGTTGAAACACTGAATTTGGAGTAAAAAGCATACTGTTCACTACAAAAACAGGTGTCCATGTTATGAAAAATAATTCTTAATACACAAGTGGGTGTAATTTATGTGTGCACATTGTATTTTTTGTGTCCCAGAACTTGAGTTGGGTTTGCCCCAGTTTTGAATGGGCAGTTGTTGTCCCTGTCCCACTACACAGGGAGGGGTCTGGTAAGAGTGGGGCTGACCTCGTTGGTTAGTCGGCCCACTGCCTCCACTGCTGGCACTGATGTACAGCAGGGTGTTCACGCAAGTCTTAAAACGACTAACGTCTTAAAACGTCTTTAATTGACTTTCTCAAATTTAGGGCCTTAACAAGGTCTTAAAGGAGACACGCAAAGCCGTTTTTAGATTCAAAATACAGTTATTCTATAGCCATTAATTCTTTTAAGACTGAATAATGTTTTCTTTTACGTCTACTTATCTAAATTTAATCAAATCAAATGCAGCAGTCCAGTCGGCTTAGTAGACAAGTATACCTCCAAGTAGCACATGCACACAAGGCTTATGACGTCACGTGAGGCATGGATATATCATTATGGCCAATGGGTTTAATAAAATTCCATGCCATTTAAAAAATATAAGTCAGGGAAATCTATAACTTTCAGAATTACGAGTCAGTTATTTGAATAATCCCTGTGTTTTTTCACTTAATTTTGCAAGCCTTGGTTTAAATGTTATGATTTTTTAAACTTGACACTCTGCCATTCACTATTTCGGCCAATGCCTCCCGTGATGTCACAGGCTCAGTCCAAATTTGCCTCTTGCAAATTCGCACTAGAGGCGTGATAGTGGTTTCGCACTTACAAAAATAGACCTAAGACATATTGTTTAGATACTGGGGACGTTCTGCACCATTAATACAGTAATATAGACATAAAACCATAAATATAGAACATTTTCTGAATTATGAAACATTCCTTTTCGCATGAGCTTTAAATCTTACCCTTTCAGGGCTCAACATTAAGCATTGCCCGCCTGCCCGGGGCAGGTAAAACTTGAGGTGGGGCAGGTAAAAAATTGACACTCACCTGCCCGAAGGGCAGGTAAAATTTTGGCAATATTATAGTAATCTAGTAAAGTTGGGCAGGTGAAATTAAGAGCCGGGCAGGTAAATATTCACCCACACCTGCCCGACGGGCAGCCAGTCCAAAAGCCTTAATGTTGAGCCCTGCCTTTTATTGCAGGAGGTCTTAAAAAGGTCTTAAATTAGATGTGATTTGGAAAAGAATAATAAAATCATAGGACAAGTAAAATTGCCGCATTTTGCTGAGGGTTGTGACATCAAACCTGCATGCAAACAAATTTTTCTTAATGTGGTGCAAATTGGTCTTAAATTTGCCAAACTAAGGTATTAAATTGATAAATAGGTCTTAAAAAGGTCTTAAATTGATTTTTGAAAAAGCGTGGGCACCCTGTACAGGGTACCAACCACACAGGGAAATTGACAAAAAAAATTCCCTGACAGGGAAAACACAGGGAATTTGCAAATGTTGCCAAAACTCAGAGAGAACACAGGGAATTTCATTTGGCCAGGAGGGGGGTGGGGTGGGATAGTGTAGTGTATTAACATCTTCGCCTTGCACTTGGCTGGCCTGGGTTCGAGTCTCGGTCTTGCCTGCTACACTACCTTGCCTTGCCGTCGTTCTCACCCCCATAGATTTGATCAGCCAAGTGGTACAGTCAAAAACTGGAGTTGGTCTCGATATAGCTGAAAGATTGCTGAGCAGACCTTAAACTCCAACATCATCATTATTTGGCCAGGTTCTGAAAATCCTGATTATCATGATATTAGGGATTCGACTTTTTGTTGTTTGGTTGTAAAATTTGTTCTGCACGCAAAGGCTTTTAAAATTGAACAACTTGCTGGATATGAAACGGGGAAAAATTGCAACTGGACAAGGAAATTTAAGGGAAAACACAGGGAATTTGAAAATGGAACTTTGGTTGGTACCCTGTAATATGGAATTCATAAATTGTGGAATTATCAAGTAGCCATGTGGCAATGGTGAGCACATGGCGATCACCAAAGTCTGATCACGTGACAACATCTGCACAAGGTCTATATTCGCCTAGCAGAGGTAGTGGATCAAGGTAGTCCATAATGCCTTGTACGAAAGGGGTTTCTGTTTACTTTAAACACTTCTATAAAATTTCCTACTGCATAGAAAAATTTGGAAAAATCTGATATTTTGACTATGACCTCTTCTATCAATCTGCCAAAAGTCAAATCCTTCAAGCTTTTTTTCGATAAATTTAGTCTGGACCCAAGTTTGATATGATGGTAGGAGTTGGTAAGTTTGTCCTGGGGAACTGATAGGACTGCAGTCTATGTGAATTCAGCTAAGCTACTCTAAAAATTCCATTTCTTTCCAAAAATTCCCTGTTTGGAACGTCAATGGGATGTTCCTTCTTGAATTTACCATGCATTATGTATTTGGTTGACATGGAAACAACTATTTTCATAGATATTGTGCAAGAATGTTCACATTTAGGGGAAAGAATGACCTGAGGGTGTTTTAGTCTAAGCAGAACTAGAATACCATTTCTTGGTTAAAAAAAAATATGTCTAAAGTAGTATTTTGTCTATTAAAAACTATTTTTGCTTTTGGGGCGCCCACTAGTGGTTATTGGTAAAGTACGCCCCTAAAACCTTATTGTCGGCAGTTTTTCATTGTGTAAAATCAGTCAGCCATGAAATCTGTCTATTGTGTGGGCCCCTGCTCAATTTGTGACAATTATTGTGGGCCGGTGAGCCTTCAGCCAGTCTATCTTATTTGAACATTCAAATTTGGCGCCACCGGCCTACTAAGGCATAGACTTTCATGGGTTCCACTTGTGGTCGAGATGTTGTTTTCTGGAGAGCCATTTGTTAAGATTGATTCTGAGCTTAAATAACCTACTATTTAAGCTTATTGGGGCTTACATTACACCAGATATGATATATAGAACAAGCAGAAATCATGACAATTGCTTGGAGTCCTTCTTTTCATCAGATATGATCGAAATTGATACCAGAAATACAAACTGCATTTTGCTTCACTCGGTAGTCCGTCTTTGACCCATTTTCGTTGTATGTATTCACTGTGAACACCTAGCGAAAAAGGATGATATACAGTCTACCGGAAGATTCTGTCGAAATGTTATCCGGCTGGCTGTGATGGTTTTACAGCCTGTTTACCTGGATTACGGCGGTATCTGATGCTTTCAATATATATATTTTGGACATCTGGACCTCCTTAAACGCATACAACACATTGAATACTCATGCGGGAACTATGCGTTCGTATCGAAGGCAAAACATTGGATCGATCGGACAGGGGGAGAGTTGACACTGTCAGACCGCCTGAGAGCGTGCTGGCGGTTGTACGTTCCGGGGGAAGGCTCCTCTCTCCAGCCTGGATTATAGCATTATCTGATGCTTTCAATATATTATATTAATGGAATCTATGTGGACCTGTGGACGCATACTAACGCATGAAGGGGTCTAAAACATGCATTCGGAAGCATTCAGGACTCAGGCTGTACAGGTAGGTACATATATCTTTTCCAGCAGTTCAAATGATAGGCCTAGACAAGCTGTTGGACTCAGCCTCTCAGACTCAGGCGTTCGACACTGGCAATCTCAAACATAATTATTTTAGGCCTTATCACCCCTACCAAAATTAAATTCATGTATATATCTATGTTCTCCTATATCTCAGGGTCCTACATATCATATAGTTTGATCATTTTAGGCCTGGAAACGCTTGCAAGAATATTTTACAGATGGTATGAAAAAATGACCAGCCTGTCCTTTGGCTCAGATAGGCACTGTCAATGCACACTACGAATTTTTTTTTATTTAGGCCTGATCCAGCATATCAAAATTAATAAAATGCAGGAATTTTTGTTTTAGTAGATGTCTTAGGCTCTTATACATAGCATGGTTTGATCATTTTAGTCCTGGACACGTTTGCAATTCAAATATTTTCAGACCAAGTTTGACAGATTTAAGATTTAAAATGATTCAAACATTAAAATGATTTGTGAAATTGTCACTATAGTGTCAATTTTTTCAGACCTACCATCATAATATTAAATCTGATTTGTATAAGACATACAGATCCCCTTAGCCTTAGCCTAGGCCTGAGTCAATGTCTAACCTATAGGCTTGAAAGAAAATATTTTTTCAGATTGTCACTATAGTGTCAGTTCAGACCTACCACAATAAATCTTTTTTTTTAGGCCTAAGCCCCCCTCTACATTGGATCTTGGAATACACCGGCCCATATGTGCCTACAGCACTTAACTTGATCAATTAAATCAATGGCACTTTTGATCTAGTAGTTGTGAATACCCCCTTCCCCCTCCTCCAATTGTTTAATTGGTTTGCCCCTTTTGCACCCACAGGTGGTGGACTGTGGTGCCTCTCTTTCCATTGGTCACTGGTGGTGGTTGTAGTAATAGTAGGATGGGTAAGAGGTATGATTGACATCCACTGCCCATGGGTCCTATATATAGAGGTATGTCAATTTTGAGAGACCAGAAAGCCTAGCTTGCCCTGAAAGCAATATTAATTTTTTGTTTCCAATAAATGTACTCATACATTCAAATCTGACAAATCATTAGAGTATAATTGATCTAACTATTTTTACTGATAAGGATTTAATTTATCTTTACTTAATTATGCAATATATCTTCAGTTCAAATTGATTTTTATCCCAATTTTAATAAGGGCAAAAAAGGAAACAGAAATCCAAATATCCTTGGCCTGACTGGCTCTCTCACTCCTCCCCCTCCCCCTCCCCCAACCCCACCTTCCACCACCCTATAGTGGACACACAGGTGCCAGACCACCTGCCTGACATATTAGGCTAAAGAACAAAAATTGTTGTGTTTAGGTAACATAGGCTGAAAAAATTAGGGTAGGTAGGTCAATTTTTTTTTTTTTTTTTTTTTTACACTTACCCAACCAACCCAAAAAATAAGGGTAGGTTGGGTTACCTGAACACAACTTTTTTTAATTTTAGGTCATATAATAGTGGGCAGCAAGAGTGGTTCCAGAAGTTATTAATCAAAAAAGATGAATATTTTTTGCCACAAAAGCAAGATTTTTCAGTCCAGAGGACTGAAAAATATATTTTCTCTTGTTCCAGTTATTAGGATACTTATATCTACAGCATTATTCATATTTTCAATAAGTATCAGGGATTGGACATTTTCCGGAATATTGAGAGATCTGTCTTCAAGAGCCTTTAACTCCATCAATAATCAACATATTTTACTGTTCTTAGGACTGTTTGAAAGCTTAAGACATCGTCTCCAACCTTAAATTTCCGCATTGAGCATCCTTTTCCTGAGTTGAGTCACATATGTAGTTCGGTAGAGGTATGAGTTATAGGTTCCTGGAGATACATGCTTTCTTGATTGGCTTTCAAAATACGTTTTACAGATGTGCTTTCTGGAATCGTTTCCCTGATTCGCGTTCCAGATTCGCTGGGGCAGGAGCTCTGGAAAGAATGTTTCCTCCATATCCCCTGCTTGTTGTAGGAGGCGACTAAAAGGGCACCCTGTGCTCCCAACAGGGTCATCAAAGGTGTGTGGTGTCCTTTCTATGGGACATTGCAAATTAAAGACCGCTTGTCACTCTTCGAAAAGAGTAGGGTATCAAACCCAGTGGCAGGTTTCTCCTAAACATATTGATTCAGTCACTGCCCATGTGGTGAAAAACTAGTTGCAAAGTTTTACCTTTTGCAGTCTGGTAAAAGAACCCAGAAGGGTTTGCTGGATGTTAAACTAACCAAACAAACAAACAAATCGCATTCGGGATTTGCATCTTTGATTTGCATACTGGATTCTCTTTCGTTTACGCGCTTTCATTTGCGCGCTTTCGTTTGCACGCTTGCGGTTGCGTGTTTGCGTTTGCACGCTTACGTTTGCGAGCTTGCGGTTGTGCGCTTTCGGTTACAAACTTTCAGTTAAAATTGCACAAATTATGTACTATATATTCCGAAATCCCATGTAGAATGTGTGTTATATATGTGTTTAATTTGTCAGGGAGCTTGAGAGATGATGGATGAAGAAACAGCATCCGACCTGAAGTCACAGTTGAAAAAGTGGGAGAGCGAATTTTACAAGGAGCATAGACGTAAACCCTCAAAAGCAAGTATCAAATTACTTTTAAATCAATCACACCATTGAGGTTTGTTCCTTCTTCGATAGTAACAGTTAAAATTGTGTGTAAAATGCGAAGCATTTATTAGATATTCTTATCATAGGCTTAGATATATGGGAGTTTGAAATCCCCTATATGTTACTTCATGGCACACCCCAGTTTTACCATTTGTGCCACATTTGTGTGTTATAGCTCAATGAACCAAACCATATTCAGTTAAAAATTACAATTATATAATAGACTAAGTGCAGTAAGGTTTTCTTTTTGTCTTAACAGGGGTGGACATAAGTCTAAAAATCCAGGGGCCAGTCGGGCCCCCAGCTTTCCAAATCTAGGGGCCCGCACCAAAATCTAAGGGCCCTCACATATATATAATCAAATTGTCTTTGAAAACATTATGTTTTATTGTAAAATATATAGAAATCTATAATTTTTATCCAAGATTTTCTAGGGGCCAGTTGGGCCCCTTGGCCAGAAAATCTAGGGGCCCGACCTGTTTTTAAGGGCCTTGGGCCCCCGGGCCCGTGGTTCTGTCCACCCCTGCTTAATGTCTATGGTCACTTCATTAGTCTCTTCTCCTCAATACTAATGTATTTTCATGCTAATTTACCTTATTGACAAAAGCATATTGTTGTGTTCATAAACTATTCCAGGATGACATTTCTGAGGCTGGAAAAGACATACAAGGTAACTTGTTATTTCTTATCTATGTGACATTATTTTCATTTGGTCTGCATTTTGTCGTGATTTCAAATTTGAAGTAGTATGATCACATTCGAAATAAATGCATGCAAAACATTGAAACGTGCCTTATATTTCTTTCAGAAAAATACAAAAAGTACAACACATTGAAGCGGACGTTGCAGGTAGGTTTGTCGCATATATCATTTACTTATTGCATATCCAATAATAAATTTCATGCAAGTCTTAAACCACATAAAATCTTCGTAATAAAAATGTTAACAAATATCTTAGATTTGACAGTTTTGTAGCAAGAGGTCTTGAATATGTCTTAATTTAAATCTGATATGAATTTTGAAATTCATTTGTAGTGTGAAACAAAATGCTGCTCACAACTCCCGCAGTCCGTGTCTCTGCCTCAAACATGTGACCGATAGGTCTTTAAAATTGTCATGTTTTGAATAGGTCTTAAAAATATTTTTGATTGACTTTAGAATAAGTTCGAGCACATTAGGAAAGAATTATTTCCTGTTCTCATGTTAGGTTTGTAATTACTTCAAAATGTGATTTAATAGCGTGTATACTTTCACATGTACATATATGTATCGGTCAATGTGTAGTTAAGTTCGTACACGTGAATTTGAACCTGGTACAATATGAATGTGTTTCATTTTGAAATGAGAATTTCTTTTTAATTTTTAATTTTGCTTATTTTTGGATGACAGAATGTGGACGTATGGGGAGCCGAATTAAACAGAACTGCTGAAAAAGAAGCAAAACAAGCTGAAAAGGAGGAACAAAAGAATCCGTCATTTAGGATCGGAAATAAACTGTGGGAAAGTGCAAAGATCGCATCTGCATCGGTAAGAATAGTACATGTATACTCCTGGAGGGATTCACACCTTAAGATTCATACAACTCTGACAAAAGTTACGACAGTATTGTGATAGAATGTTTTATTAGAGACAAACATTTGCTTCAGATCATATTATGATACCTCCGACAACATTTCCGACATTATCTAAATGGTTCAGACGGTATTTCTACAAGTAGGATACGATTCTATAGAAATTTATTACCGATGGGACCATAACCCTTGTTGTAATGATGAGTGATGATCAAGGCTCTAAATTATTCCAATGAGTACAGATTAGTAGTAGTACTAGGATATGTATTAGAACAGTTTAATACCTTTTCAATAGAAGGGGTCGTAGGTGTCGACATTATATATATAGTTTGGATCAATATAAAAAAAAACATGTCTTTCCTTCTCCCCATTTAAGAAACCTCGACCCAAGTCCTCTTCGTTCAAGAGGCTGAGCCTGCCGTTTGCTAAAGATGAGAACCTCAGCGCAGGCCCCGTGAACTCACCGCGGCTCTTGTTAGGCGGCAAATGGGTCAAAGAGGACACCCCACGACCTCAGGTGGTCAAGTCCCGACTCATCCCGTCCGAGGAACCCCCGCCTCCCATACCCAGCTTCACGTCTCCAGAACCAAAAGCCTCCAAAGTCTTACCAAGCGCCACCCTTCTAGATGAAGATTTAGTGATGCAGCCGAAGAAGGGGAGTATGTTTGAGAAGGCTCTTCGTTGGACGCAATCCTCAAAAAAGCCTAATCATGTGGCGGCAGCTCCCACCAATGACGTCTACGTGCCTGTGGTGAAGAAGTCACAGTTATCTTCTTTTAGGAATATTGATACAGATTTTTTGAACCAGGTTAAAGAAAGCTTTGAAAATGAAATGGAAGAAATAAGCGTGCCAACCGAATCTGGAACGTGCCATCTACCTCCAAAAATCAAATCACCATTGACTGAAACGGTCGCATTAGACAATAATAACAAATCACAATTAGATAATAACCAAAAAAATGACATCTCACCATCTATCAGGGAGACACATAAAACTGAAAAGGGTATGATTGATTCACCCACCGATACCTCAGAAATTCAGAGCACCAGGAGAGGGAGTAAACGGAAAGTTAGTGACAGCCCGTCGCCTAAACAACCTCAACCCGTGGAGGAGTTTGTGTTTGATGAGATGGACGACCCATTCGCCTGCCCCGGGAAGGACCCTGCCGAGGTGAGGACGTCCAAGAAGCCCCGCACTGAGGCCGGCCCCAGGGTGGGGTCTCTTCTCACCGAGGGCAATATGGCGGCCGTAACCTCCCCTCGCCCTCCTGTAGGTGTGTCTATAATCAGGGATGGGAACGTGGAACGGCCCAAGAGCCAGGACTTGACTGGGACCAACGCAGGGAAGGACGATGTAAGCCCAATTATTATTGTTAATTTGAAAATAGATGAAGTTTATTTAGGTGATTTCATTCCACTCATCCGAAATACTTGCAACGAATAGAGTCTCGTTTTAAAGCGTGTATTTAATACACAGCTTTAAAGTAAGTTCATTGTTTGCAATAGTGACTGATTAATGTTGTTATTCGGTTATTGACAAGTACATTCAAATTTTACAATCATAAGGAGTTGTAAAAAGTATCCAAACCAACATGAATGATTGAGTTGCTGTTCCGGTTTTAAAAACTGTTGATATGTTGATACACTCAATATGAGTGCCAATGTACCAAGTGAAGAGGCGAGATCTGAAGCAGATATGACGTTTATTAGTGTGATGTAATGAAAATATATTTGAGGAAGGAGACTTGTTTACTTTGTCTAGGAAGAAGACGATGCCGATAATGAGAAAGCCAAGACAAAGAAGGGAAAAGCAAGGAAGTTTGGCCCCTCAACGTAAGTATACTTTATATATGTATTCAAAAGAAATTAAGGGACAAATCTCTACTGCTACCGTTGAGAGCCCATACCTCAGGATGGAGGCAGAAATAAAATTGGCAGTGCTCGTTTATTGATAATGGAGCTATCTTAAAACCTTTCTTCAGTCTTATTTCCTCTTCGGGAAAGCGCATAAATTAGTTGCTCGCCTCTAGAAAATCATGCACGGTGTTGTCAAATTTACACGAGTAAGAAAGGTCGCATTATGATCTTTCTATTGTTGTTTATCCTTTTTGAGATAAATAAGCACTACAAATTACATATTGATATTGACCCAGCTATAAGTTTTCTTGTAATTTGTATAGTTAATGTTCGAGAAAGTATCGCTTTCATTCTAATAGGTACTTTTCTTTTCTTTGCATAATCAGTTCTGTTGGAGGCGGAGGCGGGGGAGGAGGAGGAAAGGGAGGAGGATCCCTGAACTCTAACTTTGTCCGCCTCAACATGAAGGTGAAGTCGTACCGTCGGAGAGGGGGCGGGCGCACCGGGGGACAGATGAAACGCCTACAGTGGAAGCAGAAGATGGCTGCACGGGCCAGCAGCCGGGGCAGCGCCTGCTTCAAGTGTGGACAGGAGGGCCACTGGGCCAAGTACTGTAAAGGTAGAAACACATCGTGTATTAAAGAATTAAATACTAACCTTTCTCTTATCCTCGTGGTACTATGGTGAAGAGCCAACAAAAAATTAATGATTGCATACTTGTGATTCCATTGTAATCAAGGCATTATATTGTCGCTATTTATCATAACACAATTCTTAAAGATAATTATGTTTGTTCTCTTTGTTTACTTAAATCCTGCAAAGAAAGCAAATTTACTGCTAAAAAATGTAGACCGGGCTAGATGGGATTTTGATTTTAACGTATCCAACGACAAAAGTACTTGATTACTTTTCTTTCTTGTTTTTCTCTCACTTAGGAGCCAAGAACAAAAATACAGAACCAGTGGAGGATGAGTCTGGGCCACCCGAGGACTTCCCCAGTCTGGGCGATGCGCTCCGCATGGCGCATGGCCGGCCGGCACCCAAGGCCAAGCAGGAGGCAGCCCAGGAGGCAGCCGCAGCGCAGGGTTCTCAGAGCGCAGCTGACGGCAGTGAATACCATTTTTATTGATGTGCCCAAAAATATTACTGACAAATCTTGACTTTACTTTATGGCATGTTATTTGGCGGAAGTTTTTGTTCATGTATGTCAATTGCAATATCCTCACTATACGTGTACCATGAAAAATGTGAGTGGTCCTGATATTGCTGAAAAATTGCTGACCGGACGTTAAACTTAAAAAAAGAAAAAAAAGAAAAAAATTAAACTTCAACAATCATCATCCTTACTATACGTGAAATCAATTGAAGTACTAGTAATTTAATTAAATTGATTGTAGGTCATTTCAACTTTTTCTGAAATAGAGAATATATTCAAATGTGATGTTGAAGACTCCGCAAATTGTAATTATTCTTTTCTTAAATTCAAAGAACCAGAGGGAGCTGATTCGACCACTGAGGCTGCTGTGCCTGAGGGGGCGGAGCTCGAGGACTGGTGGGAGGAGCTAGAGCTGGTCCGACAACGTCAGTCAGAGAGGGACCCAGAGTTGGTCACTCCACCTGCCACCCAACCACTCTTTGACTTAACCGAAGATGGAACAGTGCCAGGTATCTGTTAGATATGACTGATGTGGGGGAAAATAATCTTGGTGCATTATTGATAAGTTACAGTATACTCATGTTTTAATATCATTCTATCTTTTTTAGAAATTTCAGATGATATTTTAGGAGCATTACATAATTTAAAAGACGTCGATTTTTCATGAAACCAGAATGACATCACTCTCACTTAGCGTGTACATATGCTGACCCTTTCCCCCTATTACAGAGGCCCCGGCGGCTGTGTATAAAGCTCTGAAGACGTTCGGCTACTCGAGCTTCCGTCCTGGTCAGGAGTCGGCTGTCATGAGGATACTCTGTGGTGAGGGAAATGGAAAACTTTTAAAAACAGACAATGTTTCCTTTGTAACAATCTTAAAAAAAAGTCCTTCCATCCTTTTGAATTGGCTTTAGAGGTCGCCATTCTTTTAACTCCGGACGATTATTGGGCTAAAATCAATTGTCTACGACATGGAAAAGCAAATGAGTTAATGCGAAATAAATTAACACTTACACAGAAAAGTTTGATGTTGTTGAAAGACGTTGAACAAACTAGAAAAGAAGTGTTCAGTCGATATTCAGGAATACATGAAGGCATATTCAGCATTACTTTATGGCAGCGTTGGGAATATGGTCCTGACCCTTCTCAGAGTACATGACATCCTGCTGTTCTGAAATGAAGATCTGGTCCATTCCGATTACAACACAAACTTTAATAACGTACAACTTTGCTTGTCTCAGGTCAGACGACCCTGGTGCAGCTGGCCACGGGGGCGGGCAAGTCGTTGTGTTACCAGCTGCCGGCCCTGATGTACGCCCAGCGGTCTGCCTGCATCACGCTCGTCATCTCCCCGCTCGTCTCCCTCATGGAGGACCAGGTCAGTAGGCGCGGGCATAGGCTTAGCCCCCCTCCCATCCGCCAAGATCCTCTTCCCTCGGACCATGCTTTGCGGCTAAGACCATAAGAATTATTCTGCATCCTCAAAGGAAAACAACTGAATTCTGTTGTGCATCATCTTGATGTCATATAATGTAAGATGTGGTTGAAGACAGAACGCTGTAGATTGGTCATTTTCAAAGTATTTTTTCGAATGATTGAAAAGAGAAGGCAAGTCGGATAAAGACTGAAGGGGCCTTGGCCCCGATTTCAAACGCGTTATGCAAAATTATTCACACACAAAATTATAAACAAAACAATTATTTCTTTTTAGGAAAGAGGTGTTCGAAAACATATAAATTTCGTACAGTCAAGAACTAAGGAAATGCACTCCAAGAGTGTAAATCAAAATCAAAATTACTGATTGGGAATATGCCTAATACCCGGACGGTAAAATCTGGTAAAGTTTCTGGCCGTGAAAACAGAAATAAAGTAGAGATAGATAGGTTTCTACCGTATTTTCTGTAAGTTACCTCTGTTGACCCCCTACCTACAGGTAACAGGTCTACCGGCGGGGCTGAGTGGGGCCTGTCTCCACACCAACATGACCAAGCCCCAGCGGGAGAAGGTGGTCACCGCTGTGCAGGCGGGCGAGGTGCACTTCCTCCTCCTGTCACCCGAGGCCCTCATCAGCACTGGGTCGGGCCTGCTCAACTTCTCCAAGCTGCCGCCCATCGCCTTCGCCTGTATCGACGAGGCCCACTGCGTGTCGGCCTGGTCGCACAACTTCAGGCCCTCCTACCTCAGAGTCTGTAAGGTAGGCCGTCGTTACTGTGTGCAGGGTACCAACCACACAGGGAAAATGGCAACAACAATAACAAATCCCTGACAGGGAAAACACAGGGAATTTAAAAATGGAATTTGGGTTGGTACCCTGTATGTATTCATTGGAAGTTGTTATGAGAATTATTAGGAAAAAAGCACTGTTGATTACGGTGGAATCCGAATACATTCGTGAAAAACTGCATCTCTTTAACTATAACTACATGTATGTACAAGATCAGTTCTTGATATTTTGTGAAAAGTTGTAATATTCTGAAAGGTATCATATCTGTAGGCACATTATCAAGATGTTTTATCTTGAGATTCTTAACCCTTGATTAATATGTTATTTTCCAGGTGTTACGTGAGAAGCTGGGCGTGCAGTGCCTGCTGGGACTGACGGCCACTGCCACGCGGGCCACAGCGCTGAACGTGGCCGAGCACATCGGGGTGACGGACGGAGAGCGGGCCTTCATCAGGGGAACGGTGGTCCCGGACAACCTGGTGCTGTCTGTGTCCAGAGACGAGGACAGAGACCGGGTTAGACTACTTTGATGTTTCACAAGATCATCAGATGCACTATTGCGTTTCATGTTGTGTTCATTTGGAAACTTCAGATATCAAATTAAATTAGGATATGTTTTATATACCTTGTAGACGTATTTGGTCAACGTTTTGCAATAATTTTCAAGAATTCCGATTGCACCATCGTATTTAGCCGCATTAACAGGTTGCATTGATGCATGATATGGGAAAAAATGATATTAAAGGAAAGCTAGCACATAATTGCAGGGTGGTTATTTTTCAATGAACTCAATCCAACATGTTATTTACAACTTACATGATAAATTTAAGAGAAAAACACACAGGAAAATTCCCAGTTTACACACACTTATAGGATATTGAAAAACTTGTACTTTACTTCATTTTCTAAGGGAAATCCCCTTATTTATGACGTAGCAAGGGGAGTTATTGGGGAATCCCATCTGCCCTTAGAAGGGAATCCCCATTTCTGTAGAATTTGTAATAAAGGTTATGCTCTCCAATCCAAATTAAATATATTTGGCCCAATTAAACTCATAATAAATTAATATATATATACATCTACAATCATTTGTTAATCAGGGAATCCCTAAGTAACGTTAGAAGGAATTCCCATAGCTGTGACGTAGCAAGGGGAGTACTGAGAAGCCAATCATTCAGGGAATTCCCAAAATTAAATTTCTTTCCTGAATAATTACCTAGAACCTTGACCTTTTCACGTTTTTACTTTTGAAATATTTTTAGAATACTTGACTCAAGTTAATTAAATAAAAAGTAGCACTCAGTGAATTTATGTGCAAGTTTTCCTTTAAGAAAGGGAACAATCTACCCACATGAATTACTGCGAAGGTATTTAATAATAAAACAATAAAACTAACTTACAAGATAAAGTGGCTTCATGTGATAGTATAAAATAAAACCGAATTGCTGTGACAAATCTAAACAATATGGCAGTAACGTTTTCCCTTGCAGGCGCTGTTAGAGATCCTACAGGGAGATCGTTTCGCCACATGTCACTCTATCATCATCTACTGCACGCGGCGGGAGACGACGGAGAGACTGGCCGCCATGATCAGAACCAACCTCAAACAGGCCAAGCACACCATCAAAATCAACAAGGACGCACCAAAGAGTAAATCGAAGAAAAGTAGGCATACATGTTACACTGACTAGTAGGCAATTCCTAGCTAATTAAGGTAGCAAAAGGCTAAGCCTAACCCAATAATTTTATATTCACAATACAAAACTAGAAATTTATATAGATCATTTTTGTTTGAACCTATATTCTTTCCGCTGTTTCAAAAAAAAAAGAAAAGAAATTTGCTTTGACTAACTCTTCAGAAACCAACCAGTTCTTTTTGTTGCCTTTTATAATCTTAAGTTTGCTAAAAGTCCACCGTGTTCTGTGCCCAGTCATCCCGTCGGCCGAGGCCTACCACGCGGGGCTCAGTGCTGCCGCCCGGAAAAGGGTTCAGCTGAACTTCATGAACGGGAGTCTGCGCATCGTGGCGGCCACCGTGGCCTTCGGGATGGGGCTGGACAAGCAGGACGTGCACGGCATCATCCACTACAACCTGCCCCGCAACTTTGAGAGCTACGTCCAGGAGATAGGGCGAGCGGGCCGCGACGGGTTCACCTCTCACTGCCATGTCTTCCTTAATGAAGGGGTAAGGGTTCCCATGATAGGCCTGCAGAAATATTAACGGTTAAAAAAGGAGAACAGAGAAGATACAACGAGGAAGAGAGTGTTGTTCAGTTGGTTTTAGTTGGTAGGGTAAACTGCAAGTACTTCACCATAAGGAATGAAATTAAATTACAGCTGGATTAGAGCTATTTTTCTTCTTTTTGAAAAAAATAATTTTTAGAATAATTAACTATATTAAAGGGACGTTCTCGTCCGTCAGACGGCCGTATTTTGATGCGTTGTAACCCCCTGAGGACCGCGCCAATTTCGTGACGTGACCAATAACGTCGCCGGATTACGTTCCAAAAGGGCAAAACACGTCGCCGACCGTTGCGTCATAAGACTTACGTCGGCGGATGTATCTCTTTGAACTCACGGACGAGAATGTCCCTTTAAGAATCATAGCCCCTGTTCTCAACTGCCTTCACTTTGTACCTTGCTTCACTTTGTTTAAACTGGTACCGTTCATGACCACATCCTTGCCCAGTAACTACCCTTAGTGATCCTTATTACCCGCACTAGACTTATTTCTTTAACATTAATTTTATACATTTCTCTTTCACCCTTCATCTGCAGGGGACCGATCTCTTTGAGCTGAAGCGTCACATTTTCGCAGACACAGTAGATCGGTTCACTGTAAAGAAACTCATCCAAAGGTTTTTCCCAAGATGTCGATGTGAAGAATTACAACAGCGCTTCCAGGACATAGAAGAGGTAGATTCTCCAATTTAAAAAAAAATCTATTATGCGAACCCATGTAGAACCACCGCAAAGGGGGATAATGTAACGAAGAGAGCTATTGGTCAATCTTTAAGTGCTCTCTTTTATGGATTAGAATCTTGAATAGGTAAAGTCCATTAGAGGTTGAAATCCTTTAGTCATGCTGTACCAATATTTGATACATTTATTTTACCAGGGCGATGGGATAATGACCAAGTCATCAGAGAACGCATGTCCTGGACACGAAAAGGCCGTGGCCATTGAATCACTAATCAAAGAATTGGACATGAAAGAAGAGGGTGAGAAGTTCTTTTCTACTGAAACAGCTTGTTTTGTCTGGCTCAATATTTTGGATCTTTAAGTCCCCGTTTTTCAGATTTTGAAGGGAAAGGGGCCTTCATTAAGTAAATTCTCCTCAAGGGGGAAGAGAGGGATCCCGATATTTTTCTACTTTCTAGTACAAATCCAATGCGTATTTTTGCCCGTTTGGGGGTGGGCGGTCTTGGATTTTTGTTGCGTTGGTGTACATACAACTATAGATGGTCTAGGTATTAGTGACCAACGCAACCAAGGTATAGGTCCGTTTTTGAAGTGGGTCTATAGTTGTGGACCAGTGGACCGTGTAATTGTTTAATTGGTGTGCCCTCTCTGACCTCCAGTGATGGTCAGACTGTGGGGCCTCCACTCAGTGTCTTCTCATTGGTCACTGGTGGTAGATGTAGGAGGGACAAGTATCAGTGATTGACATCCAGTGTCCGTGGGTCCTATATATAGGCTCCCTAACAGGTGGGGCTCGGACCTGAGACCCAAGCTGCCCAGCGGTCTCACCCGGCCAGAACTAGGTCACCCCTACTCCCGTGTCCACTCCCTGGCCAGGTCCCAGGGCGGTGTGCGAGGCCGGGTAGGGGGAGGAGGAGGAGAGGTGGGGGGGGGGGGTGACTGGCCGGGGGGCAGAGACCTTTTATGTGGTAGATAAAGCACGAGTCAGAAGGGTTACGCGAAATAACCCAAGAGGCGGTAGCTGAGTGGAGGCCCCACAGTCTGACATATCTGATTCACCATGAGGTAAAGTGCCAATATGCATATATATTATAGATATTAGATGATTATACACACCAACATAGATATACACTCGTATATATATGTACATGTATGCTAATGTATATATATATATAAGTTCTGTTATGGATCACACATGCATTAAACGGCACATGCAATATAACCAACATTAATGATATAGGGGTTTCATAAAATGGTCACTGTTCGTTACTTCCTATTGTATAAGGTGGAGGTCTATGTGTGTATATCTATCCAAGTGGCGGATTTAGAGGGGGGGTACGGGGGAACGTGCACCCCCCCCCCCTTTTTTTGGGTCAAATTTCGATTTGTTAATGTAAAATTCGGCCAAAAAGTAATTAAAAGAAAATTTTTCCAATAACGCGGTCCCCCCCCCCCCCTTTTTTTTTTTTTTTCAAAATGCTGGATCCACCACTGTGTTCCTCCCCACCCCTGCCCTCTCCAGCGACAGATTTAGGGGGGGGGGGGGGCACAAAATATTGATTTTTTAATGTAAAACTCCCAAGCCTGGAGGGTCTGGTGGGAAATTTTACTATAGGGCACCCCCCCCCCCCCCTTTTTTTTTGTTGAAAATCCCTGGATCCGCCCCTGCTCTCTGTCTGATTTACAGGGCCTTACAGGCCGGTGTACAGGTTCTTCTGCCACGCGCCACCCGCCACCCGAGCTGTCCAGTTACCGCCCACCCTACCCCTACCCCCACCAGTTCCCTGCCGCTGGCCCCTCCAAGGCCAGGCCAGACTTCTCGGCACCTACCAGGCGCCGTTAGGTTATATTAAGGTGTTTCGCTTCATTGGCGGATTACGCGTTGTTACCACAGCCTACTTCTATTGTGCTCCCCGTCTACCGTGGTTTATATAAAATACAAGGTCTCTGGGGGCGGTATGCGAGGCCAGGTAGGGGGAGGAGGAGGAGGAGAGGTGGGGGGGGGGGGGGTTCTGGCCGACAATCTTCAGATTTCTAGTATAACATTTAAAAACCACCAACGCAACATCGGCCAGTTTCTGGCCGACAATCTTCAGATTTCTAGTTTAAATGGGCGTACGTACTAAATAGAAGGCCCCAAAGTGTTTTCCTTTAACTTAAAATACTGAAATTACCAAAATAATTAAATTTTTTTGCAAATGATCCGGCCCTTCTCTCTATCATATACCAGTAAATAGAAATAACAAGAACTTAAAAAAGATAATGCGAAAAGTGTTGGCACCCTGCTAAAGATGGAGATCTTGTTACTGGGCCCATTATAACTGTAGGGATCTCCACGTTGCTGTGTTACCTTGAACTGGACGAGGGCCGCATGTTGGACATCCTGAGTCCGGTCTACGCCACGTGCACCATCACCAGTCACAGCGGGCTCCAGGCCTTCACCACCGCCACCAAAACGGTATACCTCTATAACTGCTCTGAGGAGGTTTTATCATACGTCTACAGTAAAATTTAATATTAAAGATCCAGGGACACGATCTGAGCTACAGTACAAAAGCCAATATACTTGAAGAATGTTAAAAATGAGACGTTTTCATACAGGTAAGGGGTTACAGAGGTGCAGCCACGCGACAGGCTGCCACCTATTAGCACCTGTATATGGGTCAGCCAGGTGCCAATGCCAATACTCACACCCCTTCCACTGGCCATGTTGTGACGTCACAAGATGCCTTTGTGGTGTAGCATATTGTATATACATTATACACTTTTAAAAGGGTTTATTGCAATAATCTTAGGAGTTGAACCCGGTTTTCAGATAATTATATATATATATATAATTTGGGAAGTTCTTTCATTGCCTCTTGATTCCATGTTTGTAAAGTTCAATTTCTGTATTGTAATTAATCTCCCATTTTCTGCAGCCCTTTTGCAACTCTTCTTCGAAGAAAATCATTCCATAGTGTGCCTGCACCTACCCAATGATGGATTTAGAGGGGGGTGCCCCCTTCCCTTCGGAATATTAAAAAAAAAAGTATTCAGGGCGAAGTACTGTCTCAAATTGGTCGCACCCTTCCCTTCCCTATTCCCAGGATGGCATATTCACTTATCAGGTATCATAATATATCACCTTGCAGTCCCGTACTCAGCTTCTGATGTTGGTGGTGGGGAGGTTCCAGAAGTGGAACTTTTGCCTATATTTTCAATAATTTGAACTTGAAAAGGGGGATGGCGAGCATTAAAAAGTGGGACTTTCCAAAATTTTCCTACTGATTTTAGTTTAGTTTCCATTACATTTTGGAAGGGAAGGTAGAGCTTTTGGAAAATTCCTTTGTGGGGGGTTGGGCCGCCACCCCCGCCTCCCCCCTCTGGTTATGGGCCTGCCTTCAAGACAATGGTCTCTCCCTTACTCCCTCAGAAGTCCGGGGCGGCATAGTCACTCATTAGGTGTCATAATGACTCACCTTGGTCGCATCCTCCCCTTCCCTGGTTCCTCAGAAGTCTAAGGTGGCATATTCGCTCATCAGGTGTCATAATATCTCACCCTGGTCTCACCCTTAACTTCCCTATTCCCTCAGAAGTTCAGGGCGGTATTTTCGCCCATCAGGTGTCATCTCCAAGAATGAGAGGCTGTCCAATTAATACAAATATTTACTTGTCCTACATATATATCTAACACATACTCAGGAATCAAGTATAAATGACGCTGC
Organism: Lepidonotus clava; assembly: GCA_936440205.1. Classification (NCBI taxonomy): domain Eukaryota; kingdom Metazoa; phylum Annelida; class Polychaeta; order Phyllodocida; family Polynoidae; genus Lepidonotus; species Lepidonotus clava. The sequence goes on along the minus strand of OW387140.1, from coordinate 21,090,756 downwards.
ACACCCTCCCCCTCATAAAAAAAGATAATAATAAAAAAATAGAAAACGTCACATTTAACATTTATCATAATGGTGGATAATGGTGTACCCCAAACAATTAGATTGCATGAAATTAGACACCTGCATGTATATATACGTAGTTATAAATCTGTACATATATATATATATATACGATGACTTTCTTATAGTTTATTATAGTTTGTCCTACAACCCCCAAGATTCTGTGGAAGGAACTGGGTGACTACTACAACTCCTGTATAGATAGGCATCTTGATACGTCACTTCCGGCATGCTCACTATTTCTAGGTCATCAAGATCTATTGTTAGATTCCAGTCTTTTTCCGAGTATATCTTTGTTAGTCAGTGAGCTACACCTATATAAATCATAGAGATGTCTTCATATTTCTATGATAAGATATATTCTGTTGAGCAGTTAAGGACGTGTCAGTGGATCTTTAATAGAACACGTCTTCAAGTGCCTTAAGAATATTTTACCCACTGTTGTAAGGGGGAGCTTCTACATATATGTGTACTTTCCAGGTTAATAACAGTGACAGGATTTGATAATTACGATATGGCACACTGCAAATCCTTTACTAATATTTTTCTACAAAATGAAACGTTTAGATTCGAAATAATGTACATGTCTTATATAATGCCAGACTTTATTTTCGTACTATTAGTATAACCAGCAAGCATCTTTTGACTCATTAACTGTTTAGAAAGCCTAAATCTGACAAGTCAGCTTAAAGGTGTTGCTGATTGTTGTTGGCAGTGTCCTGCTCTAGCGGTGGCTATAGCTCAGGCCAAGATGCGCGGGGAGGCGTTTGACGGACGCTACTTCTCCTTCCCCGTGGTGGAGGTGGCCGACAGTCTGGGCACGACCACGGGCATCGTCAAGAGGGAGCTCTCCGCACTCAAGTGGAAGCAAACGGCTATCGGGGGTAGGTCCATCGCAAGAAGGGTTTCCCGTAAGAGTGTCTCCCACACCAAGGAGATAAAAACGTGGAAAAACAACCAGTTTTGTTCTTCGAGGCTGTAGCTTTCCTGACTATTGATATTCAAACATTTCCATACAGCATAGTAATTATTCTGTTTAGTCGCCATTTCAGTTCAGAGAACTTGTCGGGTTACGGATTTATGCCGAAGGAAAAAGATAAGGGCCCTCGATAGGAAACTAGTCCTTCATCTCATTCTTTCATTTTCAAGATGAAAATAAAAATCCCCCCTTAGAATTATGTTAATTTTGCATTGAATTTGAATGCGTGTATAGACCCGAGCACTTACTTCCGCCTCTTTAAAGAAAGACACCTCTCAATAGTAAGTAGTATGTCACAATAAAAAACATGACAAGGGACACGCTGATATGTGTTCTCTGCCCTTTTCCTGGAATACACAAATGGAAACAGTGATAAGAGAATTGCTATTAAAAGGATATAAGAAAAAAGAGACTACCGTTAAAATTTAACGTGTGGAATGTACATCAATCAGATTTTACAATGTTCTACTCCTTGCTGCCTTTAATCAGGCTACCAGCGCACCTCCCTGCTCATCGAGTACTCGGACCTGGCCTTCCACGTGCGGTCCCGGGGTAACCTGACCGACGAGGAGGTGGACCACCTGGTGGACCTGCTCCACGGCCGGATCGCCGCCCAGGAGCAGAACGAGCTGCAGCACCTGCACTACTTCTACAACGTCCTGCACAGGTGAGTCTCAATGGACGGCAGCTCCAATGGGTAAGGCTTGGTTTAATGGTGATCTGGGGTATTCCTGCTGCCGATGGAAGAACAGTGGACATTCGCACGATACACAGATGCCATTTGCCTTTTTTCCCCCGGATTTTCTAAATATTAATTTTGTTTTTAATAATATTTACAAAATGATTTATATGTACTTACTTTTGGTTAGAGAATATTAATGTTTTATGAGTGTACAGATAGCTTTCCAAGTATTCTTTCAACTTATAAACTAAAGAAACCTAAATTTAACTACTCTGCAAAACGAATATCTGTCCAAATGTGTGTGTTACTGAAGGCGTTTCCGAATGCAATGTCAATCTACAAACCTTACTCCAATTGACTGTTCTATACTTCCAGTGTGGCCCATAAGAATTACTACATGTGCGCCGATAAGGCTGATACAGACCGCAGTGACCGACTCAAGGCCACCATCAGACAGTACTTCGACTTTAACCAGGTGCACCTCCCCCAGGACAAGGCCTCGTCCATCCAGAACAGGATAGAACAGGTCAGTCAGTCCGCAGTGCACTTAAACAAGCATATCACTGTTCATATGTTTAAATTCAGGAATTTTAGTCTTAATATTCCAAGCTGAGATTTCATTACTCACTCATTACTCACCCAGCAGCATAGCCCTCAGTTCCTTTATTTTAGGCACCTAAGGTAGCATAATTTGTTGACAATAAATCAGGGATGTAAGTCAGGCTTGATGAAAAAGTCTGAAACCTTACAGTTAATGCCAAACTATATGATTATGAGTGTGCAAATCTCTGCTTGGAGTGGTTGCCTGTGCTTGGAGAGTGGAGAGTGGAGCATGTTCACAGTTAAGCGACCAAATGATAGAAGAATTGTAAAATATATTCATTCTCAATTCAAACAACATAATAAATGATAAAATTATAACCTATAAATCTTGCTCTTATAGGATTGTTTTTAATCAAAGAAATTTTAGGAGTCATACTTGGAATTGCATTAATATCAACCAATCAGAGGCCAGTATTTATTCACTGCTCAGAAATGTCTCAGACTATTCTGATAATCTGAACTTAGTCTGAAGAAAGTCTGAACTGGTTTTAATGTTTAGAAACTGTATTCAGGAGTGGATTATCAAGCACATTGCCACTGTCAAACATGTCTTTGGATACTATTGAGATTTTATCCAATGCTTTTGACCATATTTGATCAATTTTATGCCAGTTTCCTTCAGTCTAAAAAAATCTGAAATCAGACTAAAGTCTGAAAACTGACATCCCTGCGAGTCAAATGTCTTGTTAGTCAAATGCCCTTCGTGATGTAGATATCTTAGAATTCTCGTCGTACTAAGAGGGAAATTAAACTTTAACTAACTACTTTTTTCAATACTCTGTTGCTCAGCCTCTCGTCAGCGAGGACATGGTGTGTGCCGACGTCCGTCAGTTCGTCCACCTCTACTCCGCCGAACATGCGCTGACCGCCCGATGTATCACACGCATCTTCCACGGTATCGGCAGCCCCAACTTCCCGGCCGAGGTGTGGGGCCGCGTGCGGCGCTTCTGGAGGTGTCAACTGCAGGTGGACTTCAATACCTTACTGAGACTGGCCAAGAAAACACTGATCAGTCTCAAGTAAAATGAGGATAACAGCTCTAAGTTATAGAGGAATTACTGCCAAATATACAAAGTTTCCAACGAGTAGGGAATTCTATAGTATTGAAATGTATGAGGGTTGACTGCGATGGGTATAAATGTCATAAAAATGTGTGTGAGTAATAGTAACATTCATACTTCGTACTGAGATGACGGTCTTCCAAGATGTGATTCAATAGAAAATCTACATAATGGTGGTGTTTACCGAGTAGAAGTAACACATTTTGTTTTAAAAGAAGAAAAAAAAATTTGAAAATGAATTCGAAAATCGGATGCATAAAATTCAAGGAAAATAATTAGTAGTGGTGTAATGTTACTGTTGCACATGTTACTACTAGGGTACAAATAAATTTGGCTCGAAACGAACTTTCTCGACAAGATCCATTATCTATTCTTACGATTCTATTCACAAGAATTGGCACCATAGATTTCTAATGCATGTTATAATACTGGATGCTCAGAGAACTGTTCATTGCCATCCGTTGTCATAATTATTTCTGCCAACATCCACATCATATCATTGATCGTATGTGACTGAATGTTTGATCCATCATATTTTATGACAGAAATTCCATTTATTTTTCCGATTCCAATTTATTTATATTTCACTGATGTATGACAGGACTGGTTCCAAAGTACACAATAGCTTCATATAAAATATAAGAAAACAATACGTGGCTTTGTTGATTTTGTATTCAAATATAGTCTGAAGATCTTGTGGCCAAGGAGTGCAGAAAACACGATACAAATCCATATTTCTCTGTTTAAATACATGTTTTATTGCCTAGAAAGGGTTGGACTGCAAAATTTACCATAATCCATACTTTTGAGAAATATATTTGTTTTTTAAGCGTTAAACTTGTCTGCATAAATATTTCAAAGTAACTTAAAGTTTCGCTGTTTTCGAAAAATTGAATCAATAGAGTATGAATAAACAACATCGCCACGGTGCGTCACGCCGTCATTCGGTTAACGATAATACCAAGGTTTGGTACAGATGCAATAATGGGATGTTTATTTGTTCTTCGTTTCTATCACTTCATGTCCCGACCAAGCACCATCTGAGAATTCACCTTGCTGCACGTAATTCATGGGTATTAAGTGGCCGTCTCAAATTTAAAAGAAGCTCTGCATGATCCTCGCGCAACAAATAGTACAAAAATAATTTGTGTATAAAATAGTTCCAAATAATGTTATAGAATGCAAAACGGTAACATAATATGTCGACAATAAAGAGTAAATCCCAAACAAAACTTCATCGGGAATACCAGAGGGACAACGGCCAAGGGAAATAGTAAACATATTTCTATCTCGGGGACAAAACAAGGGATTTGACCCAAAAAACAAACTTAATTCTAAAGCTTCTGAATTTCTTGAGCATACCCTCTTTTTTGTTTGGATTAGAATTTACCAATTCGTTTTCTTCGAGACTTCCTGCAACTTCTCTTTAATTGAACACATTCAAATCTAATCAAATAGAAATATGGCAAATTTTCTGTAGCAGAGTGAACACACGGAATTTGTAAGTGCAATGTGAATGATTAACCTTTAATCCTCATGCCATATCAGGGTTCCCACGCATTTTTGAAAATCAATTTAAGACCCAAGATTCAGAAAATTTAAGGCCTATGGACCATGAGCGAAGACAATATATATATATTGTATGAATTGAATTTAAAGTTGAGTACTCATTTGAAAGTAGGATTTAGAATTTTGATGATTACTTCATTTAAACTTCTCAGAAAATCTCAATTCAAGACTTTTTAAGATCTCTACCTACAAAACTGTCAAATTTAAGACCTTTTTAAGGCCTTAAATTTGAGAAAATCAATTCAAGACCCTTTAAGACCTGCGTGGGAACACTGCCTATATTACCGATATTTTTAAATGAGCAGCCTCATTCAGTGACAGATTTGAAACATTGGAGTGTTAAATAAGTATACCTGGCACCTATTTTCTATATTTTCAAAAGTGCTACAAGTACAAGTGAGCTGGGATGAATATGAAGCTGACGAAATATATGTATTGTACAATTCGAGATGAAACGAATAGGGACCACAGCTCACTTACCCAACTATCTGTTCATCATGACCATGTGTACCAACAATGAGAGATTACTACCGGTAACGTCCTTCGTATGGTTAAAGAAGGACTTCTTGATTATTATAAGTACAATATTAAAAAAAAAAAATCCGTAGAAACGGATTTGCATTAGGTAAATAAATCTTTCATGCACATAGGGAAGGATATCGTTGGTATTAGACTAGGGATTCACACAAGCCCGTTACGCTCAGGGGTAGCAAGAAGATCCTACAAAATGGTGTATGAGCAACTCGCGCTCCTTGCTTCTGAAATTTTAGTAGCTACCACAAGAATCTGGGACTCGCACTAGTTTCTGAAACCATCAAAGTGCATCTATTTTTTTCTGGATGACAAACTTTAGTACCTAACGGAAAAATTAATGACAATTACCACTGCATTGGTTATACGCAGGCACATGGTCCATTGTAAATTCGACCACAGGTTCCTACTGCGTAACTCCTCATGTGGAAATGTGGAAGTTCCCCAAAACGCCTGCTAATCGATATACAAAAACAGCAACCACGGCAGTTAGTTTAACCTCCGTCAAGACTAGATCATGAACATCCCAAACATGCTATCTTTGTCAATACAGACAGCCAATGCGTTCTGAATGTATGGGCCCTTTTGAAATATACTTTTGCTATGCTTGACTGTTGACATCACAGTTTGAACACGTATCAGCATCCCGGTGACTTGCCGAGTTCTACCAATCCCATAGTATCACAGTATGTGACTTTGCCTCACACACTATCGTCTCCTTGAAGCTTCACTCATATCACAAGACAGAGGCGGACCACCTTGGTATCTATCTTGGCGGCCAGGTTCTCCATTTTAGTAAGGCGGACGGTGTGAGCGTTACCAGCGTTAAACACTCGGTACAGGTGGTAGTTCTCTTCCTTGCCGTAGGCGCACTTCACCTCGGCCCCCGATATGGGGAAGAAGGCCTTCTTGTCGGAGCGAGTGGCCTTCACTTCCACGAAAACTTGGCGGGTGGTCTCCGTTTCCGAATCGTAGTAGTGCACCTCGCAGTCGTAGGGCAGGGCCGATTCACGCACCTCGTTCACCCACTTCACGAAGAACACCTGAAGAAAGCAACATTTTGTTGGCATTTGTAGGGGTTTTCTTAGATTGTCCATCTCTTATTACTTGAATCGAATACTTGTTGGCATTTGTAGGGTTCGCAAAAGGTTATAAGAGATACTCGAGATTTTAACAGATTTTATAAGGTTGCTGGACTTTTTGTTATCAGGTATATGGAATTTATATCGTCAGTAGTTCCGTACCACTGCTCCGTCAAAAGATTATCCCAATCTTTGCAAATCAAACGGCTGTAGCGGAGAGGACTTTGAAATCTCTTATGATACATATAAATATTGAGCTTATCATGTGATAGCATGTCTATCTCTAGGGACATCATTTTGGGACAGCCTTAGACCCCCACTGAGATATCTCCTTAGTGACCTACCTGGGAGTCCGGGTTGTCCTTGAGGCTGAGCAGGTAGTTGTAGACGAGCTGCTCCCCCCAGCGTCCTACCATCACCTCGCCCGAACTCTCCTCCAGGGTCAGGTCCGTCGGCAGCTTACTCAGGCCGCACTGGATGTCCTCCAGCCCCTCCTCCTCCACCGCCTGGTCCGCCCACGCCGGCATGTCTGAGGGGCAAGAATATGGCGCAAAGTTGCTATCTTATTTGTTCTCAGTTTTCGTAGTCTTGTGTAAGGAAAGCAGAAATTAATGTAAAATTTGGTGTTACAGCAACATTCCTTTTAGTAGATATACGGTACGCAGGGTGCCCACGCAGGAATTTCAGGGTCTTATTTTGATTTTGCCATTTATAAGGCTATTAGATAAGAAAGGTCTTTATTTTGAAAAGGTCAAAAAATGTTCCTAGTAACGTGTTGAAGAGGTCTTATTTTTCTACCCGGCAAGGTACCGTATTAACTATTATAAAAGTCTTATTCAAGTCTTATTTTGATTTCTGAAAAAGTGTCGGCACCCTGTATACTATTTTCTTTCTTTCCTATCTAGTGTGAATTCATTATTGGTAGGAGTGTCAATTCCATCAACTACGTTGACACACACCTTCACTGAGCTGCATGCTAGAGGAATCCTATACTCACCAAACCAGAGGTGTTCACGGTCGGAGACGCTGCCCACGCTGGCCCCACTCTCCAGCCGAACTCGTTTCTGCCCCGCGCGGGGAGTACCTGGGGTGGAGGGCGTCTTGAAGGTGGCGTTCCCGTCACCACCGGCTGGGTGCGCTGAAACGTGAGAAGAGGCAACGACTAGGGTCATCGAGGGGATCTTGGATTTCGTCTTGATGTATTGTTTAGATAAAAACTATTTGAGCTTAAAGGTTTTGCAATTGCTTTTTAGAATATCATATTTTGATGAAGCCTAATCTATGTCCCTGACATCCCGAAATTCAAGATCAGGATACTGAAAACAAAATTACTACATGTATGTCTTTTACGAATAGTCAAATTTCCCTCACAGAGAAATCTCAGTTCTCCCTGTTAATTAATACAAACATGACAGTCGAGTGCTAAGGTATTTCACCTTGATTTGGCGTGGCGGTGACATCCGTTTCCATCTTCTCCACGCTGCCTCCGTCTTCCCCAGTCTCTGACTCACTGCCTTCTGCCCGACTCTCGCTCTGTGAAGGGACGGGACCTCTGCTCCCATCTCCTCTCTGACTAGTGCTCTCCTCTATATCAGCCCTCTGCCCAAGGCCACTCCCTTGGTGGCCTGAAGAGCCGCCCTGACCTGACCTGGACCCTCCTATGGGGTGTGAGCCCGACGTCGACCCGTGCCCTGTCGTTGAGTGCTGCCCTATGGACCCAGTAGGTGAACTGCGCCCGGTGGCCAAGCCCTGCACAGAGGCCGGTCTCCCCGACGGGTGTTGTCCAGATACAGACGGGTGTCCAGAGGTTGAGTCGCCCGAGTGGCTGGCCCGGTCGGCGGTATCCTGGCCGTCACGGGCAGGCAGGTTGGACCGGGCTGGTCTCAGGCCTTGGGGTACCTGGCTGTGGTCTGGGCGTGAGGGGGGCGCGGGCGGAGGCCACATGGTGGACCCAGGAGGTCGTGATCCTCCCGGCGCTAAAGGCACAGACAATTCCTTTTTTAATAACATGGTATAAAAATCACCAAGTAGAAAAGGCAAGAACAAAATGACGAATCTTGTAAATACTGTACTCTAAAGACATAACGTAAATCGAGAACTTTTTTTGCAATTAAAGAAATGGGAGATGGCTATAGCACTTATCAAACAGAGAACATATGTTTATACAAATAATTAAACCAAAGTCTAGAGTACTTTCTGTGTCAACTTTCTATAAACTCTTAATTTATGACAAGTAATGTGCCTCGGGTGATACCAAGTCACTTACCTCTTGGTCTGTCAGCAGCTTCTGGGTTGGAGCGTGGTGGCCAGGACATGAGGCCCTCCCCTGTGGGGGTCGGGGGTCGCGACCCGCCCTGCTGCGGGGTCTCTGGTCGGGGCGGTGGTGGGGTGGGTTTCGGGGGAGGCGGAGGTGGGGGCTGGAGTACCGGGGGAGGTGGGAGCTGCCAGGGTTCCTCGCCATCTGGAAGTTTTCCAATGTCGCGGTTCCTCATCAACTCTTGCAGTTCTGGTGAGGCATCTCGCACTAAGGGCATGATGTCGATCAACACAGACCTGGAACCAGAAGACAACACGATATAAAGTATCGGAACCAAGGAAGTTATTATACTGGCTGCTTCAACATGAAGGGATGTCAATGGTTGTTGGGGTTGTCAATGAGAGATGATACTTTGCGGTTCCTAATATGAGTATCTCATATTTATTATCCCGAGGTGCTGGGGCATTTTCAGAATGCGATGGATGAAGGTTACATTTAATTTTGTAGGCACTTTCAACAACTATATTGAAACGAAACTCAGCTTCAGTACAAAGAAAAGTAAAGAAAGGAAAATGTGTAGTGGTGAGGAGGGGGGCTAGGAGCAACGAGTGCCCCGGGGCTCAATTCATTGAAATTTAACCCGTTTATTCTGGTATCATTAAAACAATTAAGAAACATGGGGGAAATTTCTAAACAATATAGGGAAAAAATTAATGGGGCTAGCTAAACAAGAAGGGAAATATAGGCCCGAATGGGACACTGTTATCGCCTATAATCAGAATGGTCCTTAGGGACACTGTTCTTTCCAGGACGGTTGCTTTGGTCCTTACTTAATCTCTTTCATGCAGCCGTCATCGCCCCGGCTGAAGTAGTGGGCGAGCTCCTTGTTGATGTCGTGGAGGTTGGCCGTGCTGTCCTTGTGGATGTAGAAGGTGAACTCGTCCTCGTCGTCCTTTAGTTTACACAGCTCGCTGAGGTAGACCACCACGTCCGGCAGGGGTTTCAGGTGGTACACCACCTCCAGCCGAGCCACCTGGGAGCGAAAGGGGTATTGGTTATAGAGACTATATAGCTTGAAAAGGCAAACAACCACCTCTGACCGTTGCCAATTGGGGGCAAAGGGGCAATAATTATATTAAAAGGGAGTAAGTGTAGTGCAAAGGAAGATGTCCGAGCAATTTAGATACAAAAGAATACATTCGTTTAAGTCTGCAAACTTATATACTGTAAGATAATCAACCACGAATGTGAATTTAATAAGTCAGGATATATAAAAAAAATACCTGATATTATAAACTATGGAAACAAGGTCACAGGTGGAATTATGGAAGAAAAGTATCGCTTAGAAAACCGAAAGAGCTCCGGCTTATTCGAATTCTTTTTCTATATATGAAAGTAATTGTTGATGAAATATGGGAATATGAATACGAATTATCGAGCGAATTATCCATCGAATTAAACAACAAGGACACAGGTTGAGGTATGAGAGAAAAATATCGGTTACAAAACCGAAAATACCCGGGTTATTCGTCTTCTTTTTCTATATATGAAAGGAATGCTTGAATGATGAGATATGGGGATATGAATACGAATTATCGAGCGAATTATCGATTGATTTTAAACAAGAAGATGCACATGCCAGCGCGAGTGAAGCCGGCCCGCCATTTTCCTCTATTATCGTTCACCTACACGCGGAGACCACCAACCTTTTCTTCGATGCCGATCGAATATATCGACCTAATTCTTCACGATATATCGACCCAGACCAGCTCCTGATATTAGTAATCCATAAGAGATACTCCATATTGCTTGACGATGCCGATTTAAGGCATTAGAGGCGGTTATTCGCGGAGGACAGCTACACGTGTCCTCACCGGGTCGCGCCATCTTGGGCGTCTGATGCAATGCGCTGTGGTTTGACAAGTCTGACTGCGCGAGATGCGCTTCGCCCGGAAGGAATTGCGCATGAAACATAGTCCGGACAAAAACGCGATTTTCTGGGTTTATATCGATATAAAGCCACATCGGCATCATCATTTTATCCATAGCCACATCACATCGGCATCATCAATAAAAGATCGACATAGACCTATATGGCGCGTTAAGTCGACCGAAACGCGCGGGTAATATGCGAAATAGGCGAGCATTCCCGGCTGACTTTCCGATCGGAAACCGGGGGCCGCCATCTTCGCCGTCATCACCCTAATTAACATAATCACACTACACTGCAATCCGGGATGCTAGGCTTTTCAATGCTGAGGCGTCGAGTCGATGTTATACAGTTTGAGCGCTTTACTCTCCGACCCGATGTGGGCTAATGCTTTTTCAATGGTCAATTTCTGGTATAGACTTCTCATAGAGCTATCATTGGGACCGGAAGCAGGTCGAAATTTGCTATCTTGTAGCCGCTGGTGCTGGTATCGTTCAATGGCGTTTCCCGCCTTTTTGACCAAGTCAGTATACCCGGGCGAGATTCGATTTGATCGATCATATTTCGAAGACGACTTGATAATACAGCGAGCCCGGGTAAAAAGATGCACACGCGATGCATAGGCGAGCAAACTCGACCGACTTACGAGTGACAACACGGGGCCCCGCCATGCTCGCCGTCTTCACGCTCATTAACATAATTTATTCCACACTACTAACACTACACTGCAATCCAGGACGCTAGGCTTTTCAATGCTGATGCGTTGATGTCATACAGTTTGACCGCTGTCATTCTCCATCAAGATTTCGGCTAATGCTTTGTCAATGGTCAATTTCTGGTATAGACATTACATAGGGAATGTACTGTAAACCGGAAGCAGGTCAAAATTTGCGATCTTGTTTCCGCTGGTGGCGGTATAGGCCAATGGCGTTTCCCACCTAAATGACCAAGACAACACTCCGGGTTTGACCGGAGACGACGGCAGCGACCGCGATGCCGGAGAAAAGGCTATGTTAAACCTACAATCTTCACTGCATATTTGGTATGCATCTGCCAACACCTTCAAAATCTGAATCTGATACCAGCGTTATATATGTCTATGGCGACCTCAGCCTAAATGACCAGCATATCACTCTGGGTTTGACCGGAGACAACAGCATCGAGACAGCGATGCTGGAGAATAAGCAGAGAAGGTTTACTTTGTTGTACTGAGGCAGATGTATACGCTGTTTGGTGCCGTGAGAAGGAGGGCTCTGATTGGCTAGCACTGTTGCCTCCCTGAAGTTGGCTTTGACGAAGACAGCCTGAGGGAGACAGGCAGTAGAACAACGGCCCATCTGCATGAGGCAGAGGGCTCTGATTGGCTAGCACTGTTGCCTCCCTGAAGTAGGCTTTGGCAAAGACAGCCTGAAGGAGGCAAGCAGTTGAACATTGGCCCCTCTGTTCTCCAAATGACCATATATGGACATGTGTCAATCTCCTAGCTGATGACTTGGCGACCTAGATATCATAGAAAGGCTATGTTAAACCTACACTCTTCACCGTATATTTGGTTGGAGATTGCCAACAGGTCCAAAATCTGAATCTGGTACCGGCGTTTTCCACTATAGGTCTATGGTGACCTCAGCCTAAATGACCAACACATCACTCCGGGCTTGACCGGAGGCGACGGCATCGAGACAGCGATGCCGGAGAATAATATTATATAGGCATATGTTTGTCGAAAATCATGTAGGTGTTCGAGTGAACGAAAAACAGAAAGAAATCCCAAAATGTACATCCCAAGACATAGTGGGAGAAGCGTTAATCATGGTGATCACTTCAATAGGTAACTACACTACCTATTGATATATGCCTTATGATAAAATAATTGAACGGGTGTACCTGCACAAACTTGATGTTGACAAGGCGGTCGCGGATGTTGCGGAGCTCTTCATAGACATCTGGGAACTCCATACAGAGGAGGTTCTGAATGTAGGGTAGGACAGACGCGATGTAGCGGTGTACAGAGGGGCACACCTGGAAGGACTCGGTCACGTACTTGGACGTGAGCACACTACTTATGGTCTCCATGCCACACGCGTCGTAGAAGGCCAACACGTGGCCGGGGTCGTAGGCCACGGTCGGACCTGAAATAATAGTAATTAGTGTCAAGTGACTAATGAGGAACACATCGCTTTTTCGTCCAGTCTTTCAATCCCTACATTGTTGTACCAAAGTAAATATCCTATTTATCTGGCTTCCAGGATTTTAGTAGGTAAATAAGCACCATATATAAAGGAAATTGTCTTAAAATTATGAATTCCGTCTTTTTCTAATTAACTGCTCACGAAACGAATTCCCAGAAAAGTAGAAAAGCATAAAACTACAAATTTTAAAACACAACGATTAAATGCATGATCCTTAAAAACCTCAATATTTGTGAATATCACGTCTTAATATTGATTTTGAAAAGAACATCAACAAGTAAGACAAATATACCGCAAAACACAATTCTTTGTACTTGGTCTACAGAGAATTAAGAGAAAACATTGCCTAAAGATGTAAACCCGACCTACCTCTTCGGCCCATGCCCCTGGTCCTTTGTTTAAAGGCCTGTACTTTATCCTCAGACGCAATGATGTGGACGCCCTCTTTCTTGGCGAAGAGCCTTTCCGTCTGTTTGTCGTCAGGTATAAGTGGATGGTCACTCAGAGTCACCCACTTATTGCCTTTGGTGGGGAAGACAGCGGTGGGCTTGAGTTTACTCAGGGCTTTCTGCACCTCAAACGGCACGACTTGGTCGAGTGGCCCAACGGGCATGTGGGACTCCAACTCGGCCCCAATGAGAGAGAAAAGCTGGAAAGAGGGATAAGTTATAGTCTGACGTATGTTTTCTAGTCACCTGATTAAACAGATGACGGCACTGACAAATTATTAATCTAGTTCCAGTATAACGATTATACTTGGACGTTAAGGTACTCTCAGGCGCGGCTGATTGAATATTTTCTAAAAACAATATTACATCCTTAATTAAAGAATATTGAATCTTAATCTTTGTTTTCATATGCACAAGACGTTGCCAGATAAAACTCTTGCAGAGGAAAAAAAGTTTTTCATATACATGAACCATGCATCTGAATTTGCGATTAGACATGATAACATATTCAAGAGTAAATTTCCCTTTAAAATAAAAGAATAAATTACCTGCAGCACGTCAGACAAGACTTGGTGGACCGGGAATCGGTTGGCGAGGGTGATGACGAGGTCACAGTACTCGGTCAGTGTGGGTTTGGCAGCGACCCGCGCACTACGTAACATCAGGTCCTCCTGGTCACGGTACCACGTCTTCAGACTTGGCTTCACCAGGTCGGTCTGGCCTTGGTCCTACAAATACATTAGTCACAGAAATTCTCTTAGGAAAGGTGCCAAATTGGTAGCATGTCATAGAGAATCATGTATCAATCCATTTGAAAATTTACCATGCATTATCTACTGATTTTTTCAGTCTCATAATATTGTGTTGGATTCAAACAAAGCAATTGTTGTTACTGTGTAGATACTTAATGGGAAGACATTACTCACCAACAGAATTTGGAGGTACTTGGAATAAAGCCCAATGGGGTCAGTCCATCGCACTTCTTGGCGACTCATCATCTTGCCCTCGATGGGGATCTGCGGATCCTGCAGCTGTGAGGTGTCTACCTGGGGTACAAATATCACAGGGTGGCTGTGGAACAAGTCCTGCAGGTCTTTGGGAGGGAGCTGCTCGTGTAGGAATGTATACACGGCTTTGATGTGAGCCAGTGAAGTGAGAAGCTCGCTCGGCGTACCGATGGCCTTCCGCACGCTCCACGTCACGAGTAGCTCGATGAGCAGGTGGGGGGTGAGTGTGGTGCGCACCCCCAGGAACTCACAGAGCGTGTTGCGGGGTTGTTTGAAGGTGTGCAGGTAGGGCACGTGGTGGTCCAGCAGCCGCTCCGTCATCATAGTCTGAAGGAACAGGTCGCTACCTTTGTGCTCACTCTGCTTATTGGTTGCTACGGCTCTACCGGTGGGGTGAACGGATCGGACAACCTGCACGGACGGCAGCCAGCCCAACTCCCGCAGCATCATGCCGAATGTTGTCTCTACCTCCTTAAGCACCTGGCCTGACGCAGTCTTCAACTTGGTCGTCGTGCAGCTGGCAAAGCGCGTTTCCCAGTAGGAGTCGATGATGTCGAACAAAACCTACAAACAGAAAGCCGTTCATTTGCACATTGCCTAAAGTTAAAATGAAGTGTAAGATCTCTCGTTATGCATAATCCGAAAACGCCCAGTAAAAATAGTTAGATACAGTTTTAGACAGTTGATGGGAATCTCATTTTCTCTTTACATAAGCAAGGGATATATTCAAGGTCGACAGGTATTCCGAAAGCGGGTACCTTTCGGTTTTATCGGATTTAGGAAAAAGTGAATATTTTCCAGTATCACAAAAGATGGAGGGGAGAATAAACTCTTGTGTTATCTTAAAGTTTAACTTCTTAGATGGTGAAAAGATTCTTTGGTAAGGACAAGAGCTACAGAATGTCCATACCTGCATCTGCCTGTGGTAGTCCTGTTGGTGGGAGTTCTCGGTGACGAGCGCCATAAACTGTGGACAGTCACAGTCTATCAATTCAAAGTCGTTTTCCGTTGGAGGCAGACAGTGGACGTGTCTTGACCAGAGAGACTGATCCTACACCGGACCGTGAGAAAAGGAAAGACAGTTAATGTGATCAATTCGTAAGAGTAAACATTTCCGGTACTTTATTGTAAATGTACGTACATGTATATCGATACGTTTCTCTCCCTAAAAACCTTCTCCAGCAAAATAAGAACCACCAACAGTTTTTCGTGAAAAGCATTACTTCTGACTATCAAACTTGGTTTTATTCCCACTTAATTTAAGAAATTGTTTAGTGACAACTTCGAAAGAACATGTCCTTTTAATAACTATTTCCATTTGTTCAGTTATGGACGGCTATATATAAACGTGAGCATTTCAGTCTATTCAAATCCGCTAAATCACAAAACTAAATTAAATATAAGCAAAATCGCATTAATTAACATGTTAAGTATCAAAACTACACTTCAACGTAATCTTAATCGAACACGAATATCGGTGATGTATTGCGAACGTGAGTATGGCTGATTATTTCTTAATTCTCGTGATTACATTTTAATAATTTGGTTTTCGTTGTTGGTTAACAGAAACGGAATCAATGTGTTACCTTTCATTGGGTATGCTAATCATAATGATGTTGTTAGCAGCAAGAATATAGCAGATAGATTAACAACTTAGATTGCGTTCCTTTGTTAACCTCCATGCCAATTGCCATCGACTAAAACGTGCAGCTAGGGTAAATATTATTTCAAATTAACTTTTTGTTGTTGCTATATACCACTGACGAAAACACTTGAAATTACGTATCTTACGACACATCTGTAATAATATAACATTAGAAAAAAACAGGTGCAATTTCTTTTTCAAAATCCTAAACGGCCAAAACTTACCATTTGACATCGCTGATACTACATCAGAAGAGGTAAATTTTCGATAAAATTAATGAAGACAACAAAGCAAAGAGCACGATTTCCTTTCAGTACTAAGTCTTAAACTGATCCTCCAACGAAAACCGACGTGTTAGAGAACATTTGGTTTATCATTTATGGAACATGATATCTGCCATCCAATCCATTATTATCTTCCACATAAACAACCTAAATCATACTCATGTACTCACAATATCTTGTCGGGTCACCTTGACGTGTTCCTCTTTCATAGCAATGTTATCGTACACCCCAAGCGCAGCTAAAAAGTTGTGCCAAGACTGAACCCCGAGGCTGGTCTCTGTTCGTACTAGGTACACGGGATCGACGAGCACCCAGTCGTAGCCTAGAGGACACACGTAAATGTCAAGGGGTAAAGAACCTTTCGAAAATAGAGGTCTGCTTTAGAAATAAGATTACATAGGGTGTCATTGATACCAAAAAGATTAATTAACATTTAGATTGCAATATTGAGACAGTAAAGTAATGACGGATTAAATACCCCTCGAGCAGTGCACATAATGATATAAAGATTCATACTTCAACTTTAACCGAAAAAAAACCAACAGGTCAGGATAGATAGGAAGGCTTTGGTGACTTTACTTCAAATGCCTGAGAAACGAGTATTACTTTTACTGAGATTTTAAAAATTAATTAAATTATATTCTCAAGAAAATTATCTTGATTTTGTTTGTTTGATATTATTTTATTCTGGAAAATTCATACTGCCCTTTAATTTTCTCATAAACTGGGATGGATTTACTGCCGTCATATCTAATCTTGCTAGTTTGCACTACACACCAGGTGGTAGCACTGGCTAAGTGACCCGAATACCGCTCACCTGGGAGCTGCTCCTTGAGGGTGAGCTGGTTGCCGTAGACCGGCGGGAAGTGGACCGGCTCCTTGTTGGGGCGCTTCAGCCCGTGGTTGGTGAGGATAATGGCCACCTCACGTAGCTCGTCCAGCGATACCAGGTTCGGCTGGCGGTCTAACTCCTCTTTGATGTACACAAAGTAGGCTGTCAGCAAACCTTGAGGCTTGGCCTGCAAACGGTAGATGTTTGAGTTGTAAGATGCGATAGTTGTTTTGTGTCCTGAAGTCAATCCTTTCTCGGCAACAAAAAAACATGTCCATGGACAAAAGAGAGCCATTGTTTCTTCAATATTGTGAACTTCGGATGCATATACTGAATACTGTCAATATGCTCCAGACAGCATTGTCATTAGATATCGTGTCTAAAGCTAATATTAATATGGTTTCTTACCCATTAAATTACAATAAACCATATCAAAATCTGACAGACCACGCCATGCAAATCTATTCACATTCATTGAAAACTAGTTTTTTAAAAAAAGAAAGTGCTAACTAAAGGTGGTTACCATGATGTGTGGGGCCTTGAGGGCGGGCAGGATGTGGTGGTGGATGATATCGGCCGGCTGCAGGCGGCGAACACCCAGCATCTCCAGCAGGCGCCAGGCCTGGGGACGGGCGGCCTCGTCCAGCTGGATGAACAGGGCAGAGTCCACCGTGTTCAGGTCCTTCTCAAGGTACTGAAGCATGTCTACAAACAGAGATACGAACAAGAAAGAAATGTTATTTAACCAAACTGAAGAAAACTTATGAGCAATTCCTCATGTATAGAAACTTAGAGTACCTATAAAAGTATGTCGTTCTCCTACATATTAAGGGAAAAGATACAGGTGATTATCGTAGTTTAATAGAGAGACTGAGGAAATACAATGGCCTCTGATCCCAGCTGCTTCTCATAATTGTTACCTTTTGGCGGAGATTTTTTAGAATTGGCAGAGCACAGATCATAAATCTGGTAGGCTCTTTTGGTACGATGGTTTCTAAGTGTTGTATCCATCGTTCTCTTGGAAATCTTTTTGAATTTAGCCATCACCAGAAAACCATGTATATTCTGTAAACGTATACCTAAAAGACATAATTTGGTTACCTTGGTTACTCTCAGCCTCTTCCGTCTCCTCAGCGCCGAGTGGGAAGAAGACGGCGTTGTCCTTCAGACAGGTGACGTCGCCGTTACTCAGCGGTACGATCTGCAGAGCCTGGATCTGCTCCAGCACATTTTTGTCCACGTTCAGTTCATCCACGCTTCTGAAGACGGCCGCGAACCACTTGGCTATCCTCTGGATCCATTGCGGCTTTTCTGGAATTTAAGTATTATCATTATAACGTTTGTTTAAGCCAACATAAAAGATTGCGTTCATGCAACATCAATTAAAACAATCTTGAATTATTTTAATGATTTTGTTTCACGTCTATAAGTTGTCATTTTATTTTATTGGCCATGAACAAAATCTATATTAATGACTTTAGTTTACAAATCTACAGTACACACAATGCTAGACTGACAGTTTCGATCAGTTTATACAAATATTTCTTTGAAGTGAAGGCCATCTAAAATTCAAATACAAATAGGGTTAGAAGCTAGAATGTTTCTAAATATTTCATTATACATATTTCGAAGAAAAAAGTGAGGTACAACATGTTATGGTTTATAGGCCACTGATACAGCTTGAGACTGAAATAACCTATAGAGATATTCCTATACATATTGATAGTTGTGTAGGATCTGTGAACAGGCTTGGTTGATCACCCCTCACCTTGCTGGGAGATTTCGGCAACCTGGTGAGCGAGGGCACGTCCGATCTGAACCAGGTGGGCCGTGGTGACCACCTGCACGCCCAGCCCGCTGAGCAGGGACGGGTTGACCCGCGCTGCCACTTCCCGATGCAGGTAACTCAGGCCCAGCTGACTCTGAAAACAGAAAAGGGGGATGCTTATGTGCACACTGCCAACCAAGCCGTGTATATTTCCTGATTAGGAGCCTTCCATTAAGGCTTTCATTATGTACTCATCACTTTGGTCTGAGCTTTTTAAAAATGTGCGTACGTACTTAATGGAATGCCCCTTAGTTTTAGATTAGATTTACAATAATTAACTACACCTACATTGCTCTTGTATTAGTCAAATCTCTTCCCCATCCCCCCCTCCCGGCGCGGATAACAATTTCTGTGTACTTACTTACGCCGGCTAAAATTGGCATACTTTACGAGGTGTACTTCACCATAGACATATATGTATGTATGTCTATGACTTCACCAAGTTTAGAACTTTACAAATCTGCAGTATGTGTGGCGTGTATATATCCCATTGCAGGGATTGAGTTACTTTACAATGATGGTGACCACAGATACTTGCAGTAGTTGTGGTGTGACTATGTCCCACTCTAGGGTTAGAGTTACTTTACAATGATGGTAACCACACTAACCTGCAGTAGTTCTGGTGTGACTATATCCTGGAGCAAGGTGTCGGTAGACAGGATGAGTTGAGATGGCAGACACCAGGCTGGTACCTGTCCTGTAGGGGCATCGGCCGGCAGGCAGGGCTCCGACCGGAGGCGCTGCAGGATCTGGGAGGCTACAGGGCGGAAAAAGTCCAGGATCTCATCCTCCAGGGGGATGAACTTGATGAACAGACACACGGCTTCCACCATGGAGAAGTTGCGTTGTTCCTGCAAGAGAATGGGAACTGTAATGTGTGTGTCTGCTTAGTGTTTAAGAACTTTGTTATTCTATCATCTGAATATTGCAATTTTGAAGCAAAGTTTGTAAAGCAATGTTCGTAGTTTAGGTTTGATAAGGGATTGTTTAGTGCTATATGGACCCTAGCGACCTGGATCTGTCTGCAATTAGCGTCTAAGTTAATAGTTCTTTTTTTTATGTTTCACTAATTTTCTGACACTCCTCTACATAAACTATATCTTATGTGTCACAATCACCTTGAATGCTTTGAGTGCAGCGACGAAGAGGGAGTTGATTTCACTCTGCAACCACTGGTTCCACATACTGTCTCTGTCCACATCTTCTCGGGACGAAGGCACGTCAAAGTCACCTGCAAGAAGCAACAATTAGTGCAACCAAAAATGGCAAATGAATAGCATAAACTTATTTAGAATTTGTAACATGTTGTTAATCTTGTCCAAAGCGTTTCCATCTCGCATAGGAAAAACAGGGGTATAATAATTAAAGAATGTCATTTTGACAACCATTTCACATAAAAAAAAACAAAAAAACTGAGATCCAATAATATTGGTTGAAGACTCTTCTGGAGACAATAGCAAGTCACTGTACTCGGAGAGAAGAAAGTGAGCCCCTTACCCTGTATGATGAATCGGAAGCCGTAGCTGCGAAGTGGCAGGAAGGCGAAGACGGGTTGTTTGGGGGCAAGAGTCTGCGAGTCATCTACCTCGTGCAGGGGGAAGGCAAGCGCGATCTCCGTGGACTCCACCTCCACGCCAGACTTAGCCTATTCAAATGTAATACACAGATGGGTACATCTAATTATTTAATTTATCCACGAACAACCGGACTATAAACATGCAATGCAATTTGCCAAGTAAGCATTTAAACACATTGCTGCTTTTTGCTTCATTACGATTCATTTTTTTTCACATTTCTTTTTACAAGGTCCTCTCCTTTCCCCAAAGGAATTATATCTTGACCAGTGGACACCAGCTGCTATTGATAAACTTTCTCAACTACGAGTATTTAACATGCATGTCTTTTTTGAGACACTTATGTAAGTGTGCGAAATACCTTTATTCTCTCTCTTTACTCTAAGTCTTACCTGGGATGAGATGTGGGAGGCGTCGAGTGTTTTCTTCACCACCAACCAGCGGTCTGTCTTAGTGGTCTGTCGGTCCGACCCCGTCATGTGGCGGATCTCCACTATACTGTTCCCCACGTCCCGCCGCTCCATCTTGGCCTTGTACTCGCCGATCTGCAGGGTCATACAGAACTCTTAAGTCCGACGGGCATGAGTACGTTTCCAAGTATACACATTTGAATGAACACCATACAAATCATGAACAGGTGTATAAAATGACTTCCCTTTATAAGGAATATATAGTTATAGCTGAGTTTAAACTCAAGTAGACTGGAACTTCTCTCAGATGTTCATAGACTTGGAATATCACACCTCTCAATTCATAGCATGCAACAGTTAGAGGAAGCGTTGTATCACTTTATAACTGACTTAAATTCCAAACTGTACTCTACTCTTTAGAATTTCAAATACAGCTTTTCCTCGTAAAAAATGGAGAAGTTTTAGACCCCTGATTCCAATAAAATATCAAAATCACGGAAGAGTCGTTTCTCTCATCTCAAACGGCTGATGGTTAGACGAAGCTCTGACCTTATTGATGACGGTGATACTGCGGAGGCGGTGCAGGAAGAGCAGCAGTGAGGGGTGGACGTCTTGGAAGCGGGCGGCTAGCTGCCGCAACTTGGACGACTGCACCACGTCCTCCTTCAGTGGTAGGACGATACGCGTCATCCACCTGGAAACATGAACGGGATTAAAATTGGAATAAAACTACTTGAAATTCGAGTGACATGGCAAATTTAGTTATTGATCTTTACTAGGCCTGCTAGAAAGGTACGAGGTATATAAGTTAAACTTGAAATAGGCAGGAAAGAAACCTTAGGAATCATTTTAAAACGCTTACACTGGAGCAATGCGTATTGTTCATTGTGGCACTTCACGGACAAAAGATGAGGGGGATAAATATATTCGAATGTGGCATTTAAGGTCGACATACTGGAATTATAATATTACCAACATAAATAAGTTCAGGAAAAACTAAAGTATTAATATTGAAATAAACCCCTCAAACCACAGCTGCTAATAGGGCTGACAGAGGAATGCTACGTACCGCTCTGACTGGTCGTGGTGGGCCTTTACCCAGTGAGGCAGGATGTACCCCATGGGGCCAGTGCTCAGGTCAAACTTGAAGTGGTACCCGTTAGAGTGGATAACAGGGCAGTCTGTCACGCGGAACACAGACTTAAACCCAATCCCCTTTTGACCTAAAAGAGAAAGGAAATGTCTCGTTCACAGGAAGGGTGAACAGCAAGTTATGGAGGATACCGAAAATATTCACTAAAATAGAGGAGAGAACAAGATAAGTTGTAAAACAATTAAGTGTATCATTCTTTTTCATTAATATGTTTGCTGATCTACCAATAGATTTAGACATTACCTGATACAGTAGGTACTTTCAGATTCACGATGCCCCATTGCCTTTTCTTAACTGAACTAATCTAAATATATTTCGTAGACAAACGGATGGAACACTTCGTAGGCAAACAGGTTTTGAAATGTTTAGATAAATGCGTTATAACGCTGAAAAAGACCTAACCTCTACAGATTAACGAGAAGACCGGTTATCTACATTTGTCAGATTTATTTATAGGAATCATCTGTCTACAGAGAAAACATATCTACCTTGAAAAGGCTGGGTAGAGTATCTAAAATACCATTTAGCTTACCAATATATCCGGCCTTGTGCTTGCCCTTGGTACTCTTTCCCACGTCGCAGATGGCACGGATGTTCTTCTCTTCGAAGCCTTGCTCATTATTGAGCACAGCAATCTTGTCCGGCTCGACGATGAACTTGATGCTAGGCACCGACCCATTCTCAGCCGGGTAGTGGTTATCGTCGGCATTCTGTATCAGCTCTAGTACGAAGTGTGTGTCCTTACTGCAAGGGGTTTGTATCATTATGGACGTGTTTGTTGGAGGTTCACTATGTCACATGAATTTTTGTACAATGTCTAAATGAGTTAAGAACTTAAATATTAGAATTCGAGTAAAATAACTTTTTGTATTAGATCCCCCGCGAATCTGACAGCGAATTAAAAGGAAGAAATACAAGTTTCCGCGATATATATTATGCAGCATATAATCAATCACTGCACACAAATCATGCAATCTATAGAGAATTCCATGAGAACCTCAATAAAAGACCAAAAACACTTCAATGAATATGACATTTGAAAACTTGTAATTACAAAACCTACCTGTAGAGGTCAGTAGAGAGCCTGTCAAGACTCCGACCCAGCCGCTCCTGTTGTTTCTTCATCAGCTTCTCACCCTCGTTACTCAGAGTAACGTTTATACCGAACTCGGTCCGCCGTATGTCTTCGACCACCTCCCAGCAGGGCCTGGTCATGTCGTCAAGGTCGGGCTCAACGGAGGGAGGCGATGTGTCGGTACGGTCTCCCGTCTCCGGCCTGTCTTCTTCCTCTGTTAGATCAATCAGTGAAGGTTTGCTCTCTACTTCTGAAATTGAAAGTTTGAAATGATTTCATTGATTAATGGGAGGGGGTAGTGTTACTTTCCGGTTGTCTTGGTTAAATCATTCGGACAAGGTAAGTATGGGTTGAAACTATATGTTACGTAAGCTAACTTGTATATGGGTTTTGAGTTACCTGTCTCCATGGCCTCCTCCTGTGAGGAGATTTGGATAACATCAGACAGGTTGGGTTGTGCGGGTGTCTCTTCGTCATCACTCTCATCGCTCGTGTTTAAGAAGTCCGATTCTTCAGATTCATCCTCATCTTCGGAACTTGATAGCTAAAAGAATCAAAATGGTCATACGTCATACTCAAGTTATGCAATACTGCTATTGGCTGTACTTTTTTCATGTACAGCATCCTCAGAGTATCTCCATTTGACTAAATCGAGATCATGACTCCGAAGTCCAACTTACCTCAATGAGTTGTGGCACTACCTGGGCGGCCATACCACCCGACATTCCGCTGACAGCGGCCTTGGAGATCACAGTGGGAGGTTCCAGTCGCTGCTGGAAGGTGGCGCTCCACTGGTCGATACCCAGGAGGAGTCCCATCGCCTGGAGGCGGCTGCGCTCGGCGTCTGTGGTCGTACACAGGGGGAGCAGCTCACGGGACTTGGTCTGCCCCACCACGTCACTGAGCGGCTCCACGAACACCTGAGTCATCGCGAAAATAAAGGGTTTTTTTTGCAGCTCAGAAATTGTGTTTGAGTTTACGTGAACATCAAGAAACATGGACGTCAATTTCTCAAACGTTGTCTTATACAAAAGATTAACTGACGTTCCATAGTTGATTCTTTTATGTACTACAGTGTATAAGGGAGAGCTTTTAAAACCTTTTTGAACCAAATTATATATGGAATTCAAATCAGGAAGCGTAGTAAAAATATAGTCGATTATTGTGATGTGAATGCATAAAATACCAAAGAGATGATAACCGATTGGTACAGTAGCTGTCAGTTACAACTGTAAGTTGATGAACATAAACTTTTTCTCAGATTTTCTTTTTATCATATAGAATCGTACCTGGCTGGCGGCGGCCTGACATGTGACAAAGGGTAGGGACGTCAGACACTGGAGGACGAACCGACCCGCTGCCAGCGAACCGGCATCATTTCCTGTCACCGCTGAAAGGGTAAACGCGTCAGGAAAATTTTATTATTTTATTTATTTGCTGATTCTCAACAACTGTTATACTAAGTCCAAATACCTTTCATTTAATTATTAGGGTACTCACATACGAGTGTATAGAATCGCAATACATTTGGACAAATCTATAAATCAATCAGACATTATTCTAAAACTGTGGAATTCTGTGGTACCGCAAAAACGTTGGTGTTTTCATGATCTTTTTAAGAACTAAATTAGTTGTTTTATTCAAGTCAGGACTATGCGTTACGGAATCAAAAGAAGAATGATTAACTTGGCACTATATGTAGCTCTGTCTGAAAATAAACCCTCGTGCAGATAAAGTGTTTGTTCCAATCTTGCAACATTAAGGCTTAATAATTTAAGGGGACAGATTCTAAGCCGTTTCCAATATATCTAAAGAACCCCACCTTCTGGATCAATTTGTATGGCGGCCTGTATCTTCAGTAGGCTCGTCTTGAGGTGGTTTCCCAGGAGAGCTAGCGGGGTGTTCTGTATGCCCTTATTGACCGCTACCAGAGACACCAGGTGGCCGCACGTGGCACTAACATCGCCTGCCACCACAGCGTTAGCAAACATGTCGTTTGATGTGTCCATTGTCAGCTTAAGAAGCGTCCCAGGCTTGGTCTCCATGGCAACGAGTTTAGTTATCACAGTCTTGTTGGTACCTGGACAATATTAGAATGTGATTAACAAGATATTCAATTCAAGCTTTGATTTGTGTCAACAAAATTTACTTCATATCACACGATTGAAATGAGGGCTAAATATTGTATGATTAAATTTCATTCAGATCAGTTGAAACATTTGTTCTATGACTTACCTGGGACGACGAAGCTGTGGACTCCGCCATTTTTACGAACAAAGTCTTTGAGTTCTCCCAGCTCGGGTTTGTAGATGAGGTCCCAGTGCGACCACTCAGCCATATCGCCGAGCACGGGGCACGTGTTGAGGCAGAGCAGCGCAGACTCCCGCACCTGGTGGCCCAGCAACCCCACACTCCGACTAGTACCAAGTGAGCTCTGACTGCAAACAGCATTGAGTTCAATTTGTATGCGTTATGGGTGACCTTGCTTTTCCGAAATCTAAGGTCTATTAGTGGATATAAATAATTACCACCGTTTGGTTTGGATATATCTAAACGAACTTTCATAGTATAGGACTTGCCTTCAATGGGGACATGGAAGATCAGACCTTGTTAAGAAATTATTTATACATGGACAATCACTCTATTATGTCTAGAATGTGTTAAAAACTACTCAGCTAAACTCATACCTGTCCTTGGCACACAGGGCCGTCTCAAATGTGACGTGGTGTTGTTTGGGGTGGCGGTGTGCCCTGACCGCCCCTGTCTGTAGCGAGCTGACCGACCCGTGCCCGAGTAGCTTCACCTCGGCCACCTGGTAGTGCCAGCACAGCGCCCGCTCCAGCTCCGGCAACTGACAACGACCATAAAGCATAAGATCATATGAGGGCCCTAACGTCAACAGTTATGACAATTGATTTGGGATTTTTTTGCATGGTTTACATTGAGCACTGCTTCAATCAAACCTTATCGTTTTTGAAGTAATATTTGATATAATGGTCTTTGTTTTGTAGGTATATAACTACAAAACAGTTCTTTCTTTAGAAGTACATCAATTTACAAAATACTGCAACTCTGACCAACATTCTTTTGCATATGACCAGGGCCAGGGCTTGACAAATTTGATGTCCAGTGGCCCAGGACCCAACGAAATTGAGGGCGTTGGCTGCCTAGACTACTGGTAAACTACTTTTAAGTTTAGCAAGGGGGATGTTTCAGAAATAAGCTGGGCAATCAGATCTAAAAACGATTTGCCAAGCCCCGAGGACTGTGAACTAATTCCCTACCTGAGATGTTTCAGTGAGGGCAGCCTGCAGGATGAAATCATGGAGGTCCACTAAGGCAGCTTGGTAGCCCGCCCCGGACTGGGCCGACCCGCTGGCTGCAGACCCCAGCACTGCGCCCCCGTTCTCCTCCAGGTAGCGCTTGATGTCATCGTTTCCCGTCACTAGGTCCAGGAAGGTGAGGTTGGTGAGCAGGTGGAAGGTGGCGAAGTCGAACTCCTCCAGTAGTTTATTCTCAATACGCGCCAGGTGAGACAGCGTCAGACTGCCGTGTACAAAGCATCGCTCCAAGTAACTCATCAACTTCTGCACAATGTCACCTGGAAAGCAGAGCGAGCAAAGAGATTTAGTTTTCTTTACATATATTTCACTGTTATTTTTGAGTTGGCAAGGACGAAAACACTGAACAAATTTATTAAATTTCTCCGGGTCCCTTTACAATTAACATTCATGTCTCAACTTTTTTTTTAGATTAAATAAAAGAACATCTGATACCAGTAATATCATTTGATAAAAAAAAAACAAATCAAATGAAGAATAATGAAAACTTTGTGTCATACCTATACGAGGCCTGGGTCTCTGCTGTTGGCCGCCCCCTGAGGGACCCTGGCCCGCTGCCTGGCCCTGCCCGTCCCCCTCAGGTTCTTCGCCGTACCCTATCAGGGACTGCAGCGAGCCGTGCACCTCCTCCCAGCTGCAGCAGACAGCCATCTGGAAGAGCCCGCGGTACAGCTCGTTGTTCTTCAGCAGGTTGGACAGCTGCTTGGTCAACTCACACGCCTTGGCCGTCGGCTTAGATTTCCCAGTGCGTAAATCGGGGCCCAGGTAGGTGAGGGACGACAGCATCACATTCAGTTTGGAGAACACCTGTGGATGAGGGTTATCAATAGAATCATAAGAATGTTCTGCCAGAATGGTACGAGATAGTTGATAAGTTGTTACAGATTGTAATTTGTATACTTTTCCCAGAGAAGCGGATTTGCACTACCGTCAACCACTTGATTTTAGCAAAGACATATATAACATGTATCTCTATGATTTTAGAAACTGTTTTCCCGTTTGTGATAGCAACAAAAGTCTGTTAACAATCCGTACTAACTAATGTTACATTAAATTAAACTATGCAGAAATGAGATATGTTCTACATGGATAAGTCTGACACTTCCTACCTGTTCGACGACCTTGGTGGAGCTCTTCGTGAGGAGGTCCCTCCGGACGGAGCAGAGGCCAGCCTCTTCCACCAGCACTCCGCTGGAGAAGTTCCTGAAGGCTGCACTCACCGACTCGCTCATGTTGCCACTGAACGTTCGCACAGCAGCAGCGTTCGCCTGCGATACGTCTCTCTGCGACTTCTTCAGTATCTGTGTAATTTAGGTATATATGAAGATTTCTTCCCAGTGCCCTGTTGAGCTTAAGCGAAGGGTGAATTCTAAGTAAATTTGTAATCTAAGTAATTTAATACAAAGAGATGACGATAACGTTTGTAACTTTCTTAGTGGTTAACTGACATTCAGCATTTTTTTCAGTTACAATGTATAGATCTATCTTCCAACAAGAATAATCATAACAAAGCACTAGAATCTGTACATACTAGGAACTTTTTTTTTTCGACAACCAACCATTGATTTGGTACATTATTTGTAACCTTGGGGCACCCTATGTATGCGTGAAACTGTTGATTTAGGGATTCATCAAAAACAGAAGATCTTAAGTGAAGAGTGAATTCTAAGTCAATTTTTAAAGGGGTTACTCGAACGGATTGCCAATTTCGGACTGGTAAAACTTATTACTTACTCCGGCAGCAAGAGGGAGACTTTTAATTTTGATTCCCAAGGTAAACGGACTGTCGACCTGTAACTGGGTAGTAAGATAACCCATGAAGCCTTCCATCTCCACTCGGCTGCCCCACAGGTTGTTCTCTGTCAAATAATTCCTGAGGTGGTCCAAGATGGTGGACGTGTCTATCTCGGGGATGTCTTCATCAGCGGGAAACTTGAAATAATCATACACCAGGGGTTGCTTTGTGAGAGGTCCCAAGCGCAGTTTTTCAAAATCCTGCTTGTCTTCCACATACTCGCGGAGATTTTCGTGAAGTTCATACAATGTGGCGATAGCACGAACCCGAATGAACGCCTGAATATAGCCGTTGACACGGGCTTGCGAGCGCATGTGATCATTGATACACTTGATATGCTCCAAGTGCCGTATACCAATCTCCTGCAAACTCTCAACTTGGTAGTGATCTTTCAAGAGCTTTTCTATCCTCTCCGGCGAGACATATTCTTTTGCTTCAACAAGCCGGTCAATGCAGTCAAGTGCAACTGTGTTAACCTGCTCCTTGGGGATGTGTTTGACGTTAGCTTTATGTCGCTGGCTGCCTCCATACCCTTCCTGGGGTTCATATTGATGTCTCCGGGACTGTTGTTGGTGCTGGTAGCGTTGTTGCTGCTGATGCTGCTGTTGTTGGTAGTGTTGGTTCGGGTGGTGTTGTTGAAAATGTTGTTGTTGATACCCCGAAGGCCCTGCTGTATCATACCTTCCCCACGAATTAGGGTCCTCGTGAAAGGGGTTCCTGTAAGACATATCGTCCGGTGTTTGTGAAGAAGTCAAAGACGTCTCTCGATTGGTAGTCTGTAATTGGGTCTCAGATTGCCTCTCCTTCTTATCCTTCTGTTCTGTCTTCTTCTCGTTCTTTGTCTGAGCGACGTTTGATCTAATATATTCCTGACCGTCGTTCCCTTTGAAAATGAGACACTTCTGAGACAGTTTAAGGAACTCCGATCTCTTCGTTAGGCCGTATTCACGGGGTACAGGAAGGTCAGTGGAACGAATCTGAAGAATTAAAACAGAGAAATTAGTTCCTCTCAGATTTAAGTGTTGAATACTAGAGTCTGATAAGTTTCTTTTATTTGACTTACATTTCATAATGTAGGGTAGCGACATATCTCAGTCGTTACAGAAATTAAGAATATCCGACAAGACATTAAATCTTTATGTTAAAATTCTTTACGGAAATGAAATTAAACTAAATGTTTGTTTACGTAAATCATTGTTATCTGTTGGTGAATATAAACATGGCAATAAAGTGGACGCGCAGTCATTCGATTTTGCCCGCATTATTGTTGATCACTGACCTGATGAAAGAGGGTAAACTTATTCCAAAAGCTGTTAACTCGGATCGGTTTGTCCTCAGAGATGACAAGGGCCTCGATCTGTTTCTGGACTGCCTTCAACTTGTCCTTCACAGAAGCGGCAGGGGCAGCAGCGGCCGCCATGGTGAGCGCTGTGCAGTAAAAACATTTACATCTTAACGGAAGGAACATGAGCAAATGAAAATTAATACCATAAACATTTCCTTTTCAGGCTTAGGTTAGACTTTTTAAAGTTTTATCAGGAGGCCTCGAGAAGTTCCTGATTATGACGGGAGTCTAGCAGGCTCCCCTACAGTCCTCCTCAGCCTAAGAGCCCGGCACCAGAATTAAGGAACCATTTTTACACAGAAAACTTTTGAAGCTAGAAAATAATGTATTATTCTGTTCTTTTTATGAATGGTTCCCACCGTTAGAGCCGATTTTACTTTTCGAAATTTGTAATCAACCATAATTTGCCTTCAAATTAAGGAGCCCCCGTGCTCCCAAGCATTGTAAATTTGGAGCCCATGAGGGCCTGGAGGGCGACGAGGGTGATCTTGAATATTTCTGGGATAGATCAGGGAAAATGAAAGTGACCCTAGTTGAACTTGAATGTCGGAAGTTTTCAAAATATCTGGGGATGTCTTCTGATAAAGTCCAGGGGCAGACCGGATTGCGACTTTTATCTTGACAAAGAGAAAAACCGTCACTCGCGAATGGCCAACATTTTAGTATTTAGCCTTTATATTGAACCCCCTTTCCAAATCCTGTATAATACCCCCCCCTGAAGTCTACATTACATGCATAACATTTCTATGTACAAAACAAAACAAAATTTAAGGTTGCGAACCCACCGATAAAAAAGGGAATCATATTTCAAACAAAACTTTTTCTATACTTATCCTCTAGGTATCAATATAAAGTATCGGTAATAATGGCAAACTAGAAGCAGGGTACCAACCAAAAGTCCATTTTCAAATTCCCTGTGTTTTCCCTGAGATTTCCCTGTCCCACGGCAATTTTTCCCTGTGTCATATCCAGCAAGTTTTTCAAATTTAAAAGCCTCTGCATGCAGAAAAAATTTGGACAACCCAACAACAAAATGTTAAATCCCCAATATCTTGAGAATCAGGAATTTCAGGACATGGCCAAATGAAATTCCCTGTGTTTTGGCAAAATTTCCAAATTCCCTGTCGGAATTTTTGTTTGCCATTTTCCCTGTTTTCCCTGTGTGGTTGGTACCCTGTAGAAGAAAGTATGCAACAGAACTATCTGAAGTGCAAAATAGTGGCAACCCCTCACTACTATTGATCAAATTCTTCAACTGTTAGACTGTTCAGTTTAATCAGTCTTACTAATAGCGAGTCCGCCACGTCCGGCTTTTTATTCCTATACTGTTAAAATCAAGTGATGAGACTTATATCGAAGGCGTTTTCAATTTATTTAACAATACCGACAGTTGAAACAGCTTCGGTTGAAATGTATGGTAAAAGTAGTACAATACACGTTTTATCATGCAGTTTCGACTCATACCTGTTGTTATAATACATGTTGAAGCTATTGTAAACAAGCAAGCAGCATGCATTACCAAACACCGTTTACTAACAGACTAACTTAAGCAGTTAAGGCAATTCATTACAAGCATCAAGGTCTATGCTGACAGGCCTCCAAACGTCTACAACGCTGCGTAGCAGGAGCTCTATTTTTGGCAAAGTTGACATAAATTAACAGTTTATCGATCTGCGGTCCTAATGACTACCAGGGGTTTTGCTTCACTTTTTTCCTAATTGCCCACTCGGCTAGTGCTTAGAATTTTACACTAGCCCGTCTAGATTTCACTAGCCCGACCCAAAGAACTTTCAAATGATGTATTACATGTGTCTATTGTTTTGGAGATATTGTAATTTGACTAAACAGGTCATGCATAACTTTATTGTTTAGGAGCTGATATGTTTTCCACTAGTCCTTCAGGCTAGCTGCTCAAAATTTGCACTAGCCAAACCAGGTTTTAATAGTACCCGGTACTAGTAGTCTTACTCTATGTTAAGGTCAAACCCTGTATGCAGTTGTCATGTTTTCTAGTAGACCAAACCAAAAGCGTTTATCAATATCACCAAAAAAATAGTTTTCATGTGTCTCTGGGTGTAAATGTGAATATTTTCTGGGTATATTCAAATGATATGTTTATTTATATCTTTATATAGAAATTGAAAAAAAGAAAAATAATTAAAGCATATTGTTTGGGGTCATTTGAAGGCCTGTTTGGGAACGTCTACTTGTTTCTACACTTACGTAGGCAGCCGACTTGTCTGTAATATCTGTGCCCACACGTGTTAAGATTGTGAAGAGTGTTGTCTCAAGTATGTGATCATCGCACCTATTCATGAATTGCCTAGGCATGTTATCTTAAGTTGTCAAACATTTGGACCGACTTTACATTAGCTACTTTTTATACAAGCAATGATTAACAAATTATTTAGATGGCGAGTATGTCAAAACCGTAATAACAACAAGGGATAGCCAGACCTTCTCTATACTATAAAAACGATGCATTAATTACTTCTTAGAATAAACAATTGAACGATTTAAAATTGTATTCTACAACTGAATAGACTAACAGGTTAGATGACAGAGCAATCTCTTCTCAAAATTCAAGTGCTTGAAAGTTTCAAATTGAGGGTACGGCTTTGGTAAAAGGCTTTACCATGTAGCCTGACGCAAAAAATACGATACACTGGGCGAGGTGTGAGAACCCAACTCATACCGCACCATCACACACCATCACAGCCTTAGGAGTGTAAATGGAGGCGTTTGGTCTAAATTGTACAGCTATCTATGTCTACCCCAAACTCAAATTTACTTGATTTTCAGAAGTGGACACAAATCTTAAAATCTAAGGGCCAGTCAAGCCACTAGCCTTCGAAATGTAGGTGGTCTCACCAAAATAAAGGGCCCCTCACTGTAGTCTCAAATCATAATTGATTAAAAACCCTGTCAAGAACTAGTTACCAAATTTAAAATTTGCTCTAGCATTATTTTTCAAACTTCTACAACTCCTTGATTCAACATATCTTTAGTGCTTTTTCTATGGTGGTGGTGGGGGGGGGGGGGGCATAGGTTCTCCAGCAAATCCTTATCAAATGGTATAAACAACGCCCACAGTTGACATAAAAAAAATACCGGCATTTTCTTTTCCTTTTATAGTCACCAATATTTTAGAAACCACGTGCCTTAAAGTTATGGCGGCCGAGTGGCGTATCGGTATAATACCATTCCTAAAGGAAGACTTGGAGTGAAAAATAAGTCTATCACAATTTACTCTGGAAAATATCTTTTCAGATTCCAGGAAAACAAATGAGAAATAACACTAGACTAATTCTAAACCAAAAAAATAGGATTTTACAAATCCGAGATGTTACTATCCTTTACTAGATTAGAACAAGCTGTAATATCGTGATAATCATATGAAATCAAAAGTAAATCTATTAGGCATTTCTGGGAACAGGTGTGCTAAATTCTCTGATTTAGCCCATCCCACATTGGGTAGATACCCCGGGGTTGGACAAAGGTTGGACAGAATAACTGTATAAGCCAATGTTAGCCATCCTTGTCTCTTAGAGTTTGGATTACTGAAATTTATAAACAAGAATTATATTTTCATATATATCCCAAAGTACCATATTGCTAAAACATTATGATTTCTTAAATTTTATCAATTGAAAGATTAACAGGTTTGCTAGCCAATCAAAATGTATTAGATCTAGATCTATAGATCTAGGTTGGGCTGACAGGCTTTAGCATGGGAATTAGATTTTAAAAGGCCAATATATAAGGCTGCACTTTACAAATTTTAGGAGCAATCAGTCAACTAAGTTGCTTTGGTTGATTTTGTTTAATACGTCTGCCTTCAGAGAATAAGCACAGAGGCAATTTAGAAAATATTTCATGAAAAACTTAACTGTTGATGTAAGGTGGGATGGGCTTATTGATCTTACGAAAAAGGAAGCGATGAAAGTCGTAATTAAGTTAGTATCCAACAAACCTGTAACTGTACTTGGCTTATTGTGTTCAATCGGTGAGTCTCGACCACCTGAATAACCTATTATCAAAGTCAAGGCATAACTAGTAGAATAGTAGTTGGACAAGACTGTGTGTGTTGAAGACAAGGCTGTTGACTTGAAAAGACGGCGACACACGGACGTTCCTGTCAAAACGATGACTGGCAGTCAAGGCCGAAACCGAAACAAGGAAATCCCCTACTTCCAGATCCTAGTTTATGGCCCACCACAACTAAATAACTACGGTTCTATGCTAGGAGATATCGATGTTATCGTGATAACAGAACAGGATTTGATTGGACAGACAACACATCAGGTTATTCCAACTGTTTGCAGGCTATGCCATAAAAACATGATAATTGTGAGCCTGTTGTAGGTTTGGTGTGGTTGTACAGTAGCAAAGATAAGAAAGATATGTGGGAAAAATTCAAAATTAGACTGCCATGCTACTGATTTCAGTCCATGTTCGGGTGACCGACACAACTTCCGAACGAAGTGAGGTTCAAAACAGCACGCACGTGTCTACATGAAACGTGATGACCGACTGTGAATTCACCGATCAGAAAACGAGTTGACTTAATCTGTTGGCCAAACCTTCAGTCTAACACATAGAGCCACAGACGATATCTTGCTTGAATACTTTAGCTAATGTATACAGAGGGAGGCATAGCATCAATTACAGTTACAAGCTTGCTTCGAAGGGAAAACTCACTTTCTGCTCGTTAGGCGCCATTTCTGTGTATGCTGTTAGTACGTCGTTTCAACACCAGGTGGCAGCACAAAAACTGCTGAAGCTGATTCTCGGCAAGATGTGCACAAAACACATGAACTCCGGCTGGTGATCTATTCTCCTGTAAACTTCCGGTGTAAAAGCCAGGCAACATGACGCTTCTTGTTATTGTGGCGATATTTGTAGCATTTATTTTACTTTTGTACATGCTTTCACCTATAATATCTCCGCCACATATGAATATTCAGGGATGTCACGTTTTGGTAACTAGGCCTTCCTTTATTTCACGCATTTTAAGTGTCCCCGACCCGTGTGGCAAACTTCTGAGTCTTCCTGCTCAGACTTATCTACACCCTCAGACTCAGTCAGAGTCAGTGCCAGTGGCCTCACTCAGTTACTGCCCTCAGGCTCAGGCCAGGCCGACAGCAGGCCCCAGAGGACAGATTCATACACTACATTTGCTTCTGATTGCCACAAAATACTTATTTGTTTATTTTGCTTTTCGTTCTTGATTTAATCCTTTGCTGACGATTCACGGATTGGCGGGATTTCTAGTTTAAATAAGAAGTTTTTAATTTAAGTAGATCTAGATCTAGATCGAATATACTTGAACATCAGTAAATCTCTTTAATTTACTTTCACTGGTTTTCAGGGATGGACGTTTTCTGGGCTAGTGGTATTAGAGAAAGATACAAATTAACCAAGATCATTTGTAAAAACTTTTTTTTTTTTTTTTTAAAGTAGATCTAATTTTCATGGGCAGCTATCTCGGAAATGCACAAACATGGGTATTTTATGACCAAATGAGAAAATAATTTTAAAGTGGAGAGGTATGTAGATATGATAGTATTCAGATTAACCCTTTGCTGTTCCCTAATGCAAATTTCGGTCATATGTGTCTGAAACTTTTAAATTGGCATAATTTTTTTGATATTCAATGAATTTCAGTAATTTTTTCAATCCCAATTCATCCTTACGTCCTGCCATACATCCTCAGACAGTTACATTTTCAAAAAGATATTGACTGATATGATTTTGAGGACTTCAAAGGTTCAGTTTCAGCAATTTTGTGTAAAACTTAAAAAACAACCTTAAATTTCCCTAAATTTTATGTGCCAGCACTTTTGAAATATTGGTTAACAAATGTAATGAATGAAACTATATTGGTAATAGTGATATATTCTGATTTGAGAAGCTTTTCTATAGATAATTAAATAGTTTCCTTTTGCAAAATTTTGATTTAATATGATTTTTTTACTATGCTTACTGTCACACTCAATTTCCCCAAATAGCTCAATATTACCAAGATTTTTACACCAGCTGCGCACTTAGCGATGTCATAGGCACATCCTGTCATAAAATGCTTATCCTTTCCAGAAAAAGACTGCTTAACATTTCCTATTGCATGGATAAAATCTTAAACCATAAATACATATAATTATATGACATACAATACATTTCTAAGGTAATTTCTTACTCCATGGTGTCCTTAAACCTTATCATGCAAAAATAATTGTCATGATTTTGCTAAATTTCTCAAATTTTCTTGCGAACAGTACTAAATTGATCCAATAAAAATTAAATGACAACTTTGACATATATTTTCATAATGTATATCATCTTATTCCAAATTTTACTGCCTACAATTCATCAATAATAAGTTTTTCTCTCAGATTAATATTTAATCATTTTTTCCTTGATTTTCTCAAAAAATGCTGAAAATTTACTGAAAATTTTGAAATTTCTTAGGTCACATGACCTGGGTCACATGACCCAAAAGTAGATATTTAAGAAATTTGATCTTTTGATAACTCACCTTGGATAATAAGCTTTCAAATGATATATAGATTGCTTATATTGCATTGTTTTTTTGTGGTAAACCCCAAAGCCAAAGTGGGAGATGTTGCATCTCACAATGGAAAATGTCAAAACTGTGGAACAGCAAAGGGTTAAAATCTATTGGAAAGAAAAAAAATATGCAAAAAGAAGCAGTAAAAAGGTGGTTAAACATAAAAACAAGTATTGACTATAGATCTATAGATACTAGGCCTATATACTAGATACTTTTTATAGATGTGTGAAATTTCTGAAGGGAACAGCAATTTATGCCCCCAAAAATATACGTAGAGCTATCAATGGATAAAAATTACTTTCTGGTTGCAGTGTTAGATACCACATCGTATACACTTATTCAAAAATTACGACATTAGGTTCTACATTTTCTAGAGCCTGTAGTTAGTAAAAGTTGACCATCGATCATATATGATTGATTTTCTATGGGGCCGTTAGGAAAGGGTTAAGGCGGTGAAAAAAGTAGTAAGTTTGCCCTTTTGGGGTGTAGGTTCCTGTGATACTTTAAAATGTCTTTGTTTAGGAAACACTTTCCCAAGTTTGAAATTCAGTCCGGGTTTTGAGTAGCATTACAGATTCTTTCTACATGGATCTATATATTTTTGTACAATTTCACGGATGATAGACAATACCAGGCCTAAGTGTGATACCAGGGACCCATGACTATAAATAGATATTTCGGTTAGGTCCATAACCATACTGATAGGTCTCATATGTATCTACATCTGTAAATTTTGAAACCAGCGAGTAAGCTCATATTTTGCCATTGGGCTTTGAATCATCATTAAATAACAAAGCTTGTTTAAAGATATCACATGCCGTATCATGCAGTTTGCTGATGAAAAAATAACATGGTTCCATAAACTGTTCCATTTTGGACTTGTCACCAACATAATCTAGTCTACATCTATACATGTATTTTGTTTTGCTTCAGGTCACCGGGGGATCAAGCGGTATCGGTAAAGCAGTGGCAATTGAAGCAGTAAGGAATGGCGCAAATGTAACATTATTAGCCAGAAATCAGGTATGTATTTAATTTCAACAGGAATACGTATGTTTATTTTGTATCAGGCTACTCCTATTTTTTGTCCTAAATATAAATGCTATATACACCTTTCAATTCTCATGAGCCTGCGGTAGATTCATGGTTTTGAGTTAGCTTATCGTTCACCCTGATCAGAGGGATTGGATATATCACCAAATTGATTTAGAAGTACTGTTTCACATGCCAAACCTAAACTAAACTGCCTGTTCTGTAGCCCATCTGAAGACAAAAGTCCGGTAGGCCTAAGCCAAATCCAAAGCAAGTCTCCTTGATTTATTTTTGTTTTCAGCCTATAGGAAATTTTCATTCAACTATTTGTAAAATTATTGATAATTATCATGTTATTGCTTTGGGGGTGCCTATAGTGGCTACTAGCAAGTGTGCCTCCAAAGACTTACCATCAGATGTTCAGTCTGTTGAGTGTGTAAATTATTAATGCAATTTATTTTGTGTACACCAATATCTATCTATTGATACGCTTGGAATTCTCTTGAACAGAATCGCTTGGTTGAAGCGAAAACAGAAGTGGACAAGCATTTAAGGAACAAAGATCTCCAGGTAAGCTCAAACCTAGGCATTGTATAAACTTATTCTATTATATGGAGGAAAGACGAAACAAGTCTTTAAATTATCCATATTTTAGCATTCCAGTGGTAATCAACTTCATGATCCT
This sequence comes from Lepidonotus clava, assembly GCA_936440205.1. Lineage (NCBI taxonomy): Eukaryota > Metazoa > Annelida > Polychaeta > Phyllodocida > Polynoidae > Lepidonotus > Lepidonotus clava. The sequence goes on along the minus strand of OW387140.1, from coordinate 21,052,787 downwards.
GGATAGTTCTTTTTAAAAAAAACATAAAAGAAGTTTTTGATGCTTGTCCTTATTTGCCGCCTGTCCCAGATGGCATGTAGTATACGATTAGCAAATCCATGGTATGCGTTGGTGACGAATATTTCCCCATTTTTTCTTGCAGCGTGTTCTCTGTATATCTGTTGATTTATGTCGCGATTACCATGCAGTGGAGAAAGCCGTAAAGCAGGTATGAAAATTCTCATAAAATTTTAAAAATAAGGCAGTGACAAATGTTTCATATAATAATGTCTGGGGAGAGCAGACCTTGGTTTTGAGGCTTTAGGATTAATAATTTGAAAAAGAAATGGTTAAATATAATTAATTCTTATCCTCCAGCACATTAAATCTACTTGAATTGTAATCAAAGGTTGAAGCTCATTGATACTGAACATTTATTTATCGACTACAATACATCCAACCAACGAAAGTAGAAGGAACCTTCTACCCTCGTTGATCCGACATAATTTGGGGTACTTATCATGTTTCTTACCTTGTATAAAGACCTTTACCAGATACCTTCTGCCAGTAAGGCGTGACCACAAAGGTTACTGACACTATTGTATTTACACTATACATGGCATATCCTGCTTTATCCGTTGCAGGCTGAGGAGAAACAAGGCCCCGTGTTGATGCTTGTAAACTGTGCTGGCTGGTCTACGAGTGGCCGCTTTGAGGACACATCTCTAGATGATATCAAGGTAAAATCTGTTTTATGTACACCACCTTTTTTACAAGTGTATATTACGATACGTGAGACATCAAGAAAATCTTCTTTCACCTTTGTGTTTCTTGAATTCTTGAATCTTATATAATTTCATTAAATATGGCTCATATAGATATAGATAAAAACACGTTTACAATGTAGTACAGCTAAATTATAATGTAAAATTTTAAGTAGTGATACCGGGTATTCATGCTTTCCTTCAGAAACTGATGGACGTTAACTACATGGGCAGTGTATATGCCACCCGCGCCGTGCTGCCGGGCATGAAGAAGTACGAGCAGGGCAGTGTAGTGTTCGTCTCCTCTCAGGCCGGGCAGATCGGTTTGTTTGGCTACGGCGGCTATGCGGCCTCCAAGTACGCCCTACGAGGCTTGGCTGAATCTCTTCAAATGGAGGTATGCTACCATAGACTCGAACTGAGGTGTGGTCTGTAGAGCTATACATAGGCAGAAAGGAGTATGTGTAAAGATGGACACACACTCAAACACTTGACCTGATCCAACGGGCCCTGATTGTCAGATTGTCGGGAAAAATAAACGGAAAATTGGCAGTCTTACAGGTGTAAATTTCTTTTGAGAAATCAAGAAATGATTAAACCAAATACATTTTTTTCAATTCCAAAATAATTTCTCTAGAACTATTCTTATAAACAATCTGGGAAAAACAACTAAATGTTCATTCTCTTTACCCTAGCCTGTCACGCTCATCACTACCCCTAACCCTACCCTATTGGCATAATGCATTTACCGAAAAAAAGACACGGAAAAATATCATAAAAAATAATACTACAAACTATGGTAGCTATTTGAAAACCTAAAAAATTGTACCTGGAAAATTGTAATTGGTCATGGAAAAGCCATGGAAAATGAACTGTCACCCTTTTAAGGTATTTTGATAAAGGAGTTCTCCCCTGAAGTTTCTTGTAGATCGTTTGATATACATGTGTCTTCTTAGTGACTATTCCTGAAAATATACTCTTAAAGCTAACGTGCCTCATTTTGATTGTCATTGATAGGTGAAACCTTACAATATCCGAGTCACAATGGCATTCCCCCCAGATACTGACACGCCAGGATTTGCTGCCGAAAATGAATGCAAGGTACAATTACTCCTTTTGTTGTATGTCCTTTCATGTCCTTACTTTACTTCAATTGATCTTTTATCAAGACCGTCTTGAGAGTTATAATATTCAGCAAAATTCCAATAGCTTTTCGGATTTCCACTTCGTTCATCCAACACACTCAGTGATCAGTATAAAAATTTAATGCCCCGATCAAATTTTCCCAGCATTTCGGATAAACTTCCAGAAATGCGTAATACCTAATAAATTTAACACATTTATACATCTTTGAATGCAGCCTAAAGAGACCCGCCTCATTTCCGAGACGGCTGGACTGTTCCAACCGGAGTATGTGGCCAAAGTTCTCATGAAGGATGCTAGGGTATGTAGGGGCCAATTCACCGACAGTGATTGATATTTTTAAAATCGGAAAATTGTTGTTCGCTTCAATCTAATATATACACGCGATATGTTATGTTTTTCATTCTAACAAGTTCTATGTGTTTCCAATACATACTTCATGAAATCATTATTTTTTACATTAACTCTAACACCAATTGTATTGATAAATTATTAACATATATTTCATTTTTACAACCGAATAATTTAGTATTGCGTTACTCAAAACAGTCGATCCCTTAATTAAGTCTTGTGCCCTTTCTCACCATGTCTCTCAGGCTGGTCGGTTCCTGTCCTACGTCGGCGTCGACGGGTGGATGCTGGCCAACCTGACGTGTGGTATGTCACCCGTGACGTCACTCTGTGACGTCCTTCAGCAGGTGGTCGTGATGGGAGTAGCGCGACTTGTGTCTGTCTTCTACTTGTTGCATTTTGATAAAATTGTCAAAAAATGTAAACTAGAGCGGGATCAGCTGAAACAAACACTTACTGCCGATAATTGAATACATGCAAATGTATTGGTATTTGATCGACTCTCCGCCCGATTTTTAAAAATTTTTTTTTTATAAAAATATTAAAGAATTGACTTTAGGATAGACTCCAGTGATGGACGGCCAATTCAGGAAAGCAATAATGCGCTTTTTACTAATGCTCTGATCATCAAGTGTTATATATCATGTTTTGTTACAACATTTTCTACATTTCATAAAAATAAAACTAGGCCCTATTAGAACAATTTGAGACACGGTTCCTTCCATCTATATACCAAGAAAATCTACCAAAAATTTCAAAGTTCTAAGTGAAAAATCAACTGAGATATTCATGTTAAAAAATTAAATTCAAATATCATGATTTTTAAGTTTGCAAACCATTTACGGAGCTATTGTCCTATGCGTTTTTATATAAGTTATATCAATAGATAAGATTATCTATTGGCTATCTAATGATGTTTCTGTTTTTAATACTTTAATAAACAAATTTAATGATTACAATTAAAGGCAGCCACGCCATTCACCCTCCCATCACTGGGGTCTATCCTTAAACGTCATGTCTTTCTATGTTTGATACTTTATGCAGAGAAGTGCCTTGTCTTTACGTCCGATTACCACAAAGTAAATGCATCGAATCTCCATCGGGCATTGAATAACAGCTGCTAATAATGCAGTTGTGTAATAGTAAATAAAAGAAGAAAGTTTTCCAAGAAGTGCGTAAAAGTATTGAAATTGTTTATGATAATCGAAGATAGTATTCAGATTGATTTAATTTTAGTCGACAATCAAAGAAAAAGCACTAGGAATTTTCAAAGTTAAGGTGTTGTTTTTTTTAACCATTACACAAATATAGATATGCCAACTTTTTTTTCTGCTTAAAATGATTGCGTTTTCTTCAAAATAACTACATATTTCTACTGACAATACAGCATTATGTTACTGAAATCCAATACACGTACGTTGGTCAGTGCTACAGGTTCCCATCAATTGCCTCGTGAAAATCATGCTGGAAATTGGGATTTGTATCAATGACATTTTTAATTGTAAAATTGCTAATCTTTAACAAAGAATGTAGAATAATAGTGTGCATATCTGAAAAAGAATTTCAGAGGCAAATCCAGATTGCCTATTCCACACAAGAGCATATCTGCTAACTAATTTCATACCTAATTATATGTACATTGGATGAATATTTACTAATTGTGAGTTTTATGAGAAGACATGATTTTTGTAAAGAACTTATTTTTATAAAGCCAATGGGCCAGATGATGGCTAAATCTCGAGCTTCCTCTAGCAGATCCACATGGTCGGGGTAGATGAGGGAAGGGGGTGTGCCGTTAACGAGACGTGTAGCGATGACTTATCAATATTTCAATTTATTGGTTTCTATTCAATGAAAACAGCCCCAGTGTACAAAAATAAATAGTTGAGTGTCGCATTTCATTAATTACTGATGTAGCTATTTTAAAAATTAATTATTTGTCCCTTAAATTTCAGGCCCACCAATATTTTATGTGATCTGATTTGATTTTGTATAACTATATGTTTGCTTGTCGGTCCCTATAATATACCAGTAAAGATCTGTGTGAATGGTGGCATTTCGATGTTCATGTTTGGTTCTTGAATTATTGGCGTGTTATTGCTTGTCTACCGGTAGTTATTTTTCCTGCCACTTTCTGTCCAACTGGATGAAAAAGTCATCAGCTTCCATTGATGATTATAAATTAAACTAGCAGTAGTTCTAACCGGTTGGACTCTCTGAGTTGGATAAACTTGACGTTTATCCATTTCATCTAGAATCTGTGATAAACATTGAGAAACACTTTTTACAACGATAGATTGTATGTCAATGGCTAGTGTAATGAATGATGGTATAACGGTATAAGACCTAGAGAGAACTGACCATGTATAGTAACTGGGTATGCAGTTTATGTCATACAGACCAAAACAGTGCTTTACCTTTTGACACTACATTTGATGAATCAGTTTTTCATACTATGACCTTAAAGGTAAATATGGGTGACCACAGCAGCGCCACCTGGTGTGATTTTATTTCTATTGCAGGATTTTGTTGAAATTTCAGAAATGTTTCATGCAGCACTCAGGAATGATAGATAGGACATTGTAAATGAAAAAATTTAAGTATTAGTGGTAAAATGTGGTTGATAAAGCAGTTTTTGTCACTTTTTTTCCTTATTTTTAGGAATAAAATTAGATTTTCCATGGTGACCTTAGGTTTTCTTTGGCCTAAAATACTCATCTGGGTCCTACCCATATATTTTCAGCATTTAAAGTAAAAGTCATGGTTATTTATTTTTTAATGTTGAAAAAACTACATTTTCCCATAGGCTCCAATAGTAAACAGTCAGTTTTTCAGATACTCATATCTCTGAAATTGATATGGTGACATATGATTTTTAAAGTTTCCTTATGTTCTTTACACATCCACCTAACTACCCTGTGGATTTCAGAATTTTGTCACGTTTTTTTAAAAATCACCCCTAACACCCATATTTACCTTTAAAAAGTTCACTTGACAATTTTTACTCACTTAATTACAAGTTCCCAGAGATATAGTTGTGTTCTTTATTTGGATTGCCTCCATACTTTCATCAGTAACCGGAGAGAATACCAGGTACTGAAGTACCTAAGTCAGTTCTATTGGATTTCATAATTTTTTGAAATGTTTCTGAAAAAAGTTAGGGTAGGGCCAAAAATTTAAGGTAGGTCGGGTTACCTAAACACAATTTTAATTTTAGTACAGAATTCGTCTTAATATTTTACATGCTAGAAAAACGACGCATAAACTGTCATATTTTGTTAAATCAGCTGCTGTTACCCATCATAGGACTCGTACAAAGAGATACCAGCACTAGCGAACCGAAATGATGAGAGGCGTTGCAAGCACCCACCTCCCAATAACCAATAAGCTTAATAACTTCATGGATTAAAGTATATAGTGGATGACGAAACGACGAGTTTGTTCATTTATTTTTTAGACTCCAATATGCCTTTTTGATTCGAAATATTGAATATCATAGAGAATCTACAAACCACTTACCGCCAACAGATAGCTATGTGCATACATTGACAATAAGAAAATCTGAGTTTGGTATATTTCTCTTGTGAATGGCAATTGAAATAACAAAGAAAAACACAGATTATTATTCTTACAAACGCATTTTATTTCATTACAATAAAATCCCAGTCCACGTCCACCTGACATTAAAATTGTACAAATACATCACCATGTTTCACTTAGACCGCGGCTTGAAACCGCTAGATACATCCCGGAAGATTTACTGTATAGCTGGTTAACCTTTATACCTGTATATTACTAAAAATGATGAAAGGAAAAAAGAATTACTGGCAAATAGAAACCAAGTATACAGTAGAACCTTTCTAGTACCCAACACGGGATGCATTCTCACGGACATAACCACAAAACAGGAACATCACAAGTTACACTCTTACATTCAAACACTCTCAACAAAACTGAAACTGAACGAAATATTTATCCTTTTTTTTTTTTTACTTTTCACATGACTCGTTGGTTCCATTCCATTGTGAAAGGGCCACCTGTTCAACAGATACCCACTTCTTCACGTCACCCCGAGTTTCACATTCAACAACGATTCAATGGAGAAGAAACATCTTTGCGTACTATCATTATCTTTAGTTGCCTTTCATGTACTTTTTATTAACCTAAATCATTCACTTTCTCTGAATCCAGCTGCCCCTTCCTGTTATCAACCCGTTTTCACACTTCTCTCTATGTACATTTTTTTTTGGGTGCCACTGATAGTGAGCCAACACTATTTACAAACATTGTGTCTCACACAACCCGAAATTTCAAAGTCCCCTCAAGCGATTACTATACTTATTTGAATTATAAAATGGACCGTTTTTAAGTTAGTCAAGCACTCTGTAATTCACATCTATATACACAAATTGTACACGGCATTCTAGTTCATGGGCCTAATATTTTAATTTCCTAACAAAGATTGCCTCAGGCATCGTGTTTTAGTTGCGAAGCAGTTTCTATAGTGAAGTGTTACTACAATAGAAAACAAGAAAAGATCAAATCCTTCTCAAAACTCGTTTTAGGTTACTTTTTCTGTGATGGTATGTCTTTGAAAAGACCCTCAAACACTTGTAATCTGCACCAACGTTGCTTCAACACGAAAACCTTTCACACACTACATACGTTTCATGGACTTACTACTTACACAGACTTCAGCTTATCTTGCATTCCTTTTCATTCTCCGAACGGCCAGACATTTCATTTCAGAAATATGAGTATCTAAAGCGCTGGCCCATTACACATTAGTCTCTTTCACACCTACGCAATCAAGAACTCTAAATATAAAGAATTAAATACGTAATAACGATTGACTGTACACGAAAATTGAGTATTATTAATAAAGTTATTTTTCTTACTTCATATATTTTTGCCGCTCAAAACGGTCACTTTAGACAAAAACTTTGGACAAAACACTACATTTGACAGGAAAACACTACAAATTCTCAACAGAAAGCATGCCATGATACAAGAGGACAAAATCCATTCGAAACCCTGCATAAAGTACCATTTCAATCAACCAAACATTCGTTATAAAAAGAACATCTTAAACACTAGATAAATTACAAAGGTCTGTGCAATGCACTGAACAGACTGCGGCAGCAGCCACCACAGAATTACATTGTAGAAACATCACATCTCGTTTATAATACTTTTCTCTAACCTAGGGTTTTAAGTTGAGACTCGCGTCATTTTAAGAACTCAGCTTACAAACTGGTCTCGCCTGATTTCACACGTACATTCCTTTTTTTCCCAGTAGTCCTCAAAAAGAGCGAGGTACATGTTGGTGATTCTGCATGAGGTATATCCGCCACTACTGCTCTAATTACCTAGTATCTACCAGAACCTGTTAAAGAGGTCATTTGCCCAATTCATCACACTGTTCGGATAAAGAGGACTACCGAGGTGACCAATACCTCTTCCCAACAACTATCATTACCTTGCATTCTTCTCAAAATTGTCAACGCACTTTGTTCTTGGTCTCAATATTATTTTTTCCTGTAGCCTCACAAATACCTTCAGTATACCCTATTGTTTTTTGTGTAGATGTCATTGGATGATTAAAAGATTAAAAGACACAGTGGTGGTTCACTTGGAACTGTCTTTGGACAGGTAACGGCTATATTCAGATCTAGAGTGGACATATTTGACATTAAACTCTCTGGACATTGCATTTAGATGGCGGCTGGTTAAAGTACGAGGGAATAACTGCTCGTGCCAACTCCTATGTTGGTACAGTAATATATAGCAGTCACCGTATATAACTTGAGGCTTTACCGGACTACGAGGCATCTGTAGGATGAGACTAAGCAGTGCATCAGCTGCAAGTTACAACATCGAGTTACACAATCTTAAAACGATCCGACAGGATGTTCTACTCAACCCTGATGCTAATGATTGAGGCATGGGTTTCGCTTTGCATTGACCAAAGATCGCTTTGCATTAGTATAGAGGTAAAGATTTTTTTAGGGACTCGGTCCCTCCTATTCTTATGGCGAGGCTGGACTTCTAGTTGAAGGGCAGCCGTTTTCCTCGCGCAAGTAGATGGTGTATTGTCACGGCTTTTCGATTTTAGTTACCCTAGTAGAACGAACACACTTAAAAAAGGTGGGTTTATGGTCTACTCCCTTGTGATGCTACCTAGATGTCAATATCGCATAACTGCAATATTAATAGACCATACATATTGGCAATCACAGTTTGAACCAAATTTATCGCGCAGTAATAGGCAGAACGCAATGGATTTGATAACCCGCATCGAGTTCCTCACGAAATGTTGTAAACTGTACACATTTACCAAGCCATAAGCCAATTGTGTTGATGCATGAATATTTTAACAAATTTTCACTCCAAAAACTTTTTTTTTTTTATCTGAAGCACGAACTGGTTTGTTTGACCTAAGGCCGACTCCACAACCTTAGATACAGTTTAAATATATAAATATGTGCCCTATATATTATTCCAATAGCATATTTAAAAACAAAAAGTGGTCTTCTTATTGTTATAAGCCATATATAAGGTAGGTTCGATTTTGTATCACTCCTGTATATTTCTAGGCCAACGTTGCCATAAAAAAGGCTTGGTGCGTTTTAGCGCTAAGCACCCAACACTCTTTTTCTTGGGTTCACTCTTAAAGGGAACACAAAATAACTCGAGTAATAGCAATGTAGTTAGCAATAGAATGCCCCATTATCAGTCACGGGGACCGTATTTTTTTGGTTAGATTTAAAACATAAAGAATTTGTTTTGACTGTACAGAACATAAGTATTTCCTTTTCAGCTTTGATATAGTCCTGCCGGCTCGGCCTTTTTTTTTTTTATAGACTGCTAAACATACGTTAGCCCAGCCAACCTTTCAACAGTCAACGACACTTGTGTGGAAATTCTACACCTACTGGTAACGTGGTTTGATAGCCACGACCGTTATAAAATTGACCTATGAGATAAAAACAACCCCAACGAAGCAATGCACATCAGCCCCTCATCTGGTTTGCTTTGGCCGATACCCTGGCTGGTAGATTGATTGTCTAATCACCCAAGTACAAAAACCTGCCTTCTCAAGTTGGAAACTAAGTTGCCCAATTTGAGAACTAAGTTGCCCGTGTTACGAACCAGGTAGGCGTTGCTCAGGCTACGCTAGCCCAGGCCTTGGTTGTGCTGGCCGTAGCGGGCAGATGCCTGGCCATGTCCTGGGGCGCTGTTGCTGACGCTCGGGCTGTCCTTGATTAGAGAGCGCGCTGCCCTAGCTGTCCCGGCAGGTGTCGGGGTCCATGTAGTGGATGATGGCAGTGTCCAGGTTGCGGTCCTCTGAAACCAGCATGTTCACGGTGGTCTTCCAGTAGTCGAAGCTGATGCGAGAACTCTGCAACATCACAGTCAGAACATGAGGGTGGGCTTCAGGTTAGTAGTTTTAGCACGACTATACGTATTGTCGAAACTGAAGTCAAGCATTCAAATTTGAACAGCCTCTCTTAAAGAGGCTAAAAGTAGAAAAGTCAAGGTTCGTTATTTCCGAAAATTCTGCCATATAACATCATTTTAAGATTTTTCTTCGCTTAATTTGCTTAACTTTTGTTTCAGCTTTTCTTCTATTTATTGACATAATACGTCCGTAACAACTTTATCAGGGCCACTATAATAAACTCGAAATATTAACTTGCCAAGAAATGCCTCATTGATTGATAGGTTATTAACATCTAGGTCAGTTGATTTGGGCAAGTTTTAAAGACACATGGATATTCATATAACTATTAGTCTGTGCTAAACTACTTACCTTTTCGAGTGCACTGCAGTCTTTGTCTTTGTGGAGGTAGTGGTCTTGCCAAAATATCAACAGATCCCTGGGAAAAAAATCAGATTATCAAGACATTAGGGTGGGTTGACAATATGATTATTGCTTGGACTGGGTCAGTCGACCTGTTATCACCGTTTTCCTGCAATCGCCAAATCATGTTATTCCTGACATGTTGGCGAAAAAGTGTATTATATATCACTTTTCGACGAAAAGTTTTTAATTCTACGAATCAGAAATCTACTTTTTGATGTTTCATGATAAAAAATCTGCTATATTTCCCCAATAATGAAACACCGCATGGTTTTTGTATTCTGCCACTGAATTATAGATTATTTGAGCAATTATGTACTGAAATAGAAACGGCACACTTCAAGTCAATTTTCATCGGAGTAAAATATATCTATTAGAAACCCTCAATATTATAAAACACAAATTCCCAGAAAATCGGAGGTGTGTGAACGACAAGGTGGCTTTTGATAACTGGCCGCTATTCAATCTTACCTGAAGTTCTTCATGATGGAAGGAGAGCCAGAGCACTCGCCAGCTGAGGAGCGCGGCTCGAGTGTGAGGCCGCGGAGGTAGCGGGGTAGGGCCGACTTCTGGTTGGCGAACATGAGGAAGACGAGCGTGGTGTTGAGGCAGGAGACGTTCTCCTGAGTGAGGTTTGTCACGTTGATTTGGTTGATCAGTTTGAACAGGTACTCCATCTGCTGGTCAAAGCGCGATACGTGCTGCAGCAGTAGCGACTCCGAGCTCAGGTAGTCTGCGTGGGAAAGAAAGGTTATTTTAAGGGATGACTGAGGAATCTGGAAATGAGGCTTTTCATAAAAACATCGTTCTCAAATCTTCTTTTAAAATTCGATTTGCTGCGTCCAAAAAGCCTTAAGTCTTAGATACAAAAAAAAACGATGATGGATACGACATAACGATGATGGATACGTAAGGTATATTTTCTAAAAGGTGCGTTTTACTCCCCTAATGTGTGCAGATTGGGTACAATATCGAGAAAATCAGAGCTTCGGCGTTCAAGTAGTGCACGGGTCCACATATTCTAAGGCTGGCCTTGCGACGATGGTATGCATAGACAAATGGCGCGGTCGCCACATACCCACCTGGGTAAATTGTTATCTCTGCTGAATGTACCATTGAAATGAAAGTCATTTGGTATGGGGCTTTAGCAGTATGTATCATTGTGCGCTAATATCAATACCTACCGTTGTGTTCAGGTTGTACGCTGCAGAAGTGTTCGTAGGACAGGACCAGACTCCGGATGAACATGTTGGAGTCGACCAAGTTTTTGTTCACGATCGTGACAAACTTGTCAAACTGCAGAAAAATACAAGAATGAGGATTATGACATCTTCAGGAAGTTTAGCAATGCACTGCTCAAAATTTTTGAAGGCGTTTTATGTTTCAATGAGATTTATTTAATTCAAAACTAAATTATCAGCAAGAACAATATCAATAACTCAGCTGATTTGATTAAGTTTAAAGGTTTAAAGGATCCAGTCACCATACTTTTCGTTTCAATCAATTAATTCTATAATTACAATGTTCTAATAATGTTTGTTTGTTTCTGATTTGTTTTTTTCTTGGTAATGCACAAAAGTTCAACATACCCGTGTACGTGTGTTCAGCACCTTGTCGAAAGCCTTGAATGCCTCGATGTTAAACTTGATGAGTTCTCCAAGCAAATCGAAGCTTGACTGGAGGATTTCCTTCGGCCGAATGTCATAGTTGACAATGTTGCCTGCGATATGCTAAATACAGAGGAGAACCTGTTACCAAACATCTCACTTTTCATTGTTAAGGGATAGAGTCAAGAGACCCTTTCCAAACAAGATATCATGAACTACTTTAGACGAAACTGGACTCGTCTGGTATATGGCTCCAATTCTAGGACATTATATAATATACAGCTGGTTTATTCTGTGCCTTTTTGCTCCTTTAAACTATGAGAATAGAGTATTAGGTTGTTCTCTTAAATGTTAACAGATGTTGTATCAGGGTGCCCACGCTTTTTCAAATATCAATTTAAGACCTTTTTAAGACCTATTTAAGACCAAAATCTGACAAATTTAAGACCTATTTGCCACAGGTAAAAAATATCTCTTCACATAAGGTTTGATGCATAAACGCTCAGCAAAAGAGCAGCATTTTGCTGAATTCATCATCTGATTTTCATTTTGAAATCAGATCCAATTTAAGATTTTTTTAAGACCTCCTCCAAGAAAAACATGAAATTTAAGACCTTTTTAAGGCCTTAAATTTGGAAAAATCAATGTAAGACCTTTTAAAGACTTTTAAGACTTGCGTGGGCACCCTGTGTATATTGCCTATCAAAATGTAGCAGAGATTGCCTATTCTTACTCATTGTATAATTTATTCTTTAAATAGATGAAGGTTTGCTTAATCTAAGAAAAGTAAGTGACAAGATCAAGTATGTTGGGTTCTAAAGAACCCAAAAGCTCCGTCTTATCCACCTTGTTCAATAACAGCTGAAAGAGAGGGAGAGGGAAAGGGAGAGGGAAAGGGAGAGGGAGAGGGAGAGGGAGAGGGAGAGGGAGAGAGATTTATTGCCATGACAATGCCATGACATTGCCATGATGATGCCATGACATTGCCATGACATCCCCATGACAATGCCATGACATTGCCATGACAGTACCATGACATTGCCATGACAGTGCCATGACAATACCATGACAATACCATGACATTGCCATGATGATGCCATGACATCCCCATGACAATGCCATGACATTACCATGACATTGCCATGACAATGCCATGACATTACCATGACAATGCCATGACAGTGCCATGACATTGCCATGATGATGCCATGACACCCCTTTACCCCAATACAGCATGGATTGAGAGTCTGAGCTCATTTGTGTTTGGAGATTGTATTGGTAATATGCAAATTTATCCAATATGGCCGCCCCCAGTTGGTGATGGGGGCATTCCCGACCTACTTTCGTTCTATTTTTAGAATATTATTATGACATCATCTCGTCAATATCCACATACAGACTTATTTGTGCAAATTTCTACACTCTCAAGGCATTTCCTATGAGGACAGCATCACTCTCCAAGCAGATTCTCTACTTCAGAAATAGCACAGTGTCCCCCCCCCCCCCTACTTGTACCCGGCGACTGCTGGTCATTCTCCATACACGTAATATGCAAATTTATCCAATATGGCCGCCCCAGTGGGTGATGGGGGCATTCCCGACCTACTTTCGTTCTATTTTTAGAATATCATTATGACATCATCTCGTCGATCTCCGGACACAGACTTATTTATGCTAATTTCTACAATCTCAAGGCATTTCCTATGAGAACCGTCTCAATCTCCAAGCAGATTCTTTACTCCAGAAATATCACAGTGTCCCCCCCCCAATTTTTAACATTGATTCCTATGGGACTTGGGCCAAGTTAAGACTCCGATATATCGGACTATCGACGTTATCCACTCATCGAAAACGGAGAATAAGGACTAACTTATAACAGCCCACCCCAACAAGAGGTTTTTCCTTATTTTATTCATAAACAAAACCAATAGATAAAACTTACTTGAAGCAAGCCCCTCCTCAACAAGAACACCTGGTCGCAGTAAGAGGTGCTGCCACGCAGGTAGCTCTCCACGGCGCGGGCCAGCCAGAAGCGGAAGGTGGAGGCCGTGGGCTCCTTCTTCATCACCTCCACCACCTTCGTCAACAGTCCCTTGGCGCCTCGACACATCAGCTGCCTTAAAGTAGGAAACGAATAAGGGTATTCACTATTTGTATGTGTTATAGGTACATAATGAAATACACATTCAAACAGGCACGTGAGTGGTTGAATGTGCATACACTCAAATGTATGAAAATGGTTTCCGGGAGGCAGGGACAGGGTTTGGGATGCACGTCCCGCATTGAATCCGAAAATTGCGCATTGATTTATCAAATTTACATTCAAAATGCGCATTGAAATGGAAAAGCTGAAACACAAGCGGAAACGTGCCTAAAAGATACGCATTGTGAACATTTCTGGCACAAACCCTGGAGGGGAAAAAGACTAAACTACTTGTATCCTGTTCAGTGTGGAAAGGATTGAGTCATGTCATAACGTTATAAATTGATCTATTATTAGAACAGATAACATCCATTCATTGAAATGAATAATTATAATGTGCAATAAAAATTACTTTTCCTTCTGGATAGGTTTCACAGATAAAGAGGGATGCCCCTAAACTACGGCTATACTAATTTTCGAGTGGGCCGTACCTCACATTTAGTCTACGTCAATTATTTTGTTTGGGGAAATGTATTTGCTGCTAAAATAAGGTTACGCGTTTTATTTCAAAGAATTAACTACCGATAGAACCATTTCTTAAAATCCGAGGCACTTTTCAATCAAAAAAGCTTCTACACGACTTGTTTCAAGAACATATTAGATACACATGCAATTTTGGAAATACTGCAAATTCTAGCCAACGATAAATACTAATCTTTCCTTAAACTTAAAGAAGCATGGTAGCAATTTATAGTCTTACACAGAAGAATATTCTAATGACTCACTTGTTGATGTTGTCTAGGCCATCGATGGCAAGGGGACCGGCTTTTGAGTTGATGCGTCTGATTTCGCTCAACTCGCTTTTTGAGAGTAGCAAGTGTTTGTAGCTAAAAACACAAAGAAATATGTGGTTAATACCATACTTCACCGATCAGTAAAGGTAACATTTCATTGAACTCGTAATATATATCACATGCCTTATCGAAAAAATACAATAAAGGGTGATTCGCAGATAGTGCTAGATGTAAGGAACAAGAGTGGGAATTAAAACACTTACTCAGAGTGATCACAGAAGCTATGGACTAGGCGAAGGAACTGGATTTTCAGAGCCACCTCCTGTAAGAGAGAAAAAGGTTTCAATGTATTACTAATAGTGCATTTGTTGTCGGAGTTTGGTGATCATTATTTAGGTTGATTTATTTTGCGATAGGATCAAAATACTAATGCATAAAACAATTACGCGTCCTGGTTTTATAAACTGTATTTGCTTCGGATTATACCTGCATTCTTCCTTTGTTTATAGCAACAACAAGAACAAGAACTTTTCTATCGGTTTCAATTACATGGGTTCCTATCTTCATTTTCCTATTTGAATTTCGATTCATTATTATTCGTGTGATAACGTGATTTTAGACATTATCTTTGAAGTACTCACAGGACTGCATTCACAGCTGGCATTGTGACCCCGTAACCGGTGACGAGTATTGTTTCTGTGACTGGACAAGAGAATCACAATGTAAATGACGCAGGCGTTCGTCACTTGGTCAACGACAGTTTATATCATTCATCAAGAAAATATCATTCCCAAAGCGAAAAGTGTTATCTTATTTTAACAACAACACATATGGTTTGGTTGTATCAAACTGTTACCTATTAATCAGATGTAATTCTTTAAATGGAGATGCTAGTACCCAGTATGCAAAGTGTATCATTCGTAAACGTAATTATTCCTTCACAAATCGGCAACATCAATCGAACAAAAGCACCATACTTTAATGGCAGTATTTCTACGACTAGTTACTGAACACTCACACTTGGCACTTCCAGATGAACTGGTCGAAGAGTTCGGACAGGCCGGGCACCAGTTGGAGCTCGGCAAGCTTCCGCTGTACTTTTTTACGGTGTTTTCCCACGAGGAACAGCCCTAACACGTAGACCACCTGCACTCGGAGAACCAGGTCCATACTGATCTTCAGGCCTGACTGTTGGACCATTGGACCACCCGGTAGTGTCGCCTCACAGATTCCTACCAAATACAGTAGGTATCACATATGATTTTTTGCCAATGATTGAAGAAATAGGATATTTAGAAATAGTGTATTATTGTTAGGGTAAACAATATTTACTTTCCTTAGCGCACTTTCCCTATAAGGTAGGGAAACATTTTGGTTGCAAACATTTTAGGTTTTTGTCTTATAATTCCCACTGGCTAACAAACTCTAATTCCTATGTGCAACTTTCTATTTGCCGAATACACTGCGACTTGAGTATGGCCTAGAATGACCACTAATAACTGTTTGAAGTTGTACCGAAATTGAGACTTTTTCTAAGGCGTTTGTAACTGTATTGAATGTCATAATGTCTCTTTTAATCATGCCTTGAGCCCCCCTGAAGCAAGAGCATCTGATAAATTGCGACAAGATTTTGCAAACCTTTCTATAAAACAGAAAATATTCTAACTCTGCTTATAGGTTAAACTCGATTTACATACAAACATTTATTACATTGGTTTCAAAACTTAGGGTAGAAGAAAATAATGCTTTTCTTTTTAGATACTACCTCAATTTCTTGTGGTCTTTTTTTCAACAAAAACATTACTACAGCTGATCAGGAAATGTTTGTTTGTTTGTTGGGGTAGTTTCCTGGGACTTACAAGCTGACGATAATATCAAATACTGTAGGGCTATTCATTCTACCAACAAGAAGTAAAATAGCTACAAAGTTTCCCTCATGGATGAGATGATCATCCCTCAATAGACTAAAACTTGTAACAAAAGCATTATAACCTATTACCACCAGTAGCTCCCCTCTCATCGATACACCCTTCCTTTTTAAGAAAAATAAGCTCTCGGACCCTGTCTAAGGGAATATGCACATCAAAGAACACCTGTCTCAGTAAAAGTGTAGTGGTATGGTCTTTATCTTTTCATAGATTCGATCATCAAGGAGCAAGGGCGAAATAACCCAGTGCTCCATAACCACTCAGTCTGGTGGTTCAAACCAACAAACAAACAAACTCAGCCACATGGTCATGATCACCACGTGGTGATCACCAAAACGTGGTCGCGCGACTACGCCTGCACAAGGTCTATACTAGGTAAAGATGGTAGCCCAGTACCCAGCTGCTGGAAATAAGGACTGGTAGTAGGCTCAGAGTATAGAAGGTAATTACCCAGGGTAGTGTAGATAAAGACTGTAGACTCAGGGTACAGAAGCTGAACACCAAGGGTATAGTAAACATTGGCAATACACTCAAGGGCTCAGCGGTCTAATCGGGCCATAGCCCCTTAGCGGGAAAAGAGGGAACCAGCATATTTAAATAGGGCTACCCCAAGTGGGAGAAGGGGGCATTCCTGACCCAGTTTAAGTCTATTTTTAGAATATCATAATGATGTTATCTGAACAATTTCCAAACATGATTTGGTTCCTTTAGATTTTTGACACTTTCCATACTATTCCTATGGAAAAAGCTACACTCTCCAATCAGAGTGGGGTTATTAACACCATGTACAGTGTCCCCCTTGTTCCCAGCAATCGATGGTATACACCTAGATTGATTTACGCTGGTATCAGAGGTTTGGTGTGGCTTGCTACTCTGATTTATCGGAGTATCAAAGTTTTCGACTGGACGAAAACGGAGAATAACACACTTCTGGCTTCTTCCACTATCTGATTCTATTCTAACGACAATTGCAGGACAATGCCCTTCAACAGCAGAACATGTGTAACTGGTCATTTAGAAGAAGAAAAACAAATGAGGGAGTCCCAACCAATAGCTACAATACTATATTAAAGGGAAACACGAGGCACTCCCAATAGCACTTTAAAACGCATACACCCCAGCTACAAAAACATGCATCACAAATGCAGTGTTCGAAATTACAATTTGGCTGCCGGGTGCATACTTTTTAGGAGGCATGCACCCCGGCCCGGCATGTGCATGCTTTTTCAAAAGCATAAATGCGATTATATAGTAGTGTGTGCATCAGAAATATGTCGGGTGGATGATTTTAAACCCCTATGCACCCGGCGGGTGCATAAAATAAATCCTTAATTTCGAACACTGCAAATGTCAGGTGCACTCTTAATTTCAGACAATGGTGCTGTACGGTACTCCATGTTTATAACTAGAAAATCTACCCTAACTTCTTTTTATCAGATGCATTATATAGTTGGTATGTAAGGTAGGTTAATATTAACAAAAGACTCATTTACCATGTCAGGGATATTCCTGGAAAAACATTTTTGGGGGTGTTATGGATTCAAAAATATTTGTATGGACCTATCATTGCAGGTCCGTCCCCTTCAAAGTAAACCAGTGGTATAATTTCTAATGTAGGAATACCGCATTTCAGCACACCAAGGTATCCCTGCAAGCTATACAGGTACAGTGTGTGTACATGTATACATATTCGTCAGAACAAATTTGGTGAACTGAGAAACAAATGGTCTGCAGGTCAGGATTTTTTTCTTTTTAAAGAAATGATTAACTCACAGTGTTAAAAATAATATTTTTTTTTTGATATCAATGATTTCTTCAAATATCTTCTTTGATTAAATAATAATAATAATAATAACTAGAAATCTGAAATCTTGGCCGATGTTGCGTTGGTGGTCTTTAAAATGTTATCCCCTCTCCCTTCCCACAGCCGTTTCCAGCACCCCCCCCCCCCCCCCGGTCCTGTTGACAAATCAGCTCTCCAAGCTGATCACTGCACCATTGAACTACTTTACTCAGTTACCTCTCACCTGGTGGGAGAGTGTGACCAGCCTGACCACTGAGTGGTGTGGGGTGTGGATGACATACCTCTATATATAGGTCCCACCTCACCAGTCAGGCCAGAGAGGAGCCAGTTAAGGCCAAAAGTAGTTTGAATTTCTGTTTCTTTGTTCGCCCTTACTAAAATTGGAATTAAAATCAATTTGAAATGAAGATATGTTACATCATTTTGTAATGATAAATCAAATGCTTATCAATAAAAATAGTTTGAAAATTTATACTTTAAGAATTTGTCAGATATAACTACATGAGTACATTTATTGGATACAACAATTTAATATTGTTTTCAGGGCAACCTGGGCTTTATAGTCTCTCAAACCTGACACACCTCTATATATAGGACCCATGGGCAGTGGATGTCAATCACTGATACTTGTCCCTCCTACCACTACCACCAGTGACCAATGAGAAGACACTGTGTGGAGGCCCCACAGTCTGACCACCACTGGGGGTCAGAGAGGGCACACCAATTAAACAATTACACGGTCCACTGGTCCACAACAATAGACCCACTTCAAAAATGGACCTATACCTTTGTTGCGTTACTTAATACCTATATGATCTATATGTATATGTACCAACGCAACAATAAAAAGGGTCATCTCATTCTAAGGTCGGCCGGGACTGTTGGACATTTTTTTTTGGTGGACACATGCAGCTAATAATTCACTCACCCCCTACGAACTGGTCGAGGTCGTCCGTCTCAGGAGGGTCGAAGGCAGCATCTGACATGGTGTTCTCAATCCACTCCATCCAGCAGTCGAGCTCACTCACCGTGCCCCTGTACCTGGGCGTATAGTCTTTGACACAGGCAATGTTAATGAGGCGGGGCAGCAGGTCTGGGATGCTCAGGAGCAGCTCCTGGTTAATGTCCCGAATGTTCACAAAGCCCTTGGTGCGCTTTTGTTTGTTCTGCGCAAACAGTGAGGACTTGTTCTCGTAAATGTCTAGGTCTGAAATGGTGACCGCCAACACACGGCAGAAGTTGGCCAGTTTGTTGTCGTCCAGGCTCTGGATGAGCTGGCGCAGGTGCACCACATTGTGGAGGTTGAGCACCTGGCGACGCGCCTGCAGCAGGTCCTCCAGGAACTGGCAGGCCATGAGACACGTCTTGTCGTGGGCGAGCAGGCGGAAGCAGTAGGTGAGGATGTCCTCGTGCACCGTCAGCTCGGCCGTCAGCTGCTCCCCGAGGTCCTGAGGTAGGCAAAGTATAACCCTTAGCGGCAACACGATGCTTCATGCCAGGATATAAGGCATAAACTGCACTGACATTATTATAGTTCCAACAGTTGTTTTATACTTTGCCTATCTGAGAATAATTGGACTTTTTAAACTGCTTTTACTTAGCTCTATATATCAAATCATACTTAAGTATTTACAACAAAACTCGTACAATCAATCAGGTTCCTTTTATTCTGTACCGCAAGATATTAATTCGCAAGATAGTTTAAGCTTTGGAATTGAACATAAAATTCAAACTACAGTGACATTCTTTGGACTTACTGTGGTGATAAGGCGTTGTAGTATTTCTAGACAAACACTTTTGCATCGCAACTGTTCTTCCGTATCTGCATATGAAAGGTCACAGGAAAATATTTAAATTTTTCGTAAAATATTTAATTTGTGTTCAGTGAAATATTTTCAGCAGCCTTAATAGGTTGCATTCCAAAATGATGAGATCAAAAATAGAAAGATAATAAGAATGTTATACTTAGCATGATGCTACATCAAGAATTTAAAACTTGTCCAACTATCATACATTACATGCTTCGTTTCTTTTGTCAAATTTGTTTTCGATTTTTGCATTATCTACCCTTTCACAATTTCTATTGTTTTGTAAACATGTTATTTTGAGCTGATTACATCGATACTTGGAAAAATTCATTCCTGGTACTAATTAAGAAGTTACTCATACATTAGGCTTAATTAAATGCTCAAAGCTGCTGTTTCAATAATTTTCTGATCCCTTTAGGCTTAGAAGAAATACAAATAAATTCTTTTTCACTTGTTTTACACTACTCAGCAAGTCTAAAATACTTTCTGGCGTTTTCTCTGACCGACCAAGTGATTGTGGCAGGCTGTATAGGATTGCCTCACCTGGTTGTTGCAATCCCCCATTGTAGTAGCGCCAACTGGTGGGCAGGTAGGAGGTCATCATGAGGAGACGTATGAGCACGTCCACCCCGCCATACTCGACAAAGAGTTTGGCGTACTTGACCTGCTCGTCCTCACCAGCGTTGTCATCCTGTGATCGCCTGGCCTCATAGTTGGTCATACTGCCGACAATCCGCTATAAGACAAACAATACATTTGTGAAGTTGTGTTAGAGGCAGCAGGAAATCAATGTGCTACCAAATGAGCACAAAATGCTGACTTGGCAGAACAGTGATGCATCAAATATGTGGATAACCGACACACCGAAAATCTAAATGCCAGGGTTGAAATATTGGATCCTTGGAGAACCAGAAAATGTTACCGAGAAACCAGAATTTAAAGTTAAGGCCTCAAAAAGAAATTGTTTTGTTCAGGTGCCAGACCTGCTCTTTTATTTTTGTCCTACCACAACTTTTTTTTTATGAAAGTTTTTCAAAAACGATATTAAGACTCAATAAAAATGACATAATATCCAGTAAATTGCATATATTTTATCAAGAGGTGTATCTTATGTTTGAATATGCCATCCTTATTTTGTCGAACTATGTCACCTAAACACAACTTTTGTTGTTGCCTCAGTTAATTGATGAAAACAACGAAAATGTCAGTTTCTTGCAGTTGCAAGATTTGTGGACTAAAGTAAAGACAAGTTATCTAACCAAATGGTTTCCCGTTTTACTTTCGTTCTTTCTCAAGATTCTTAATGTAATGATGAAAGTGCTAGCTTGGCATTTCAGTACCTTAATTTCAGATTTGATTCTCCGGATCACAAATACACTAACGTTTGACTATTTCCGCGAGATTCGTCTAAGATGTATAGAGGGTTCATTTCTTTCTTTTTTTTCTGTTTTAATGTTGTGAAAAAATGATACAATGGGTATCCCCATCTTGTAAGATCATTTTATTTCGTTTGGTACACCTCACATTGTGACATGTTGTTAATAAGCTACACTTAAGTCTACTATCAGTGTCTGCATGGGGGCTCAGTAGCTTACCTTGAGTATGTCGAGGCACTCATCCTCATCAAAGAAGACCTGAGTACTAATGGCGTCCAGCTCATGGATAACGGTGGGCACGTCATTATGGTCCAGTCGCTCCTGGAAATCCTCAATAACATCTTCGGGAACCTGGTGTGTGAACAAGGTGATCAAATGATTTAATTCAATGGCAAAAATGGAATTTAAAATTTAAGAACATTGATAAATTACGGATCCGATGCGATAGAGTGTATATTACTAATACTATTATCACCAACAAATTTCATTGAGAACCCGCATCATTTTGTTTCATGTCTCTAAACAATATGCCGTCAAATGATGTCATTTATACCCCTTTTTGGACACCCTGAGGATGTCATTTTGCTACCTGGGCTACCCCTCTGGTAGTCTTCCATACCAGTACCCCACTTCAAGTCGGCTATGGTTCACATAGCATACTTCAAGTAGTCTCTCCCATAGCCTACCTCAAGTAGTCTTCCTCTTGTCCCCTTCTTGTCATATCCAGCAAAATGTTCAAATCTAAAAGCCTCTGTATCCAGAAAAAAATGCGGAAAACCAAACAACAAAAAGTCGATTAGAATCCCAAATATCTTGAGAACCATGAATTTCAGAACCTGGCCAAATGAATTTCCCTGTGTTTTCAATGTGTTGTGTAAATGAAATTCTCTGTCTTCCCTGTGTTTTGACAAAATTTGCAAATTCCCTGTGTTTTCCCTGTCAGGGAATTATTTTTGCCATTATCCCTGTTTTTCCTATGTGGTTGGTACCCTAACTACTTCAAGTAGTCTGTTTAACATAGCCTACCTTAAGTAGTATCCTCTTCCCTACTTCAAGTATTCTATGCCTTACATAGACTACCTAGTAGTGTGTCCCCATTACCCTACTACAAGTATGCAGTCGATTTCACATAGCAGGGGTCGATCTTAGCACTAGTCCACTAGTGAAATCACCAGTGCAAATCCTGTCGGGCTAGTGTATTTTCTGGACAACTAGCCCAATGGGCTAGTGCAAATATAAAATCTGACATGGTCAAATCACATGCCAGGTGAGACTTGTTTAACTGTATTGGTTATGCAATTAAGGAAAGATTGAGAAAAATACACACATTTCATTGACAAATATGAGTAAATTATGCATGTAATTCTTTCTATTGTTTAGTGGGCGGTACTAGTGCAGTTGGTATCGGACTAGTGCAAACTTCCATCTACTAGTCACGTGGGCTAGTGCGGAAAAAAGTTAAGGTCTATTCACTACTTGCATGCATCCGCCATATTGGGAAACCCCCGGGAATTCCACACCCCAAAACGAGGCCAACTGCTATCCATGTGTCTGAACAATACTAAGTCTACCTACGATAATAGGGCAGGAAATAACCTGAAGGTCCCCTAAAACTAAAGAATTTGATTTTCCTCATTTTATGTGGTAGGGCTATTGTATGTGTACAAACTGTTGAAATTCTTTTACAAAATATATTAATACTAATGAAATTATAGTAGGTTTTGCGACATAAGATTATACAGAAAAACAATACACCTAGATTGAAGCCACTACCATAAGTGCAAATCCTCATTATAACTGTCCCAATTATGTTTTTCTCATGTTATTCTTTCCCTAGTGCATCGCAGCAACAAAGTACCCCTTTGCTCACAAAGTTAGCCTTGTGTGCGAATTTTTTCACACTTTAAACTGGCTATATTTAGAGTGACACCTAGACCTGTGAAGCGCTTTGCCTCGTTTTGAGGTGAGAGCGACGGTGGCGCCCCAGCCCCGTGCAAATCGTGAATTCCTGGAACAATAGATTTTTCTTTTTACATTTAAAGTTTTGTTACACATACATGTTTGCATGGTAACGTTAATTGAAAGAATAATTGTTCACCAGATTTTGGAGATGCACGACCTTTTTTCCAGCTCCTTATTACCTAAATTAGGCTACCCAATCATAGACTCTCACTGAGAGAGTCTATGATTCCAGGGTTTGACCTTAACATAGAGTTACTAGTACCGTGTACTAGTAAAAACCTGGCCGGGCTAGTGAAAATTTTGAGCAACTAGCCCGGTGGGCTAGTGGAAAACATAATATCCTAAATAATAAAGTTATGCATGACCTGTTAAGGAAAATTACAATATCTCCAAAACTATAGTATAGACAGGAACCTTACTTGTAATAAATCAATTGAAAGGTTTTTTGGTCGGGCTAGTGATATCTATCACAGGCTAGTGTAAAATGTTAAGCACTAGCCCAGTGGGCTAGCGGGAAAAAAAGTTAAGGAAAACCCCTGCATAGCCTGCCCTTTATATATATGTAGTCACTGAGTCAGGCGGTCTATATTGTTTACATTTATATGCACTCAAAGTTTGCAATACTGGATGCATCTAGTGAATGACAGACTTCTAAAAAGAGCCTTTCTTTCTGAACTAAACATTCACAATAATGGCGGACATTCCTGGGCCACATTTATAGAACAGCTCCTAAAGTTTATCAACTATGAGGGACTGTCATGTAATTCTGCACCAGTCAAAGTCAATGACCAGCTGCATGAGATGGTGACACAGAGCTAAACTGAGCCACACAGAGAAATGTTTAAAATCATAAGAAATGAAGAACCAGATGACATGTTCTGTCAATGGAAACTGAAAATTTGTTTGTGTATTTACTGAGATGCACAAATATTACCATTATAACAGCAGTGATGAACTTCCTAAGGTTGTAAAGTAATTATAAGGGCTTCCCTCTCTCCCCTCCAACAACCCTCCCCCTTACCCCCCACCATAGGGTTGCTGTGGCGACCCTTGGTGACAGTTTTATCACTGTGGTAAAGATCAAAAGGGTCTACTGTGTATGTAGAGTACAGCTGGTTCTCCTCACCACCACATTATAAAAAGCTGCAGTTTCTGGATTTTCCTGAAATTTGGCTCAGGTAGTCCCTATTGAACAGCATGGAGACTCTCCATGAACTTTGCCTGACTGGCAAGGTTCAGAACTTTCTACTGTGGCTGCCTGTGCACAAAGATTTGCCTGTAGCCCAGTAGCATACACAGAGTTAGAGACGGTAATGGTTCTGAGTGAGATGGTATAAGGCAAGGTAAGAGAGAATACAGGTTTATTCTGATTGTAGAAAATATTTCTAAAAATATTTCTGAACTGAAATATTGTCTTAAATAATTTCTCAACTAATAAAAAAAGAAGCCAGATTTCCTGATATCAGGTAATAGACTCTGTTCCAGACCTCGCACAGCCGTCATGGTCCAGTGGAGGTAGGATAAACAAAGCGACTTGGTAGGGGTAGTGCAATACGTGATTGGTGGGTGCTCATTACATAATACTGATAAGGCCTCTGAGGTGTGCACCCATTGGACAATGATTAATTCAAAACTTTTAATATTGAAAAATATTTATAAAATACAAGGCTTACATCCATAGCAATGATTCATATATCCATGAAAAGAGGAAGATCTGCACTATGCAGCCATGTCTAAAGCATTATTTTACCTTGCACATTTACAAATCTGCAGTTGGTTAAAAGTAACCAATTTACATAGGCTCAAAGAGAAAATAACCCCAAGCTTGTCTGGGTAGCCCTTCTTTGGCTACATTCCACACTAGGTGGCGTGGTCTGGAAAATCATTTATTTCCTGAAGACTTTCATCTCTGAGCATATGAGAGCTGATGCTCATGTAGTTCTTTTTTTTTTCATCCATGCCATGTATTGTCTCATCAATATAATATTGTGCAATAAAGAAGGAAAAGAAATCTCCTATACCGTACCCTACTTCAAGTACTCAACACCTCACATAGCCTACCTCAAGTAGTCTAGTCTGTCTCCTGTACCCTACTTTAAGTAGTCCGTTTCACGTAGCCTACCTCAAGTAGTTTGTCTCCTATAGGGAGGTAGGGAGTTGTAGGCTGGTACATCTTTTCAAATCCCCCACTCTGGCCCCAGTAACCTCACACCTCTCAACAGATAAGGCCTGTGTAGACAGAGGGATGATAAGGGTGATAGACTAGGGTTCTCACCTCTCTGTTGTGGAAGGCAACCCATTCAGCCATTGTCTTACCTGATGGCTAAACACCTAAAACAACATTCACACCTGATTACAGATTTAACACTGTGCATACAACCTACTTAGGGGTCCCTCAGAGAGAAGGGGCAGGGGTAAATTTTCCCCATCTATAACTACCTTATTATTCAATATTATCAAAAAATTTCAAAAGGGGTATGGGGATTAATACTGTAGCTATTGAGATAAAATGATAAAGTTATCAATTCAGATATTGTTGTCCTACAATAGTGAACTGAAGATAGAGGGTTTTGGTAGCATATCAGCAGTGGAGGGATCTAGCTTGTCCCCTGACAGGGCTGAACTGGGGGACAATGGCCGCCCCCATGGTGCATCTCCCTACAGGCCTTATATAAATTGGTATTATATCAGGCTATATATTGCTACCTGAGGCAGTCTATGATTGTAGCCTATATAATTTGGGCTTTGAAAAGTTTTCATAGGCTACCCGAAGGAGTATATATTGTTAGGTAGCCTACTCGAAATAGTCTATGTACTTTGGGCCTTGAAAATTGTCATAGGCTACCTGAGACTCTCAGGTAGCCTATGAATCCAGGGGTTTTCCTTAAAGGGACGTTCTCATCCGTGAGACGGCAGTAACTAGCTACGTTGTAACTCCCTGACGGCCGTGCCAATTTCGTGACGTGACCAATAACATTGCGTTATTATGTTCTGAAAGTGCAAAACATTGCACCAAAGGTTTTTTGGTCGGGCTAGTGATATCTATCACGGGCTAGTGTAAAACGTTAAGCACTAGCCCAGTGGGCTAGCGGGAAAAAAAGTTAAAGGGACGTTCTCGTCTTCCCGTCGTTAAGCTAACGTCGGCGTATGTTAGCTTAACGACGGGAAGACGAGAACGTCCCTTTAACTTTTTTTCCCGCTAGCCCACTGGGCTAGTGCTTAACATTTTACACTAGCCCGTGATAGATA
Source organism: Lepidonotus clava (assembly GCA_936440205.1). Taxonomy (NCBI): domain Eukaryota; kingdom Metazoa; phylum Annelida; class Polychaeta; order Phyllodocida; family Polynoidae; genus Lepidonotus; species Lepidonotus clava. The sequence goes on along the minus strand of OW387140.1, from coordinate 21,026,015 downwards.
TCACTAGCCCGACCAAAAAACCTTTCAATTGATGTATTACAAGTAAGGTTCCTGTCTATAGTTTTGGAGATATTGTAATTTTCCTTAACAGGTCATGCTTTACTTTATTATTTAGGATATTATGTTTTCCACAAGCCCACCGGGCTAGTTGCTCAAAATTTTCACTAGCCCGGCCAGGTTTTTACTAGTACACGGTACTAGTAACTCTATGTTAAGGTCAAACCCTAGAATCATAGACTCTCTCAGTGAGAGTCTATGATTGGGTAGCCTAATTTAGGTAATAAGGAGCTGGAAAAAAGGTCATGCATCTCCAAAATCTGGTGAACAATTATTCTTTCAATTAACGTTACCATGCAAACATGTATGTGTAACAAAACTTTAAATGTAAAAAGAAAAATCTATTGTTACAGTTCCCTAAAGGAGATCTATTCTACAACTTATCATGTTATGGTCCACGATTATGTTTCGATTATATATAATGTATCCTATCCTAGATCCTAGTGTTCTCCAATGACCCGAGTCATTGGAGAACGCAAAGTTCCAACGCAAAGTTCCAACGCAGTCCGTCACATCTAAAACCGTTTTTGATTAGATTTATTTGTTGTCGGCAAAATGATGGAAAATGTTTTCCATCCCGCAGTTATGACGTATGCCAAATAAAACTTGACACAGTGCATTATCAATACTCGGTAGACTGAACTTCAAGCAGTAGACTACCTTCAGCTGAAGAGTTGCTTAGTGGCATCTCACTGTCAGTGTCACCTGCTGAACGACAGGCAGAAATGACAAGACGGGCTTGACTATCGACAATGAATGATAATTATAAAGCTCTGTTCCCAGCCCCCTCTGCTACTCAAACTAAGGACTGGCCTCTAACAATGAAAAAAATAATCATTTACTAATCAAATGTTATGGAGAATTCCAACGACTACATTATTTTGAGTACAAGTATTTTAGAATCAGAGGCAGTTCTTGTGTTTGCCGTGTTCGTATCAGGACAGACGGGAAGGATAGTGCGCCGTTGTTGAGAGTGCTACTCACCTGACTTAAAGCAATGTATCCTTTTCCAGTGTACTGTGCACCGTATACATGGGCTAAGACCGACGAACTTGGAGATATCCTTCTTGCCAAAGCCTTCGCCATGACTGGGCTTTCTACTTCTTATTTTGTCGCCAGAATCAGGGTAGATATCGATGCTTCTCCGTTCAGTCTCTTCTCCATTCAATGTGTATAAGGCGGTAAAAGCTTCACTGCGCATTGCTTTGCGCACTTCCGTGTGGCCTTGACCTTCAGGTCTCACAACACAAAATGTAAAATATCATCCAACAAAATGTGGCGCCCCCTTGTAGTGGTCTTAGGTAACTAAATGTGGCGCCATCTGTTGAATAGCGGAAGCTTGTCCCAAGGTCTCACGGAACCAAATGTTTTCCTGTATAGTTTAATATAGCATATCTTGAAAAAAAAAATATCCCAAACATTGCAACACCTCAAAGTCACTCAGTAACCTATTGAGACCTCTTTGGGAGACAAAATATCAAAATTTGAGGGTAGGTTGACTGTGAAAATTTTTCGCAACAGTCCCAGATGTTGACCTACCCTCATTTTAGCAGTTTTGCAGTGACCAAATTCATGGAGCACAGAGCCCATTTTAAAACCCCACTGACATTTACCAAACACCCCATATCATGGATCTTTTTTAATTAAATAACTCAGAAATAGTAGGGGGTATCATGTGAATTCTAATTCTGCATTACCGGTACCTTATCCCATTATCAGCCACTCAGAGACTGGCATCCCCTTCACCTCGGGACAGAAAGGTATATGACACTACAGATGGGGCCACATTTAGTTCCGTGAGACCTCAAATACCAATTAATGGTCTCAGCAAAGATGTTTTATTAGTAGCTATGTCGATCCTTGGTCTCATGCAGGGAATTGAATGTTTTCCTGTAGAGTAGAGGAGCCAGTTTCCGCGCATTAAGAGCAAGAAATTAAGTTTTAACAAAATATTTAAAGAAAAAAATAATCAATTTAATATTTTTTCTTCTATGTGCAGGGGAATGACGTCTATGAACATAATCATAATTAAAAAAAATAAAGTTTGAAAATATTTTTGTAATATCTTGAGGTTTTACTTTCACATGTTAATTCTTCAGTTTCCGCGCACCTGGAGCCTATTTCCGCGCATTTTGGTGTCAGTTTCCGCGCATTTATGCATATTTGAGGTGTAAATGAGTAAAATTCGCAATAGGAAGAAAATATCATACAAGGAGCATGAGAAAAAGATTATCTTTTGATTTCTGTTATACAAAATATTTTTGACCTCCTACTGATTTGCGATTTTGCATACTAGAAATGCTATGTTGTTTTGCAAAATCTAAACAACAGATTTACGAAAAAAGGACAGAAATATGCATATTTTGTGCATTTTCAATAAATGATAAAAGGATTAATTCGCCTAAGTAAAAGACATAAAAACAATTTGCAATGAAGATTTGGTTGATATTATTTTAGGGAAGTGTCTTCAAAATAATATCCAAGCATGTTTGAAAAAAAAATCCATGTTTTTTCCTGAAAAAATAGTTGGAAAATTCAGAAAATTCGGAAAAATACCTGAAAAATGCGCGGAAACTAGAGACTGTCTAATTTATTGTCATTAGTTTCCGCGCAGGGGCCTATTTTCTATATTAGGCAAGACATTTTATGTTTATGACATCAGAATAATCGTATATCACTTTAAATTAATATCTATGATATTTTTTTAAGGAAAAGTATATTTTTTCCTGAAGAAAATGATCTTATGATCCTTATTTCAAAAATATGAACTTTTTAAGGATCCCGACATTTTCCTTAATAATAAAGACATTGAAACATATTTTTGGCCTTAGAATACATAAATCTATATGAAACATCATTAAAAATGATAAATTCATTGCATAACAACATTATTTCAGGTCTGGCATCTAAAAAGTAGCATATTTGATACATGTAGAAAAAATGCGTCCATAAAATGCGTAAAATGCGCGGAAACTAGAGATGCGCGGAAACTGGCTCCTCTACTCTAAATGAAATTAATGAAAAGAGAATAAATAAAATGAATAAAATAGTCTACATGAACAATATCAATTAATAGCTATAATAGGCCTACATTTGATAATCAATGAATTGAATGTTTACAATGGATGATGTCTAGATCTAGTCTAGTGATGGTATATAGTTCTAATATTAATGAAAAAAATAAAGTTGATAATCATCTGATCATAAATGGAAAAGAATATTTTTTTCTCAAATCATCTTAAATCCGGTAGATCTATTTTCCTCTGAGATGTTATGTTCAAATAAAAACGAGGTTTTTTTTTTTTATGGTGATTTGCAAATAGTCTATCTAAGATTATTCTAGTAGCAAAAACATGTAGAGATAGATCTATCTCTATTGAAATGAAAATGGGCTGGATCCTTATAAAATCATATTTTTTCAATTAGGAATAAATGTGTGATTTCTTAAAATTCAATTAAAAAAAAAAAAAGGAATCTTAATGTTCAAACCCAGTGGGCACACAACCTAATTTCAACGTTGTTCCAAGGTTGATATTACGTTGATATTGGTCATGACGTCAGATAACCAAAATACAACCTAAATTCAACCATGGTTGTATTCTGTGTAACGAGTTTTACGGCTTTTACGACATCCGCCGCTCGACGGCAGTACCGATTGTTGATATATAAACGACTTGTCACGCAACCCGACTTCCCGCGACTACTTTACATGGTGATCAGAAGTGGAAATACCTCCAGAAAGGAAGGAAAAAGGACTCACAAGGGTATGAACCTGTGTTTTGCTGAAAATATAAACCCTTGAGATAAAAGGGATGTAGGTCTGAAGTTGTGTCAAGTCCAAAAAACCTGTGAAAAGTTGAAGTGAAGTGCTGTGAATCTGAGCCCTGACATGTGCCAGCCATTTTGAACTGTGTGTAAAGCCTATCCTGATTCTGGCAGTGACTTTTGTGTGTGTGGGTGTGCCTTACTAGTTAGTCAAGTGACAGTGGAGTTCAAGTGTGAATTTTATGACTAGTTCTGTGTGAAAAGTGCATCATGGCAGAGGGATTAGGCAGGCAGAATGTGCCATCCATGAATTGGCAGGCCACTGATTTGGACAGGGAGTGGGCCAGGTTTAAGCAACATTGCCAGTTTACCTTCAAAGGACCCTTGGCAGGGAAGACTGAAGTGGAGAAAGTGAACTATTTAATGACATTCATAGGTGATAAAGGCCGTGAGGTGTACGGCACATTCCAGTGGACTCCGGCTGCAGGAGACAACCCAGCGGAGAATGACACCCTGGAAGGAGTTTATAATAAATATGCAGACTATGTGAAGCCGAAAAGGAATGAAATTAGGGCCACTGTGAATTTTAATCGTCGTAGGCAGGAGCCAAACGAGCGATTCGACGAATTCGTGACCGCGCTGCGTATCCTGGTGAAGGACTGCGGGTACGGCACGTTGGAGAACCGGATGCTGAGGGACGCCATCGTCCTACGATCCAGACACCCAGCTGTGATGGAGAAGTGCTTCGACAAGGGGGAGGAGCTGACGCTGGATATGGCCATCAACATTGGTCGCAACTACGAGACATCACAGGAGAGTATCCGAGTGGTGGGCATCGACGAGGACAAGAAAGTTCACGCGGTACGAAGCCACCAGAAACCCCCGACATGGAAGAAGAAGGCCCCGGAGAAGTCTGCTAAAGCTAAGGTGGACACGTCAGGAGAGTGCGGCAGGTGCGGCTACGAGTCAACCCACAATAAATGTCCAGCCTTAGGCGCCACCTGTAATTTCTGTAAGAAGCAGGACCACTTCGCAAAAAAGTGTAACTTCAAGAAGAACAGGGCGAAACGCGCGGCACACGCGATAGAAGAAGATGACGACGACGCGAGCAGTAGCAGTGATGAGGGCGGCTACGCTCATTTGGTGCATACGGTGCATCAGGTGAGAGGTGACGAACGGGACGAATGGTGGGAAACGCTCAAGATAGGTGACCTGAGAGTGAAAACTCAGCTGGACACAGGAGCAGTGAAATCATTTATGTCGGAGAAAACGTACCATAGTATGGACGAGAAACCCCCTATTCGACCGACGAAGAGTGTCTACCACTCCTACACACAACACCCCATCCCGCTGCTGGGAACCGTGGTGGTTCCAGTGACATGGAAAAACAACATCGTGGACGTCAAGTTTAACGTGACAAAACAGGACCAGAGTCCCCTGCTCTCGGGATCTGCCTGTACGGATCTAGGCCTCCTGCAAAGGATCCACGTGATCGACAAAGGGATAGACAGTTATCCGGAACTGAAGAGCGCGACAGGATGTCTGCCTGGCGTTTATTCGCTAAAGGTGGACCCGACGGAAGAGCCAGTTGTCCATGGCCCGAGACGACAGCCACACGCCTTGGGGGAGAAAATCGTCGCGAAACGCAAGGAAATGGAAGACGATCGTCATATCGTGAAAGTAACGGAGCCGACGGATGGGTGAACTCCATGGTCGTAGTGGTCAAGAACGACAAGGTGAGGATCTGTTTAGATCCGCGCGACCTGAACAAGGCCGTGAAGAGGGAACACTACCCGACACCGACCGTGGAAGAAATAGTCGCGTCGATGCCCGATGCGAAGGTGTTCTCCGTCGTGGACGCGAAATCGGGATTTCTACAAATCGAACTGGACTACGAGTCAAGTTTGCTGACGACTTTCAACACCCCGGTAGGACGGTACCGTTGGCTGAGGTTACCGTTCGGCATAAAATCAGCGCCCGAAATCTTTCAAAGGATTATGGACACGATGTTAGAAGACATCGACGGTGCACGCGCTGTAATGGATGACGTCCTGGTCGCAGGGCGAAATAGGAAACACCATGACGCGATCATGGAGAAGGTAGTTAGGAAGGCCACTGAGTGGAATCTCAAGTTGAACTTTGAGAAGTGCCAGATACGTAAAACCAGTGTGAAGTACGTCGGGCACGTCGTGTCTTCTGAGGGACTGAAGATTGACCCCGACAAAGTTAGGGCAGTACGTAAAATGCCCGAGCCAGAGTCAAAGGAGGACGTACAGCGCTTTCTAGGATTTGTGCAGTATGTTGCCAAGTTTATTCCTGGCCTTAGCGAAGTTGACGGTCCTCTACGTGAGTTGACCAAGAAGGAGGTGGAGTTCGTGTGGGAAGATCCCCAGCGAAAGAGCTTTCAGAAGCTCAAGGACCTGTGTTGTGAAGCACCGGTTCTGGCATTCTACGACGTGAACAAGCCCGTCAGGATTCAGTGCGACGCCTCGAGCTACGCAGTGGGAGGAGTTCTACTGCAGGACGATAGGCCGGTGGCGTACACATCGCGAGCGCTGACCGAGACCGAAAAGAACGGCTACGCGCAGATTGAGAAGGAGACCCTTGCGATAGTCCGCTGTTGCAAGAAGTTTCACCATTACATCTTCGGGAAGGAAGTGCTGATCGAAAGTGACCACAAACCTCTACAGGCGATATTCACCAAGCCCCTACTAGCAGCACCGATGCGGCTGCAAACCATGATGTTACGACTGCAGCCGTACGACCTTAACGTCTGCTACAAACCAGGGAAGGAGATCCCTATGGGCGACACTCTGAGTCGGGCAAACCTGCCAGACACGGAGCCAGACATCAAGCCTGTGAGTGTGAACATGGTAAACTACATCGCAGTCACCCCGACTAGATATCGCGGCTTCCAAGAGGCGACCGTGAACGAGCTGTACCAACTCTACCAGATCATCACGAAGGGTTGGCCAGACACCAAGGACCAAGTGCCACACAGCGTCCGGCAGTATTGGACGAACAGGGATGAGCTCTCAGTCTCCGACGGCATTATCTACAAAGGTATGCGAATCGTTGTACCACCGAGCCTGAGACCCGAAATGCTGAGACAATTCCACGAGACGCACATGGGAGTCAACAAATGTAAGCAGAGGACACGCGAAGCGCAGTATTGGCCAGGAATGGGTCAGCAAATCCAGGACATGATCAGCGACTGTGTACTGTGTAACACGTACCAGAGCAAGCAACCTGCGGAGACGCTTCGTCCAACCCCTACCCCTGAACGACCCTGGCAGGAGATCGCCAGTGACATCTTTGAGTGGCACGGTGTGAACTATCTACTCACCGTGGACTACATGTCGAAATTCATCGAAGTTGACAAATTGCAGGATATGTCCAGCGCCTCTACGATTGACGCGCTGAAACGCCAGTTCGCCGTGCACGGGCTACCCGAAGTGATACGATCCGACAACGGGCCCCAGTACTCCTCGCGTGAGTTTCAGGATTTCTGTGCGAAATTCAACATTATGCACGTGACGTCATCACCCGGCTTCCCACAGTCTAACGGAGAAGCTGAAAGGGCGGTCCAAACGGTGAAACGATAATGGACCAAATCGGAGGAGAAGCACATGGCCTTATTAGATTATAGGACCACACCCCTAGAGAGCTGCGGCCTATCTCCAGCGCAGTTAAGCATGGGCAGACGACCGAGGAACAGCCTGCCGATCGCGAAAGGTCTACTAGAGCCGAGGCCTTACAACCTACAGGAGGTGAGGAAGGCGTTGGATCAGAACAAGTCCAAGCAGAAAGTGTACTACGACGCCAAGCACGCGAAGGACTTACCCGGTCCGTATGACCCCTCTCCCGGGTACGAAGCAGTGGTTACCTGCCACCGTCGTCAGTCACCATGACAACGCACGCTCCTATGTCGTGGAGTACGCAGGTAGAAAATACCACCGCAACAGGAAACATCTGCGGCTGTCCACTCATCAAGGAAATGTGGTACCGCCCCCAGCGCCTAGGATCGAACGCAGCGTACCAGTGGTACCCCCCAATGTACCACCACCCAGTGTGCCAGTCAAGGAAAAGGCACCTGCTGTGAAACCGCCAGTGGTTGCCCCTAGCGCAGTCACTCAGTCAGTGGTTGCCCCCAGTGCAGTCACTCAGTCAGCTGCACCAACCCCACCGAAAACCCCTAAGGCTATGCCCCGTGTCCCTACCCATACCCCTACACCGAGTGGTAGTGACCCAATCCGCACTAAAAGTGGCCGAGTGAGCAGGCCACCCAAGAAGCTGGATCTTTAAGAAGTTGGCCCAGAAAATCTGGTGACATTTGATTGCATAGTCTGTGTGCTTAAACATGTCTAATCATGTCTTCATTTCAGCTTGTGAGAAAAGACTTTTGAAATACTGATAACATAACTAAGATCTAAAATATATCTCATAAGTATAAGTACTTTAAAATAGTACAGTCAACCCAAAGACATTGGCCTATAAGAAGACTAGAAGAAAAGACATTTCTTTATTGAAAAGACATTTATTTACATGTCATGTCGTTGTTCACATGTATGTGGTAGATTTATCCTCAAAAAAGATAAAAAGGGAGATGTAACGAGTTTTACGGCTTTTACGACATCCGCCGCTCGACGGCAGTACCGATTGTTGATATATAAACGACTTGTCACGCAACCCGACTTCCCGCGACTACTTTACATTCTGGTTGAAATACTGACGTTGGTTCAACGTTGAAAATTACAACATTTATGCAAAATAAGGCATGAGGTCCATTAGAAAAAGGTTTTATTTCTGATATTTGAAGTCAAAAAGGCATAAAGGTAACATAGAAATGTTTTTCTTCAGTCTGTGACTAAAATTAGAGGATGTCAGGATTTCAACCAAAATACAACGTCAGAAAACTTTGCAAATCCAACGTTAATTCAACCTAAAATCAACGTCACAACGTAAAAACAACGTCATACTTCAACGTCAGGATGACGTCAATACAACCAGTTTTGTCCACTGGGAAATATCATAATCTAGATCTATATTTGATTTCAAGGTGATATGCCGTCATAGGCCCCTATTCATATCAGAAATCCAATTTTTATTATTAGACCTAGATCTAGTTCTATAGAAATTAGACCCTCAATTGCGTGAAAACAAATGACAAAAAAAAAATCTAAACTTTGCCAGTGTTCGCACATTTTTCTGAAGTTTTCAAATATTTTTTTCAAGAAAAAAAAACTTGCAAGCTTTTTCATAGCAATCTTCCATAGATCTATAGATCTATTTGTAAGATACATTTCCCTACAAATATATAAACCCAATAGATCTAGTCGATAATAAACTTTTTATTGTCTTTCATCTTGGCGAATAAATCAAGCTGTCATTTAAATGAAAATGCCCATCATTATGCGTTTTTCCCACTTTCTATGTAGGTCTATCTAGTCTTTAAAGGGAGGAGCCAGTGACTGTGAACCAACACATAATCATGTCCCGTACTGTCCAAAGAGTGTTCTTGCCAAATTTTATGTCTATACCTATAGACATAAATAGTTTCTAATAGTCTAATATGTCTATACCTATAGACATAAATAGTTACTTTCTAGTATCTAATAGATTCTGTAGACTTCTTTAGATCTTACAGCCTGATTTGTGCAAGCAGCTGGAGCACCTTGCACAGTGCATTCATCTGTGTGTGACATCACAAACAGAACAGTTAAAATTTCTTTGAATAAAACTGAAAAAATTGCAATAAGAGATTTTTTAAATGTTCTTTATAAGTCTAGAACAGATTAAAACCACAAAATTACATGATTTATAAAAGGAAATGTGAAAAAATATAGATTTTATGGAATTTAGAAATTAGAAATTTGAATATAACTGCCATTTTCTGTGACGTCACACACAGACATCCTTTGTCAGGTGTGCAGGGGACTCAATGTGTCATCTGATATTTAGACCATGTTTTCTATGCAAGATATCAATGCATAGTTATAGAATTCACCCTACCACTGCAGGTTAATCTTTATCAGGGTGCATAATGGGTAATATGTCGACAAACTATAAGGCTTTTGCATAGGAATTTTCATTAATCATGTCATTATTTCTAGTTTGACATGAAGAAAAGCTAGAGATACTTATTTTTCAAATTTGTATCCATATACATTACATATTTACCAAGTTGTTTAAAAATTCATTCATTATAGATGGAAATATCAGAATAATACACTAATTTTCTACAGTTTTTCAAGGGGATTTGTCGACAAAATTAGTCAAAATTAGCCTGCAGGTGCATAAGATACTATAAATGAGCTATCCATGGTAGGGTGAATTGTTTTGTACTCATATTTAAACATCATATTTACAGTATAAAATGAGAATTTTGCAAAATTAAAATTTCACTGGACCCTCTCTTTAAATTTTGCAAACAACATATAGAATTTTTTATATGTATGATAATGAGTTATGGAGAATATAATGATTATTCTACATAACATATATCAATAGCTAAACTTTTTCTGATGATCTAAACGTGATATTTTTAATCTATTAAATATTTTACTCATTATACACATAGAATATATGGTTAAATGGGCGAAAAACTGATACTAAAATACAAGTAGATAGGCACCAAGTGAACGAAAATTGAAGAATTGCATAAAGTATTACTGTAAATTATTACAACAAATATTTTTCAAAATTCATGTTTTGTTATACTGATTATTCTTATGAACGCTATGGCACTACAAATAGATGAAAAACGATTTAATGTATTCGTTTTTTCTCTAAATAAATATATATATTAATTAATGTTATTTATCCTGATAATATTGAATTAGCAAGTTAATGCTAGTGAGCTATTCTGGCTGTTATTTGTCTTCGTTTATTTCTAGGGGAGTATCATTATTAAAGTTCGTATTTGTTCATATCCTATATCGGTTCGTTTCATCGTTATTGACTGCGTGATGTTTCATCGTTTATCAATCATGTTTCACTTATTCGAAGATGTCAATAAAGTGTGTTATATTAAGATAAAGGGGAGTTCTTAGTGATTAATCGTCGAAGTAGCTAGCTTTGTCCAGATAGATGTTATCCTGGACCATAGTTCAGTTCTTAGTGGTAGAGATTCTAAGTAAAGGGGCTCAGACCTATACTAAGAACACGCGCTTGGCAAGAGGTAAGTTTATTATATCCATGACAATATTCCGAAGGTACAAGTATACAGTTCTCCATCCATACAGTTCATTCCTTTCATTTCACAATTCTAACACATCAGTAACGATCCAACCAGTTATAGCTATGGTTAAGCTTCCCCTTTCACAAGGTATATACGCTCCAACACTGTTGAGAGAGTCACCTCTCGTCTACCGGTGACGGAGACCATTGGTAGGATCTCCGTCACATCCAGTACGTAGTCCGTAAGGCTAAGCCGAAGCGGTCCCAATCCTTACTATCACCTAATCGTTGTGGTTACTACTATCTTAACACTACCCGTGTGATCCGTATGTCAGACTATTGCTCCCATGTGTTCTGATCGAACTCTATCTTGGTCTGCTCATCTGTCTCAAGTCTCATACTGCTTATATAGCGACAGCCAAAAGGCTTGTCGCTATACCCATTTACACTAATACTTAACGATGTCTTATTTATCTTTCATACTTCCCATTCTTACCTATATAAACTAGTTCTACTTCTAACTATTATACCAACTAATGTTGACGGCGAAACCTGCTATCCCCAGTATCTTTTAGCTAGATGTTTCGGTTCATAACGTACCCTTACAGGTTTCCTTCGTCATTTGTTGTACCTGTGCGTACCTGCAGGACGTGAGCTAGCCCCGCTGCAGTCCCTATGCCTGGGGACTTTGCCACTCTCCATATACTTTAACTAAGCCACTAAATGATGGCGCCGCCTGGCGCCGAGCACACGTATCAGCGTTACACGTTTTACTATAATATTCTTGCCAATACAAACAAGTTTACAATATTTTATTATTAACTTCTACAGTCTATTCTAGTTCTTTTTGCACTGGACCTCAGTGCACTAGTTTACATCAAAATACCAGCCAGGTCAAGTCCTATAGCATACAGTCAGTTGAGAAATTCTAACAAGAAAGATTAATTTGAATGAATAAACTATGTACATCAAAATGTTAAAGGTACTTACTCATTAAACAGAAAATTGAAGACAAAAAAGACAAGTTACAAGCAATGCTGACAAGAATGAAGTTGTAGCCGACTTCAGCGTAAGATATATATATGCAAGTGTCATCAGTAATAACAACAAATTCAGGTTAACAAATATTTACGCAAATAGTATTTAAAAGTTAAGTAGCCATCCAAAATTCCTTAACCTAGTTGGTAAGTTGTTCCAAATAGTGCTTCGACTTACACACCCTAATATTTTATCATGATTACTTAATTTCTGTGCAAAAACTGGCACCTCTACTCTATTTTCACGATTAGAGGACCCAGTTTTTACGCATTGCGCATTTTACATATTTTTATGTATGTACTTTTTCTAAAGTGATCTTAAACATTTTATTTCCCTCCATGAGACAACAGGAATTATGGTTTAGTAAATCTTGAGCTTCTTACCCAAGTAGCAAAATGAAGTCCTCAGGAAATCCAAAAAATGGTCCAAATGACGTCGGCTGCCCATCCAAATGATGTTATTTGAACCAAACAAGGTCCAAATGCCAACCAAATTACAAACCAAATCATTTTTTATATGCAAGAAAGAAGTATCACTGAAAATATAATATAATATGTACTCGGGAATGTTTAGAAAAGCATTGAGTAACAAGGAATCAATTTTGAAAAGGTAATTCGCTTGGGAAATTTATAAAAATGTTGCTATATATTTGTCATTTTCTTGCTGATATTAATATTAGATATCATGGAGAGTTTTCAGGGAGTTAACACAGATCCATGTGGTTATAACCAAGTGATAGGGCTTAAAAAAAGAATAGCATATATATTTTGATCTCCTGAATTGGTTGATTCCTTGATTTTCTATGATTTTTTTCGTATTAAAGATTTGAGGCCTCTTTCGAATTATGCAATAAGTAGCATGATTTTCATGCAACTTTTTACACTGATAAAATCAAAATCTGAGAATTTTACACATTCTGGGATATACTACAGGTTTCGAACTTTCTCACTGTACGTGTGATGAACCCCCATACAGCATGGTGAACATGCAAGGAGGATTAGAAAAGTCATTATTAATGATTTGGGCCAATTTGTCAAGGCCTGACAGATCACAAAATCTAACAAACTGCCATATTTGAAGATGTTTCCAAAATGTGTCATTATTGTACTATATATAATTGAACTCTTCTTGAATCAAGCTTTTCAACAGTATAAGTATTATCATGCTCAGACTCAGTGTGTGTCCATGAGGTTTTTTTTTTATAATTTTTCATATTTTATTTATTAATCATTATTAATTTTAGGGGATTTTTACATTTTTTAGCTGAAAAAACACACTCTCATGATACCTAATTTTATACAACAAAAAATCTAAATCTTAAAATTTTACACATACTCGGGGGTACATCAAGACCTGAAGTGTCTCAATGTATTATGATAAGCCCCTAATATCATGGTGAAAATGCAAGGACTAGGTGAACGTGGAGGTCTGTCCCACACGACGGCTACCGCAACAATCTGAAAATGCACGGACAATGCAAAGTCATCATATATAAATTTGTCCCTTAGGTAATCCATAAGAAAGCACCTTTACATGTAAGGTGACCTTCATGGGAAAATAAACAATAATTATGAATCAATACATTTATATAGTGATAGTGATATGTGATTTTGTTGTTGATACTCTCTTCCTTGAAAAAGATTTTTAAATTCATAAGCAAAAGAGGTAGAGAGTTTGTTAGAATGATAAAAAAAAATCTGGCACTACCGTTCTCCCGGACTAAGCAATGAGATTTATAGGTTGAGTATTCTGTGTCTGTGTCTGTATTATATATTCATGTAAGTTGTAGATATGTATGTTTATATCCATGAAAATAAGTATAATTATCAGTAGTTCAAAAGTCTGGGTGCATAAGCCAAAATTCAGTGTGCATGGATGAAAGTCAGCATACATCGCCCAAAAGGAGGTTACCTATTATGTGCGACATCGCCTGCTCATGCCTTGCTATCTACGTTTCAAGGTTGCATGGATAAACTATTGTATGCGATACAATTAAGACTTAGTAGTACTTGACAAATGGGAATTTGATGCTTGTCGCATGACGTCGTCTCAATAGACTCCACTATTTACAAGAAAAAAACCTGAATTGAGTAAGAATCATACACGACAATCATGTAAATAGTACACAATACATGATGTATAGAGACATGCAAAGGAATTTGAAGTAAGAAGTAATTATAGACATGGGAATTTGAAGCAGGCCGCCACTTAACATCCTGTACTTACAACGTTGCTTATATTATTGTTTGGGTTATATAGCAATATTGTATAAGATATCCGGCCTATACATATGTAATAACGCCCATGTTGGCTTCGCAACATATAGGATATTTTCGCATGGATGAATACCATTATACGCACTTCATGTAAGTAGTATATGGAAATGGGAATTTTGAGATGGTCGCGTCGTTTTCATATGATCCAATGATTATGTGACATTCAGCCTTATTAAGCCCATCCCACATTGGGTACATCCCAGGGTTGGACAAGGGTTGGAAAAATTACAGTACTATAAGCAATCCATGTCTCCTAGAGTGGAAGTTACTGAAATAAGCAACAATTATATTTTTTCTATATCACCAAGCATTGCTATAACATTATAATTATTTAGTTTCATCAATTGACAGATTTGCAGGTTTTCGAGCCAATCAAATTGCTTATTTCAGCGCATAATAGGGTTGGGCATTCTAGGCTGTGCTGGCAGGCTTTAACATTGGTTCCTATGAGAAAAGGCCAATATAAAAAAAGCTGAAATTTACCAATTTTAGGAGCAATTTGTCAACCAAATTGCTTGAGTTATTTTTTTATTATGCAAGTGTCTTCATGGAATAAGCACAGAAACAAATTGAAAACATTTCATAGTAAACTTTAATGTTGGTGTAAATTGGGATGGGCTTATTTATAGTAATATACTTTGTTACTTGTCATGCACATAGTCTACTCACAAATGCGATGTACACATGTACTGTTCGTAATAAAAGCAACGTTGCATACACGCCCAGAATCGTTTTATAATACAGGGAACATTGTCGCCTGTAGGCCTATCGCTTCTATTATATACACAATGTGTTAGTAGTATATAGAAACAGGATTGTGTATTTCTTTTATACAGGCGACATTGTGTGTACACTGTCTTTAGTATAAATGATGTCGCATACGTGCGTTGAACAAAAGATAGCATTGACCAAAAGGAAACCGCTGCCCCTATGGCTATGTATAGCTAACCTGACACCTCAAAGGCCGCGCACAATGATTTAAAGTTTACATCTAATTATATTTCATAAGTTCATTTCGCACACACACACACACACACACACACACACACACACACACACACACACACACACACACACACAAATATATAGACGTTGTGCAGATGACGTCACACCTGATTGCCGCCATGTTGGTGATCAATTTAAGATCACAATTATCTACCATTTTAAAACATTTAGAAAAACAAATTTCACTGAATTGACATAACGCTAACCCCATGGAATGTTAATCAAGAATTTTCATAACTTAGATTTTATAAATCTTTGATATATTGAATAGCCACGTGGTTGTGAGAACCACGTGTTGATCACCAAAATCTGGTCACGTGACATGTCTGTACAAGGTCTAGAGGTAGGCATCTGTGTGTGTGTGTGTGTGTGTGTCGGGGGGGGGGGGTACAGGTGTGTCAGCTATGAGTAAGCAGAGCGGCATGTATATGAGACATGCATGCCAACTCAGTTATGCCAAGGTCCCAACAATGCTGAAGCTACCGCTGTAGGTGTAAAGGTGCATAGGTGTGCTAAGATGCCTGCGCCTCATTTCAAGAAGGCACCTTTGCATGTGAACTATACATTACTATGTTGAAGAGGTTTTGAATTACATTATATCTAAGGTTTTTTTCTGGACATTTGCAAAATCAGATAAATCACTGGAAACTGTTTAAACTTTCAGCTAACAATTTCTTTCATAATTTCTTTATTTATACTTGAATACAGTTGTTAGATTGATGATGATGATGAATGGTCTACATAGTCTTGTGTAGAATAGGTCGTAGGTTTTATTCTGAAGTTTACACACGTTTAGCTGTACCCTGCAGCTATACACTTAGAGCACATATTTAATAATTGTTCAAATGTATAATGTTAGTTCTGAATATTGTTCCTTTTAGTAAACATTGCCCTGAATATTTGCTGTTGCTTTGGAAAGCAAGGGCCCATAGCATAGTGTCCTACATGGTGATGGTGTTTTGGGGAGGCCTGTTGGGTGGTCTCTGTCTCAGTGTTCTGCAGTTCCTGTCCAATTGGTAATGACTGACCTACCAATGACGGATGGCTAGACCTTTTATATGTTTGATGCAGAATGTCTATGTCAGTTCCTAAACCATCACACACAGACTTGCCTCGTCAGTATGTCCCTGGTATGTCAGAACAAATTCCAGCTTTTCTGGTTGTTTCTGTGATGCAGAATACTACGTCACATAGGTCTGTGTGTCACATTGTTGCTACACTCATAAGATAGATGAGTTTGCCTTTACATCCAGGGTAAGGTTTGATTGTATGTTTCATTTCAGTTTCAATAATACAATTTCTATACAGAAATTACGCAGCACTACTTTAGCAATATGACACTTGACTAACACTAGTCCTTAGTTGCATTCATAAAAAGCATAATACAATAATCAATAGTAATATCATTGTTTTGTATTGTAAGACATGACTTAGAGTCTAGGTTGTTTTCCACCTTATGTAACAAGTTAATTTGAAACGCCACAGTCCTGACATACAGTATCTTATTTCCATGCAGAATTATACTACGACTTATAACTTTAGTTTTGTAAACTTCTTTCCTCAGAACACTTATCCTCGTAGGGAAAACTGAATATACTTGATCATTCCTTTAAATCATTTTGATTCACAATCAAATTCATCATATGAGAAGAAACAAAATGCCCAGACATAATCTAATACAGACGCATTATTAACACTGTATGGATTTCAACCATTTGAACCAGTAGTTAGTAATTACATGTGTTTATCATCATATAATCATCAGCTTAAATTAATTAATTTCAAAGGTTTTAAAGTGATTTATATACATCAATATTTCTCCCCTTTAGAAATGAAGCTCCACTGGTAGTGACTATTTGTACGGAAAAATGCTCATTATATATCCTTAAATTTACACTACTAAGTAGTAGTGTAAATGTAACAGCTAATTCTGACAGCAAGAAGACTTAGTGATGTAAATCTATTGTTTAAGTTGATGTAAACAAATAACATTTAACAGTGTTCTTTATATGTTCATGTACAAATTGTATATCATAGCTGACAAAACCAAAACCAGTACTTTAAATGTGATTTGCTGTACCAAGCTTAGCATGAGTGAATTAAAAGTAAATATTGGCGTGTATTATTGTAAGACTGGTTTTGCATTAAATAAAGTATGACTTAATACAGTTGTACGTTCACGTCATACTAATTAAGTGTATTACCGGGGAAAGATAGCAGCAGTTACGTTTTTCAGGTTTCTATATTCCATTGGCCCTTCACACGGTGGCATGTATAATAGTGAACGACATCTTTGTCAAATCGCCCACTTATCTTTTTTAATCGAAAAAGAACAGCTACAATTCAACAGCAGGGCAGCGAAGTCTTTGTTGTGAGATATTGAATTGTTTAACCGTTTCATTATGTGACGGGCCACGTGACATCCATGGTGTTGCATATATATATATATATATATATATATATATATATATATATATATATATATATTCATATACAAGGGTTTCACTATTACACCATTACGTGCAAGGAAAATTTTCAATATCTTATGGTATCCCACCAAACAGACTATTAATGACCTGAAAACAACTAGGCCTAACCCTCTCAGAGGTGCCAGCAGAACTCATGAGTAGGATTCTTTTTTATTTGTACCTTGTACCTGTTTCAGAAATGTCTCTGAGTCCCCAGGCGAACCCTGGCCCAAGCCACTGTCGGGAGAGTACGGAACACTGTCCACATGAGGTTGTTGAAAGTAGGGTATGTCTTGGTCTGTCTCCTCCCCCTCTGGATCCGTTCTTCGGGAACTGGGTCCAGTGATACTGTCAAGGTGCGACAGGCTGTTTCCGCCTGCTGCTTCATCAGGCAGACCCTCCTCGTCCGGGGGAACTCCACCCGATGGTTGGGGCTTGAGTTGGCCTTGTGAGTTTGGCTTGTCAGCTGGTAAATGGAGAGACAGTGATTCGAGGCTGTCATTGGGCGGTTTTTCTTCATAGACCTCCTTGTTGGAGTAGGTGTGGGGATCTTCGACGTCAGGGGTTTTTGTGGGGGTTTGTGAAGAAAACTGGAAAGGTGGTGAACTAGAAAGCTGTCCTTTGGAAAAACGTGGGGATGGTTTGGGTCGGTAATCGGGCCTAGTCTCCCCTGAAGAGGAACCTGGAGGAGAATGCGCCGTGAGTTTGACGTCTTTTGGTAGAGTCTGAGTGTGGGGGTGTTCTTCCCGAGGTGCCGGCTGTTGGGGAAGACTTTGCGCCTCCTTGCTGGGATGGGTAAAGGCAGCCCCTTGATTATCGGTAGGAGTGGCCTTTGGTAGTGGGGGTGGCTTTCTTCGGGGTTCTGCACTATAGAGTGGGAGCTGTGGAACTACACGCCCCACTGCTGGTTCGGTGTGCCTTCCCCGGTCAATCTCTTTGGGGATTGTCTCGGTTTGTCCCTGTTGGAAATCCCGGTCTGGTACCTCAGAATTCACCGAATTCAGGCGTTTGAGCTCCTCGTAAATCACTCTATCGTTCTCTTCTTCTTTCTCAAAAGCTTCATTGAGCTGACCTCCTGGAGCAGTTTCCCCTCCATTGTTTGGTCTTGTAGCAGTTCTGTTTTTCCCAATGCCTTTAAAGCATTTTGGCAATCGTCCCTTCCTCCAGAGATAGCACGTGACAACAATAATAAGTAGTATGAGGAGTATCAATAGCGTGATGCATATCCCTGCTGCAACTGCGTTTATCCGAGGTGGCTTATCTCGAGAGCTGCATTGGTCAGGTAATGCACAGACCAAATCGTCAGATTTAGCTATCGAGCACCACGAGCAGGGAGGCAGCAGGTTACAATCACTGAAACAATAGAAAGAAAATTGTTTTAGTAGATACCATGGCAATATTGTCTTCTCGTTTAGAAGTGTGAATACAGTGTGCAGCATATTAACTGTAGGCCTATATCAAAGATGTGTTATCAACCCTAAAAAGGTAAACAATGGTCCAGGAAAAAACATACTATTGGCTTGCCTTTTGCATCCCACATAGGTCTAGATATAGATATTTCTTTGGTTTATGGAAAATGTGTTATTTTTTCACGAGAAAATACGCGGTAAGGTGAACATAAATTTGCCCTCTATTAGAATGGGGTGGGTATTCATGGATATGCATAATTATATATAAATCATAATTTGAACTTTCATTAGTATTTCTTCAAAGTCAATAAAATCTAAGAACGAACGTTCAATATACTTGGGTATGCACATTCCGTAATAGTTATAATTTATTGGATATAAAGAATATCAAAGAATACTCATATTTTCAAGATAAAAGTCTTTCACTCCTGTTCTTTTAGTAATAGAGTAACATTCAGGGCATGGTGAGAAATGATATAATAAATGTAATGAATCAGTGTGGTTCACCTTCTTGTATAGACTCGACTACAGTCTACTACCTCCTGGATGCATGGCGGCAGATTCAACTCGGTAGTCGGTGGGCTCAGCATCATGGTAGGTAGGACTGACAGAGGACAGGTGCTTGGTAGTCGTGGCCCATTGCTTAAACATAAAATCGCTTTGATAGATCTAGGCATACCTCCTTGTATCTAGTTTTAAATGGAAAAGGCTATGTCCATGTAGTTTTTTGAATAGCACGTTTAAAACATTTTTAATTGACTAATTCATAAGTAAATGCCAACAGTGGAGGGAATAAATACATGTTCGCAAAGTGAAATGAATGAAGTACTTGAATGAAAGTTTATCATCTGGTGCAATGACTTCGTTCTGTCACTGTCTACATTACTTTTGATAACACCTTGAAGAATAGTATCGGTAAGTAACGTAATTGAAATCTAAATCTGATCATTTGAATTCAACATATGAAACCTACGCCCTAGGAAAGGTATAATTGCAGAAGTCGAATTGCAAGTTGGAGTAGCAGGGGCAATCACATCCTCGGGTGATGTCAGGGTCCAGACAGGCTGAGATGTCTCCTGAATGCTACAAGCAACAATATAGGTAAGGCCCACTCACATGTAGAGAAAAGATATGTTATCATCATCACTTCTAACAAAGGTAAAACAGAAGCATCGTTATGGCATTCATTAAAATATCTTTTGTCATATGCCTTGAGGCATCTAGAACTACCAGATATCTATGCCCAGAAGTACTCCTAAACTTACATATACAATGAACAGTAAGCACAAATTTTGAAGGTGAAATGAAATTGATATTGATCTTTTTCACATTTTAGTATCGAGGATAAGACATTGTATATTAACTTAAATCTACCCATTCACCCCTCTTTGAGAAAGGCCGATTATCTAAGATTAAGGAGAATATTGTAAACCAAAATACTGATAAATTACATCGATACATACATTGTAACCCAGAGAAAGTTAAATAGACCTATGGGCCCAATTGTAATTTCTCAGTAAAAATAAAGTTATCAGAAATAGCAAAATGTAATGTATTGTATCCATACGTGTGTGTGTATTTCAGATTAACATATTGGACCTACCATACATGGTTTACATTTTAGTCTTTCAGTTGAGGCAGACCTATTTTTCCGGATGATGAAAATGTTTGTTCCAGGGACACTGTGCATTTCAAATGACGGATCATCTTCAAGACAGTTAACAATCCCTGCTGGAATTGATATCTGTCAGAAAATTAGAAAAATAATAAATGTTAGGAAGTCTTCAGCAATCAACCAAATCATGCAATAGATAGGCCTAAGTGGCAATAATCCTTACACTTCCTTTTGCCACCTACACACTGAACAGTTACTGTTACTATTGTAGGGTTTACTAGTACTAGCTCAATACTTCCTTACCTCCATCCTTCAACCCTATAGCTCAATCAGAGCAAATGATTGTGAGCACAAATGAGAGGATTTACTTTTATTAGAACCAAGGTATGGCAGTCATTAACATCACTCGAGTAATCTCAACAGATGGGAAATGCTCCATTTGATACAGTAACATCTTTTTATACAATCACTAACATAGTTGTTTTCTTGTGAAGGTGATCTCTCGCGTGACATGGCTGGAGGCTACTCGACCACAAATGACCAGGCTTGGATTGATTTTCCCTCTCTTTTGCCTGTTGTGTACCATATGACCAGTTTTGTGTACAGTATCCAAGGTATGGCTGATCTGATTGGTTCTCAAGGGTGCCTGACAACCATGCTTGTTTTGACTGTTGTTCTGATCTCACTGGTGTGAGATTTGTTAATAAGATTTATTATTTGCCAAAGGATACTTTAATTCCAATTAAAATGGCATACACTTATCTATGCCAACATGAACTTAGAAAAGAATTTTTTTAATAAACATAGTTGGTTTCTATTCATAACCACAACAGAATACCCTTTCACCAAGATCCATTTACACCGCAGACCTCACAAGAAGACCACAATGCTTGCTATGCCCTATTTACAGAACCAGCAGCTCACTATATTAGTATCCAGGAGTATCTGAGTACATGTCTTACTTCATATATAGAACGAGATTGCCTCATAACCAAGAATAGACATTGGTTCTCTCTGTACATTACACAGAATATGGTTGTTTCTCTGTATGTCACAATCGCTTACGCACTTAGTGTCTTTTTCCTTAACAAATGTAATGAAATTTTAACTGTATGTTAGCACAACACTATTATGAACCAAAGTTGAGTACTAACCTTCCAGTATTCTTGAATTTTAAACTTCTCAGCAATAATACACTTGTCTGACACAAGCATATTCTTTGTCCTCAGGTAATGTGCAATAGAAGGCTCCTGTTTGGTAATGTAAACAATGTAATATTACAGTTTTTGTAATGGTTAGGGGGAGTGGTTGTGCGCATAAAGACATTTAATATGATATCCATGTATCACTAGCAACAAGGTCAATAGGCCTATATCTGTAATACATAAAAGAAGATGGTGACATCACCGTTGCCACAAGACCACAGACGTCTCAACAACGTAGCCACTGCAATTTATGTTCATTAAATCAACTAGGCCAATATAAAAATCTAGAAGACCCCTTTATGTCATATTCATTCTGTATTTGCTTTTTTTTTTTTTTTTTTTTGCGATTTTGCTATATTAATATATCGGACCTCATACTCCATGATAGTGTCTTCCTACTATAATGCAACTGGATGTAATTCTACACGATTGCCAGCAGACTTGATTTACATTAGGCATCAATAGCTATAGGGTTTTGTTTGACCATAAATATGCCCCTGACCACAGAATAATTATCGAGATGAACCCTTATGTCATCAAGCATCTGAGGAAGAATGCCGAAAATTCACTCCAATAATTGTTTCGCTTGTGGAAATGTTTCATGAATAACAAGTATGATATACCATATCGAGAATGTGTCCAAGACGTCGTCCGTTGTAAATAATGTCATCACTGGTAAAGTTTGAGTGAAGCAAGACTTGTCCGCTTTCGTCAACCAAGAAACAGCTGTCAGGAAAAAAATATTACAGTAAAATTGTTTATCAAGGCTATCCAACGAATGAATTGGTCTCAGAGATACTATAACCTGATTACGTTTTCTTCTAAAATGAAGAGACATGTTGTCCACACTGGAAGTTAATGACCAAAGTTGAAAGTTTTAATATAGATTACGATCTTGCAAATTGGTGGTACCACCGATCCTGTATGTCTAGGTAAACCTCATATTGGCGCCATCGAGCCTATATATGGCTAGAAATACCTATAAGTGGCACCACAGGGCCTATGGCTATACATCGTTGGCTGAATAGAAAAGGTCACTTCTCAAAGAAATCTATTTCATATTTCTAAAAATGTCCCCCCCCCCCCGACGTCTCTGGAAGTTATGGAATTTCCCAATGCTTTGGAACGTTGTAAACCAGTACAGAAATGTTGTATCTGTACAATTTCACTTTCTAATGTGTAACAAAAATTCGTATTTGAAATACTGAGCTTCGCATAAAAACAACATTAATTTTGTAATGAAAGAAAAATACACATGCGTAAATATCAACAACGATATAGAACAGCTTTGCGTAAATGTGGTATGTACCGGGAACATTAGAAGAAACAAGGCCCAAAAGGAGCATCGCTCATTCCAGGACAGACTGTTCTCAGGATCACATCTACGATTGCCTCAAGGAATTTGAGTCACCTCTTACATGTCTTATCACCTTGCTGGGACATTGGACAAAACAGCAAAACACCTGTGACTATAATTATGCATGGTGTGCCTAAAGGTCAGACTGTGAGAAAAGGGAAAAGGTCCCTGACCATTGAGAGTAACATAGTTGCTTTAAGGATAGACAACACCTCTCAGAGCGCCATTTGGGGTAATCCATGTTGTTTTCTATCCATTAGCTGATTAGGGATAGAGTAATATAGTTGATATCAAATGATAGACAATTTTATTCTGTATCTTTTGATACAAAGTATTATTGTTTTCACTTTAATATTTGATATATCAGAGTCATAAAACTGATTTTTTCGCTTTTATTTTTTGAACATGGATATCTCAGTTACCACTTCAGATATCATTATGAAACTAAGAGGCTACCACCACTGGGGGCACTCTTACTAACTGTACCATCTGGAAGAGTAGTGTTTCCCAGTGGTAAAAGGGCCAACTACAGAGAAGTAATCAAACCTGAGAAAGTCATCTACTAAGATCGTTTTTAAAGAGTGAATCTCATATTTATGATCAGCGTAAAACGTCCGAGTAGAACTTGTTAGATATAGGCACCAATATAGGTATGATAGACAAATACAAATTAATTTTTGTTCAATAAGTGTCCATTATGCTCATTGATGTTTGGTCTACTTGTAAGACTATCGTACATAGAATATACTTAATACAAGTACGGAAATGAATCTTACCTGTAGCGATCATCTCCGCAAGATGGGAACAGAGAGTTAAGACTTTTCAAAATGTAGGTGTATGTGAACTGCGCAGCCACTACAGCAAAAGGGATATCATGTCGGGAATGCAGCTTTGATGTCCTGAAATAAGGAAAATGAATTAATGCAATAGTATAATGTAATTGTATTTGAATGATACCGGCACAGGCCCCAGCACTTTGTGACAGTTAGTCTTTTTAAGATAATTCCATCACGAGAAAATACATTTAGGGCTTTTTGGTTTTAATCGGGAATGCTTACCTGCCTTCGTGTATAACCTGAGAAATGACTATCACAGCTTTGTTATGCGTCTGCGCTTGAGACAGTATGATAGTTTCCGGATGAGCCAGGGCTTTTACGTAACTGAGAAGAGATACAGATATTATTTCTGTTAATTGCTGGCATGTCTAACTTGTATAGAAAACACGAAAATAAATTCAGATCTATCATTGATTGCCTTCGGATAGAAAAACCACAAAAGGCATTTATTTACTAATCAAACTTGGCTTCCTTTGAATTAATAGATAAACAAGTAAAGGTTTCCCCTGAACAGTGGAAAGTTGTAGGCATATACACGTTAATAATTATGATCTCTTCTGTGCTCCTACAATATACAGATTATTTTGAGCAGAAACAGTATTTCACTGATGTACAACTGTCTACTTATAATTATATGTTAACTCTGCATGGGGTTAGTGTGGGATTAAAAGAACCACCTACAAGGGTAAGGTAAGAGGGTCATAGGTGATGTTTGCAGCTGGATAGATTCTCATAACTCCACCAAACGTCACCAGATGCCACCAGAGAATGGTGTGGTTGTACCTCCAACACTCCTCTTTCCAAATAGTTTCGACTTGTCCAGTGATTATAACCTCCTGACGAGCGTGATCCTATTACAAAGGGGCATAACCGACAAGAATTATAGCATGTGATCACGATGGACCTGTGGTTGCATTAATGGACTATTTCTCAATAACAATCAAATATAATCAATTTTTAGTTATAATCGAAAACCTATTTTCTCATTTAGTTACTAATCCTACTGTTCACCTAATTTGCAATTCACCCAACCACGGATAGCTCATTTATAGTATTTTTATGCACCTGCAGGCTAATTATGACCAATTTTGCCGACAAATCCCTTGGAAAAACTATAGAAAATTAGTGTATTATTCTGATATTTCCATCTATAATGAATGCATTTTTAAACAACTTGGAAAATATGTAATGTATATCGATACACATTTGAAAAATAATTATCTCTAGCTTTTCTTCATGTCAAACTAGAAATAATGACATGATTAATGAAAATTCCTATGCAAAAGTCTTGTGATTTGTCGATATGTTACCCAGCATGCACCCTGATAAAGATAAAACTGCAGGTAAAAATCAAGAAATTGGCTATCCGGTGTAGGATACAACAGTTCGTTCTGAATGTACTTTACCGTTAGGCATTGGGGAACTTGGTTGTCGCGATCGGATAAGAAAAATCTCTCCAGGGCCTTTGCTTCATCCTCTTTAGTAGGATAGGAACACTCTCTACAGAACACCTTCGGCTCAAGGGTGACTGAAGACTTCACTGAAGGAAAGTACAAATATATACAATATATATCTATCTTATTACCATAACCCCGCCTGAACATGTTAGATGTTAAGCTTGCAATGAGTACTTTTTATCGAGAATTGTATTATGGAGTTCAAGATCGTTTATGTCCATGCAGAAACGACATCAAAGTGAAAATAAATGACTGAGGATGACATAAACATATAGCCATACAGGACAGATACAGGATTTCGGAAAGTTGGGCGTCTGCATGTAGGGCAAGTACTAAAATGCTGCCCATTACAGTTATATACGCACCGCTGACACAATAACCATTTATTAGAGCATATTGTAATGAACTGTCAATTCATCTTTTGTGGTACGAAATGTCAAACTAGAAATTGGGTATAATCAACTTGTATTGTAAAATGATTCAACAATACAGTAATTGCCGGCTGATAATGAAATGATACAATCGAACGAAATGGGTATGAAAATTGACCAAAATCTGTAATTGGGTACGAAAGCTCGAAAAACAATAGTGACCGGAAGTGACGTCACGACAGTCATGTGATCAAAGTGACCAATCAGAGTTGCCCTGTAGCATATAAAAGGGAGTGTTATGGACCGGAATGAACAGTTCCTTATCTGTACTTCTTGGGTCCACACGTCTCTCCTTTAAGATGTCCTGCCTTCCAATTAGCCTGAACTTGACAGGGGTGTGCAGACCCAATATTATTTTTGCATATCTACCAGTACAATTCGCAAAATCTAGTCATAAATTCGCAAATTTTTGTATAGCATTTTCACTTTCCTATATAAATTTGAGGCCAAAATTCGCAAATTCTCTGACAACATTCGCAAATTTGTGCAAATTTGCGAGCATTTGCACATCCCTGCTTGAGATCTCCAAGAGTAGCACCAAATAGTCAAGTCAAACTTAACTAGGGAACCTGAATTACAGAGAAGTTAGATCGTAGGCCGAAAAGCCCAAAGATGGCATGAAAGCCCGATATGGTTCTAAGACCTCACCCGAGCACAGAAGATCGGCTTGGTATGGAAGCCCAAAATAGTAGGCCTAAGCAGTTAGCCCGCTACCACCCTCTAACTGTGAGCAATGACCTGACTTCCTGGACAAAAGGACTGGCTGGCGCCCCGCCAGAACAATTGAAATCAGCCTGAGCCTGAGACTTCCCAGCTGACAGGCAGTCCCCCCCACCCCTGTGTTCTCTCTTTTCTCCTATCTGGGCATAGAGATTGGACCCTCAGCCACTCCGAATATGCCCTTCCTGGCACCTCCAATTGTGTAGAATGAACCCTGGCCCCTCTTTAAAGGCTCCATCAAACGACCTGTCCGTTCACCCTTGTGCGAGAGGCACAACTCTCGATCTTGCAAACCGGTCTCCCACTCGAACCCCCAATCTGCCCAAGACCGAGAAACCCGAAACTTCCTGCATCACGGAGCCCAGAAACCCCGACTCCCCGAAGAATATCACAATATCATAGACAACCTACTTGTGGACAAAGATTTCTCATGAAGACATTGATTGCTGCTGGTTCCAAGGAAGAATGGGTTGAAATATTTTTTAGTAGCTCCTGTAATTCTTTTGATATTCAGTTGAATGTCATTTCCAGTCGAAACAATGCAAAGAGTATAGTTGGTGTGTGGTATCTGAAAGAAAGATATTATCCATTGAGACACCATGCTGTATGATATAAGACAAAGTATCCATGACACCGTTTCGCAAAAAAAAATGTATCTGCTCATAATACCTTACATACCATCATAGCATCATAACTCTGTGATGAAAGACAAATGTGAACATTTACTGGAAGTAAAAGGAAAACCTCATTCACCCATAAAAGGAAATCCCCAATTCTGATATATATATATATATAGATTGACACTTGCCTTAACACCAAATATATATATTTGGCCAAATACTTGATAAGATTTATTATCACATTTACTCATCTGCAATTATTTATTAACATGGAAAGCCCTTTTATAATTTTTATTTCTCGGGGGAATTCCCATTATAATGACATAGTAAAGGAATCACTGAGAAGCCCTGAAGTTAGCGAATCCCCAAATCTAATTTTCTTTTCTTAAAAAATCATAAATACTTGAATATTTTCCTTTTTTTATTAAAATATGCTAGTTAACAATTCTTAATAGAAGTTTATTTCATAAAAGATAGCAATGTACTGATGCAGGCATCAGTCCACTGGATATAATCTTAGCTTTTTATAAAGTAAGGATCAGGGCTGAGAGTGACTCTCTATGTTAGGGGGGAAGAGTGTAGAGGCCACATCATCGTTACGGTAAATAGATGCGTAAAGTGCCAGTAGTCTCAGAGTGTAATCAGTAAGCCAAGTAGGCACATCTGCATAGAGTAAGTGGCACTGCAATCTCAGGTTACTGACTGGGTGGGTGAGCAGGGCCAGGCTGGTGGATTAGGCTAAGGGGCATTGGCAGTATGTGGTTGAGTGGACAATCCTCTCTGAACTGATAGTGTCAACAGGAGCGCAGCAACACATATTACATGTTTTGGATTTAATAAATACTATCCTTTAACATGAGTGTTTCTGTCACCTCTTAATGAAGAGCTACATTCTTAGATGACCTGCAGTCAAGACGGGAAGGAAGACTGCAATATACACGGGCTAGCATACTGGAATAATTAATACACAACAATAGTAATTGGCAACCCTATGCATAACCGCAAAGTAAACCTTGTAGTTCAGCAATTTGTAAATTAATGTGCAAGGAATCCTTTAAAGGTACTTGTACCTATTCAGTAGGATTTTAACTTGTAGTGATATTTTCTCCATACCTCCTCAGAATTTTCATTAGTACATCAGGAATACATAGCCAGAGGGAAAACAAGTTTTACCGTTTGGTTTTTCAGTTAGGGGATTTGAGGTATTTACTATAGGTTTCTATGGGAAATACCTGAGTTTCTAAATTTCAAAAATCGCAGAAAAAAATGTTGTAGTGTTTTTTTCTTGAAATTCCTACAGATATTAACTCTTGATCTTATTGATATCCTGTACAAAAATCAAAGGGTTTTACCGTTTTGATCATAGACTTCTCTATCATCCCTATAGTAATAACTGACACACTGTTTGTGTGTAGCAGCAGTATTACAATAGCACATAGAGGGTTCAACAGGTATGCACCAGGTGGCAGTGCTGGGATAGGTTGGAAGTATCTTTAAGGGGTTGAAGTGTTGGGGCATACATGTGTCCAAGAGATAAATAGCACCCACCCAAGTAGCCTGGGATCGGGGACATATGCAGTCCCCTTGCTGCAAGTCACTACAGGCCTCGCCTAGTGTTGGGTATGTACCTGGGGGATAAGTGTCCTAGAACCAGATTTAATTAAGATCTATAGAGACGCACTTATGTTATTACTTGTGTGGACCTGCCCTCACCTTGGTCCACTGGTAATGTTTTCGGGATTCATACATTTCGACCCATTGGCCAGGAAACGTGGCTTTATCTTTCGGTATCGAAACTCGCACATCTTTCTCGCCAGATTCTTCACCTCTGCAATGGAGTAGCAATTGCGTGTAAATATACATGAAAGCTAGCAGACCTACAGTTTGTACTCTCTTTCAAATGTCAAGCTATTTATGATGTAATGAAAGTTATAAATGATCATTTTTAGGGATATAATTTTTAAATCTGGGTACTAAACAATGAGGGCCCAATCAAAGTTAGTTCTGGCATTTGATATCTCCGGTTTGATGGCGTCTATTCTCCCTTTAACTTCAAATACATCGTAGGGATTAATTTTGAGATATGATAGGAATATAAAATGCTGCTTTATGCCAAGTGAAATAATATGTACTATTAAAACATCTTGTCCCAGTCATAATTTTCGTTCGGGCTAGAAGGCATTAGAAACT
Source organism: Lepidonotus clava (assembly GCA_936440205.1). NCBI lineage: Eukaryota > Metazoa > Annelida > Polychaeta > Phyllodocida > Polynoidae > Lepidonotus > Lepidonotus clava. The sequence goes on along the minus strand of OW387140.1, from coordinate 20,996,387 downwards.
GAGAATGAAGATAATACTTAAAATTACTTTTATCATACAACTATCGGGATCTCAACTTTTATGCACGATCCCTTTTATGAAATTAATTTTGTTACTGCATTTAATCAATTTCACGAACATAAGAAAATGAGCAATATCCGAGATTTTACTATCATTCATTTGGAGTACATACAGTCAAGTACAGTTTGTCTATAAAAGTTAACCAAAAGAGAACAAAGGTCTCAGAAATAAAAGTATTTTTGTGATAATGGCTCCATCGATTTTTTAAACGAGAGAGGGCATTAGTGTCGCTTTCGAAGCTTTATAAGGATAGGAACGTCCTAGAATATTTTTTTTTGCCAGGACTAGAAAAAAACATAAATATTTACTACATATATAATTATATATATATATACATATATATATACATATATATATATATATACATATATATAATATATATAATATATAATATAATATAATAATAATATTATTCTTCAGTATGAGCATATATATATATATATATATATATATATATATGGGGTATTGACTTGGAACAAATAAACCTTTATCCTTAGTCATGGCAACATTGTTTTCTGAATCTGAATTTGGTTATGTCTGAGATAGTAATATCTGAGGCGTATATTTCGGTGACTAATTGGAAAAGACTTGGCCTAATGCAATTTTCTTGTGACAGATTAGATGTTGAAAAAAAGCTTTTTCGAGATATTGGCATTAAAACAAAATAGATATGTGTGTTTCAGACTAAATTTCCTAATTACTCCATTTGATTATTATACCTCATTAGCTTATATTCATTAAAAAGTAGTTTTCCCCAGTTCGCCGTAATTTTGTAACACCTCTTTAGGAATTGATAACTTCAACAATAATGTTTTGACTCTTGGGATCATTGAAAAGCTAAGGACAATGCTCCGTGGTATCATGCGACATACGTTTTCACATAAAGCAGAAAAATATCCATGATTTTTCCACACTAGATCATATTTTTCTCCAAATGTTGTTATTTGTTTAAGTGGAATATATACATACGATGCGATGGCAGCAATGATTTTCTGGACACCCTCTCCCCTTTCTAGCATGGATATATGAACATTGAGGCTGGTCTTTTTCATTTCCGAAGGACGAGAGAGGTAAGGGTGGTGTATAGTGCGACCCTGACTGTCAACGATGAAAAAGTAGGCGTCTGGACCGATATTGAGGTTTGTCACATCTGACAGCAGATCCTTCAATGTTCCGTCTATGCAGACAACTCCTTTGAACTGGCCCTTGCTATGTAAGGGTAGGCAGATTGATATTACTATTCCTGAAAAAAACAGCAGAAACCTTTAAATATAACTGAATAAGAGAATTATGAAAATGATTAGTATGTAGAAATAAGAAGAAAATAAAGGTATATAATCATGAACACACAATGTAAAAAGGGCTTTGTGAGTAAACTGTAACGTAGCATAATTATTTAAACATGACAGCGTCCATATTATTATTCAACAAGAAGTAATAATCATAGCGTTATAGGCCTACATATAGACCCGATGAAGGCTGCTGTCTATAATTAATTTTCTTTTTTTTTCTGGGTTCATGCTGGCAGTGCTAATTTGAAAAGCGGTATGCCAACAGACCTTATTGGGTTTAAAGAAACCTTACATAGGCCTGTGCAAAGACAAAGCTTACCTAGCCCCCAAAGATCAACGTAGGGGAGCACGAACAACGGGTGTTCCAAAGGTTTACTCAAGGTGTCGTAATAAGATCGAAGCTTGTATCGCAGGTTTTTAGTTCCATTAAGCCCAGTAAATGCACCGCACTAGGAAAGAAATTTCAACATCGTAATTATACATCAAATGATAAACATTATGAATATTCTCCAGTATAATTTTAGGTTTTACAATTAAGCCTTCGAAGCCTCTTGGCAAAATAATTATGGTTATGTCATCGGAAGACATGAAGACGACTTTGTTAGTATGGGTAGCCTATAGTTTAAGATCTATGTGTATCTATGTGTATCTGATACATATAGCTGTCAAGTATCAAGGAGAGAAATTAAAGAGTCATTTCTCTCTTAATTTTGAGGGGATTCCTGCGTTCATCGATTGGTGTTTCGTTCTTAAGTAAGGCCTACCTTTGTATCCGTAGCTAGGTTTTGTAGAATCTCTTGCGTGTCGTTAGAAAGTTGTTCTGAATTATAAAGAGATAGGTATTTTTCCCTGATAAATCCCAAAAATCATAGAGAATAATTTTCTTGAAGAAAATTTTGTTATTTCATGCATCAGTTCAGGTTACCACGATTATTTCCTTTTTTTATTACAACCATAGATCATTCACAAAAATCCAATTACCACAAGAGCATACTTTCACAGATAACAATAGAAAAATTGATATTTAACCTACCTATTCCACTGGCAAACGTAAGTATTGTGGTATTGTTTCCATTTCGTTCATTTAGTTCCCGTACTTTACGAAGAATGTCTTTAGGTTGTGGATCTTTAGGATTGCTATGGGTGAAAAACAACAAAATCTTTCCTGAAATGGAAAATAAGGAATGAATATGATTTTAAAAAACATGAATTGGGTGAACATTCAAATGTGAGTGAATGTGGATAAGGGGTCTCACATGTGTCTACCCACAGGCAGCACACACAGGCTACCTAGCTTACATGATGTAACTGACATAGGAGGTGGTAACTCTGTATAGGAGGTCAGCTCTCCTTATATGGCAAGGGAGTACATACAGGGGTTTGTAGTGGAGCTGTTATCATTGTCACTCAGCAAAGGAGAGGTGATTAGGGGTAGGGAGGGCTGTGGAGGGGTGGGGAGGGGCTGTGGTAGTGGGCGGGAGGGGCTGTGATGGGGTGGGGAAGGTGTTGTTAGAACACTATCCCACAAACAGATGCTATTGTGACATTCCTCAAGCCGAGATGTGAGATCAAGAGTCGTGCCTCGCGCACGAGGGGGATTGAGCGGGTCGATCGGGAAATCCGTATTCGTTGACGGGGGAGGGGTGTATCTGCGGGCTGGACCGAGGGGTCTCAGCCATCGGGCGTGGGGTCCGGGCACTTCTGTTAGCGGGTGGAGGATTGCGGAGGAGGAAAAATGGTAGGGATGGGTGCGGGTCGTTTCCTTCGCGCCTGCACTCTCTTCGGGGCCCACTGCGGACGATCTACCCTTGTTCTCGTCCAGGGGGGTGTCGGGTCGACGGACGCCTATTGTTTGGTAGCGTGGGGCCGAGCCGGTCGCGCCTTCGTGCCCCTGATCCCTGGGTTTCCGCTCACTATTTCGGGCCTTCGTGCCAGTCCGGTCTTCCGTTCTCGGGACTCCATCCGGGCCATCTCGGGCTTTCGTGCTATGTTTCGGTCCCTCGGGTCTTCGGGACCCCGTCCTAACTTTCGTCTAATTTCCTATAACTTTCTAGTTAATTAGCCTGCATCGGATCATCTTATCGGCTTAGATCCCTTCTAAGAGGTTACCATAGGAAGAAGACACATGTGGACACAAGGAGTACTGCGAAGGAACTCTTTATTCTCGGGCCTCACCGCCCCTTTTATAGTCTAGTGGTCAGCCCTGATTGGCTGTTTCTGATCACGTGGTCATAATGACGTCATCTCCGGTTTACATTCATCACTTCTGGTTTACATATTTCTCGGGTCTTTCGGGTTTCGGGCTTTTACAGTTTCGGGCTTTTTGGGCCTTTCGGGCTTTTCGGGCTTTTCGGGCCCGTTACAAAATACACTTTAATCTGTCGCATCGTCTTACTTTCCATATTTCAACCTTGATAACTGATGAATAGACATTCATCACACTATCCTACAAATAGTTGTGACTTTGTGGAGTAGCATCACCACGAGATGCTATACCACAAACAGCTGCAAAGTCACAGTATTTGGGGGATAGCATCTGCAGTTTAACTGAGGATAAGCCACAAATATTTGTGTCTTTGCTGGATAGGATCACAGAAAGACTGTAAGATACAAACAGGTGCCAAGTCATAAATATTTGAGAGATATCATCTGATGATCAGACAAAAGTGATGTCAGCAAATAAAACTAACTCATTAAAACTTATATCACCCTAAATGATGTTCTACAAAATGATGTCATCCAAAAATTGGGGCAATGTCGTTGGGGGACATCATTAGACTTTGGGGCAACATGAGATTGGCCACCATGATTCGGGTGACATTATTTAGACATTGTCATTCTTAGTGGCGTAAAACTCATCTCTGGGTGGGGTGATGACAGGTGGGGTGATATTATTCTGATGAAGAAGTTTTGGTGATATCACTTTTGGTAATATCATTTAGGCATCCTGCTTTTTGGAAATATAATATTTGACAATATTAATTTTGATGACATTATTTGTTACCCTTTCAAGCCCGTCTTGAACCCTGCTGACCAATGTTAACCCATCTTCAATGCTGTTGGCCAATTTCAACCAATATTGACCAATATGGCCTATTTTTGATTTTTCATGATCCCTAAGTAAGACATTTGAGCAATAGGGTATATTTGTGGGATAGTGGCCGTTTGTGGGATAGTGCCTTTACGGTGCTGCTATCCCACAAGTCAGTTTGAAGGATGGCATCTGGTTGTGGGATGGCATCTTGAATTAGATGCAACCCACAAATACTGAATATTTGTGGGATAGCATCTGTTTGAGGGATAGCGTCCTAACAGGTGTTAATGGGGTGGGGAGGTATGTGTAGGGCAGGATGGGGTGTAGAGAATAGACCTCCTCACACCAAGCTGACCCCTTTCCACCCCTACTCAACCCCTCATAGCCCTGTTGATCCCCTCATATCCCCCTATCTAACCAGCTTCCCCTGTACCTACCCCGCTTCTCACCCCCATGTGGCAACAAACCCCTATGCCAACTCCACTCCTCACCCCCTGTGTGCCAACCTTACCCATCATCTGCTACCCTTCTCACCCCCTATGTGCCCACCTTCCAACTCACACCATATGTGACCCTTTACCCCCTCACTTGCCCCCTTTCTCACTCTCTACGTGCCCACCTTCCCCCTCACCTGCTACCCTTCTCACACCATGTGTGACCCTCTTCCCCCTCACTTGCCCCCCTTCTCACCCCCTATCAGCCCACCTTTCTCATCACCTGCCCCCTTCTCACTACCTATGTGACCATTCCTCCACTCACTTTACCCCCTTCTCACCCCCATGTGACAATATTCCCCCGTGCCAACTCCACTTCTCATCCCCTATGTGCCCAGCTTCCGCCTCACCTGCTATGTTCTCACACCCTATGTGACCCTCTGTCCCCTCACTTGCCCCCTTCTCATCCCCTATGTACCCACCTTCCCCCTCACCTCCTGCCCTTCGCAAATTTAAAAACAATTGACCTTACTTTGCACTGTCCATACAGTACTTCAATACTCCATGTTGGCTATTGGAAGAACTATAGGGTGAGATGATGGTACGATTTTTAGTTTGTCAAATCTTTACCCATTATGTCTACCATTTAGAATGCTGCCTTCTCTCCAATGAAGGGCCCAATGGCATGTCTACCTATTAAGGTCTGAAACAGATGTTCATTTTGATTGGGAGATATCAGCCGTCCCTCCAAAGTTACCACCTTCATTCTCCCCGCTCAGGACTGTCACACCACACATTGTCCTAGCTACTTCCAAAACAGTCAAGTGTCAAATATATAGGACCAGGCTATTTTTAAACCTTGATTGCAGAGTTATACTAGATTCTGTTCATTGCTGGAAAAGTATGCAGTTCTTACTTCTCTTCTCTGTTGAATTTGTCTTTTCTTTGAAGAACTCAAATGCGCTTTCTAGAGCAGGCTGGAATTCTGCTTTCTGCTTCATTAATCTTCGACTTTCAGGTCGAATCACAAACCACTTGAAATTAGAAAAAATCATATGCGTTAGACACATTCATTGGCACGCCTTTCACACCAACATAATTTTAGGCCCAGTTTTTCGAAACAGATCAAAGTTTAACTATTACTGAGGTTCAACTTTACAAGGTTCAAGGTTAAACCTGACAGATTAAGGTTGTGCAGATCAACTTTATGTTTTTTTGTAACAGATTAAGTTGGATCAAAAGGAGAGTTCTATATTAGTGAGTCTGGATCTTTTAGCTTGGTATTTCTTTTTATTTGATAGGCTAGATAATAGTTGAACCACCTCCTGGAGGTAGATCAACTTATGAGGTTCAACTCCGCAGAGTAAGCAGTTGAACTGCTTTCTAAAAAAACATTTGAACCAGATCAACTGCAGATCAAAGTTGAACTGAGTCTGTAGTCACAGACTTTAAACCTTTTGGAAAACCGGAGGCTATTGACTATTCTGGGCTGGTTTCATGAAAAACGTTCGCTAATACGGAGATTTCATGCTTTCCTTATTCAAACATAAACCTAGACGTTCGAAAAATGTATTTTATAAAGAAAATCTACGATACATATTTTGTAATTTTTTATAAAGTAGGTCGCTGACCGTTATATAATGATGTTTCGGACTTACAATCACATGTTTCCTTTGTTACTTATATTAATAAAGTTGCGTGAATAACCATAATGAAAGAAATAGTTTGATATAAAATTTTCAAAAATTGCAAACTGTCTTACCCTCAAGTATTCTTTGTTTAACGGTGTGGCCAAGGCAAGGTTTGATTGGTAGCAGGTACTGTTGGAAATGTCCCCCTCTGGTGTTCGAGCGCGGTTCCAAAACTTTATTACTCCTATCTGAATATTCAAGATAATAACGTTCACTGGAATCGATAAGGATCATTCCTATCTGATAATTTTAAAGAAAGACTTTCTCTACCAGAATCGCTCTCTAAAACGAAATTCTTATGACTGATTCACATAGCAAATAATTAGCCACCTGAGATTTCCTCATTTCAATTTGTTACTAGGAAAATCATCCAAACCTAGGGATGCTTCATACCATTTGAAAGAGAATTTAAAATCTGGGGATTTATCAAATCCGCAGCAAAAATTCGGGGACAAATTTATCGTTCGTACTCTCTTTGTTTAGAAATTACAGTCTGATTTCAGCAGCCTTCTTACCCTGTCATTTGGATTGGTCGTGTCAATAATAGTTAGAACTGCTTCTTTGTCAACGTGGCTCTCATGGTTTTCCGTTCCGTCGACAACAATCACAATGTCTTTCTGCTCAGGAGCAAATGTCTCCACGTACCACGGCCTTAAAAATGGATTAATGACCTTCCATTAGACACATAGGCACGAAGGAGGTGGGGGGGGGGCACATATTCTAACAATGGTATTAGAATTTTGCTTTCGTACATGAACAAACCCAACCCGTTTTGTTGACTTAATGGGTGGGGAGGGTCCCTACATTCTGAAAGTGTACATAGTTCTTGATGGACCTCCCTTAATAAATACCGATGGAAATTATTTTTAGCATGCTTTATTATATCTGTTCAAATTGAATTCAAAGTCTAGAGAGTGTTGTTTTGACGACGAAAGTGAAATTATTTTCTGAAGAACGGGTCTCCTAATATGAATTCTCGATTTATCTCGTTAAATAAGGTCATTTCCCCTAACGCTCAGCTCCAACTTGCCTTGTTCTCGCCTCGTAGGAGCAGTTGGTATGAAATGCAGGATATAACATGGTGCCTCCACCTTCCGTACCCATATACTGCCATTTCAGAAAGTGAACGTCCTGGAGGTTCTTTTGAGCTGACGTCAGGAGGGATTGCCCGGGTAAGTTGAGGGAATTCAAATTGCTGTCATCAGAAAACCGGATACACATGTTCTGTTTATCCACCTTAACAAAGAAACGGTCAGAAATTAAAACGTAATCAAGGTAGGCGAAAGAAGAATGTAGCCGACAATGTTGCTGTGACAGAAAGGTAAGGGAATTGTGATTCTGGCATTTGGACATTTAAATAGTACATTGAAATAATGGTGTTTATAAATTAATGTTTTCAACCTGGGAAAACGTTAGCAGGAGATGTTTTGATTATCAGTGATTATAAACATCTGCTACTCAAACAGATTCTGACGTCACACTAATGAGAATTCTATGGAAGGTTTAGGGCCTACATACCTCCGTCTTGAAGTCATTATCGTAATTTGCATTCTGCTTATCGCAGCATTTGTTTGTTGAAATATCCTGGGTTTCATCTGTATCGTAATGATGCTGTGTTGCATTTCGTAGAATTCTAACTGCGGCTATAAGATTTTTAAACTTCTGTCCAGTTTTCTCTGCCATCTAGATGAGGCAATGGTAACACGACGTAATAAATAACAGAAATATTTGCTACACCTTAAATACTCATATTTATGGAGAAACATTAATGTCTTCCACAATATTCTCCCTGAAGTAACAACATACATAAATGTACATTTAGAAAACTGGTCATTAACAAAAGATCCATAGTAAATCATCAAATGATACATGCATATCCCAGACAGAATGAAAAATGGTACCTGTTTAACTATCTCTGACCATTTTGGAATCTTGCTTGTAAAGGCTCCAGATTTGTCGAAATGTGCCTGTAAACGAACAGAAATGATCAAACAGTTCAATACATCTCTTATCTTTTGCTGAACTCTGGGGACGTTTCACACTGCCAAAATCGAAATCTTAAATAAAGTTAAGATCTTAAGTTCACATTTATGATAGTTGGGTTTCTAACCAACATGTTTTCTGGAAACATAGTTAGTTAGGCCTCTTTCAGCAGTTTAAAACCGTTTCACATCTTGGTTTTTTGGTGGTCATTTTAAGATAAGATGTTGATTTAAGATCTTAAGTGTAATGATGCTCATGGGCTATCATAACTTTTAGGACTGTACAAATAAAGCATGTAGTATCTATGAATACAATAAAATATCAAATACTTGTCAATGCATGATTAAACATTGAATAATGTAGAAAATTATTAGATAATTATTGTTTGTCCATATCATATGTAACCATGATAATATTGAAGATAAAAAAGTGTCATCATTTCTTTGTTTTCTGTAGTAAGTAGCTAAGACATTGCCATTTCAAACCAGAGAAAATAGGAGTTGTAGTATCTTATATCCAATGTGGATTGCCAGTTTATTTAGTTCATGCAGTATCCACTAGATGGCATACCATCCCACAGTGGTGGGAAATACAAAGCTCAGAATGAATATAGATATATTATGATAAATGTACAAATAAACAGAATGAATTCATGATAGAAAATTCTATTATCACTATATGAATCAATTGAATCTAGAAAGAGAATAGTTTTCCAGGTGAATTCCAATCTTAAATGCATTTTCTATATTGCCATATTCATACAAGGGATACATTAAACAATGCTGCCATCTACTTATATTTGCATGAACCTGATCCAATTTATTTCCTTTGATATAAGGGTTGGCATGTCCCTCGGGTAAAGGTGAATCCCCATTAAATTTGTCTGTAGTAAGTGCTAAGATAAGATGTTTCAGTTATGATCCTGTGTGTAGAACAGTTTGTCTTAAGTGAACCATCTTATCTTAGCAGTTAAGATCTTAAAGTGGCATTGGTGAAACTCGCCCTCTTTCTAGTAACTCCATCTCGTATAATCATTGCATTATAATATGATATACGGAGTAAACGGGTTAGCGGTATCGCCGATATTTCCGTCATCGCGCAGTGAAATCGTGGGCTCTAGAGTATTGTATATGGCATGCCTGGGATCAATTCCAAACTTGTTCTCGTTTACACTATGAAGTTTTGAGCAATATTTAAAAAGTTAGGGCGAAATAACCTATTTTTCCTCATTGGAGCCTATGCTGAAAGTACTCCCAATCTCCGTTTGGGTTTTCAACGAAATCTCGCTGTGCGATGACGGATTTTGAGACCCACTTACCCGATATAGGGCGAGTTTCACACTAGGTGTATCATAAATGCGTTTCTCACATCTTACAAAATTTAAGATAAGATGATCTTAATATTCAATAATCTTAAATCTGATACTATGATTTAGATTATCAACAGGAACATAAGATCTTGAGTCTGAAACTCAATCATGAAAAAGTCCAGTCTGAAACGCCCCCATAGTCTATGCTTATTTACCAAACATAAACACCTGCTGCAGTTAAACTAGCAATTATATAGAACTGAAGTGTCCTGACATTTCAAGGTACACATTGCCAAATAAAAACATGTGGTCAAACCTGTATTTTCTGTCTTCCCATTCCTTCATTCACATCCTTCCATATTGTATGCCCAAGCCTTTGCCCACTGATGCCCAAAGTCCTGTCACTTACAGTGCCATCTACCAGGAGAACATTAATATTGCAGCACACCACCAGAAGAAGTAGAACGGAATGTCTCAACCGGAATATCATTCTGTAAAATAGCAATGAAGGTATCGATGAGATAGGAAACACAGTGAACATCACTTTCTCTTTGTGATACTTATGTTAGATGGACTTTTACTAAATGAATAAATTCGAATTCACTTGGTTTAGATGTAGGCAAGTGAAAGGGAAACACCAGTGGTAAACTACAACAAGAATGTGATTATATCTTGCCAGATCTTGCCATCTGTTAAAATAGTATTAAAATCGGATGAGCAGTTCAGAAGTTATTGGATGAAATGTCTTGAAACGTAATATCCTGAGTGGTAATTCATTGAGGCACATTTTGCTATAAGGATTTGGTAGTGATTTACATTCTAATAAAGTAAAATTGTCATGGCAACACTAGTTTGTATAGCAACACCACAATTAGTATGAGAAGCCCCAATTAACCTATTTATGAGGTCTTAACTTAATAAAGCCGTACGCCACGAAGAAAGAGATACAACAGTATCAAATTAATGGTGCAGATTCACTATATTGAAATTGGTTGCTTAGCCACCTAAACTTTTGACATCAACTAATATAGTTACTACTGTTTGAGCCAAGCAATAGCCTAGCAACTACCAGAAATGGTTGGTAGGCAACCAGGATACATTGTTTGTGTTTATTGTTGATGGTTTGGGTATTCTAATAAAATAAATTATCTTTAAATGATTGGTTGCTATGAAGATGCTTAATGATACCAGAAGTTGTGAAGGAATGCAACCCATAACTACAGTTTCTTTGTGGTATGAAATACTCAGTTTTTATCACTTGATTGTCATAGGATTTGGAATATTGGTTTATCACACCGTATAAGACACAACGCAGTAATAAATGACACTCAAATATCAAACACCAAAACACGAACCACAAGTTGATATGACGGTGAAGTGAATCTCGGTAAAAAAAAAAAAAAAAGGTTGCCCCCGGTGGAGAGCAGGATTGATCGTTATATTTCAATTATAATCTATAAATGGATATCTTTATTCTCTATGTGCGAAAGGTGTGTTGTATTTATGGAGTTCCCCTTTAAGAGAATATAATTATGTGCAGCACAATATAAAGTATATTTATACATGCAGTATATTGTGAACAACCATTCGAAAAATGAATTTTAGCAACAAAAGGGTGCCAACTAGTCCGTCCCTGACCTACTTAGCTCTTACATAATAGGTCCGTACACCCACAACAGTCCATGGCTTTTATTGGTCAATTAAAATTTGCAAGGAATTCTTTTATTGGCCCTCTATAAATGGCATGGGGAATCCCTTTGATGGTTCTTGGCCTGCTGGCTGGTGACAATGCTGTCGATGCTGGGGGCAGAAAACTCTTAGATTTTTGTTCCAACACAGGTGTAATCATTGTCAATGGTAGGACAAGTGACAAAGACACTGGTAATGTCACATGTAAGGGAACCAGCATTGTAGACTATGAATTAACAAGCACTGATTTATTTCAATACATAGACAACTTCCATGTAGATATATTTGACAAATGCCTGTCAGACGTGCACTGCCCGATTTCCATAGAACTAATAGCACATAAGTGTGATTATAACGAAGAGATAAGTTCTAGACAGGAAGAACCTCACCCACCAGACAGGGAAGGAACCAACACAAATACCACAAATATTAAAGTACTATGGGAATCAGCCAAACAAAACAACTTTAAGAATGCATTCAACACCCAAGATATAAACAACATATCAGAACAACTGGATAAACTACACAAACACATGCAAATACCCACACAAAGGGAAATTGACCAGATAGCTGAAAGCATCGGGGTGGTTTATCAGGAAGTTGGGGAGAAAGCAGGAGTCATCAGAATAACCAAATCACATCCCACAAATGCAACAAAGGCTGTTTATCACAAAAAATGCCCTAGAAAAACAAACAACAAACCCTGGTTTAACATGGATTGCCAAATGAAACGTAAAGCTTTTTTTCAAGCCAAGAATAACTTCAAACACAAGCAGATGGCCGAAAACAAACTTGAGATGAATAGCAAAAGTAACATATACAGAAAAGCAATGAAAGAGGCAAATAAGGTCTTCCATAAAGAACTACAACAAAATCTGCGTAACCTCAAGAGTAAGAATCCCAAAGACTACTGGTCTATCATCAATAATGCAGATACCAATGAAAAAAATACGAACAATATCCCCATAAACTCCTTCATGTGCCACTTTAAGTCCCTCAACACCAACACAAATGACAACAGCCTAACAGCAAACCTCCCCACACAAGAAATGGGGAACGACCAGGGAAATGACCTTCCTTTTAATAACCCTGTCTCAATAGAAGAACTCATTAGACTCGTCAAGAAGTTGAAAAATGGGAAGGCAAGTGGGATCGATCATATCCTTAATGAGTTTATAAAAAACAGCCCTCCAGAGATGATAAGACTAATATGTGCATATTACAACCTTATACTGGATACTGGTATAGTCCCAGAAAGTTGGTCTATTGGTCTAATTGTGCCGATATTCAAAAAGAAAGGGGATATCAACAACCCTGACAATTACAGGGGAATCACACTATTAAGCTGCTTGGGCAAACTTTTTACTATGGTACTAAACACTAGACTTAAGGATTATTTAGAGGAAAGAAATCTGCTGGGTGAAGAACAAGCCGGTTTCAGGGAGGGATATTCTACCCTTGACCATATTTTCTCATTGCATTGTATTTTAGATCTTGCTCTCTCACAAAAGAAGAGACTATACTGTGCTTTTGTTGATTATCAGAAAGCTTTTGATACTGTTGACCGGTCATCGTTATGGTGTAAATTATTACAAAACAACATTAAGGGTAAAGTGCTGACAGTTATTCAAAATCTGTATCAGGCTGCAAAGTCATGTGTCAGGCACAGAGGTGGAATCTCAGACTATTTTAGCTGTAACGTGGGGGTCAGACAAGGCGAGAATCTCTCACCCCTACTTTTTGCTATTTATCTAAATGACTTAGAAGCATATTTTACAGATAAATGTCATGGTATTAATTTAGAAATGGTCAACCCGGAAGCAGAAGTTCTTCTGCAATTGTATACACTTCTATATGCAGATGACACTATCCTGTTAAGTGAATCTGAAAATGACCTACAATGCATGTTAAATGTACTGTTTATGTACTGCCAGAAATGGCAACTCAAACTTAACGTAACCAAAACAAAAATTGTTGTTTTCTCAAAAGGGAAAGTAAGGAATCTCCCAAGCCTCTTTTACGGTGAGGAGCTCCTGGAAGCTCAGCATACATACACATATCTGGGAATTCTTTTCAGTTACAATGGTAAATTTAGACAGGCCATGAGCAAACAGATCACACAGGCTAAAAGAGCACTATTCTCCTTACTCTCAAAAGCCCGTAAGCTACACCTACCCCTTGATATTCTGTGCCACCTGTTTGATGCTTGTATAACACCAATACTACTATACGGCTGTGAGATTTGGGGTTTCTCTGATTTAAAGGAGATTGAGCGGGTACAGAATTATTTTTGTAAATACATACTAAGACTAAATACGAGAACTGCAAACTGTGTTGCGCGTGGGGAACTTGGCAGACCAAGACTGCAGTGTACAATCAAGCAACGCATGATTAACTTCTGGTCTAGGTTGGTGGGGGGAAAGTCAAGCAAAATATCTTTTATCCTCTTCCAAATTGTTAAACAAAGACAAACAAATGGTACTGCCACCTCACCATGGTGGACATCAATCTCTCTAACCCTAAATGAATGTGGTATGGGATACATCCTTGACATTCCCCCTGACATCATAAACCCTGTGTATATCAAGGCCATATTCAAGGACAGAGTTTCTGCAATCGAGAACCAAGAGTGGCATAATGAAGTAATGGAATCAGGTCACTGTACCAATTACAGAATTTTTAAGGACAACCTAGAGTTTGAAACATATCTCACATTACTTGATTATAAGGAAACTGTAACGATGTGTAGGTTCAGATGTAACAACCATAAAATGCCAATAGTAGCTGGCAGGTACAACAAGACGGCAAAAGCTGAGAGATTTTGTAATCTTTGTGATGACAAGTCCATTGGGGATGAGTTTCACTACCTTTTTCACTGTAAAGCCCTAGAGATAGAAAGGCCCACTTATATTGAAGAACAATATCTCAGAAATCCTAACACACTGTCAATGGAAACCCTTTTCAAAACTCAAGACCCTGAGGTCCTTTCACGTCTAGCCACATTTTGTGGCATTATTATGGATAAATTTAGAGACGATAAGATAAAGGCACCTTCTGGGAGCAACGGATGTAAAAAGAAAGGTAAAAAGGTAAAAAACAAACCTAAAGGACCAGTAAATGAGGCAGTGACTACAGCAAATAGGGCCCAAGAGCAGTCAAAAGTAGTGATACCAAAAAGACATCTGAAGTGCAAGTTACAATCACGCAAACCACTTCTAAAAGAACAAATAAATAAGAGAAGCAGAAGGTCACTACAGGTCATTCCTGGATCACAAACAAATGCAACTGCCATTAGCCCGATGAAGCAAATAAGTCTTATTCTGAAAACCACGCACCCTCAGCCTTAATAAAATCTATTAATCATGCTAGTCAGAAGCACAGGTCAAAACTAGTCACTCAGCTATCTGGTGCTAAAAGAGTGAATAGATATAGCTGGCCGTGCAGTAACAGTTAACACATACAGTGTTCTATCTTCTTATTTTTCATAAACACTAGTCAGCTTTCTAAATGTACATCAGTGATGCTATGTAGCTTTCAGCTACATCCGTGAATGAAATTGGTACTGTATTGTATTAGCATAAACGGCACAAATGTAAGGTGCTGCCACCTGGTGGCTACTGTACTTAGAGTTTACTACCGTCCATTTTGTAAACTAGTTTAGTAATTATTTTTAGTCTCTAGTGAACATAGCAAACCATCTCTTTTATTTTGTGATCAGTGATGCCTTGTATCTATCGGCTATACCTGATTCTTTTCCTTTGCTCAGAAATGGGCTGTGAATAAAAGATTGTATTGTATTGTATTGTATTGGTTTATGGTCCTCCTGCCATAAACCAGCGGCTGCAAAGCATGCTGGGATTTAGGTGGGAATTCCCACCTAAAATGGTTGCCGGTGTACAGACTCACTGTAGGAAACAGTGGGTCTGACTGTGACAGACTAGGTACCAACTTGAGGATTGTGTTTACAGTATTACGCCTTAAATTGATA
The DNA here is from genome assembly GCA_936440205.1 of Lepidonotus clava. Lineage (NCBI taxonomy): Eukaryota > Metazoa > Annelida > Polychaeta > Phyllodocida > Polynoidae > Lepidonotus > Lepidonotus clava. The sequence continues at coordinate 20,980,907 of OW387140.1, read as the reverse complement.
ATGCATGCAATTTCTCCAGTCTCCATGGCCCTAAAACCTTCATCTACCAACCAAGTGAGCCCTATACACCAGCCGTCCTATCTTGGTGCAGCAACCAAGTGAACCTTATATAGGGCCATCCAACCTTAACACAGCAATGATGTGAGCCCAAAACACAGACCATCCCACCTTGGTAAGGCTACAATGTGTGCCCTACACACAAGATGTCCGGCCTTGGTGCAGTACCTAAGTGAGCCCCACACACGGGCATACCACCTTGGAGACATTTTAAAGTGTGGTAAACTCTGTAATACAGCCTTACTTAACAGGAAGGTTAGGCATGTTACCTAGAAGGACCAATGCAGCAGCACCAATGAAAACAATAAGATATAACAGGAATTAGAGGTTAGCATCATAGTACTTGGTGTAGTGGCTTCAAACTATGCAAGTCTGTTTTTCTCTATGATCTTATATAACAGGACCAACTCAAATTTCTTTAATGTTTGAGCATTGTGTCAAATTCTTCTTATAATCGGTCCACTTTTAGTAGCCCTACAATAGAAAACAAAAAAAAACAATTATGCTATTTGGGTTTTTGAACTTGAGAGAATAAATCCTGCATTAATATGATCGTAGGTAGACTTTGCATTGATTATTGACCAGTAGGGATGTTTGCCTCGTTCTGGGGTACCCTGGGATATACCAATATGGTGGATGCATGCAAGTCGTGAAAACACAAACTGTCCACGTTAGTGCAACGACCATGTGAGCACCAGCCATCCGACCTTGGTGCAGCCATGCAATATTTCTGACATAATTAGAAAGCCTTTTTTTTTTTTTTTAAATTGTTTTTATTTGGGCATAAATAGGCTCGGCATAGCCGATCTTCCGCCAGGTCCCACTTCTTGACATATCGTACAAGATAATGGGCCAGACATTTAGTACACATTGGCAGTTACATGTGATACCCAGTTAAGGATGTGATGAGATGAGTGAAGATGAGATGATATTACATTTATTTCATCAACCACTTTATCAGAATTCCTTTTTATAGGGGTCCTTTATGGACTGTTTCAAGCGTGTTTTGAATGTTGTCAATTCAGTTATATTAGCTAACTGTACTGGCAACTTGTTCCACGCTATACATGCTTTGACAAAAGGATCTTTCTGGAACCTATAGTGGATTGACTTAGGGATTTTGAGTAAGAGGCCCATACGTCTTCGTGTACATACTTGACTGACATCCACTAACTCCGGTTTCTTAGTTAGACTAAAGGCATAGGAGAGTAAATGTAAAAATCTTCTATGATGCAATCGAAAGATTTTATATTTCGAGTGAAGTTCATCGGTTGATGAGCGATACATATAAGATATTTGATGCTGACTGTCAACTATGTACAGGGCTCTATTCTGAAGAGTTTGAAGCCTCTTACTTACATACTGTTGACCCTGATCATATATGAAATCAGCATATTCAAGGACGGGCAGAATGGTTGATTTATAAATTGTAATTGCTCCTTTAGTATTCATAAATTTCCTAATTGTCCTTAGGTAATTTATTTTAGACTGTACAGATGATATAACAGATTCCCTATGTTTATAAAAGGTAAGAGATGTATCAATCTTCAATCCTAGGTATTTATAAACAGAGATTTTGTCAAGATTAGAACCACTAATAGATAACGGAGTATCGTTGCTACAGTCTTTTTGAATAATCGAGGTTTTTAGCCATTGTGATTTTTTGATATTCAAAGTAAGTAGATTATCGCTACACCAGTCCGTCACATTGTTTAAGCTATGTTGCATTCGCAAGGGATCAGTATCGAATAAAACAGTGTCATCCGCATATAAAATCATATCAACATCACAAATATTAACAATGTCATCTATATAAATGGAAAACAAAGTTGGCCCAGTGATACTACCTTGCGGGACACCATATCTAACAGGACGATAATCAGAGCAGGCATTATTAATTATAACTCTTTGTTGTCTATTTTCCAGGTAGCTACCAAACCATTTAACAGTATTTTCGTGGAGTCCCAGCCCATATAATTTTTGAAGTAGTACTTTATGTGAAACAGTATCGAACGCTTTTTTCAGATCTAGAAAAACTAAGTAGGTATCTTGTAAGTTATTAACATTAAGGTATATATGGTGCAACAAGGTAGTAATCGCACTGACAGTTGATCTCCCAGTTCTAAAACCATGTTGTTTATTCGATAACTTATTGTTCAATTCCAAAAATCCTTTTAATCGATTACATATAATCCGCTCTAGAATCTTTCCGGGAAGAGGCAGCAATGATATAGGACGTAAGTCAGTTACAAGTTTTGGATTGGCAGTTTTTGGAAGTGGCACAATAGTACTACTTTTCCATCGGTCTGGAAAGGTGCTAGTTTTCCTTGAAGTATTAAATAACTTCAACGTTTTTGTCATATCCCATTTGAAGGCATCAATTAACACCATAGATTTAATGTCATCGATAGCAGATGATTTATTTGGGTCTATAGATCTCAGAGCACCAGTTAGCTCTTCCTCTGTTATTTCCCAACTCAAAATATCTTCCTCTAATTGGGGAGCAGGCACCAATTTAACTGAAGATTGTGATCCACTCGAAGTAGCATTAATTCGTGATGCCAATACCTCACCTATGTCTGAAAAATATTTATTAACATAATCAGCTAAGTCCCCATCAGCAATTTGCTGTCCGTCATCCGAGGCAATATTATAAGTTTTATTACCAGAATTGCTAGCGGCCAACAATTGATGTAGTTCTTTCCAAAAGGCTTTGGGATTGTTCCTGTTTTTGTCAAGCGAATTATTAATAACTTGAGATTTTTTCTTTTTGATCTTAATTTCTAATTTGTTTCTAAGCTGCTTTGCTTCATCCCAATCATGGGCTGATTTGGTACGTCGCGCCTTCCTATATAATTTATCTCTTTCCCTCATGCTGGCTATAATATCATTATCAATCCATCTAGGTCGTGTATCAACCACTACCAACTTTCTTATTGGGCATAATTTGTCTAATGACTCACTCAAATTATGGTAAAAAATTTCCCATAGTTCATTGACATCATTTGATGTGTTATATTTAGACCAATCAGTATTAGATAATAGTTGCATGAGAGCTTGCCCATTGTAATTCTTATAGGAACGCCCGATTATTTCCTTTTTTTTATGATAGGTCCTTTCCTTTTTTCGTAAACAAAATATAGGTAGGTGATCACTAATATTATAGTTAATAGTGCCACTCAGCCTAATATGATTACTATCAGTGTAAATGTGATCTAGTACTGTTGACGTACAAAGAGTGATACGAGTCGGTTCATTAATTAATTGCGTCACACCTAAATTGTCCATCCAAGCAACAAGATTAAACTTCCTCTTGGTTTGTGTGTCAGAGAAGTCTAAATTAAAGTCCCCTAGGATATAAAGTTCAGATCTGTTTCTATCCAAGTGTCGATCTAGTGTAGCTAATATTTTAAATAGGGGTTTAGGGTCTCCTCCTGGTGGTCTATACACCGTGCAAATAACTAAAGGTTTAATGTTTTTAAGTTTAATTTGAGTTACCAGTATTTCATAATCTTTAGTTACTTTTTCAAAGTCTAACTCTATTTCTGAGTAGGCTATCCCTTCTTTCACAAATGTGCACAGCCCGCCTCCTCTTTTATTAATTCGCACATCCCTGTCCTGCCTCAGGATATTATATCCTTTAATATTTACTGCCCCTTCCGGTATTCCAGAGTGTAACCAGGTCTCACTTAGAGTTATGATATCGATCCCATTAAAATGTATTGATATGTCATCTATTTTATGTAATAAGCTTCTAACATTTATATGTACCATACTTACACCTTTAGCACTAACAACATCATCGACCTCGAGTGAAGCCATACAGTACTTGTCCAATATACATTGGGTCTATTGACTCACATTCATGCATCTTAAATGAGATGACAATATTATGATGATGATGAGAGGGATGAAATATAACTAAGGTATGGGAAAAAGTGAATATCATGGTTGGCATACGGGCTAATACTTTCTACGTTTGCAGAGTTAATACGTATAACCTTGGATTCCTTTAGTCTCTCAATAATCAATGCTCACCGAACATTTGATAATTAAGAAGTAGGGAAAAGATATATAGATTACATAGTATAAGCCGCCAAACATTGGAACAGTATTCAGTACCAATCACAGTGACATTCATCCATAAATTCCATGCTCACCGAACATTTCATAATTGGATTCATGTACCCCTGTTCATGGAGGATAGACAAGATTAATCTATAATTGACAATCATCCATCAGTTCCATGCTCACCGAACATTTCACATTGGAATCATGTGCCTGGGACATGTAATTAATTTCAGATTGTTCATGTTCATAAGCGTAGTTTCTGTAGACATGAACAGATTTGTTCAACACAGTAGTCCTTCATTTTGTCATTAAAGTGACAGCCGTCTTTTAAATGTTTATATTTATGTTTCCACCTGCCATGTCCCCGACAGCAATGGACATGCCTACTTATCCATGGGAAGGCGATGTCTGTGTCATTGATTTCCACTATTTTGGCATTGACAGCAACGACCATTTTGTTTAATAGCTGCTGTTGTTTGTCATCTACAGGTTGCTTATTGTACCTTGCAAGATCCGCTCCTACCGTTGTCGGCACAATGATTTTAAGTTTTGGAAAGGTACTATGTATCCGTCGAAGACATTTGGAAACACGCTTTTCTAGCCGCCGAACCACACGTTTAACACTATTCGTCCACAGTACAGCTTTATGTTGATCGTTCAAAACTGTTATGTCGCATATGCCACCAAGTACTATGAGCACCTTGTAGTTTTTCTGCAGAAGTATTTTGTGAGCCCGTTTAAATAGGCTTCTTAGTGGCATTCCAGAAAACACACGCACATCTACCACCCCCGGTGCACGCAAGGAGAACCGTCTTTTCAGGCCCTTACCTCTGGAGTCAGTTACCAATAGGACCGACATGATTTGGTTATATACAATATATACAAGCAGTGCGAAATAAGCAATATACATGCGACTTATCTGGTTTTAGTGTCAGTCACACGGGGGTGGAAGGTTGTTCCAGAATTTGCCTGTTCTCCTCGTGTTGTAGTGGTATGTGAAGGTCAGTGCTGCGCCGTCCACCTGCGTCAACGCCCGAGGTCTCTGTGGCTGCACCGGCTGCACTCACCTGTAGTCCAGCTGCTGGGTTGGGTGCCTGTGCTGCAGGGGGGGTTACTCCGACTGTAGGTTCAGTTTCAGGTACATCTAGAAAGTGTGTGCGTATACGCTCTAGCATGGCGCCAGTTTTGTTCTCCCCAACATCTTCACCAGACTCAAACTGACGACTTTCAATAGAGAATCCAACGCCCCATTTTCTATCTGGTGTGCACTCCCAGATTCTTCGTTGTCCTGTAGCAAGTAGTGCTTCTTTTAGAGCTGGGTGTGTAGAGAACTTCTTCATCATCAACCTATACAGGTTAGCTTCTTCAAAGCCATTCCAGTCGGGGCAGAAAACTGTTTTCCCGATTTGTTTTGCGGTGTACGGATTCTTCGTGTCCAATATTTGTTGAGCAGCTTCCTGCGCATCAGCAAATATAGCCTTGCAATATTGGTGTCCTTGCTCAACAGAACTGAAGACTGTACCATCCTCTTCAACTATTTCAGATTCGTACATATTGGATAACTTTGCTAAGTGTCCAGCAAATCCGATAGTAGTTTCTGTTGTCCTTGTTCTTGTTCCATCAAGTCTGATTTGAGGGGGTATCTGCGAGAGACGTTCATGTGGGTAGAATCTGTTATCAATGACGACACCTGTGCCCCTTTGTTTGGCTCTCATTCCTTGTTTAGTGGCCTCTTTGACCACCGCTCTGGAATCCTGTTTTTGTTTTCTTATAATCGGGTTTTGGTCCTCGTTCAGCCAGATGTCTTTCATGCTTTGAGACCTCTTCAGTTGCTTCTTATTCAAAAAAGCTTCATCACGGATTCTCACCGTCTTAAAGACAATAAGGATTGGCCTTCTGTTCTTCCCTGGTCTGGTGACTCGTTGAGAAAATTCTATGTCTTCTCTTTGAATGTTTGGGACAATTTGCGTTAGCACATCCAGTGAGATGCCGAGTGTACTCTCATTTTGGGTTTCAGTGACCCCCTCAAGAAGTAGGTTCTTACGTCTGTTCGCGTGGTCTAATTGAGCCAATTGAGTCTCAATATAGTCTAACCTACGTGTAGTGTCCCTTTGTTTACTTTCCTGTGCTAGTTCTCTTCTTTTCAGTTCTCTGTTTTGCTTTTCTAACTCATCTACTCTCTTCTGTAGATCACTGTTTGATTCAATCGCAAAGTCTACGCTCTTTTGAGTGTTACTTGTGGAAATGGTCAAGGTAGTCAGTTTCTTATTAATTGTTTCAAACATCGCCATAAGAACCGGGTGCGCGCAGATCCCGTTCGTCATCAAGTTTTAAGTCAATTTCTTCAAGTAAGGGCACGTATGTTGGCGTTGATCTACGATCGGTAGTAATATTGGAATTGATTTTACCTGCGCCGATGTCATCAGTCACGGATTGGCTTTGTTTACCTGTCAGCTCCGCTGCCGTCGCCGCTGCCGCCATTGTGGTCTGAAGTTCACTTAGTACGAATACTGATTTCCGTGATTATAGTCCTCTGATTTCCATCTACTGTTTTTTTATGTGACAGATCGTATCACTGGTGATTCAGCATATATCAGTTCCATTACGTGAACTTTTTGGTACAGGTATCCATCCTAGATCATAGAATTGTACTCCCGTGTCCTCACCACGCGTCCGTCAGCCCGCCATGTTCCGCCAGCCTTAGATGGGATCAACCATGTCAGCGCTAAACACAGGCCACGCCACCTTGGTGAGGCTATAATATGAGCCCTATACACCTTTCCCACGAACCTGCGCAGTATCCCACTCTGCCCACTTTTAGGGCTTTTGATAACTAGGTCAATTCACTGCCTATACCTTAACTATGGGAAAGCCCTAAAAAAGTGTTTCAATTCGAAGCCACCAGGGGGCGCCACCTTAATGAAAAAGATGTATACACAAGCTATCACATCTTGATGCAGCAACCAAGCCAAGTGACTATTACAGAGGGTAGTCCCACCTCGGAGAAAACAAAGTTATATTGTCATAATTGTTTGTAACGGAAATTTCTCCAAAAGTTTGGTAGCTTTATCGTAAATCCTCCTAAACTGGGCAGATCAATAGTCATAATTCTTTGGGATATCAAGTTCTATTATAGATAGACACAATCATTTTCCAGAAACATGAAATAGGTTATGTATTATTTTGTGTAGCTAGACCTGAGCCAAAATTATTGTTTCTGGGGGCGGGCGTGACGTAGCTATTCTGTTACCACTGTTACATCGATCTGTTTTTCCCATCATATAAATCCACCGCCTTAAGCTTAATCGTTTGGTCAGTTGCATTTCAACCTCTGTAGTGTCTAGTTCATCTCATTTTAAAAATCTTAAAATGTATACTAGGTAGTATTCAATAAATATTGTCTCTTTATTTATCGTTCAATCTAATCACCTTGCATTCCTTGTTATTCGTAAATCACTCGAATATATTCATTGACGGTTATGACAGTAATTACTATTAGATTCAAAATAAGAACATGCAACTGCTATCAAAGATTGGTGTGATATACTGCAATATTTCGTATCAAAAAACTATTGAAATAAAAATTTCGGGGTGAAGTATGACGTATACTATTCTGTTGCCACAGGTACGCCGCCTTGTTGATATCTCAGTTCTCAGCCACCGTTGTGGACGTTTCGTGATTATATTTTTTTCCAACTCAATCTTTATTAAGGGGGTTGGAAGGCGCTACGTCGTCTCTATTTAATAAGGTGCCACTATCGCGTTAATCAAAGAAAGGGGTCAATGGGATTCTGTGTGTGTATAAATATATCACAACCGATCTCTTAGAAAAGGTTAAATTAGATCAATTATTTTCACCACATTAGATGATGGTCTGGAGGTATTTTAATAGATATATTATATTGAACTATAGAGGTTTAATTATCCATTTAAAGTTAATGCGTGTTTGTGATGTTTCGTTGTATAGATAATGGCTAGCTCCATTCGCAGTCTCCCTCCTCGTCGACTGCGGTCGTCCAGTACATAATTATAGTTCCCTCATCATGTAAGACGTGAACACTTGTTGTGAAAGGATTTGTTGTTTATTATCCAATGTCTAGTCGTTCCGTGACAAGAACTCGATTGACCATGATCAGTCCCGAGGTTAGAGTTCCCTCAAACACATTCAGTCAACGCTCCGCGCTCTAACACAATTTCTATATGCCTCTCTCCAGAACCTAGACTGCAGATTAAAGGTCCAACCTTCACAGGATGTTTACTCACACAGTGCTTGCAGCTACTCTGGCTAGCTAAGAGCGGAACACATTATTATATGGTGGTACGTCACACCTTAACTCCTCCCTCATTTCACTACTGTCAAAGTGAAACATTGGCTTACACGTGCGCTTCTAAGCTCACGTAATGCTGCCCAAACATGGACTGGCCACCCGCGTCAGTACAATATCAATATATGGACTAATGAACTTATTCTTGTTATTTCCTATTTACTTTATCAATAATCAGTCACACACGCCTCGAATAGATATTAATGTGTTTTATAGAATATGTTAGAGGATCTGCTTACAAGAAATCCTATTTACTTTTTGTCAGTACTGATATAATGTTTTGCCACGCAATTGTATGTCAGACAACCCAAGGTTATGTTCGTGCAGTGAAACATTTCATATTGGCCAAAATATAAATTGCTGGGCAATATAAATATGTTCACAAATATGAATATTAGGCACCTCAATAGTGGTACAATCACATACTCTGCAATATCGCCCCTATATTTACCTGTCTGTGATATTCTATGCACAGTTTGACTAAAGAAACAGTATAGACAAAGGTGTTATCCCACAGACACTTTTTCTCACAGGAGGATGGTTTTCTATAGTATCAGAAAAACTAAACCAGAATTCATACTGTTTCTTTCCCTACGCTGCTCTGTTACTAGGCTTGAAGCTTTCTATTACACATATTCGACAGACACTACCTTCTATACTAAAATCTGATAATCTTCTGTCCCCGTGTCCAAAGCCCTTTTTTATGACAAATATTATCAACTTAAAGGAAAATGATATAAGTCAACACAAAAATTGAAAATATATGATAATGAGAATCCTATTTGAGCCCTTCTATATGTCAGAAGTATTGTATGGCTCGAGGTGAGGTAAGAATGGAACAATCCAATTTACCCCAGGTTCAATAAAGGTATTTCAATAACAAACAAATGCGTTGACATTTTGAAATTGGTTTTCCCTGAGAGCTTCTTCTGCTTGCAATACTGGTGGGCTTACAGATTGATTTGATATCCAGGTTCCCACGAGAAACCTACCTACTTGTCAGTCGCCTTTGTCATTCAATTCAAATATTGATATTTTCAACTTTGTCTGTAGGTGGGAAGTCGCCCCTATAAGCGAACAGGTTGTCTCTCCAAGTGCCACTTGTATGAGCGACGTAGCTGAAAGAAAAACCAACTGAAAAAAGATTTTTAAAAAGAACTACAATGAGATTAGTGTGTCTAATTCAACATCGTGACACCATTAAAAAGAGTCTTTTTCAGGTAGCCCTATATATATTCATGCCATCACCACCTGGACATCAGCCAAACCTGTAGCCTCATAACCAACATGCGCAATGAAGCGGAATGGGAACAGGGTCGTAATGACGCTACCCGTCAGCACTGGGAATTCCCGTTGACCCTTTAAAACAGGAAAATACTCCTAACTACCTTAGACTCTGTGGGAATTAACCATACTTTCCACTAATTATATCCTATTAATGTGGTCTGAGATACGAAAAATCAACCTGTATGTTGAACATTCCGCGGTAAATCAATGGTACAATCCTAACAGCTTCATTTTTTTTCAAACAAAATTGTATATCTATAACGTGATGTTATTTTGTCAAAGGTGTAGTCTATTAATGTGTCAGACTGCAGCACTCGTAAGAATATGGAAACTGCATAATATACATAATTATAAATTGATTAAGAGGAAATAGGAAAGACACTGTTGGTTTATATAATTTTGTTCATACAGCCAATACTCAAGAAATCTATACAGATGAAATTTATAGACAGGTCAAAGCGGATAAAAGCACCAAATTTGGTATGAGGCACCTCCACTAAGGCATACTTGGAAGGGATGCCACCTTGAATTATCAATAAGGCAGATGTGCCAAAAACCTATATAGCCGACTTTTGCCATAAGTGATCAGCCTAAATATGCAGATTACTGCGAATCAACTCTGATAATGATATTCATCTAAACAAATGATAAGGCAAATGATTGGGGGGGGGGGGGGTTCTCATGTCGCAAGTCAATTTAAAAAATATACCCATGTCAAATGTGTTTGTGTGTCACTTATTATTCTCAACGTCCCTTGTTGAACGAAAGAATGTATAAAGTCACCATGATGTTGTTATTACCAGAACCTTCATCTCCCTGTCAATTCAAAATAAAACACGATCCAATTTCGGACTTAGAAGGTTAGGCCAATAGGCGAGTAAGTTTGGTGTTAAATGACTTAAACATTTAGTGACTGCGGTATGTTGGTTTATGTCGACAGTATGAAGGTTGCTTGGGTCTATAAAAGAAGTTATTAACCTACCTTATTGTGGGGTCTGCAGAACTGATGAGAGGGCGTACATAATCCGGCTCTGGTCATCAGGGATTAACAGTCCTGTCGAACTCGGTTAAACCAGAACTAGACCTGTGAACATAATGTTGAATACTTTTGGTACATACAGTTACTTCGTTTAGAATGAAGGTAGATGCCCTATTTACCTACCCATGCATTGTGATAAACGACTCAAGGGAGATGTTGACAGCAGATAATTATGTGTTTTACAACGCAGAAAGCTTCCTGTTCGGTGCCTCTATTTGGATTTATTTTAACAAGTTCAGAAGAAACATCATAAAGATTGTCCTAAATGGTAGGACTTGTTTTATTACGAATATCTCACCTGAAATAAGAACAAGTGGGGCTAGACGACGAGATTCAAGAAAGGCAATATGACCCTATAGGCAACTTCATTAATATTTGGGGAACTATGTGTGCGTCCTTTTGTAATTCCAATGCAAACAATCAACCTATATATATATATGGCATATTTTATCTAAAATTAAGGCGCATAAAGTCACCACGATGATGTATTTAAGGGAAATAGCCCTAAGAAGGGAAATCCCATGGCAAGCGGGCAAAAGAACGTGACAAATATAACAAACCAGGAACTACACTATTAATGTGGGCAGTCGGTCACATACAACCATCCTTCTAGGTAAGAATAGCTATCCCAGTAAGCTTCGGTAAATAGCCTATCACCTAAACCAAGCCTATCACCTAAACCAAGCATAGATTATGATTTCAGTGGTAAATATGAAAAGAACAAAATGTTACACATTCATTGGGTCTTCCTAACAACCTCATGATGCTAGAATACTGATCTATATGCAATTCAGGTTGAAGATGTGACAAGACAGTTGTTGGCAGTATTGGCCCTTATCATCAGTGATATAAGAAATAATGATTAACCAATCATATAAATATTTGCATCACCCCTGGATTTTCTTGATTTTGTTCCTCTTATGGGATCCTAGGGACCATGAATCAAGATGGTTTCAAAGAATTTAGGTATGAGAACACTGTCTAGTCTATTATGTTATATATAATCCTAAAGACCAATTTTTATGTTAAACTGGAAAAGTAAGTAGTAAACCTAGGCCTGTTATGACGCTCAGATACGCATACCTGACTCTTGCTTAACAGAGGACAATACATCACAATTTGGATTCGCATCAAACCCCTACAAATATACCATATATGAATGATTAGGGATTTTTGTTGAGTGTTTATCACATTTTATCAAGCTTCACTTACACCAAGGTTATAAGAACTTTTTTCGCAGAACTTTCATGTTAACAAAAAAGGAAAAAAAATATCCCTTTCCACAAAAATATAAACCGTAGCTTACAAACAACTGGTATTACTTATGATGGAGCATACAGTGCTTTGTAAATAAAGATGAGTTAAATAAAATGACATGCATGCAAAACATTGTGGCTAGGATGTGTGTTAATATCCAAAAAAAAATTATGAGATAAGGCCAACGAGCCTGCTATTGTGTAGCTATAATATTTTTGATAAGGCGAACCTGTTCTTGTATAGGAATAGCCCATACTATAAAGGGTCAACAGTGTGGAATAACCTGCTCCAACACGTATATAAAATAGGCAACAGTATCAGTTATTTTTAAACTCTTGTAACAGAAAATTGATTGGATTTTAATTGGAATAAGATGTGATATCATCGATAGTACTTAATTTATCATTTGTCCTTATCACAACATGGCTTCTATAATTCAGGAAACCACAGACAGCTGATTCATAGTATTTTAAGCACCTGCAAGCTAATTTTGACCAATTTCGTCGACAAAACCCCTTGAAATACTATAGACAATTAATGAATAATTGTGATAAATCCACCCATAATGAATTAATTTTCAAACAACATGGAAAATATTTATTGTATATGGATACACATTTAAAAAATAATGATCTTTAGTTTCTCTTCATATCAAACAAGAAATAATTGTATGATTAATGAAAATTCCTATGCTAAAACTGTGTGATTTGTCAACATATTACCCAGCATGCATCCTGATTAAAGCCCCACACCCACTAAGTAACTTTTCATGTCGGTGGACAGATCAGTGCTAAAATAGGCTGACTTCTGGCTTAGAATCGGCCGACGTTAGTGGCGACTCATATCAAACAGACATATATCAAAATGATATACCTACAGGCAATCATAGGATTCGGCCAATGTTACCGCTAACTGTGCAAAAGTTGCTTAATGGGTATGGGGCTTTAGGCTAACCTGCAGGTAAAAATCAAGAAAATGGCTATCCGTGGTTGGGTGCAATCCAGACCTATTCCAGTAACTATTAGATTTATGCGAATACACCTATCCAGGGAAACACCCATGCCATGCCAGTTTTGTATATAGAAGTAAATATATAGGGCACAGAGCTATACCACGTAATGCATGAATCATTGTATACAGTTAGATCATTCTAATGTTCTACACCTTACTTACATGAAAGATCGTTTTTACAGAGTATTTTTCAGAAAGTTCTGCATGGAATACCCATGCAAACAGAAACAATAACAAAAAATGGCATATTTCTGAGTGTGACATCACACTACAAATTGTAGGTAATCGAAGATGGCGCACATCGGGTCAAAAGTGCACACTGTCCAATGTTGACAGCACTTACAGAATGATCTCTTGTCCAACCAAGTACATATATGCCTCTCACGTAACTAAATGTATACATCTTGACAAGAGGTATTAACAAATCTGAGTTTCTTTTACCATTCGTAGGATAAGGGTCGTCTGTTTGTGGGTCATAATGGTAGTCTTGGTATCTACATAATATTGTCTCTATTCAGCAAGCTGAAAATTTTATATCTTATTTACAATTTTTGTCTCGTGGCAGGTAATTTTTTTTTTTTTTTTTACAAAAGCTACCTTCACATTAATCAGTATTTCTATAGGTGTGTAACGTGTCATACCCATGTTAGCTATTCATTACCCGGACTAACAGTGTGTGGCACGTATAACCAGATTACCATGTGCTGAATCCTTATCTGCACACGGTAAGATTCCCGAAATAACCTTTTTAAGAGCCGTTTAGCGATTATTGAATTTGATTGCTTGGTCATGATCTAAATAGCATATAAATCAGTACAGATATTTCTTATTTTACTCCTAAGTTTCTTGAGTAATAACAGATGAGAAATGGAATCAAATGCCTTGTGCACAACTAGAAAGAGCAATCCTGTTTTCAAGTTAGTGTTTAGTGACAAACGGACAACCTTTAGAATATCAAAACTTGTTTATTGGGTCTAACATTTATGGAAAAATCGTGGCCTTTGGGGTTACTTAGTTAATAGTATCATTCATAGGACGGGACAAGATTTATTTCTCTAAATATTTTAATGGGGCATGGGCCTGTGTTATAGGGCGCCAACTTCTAGGATTACAAAGGGCTTCAGACTTTGGGATACCAATAACCAGTTAACTATGCCCGACACACATTTGCCAGCTTTTGATCTTCCTCAAATATAAGGAATTTAAGGAATTCCTGAGGGAAATCCATGGAAATCCTGGGAAAATACAGTAATTTATACCCGTAATCTGTGGGGTCTAACTGAACCTGTACCACCATAGCTAGGGTATGATAAAAACTTTGTATATTTGCCACTTTTATTTTGGTATTTTCTAGTAACTTCCTGTAGTATGTATATGCCTATCTGTATATATGTATAACTGAAAAAGATACAGAAAACAGAGCAAATGAAATTTTGTTTACATAACGCAAGAAAATGCTCTTTTTAGTCGGATTTGCGTATAGAAAAATATAAATCCATTACATATTTGAATGACACAATTGTACTGACGCGGGTGGCCAGTCCATGTTTGTTAGGCCTAAGTGTGAGCTTTAGAAAGCGCACATGCTAGTCATGTTTCACTCTGTCAATAGTGAAATGAGGCAGGAGTCATGGTGTGACGTACCACACTAAAAGTGCGTGTTCTGCTCTCAGTCAATCAGAGTTCACTGAAACACTGTGTGAGTAACCATCCTGGAAAGGTTGGACCTTTAAGCTGTAGTCTTGGTTCTGGATAGAAGCAGAAAGATTGTGTAGAGCGCTGGAGCGTTGACTGAATGTGTTTGAGGGGACTCCTACCCCAGAACTGATCATTGTCACTCGAGTTATTGTCACGGAATGACAATACACAGGATAGTAAATAAACAATATCCTTTCACGCGAGTGTTCACGTCTTACATGATGTGGGAACTATGATTATGTATTGGACGACAGCAGTCGAACGAGGAGGAGACTGCGTTTGGAGCTAGCTATTATCTATAATTACACACGACTAATTACGTACACAACATATAACAGATAATTAACCTCCCATAGTTCACAATGTTAAAAGCTGTAATTTTGCCAATTTCTTTAAAACTGAATATAAAACTTTTTTCTTCTTTTTTTATTGACTCTGTTTCCTGTATACAACAAGATCTTCCAACAGATTGAGTATCAATATACTATGATACAATATGATATATAGTTCAATAAACATAATCAATATAACAACAAATAATTGTGACCCGATCCGACAAAATGAGTCGCAAGTCGCGCGCGGTCAAACTGAGATATGGGCCTCTGAAGTCGGAAATCGGCCCCACCATCGAAAATGACTTTTTTGCATTTTCTTAATCTTTTATATCAGGACTATCATTTCCAATATTTTGATGAAATTAATATTCTAAGTGTGTTAGAATGGCCCCCAAAGTCGTTCTTCTGCTTCAGTGAGTTAAAACAAAAGGCTCCTGAGACGCCGATTTTTAGCAACTTTGCCGACTTGCGAGCCGCTTTTAGGAGTCAACAACCCAAGAACTTTTGGTACCGCCGAAAAGCGCGGGACCTCTTCTAGCCAATCGCATCGTCGGATTTTGAATTGGGACGGGGATGGACGAATCAGAAGGCGGATCGCGAAAGCCGTCGCCGTAAACAATCGTTGTCAAGGAGGTCACGTGTTGCGATCCGAGCGCTCTGATTGGCTGAGACGCCCTCGGCGTGCCGGAAGCGCGACTGTTTGTGAAATTTAAAGGTCCGACCGACAGAAGCAGGTGCGCGTTCAATGAGGCCTAACGTGTTAATTAGCGTGTTATTGTTTGAACTGCAAGTGCAGTTTGGATCCCAAGATTGTTAGGATTCGGTGGCTACCCCCAAGGAGCGTGAGGAGGCCGTGGCAGCAGCGCTAAATACAATTGTTCGGACTAATCTTCATGGCGGCGCCAATGACGAGCAATGGCGAGAACTCGTGGAGGATTACTTCGTCTTTGCCGAGGACGATGGGGACTTATCGGAGGGGGAGGAGGATGCTACCCTGTCGGAAAAGGACATAGAGGATTTGGAGGAGGCTGAGGTGTCACAGGAGGACGAGGATGAGCCCCTGGTTATCACTGATCCGACGGACCAACTGCTGCAGGAGGAAACTGACAGTTGCCAGAAATTTAGGTAGGCCATGCTTGTTTGCGACTTGCGATCGAAATTGCCCAAGTTGTGTCGTTTGAAAATTCCTATAAATACCAAACCGTTAGACTTGTCCGGCCATCAGAAGTTGCCCAAACATGTTTTCTAAGATATCCCGTAATTATTTTCATGTTTCTATCTGTCTTTATGTTCAAAATCGACATTTACTGAAAGTATGCCGCCGTGACCTACTTAATGACGTCTCGCACTTGAACGATGGACGGCCTTGACTGTTATGCTCTCTCAGGCCTAATTAAAAGTTCTTAGCGGCCATCTAATGAACCTAATTCAATCTATAGGGGTGCCCTCACATATCTTTGACATTAATGTGGACTTTCGTCATGTTTAGGTGCTCGTGTAAGTACCACAACGACGGCCCGTGTTATGTCCAGTTCTCAACGGCGGAACGTCTGGACAAACGGCAGGAGGTCGCCCAGCTGACTCCAGGTGCGGCCAATAACCATGCTATTAACCGTCTTAAATGAAGATAGTTTGTATTCTATAATACCTGTATGACCGCCTGGAGGCTGTAACTTTTCCTCTGTGGCATTGACATACGATTTTAGGCCAAGTAACCTCAGTGACCTCGGGGGTAGACCCGGCCGAGAGTAATGTTCTTAAACTTTCTTAAACTTTTTTTTCTTTTCACAAAGTCAGTCGCTCGTACATCACTAAAGTTCTGTGTCGGATTTCCATTCCAGGGGAGAAGGACATGCTCCTGTTGGGCGTTGCAAGTGCCTGTACTGACACCTCGGTACAGCTGTCGACCTGGAAGAAGGGGAAAAAGGGCAAGGGTGCCAGGCAGCACCAACGGAGCCACTACACCGTCGGGGGCAGGAAGGTCTGCCGGGACACCCTGCTCTTTCTCTACAGGTAATTATTCATCTCTGCAGCTAACATTCTCTGTCTAAGTAGTTCCTAAACCTGTGTCCTGCTGTAACTTATTAACATGTACATAATATTTTATGTAACCAAACATTATTTTTATGTAACCGAACCTGCCATGTCCAACATTATTCCATTTCCAATTGTAAGTTGTGTGTTCTTGTTTTTCAGCTGCAGTATCAACAAGATGACCGCCATCAGCCAGTGGTATCGGGAGAACGGGGTCGTACCCCGTACTAAGAGGTCAGGCGGACGCAAGGCCAACACCCACTCCCTCGACCTCGCAGACATCCGCCGCGTGGTCGACTTCATCAACTCCTACGCCGAAACCTATGCCCTCGTCCTCCCCGGCCGAGTCTCCACGCACAAACGCGACGACATCCTCCTCCTCCCCTCCAGCACAAGGAAGGTAGATGTGCATAAACGTTATCTACAGGCCATCGGGGACGCCCACCGTCAGGTTGCCGTCACCACCTTCCGTAACCTCTGGCGCCAGTTGCTACCCCGTATTGTGTGTTCTCGCCCCATGACTGACCTGTGCTGGGAGTGTCAGAGGAACAACCATGACATCTCCTACTCCTCTAACCTCCCCGAAGTAGTTAAGCAGGCAAAGTTAAAGAAGCAGCAGAAGCACCTGGATGTGGTGGCCAAGGAACGGGAGTTCTACCAGGAACTGACTACCGCTGCCAAGCAGGCGTTTGCCGAAGCAGGCCGCCCGGCGCTCGGGCCACACACTCCCTGTTCCTCTGACATCCGGGTGCATGTATCTTTCGACTATGCACAGCAGGTCCACCTCCCCTCCTCCCCCATGCAGCCAGGGCCCCTCTACTTCCTTGTCCCACGCAAAGTAGGCATCTTTGGCGTGTGTGCTGAAGCCATCCCCCGTCAAGTAAACTATCATATTGATGAGTCCCACTGCAGCAGCAAGGGTTCAAACGCTGTCATCTCCTACCTCCACCACTACTTTGCCACCTACTCCCTCGGTGAACGCCTCCTTGACCTCCACTGTGACAACTGCAGTGGGCAAAACAAGAACAAGTACGTGATTGGCGGGTCATGTGGCGGGTCCTGACTGGTCTGCATAAGCAGATCACTTTGAACTTTCTCATAACCGGCCACACCAAGTTTGCCCCCGACTGGTGCTTCGGTCTCCTCAAGCAGCGGTTCCGCCGTGCCAAGGTGTCCTGCCTTGCTGACCTGGCCAAGACGGTCCGGGACAGCACCCAAAAAGAAGTCAACATCCCTCAGCTGTGTGGGTCAGAAGATGGGGGCCGTCTTTGTCCCAACCTATAACTGGCAAGCCTTCTTGACCCCGTTCACCCGGCCAATAAAAGGGATCAAACAGTATCACCACTTTATCTTCTCATCAAACAGCCCCGGGAAGGTAACCGTACGACAGTACATTGACTCTGAGCCGGAGGAAGTGGATGTGCTCACTGTGGACCCTGGAGCCGTCCCAAAGGTCCTACCACCGGTCACACCTTCCCCTGGGCTTCCCCTTCGTCGACAGTGGTACCTCTTCAAAAACATCAGAGACTTCTGCACAGAGGAAACCAAAGATATTACGTGCCCCAAGCCCACGGAACCTGAGCCTGCAGCAGAGGCACCAAGGCGGCGGGACCCAACGCCAGATCCAGGTCCAGGGCCCTCAGGAGCAGGTGGAGGTGGAGATGCAGGGGAGGAGGAGGAGGAGGAGGAGGCGCGAGGACGGGGACGTGGTAGAGGAAGGGGGCGAGGTCGGGGGCGAGGCCGAGGAAGGGGGCGAGGTCAGGGTCGAGGTCGCGGTCGAGGTCGCGGTCGGGGTCAAGGAAAAAACCCTGACTCGGGCTCAGAGGACTCAGACACAGAGACAGCAGCCCAAATGCGACGTGAAATGGAAACAGACTCAGACTCAGACACTTCCCCAGAGATCACTCCCCCACCCAAACGTAAACGCAGCCAAAGTCGGGGGCGGGGGCGTGGTCGGTCTACATCCTCTAGCAACTAGAATCATAGACTAGAATACCTGTATATAGTTCGAATTTTAATATTTTATTGGTACTTTTGTGCCTTTTGAGTTGTTTTAGACTCACAGTTTACTGACAAAGACGTTTTGTGATCTTTCAACTTTATGGAACTTTTATCCAACTTACCTGGAACTATGACACTTATTATTTATGGCAAAACAGGCTGAAATACACTTGAACATTCCCATAGAGTCGTTGTGACTTCAATTCAGCCTTCTACAACAGGTATTGTGACTGTTTGAGCTTGCCCTCTTGCTTCAGTTTTTCATTTTCAGGTGCAGATTTACAGGAATTGTATCTTTACAAGGCCTGCATGATTAAAGTTTCCATTTCTAAAGCATGATTTCAGAGTATTTTGTAGTTCAACTAGTCTAGAATGTATATTCCAAGTCTCAAGTTGGTGGGAGATAAACTTCTAGTGGTATCCAAGGAATTCCGACCGAGTGTAACCAAAACCGCACATAAAAACTTCAAACGCGTTTTTCTCAGAATCAAGTTTCCAGCCTACCGCGTATAGGGAAAAACCTAACTTTGGCCCTAATCATCGTACAAACACAATCTTGGTATCAAAATGAGGCTCTTTTCGAGGTGAGGAACATATCTTACTAACTCAAATTCGTATCTCCGCGACTTGCGACTCATTATGTCAGATCGGGTCACAATTATTTCACACAATACATAATTCAGTATTTACATGGGGGGCATTTATCTAAATGCTATACAAATACTAATTCTGAATATTATTACTTGACAATTTCAAGTCTTTTACCATAGATTTAAAAACACTTGTACTCGTACATGTTTGTTGAGTCACTGTTAATTTATTCCAACAAGTAAGTCCTTTATACCACGGGCTTGTTTGTATTTTAGTTAACTTTGTATATTTGGCCTTCAATTTTACCTTTTTGCTACCACGCAAATACATTTACTATGAGTAAACATTATTTTCAGGAGATTCCTTTCTCTTCGAATATTCAAACTTTCAAGACCATACCGTATTTTCAATGTATCTATATCACTTCATTGTTGCCTATCTTTACAATATTCAATTCTGCGAATTGCCCTGTTTTGTAAATTCTCAAGCCTGTTAATATTTTCTGAGGTAGCTGAGTCTATAACAAAGTCCACATAATCGAAATGTGGCCTTATCATTGTTTTATAAATAGATAAAGCGGTGTCTTCTGATTTTTTGTTTTTGTTTTGTTTTTGTTAATTTTTATTTAGGGTTTGGGGATCGCCATTGACGATTTTAATTCCCGTCCCTCTAAAGAAACAGTGCAAATTTTCCAGTCACATGAACAAGAAATTTCATCAATACATTATGATCAAACAACTTAGAATACAGTAGGGGTGAGAACACATTATGAATATAAATTTTCTGATTTATGATAGTATCCCTAGTCTAGAATTTATCTTTTTAAACACTGATTCTGCATGTACCTCCATAGATGTATGGCGATTATCTAGCCATAGTTCTAAGTATTCATACTATGTGCCCATTCACGAGTGAATCAGGTATTATTCATTCTATTATTTTCTATTTCTGGCTAAATGATACTTGTATTTAAACTTAGTTGAAACACGCTACAACAACATAATAGACAATACAACACGACATAGTATTTGATCATTTTTCAGCTATCCTGTTTCAATAATTGGATTTTCCTTTATTCAACGTACATTTGTCGATTAAGAACTCAAGTCTTTTTATTCAACAGACAACATATCCATATGTGCATTGACGATTCATTTTCCCCTTTTCGATTTATGGCATAATTATTTAGTATTCCATAAGAAGCATTTTCTTTTGTTATAGTATTGCGCATTTGATGCACGATATAATTCGTCTTTCCCCTTCCTTACAAGAAATTCATAAATATTTAATGATAGAACATGGATTAAGCTATTCCTTTTTTAGAGATATCACATGATATTCTACCATTATTAGTCAGAGTGCAATCATAAAAATTAAGAGAAGCCACAGTGTGGTGTTGTCTTAACTTAAGGAGCAAAGGTTCTTACCATCAGCATGTACTATCACTATTAGTGAAATATAATTGGCATTTCTAGTTAATTCTTGATTAAATGTACTAGCCCTGATTAAGAAATTGATATACATTCAGGGATGGATCCAGCATGGGGGTCCTGACCCCCCCCCTCTTTTGGTAGACCCCTAAACTACAAAAAGAGGGGAAAATGCCCCTCGTCTACGCGTGATTGCATTATTCATGTCTCATTCCGACAGAGAAAATCTTATACATTAATTTTCTTCCCATTTTTATGTGAAATAGCATTTCGAATCGTATATAAACAAAAATCACAATTCATAATTATTATAGTCAATTTCTATTACTCATTTTTACAACGTGTTATCAGTATATGAATAGTAAAACAACAAGTAAAGCTGTATCCTGTTTTATCTGGTAATATTAATCCTCATCCAATGAAAGCACAAAATACTGTACAGGTGTTCCCTATTTTAATTCCGATTCTCACCAGACTTTTATTGTGAGTTTTTTTTTTTTTTTTTTTTTTTATTCACTTAGACTTCACGTAGTACATGATCTTCCAGCCTTAAGGTGATTTGGAAAAAATATTTAAGTTAATTAAGAATATAAAAAATAAGAGAAATAAGAATGTAGATATACATGGTGATGAAATTATGATAATGAGATGGTTATGTGAGTATCAGTAAGCCACACAGGTTTTTGTGGTACGACATGTTAAGCATGGTTTACCGGTCAATAGGGATGAAGGTGTTTTGCAACAAAGCTAGGTCAGTACAGTCATGTTGTCAGGTAATTTTAGAGTCGCAATTTCAGGTGCCTTAGAGCAAGTTTAAATTTACATTTGGTGGTAGACCTTTGAATCTCATGGGGAATTCTATCCCATAGGGAAATTCCACGGATCATTGGACTTTTATCTATCTTGGCAAATTTCCATTTCTTTTTCTTGAACTTTACCTTTTCATGACTCCGGAGGACCATGTTTGGCCGAACCATCTCCAACCCTTTACAATGTTTCGATTGACGATATACCAAACAACAGTGGTGTTCATGTCTCCTGGTTTTTATGTCCTTAAGATTATACAAATTCTCCATATTTGGGATACTCATACCCGGATGGTGATTACAGTCTATGGTCTTCAATGCCTTTTCATAGAGTTTGTCCAATGAGCGTATCCTATTCAGTGGACCACTCTCGATCAAGAAATCACCATAATCAGTGATGGGGATGATGGTCTGTTTGTATATAGTGCATGCAATATCACATGTTATATATTTGCACATTATCCCAAGTTGGTACAACCTAGAGTTTATCTTATTATGCTTCGTCTTAAGGAAAAGGTCGAATGAGAGGCTATCATCAATAACTTACTATTTCAAGGGGAGTACCAAGCAGTTTCGCACATGGCGGAGATTGATCAACTTTTGTAGG
The DNA here is from genome assembly GCA_936440205.1 of Lepidonotus clava. Classification (NCBI taxonomy): domain Eukaryota; kingdom Metazoa; phylum Annelida; class Polychaeta; order Phyllodocida; family Polynoidae; genus Lepidonotus; species Lepidonotus clava. The sequence continues at coordinate 20,958,358 of OW387140.1, read as the reverse complement.
TTGGAATAACATATGTTTTGAATTCTTGACATTTATGGTTAGTCTATTCATTTCACACCAGTCAGTCAGTGTTGATAAAGACTTCTCCACCGCTTTGCAGGCTAACTCAGGACTTTTGTCAGCAAAATAGACCACAGTATCATCCGCATATAATGAGATTCTTGGGCCATTTGAGGTAAAGAGATTGAGCAAGTCATTTACATAGATTATAAAGAACAGGGGCCCCAGGATAGACCCTTGGGGAATGCCATGGGTCGTACTGAGATTATCAGAGCAATCGTCATCAATTCTGACTCTTTGGGTACGTTCACAGAGATAAGTTTTGCACCATTTAATTAAGTTTTCACTAAGGCCCAAATTTTCCAGTTTCTTACAGAGTATTTGGTGATCAAGGGTATCGAAAGCTTTGCTGTAATCGATATAGACACAGCTTATGTGGAGTCTATTATCTAGTTGTTCATAGATATATTGCACTAGTTCGAGGATTGCGGAGGACTACTATGTTCCTTCCTGAAGCCATGCTGTCTATTGAAGTGCAGGCCATTACTTTCTAGATGATAGATCAGTTGATTATAAACAACCCGTTCAATAACCTTACTGGGGGCTGGAAGTACTGATATGGGTCTATAGTCAGTTATATTGGTGGACGGTCCATTTTTGGGTACGGGTGTAATTGTTCCCAATGCCCAGGTTCTGGGCAAGGTACAGTCGGTCAGGCATTTATTTATTAGGTGAGTAAATTCAACTATTGATATTAGGAGTCCATCCCTAAGACACTGCATGTTGATATCATCGACCTGAGATGACTTATTAAGTTTTAATCCCTTTACTAGAGCAGATATCTCCTTCATGGTGAAAAAGCGGAAGTCTAGTTTATCGATAACTGGGTTTTTCATACATGTTGGGTCCCAGGGTTTGGTAAGGTCTTCCGCCAAGAGCCTACCTACGTTGTTATAGTATTTATTTATTTCGTCTGCAGCAGTTTTCCCCTCTAACATGATTCCATCTACCTTTAATTTTGTGGTTGTTTTAGGTCTTTTTATCTCTCCAAAACGCAGATTTCTATTAATTTCTTTCCAAAAATTTTTGGGGGAGTTTCTAGTATCCGCGAGTTGTTGGGATATATATCGTTGCCGCTTCCTAATAATCAACTTCCGCACATTGGTCTTTGATTCATGTAGGAGCTCCCATGATGCTATAGTACAAGTACTTTCCCATTTCCGCATAAGTCTGTTTTTATTTTTGATGGCTGTGGAGATTTCTCCGTCAAACCATCCTTCTTGGTTATTACGAATTTTTATAGTTCGGAAGGGACATAGTAGGTCAAGACATCCACGTATGATATCTACCATAACATTCCATAATTCATCGACTGATAATGGACATAACCAGAAGTCGCACCAACGCATATCATCCAGTATGAATGATTCGAGCCGGTCATAATTGTACAGTGACATATTTCGGGCCCTAATCGTCTTATGGCTTTTGGTTTCTCAAAACAATATAGATGGGCATATGATCACTGATATTGTCATATTATTGATATTTAGTACACCGTATTCAGTTATGAGATTGGCCGGAATTGTTGAGAAAATTAGGCCAATCGTGCTTCGTGAACTTTTAGTGACTCTGGTATGGCCTTTTATATATTGACATATATTGTATTTTGTTTCCAGATCCTTTAATCTAGATTTATTTGGGTCCTTCCCTCTTGAATAATCTATATTAAAGTCGCCCAGGATAATCATTTCTCTCTCAAATTTGTTACCTTTACCTATTAGGTCATTTAGTGTGGTTTCTAGGGCATTGGTAAAAACACTGACATTGCCAGAGGGAATCCTATAAATTAGTCCAATAACTAATTTTTTATGATGCGTGCAGTCATATTGAACCCAAAGTTCTTCACTGTCACCATCACATTTACAGTAGTCTTTAAGGCTTTTGACATATGGTTCATGTTTACTTTTCATGTAGAGCATTAGCCCCCGACCTTTGGTCGACTTTCCCGGTAATATTGTTCGGATCCTATCCTGTCTAATGAATCCATAATCATTGACGGCTAGTATTCTATCAGATGCCTTTCCCCCAAGCCAAGTCTCGGTCAGTCCTATAAAGTCATATCCTAGTAATTCACATTCTAGTTCATTCTTATGACGTAAGAGACTTCGAATATTTAGATGTACCAAGGACAGGCCCTTTATTTCCGTGTTAGAATTACACATTATATCGGGTGTCCCAGAGTATGATGGGTTAGTAAATCACTTAGATGGCTTTGGTTCTTAACTGATATTAAGGTGGCTAGTGTGGTGACGATGAACATGATGAATAATTGATGACTTATGAGCAGGTAACTGAATATTAAGTTACGAGCACATATACTGGATGTATACTTACTATATACACCCAGGTGATACGGTAAGACCATCACAGAGTTGGTCTAGTGTTGGTTATGGTAGAGATGATCATGGTTTATCCGGGTCTCCGGCACCTCCCTCAGAGAATTCAATGTTATACAGTTAATAGTATTAAGTATACCATTAGGAGTGTAACTACTCTAGTAGCAGTGTGGTATTTTGAAAATCCTACAAACCATAGTTTCCCAAATAATTATAATGAATGGAGGGCTATGAACATTGAATTTTTCATGTTCAAGCATTATACTGTTTTCACAAATGTTTGGGAACCCATTCCTAGTCCACTGTCTTGGAATGTCGTTTGAGAATTCAGGGAGTGCTGTGCACCAAATGCAGCCTGTGCAGCCTGTGCACCCTGTGCACCCTGTGCACCCTGTGCACCATGTGCACCATGTGCACCATGTGCACCCTGATCAGATGTCACTGAGTCCTCAGCCTCCTGGTCACTCATCACTGAGTTATGAGCTCCCTGCAGTTCAATGGATAGATCCAAGTGTTCTGTAGGACGCGTCTCATATGCCTGACTATTTGCATACACAGGTTTGTGGGAGGTGTCTTCTGGTGTCCTGGTTGATTCTGGTGAGTGTAAAAGAGGGGCCGGGCCAGTGGCTAAACCTCCTAATGTTCTAGAGTGACTACTATTAGGATCGTCAGGTGCATCTGCCTGAGAGTCTCTCCTTGTCAACAATGAAGGTGTTGTCAACTGTAGGGAAAGGGAAGGCTGAGCACCTTGTGCACCATGTGCACCTTGTGCACCCTGTGCACCTTGTGCACCCTGATCACTTGTCACTGAGTCCTCAGCCTCTATGTTACTTGTCCCTGAGTCAGGTTGTCCCTGCACATTGAGTTCACCAATGGACAGATCCAAGTCTTCTGCAGGACTCGTCTCATATGCCTTTTGATTTGCATACACAGGTTTGTGCGAATTGTTGGAATCCTCTGGTGCACTGGGCGATTCTAGTGCTTGTACAAGAGCTGATGGTTCACTGGCGGGACCACCCAATATTCTAGGGTCATTATTAGGTAAATCTAAAGGATTTTTGATGAGATTTGGGTTGGGGTTGGTTTCAAAAGAGTCTTTCCTTTTACAGGATGAAGGTGTTGCTTGTTGAAGGGAGAGGCCACTGTCGCCTGGTTCTGCTGGTCTTACCTCAAAGGCCTTTGGAACCTCATATGTTTGTCGGTTGGATGTAGGGGTCGTGCTGGGCCCTTGGGATTGTATACTTTGGCTGGGTGAGGCCAATGTAACTGAGGGATCACTTGTATGGCTGATTGTAAGATCTAAAGGAGTGTCTAGGTAGGGGGATGCCTGTAGGGTATTTTCTCCTGTAGGGCGCACATACCCAGTGTCAGATATGTCTGTAGAACAAGAGCAGTGAAGTGGTGTGTTCAGCAGAGAGGTATTTGACGGTCTCCGTGGCACTGCTGGTGGATTCGCAGTCAGGGGATTCTCACAATTCCCACCAGGAGGAGCAGGGTAGACGTTGGAGCCAGGTGTGGTCAGAGCTGGGCTAGGTTTAGGCATGGGTGGGTTGGGTACGGGTAAGGGTGGAGGTTTTCTCTGAAGTGTTGTGGCTGTTCTGGGCACATTCTTGGTTGTTGATGGTGAATCCCTGCCATAGCTGTCACTCTCCGACAATGCCGCATCATCAACAACGGTTGGGATCCATCGGGGCCCCTCTGGCATTGTTGGTGGTTGTATGCCACCATCAGCCTTCAGACCTATTGGTGGTATGGTGTGGTAACAAGCTTCATTTTCAAATGCTTCATTGTCCCTGCCAATAGCTGTGTTGTAATTGTTATGGCTCTGATGATTTTGGTTGGTTTGTGTAGAGAAGCGTTGTTTCATTCTCCTCTTCAAGTTAAATCCTTTCTTCCATAAGAGGCATGATATGGCAATTACGATGATCAAGACAATACAGGTAACAGATATTCCTGCTATAACTGAGTTTATTCGCCTGTCATTGGTTGAGCTACAGTTGGATTGTAGAGAGCAGCTCATGTGTTTTGAGCCTGTGGTTGCACACCAAGAACAGCCAGGGAGGAGGTCACAGTCACTGCAAAACAAGTGTTTGTTGTTTACACATAGCACACAACTATTTATGGTAGCATTCTCTAGGTTCGAATTAGTAGTTATTTAGTAACATCGCACATTTAAAGGGAGGGGCCAGTGACCATAAATTAATATTATAGTGCCATGATCTTTACCATCCAGGGAATAACCATACCAAATTTTATGCATTTATCTTTAATAGTTTTTGTTTTATTCACATTTTGTTTCCATCAAACTGAGTTCCCCTGCATGCATCAGACACTGCCTGCACAGAGAAATTATCTGTATGTGACGTCACAAGCAGAACAGTTGAAAAATGATAAAACAGAAAAAATAACATTTAATCTATCTTAGTGTTTTTTATGAGCCTAAACGTATTCAAAATAACCAAATAAAATGATTCATGAAAGGAAAAATCAAAAATATATTTCATTATGGGATTTATAATTTTGAAATTTAAATATAACTGTCATTTTGTGTGACGTCACGCACAGACAGCCTATGCCAGGCTTACAGGGGACTCAATGTGTGATCTGATATAGGAACACAGTTTTCTATCATAAGGGATCACTTCAAAGTTATAATAATATTATATATTTATACTTAAGCACTATACCTACGGTAAGATATGAGAATTTAACAATATTGAAATTTCACTGGCCCTCTCTCTTTAGCTCATTCCACGATTAAAATTGTTTAAGATAAGTGACAACAAGATGAAAGATCTTAATGTAGTATTATATATATTCAAAAACCATTGTCTACTATTGCGTACATTAATGACAGACACGTAAGTTTGCGGTCAAGTTGACGAAACATTTATATCTGCGGAATTAATTATATGTTTTCCATATGTTATATTGCATGATACAGCATAATTATTTGTCTTTATTTTGTGAATTAGGATGTTTCCAAAATCCACCTGAGTAGCAAATCTGATATTGGTCTTTGTTTTTATTCACTGTCAAAAATCGGTACCTTTTAATCCACTTCTTTTCATACAGTATAGGAAATAAACCAAGATTATTATAAAATTTCTGAGACAATGTTCCACAACAATGTTACGAATAGATTAGTGAAGTTTGAAATGTATAACTTTTTTATGATAAATGAGGTTTCAGAGTTCAAATGATAATAGTAAAAACACGTTTTGACTATACTTCTCCATGAATCATTGCTCTTTTAATGTATATATTACACCACGTTATAGATTAATTTCTAAAAATAATTACCATATTTCATCAGCTAAACTTAAGATTACAAAACAATTCTAGGAGAAATGACTGCCAAACTAGCTTCTGTCGTCTTTCCTTAAATGTAGAAAGCCAAATAGATTTAGCTATACCAGTCATCCGATGTTGCTAATCAGACAGTGTTCTTTAGGTAGGCAACAGGGCCTTATCATAGATACCAGCCATCGCACTCACCTTATTGTCTTCATATGTTTGCAATCTACAGGTGCAATACATGATTTGAAACTGCGAGACATTGCATTAGGGGCAGGAACCAATGGTGTCGGAACAACTGACAGGGGACACGTGTGTGGGAGCCCTGATCTAGAAATCCAATGAGAAAAATAAGTATTGGGCAGTATAATTATGATACATCAATATTATCAAATTGTATTTTCTCAAACGATAGTAAACAAACAGTGGACAAATCAGTTTGTACATTGGGAACTCCAGTAATTCATGAGTGCAATCTGCAGGCTCTGATCTGTGGTTTCTACAGGGTTGATTAAAGAGCCACTGACATACTAAAACCAGCTTCACATTTCTATGAACCTGAAGCCAAACTAGATAGTTTACTATAATATATTTTGGAGTCAGTTTATATTTTAAAAGTATTCTTTACCTAATGAAAGAAAAGCCACTGCCAATATACTACTAACTTCATCTGATAGTCCTTGATAAATTGAATACTAAAATTGTCTTACAGGGTCTTTGAAGTTGACATGGAACATAATTATTTCCTAAAATGAGTACCCTGATATCCTAACCCATACTAATCACCCTTGCTAAACCCTGTTCAGTAAAGGGATTTGGGTTGAATACTTACGACCATGGAAAGGTGTAGTTACAGTAGTCAAACTGTAGTGGTGAGTAACAAGGACACCTCAATCCATCATGGGCATCCTGGTCTTTGCACTCATGAACATCCTCGGAGATCTGTGGGCCATAACACATACAATGATATAGGTCATCAATAAATTAGCATGGGATTACATGGGAAAAGTGAATCAGGGTTTACAGCTCACTATTGATTAGGTTTCATAACTCTTTGCTACAATCTACAATAAATATGTCAAAAAAATATTAGATAAGTTTCAGATTACATGGAACACCATCAAGAATTCTCCCTATACACTGTTAAAACAGGTGTTTAGAATCTAAACATATTCCGCAACACTTCGTTGCATCAACTTTTGAGACACTTTATATCTCTAAACATGTTTAGAATTCTTGGTGTTTAGAGTTAAATGTTTATAAATGTATGGCATTTAGATGTTTACTTGTAAAAGTGTCTAGGTCTTCCAGGTGTTCAAAGTCTAAATGTTTAGGTTGTATTTGATGTTTAGGCAAATACCTTTTAGCTAAAAGTGATGTTTCACTTCAGAGTTTTAAGACTTTAGTACTTAGGTCAATAGAAGCAATATCTTTGGTAATTTTCACTGATGTTCTTTTGGAATCATTTCCTGTTCTTAATTGATTAACCAAAAGATAAAGTTCAGCCTAGAGTCAATCCTCAGTCAATATCATGCACATATAAATGCAGAATTGACCTCTGGACTGGGGCCAGGTAAGGCTAAGCTTTCACTAGTGAATTCCAGAATCTTGAGACCCATATCCTACACTGTATTTCTGTCTGTATATGAGAAAGGTGTCTAAACAAAGTACATCTTCAAGAACACATACAAGACAATTTTCCTTAAACCCAAAAATACATTCTAAAACATTCCATTGAACTATGGGGGTTTACTTTATTGTTTATGCTAGGGGAGTGATTAAGCATCATTCTTCAACTCATTATTCTATTATATAAGCAAGTCCAAGTCGCTGTCTTCCCATTATTAAAGCCGCAAATCATCTGGAGACATTGTTCCTCATCTAGAGCTGTCACAAACACTTGCATGAAAGGATGTTGTTTATTAAAGTCCCAAACATATGATGTAAGTCACTGAGTTTCCGTTGACAATCAACAGTCCTTAGGCTAATCCACTCAACTCACACACCCAACGTTCCTAGTCATGTAGCCAAACGTGCCTGTGAAAGTCCCTTAATAAACCCAGTATCCTGGCCTATTGCTATATGAGGTGTTATCTAAACCAATGATTTGCAACACTCTGCCTTGCAGCCTGCTATGTGCCCATTCTTACTCTGGCCCCCTGGTTAGCCTCCACTCTTCAAGCACAACAAGAAGAGATTAACTCTCAGCCCTAACACTGCTTTACACATATAGCTTCTTTAACTTAGGACTGACGTCAGTACACAGATACATTTTAAAAATAATCTACTACACCTAAAACAATTCTCTGAATTTTATAATGAATTTACATCAACATTTAGAAGAAATCTTGAAGAATTACATGGAAGTGGGATACATTGTAATTTGGTGGAGAAAAGTTGGACTGAAAATAAGGTAAATAAAGCAGGCTCAGGCCATGCAATAGGTCTGCCATATTATTCAGGCCCTTATGCTACATTTCCCCATCCTCAGATCAATGCATCCCTGAAATGACTTAAAACTAATTTTATACCTTTAGCTTATATTTGTTAAAACAGTTCACATCCAGTTTTCTTCTCCCCTTGTTTTATGTGTTAAGATTCTAAACATATCTAATCCTATACATGTTTAGAAGTTCCAAGTGTTTAGACTTTAAACCCATGCAATTTCATGTGTTTAGATTCTAAACATGCTTAGACCCTAAACATGACTTGTTTAAATTCATAACATCAGTTCACAGTGTGCCAGGGATAGCTGATCTACAGTATTTCAAGCACCTGCAGGCTAATTTGGACTAATTTTTGTCAACGAAATCACTGCAAAATCTATAGGAAATAAATAATTAATTGTTATTATTGATCTATAATTAAAACATTCAAAATGACTTAAACATCTTTGATGTATAAGAATATAAACTTCAAAAATATAATGATAACTAGATTTAAGAACAAAAAAGGATATGATTAAGTTAAATTCATATTCTAAAGCCACGTGATTTGTCTACATATAACCCAGCAACCATCCTGATGTAGGCTAACCTGCAGGTAAAACCACACAAATAAGTTTTCCCGTGATTCTAAGAATTACAACTTTGTAAGAAATCATCTTTTTTTTTTCAAAGGACAAGAAACATTTCATCATTATGTATGAGCAAATGTGATACCCTGTCCCTTATTGGGTTAACAAAGGACACATTTGACTACTCACAAATATAAACTAGGCCCATTCAATGTAAGGAGTAAGTGTTAGTATTAGCATTATCAGGTAAAATGACATACCAAACAGGAAGGGTGTGAGGGTTCGTCAGTCGTGGCCACCTTGTTCTTCAGAACAATAAAAGCATTTGTACCATGCACAGCATGAATCTCGTATGATGGGTCCCCCTTTGTGTAGTCCACAGGATACTGTCTTGGTAATGAAAGCTAAAAATTAATAAATAAAAGATCAGTTCATGGTTCATGTACCCTCAAAATGTAAAATGACAGGTCCAATTGATAAATACAATATCATGTGACTGTAGATGGAATTTGAAGTATATTGTTATTTCAATATATCACATATTAATATTCATTCTTATCCATTGCATTTGAACACGTGGCACCCGTACACCTCCACAATGCTACACAGGTTGTAAACATAGTCCTAGTCCTACCCCTGGCCCGTAGGTAACAGGACCAGATGTCTGCCAGTCTACCACTTGTACTCAACAGGACTTACCAGTGGATGTTCTACTATGCAAGCCCGATGCACAGTGTTCCTCAACATAATACCTTTACAATAAGCAATACATCATACAACAATATGCATTTACGTACCTTCCAATGTGTTTGAACTTGTAGTTTTTCCGCTATAATACAGCTGCCAAAGACAAGATGCTGTTTCAACTTTAGATCCCTTGCAATGGCGGGTTCCTGTTGAAGAAACACTCAAATAAATCATAATCATTATATACATGATAGTCCTCTATTTTTCATCTGTTATTTACTGACCTTCATAGAATAGACTTTCTTAAACTAGGGCTACTAGAGTAAATATTGTACAGAAACAACCAGTTTCATTTTCCTACCAAGATAATAGACCATACAAATCCTGTGGAAACATTCATGGAGACATTACATGTTTAATTCTGTATTCTGACAAAACCGATTTGAACTACACTCAAGTAGCATTCTTGTGCATTACCTCATGAAAGGAAAAACAAATCGACCCGTCTTAGTGAAGCAGCTGGGGCCATATTTTCGTAACTGATTTCGGTGATTAGGACAATCATGTGAATTTTAATTAGTATCTCATTCGTATTCATTCTGCCTGTCAATCAAAGCAACCACACCTAATGATCCATTTTCAATGTCATTTCGAAATAATATCCCGATATATGGCAACAGAAAGAATCAGGCATTATCAAACACTAATCAGCTGATTTGCCTAATAACGAAAACCAGTTACGAAGAGCTAGTAGGTTTGTCTCACAAAGGTAACAACCTTTTTATGTCACAGTTTTAATTTTTCAATCGAAACAGCTTTCTTCCACCTTTGTGAAATCAATACATCACTCCAATACTCACAATGGATAAACTTACCATGTCAATGATATGTCCGAGCTCCTGGCCTCGTGGGTCAGTTACATCTGTATGAAGGAAGACCGCTCCACTTTCATCAAGGAGGAAACAACTACAGGCAAGAACAACAAAATTAATTGTCAATTGGCATGGTTCACCAGACAGATGCATAATAATAGATACGTCTTCATTGTTATACTTTTCATAAAGCCATTAGTTTTGTATATATGATCAGCAAACAGAAGACACCATACAAAAATATGTTATTTTCTTTCCTTCTCATAGAAATCAATCTTTCTAGAGGCTTTATCAAAATTCGAATCTTGGTCTACAGACATGATCGTTTCCTTTTACTACTTTAAGAATTGCAAATAACAGCATTGATCAACATTTTTCATAATAATTTACATACCTGAAAGTGTCTATTTGGCAAGATGGAAACATATGAAGGAGCCTTGTCAGGAAAAATGAATATCTAAACTGTGCACCCACCACTGCCACTGGGACACCGAGTTTAGCATCTCTTGTGTCTTTTCTGGAAATGAAGGAGGATGTGAATCTATTTCAAATGTATTGTGTCGATTGGATTTGCACTAGAGTACATATTTCCATCAGAGTGAAATATTTTGTCAAATATTCAACTCAAGTTGAAATTTGTTCCTTTTGTCACATGATATATTGTTGTAGAGAATGCAGTGTTCCTGCCATGTTCGAGTCGAGAAACAATACACCAAGACTTTTTTGTTCTTACACCTTTTATGAATATACTGCATCTTTTTTGGTATACCCACTTTACATACTTTATATTGCGTAATGAAATTGCATTAAATAATCCTTAACATTGAACCATAATGGTCACTTCTCTTTGACCACTTATAGCGTAGGTTTCATTTTATATTTAAATGCACTTATCATTTTTGATTAAATTCCACAACAATCTTTCATTTATGAATTACATTCAACTGACCTTCCTTCATATATGAGACTTGACATCATAATTGCTGGCTCATTTCCAGTCTGTACTAGGGTGAGTATGATACTCTCGTCCACTGCAAGGGCTTTGACATACCTTTGATAGAATAAACATGGACTGACCTTTACTCATTGAAAATCTCTGTGCAAGGATTGGGGAGAACATCGTGTAGATTATCCTTTTTTACGAGAAATAAAAGATACCCTACTTGCTTGTCTAAATCATGAAATAGGATAGGGAACCTTTCCTTTGCTGTAAATGACTATCACTCTAAGGAATTAAACTATTGAACCCTTATGTATACAATTATGCTGAATATAAATTGTACCTATTAAACTAGTACTTTGATAACTGTTATCATTGATTATCATAATTATCATAAACCCGACATCGAAATTATGTTTTATAGTTCTTTCAGAAGAACGATGATAATTATTAATTCATATTGGTTTCCATAGGCTAATCTTAAGAATATTGAGTACATTAGCCTGAACATCTCTGAAAATGTAAACGAGTGGAAAGGACACATTGAAATTAAACTTCACTATTGTTATATTTCTGCCCGCATCATTATTGATATAATATAAATGTACATTAGTATAGATACCATGGTTGAGAGAGAGGATCATATGTGATATTTGCAGCAGGATATATTCGCTTAACTCCACCAAGTGTCACCAGATGCCACCACTGAATTGAATGGTTGTATTTCTGACATTGTTCAGATTTCCAGAGGGAGTCAACATTCCCAGAGATCAGCACTTCATCAGACACATACCCCTTAACATGGAAGAGAAAATAAGAATACGATATAGAAAACATTTTCTGATTTAACCTTTCCAGTATCATTATAGGAACATTTGGATATGTAGCCTATGTAATATGTTCCAATGAGAGTGAAACTTATCATTATCAAAATTATGAAATGGTATGATTTTCTTGTATTTATATATTTATGATATATTATGGAAGCATCCTCTCTCATATCAAACATAGGGGGGCACCCTGGATGTAAAACATGGCCAACTCTTATTGAGACTTGAAAAACACCTCCTTTATTATGACCTCCTTTGTAGGGCCTATATATTATCATATCCTCATTTTGGAAATCAGTACTAGACATAATTGCAGATATTTTTGTTAGCATCATTATTGTGATTGGAAATATCCATAATAAGTTACAGTTATTGCTATACAGTGATCAGATACATTACGTATCAATTTAACTGAAGATTAAAATTCGGCTACATATGGTTGCTAGTTATGCCCAGCCAAATAATATTATGCTATCGATAATATTTATAAACATCCAATAACCTAAGTCAATCAGCAGTATTATCACTTGGTTAGTTGGCAAGCCCCCATGAGATAAGGAATAAGACTCTGCAGTGTTCTCAAATACTGGATAAGGCAAAGAAAAGTTTGGACATAATATTGTTGTTTTACCTACCCTTAAACATTTGTGATCCCTCGTTGATTGAGGTGAGAAGTAGGAAGTCAGGTCTTTAGCCTTCTCTTCCTCTGATGTAAAGTGACAACTTGCATAAAATGCCTTAAGGTCAAGTGTGACTGCTGACTTTGCTGAAATGGTATTTTGACGCGCTGTAAGTTTTAATTCTAATACCAGAATCGATATACCTGCTATTCATAGATAATGTGTATACTTTTTTTGTGATAACGTTGTGATGATAATGACAACGTAGCCATGAAGTAAAGTCAAAATGTATCATTCTAGATAATAATTAAGTTTTATCATGATTCATTGATATTGGTTTCAGAAGATTTGTCATAAAAACGTATTCTAAATTCTTTAGAAATGCAAATGATAATGACCACAAAATATTTAATTGATATCCAATAATTATGGTGGCCAGCTCATTTTGGGACATGGATTTCATCTGTATAACATTTATACTGGATTACACATTACAATGAACACTGACATACATTTTCTATCTAGTAGTAACAACAATATTGCAACAGACATAAGACAAAATACTAAAAAAAAATAGTTATGTTTAAGGCCATTGTAAGAAGTATATTGTAGGAAGTGTTGTTGGAAATGTCATAAAGCTAAGGTAATAACTGTTGAGACAATTGTAGGGCTTATGTTAAGCATTGTCGGGAAGATATGCTAAATTAGGAATAATAATAACTTCATATTTAATTCCTGAATGTGTAAATGCCCCTGTACCAACATTACAATTACTAAATCCTAGGATCTACTGGACTTGCAAGAATAATGGCCTCCTGAAAATGCTATTGTTGGCATGTCTGCTGTACGATTGATACCTTGTCAGTCGAACTTTACCTTAATCATTTGAAATGTCATTATTTCGTCTCAGATCCTATATTTATCACATGGAGGCATGATTAGATATCTTATGAATGAATTAGAGGGTACTTTCTGAAATATATATTAAAACTTAAAACTTAAAACATTTATCTACTTACCAGTAGTTGCAAGCGTGCCTTCATGTTGACATGGGTTAGTTTCTTCGATAAAGAATGGATTTAGATAGTTATGTATTGATGTTTGTTTAACCTTGACATCAAGGTGCACGTCTTTCCACATAGACACAATGAAGAGAGTGTAGAAAGTATTGGGTATCTGAAAATTAACAATGAAAATATTCTGCCAAAATGCTTCAATTAGATAATGCTAAGAACCAGTTGTGGATAAAATAAGTATACATGTAAACAAAAAACATGTAAAACATGTAAACCTGTAAACGAAAAACCTGTACATAAATATCATGTACAAACTTTAGTAATTGTGTGGCCAAATATAAAAAAGCCTTTATGTTTCATAAAGCTCACACTCTTTTGGTTAGTTTTTATTATTGTTGTCTTCTTCTTCATTAGCCTCTCGATAACATCTAAACATGGCTTTCTTTTTTCGTAGCCTTGTCAGAAAGAAGGACTTCATTTTATAGTTATCCTTTGCTAAGAGATATGAAGTGGAGTTGAGGTTATGTGAAATAGTCGTTGATAGAGACAGAAGCCTCTCTAAAAATATTAAAGTCATCAAACAATAAAGCTAATAACTGATTGACGTATTTAATTGTAATTGTTGTCCAATATAGAAAGTTCACCTTTGCCCACTGATAATGTTTCTTTGCTTCATAGGTGTGAACCCACTGTCCAGGAAAAGCAGCCTTCGCTCTTGGCACAGTCACTCTGACGGTTTTACCTCCAGGTTGATTTCTCCTGTAAAATGAAAAGCATTAACACTCTTCCGATAATAGTTAAAGCAATGCTGCTTGACTTCTGCTTCGTCTTTACATAATTATATATTGCATTATAAGTACCTTTCAACAGTCTTGTCAAACCATAATTATGTTACGATCACTTCTGAAAAAATAATGTAAGAAACCATGATGCTATCAAATTGATTACTAGCTACACAATGTAAATGTTTGTATTTTCAGCATGCCATGGGAAATTAGTTCATTTCACGATGTAAAGCTTAATAATGCACATACGACAGCATAGACGAGAGAAGCTCCTCAACTTCCTTCCCTCTCTCTAGCATCGATATGTGAACATGTTGATTCATCTTCTTCGCCTCCGTTGGTTTGGAGAGGTATGGGTGGCTTATAGTACGTCCCTGATCATCGACGATAAAGGTGTAGGCATCAACACCTTGTCTTATATTTGTAACATCAGACAGGAGGTCTGCCAGTATCCCATCTACACAGACGACACCCTTAAACTGTAGTTTCTGGTAGAAAGGCTCACAAATTGATATAACAATACCTGAAAAGTCAAATGAAGGCATTGTACAACTTGGATATCCTTGAAATATTTTAACTGTTCAAGTAGATGCATTAAGATATCAATGTACCTTAATTAGAGTAGTTATAATTGATGTAATATGTAGAATTGATATACAAAATAAGTAGATAAACAATCGCAATAGATATGATTAGAAAATATCTTCAGAATATGAAGATAGTAATATAATTACTATGTTATAAAGAGCATTGTTTGGTAACATAAGAAAGTAACATGTGTCATGATATAGTTTGCTGGGATATACATGTTACAGGAATCTACACGAAACTGCCACACACTCTATAGCTATTACCATAGAGAAGGAGAAGGAAACATAACATACCTAGTCCCCAATTATCAACATAGGGTAAAACAAACAGCGGGTGATCCAGCGGCTGACTAAGAATATCATAGTACGATCGTAGTTCATACCGCAAGTTGTATGTACTATTTAGATGTATCACCTTTCCATTCTGTGTGGAATACATGAAAATGATAATGCTTTTATAAACTGTATTGAAAGAATCATTTTGCCAGTTTAATGCAATTCCTTAGTACAAAAATTGGTAAATATTTGGTATCATATACATAATTATGACCTAATTCTAGGTATCAATATCTGAAGAAAAATAGGAAATGGATGCCCTTACTGGATGATGCTAGCAAACTCCACCTTCACGTGTTTTATGCCATTTAACTCTATGCTCATAGCACACTTCTAGGGACCTAATTCCCAACAGGTTGTATCATTCTTTTCAAAAAGGGTATGCTAGCAAAATATTTGAAGTTAATATTAAATCAGGGAAGTATTAAAATTGTATGCTTATTAGGTACAACTACTAAGCAGCTATGAGCATCAACATGATGGCCAAAAGTCCCCTCAAATTATCTTTCATGGTCATATTTTCAATAGAATCCTTCAGGATGTTCGTTTCAGTTTAGAATACAAAAACAATGTCATTAAACATAACCATGTCAATGCTTGCAAGGAATTCATTCTTATGAAAACAAATCACAAACTATGCTTTCAAAATGTGTTCGTGTCTGGATATGATATATATATATATATATATATATATATTATATATATATAACTTTAAAAGAACTAACCTGACTTTCATGTGACACTTGATTCAGCAGGTCCTCTGTTGCTTGCTCAATCCCTGAAAACAGAAGCAGTATTCACATTACATTCTCATGAATATAGAGCAGTAGCAGAAGCAAAATCATGAATTTTGATACAGCTGATTAAGTAAATACTCTGCATTACAGGATCACCATTTTGCAAACATAATTATGTACATTATCTGCATTTTAACCTTTTTCATAACCATAACAATAACATAACAATTAAAAAGACATTTTCCATTGAACAAAACAAAAGATTTGAGTTCCTAGGATGGTTTCTGTCAAAGAAAAACTATTTTGTCTCTCTCAAAGGGGCAGTTTTTTTTTTCTAGAAAAACAACTAAAATATGACGTTAAAATGAGTCAAAGTATTTGTAATGTGCGGGGATGAAAGAACAAAACAGCAGGGTTTATCATTAATTCTAATCAACAAAGTCTAAAGCCCTAGTCTAGCCATACAATCTGTACTATGTCTCCTGCTCTTGTTCATTTCACAGCATTGTGCTACTCAGACTGGCTCCCTACCTAGGGCCAACCATTAACATGTCACTCCATGCAGGCCCAACTCAATCACTAAGGTCAATCTTATCTATTCCATCCACTGCTAAGGCTGTGGATGTGGAGGGCAGTGGGGGAGGTACAGGTAGGGGAGGGAAGGGGGCGAGGGGGTGATTAGTATAGCTGTTTCAGTAGTACGTGATGTCATCATCTTGAATTGCCACCAAGGTGCATGAGAGCGCAGTATGGTGAGACTTGAATTTTGGGGGTATGTTTATTGTAATCAATCATAATCCTGCACCTAATCTGTTCTTTTATAATGGCACATAATGAATACATTGAATCATTTGTAATTTTTCTCTTGTTTCTTTAGTCAACTGTCCCTTCAACATAAGTTTTTTTAATCATGGGTATAAAAGATGCCAAAATATTTAAAATCTGTTAGAATGATTGCACATATAATTTCTTCCTTATCTTTAAGTTCTGGGTCCATATCATAAGGCTTAGAGCTATTTTTCTGGACTCAACCTTACTAAAGAACAATAAATAAAAGCGCCAAATAGTAAGGGTCAAATCTCTAAATTCAACATGGGAATGTGAATGTGTATGCTTTAATCTGAACTAATTTGTTCCAACAGCATACATTAGGAAACTAACCTGTTCCAACAGCATATGTAAGGATTTCAGTATTATTTCCATTGTCTGCATTTAATTTTCTGACAGTTTCAGGAATTGACTTAGGTACTGGTTCATCAGGATTACTGTGTGTGAAAAATAGAAGCACTTTCCCTGAAACAGAAAAGAGGATCATTAAAGAATAGAATTCAATAGCAACACATTATCTGATTATATGTGCTTAATCAACCTGTATATATTAACTTTTACAGCAGAAAAAGTGAATGCCTTACTATAGAATGTGATCGGAAGGCATAATAATACCCAGAACAAGACATCTTGTTGAGAATGTTATTACTCAAGTAGATTAATTAATCTTGTAATGTGACCTTACTTCTTTTAAGTGACACATCCTCATTTTCGTGGAAAAAAGAAAATCCTTTCTGAAATGCAGGATTAAAGTTTGCTGCTTCTTTGTCTTGCCTGGTTTCAGACCTGCTCACAAATGACTGGAAAACAGAAACAGATTTTCTAGATGAGTTTACTCTGCCTTCTGATTACAACTCAGATACTTATTTGGGAGGATTGTTTGGTTGATCCATCCATGACTGTAAGAAAACATCTGAGGTTGGGGATAGTTACAAGAATCCAATCAGAAGCTGCCTCAGCTGCTTGTTTTTTTAACAACCCTAAATTATTGTTAGATTGCATAGCATATATATATGCTCTTTAACAAACAACATTGGCAATAACTTACCATTAGGTATTTTTTGTTCCGTGGTGTGGCCAGGGCTAACTTTTCTTTATAACATGTGCTGTTTTTAAGACTTCCTTCAGGAGTGCTGGCGGTTTGTCCAAACTTTACCACCCCTATCTGAAATTTGAAAATTAAAAAATGATAATAGGATATGGAAAAAATTATTTTGTAACATCAAAATGTGAGATGGTAATTTCATGGCAAAACACTTACATATGTCAGAAGATTTTAAAACTAATCAAGCACTTTCTACATTGTAAATAAACACAGGAACAAACTAGGGTCTCAAAACTGATTTGGAATATAAACATTCAACAAACAGATTTGTATACTATCCACAGTATACCAATATGGAAATTGGCCTACTGTATAATATTATAGGCTCTATTTGCAGCTGAGATCTTTCAAGAAAATGTGTTTTTAAGGAAAACAATGAGGCTCCTGTACTTTATTCAGAGTATCAGACATGACTGAAAGTGATCAAGGACCTTACCCGATCATTTGGATTTGTTGTTTCAATTATCTTCAGCACGGCCGCTTTAACAACCTCATTGGCATTACTTTGTGTTGCATCCATCACGATCACAATGTCTTTCGGGGCAGGGGCAAATGCCTCAATGTACCATGGGCTGCAAGGAATTTAAACGTACATCATACATTCATTTTTAGAAATCTCCTTTTTAGGATTCAAAGCTGTAATCTTAGAATTTCCATCAGGTCTACAGAGATATGTCAAACAGATTCAAAAGTTTCTAATATTTGACTGATAATCTAGCAAGTCCCTTTTGTCTGGGACGTGTTTTTAGGACAGTTCATCAAGCCACATCATTGCAACAAGATAGGTTGTTCCAGTGGCAGCCCTCCTGCACTGTGATCCATAGTCGAGAGACTTGCCTTTCATTGGTTTGATTTTAAGGAAACTCTTGCCTATAGAAGACCGGAAATATCCTTTTTGTTTTTCGAAAATACTGTTACAACTCTGAAGATGTTAATCATTGTTTGGGGTTATTTTCAATTTTCCAAATTACTACTTATAGTCTTCCGTCAGAGTATTGCATTCACAATATAGATCACATCGTTGGCTGAATAACATAAGGTCGTAGTTGACAAATGTTAACCCTTTTGAGACGCCGCAAGCTTTTCATTCTGGTTCCAAAAGCAACCAATCTATCATAGTGAATAGTCCCAAAAGATGCCACTATGATGCAGTGGTCCTATCATGAGCCAAGTATTGCTATCTATGAAATAATATTGATATCTTTTTAATATTAATTTTATATGTTCAAATCCTTTAATGTATCTGTCAGGCATCAGGCATCTAGGCCTGGTGATACCTGAGAAATATTGGTGGCTAGGCCTGGTGATGCCTGGCATCCTGAAAGGGTTAATTTTGAGTAATTTACAATTATTACTTCTTTGGAAGGCATATATCATTCTCAATATCTGCTCAATCATTATAATATCTAATATACAATAATTTGTTGAGAATCCTTTTGCTAAGGGGATGAATGTCTATATAATTGTTAGGATGCTACTACAATAACAAATACACTATTTATTTAAGATACGACGTTTTACTCAGTTTTAAGGAGAAAAATTGGAAATATGTGATTAACAAAAGGTTGTATCTGGGAAACATAAATGATGCTTAAATACAAATCAACTCAGGTTAACTAATACAAATTACACAGCATATCATTTAAGAAGTAAAGGCAGTATGGCAGGAATTATTACATTTGATTACACAAAACTAGTGACGATTTATGTATGCTATTTACCCTTACACACTTGGATGCAGGCAAAATACAATCTTATGTTACTCAACACCTAGACCAGTAAACAAAGTCCGTATCCAACATTTTAAATCATATTCCTATATCTGTTTTTTATTTAATAATGTACAATAATGTTTTCTGGATAGTTATCAGAAAAACTCAATCATAAAATATTTTCACTAATTATAAATTATCATATTTTACTAAGAACAAGTGGCTTCACCAGACTGAAAAACTCTTTCAGGATTCAAACCCACAACCTTTGGGTTATGAGGTGGGGGTCCTAACCACTACACCATGAAGTCACATAGAGGAACTAAATAAAGGGGTCACATCCCAATATGCTGGTTCCCACAGGTCCTTTAGCAAGCAACTTAGCAAAACAGTAACCAGATGGACGGGTTGGTAGTAGCCTATTTCACTGGTTCTTGGTTTGACTTGAGGTAAGTTTAGTGTGTAGACTGCTACATACAAAAAGACATCATTTTAGAACTAGTGGGATAATAAAACATTGCCTTAATTCAGATACGACCTTATGTTCCTCATTAAAAATTGAAGGTGTGTAGATACAACCTTTGTTTACCGATGCATAACATTCCAAAGATTTGAAAAATTCTGAAATCTCAGGGGGAATAGGAACATTAAAATATGTATTATTTTGGGTTCCGAGACCTTAAAATTGTTATTTCCGGGAGCAGGGAGGTGACATAACCATTCTGTAACCATAGTTATGCGGATCTGTTGACATGTCACTATAAAATTTGGGAGTGTAACTGTTAGAATTCAGTTGCTCCCATGCCACCTACTTGCTCACATCATCTAATTTCAAACTTTTAGCTTATTTTAATAGGAGGATTTATTCCAAACTAATTACAGTTGTTACTTGTTATTCCTGTTTAGGCTAATTCATCAATTAATGATCGCTACCCGGTAAATGATGATAAAATAATTGTTTTTGAGATACGACTTTATGTTATTCAGCCAACCATATGCACAATATCTAAGAAGATGTGGAAGCACATCCCATACAATGTTATCTTTGAACAAATAGTAAATTCAAAGGCTTTGCAGGGGTAAATTTGACTTTTTTATGTCCTTGACATATGACTGGTCAGGACTTACCGTAGTCGTGGTTCATATTTGCAGGTGGTTTGGAATGCTGGGTATAGCTGGGTATCCCCTTCTTCAGTGCCCATATACTGCCATTTGGTGAAAGGGAAGTCATCCAGGTTCTTCTGCGAAGCACTGAGGAACTCACCTCCTGGCAGCAATAATGTGGACAGGTTTTGTCCAGGATACCTCACACAGGCTGCACGTTTGTCCACCTTTTTCAGATCAAAGAATGGATATTGCTTTGAGCTCAGTTATAACAATTTTCCATGGTATGAAAAAGCACAAAGCATCACATAGATTTTGCCTATCTGTTCTCATGATCTTAGATTGATGCCTAATATCAGATGATATATCTCAGGGCACTTTCTTTTGGATAGGAGAACCAACGATTTAATGTATTGTAAAATCTAAATGCTGAAAATAGAGAACACTATAGCTGGGTCTCCACTAGGGTTCTAAACACCTCTGATTGGTGTTTTGGTCAGATGACCACAGTAATAACTCTTCCTTTGGGGAATAATACTCACTGTAGGGAAACTCAATTCCATTGACAATCAGCTAAAATCAATCATGTCTGACTTTTGGCGTATAGTCAGCAAACGGAACTCCTAAAATGAGGTTTGTCATTCACCAACGAGGCACCATTAGAGTTTAGTTGGTCAATGACCGATTTATACCATAGGCAGGAGTGTTCATTACTCTTTGGGGACCCAGCTTCAATTAAAAACCAAGCATGCTTGTGATAATGTAGAGTTGTGTTCTTACCTTTGCCCTGAAGTCCTCGTGGTATTTGGCATTTTTCTGCTCGTTACAGCAAGGGTTATGGGCAGTTTGACCAGTACCTGTGTTGTAATACTGCTCTGAAGCATTGCGTAGACGAGTAACGGCACTAATTAGAGTTTGGAACTTGGCCCCAGCTTTATTGGCCAGCTGTAAAATAAAAAGAATTGTACAGATGGTTCCAAAATTGATAGAGAACATAAGGGGGAGTTCATCCAGGATGAGAAAAGGGCTGCAATAAATAAAATCTAAATTCAAGGAGTAAGGTAAGAAACAAAGTTTAATACAAATTTAAGTTAAAGGTAAGCAAATATTATGGTATGAACATCATAAGATATGAAATCTTTAAAGGTACAAGGATATGGGTATGGAAACTTAAAGGAAACAAGAAACACAGTTTATTGACTGGTAATGTGTTTATCCTATACACACGAAAATACATATATAAATATTTATTTATTTATTTATTTATCTAGTTGTGAAAGGAAAGGAATGTTTCCAACATACTAATAGGTAAAACAAAGTAAACTAAATTGTGATTGTGCAGTCAGCAGCTACCTCTGTGTCACACATTCATAAAACGAAAGCTGAAACGTTAGGTGAGCTATTTGACATCATTGGTCCTTGACTATGAGTCAGGTTTAAAAACTCATAACATTTTGCCCCGTGCTTGTAATGTTAAGGAAAGATTATTGGTTGTATTATGACGTCACCAGGTATGGCCCAACAATACCTCAAACCCATTGTCCTATTATTAAGGCTGATTGTCACTATGTTGTTTATTACTTTAATATTGTAAGATGTAATTTTATTTGCATCAGCTGTATGGTACCCAAAATGGTCAAGCGACTGAACTAATCAATCAGATCATGTATATTGTGAAGGCCTTTAAAAGGGGGGCAATGCTTGAATGAAGCGGTAGCGCAATGGCCACTCCGCGAGGCACATCTTTCCCTCTTAAGCTGTTAAGGGTATATATCTTAGACAATAAAATCAGGAAGAGAGCAACTTATCACAATTGGCGCACCTTATGGCTGGAGCCTTATTTTCTTGGATAACCCCTCCTCCCCACCTTTCTACGCCGGTGCTCTCCATTCCTATCTCATCCTCATCCCTCAACCCCTTGCCCCAGAGTCAGCCCAACACGGGGTGCACGTAGGAAGTTCTCCATTTACATTGAGTTTCACTACGCTTCTTCAGTAGGGGAGTGAAGGTTGAGTTTTCCCCTGTGCATGTATAATGTCAAATGTAATGTAATGTAACAATTGTGAAAAATATTTGTGTAGTGACATGGTGTATTTGACTACTGACTATTGCACAAGTCCATACTGGCAAAATCTATTTTGGTGTTAGCATGGATCTGGACACCGGGACAAGGTGTTGCAGGCAATGCTCCCTCCCCAACTTTGTTACTTTGTCAGACTGAGACCCCAATAACCACATTTTACATCATTGAGACACAAGCCATAAGCCACGTTCCCTTGTTTAAGATCCAATTGACTTTGTTTTGTGTTAGAAGAATTGAAAAACCTAATTTCAGAAACAAACCACAACAATTATCATTACGATTGGATATATACAAAATAAATCACTCACCTCTTCCGCAAGCTTTTTCCAGTCTGGTACAGTGGCCGAAAAAGTTCCCACATCATTGTAAATTTCCTGCACAAGACAGCATTGTTCATTAGCAATATTAAGACATCTAATATTATTAATTGTGATTGTATTGAGACTTCCAAATGATGTAAATGTGTAAATGAGAAAAAGGATTCTTTAATAGACTTCTATGGGTAATTATCTGTATGGGAAACTGACACTTCATTGGCCTTAAATCTTTTCAAAATCTACCTTTCATGTTTAATAGTATTTAATTACCATGATTGCACCCCTCAAATCTTCGTTGTGACACTTGATATTGAACATGGATGCGTTCAACATAATTATGTTGGGAAACTCTTGTGATGTTGAAAATTATATGTACACCCTGCCATTACTCTGACATTGCATGATATTAACAGCTACACTACCTGTATTTTCTGTAATCCCATTCCTTCGTTGGCGTCCTCCCATATTTTCTGCCCAAGCTCGTAGCCACTGATATCAAATGTCCCCTCACTAGTAGCACTGAGGACTGACAGAAGTGTACAACATGTGATACCCGTCACAAGAAGTAGGTTGTAGAAATGCATCGTCTGATACAGTCCTGTCAAATATGTACATTATGAAATAATTTTTCAACAAATCAAAATGTATAAGAATCTTTATCACATTCTGCACTATTAAGAATTGAATCCGAAGCAGAATTACCCCTTTTTATCATATTGGAATTATCATAATCTTGAATGAGATGGCATGTAAGATTCAGTTTCTTTCAGATATATAAGATATAATACGAAAAATCAAACTTCATCATATTATTTTCCAAAAATGTATTCTGAATACTAGCATACTGCCCAGTAAGTTTATGCTTATTTGTTTGAAATTCTGGGGACCGCTTTTCTCTCAAATTGACATCTCGACAATATATAGCTAATATTCTTGGAATAATCCATGTTCACATTACGGTAAATGATTTTGTTTTGTTTTGCCAAATAGTTTTATTTTGATTCATTTGTATTTGCCTTCAAACACTATAAAATAATTACACTAACTGTATAGATATTCCACAGCTCATATATTTCAATTCTCCCTGCCAAGGATAGCATATATTCTTTGTTTTACCTGCAGACTAGCCTAGATCAAGGTTCATCTTGAGAAATGTGTCGACAAACCTCAGTACAGAAATTTTCACTAGTCATGGCATCATTTTTGGTTTATAGAAACCTATTAAAGACTATTTTTCAATTGTATATGTATTAATAGGACCAGTCATGGGATATGGTAACCTAGAGGGATATTGGTCATTTTGCTCCAAGTCTACTATTAAGTGAGTTATTGATGAAAACAAGGTAATAATGCATATTTTCCTAAGAAATGAGACCCAGGCAGAATTTTCCAGAGATTCCGATTATGAACAAAACAGCATTCTATTTCTTTATGAAAGTTGCATCATGGGTAATTTTGCAAGAAACATCCTTTTTAAAAAGGGTGATAGAATAAGAAATGTTCTCATGTTACCATGGCAACAGAAAAAGGAATATTCAGATTGCATACAATATTTTTGTCAAGTTTAATAACAAAAGTCTTTCACTTTGTTTATCATTTTATAAGGTGGTTTGAAAATTGATACATTATGGACAGATTATAATTATAACAAATATTTTTATTTTTTTCAATAGATTTCTCTGTGCTTTTGTCGAAACAATTAGGCCAAATTAGCCTTGAGGTTACTAAAATACTGAAAATAAGCTAACCATGGTAGGGAGAATTCAAAACTCTAGTAAAGAACCAGAAAATATAGTGTACTGATGTATGGGTATTTTCTCAAAATAAAGTAAGCAAAAGACGGGATCCATTGAGAAGGAATAATTTATAGTCAGTGAGGAGATGGAATGTTTGATCTGTAACAAGAGTGTATGAAAAGCATTAACGGCCAAGCTATAAATATTATATGTAGCAAGCAGGTGGGTAGGTAAAACCCCAGGGAACTACCTTTAGGCAAAAAAAACATATCTTAACGCCCAGTGCACTGAAAAAAATGGGCATTGGAAAGTTAGTCAAATGTCCTAACTTTTTGCAAAAAACTTAGTCAAATTGACGGTGCATTTTTGTCTGAACTTTCTAACCTTTTTTTGACTAACCCATAGGCAAATTGACTAACCCTTTACAAAAGGTTAGTCATGTTACTGACGAAAAAGAGTTGGGTGGACTGGGAATTGAACCCCGGCCGCTGGCACAGGAAGCCGACATGCTAACCACTACACTATAGAAACGTCTTACATACTGCTTGAGTAAAGGGGATATAGATGTATAAACCCCCATAAACCCCCAGGCCTGTAGCCAGCTCTCTTGAGGGGGGGGGGTGTCATTTTTTGACTGATAGTTTTCTTTTCGAAGGGGGGGGGGAGAGTTCGTTTTTGTAATTTTGGACTAAAATATTTGTATTTGAAGGTAACATATAAGTCACATTTTAAAGGACCCCCTAAATTCTAAATGGCGTCACAGACGTTTCTTAACTTTGACAAGGAGTCATACCTATTTCTAAAATGGCCACCTTAGTGACATGTGACATGACCGTTTTCTTAAATTCGACATGAGACATTAATTTTGTTGCTACCTCATATAGGCCTAATCATCATGTTCAGGAATTATGACATCAGGCTTTATTCTGTTATATGATGCTACGTAGTAATTTGTTGAATTTAATTTCAGTCTATAGCCCTTGCTAATCATAAATGCCCTGTTAGTTTAACTTTAGGCTTTATGTCACACATGTCAGACTAATATTTTTCATGTTTATATCGAGCAGTATAAATAGATTGAAATGACATTTTTTTAAATCTCAAAAAAGATGTAAATTGATTATTATAGGAATAATAATACAGGGATGTACTACGCAGAAGACTTGTAACCCCCCCCCCCCCCTAAATCCCCAACCCTGTGTGACCCTAAGGTAAGAAACTTAGTCAATCTGACTAAGGGGATAATCAAATTTAGAATATCATTAAAAAGATCACAAATGAATTATTAGGAGTAGGCATATACATAAAATTCTATCTTAAGTAGCTCATTAATGTTAATGAAGCTCAATTACACCCTGGGGTTAGAAAGTTAGTCAAAGTGACTGAGGGGCTAGTCATATAATAGTAATATGTACCTAGAGGAAGGTTAGAACGTTAGACTCTTCTTGACTAACCCTGAAATTCCCTGGTCAAAACAAGATTTGACTAACTTTCTAACTTTTCACTTTTTTCAGTGTGGGCAGCTTCCCATGAGACAGGAACATACCAGCAGAAGACCATGTATGACCTCCTTAAAGGAAAAACTATGATAAAGCTATTCCTGAATGATTGTGACAATTATTTGATGACATGCCTTCCAAGTCTTTATAACATTACTACAGCAATCTTATGCGTATGCTTATGTCATTGAAATGACTGAAAAGCGTGACTCTGGTTTGCCAAGTTAACAGTGGTACTTTAGTGGTACAGAATAACATAGCTTTATTCTATGTTAATATGAGAAATATCCATAAAAAGTGACTCGTCTGTATACTGAATAAAATTTCGAAAACCAATTACAATGTGGGTTACAATTTATGTGCTCTCCCCACAGTTGTTCTCCAGAATGTTGATATGTATGAGTTCATTGATTACCATTTGTGATATTGTAAATAGATAAATACCATACTACGAATCTACGTAATGTTGTGTGCTTGACAGTTCCGTAGCGGCCTATCGACTAATAATAACCTACCTGGTCCCCCAGTTGATCCTCCTTTGAAAACTCTAACTTATATTTCATATCCCACTCTGTTTCACTTAATATCCTCTGTGATATTTCAACTTTCTGTCGAGAAGAGAAGGACTAAGTTGATGTGTGAGTATGACTTCTACCAAATGTGAAGGTTTGGTGGCTTTCCACATTATAGGATGTGTCCCAGATACCTAGGCAAGCGTGGAGATTGTCCTCATAAGGGGGAAGGGCAGGTAGACCACAAAGACATTAACGCATAAAGAATGCGCACCCAGTGGTCTCCCTTGTGTGTATGTTACGGGTGTGACCTCAGATGTATGTTGGATTGATTATTAAGCTGCCTTATGTCACAGTTCATTTCACAAGAAACGTCCTGCTATACTCCAGGAATACATATAAATTTCAAGGTATAAATGAAGCCAAACTGTATTTCTTAGTCATATAAAACGTAGGTAACCTTAGTATTATGTCAATTAGGAGAGAGAAAAAGCAGTAAATATCTATTACACTTTACTCACTGCTGGCAGGTATATCTTGCATTTGGCGCCTTCCAACGTCTTATAAAATTCAAAGATTACCTATGCCCACACCTCACTAATAGGGAGCATACAATAACCCAAGGAAGTGATCACTTGTCAGTCTTTAAACAAATAGGTGATCTCTATACAATGTATCCGGACATGACTCAGTATGTAGGTTTAGTACCATACCAGGTCAAAATAACAAAAACACACTGACAATGAGCTTGTTCATACTTGTTACAAACTATCTAATAAAACATGTAAACATCACCTCACTTTATTTGAACGCTGATTTATTGATATTGCCCGAGTTACTACATTCAGCTCTCTCTAATGAAAGTGGATAATTAAAGTGCATCTGCACCAAAGATAATATTAAGATGTTTTATTTCTAAAAAATGATGAGCCACATCCACACCTTGTCGGGTGCACACACACGCACACACACATACACACTGTGGGGAAATCCCACCGTCACTCTGATAATTAGAAGCGTGGCATGTGTTCCACATTTGGGAGCGTATCTGGGAAAAGGTACCTATTGGCAATTAATGAGGTCACAAAATGACATGAAACATGGGGTATTGTGTCAGCATTATTCTTATTGTAGAGAACCTACTCTTTCAAATGCTGCAAACCATTTTGAAATATTCCTGATAGAACCTGAGATAAACATGTATAAACCTACCCACCTCTTGTACATTGAGAACCCCTTATTCCCAATTGCTGTTGTTACTTCCACGTTATGGCGACTTAAAGTTTCTTATGTTTATCAAGAAATTAAGTTTTCTTATTTCTGAGAATATTAAAAGTGCCATAACTGTTGACAGGAATGCTTGTTCCACTCACTGTTTTCAGTTTTGAGAAGGTAAAATCATTTCCTACATTACCTGTGAAAAAATGTTCTTTTTTTTTTCATATTCTTTTTACTGTAACCATGGTAACTCGCTAACCTAAATTATGTGCAGAAATTCTGCTAAAAAGGTTCCATTTTGATTTTCCCATGATGCATTGCTTATGAAAATTTTGAATTTTTAGTAAATGTCATGAGAATCTTCAGAAAATTTCATGTAAGTCAAAATTTTTCACAAAATAACTTAAAAAATAGTTTCCCCCCCATATATTTCATGATAAATGTAACAAAAAGTCAATTTCTGCCAGATACTGCCAGATTTGGCCCAAATTGAGCATAATGGTCTGTATTGTATGTAAGATTGCGAAGGAACTAAATATCGTAGAATGATAAAACAAAGAGTAGAAGAATCCCAGGGACTTCAGAAACATTATAAAACATAACTTTTAGCTGCATGTTGAGTGATTGTTTCATGATATGAACAAACCTCCAGAACTAGTGACCACAGGGTGGCCAAATATGTCATTAGGTACCTTTTCCTAAATATGCTCCCATTTCTATATTTAGATTTTTGGGCGCACCCTTGGCACATATTCAACAGGAAATCCCCATTTGGTTACTACTTCATGATTTCGTACAAAACTTACATAAACCATACCTAGGTTGGTTTGGTGTTTGGGGGTTACATATTTGTGGTTTAACCTTTAGCTGTTGGACGTATTGTCTAGGATACGATCTAAGTTATACTGTGAACATGAATTAATAAAGGAAAATAAGGAGGTTGTATACCACCAGCTGGGGGATGGAACAAATTACACGAATCTGTGTGGGAAATGGTTCAATGACTTACAAAGGTCACATTTTAGAAATTTCAGGAGCAATCTGTCAACCAAATCACTTTTGTTAATTTAGTATTGTGCAACTCTCTTCAGGGAATATGCACTAAATCAATTTTAACAATAATAAATAAACCATGAATATCATTTCATGGTAAACGTTATTGTTGGTATAAACCGGGATATGCTTATTATTACTATTTCTAACGCATTCAGTCCTTATATTTTATAACTATTATTTCTTGCTTACCATGTAGCATACACCATTACGACTTAACATATGAGTCATCAACATTTGATATTAGGGAATCATATTATAGATTTTGCAATTAGATCCTAGTTCTGACATATTTCACATACAATATTTTTTACTTTCTACTTTTTACCATTCAAAAACCATGACCTATATATGAGGCACAGCTCCATGCACATGTATATTGAATTTGTCCATATACTCATATTGACCAATGTACTTTACTAGCGCTGTGAATAGACGTTCCTTTACCTCTGACTTTGGGCTTTGTACTATAGCACAGCATTCTGAATTAAGTTGATTAGGTTGAATTGATGGAAGCATTAGAGACTACGCTTAGTAATAATGTATTGAAACTATAAAACATGGTGTGTGTTTATATAAAGTAGTGCTCTGACAAACACTTCATATCAAAACTCTTCATCCTTAAAAGAGTAATGCAAAGGCATCATAAAATTAATTCTGTATTTCTCCAGGAATTGCAAACATTTTCTGGAAATTACCAATAATCCAAAGCAGGTAATCTATTTCTAAATAATATCAAAGTTCATCAAGCTGTGTTAAAGAAATATATATGTACAATATATACACTGATGTACAATATGAGGACGGTTCATTTCATGGGCGTATTTGTGAGTTGATTCCTCCTAAAATCGTTACATTTGACAACAAGAATTCCGTAATTCAGATCCTAAATAATCTATTATTGAAGAAATGAAACAAATTAAATTGATGACTGAGAGCTAGACCTGACCACTGGATCCCACTGAAAACACAGGCCTAACTTTCAATCATACCTTTACCTCCCCCCGCCTCATCTATCGTTAGGCAGAGGGGGGGGGACAGCAGGGAGGTGTAAAATTTAGTTGGTGACCTCCTCGCCTTGTATGTGGCCGGACCGGGTTCAAGCCCCTGTTTTTCTATTCAGAGGGAGAATTTGCCTGTAACACTATCCCACACTGCCTTATGTTCCCTTGCCTTTTATTTGTTCTCACACCCATATACATTGTTATATAATGTAATGGCAGATAATGCAGGATTGAGAGCTGGAAATTTAAATTATCCCAGTGCATTTCCTCTCAATGATAACATAGACATAAATAATACTTATGTATCTCTATGATGATAAGTTTCATAAGAATGCTCATTGACAAGCATGGTATCCAAAGCATGCTATAGCTTTGCTGAAAGTGAATTTATTCCAGAGTATGAGTCATTGAAGTCGTGGTGGTGATACGAGTCCCCTGTATTATACTTGATGTCGGCATTGATATCAATCAACCACCATCGCAGCAAAAATTTTAGTAACGAGCAATTGATTAGCAGGGCGCTGTTCCACAAAAACTGTACGTAAGTCTCAGGATTAACTTCGGATTTGTATGCAAATAGTGTTAGTGAGAAACAGTGTTCGTAATGTCAAAAATAGCTTGCTACGTACACTGTTTGTAGAAAAATGTTCATAAAATTACAAATGGTTGAATTTAAAATAATTTTCTGTGTTTCTTTAATAGCTCTGTGAGTTCTTAACCGATTCTAAATTGATTTTCACCCATAGATTAATTATATCGTGGCCTTTTTAATGATACCCATTTATCATCATAGGCATAGGACTTCATTATGAGACAAATTTATGAATATTAGCAAGAAGCAAATTAGCTACAAAGTTCCACTCATGCATGAGCGATGATCGTCCCTCAGTAAACTAAAGGCCCTCCTAATACCAGAGGGCTATGTGTAATATGGACTATAGGTGCTGACCATCACCACTCCTGCTGTCATACACAGCTCGGGGAGGGGTTTTAAGAAAGGGCCACTACTAGGTCCTAGTACTGAGTGACCTATAACTCACCAACCTGGGACTACCAACCTGCAGGTTACAGTGGTGGTCCTAATTTGAAGGGGTAGGGGCTGTTTAGCTCAGGCATTGGTTATGTAACCTACTTCTAGCTTCTGACACTGCCTGATTCTAACAACAATTGGAGGACAATGCCCTTCAACTGCTGAACATCAGATTGTGTAACCGGTTATTGAGGACAAAGAGAATTAAATGGCTAAAGACCTGACTGATTGAGGGAGTCCCCACCATTAGCTACTATACTATATAGATATAACTAGGGACTCCCAAAAATGGTTTATGAACACTGCAATACCTGTCGCAGCTTTTAAGGATGTACGCACACTTTTGCATACCTGTGCACAGTACGCAGACGTGACATCTTTGTTTGTATCTTGTTTCTGGAATGAAATATAAATTATAAATGTTCGCAACTTTTTATGGAATGGCCCCAAGGGGTGTCTCAACATAGCGACCAAAATACCTTATTCGTCGATCGGCATTAAGATGTGTTTTAGTTGCCTGAGGACGAAACTCTACCTTAGTCAGCCAATTTACGCACAAGAAATCAGACATGTTTGGTTTTAGTCAGCTGACCAACAGGTCACTTTGCCTTGCGATACTGCCAGCCTCTAGGCATCTTAATATGTATTGATGTAAAGATGTATACATGTGTTCAATATTCACTACGATACATGGAAGATCATAATGAAAGTGGTTTAAAACAAAAACAAACATGGCTGAGTCTAATAAGTTCCCTGCATATTACCCATTGTGCCAAGCACCTCTCCTCCCTTTTTGTGATTCCTTTGCGTGGCTCCAACGCAGCCATTACTGGCTTGGATGATGATAGGCCTCTATTCGTGTTTGATAATAGCTTTATTGAATAATATTATAGGAGATCAATTGAAAATCAATAAAAGACAATAATGAATTTTCTGTTTGATTTTTATGTCGTGAATATAAGCTCATATATGTACATTTGCCATTATCAGTAAGAAATCATAATGAAGATCCATAGATGTTTCTCTTTGTCAAAAATACGGACCCAGCTGTATTTTGCGCC
Source organism: Lepidonotus clava (assembly GCA_936440205.1). NCBI lineage: Eukaryota > Metazoa > Annelida > Polychaeta > Phyllodocida > Polynoidae > Lepidonotus > Lepidonotus clava. The sequence continues at coordinate 20,925,974 of OW387140.1, read as the reverse complement.
ATAGAGAATATCCCGTCATCTAGGTCATGTGTACGTATCTAAGAGAGGTGTTGTATGGCCACAGTATAGAAATAATCCTAAAACATGCCCTTTTGATAGGGTTATAAGTAGCCGTGGTTAGAGTCTGTTGACATTGTGCTGATAAGTCGCTCAAAGCTGACTTTACTCTCCTCCACTAGGTAAAGGTTCATGGGCTCGGCCTTCCCTTTGACGTTGAAGACGCCGCGGTATTCACACCTGAACCCGTTCTTCATCAGAATCAGCGCCGTCGGCTCTGGGACCTGAAATAAAACCGTCAGAGGAATATCAATAATTTTTTAGCTCACGTCGAACCCGAACAGTTGAACAAATACCTTTTTGATAAGACCCATTATTTCAAGAAAAGGGGTTCAGACGCCAATTATACTCATGCGAATTGCATGGGTACAAAAAATATCATGCTGATTGGTTTATTGAATAATTATGTTAACCATCCTCTCATCCATTCTATTTCAGAAACTAGAAAGTTGAGCAACTCCAAGTACCTTCCCGGCCAGGATCAGAGGGCAACTTTATTGTTTTCCGTAAGAGATTGCCCTTACTACATTCTGAACACTGACCTATTAGGAACATGCTGTACGTGTTTAATATGTACTACAAAGAAAGTTATTCAAAAGTATGTGTAAACACTCTGACATAAACCATCACTGCAAACTTTAAGGCTGTATTCTACTATCAGATCTTACCCGCAATTTCGAAATTCGACATTGGGAACAAGGGTTAATCATAGTCATGTTACATATTGATCATCAGAACAGATTTTTTAATTCCCTTTCAAATAGTATGCAGCATTCATTGGTTCCTATTATATTTCTTTTACACAATCCTCACTAGTAAAATCGCTTAGTTAGTGGAATCAAGGCATACCTGGATCTTGCCGATGACCCCGTGACTCTCCATGCGGCTGGCCACGTTGACCACGTCCCCCCAGATGTCGTACTGCGGCTTGGCCGCCCCCACCACCCCGGCCACCACGTCCCCGTGGTTGATGCCTGCATGACCCGGTAGAAGGGTATTAGTGGGGTCAAACAATCATTTATAATCAGAGTGTCGGGCATTTTGTAACAGGTGAAGTAGATTAACTTTCCTACATGGATTTTACTCAATTAATGGTACACAAGTTATAAAAGCATGAGTGATTCGGTTTCCCTAGGCAAAGAAGGAAAATTTGGATTACATTTCAAAGAGCAGCCCCGGCAATATCAGACTCTTATCAGAGCGAACGATCGTAATGCAATACCCAAAACTCCGAGGAGGAACAGCTATGCCGAATATATAGCATAGCTGAGGATGTTAATTATGATCAGTAATTGGGCGTGAGTATAATTTGTGGTGTCTAAAATACACATGACATTGTACGTGTACATTGTAATTAAGTGCGAATATGGGCCAACATCAAGAACTTGCCTATCCTCAGACGATAGTTGCCAAAGGCGTCTTCACTTATGGGTTGTAACTTCCTCATCATGGCCACGGCGAACTTCACCATGAGGACGACGTGAGTAGCGGCCCGGTCGGCGCTCTGCGGGGGGACAGGACAATGTAATGACGGAGTCAGTGAGGCATGAAGTAATTAGAAAAATGTATGTACATTTATATGATTATGTAGGAACGAAAACCATCCTCCCGAGTTGTTCCTTTATTGTAAACCTGGGTATTGATAAAGCCGTATGCCCATGTTGTAGGCCTATTAAAAGAATATGCAACAAACACAAATTTCTATGTTAGGGTCTATTTCCTTTTTGACAAACATTAATTGTAACGGTTTTATTCAATTTCGGTTTAATGTATACCGAAGTACAATAATGAACACGAAGGAAACATTCAGATGTGCTAAGAGTAAGAATAAACTTGCGTTCTAACACTGAATGGTACACAATGATACAAGGCCTAAAGATGATAAACATGGACTATATATATCCCGAAATTACATTGTTAGACCTATGAAATATTGGAAACATTCACAGCTTACAACTTACATCGTCTTGGTATCGATCGTGAAGCCCTGCAGCAGCCATATATGTACTTCCAATAGTTTTTATCTTTTCTACTCCCAAAAACTGACTTGACATCAACATCTGAAAAAGATCAATACCCAGTGCATGTGAATATAGAATATAATTCATAATATCAAAATCCATAAGCGCAGCACAAAAATGTAAAAGCCGAGAAACCCGCAATGTTTCAAACTCCAAACATAAACCTAATAGTGATATCTTAAAAGTGAAGTGTTCATCAAACTCAAAATTCCAAGGAATTCCAAAATATGAACAGTATAGTAGGGCCTATGCTGACAAAGACAATCGATGTTGTAGCATCTAGGTTCAACATAACATTGACTAGCATTGAGCTTAGCCTCTCCGCTCTAATTGTCCACGAGAACTCATGATCTGCAGTAGAGAGGCAGATGAGGGACTCACCAAGTCGAAGGCCGAGATGATCTCGTTGAGAAGGCGGAGACTCTCCTTTCCCGTCACGTCAACGCTGGAGAAGAAGGTCTTCATGTTAAAGTTGGGGATGGCCGCAAACATGACACACGTATCGATGCACCGCTCATGGTACATGGCCTGTAAATAACATAATAAATGTAACTTATATTTCAATACACCACTCACAGCAGGCCTACATGGCCTGTAAATAACAAAATAAATGTAACTCATCTTTCAATGCACCACTCACAGTAGGCCTACATGGCCTGCAAATAACAAAATAAATGTAACTCATCTTTCAATGCACCACTCACAGTAGGCCTACATGGCCTGTAAATAACACAATAAATGTAACTCATCTTTCAATGCACAACTCATAGTAGGCCTACATGGCCTGTAAATAACACAATAAATGTAACTCATCTCTCAGTGCACTTCTCATGGCACATTGTCTGTAATTAACAACATAATATGGGGTCATGATACATATTTATATATAATTATATATAATGTTTAAAATATAAAAATGACATCTATATTGGCGCACTGTTCATTTCACATGGCCTTTAATAACAACAATTACCATGCACAAAGACATGACAGGATTCACATCATTGGATGTAAATTATAGGTCTAAACCCATCAAATAGACAAGCGACGTGCGATAATTTTGTATATAAAAAAAAGACAAAGAAATGAAAAGACAAAATTAATAACAGACTCATCAATGTATCGATACACAACATCTTCAGTTTTAAGATCCAAGAAATTAGAATACCTAGGCCCGTTTGTGTGCTATTCTATTTCATAGAGTTTCGTTATGATATATATTAACTTCATGATTGATCAATCAAATAGCTGTATCTAGCCTCCCAAGCCAATCAAATTGACGAATCATATGGTAATGAACGATATGACAATATGAGTCAAATGACAAGCTCTAATTAATCACTATCGGAAAATATTTTATTTAATTTACTCTTACCCGTGTTACAGCATAAAACTCGTCAGCTGTCATTTCTTTTAAAAACCATCCACATTCATTCCGGACATTCATGTCGTTTAAGATTTGTCTACTACGCGACAAGAGCAGTAGACAACTATAACATCACTTTTTGACAAATTTATCTTTCTATGTAAACTTGATAGACATCAAATTTGAATTGTCTTTCCAACAACAGTGACCCGGGCCTGCGGCTGTTACAAGCAAAGCACTCACTAGACTGTAGTTAAGTCCAGGGTACTCAAAATAATATGTAATAGGTAAGTAGGCCAAGAAAGGACTAAACTCACATGCTTGGTACGGGAGGGCCGGGTGAAGTGCTCGGCCACGTGGCGCGGCAGGATGTTGTCCATCAGGATCTGGTTGACCTCCTCGTTCCGCTGCACCTCGTCCTTCTCGTGCTGGATGCGCACCTTGCACAGAAAGTCCAGGCGCAGGTTCGAGCCAATCTAAGGGCGGGTACATAAGGAGTAGTAAACTTGAAAATTTAGTACTTAAATTAATGAGATTGGGCGCAATTCAAGACCATACACATACATCTTATGTATCTCTACGGTAAGACATATGCTGTTTATTTCTTGTGTGTTTCGTTGTTGTAGCATTTATCATGATCATTGCCTCCATAATTAATTATATATATATATGTCATAATGATTATGAGCGCCTGTTATTGGTCTAAATATATTTTTATTGATTCGTTGATTCGTTGATTCAAAACAATATTGACCTACCTGACGATCCAATACTATCAATGTCACACATAGCACTCCAGTATATAAAGTACCTCTTAAATTTGTTTGTAGAAATTCAAGCCTGAAAAAGAAAATGTTGGTTAGTGTTAGGATACTTGGACATAACCATGTGTTATTTAAAACATTGGCCTACACGTTATATGATGATTAATAGCATCTACACAAGGGGGCGCCACAGCAAAGTACACAAACTGAGGTTATCTGTCTACATTCCCCCATTCTCATAATTAGACCTTGCGAGGGGTCAGGCGTTTGATTTCCGCAATACACGTTAAAAATATGATTTTAACTATGCATTTTAGGTTATCTCATTCTCCTTATAGTTAACCCGATTTACTATGAAATCACAATGGCTTTTGAGTTATAACTCTATTGACATTTCACTATTGATTAAATGAAGTAGAAGCTGAACCCCAACACTTACTCTATAAGTTTGTCGTAAAGTCTTAAGATGTCACTGAAGACTCCGTAGAACATAAAATTAAAGACCACAAGTCCAATGACCATGTACACAGATTTGATGACGTAAGGGATGCGGAGAAATACACTGCAGGAAATGAGTGCCAGCATGCAGCTGAATAAGTAATACTGTAAAAGAACACAGGAATTATGCATCTAAAAATAATTTTTCACATTGAAATTAAAGACGAAAAAAATAAATTCATAGAACTAAGTTGAATCGATGTATGTAAACATGCGGGAAAAAGTGAAGGATTTTTTAAATAGATGATAACTGATAAGCTGTACTTACTGGGGCAAATATGCAGCATCTCCTGTCGTCGCCGCACATGATAAACTCGTCAAACTTTCTCCCACTTGTATCATTAATATCTATGGTTGGCAAGGTCATAGTGACGTCAGGGAAGAGAGTGCTATTGAAGTTTATATCACTCAGGTTGGCGGTGTGCAAGGGAGGTAAAGTCACGGATAATTTAGGCCCCAAACTCAACTCGTCGTTATTGGATTGGCAGTCAAGCTGTAAGAAAATAATCAAAGTTTATTTGTTGCATGTTTTAAAGAATATTAATGTCACAATTTCATGGCTCAGTCCCATGTCTAAGACAATAAATGAATGCTTTACTCATCGAACAGGATAGAGCTGAATGTAAATTGTCTTTTGTAAATTAGAATTATACCACTTGTATGCATGCATTTGAGCATTAGCACTGATACACGTCTCCAGTCGCACTGTGCATTCTGTTTGCACACTGTAAAAAGCACAGTACCACTACTTGGAGACGGCACAACAGTTTTAAAATGACCACGATACCATTTACCGCATCAACCTGATATATATGACAATAACACCCTTATTGCGCCTCGGCCCGAACCTGCTAATTCTCAAATGCAGGTCGTGTGAATCGAAATGAAGCTGTGGAGTTGTCAAGTTAACAACTGTTTAGGTCAGAGAAATACTATTTGTGAGTGTAAATAATGAGCTACAAACAGGCAAACGTTTAGTCATCGTGGTACCATCTATAGCGTGTACATTAGCCACAGCAGTGGTTAAAACAGAAAGCTTAAGCATCATTCTGTTTGTGGGAATTCCATCAAAAAAAGAAAACACAAGCGGCAATAAATCGGTGCGTCAAATTACGAACTTTGGACTTACCACTTTTGAGTCCATCTTGATTAACATCTTTTTGAAACAAAACAGTTTGTAAGAATGGATTATCGTTCTCATATTTGTTACCAGACTAAAAAGACTAGGACTAAATTACTGTATGGGTCAAACGATCAGTATAGGCCTAGTAGCAGTAACCTCTGCATAATGCCCAAAAAGTGGGATACATTCCGTAAGCATTATATATGTTTTTAATTATAGTCAAGACATTTGCATTGATCAGCTTTTTTGTCATGGCATACTTACCACAGGAGGGAGAATGGAAGCAACGAATATGAGTGCGCAGGACACTGCACTCATGGCCACTTTACACCACTTGTTGGATATGAGCAGCTCGGTGACCCGCCGCAGCCGGCCCGTACACCCCACCTGGGGAGGAGGACAGGCGGTAAGAACATAGATCGACACCCTACCTTTTGACAATGCATTGGTTTTACCATCTAGTTTTACTTTAAATGCGGGTCCCCACAGATCAACAAACCATGCTCCTCGTCGGCCGCCTATTCGAAACAACGGAATAATGTTGTCTTTCTCTGGGGAACCACTTAAAGTGACTTGGTTAAACTGAAAATTGGGATTCATAATGGTAGGTATCTTGTCGACTACAATATGAAAGTTTGAATCTGGTGTTAGCCTGGGAAACCCACTCCGCTATTAGTGTCTAATCTATAAGAGAGGATATGAGAGGCAGGGAGAAGACCGGAAACAGAAAGATAGTATATTGTACCGAAAGAAAAATTCAATACTTGAAATCGATAACCTGATCGTTTGCTTTTTACTGTTGATAAATGAATGGAGACAGCACAGTTTTCGTAGGTGATCATGTAGAGCCTTGAGAAGACATGAAGAAACCAGGCAACATTTACCAATAAAAACAAGCTTTGTCGGCAACTAAGGAACTGGTAATAGAAAGACGTCACATACCTAACATAAGATCATATTGGTGAACAGATATAGGTCAATGAAGAGCTCCTTCTAAAGCGGTTTAAATCAAGTAGCCGTGATTTAATGATAATATCATAAAATAACGGGTTCTTTTATATAGATACAGTATATCTTCAATAGCAGAGCGTCCATGGTATAGTTATCTTTAATGTCTGTGATTAATTTCTGGTAAAACATGAGCCATGTCAGATGCTGTGGTTGTGGTGACCATATGGCCACATTCTTCATGTGACCCCTACCTGAATAAGGTCTAAATGGGCTAGTCCGTGGGTGTAACTTCACGGCCGATAGCTCCTTAATCAGCTAACCAGGAATTAAGAAAGGATGCATCTGTGATAAGAGACTTAGGGCCTAACTCACCGGGAGGACGGAGTAGAAGGGCAAACACTTGAGTCCGGTGGTGAGCACGATAAGCGACAAGAAGCTGACCGCTATGGCAACCATAGTGCCGTATATCGCCGGGTGTCTGAATCAGAAAGTACACATTTGTTGGGGATCAGTTTTGAAAGTAGATAAGAGTGTAGGCTGATACATGCTATATGTGTATATCTGTATTACACCTATATGGACAGGTAGATTTCCGACTGCATCTTTTTGATTTGAGCATCGATTTGAGATAGATCGAATTACCTGATAGCAACATTACGTCTGTTAGAGTCTATTTATATAAAATGATAGATTCAATGGGACAAACTGGCCATGGAAAACGTTACACATAATTATGTGACATGTATTTCACATAATTATATAATTATGTTACATTAAAACGAAGGCTTGAATTCCTAGACTAAAAGTCATTAGAAAGTTATTTTATTGAGACTTTAGTCTACATGAGAGAATCAGTAAGTTTTGCATGTAATAATTATGTAATACTCCACATAACTTAATAACAAATAGTGCTTGGATAGATAATCATGACAACTCATGCGTTTGGTACAATGTTTTCCGGTTGACCATAAATAATGGAGTTTTAGTGATGCATGTTCCAATAATGCCCGTTGCACACCAAGAAGTAATCATATGAGATGGTCGTAGCGCATTGGTTAGAATGTCTATTTAGTGCGTTCTCTTTGCTAGATCTTACCTAGATAAAATCAAATTTAATATATGTGTGGAAATATTCCAAAATATCCATTTTCATGTTACCTATAGTAGAATTTCATTTCTCAAATGTTACTTTTTTCTAAATGTTATACTCGATTCCGCCGACCAGTGATTCATGTGTTCAATCAAATAAGATACTTACTTGGCAAGAATAAGTATTTGAACGGCCACCATAAAGAGGAATATTACAAAGGCACATGTCGTGTAAAACTTGAACGACGAATCTCGTAACCGCTCGTATTCCCTTTCGAGTTTCTTGTCCCGAAAACGCAATGTAACCGGATGTATGTCACTGGAGTGCCTCCCGATGCCTTTACTGAAAAGAGATATTATCTATATTTTAACAGAAGGCAGGGGTATTAGAAGATGCTGTTCCGTGGAGCTTGTTAACATTACGTTATATACTGATCATGAGAACATTTTAATGTATAATGACTTCTCCCATGAAACGGGGGTATGGCTGTCGTAATAATCATTGATTTTAGGAATAGTCAAGAGGAAACATCTTCTTATGAAGGCTCGACCTATCTTCTTAGCACATTGAATTCCTTAATTTAGACCAAACGGTTTCAGTAAAGATCTTTCCTGTATTTGCAGAGGACTGTACTCAACTTGTCTGCTATGCTCAGAGCGTAATATAGAGATGACGCTGTCTATACATGCGACGTCACATCGACATGTTTCACTATACTTACGCGACAAGATCGCATGGATAGATTTTGCGTAGCATACCCTGTGAGTAGTATATACAAATGGGGGAGGGGGATTCATGCTTGTCGGGTACATTGAGAATGTATAATTATACATGTGACGTTTCCTAGAGTAGTCTACGGTATGAACGTCATAGAAGTATAAAGACATTGGGATTTAATGCTTGATATACATGTCATATGGCATCCAATGGACACGTGTGCGTTATACGTTATATATACAAGAATACGTTGTTGTTGTCGCGCACATCTTATTCAGGCGACGTTGCCCTGGCTGCTATACATGATGGTTTGCATTGGGCGACATAATCATGATTAAGTCTATACGTTTATAGTTATCATCAGGGTAGAAACATGATGTTCGTCGAATGGAAAGAAAGAAATGTTTTCTTACTTCTTGGGAGTTCCTTCTTTTCCCCTATCGAGTTCAAAACCTCGCTCTAACTGCTTGTTAACTTCGGTCATTTCCTAAGAAAGTGACATAAGGGAAGAATGTGATCGTATGCGAATTGATCAATATTGTTGAACTCTAAAACCGTCAAATGTAAATGAACTTATTCAATAAGATGTATGCGAGTTATTAATCCTGCAAAAATGACATTGTTTGAACGGATATCATTTACGGTTATCACAATCAGTTGAAGTTTCAAAGACACAAGTATCAAGGTTATCTTTACCGGCATGGTTCGTTCCATCATGTAGTCGGACAGGCTGTCGAACGGTTTCTCGGCGCCCCAGTGCTCGACACACTCGGCCACGGAGACCCTGCGTGCAGGCCCCCCGCGCATACGGACGGTGCTGGCGCGGTACGGCGACTTGACACTGTTGATGCGATTGATCACATCAGCCATGTTCAGTTTCGCCAACTGTTTAAATAAAACACGTATAAACAAGAGAACAATGTCAAAACGTTCCAAACAGCATGATACACCAGGGAGGATTTTCTTTTTTTTTTAATATTTTGATCAAAAGATAAACATTATAATGAAATGGTAACAGCCCTACCTTCATATTAGTTTTTGATAATTATGGAGTATCTTTTATATGATATTCCAATGAAATATTGAAAATCAATTTTCCACATGCTAACATCAGTAGCAGATACAGCAATTGAAAAAGTGGGGGCGTGCTAATAGAAAAGGGGGCGCCTCCTATTTTTCCTGAATGTTACATTAAAAAAAACAAATTTGGCCAGAAAAGCCCCCCCCCCCTCCCCTCTAGATCCACCTAAATCATGCATAAGTCACAGAGAAGCCCATTTTATCCATTAAAACAAAAAGGAGAAAGCAAAAGTGATAGCTACATAACAAAAGCATTATACCAATCCAACACATTGCCCCGGCCCCATCTATAGTTCACTCAAGTGACTTTATACAGAACAATTTAAGTTTTTTACACACATTCCCCTTCATTGTAGACGTACAAGACGTAGTACCGACAGGGACCTCACTGTACCCACCTCTGAGTCGGCGATGAAATAGGTCTCAACATTGTTCTCCTTCAGGTACTCGCTCCTGGAGGCGCCATCAGCCGGCACCACCTGGAACTCGTCCCCGAGCTGCTCCAGGGTGGCGCGGGTGACGTGGACCTTCCTGGGGGAGAGCAGTAGAGGCTGACACAGGGAAACCTATATTAATTTACATTAGGGCTTGCATTGCGCTATAAGGGTCGCCTTCACTATAATACTCTGCACAACGGCCGAGTAGAGATTATTGTAAGTAGATCCAAAATCAGAATAGATTCAGGCTCAACAGGGTCTTCTTTCCCCGATGACTCCAGGATATTAAGTTTATAATGTGTATAGGCTTATATACTACTTCTGCATTATAATTATATCACGTCATTAATCACAATTTTGTAAATGTGTTATCCCTTTATTGATGTATACTGTACTCATGTGCTATCGGAAGAACGTTTGTAATGAAGTACAGTTTGAAAATAGCTGAATACAAAAAGTACCGGGTGATATTTTTTTTAATATCTTATTTTAATTATACAATTTTTAATGACATCGATCTCCCCATATTCCCATCATAAGAAAACAACCTCTAGAGGGCCATTCTATGGAAATATCCTCTTATACGAAAGGTACTATAATCGTCATTACCCTTCTGGATGTATAAATACCACACTAACTTTATTTATACATGTTTCAGGGAGTGATACTTTGCAAGATATGTTCTTGTAGTCTTAGATGGCAGAAAAAGCTTGGTTCTGCATGTTGCAAGCTTAGTTCTGCACATTACATAGGAAATATAAGGCATTATTTTCAAATCCAAATAGAATTAATAAAAATGACCATAAAATTGCCCCCTTTTAGATACTGATTGCATGTGTATATATCTTTAGTATTATGACCAATTGCAAGAAACTTGGCTTTATGAAGATTTATTTCTTTTAGCTACTTTCATTGAAGAATTGAGATTTCCGAAGAATGGCCCTAGATATGGTCGCGAAAATGGTAAATTGAAAAGACAGCAACTGGCAATGTGACAAACTGCCAAGCACCTTGTGATCCCCTTTTCAAAGTCGCTTCAGAATCGGACCATATCTCGTTGTATAGGCCTACTAGGTGCACGTCTTATTTAGTGACTTACCCAGCTGCACCAGCAGATTCCATATGGTTTGCAACTGTGACGTCATCAGACCAGACATCATATTGCCACTTCTTTAGCCCAAGCACCCCACTCAAGACGAAGCCGGAGTTGATACCAATGCGCATGTCTAGACCCTCTACTCCAGTTTCTTTCCGGAAATCCCTGAGGAGAAAGTAAACAGAGATAGGATAACAATATTGTTGATATAATCAATGCTTTTTTAGACCGCGATTTTGCTGTTTCATTAAAGTCTACATCTTATTTATGTTACAGTTTGAAGGATCATAATATACATCGCTCTGTGACATATATCCTTAACGCAGTTAAGGGGTAAACTAAACAATAAGCATTTGTATACATTAAAAGGAAGAGCCTGAGTGACTTCACAAAGGCTGGAATGCATACTATCATTATTTCTGAGGAATCGCCAAAGGAAGTATGATTCCATTTGATATTCTAACTGGAAACTTGGGAAGTTAAAAGCAATTAAAATATATAGTCATTAGATAAGTTTACACTTATGTTATCGTGCACAAACAGCATAAGGTAAGTTCACTCTCACCTAATCATAATTATATGCATGGGTTTGCACTTTGCATCCAAAGGGGAAAAGAAGGCTACGTACTATTGTGTTGTCTGAAGCCCTATGGTAACGTTATTATGAACAAAAGTAGTGATTGTATATCACTTGAAGCCCCATCATCTGATCATTTCTTAAGTGTGAGCTAGCTTTCCTGTGACGCGCTAAAGCCTTGTGATTGGTTAAATGTGAACTTACCTAATGACTTGTATCATCTGAAGTCCCATAATAACGCATTTCCTCGCGTGACCTTCCACCGGGTCCGGCAGCCCGCTTACACAGTAGTAACAGTCGCCCAACATCTTTATCCGCATACATTGGTTCTCCTAGAATTACAATAATTATGTTTTTGATCGTTATTATAAATCCATTCATTTTTAACGTTGATATTTGTTCAGAATCACATGTAGAGAAGCATGTACATAAGTTTCATCTCAAATACTTGATTAAGTTAAATCATTTGTATTTGAATATTTCTTGTAGACATTAACAAATACAAACACCATGAAATACAATGGTTTTATTACACAATCAAACACGTGGAAAACCCAAACTGAGTATCCATCCAAAACCTGTCAATAGAGGAACTTCATAGCAGGTGTGTACTTGTCCATAAGTGCTGCTTCAGCAAGAATTATGCCTGGTGATGATTACATCAGGCAATATTGCCGGTGAGAGTTTAAACCTCTTACACGGTAACAGCTCAATGATAATAATCCGCGGCTGGACCCTGGACCCTGGTTGTCAGGGCGCCCAGGGAGATCGGCGGCTGTCAGGTGTGAGCAGTGGACTTTGACACCTGCGGGGAAAGCCTTGTAGATAGGAGTAGGACATCCATGAAGTTAGCCCACAGTAAGAGTAGCAATGCCGCACGGCAAGACACAGCCATATGGGTAACTCTTTATCCAATGTAGGTGGGTAGGACGTGGCTTGTGGGGACTCAAAAGGGGAAAGGATGATTACGGAAATAAACAAATCGTAGCCCAATGTCCTATAGCCCGGCAAATGATAAAGAAGTTGTTATGTATGTCTATGAAAAGTCCTATGATTTTAGAATTGATGATTTTGAATTTTTGTAGTGATGTTCAAAGTTGTCATGTCAGGTGGCGAAAATGTCCTTTTACCCTTTAACTAGGTATCATATTGGCTAATGACTGCCAACCTTAAGGGGGGTGAACCGGTGGTCTTTACTGGTATAGCCGAAGTGATCCAGGTTATCAGACAGCTGATGAAGGCAGGGTTACGGGAATACATCTCGACAATTAGCGGAGATTGACAGCCGAAACCCGATACATTCAAAGGCCACACTTGTCCTCAGAAAACCTCCTCAACACTGAGAAAGCTGCCATGCACATCCATAATATTTCCGGAAACAAGATCCGATGGCCTAACTAAACTTCAATCCAACAAAGTAAATTACTATTTTTTAAAGCAACAACACTTAAAAGGAACATTATCTTTTTCTTTGATAGGGCAATCTTGAGAAACATTGTGTTTACGCACTACCATGTATTCTTTTGATTGGCGGTTCCAATGGCACCTGTTCACGTGTTAAGGGGCCGGAGCAATATCTTAATGTATGTCATCGTAAATGCAACACTACTTGACAGCATTAACAATGTTTAATTGAAACACCATTAAACTGATGTCCATTAAAGTACTCAAGGCCAAACTGTTCGCACGTCTGAATGCTGCTAGATAATATCACAGTCCGGCATCCAGGGGCCTGGTAAGTAGCTCCCGCTAAATCATATGTAATGTCTCTAGAGAATCGAGTTTGATAAATCTTAAAGAGTTAGAAGAATCAAATAATGTCATTTTGGTAATAGACGTTCATTTATGTATGGTTTTATAGACGCGCATTCCTCTGAAGAAAAACAGACTTAATTCATGGGCACCAACCATTGTATTAGCACCCTTCACCCCAGTTTCAGTATCAGCTCCTGCGCAAAATATTTTGTCAAAAGATAGCTGACTTACCCTTGCCAAGCTGTCGAAGCGTCCAAAGAGTTGATTGAGGACCTCGACCAGCACATCGGAGCCGAGCTTCTCCGTCAGAGGTGTAAAGTTCACGATGTCTGCATACAGAATACTGTCCAAACAAAACCAGCCACGAAACAATGGATCACGCGTCACGATTCACCATTATTTTAATGGGTTTTCTCCAGGTGATTGGACCAACATGGCCTTCATAATGATTAACAATACTGGTACAATATGAGTAGAGCAGTTAACTGGCTATATTCATAGCCTTCCTATCCTATCCTGGTCGGGTAACACAATACAGTGTAATGCATTTTAGGGCGTTAAAACAGGTAAGATTTTGTTTTGTGGTTCACTTCAATCTATTTGATACAGCATCAATTGACAGTTTGCTAGGGAATGGTATTTCTAGAGAAGTGTGCTTGTCTTTGTGTAACAATATAGTTTAATGGAAGCCTTCTTGTAATTGTGTGGTGAACTGGGGGTAGGCAAAGTATAAAATGAAAGAAAATATGATACATCTTTATCTATTCTTTGAAAATAATTGAATAGCCATGGAAAGTAATTGATGTGTTAGTTCTTTCAATCATTATGATACTTTTTTATTTTCCAATATTTTTTATTTCCCCATCATTTTTTAGGCATAAGAAATAGCGTAAATATAGACGCCGTTTCCTGATTTTATTTCTGTAAAAGGTGCATGCAAATTTAGTTAAATCATGTAGTAATTGATTACTCAAATTAAACCACCATACAGCCAATCTTTAGACAAAGTTTATAAAGATATCAAGAAACAACAACGGGAACACGCCAACAAAACGCAAGCATACATTAATATTCTTATCGTCAGCTAAAAAACAATATGATACATACAAATCGTCATTATTGATTAAAACATGCTTTTAGCTGTGGAATTCTGTTATTGTTTGCAGAATCTGCGGATTGTCAACGTTCGATAATTAGATATAAATTCATCAATCTAATTGTTTGAAATCGTTGATAGTTTGCTACTTTACCTTACGTTTTCGACCCTTTGTAAGTGGAGGTCTCTGAAGACCTTTTTTCGTTTTGGGTGTATGTTGATGTGCATTACCTTAGACGTACACCTCGCCAATCGGAACGAAGGAGGTTTAAAACATTGTCTAAAAGAGTTTGACGCAATACTTTTCTGTAAGTTTATTATATCATTTTACATTATTTTTACTTACATTAATACTGTTCTTTAATGTGAGGTTATATTGGTGTATGGACTTCCTAAAAGTTGAACAGGATTTGATATCTACCTATCTCCCGTTCACAACAGTATTAAATTTAGACGAATCACAGATCTTCTTGTTGTTGCGTGTGACAGGCATTGTAAGTTTACAAATATTTATTGATGTGGCTGTTTTGTATAGGCTAATGGAAATAATTGTTTCACGAATAAATATTTTGCCTAGTTGGTGATTACGTTTACAGATATCGTATATTTCTGTCAAAATAAACATAACCTGTCTTTGTTCTAAGAAGCGTTTTGTTCAGCATTGGCTGAAGACGTTTAAAGGTTGCCATCTGCTATTCACTCCCTATCAAAATAAGGATGGAATAATAAACAGATAACGAAATAAATAGAGCCAGACTGGCACAGGTACAAATTAAAGCTTGCAATATACGAATGACAAGTAAATCATGCAAGAACAGCTAACTTACCTGACTTCGTCATGACGATCCACATACAAGTTGTAAAAGCGGTTACGCTTCTCTTCTTCTACTCTGCCCATTTCAGCAATCTTTTTATAGGTAATTTTTTTCATGTCCTCCAGCAAGTGTCTGGGGATGACTTTGAGTAGCAGGGCCTCCTTCATTCTCATCTGGAAATGACACGAAGATGGCGCCATGCGTTAGTGTGACAGTAGAACTACTGCATACTGCGGCTTCTCTGTTTGAGCTTGAGATATGGAATCAGGCGATGTGGCTTTGTATTTGTTAAAGAATATAAATCTGAATCCGCGTGCATTCTGTTGAATGTTTTTCAGCAAAGATAAATTTAGGCAGAAATAAAGTATTATAAAAGATATTAACTGTTCCGCCCCCGGACAACAGTAAGCATCATTCATGCAGTTTATGCAGTATTGTTTACAAGGTCGTGCATCATCAAGAGTATCGACAAACAAAAATATAATACCTAGACTGTGACTCGACTAACAATTGCATAATGTTGCTGTTGGGATTATTATTAAGCCCAGTTGAGTTTCACCTATCACATCTTGTGATAAGTCCTTCCTCATACCAAGAGAAAACGTATAACCTACAACGGCAGGTCAGAAACCTCATAGAGGTCAAAATAATTATGTTATTTGAAAAATGGGATCGTCAATTTCCTCTCTATGTTGAGACATTTACGTTGGCAGTTTACAACATAAATGCAAATGTGGCAAAGTCTGTATCAGTGTATATGTGGGATCCAAGAATCTCTATTCATCCAATCTAAGAAGAACCGGAACAAGCATAAAATTGCTCTCTCTATATGAACTTTTCTAAAATGCAAAACCAATACAAGAACGCGGAACCTGCTTGGTCCCTATGTACGATGTTAAAACAGGTGTAAAACGCCCCCTCGAGCCGGTCCTTACAACTTAGACTGAGAAGACAGGTCGCCGGTGGGCAGAGTGGCCGAGTGGCTCGCGAGCTGCTCACCTGTTTGTCCCGCTGCCGGCTGTAGCGGATGTCCGCCTCGATGTACTTGCGGCTGTCCCAGAAGGTGTGGCGGTGGGACAGGTCCGTCAGGTGTTTGTGGTACAGCCCCGTCAGGTTGGCGCACAGGTAGATCACCACGTTAGCGAACAACTGACCCAGAGCAAAAGGGTGCAGGTTTTAACATCAAATGCAGTATAATCAATGAGAGATAGACAACAGGTGAGAAAAAGTAGTCTTCAATCTTAACATGGGTCAGCAGGAATGGGATTATCATTCATCCGGTCATAATGGTGGACGAGAATAATTAACTATTTCTAATCTATACCTTGAAAAAAATAGGTTGTAATAAAATTGATATGTCATTATCTATCTACATTATACGTTTTCTGAGCCACATACACTTGGCTGTGCACAAGATCAAACAGAACGAATATCTGCTATATTAGATAGGTTTACTACATAGGCCTGGTACGTCCATGCAAGCCTGAATATCCTAAAGTTATTATGTGCGATTGGTAATTAGCGGTTATGAGTTCACGGAAAACGTGTATTCATTATCAGCGTTATTGCGGATGGCCTTACGTCACTCAATTATGATGAGGACCACTTAATGCAGTCGTGAATCATAAAGGTCACGGCATGTTCTGCAAATTAGAACTTATCATGACGAGCCTATTACTCTCATAACCAACTGTTCCAATACTATATACACAATGAAAGTAATCTATTTTAGGCCCAGATATCCAAAAATGCACATGAACATCATCGTTGCCTGCGTCATACTGGTGGGCGAAAATTACGCCCCTGCACAATTATTACATGACTTATTTTATTTGAACAACAGACAAAACCTCATGAAGACCCTGTAAGCTAGTTATATCTTTTTTCTCCAACGGCCGGACTTATTTTCAATAGTATTTCTAATAGCGCTTTTGATAAGAATGATAATGATAATATGTATACGCCAGCAAAACAGTGTAGTCGAAATCCCATAGGCAGGAATGATATTCTTTTTTAAAAAGATTAACGGTCCATTGGAAGAATAAGAAAACTAAATATATATAAATAATTTTATACTTCTGATAACCTGGCTATCTCCCAATTAATATATCTTGCATTCTCTACTACTAGGACCAGTATGCATGGTTATACTAACCTTTCTATTGATTACCTGTAACTACTACCATAAATGGTCCTAGGCTAGGGTCCTCGGTTTGTGCGTTTAGTAGGCCTATAGTTGTCAGCATTTTAGCACTTTACTTTGAGGTTTTATACTTAGGATAGTCAATTGCATTTAATGATTCCAAACTTTGTTAATAAGGCATTAAGATACATTGAGTGATTGAAATGTTATCTTTACAAGACTTTTACAAGACCTTTACAAGATTCTTTCATGTGACCTTTGAAATGATGGAAAGTTCACCATTACAGGGTTTCTCCATAACCTTTAACGTACCTTAATGGCCCAGTTTACACAACTCATAGGTCATTAAAGATCTATTGACATGCGGTTGGTGTTAGGACATGCACACAGCATAATCGGCGGCAGTATTAGTAATTAGTACCCTCTGCAATTATGCCTAATTATCAAATGCCAATTTCTTAGTCTGTCAAGAATGGTTTACATTCACGCAGAACAAGATGTTTACCAGGAATGACAGTTCATTACATTCAAGACGAATAAAGAGAAAAGAGTGTGGTCCTTTTTAGGAAATGGTGGTAGACAGTTAAAAACAGGAATGTGCACAATGCGCATTCCGAGGCTAATGTTTAAAGGGAAGAATAACTATTACAGACTAGCCTCAATATGTCTGTTTTAATTCATCAACATAAATGCACACTCTGATGCCAGTCTGTAAAAGGCGCGGTACGAGTCAAACCTAATTTGCCTATACTACTCACGGGCCGGAGCTTCCACTCCAGGGAGCTGGGTCTGTAGAGGACGCCGACGACGACCACGTCGACCAGCCCGGTGAGCAGACCCAGGAGGAAGGCGACGCGCCGCGGGGTGGGCAGCATGGTGTGGATGACGAAGATGGAGTAGAAGGTCATGGGCACGCTGTCCATCGGGGTGAGGGTGCTGGAGTCGGCGGCCAAGGGGGAGAAGGCGTAGAGCAGGGCGAGCAGGAAGAGCCAGACGAGCACGGCGATGAGCTTGTAGAACTTGAAGAAGACGTCCCTGATGAGCACCAGGATCATGCACATGACGGCCACGGCCAGCGCGATGCACAGCGCGATGTTCACCCATAGCCGCGAGAAGGCGCGGGCCTGGAACGAGTATAGGAATTGTTTAGGAAATATAAAGTGTAGCTCTATATCCTCGTCATGGAAGTAGGCCTATAAGGTCAGTTTATATATATTGAAAGTTGTGGTATAGTGCTAATGGTTTTGGGTTTTTGTGTCATACTAAAGTCTGTATTCCACATATTTGTACTGCGTATATTTCTTGGCTATACCACATCCTTATCTCAGTGGTAATGGCTTTTGCTCCTCCAGCTTATTCTAGCTTGCAATGTACTTTTATACATTGGAATGTATAACTGGGGCAACATCATTCCTATTCCCTTTCAAAACCCTTGATCCGCCATAATATATAGATGTCATTTCACAAGGAAATTCTACGGCCATGACTTATAAAACTACAAGTACAAATAAAATATGGAAAAACAACAACTAACACAAGTACAGATACATTACTTTTCTTTCGGTTTAACCACAACTAAACTACAGCTGCCTATCGAAAATAAGAAGCCAATCAAACTTAAAGGCCAGAATCAGCAGACCGAGCGGGACCCTACTTGTTTGGTAAACTGGTCTGATTTGGTGAACTGGTCGACGACGGTCTTCCGTCTTGGCACGTTGTAGAGTATGAGGACGATGACACCGTAGAGCGCGATGACGACAAGCAGCTTGAAGAGCAGCACCCGCTGGAGGCGCAGCCAGTAGCGCACGTACAGCTCCTCGATGTGCACCTCCCGGAACTGTTTCTGAAACGGCCAACCAACACACGGGGTACAAATGGCATTACGGTGTCCTCTCCAACTCTGCATTTTAACCATGTATTATATGGCCTTATACATTAATGATTATAAAGGAAGCAATATCGGCATTTTGTTAAGTAAAGATTACGGGTAAGCCGTAATAGGAAGTATGCACATTTAAGTCATGTAGGCCTACATACAGATTTCCATCTTGTGATCTTCCGAATAAATATGATAATTATTATTCACAATCATAGTAATACTGTTATAACATGTGATTTATACAATTATCGATATATTGTCACATAATAATGTATGGAAAAAAATCCAACCAAACAATGAAATACTCATTTATCTTTCTTTTATGTGAAGCAATAGTTTAGAACCACTGCGCAGGAAAAATAATTGCTGCATTACTTAAAAATATGTATATAATATATAAATATTATTTATATAATGTTATCCACAAATGGCCGTTGGATGCAGTAATTACAAATGTCAAAACGGTTTTGTGGCACGTCCTGGCAACGTTTTTACAAATCTAAGTTCCAGAGAGGCTGCAACGTTTTTCTTCTCTCCCACATTGGCCAATGAAATTGCACTAGTCTTCTAATTACAGTGACCTAATAATTGCATCTTTAGTAAATCAAGAGCTAACAATTCCGTAACCTATGGATACATTAATTGGGATATTACTTCTATTTGAACAGTTGTCAGAGAATGACGTCAGGTGGACTTTTGATAAATTGCTCATGCACTTGTCTCAGATTTCTTTATCAGTGGTAAACATTGGATGAAAAGTAGTTCTAGGGAGGGGCGCACAGAGATTTACGAGCTCCACACCAATATCTACATGGCAGTGTAAAGAGCGTCAGGGGGAGGGAAGACGGTTTGCAGGTGAGCACGAGTTGACTAACTAGGGGGGCAACCGTGAAATGATATTGGACAATAGACTATAGTGTTACATCAACTGCAAAATTTCATGTAAATTTTTAATTTGAAGCTTTTATGAAAATGGCACATGAGAATGATAGCATAGACTTGCACTTCATGAATATTATAAGATTATCGACTACAATCCTTACTGGACCTCCATAAATCGCTAGATCAAAAGGCTGGAGTTAAAATGCCATATATTATTAGTGTCGACATGTCGAATCGATGTTGTGTGATAGGCTGCTACATGATCGGCAGATTGGCATGTTTTTGCGTTTAACAGCTTAACCACTGCTGATGAATAAAAGAAACAAGGAAGCAATGCAATTTTTTACAAACTTGGCAATTAAGTTATTTATAATAAAAAAAACGTGAGCCCAACAAAACTTTTTTACCTTGATAAAGGCATGTGAGAATTAGTTCATGTTATCATAATGCAAGTTAAAAAGAAGGCTATAAATACAATCATAGTAAATAGATTATTTATTATAATAAAAGCCTGGGCCCTGATGTAGTATGGAAATTTCAAACAAATTGGGAAAAGTCACTAAAAGTCACTATTAGTCATAAAAATGTACTAAAAGTTACTAATAGTCAGTAAAAGCCAGTGAAAGTCACTAAAAGTCATTGAAAGTCGATAAAAGTTACTCAATGTCACTAAAAGTCACTAATAGTTACTCAAAGTCAGTAAAAGTTGTTAAAAATCATCAAGTCATTAATATTCATTAAAAGTCAGTAATAGTCACTTATAGTTACTTAAAGTCTCAAATACTCACAAAAAAGTAATTTAAAGTTACTTATAGTTACTCTAAGTCAGTAATAGTCACTTAAAGTAAGTAAAAGTGAGTAATAGTCACTATAAGTCACTAAGATTCACAAAGATTCACAAGAAGTCACGAAAAATCTGTAAAAGTGATTATGGTCACTTATAGTCCTTATAAATCAGTAAGAGTCACTAATAGTCACTTAAAGGCAGTGATAGTCACTAAAAGTCATCAAAAATACAAAAAGTCAGTAAGAGTCAGTAAAAGTCCTAAAGAGTCACTTAGTCACTAAAAGTCACTAACAATCATTAAAAGTCACAAGATTCATATCAAGTCCTGAAAAGTCATAGGAAGTCATAAAAAGTCCCAGAAAGTATTTACAAGTCACAAAAGTTCTTAAATGTCCTAAAGTCAGTAAAAATCATAGAGTCAGTAAAAGTCCTAAACAGTCACAAAAGTCACAAAAACTCGAAAAAAATCAGTAAAAATCATAAAATTCCTAAAAAGTCCTAAAAAGTCAGTAAACGTCCCAAAATTCCTAAGAAGTCACAAAGTCAGTTAAAGTCACAAAAGTCCTAAAAAGTCGTAAAAAAAAGTCACAAAATGCCTAAAAAGTCAATAAAAGTCCTAAAAAGTCACAAATGTCCCAAAAAGTCCTAAAAAGTCAGGAAAAGTCCCAAAAAGTCCTAAAAAGTTAGTAAATGTCCCAAAAAGTCAGTCAAAGTCAGTCAAAGTCCTAAAAAGTCAGTAAAAGTCCTTAAAAGTCAATGAAAGTCCTAAGAAGTCACAAAAGTCCTAAAAAGTCAGTAAAAGTCCTAAAAAGTTCTAAAAGTCCTAAAATGTCCCAAAAAGTCGGTAAAAGTCATAAAAAGTCCCAAAATGTCACAAAGAGTCACAAAAGTCAGGAAATGTCCCAAAAAGTCAGTAAAAGTCCTTAAAAGTCAAAAAAGTCCTAAAAAGTCAGGAAATGTCCCAAAAAGTCCCAAAAGTCCTAAAAAGTCAGGAAATGTCCACAAAAGTCAGTAAAAGTCCTTAAAAGTCACAAAAGTCCTAAAAAGTCAGGAAATGTCCCCAAAAGTCCTAAAAAGTCCTTTAAAGCCACAAAAATCCTAAAAAGTCAGTAAAAGTCCTAAAAAGTCAGTAAAAGTCCTCAGAAGTCAGGAAATTTACCAAAAAGTCAGTAAATGTCCCAAAAAGTCAGTAAAAGTCCTTAAAAGTCACAAAAGTCCTAAAAAGTCAGGAAATGTCCCCAAAAGTCCTAAAAAGTCCTTTAAAGCCACAAAAGTCCTAAAAAGTCAGTAAAAGTCCTAAAAAGTCAGTAAAAGTCCTCAGAAGTCAGGAAATTTACCAAAAAGTCCTAAAAAGTCACAAATGTCCCAAAAAGTCAGTAAATGTCCCAAAAAGTCAGTAAAAAGTCCTAAAAAGTCAGTAAAAGTCCGAAAAGGTCACAAAAGTCCTTAAAAGTCAGTAAAAGTCCCAAAAAGTCAGGAAATGTCCCAAAAGGTCAGTAAAAGTCCTAAAAGTCAGGAAATGTCCCAAAAAGTCAGTAAAAGTCCTAAAATGTCCCAAAAGTCCTAAAAAGTCAGTAAAAGTCCTAAAATGTGCCAAAAGTCCTTAAAAGTCAGTTAAAGTCCTAAAAATTCAGCACAAGTCCTTAAAAGTCAGTAAAAGTTCTAAAAAGTCAGTAAAAGTTCTAAAAAGTCATAAAAGTCCTAAAAGGTTGGTAAAAGTCCTAAAAAGTCACAAAAGTCCTAAGAAGTTAGTAAAAGTCCTAAGAAGTCACAAAAGTGATAAGAAGTCACAAAAGTCCTAAAACGTCCTTAAAAGTCAATAAAAGCAATGAAAAGTCTCAAAATCACAAAAGTCCTAAAAAGTCGGTAAAAGTCCTAATAAGTCAGTAAAAGTCCTAAATAGTCAGTAAAAGTCATTAAAGGTCACTAAAAGTCATCAAAAGCCACAAAACCCAAAAGTCATAAATACTTAGTAAAAACATCAAAAGTCACAAAAATTCTGACATTTGTTACACCATAAAAAGATGGATGTCATCCCTTCATCCCTATCCCCATCAGTACCCTCATCCTACAGCCACACCCTCTACCCATGCCCAACAGCCTAAAATTGCATCCATCTCAAACTGTACGAAGCACCCACAACCATCACCAATACCCATCTTCTCAACTTATGCTGTCTGCTACAGGACGCCGTCTGCTACAGGACGCTGTCTGCTAGAGTACCCACAATCCAACATTCTCCCACAATGCCCTTTTCTTTTGTTCTAAAACAGGAAAAGGAACCGGAAATAGCAAAATCTTGGTCGCTGGTACCCCAACCTTCAGTAACTGCAATACCCTGACACAATTATAGGCTGAATACCAGCGGTAAAAAAAATGACTCAAAAGTGAGCCTTCACAACCTTGACCTTCTACACAACTCTTACCCACCTTGGGCTCACAATAAAGGGTATACATGGGATTCTGAAACAATTAACATGTGACAAGATTATATTCCATGATATTCAACAAGCTTACTTTCTTGTTTGATACGACCCTATTCAGCTGAGAGGGTTAACTTCTTTTAGGCCATGTCAAGTTGACCAGGCAACATTTGCCATACCCAAATTGACATGTAAGTTTGACAAAATCTAATGTAGGTTTTCAGTAGGGCCTAATACTAATCCATATCGTAAACCTATGGAAAGAAATAGCCAGAAGGTAAAAACTCTCTTTTCGGCGGACGGTAGGGTATTTACAATCCATCATTAAAAAACCTTAGATCATTCCACTTAGAGGCTATTAATGCATATTGCAATTATGGGGAGTTGTTCATGTATTGCAATTCGGTAGGCGGAAATTGAGAAGATCCCTGAAGTGCCCCATATAAAGGGCCTTACCCTGATGACATTAATGGACCAGCGGCTGCCCTGGTGGTCCTCCTGGTCGATTAGACACGCCTGGACGACCTTCTGAGCCTCCTCAGCCAACACCGGAAGTCCGCCATTTGTCACAGCCTCCAACTCCGTGTCCGCAGCCCGCGCCTGCGCAGTGCTGTTCTCTGTGTCCTCCAGTATGACGGAGGAGGGCCCGTCCACCGTCACCCGACTGTCCACCGTCACCCGGCTGTCCACCGTCACCCGGCCGTCCACCGTCACCCGGCCGTCTATGGAGACCACAGTCTCGTCCTCCTGGTGCGGAGACAAACATCGCCCGCCATTTGTTAAGAAACCGTTGGCCTTAAGTGACTCAGATTTCCTCCTACCAGCATCCCTAGTCATACCTGGAACCTGGAACAGAAGAATCGTTGTATTGAAATTGGTGCAGACAATGTTTCTGATTTGTTGAAGTTTGAAATCGTCTGTTATTGTTTATTTTAATCAGAAATAGCCTACATGTGACATGCAGCCCTGGTAGGATGGTCAAAAGTATATTTCAGTAGGCAGCCTGTTCTGGGTTGCAGCCACATTATATAGCCTATTCCATACATAATATTTGCTCCACCTATTTACCCTATTTGATGAATGAGGGAGTAATATTTGACCCTAACACCTTAGTCGATACAAGTGTGTTAACAATCATCCATATGAGATATGTTTTGTTACAACTACTGTTGGGATTTCATACAGTTTTTTTTAGAATGAATGCTCATCTATAGATCTATCCTCAGCCGAGGCTCATTTTCCCATGATTCACTATGGAACGAAAATCCAAGATGGCCTCTATGTATATTGCCTGTGTGCAAGGGGGCCTTTGACAACGATTAGTAGACAATAATAATTATTATATCCCATAAGCTAGAGACCAAATGAATTATGTAAATCATTGATACATTACGTAATGAAAGGGCGGATCCAGGAGCGCACCCATGCAGATTTATAATTCCCTCCCTAAATTTCGTTAATTAAGGAACCTAATTTGTTGATTTAGGAACCGAAACTACAAAATACCTACAGCATGCGTATCCATGAATGTGTCAGGTTTTGGCATTTGTCCTTTATGTTGACCTCTCTCTTTTCGTTGTACATGTACTACTGTGGTTGCTTTCATTGAGTGCCATCGCTTTGTCACTAACACCACTGGTACCCCACTGTTATTATCTGCTTCCCAGACACCGAATCTAATGCAGCAGAAGATACGTCAAGGAATGACGACAATAATGCCGACAGAAGTTGTTTCTATCGACGCGCCTCCTTTCATGTAGGGGCAATTGGAAGATAATATATGCGTCATTCAAGCAATAAGCCCGTGCTCTATCTCTATTATCTCACTTTGATTAGTAGGCTTAAGATACTGTGCAGTCACAAGTGGCAGACGAGATGACAACAGATGAGCTCAAGTTAGGTAACGATTTTGTAATGACAGAACATGCTTATAAGGGTATGTTATTGAACTCTGTTAAGTAAACGTCTCTGTAGGATATCCTATATCAACTATTAATTATTCCTTAGTCAGGCCATCCAGCAATAATACATCCAATCCAATAGAGAGAATGCTATGGTATGATGGAAGAATCGATAACTCTGTTTCATCTTAAATGATTAGGGACATCTATCATTTATTTACCTTACCTAAAAATATGGGGATTTCTGACAACATAATGTAGGGATTTCTAACAACATAAGCTTGAGACCATCAATTTGACATCTATGTAGGGGCAGCCTGTCCTATTTGCACAACTTGCTCACAGATTCCTTATTTAGATTGTTTAAAGCAGGGGCCAACGTTGGGAATGCTGGTCTATCAATTCCCTGGAAGATACCAGTAGAAGTTCAGTGTAAAACTGTTCTCTTCTTTTTTTGAGACTTGATGTTATGATTCAATGTATCTATCCTTCATGATAGGATATGTTTATGACAATTCACCTTATTCTTTCTTGTTATGATGTACAGTCGTGTTATTTCTCCAAAATAATACTTGAGGACCAGCCAACTGATTTATTCTTTGAGTGACTAGTAAAACATAATGAAGAGAGAAGTAGGAAGAGAAAATGTATGACTCGTGACTATCAACTCAGTCCAAATTATTTAATCTTCTTATTTTTGTTCAGGGATAAAGAGAGATGCACAAAGACCTTAAGCTTATGTATCAACCAAAGCAGCAAGAACCAGTAAACCCTTCCCATTTCACAACATACGACACGCGTATCTGAAATGCTTCATGGCAAAAGAGGTTGGAATATGGGAGTTGCTTGATACAGAAGTGCAAAGGCCAACGGCAATATGGCACAACGATATTTAAGTTTAATATGCTTATCAAGCACATGTGTGCTTGACTTAAATCACGCATGTGACAGGGAACCCTAACCTGGCATTTTGACTCAGACATTAGAAGATGAACTTTGGCACCAGGAATCTCTCATAATTACATTACTCATCATCACAACCCATATATACATTTGTATTAATATGGTTATATATCTGCAGTCATATAGCTATAACATCTGAAAGAACATGTGATTCACGCGAAATTAAAAAAATAAATCATTGAAAGTATGGCCTGTACCACTTATTAGATGTATGCTTAATATCAAAGTAAAGGATAGGATCTGTTTTGTCTTCAGTAAAAGTTTCGTAGACTAAAACTTGCAGTCCTTAACTGAAGACTAAAGATTGGTAACTAAAACAAACAGATTTTGAAACCAAAGGATTATGTCATAGATGTCTTCTTTTTAACAGAATGCAATGTTACTCATTGTCATAAACAGCGGCGGTTACAGCTTTTTGAAAAAGTGGGGGCTTGCTAATGGAAAGGAGGGGGAGCGCCACGATATATAATATAATTCAATTTCTGTAAAACGTAATAGTTACACCCTGTTCTACTGGAATGACCTCAAATTATTAGGTATGCTCCAGAAAATTATAGATGCTAGACTCATTCGTGTGATTCATTGCATAACTTGCTCGTTAGTGAAACCAATAAGGGAATAGCTTGAGGTATATCTATCACCAGAATAGACAGGTGAGAGGAAGGTTTAGTCTCGAGAATAGAACGATGTATTCACACTATATATCAAGGATAATTTTAAAGTTGTTTTTTCTTTAACCTAAAATATAAAGGAATTCGGTGCAGTACGATGGAAGTGACAGGATGGGATACAAATGGCTGGGTAAGCAACAATGGTAATGGATGGTAGCCTAATAACAGTGTTCCATGATAACACGAGCGCCACTACTAATTAGCTGAGAATTTCAGCTTTCACACAATGTATTTGATAATGTGCTTATTTAACTTGGGAAAAACTAAGTTGTGTCCAACCTAACAATTTCAAATTATGCAACATTGCTGCAACTTTGTTTTTTGGTTGCAACAACGTTGTAAATCGTAGCTGCCAAAATATAAAAACAGCTGACTGCGAGACAGGTTACAGCAACATTGTGACTTATTCGCTACCTTTTTCCCAAGAACCTAAAAACTCATAAATTACATTCTTTACACTGACTGAAGAATTTTATGTCTTTTTCAAAATGGTTCCCAAAATCTTCATTCCTGTGGCATCATCTTCAGATGACAATTGCATATACAAGTAGTCTCTCAAACCTAGGGGCAGTAAATTAATATTATGAGTTCCACTTTAATATAAGTATTTTATCATATCTTCAATATGGACCATAATTCCTGATTCAGAACACCGAGTGTAGCATTTTACCTGAAAAATTCTTTAAAAATTTATCTTGAATGACCCTTTAAAAAAAAGAAGTTTTGAAATATTTCAATTTTTAAACAGTTTTGCCATGTTGTATTAAGGTTATCTCACAACATTGCAGCAATGTTGTGAAAATGACGTTGTCTGACAAAAAGTTGTTACTACATTATTACATTACTGCATTACTGCAACGTTTTAATTGCAACGTTGCAAAAATGGTATGCTGTACAACCTTGTCTAAATGTAGTGCGTTTGCTGGGATGGTCACAGGACTATTGCAAATGTAACATATCTAAATTATTCAATGAAGAGTCTCCTACCCACCAGCCCCCTCCCACTCTGACCTTCCATAACAGTTGCCTCAAAGTATTTTTATCCCTGTCTAGCATAACCATAATGGGGACAAACGCGTTCATCTGGTTGGCTAATGGACTAAAAACAGTTGTGTTCAGTCTTAAACTATGTCACACATACAGAGTTACGGCCCGGCCACTTACTGAGAGTTTGAACTTAACGCAACAGTTGAGTTGAGCTGGATCTCTATTATGTTTAAAACCGAGAACGCATCTCTAGCTGTTTCATATGGCCCTAACTGCCATTTTATATGGGCCTAAGGCTGTCATGAGTAGACTACATCAGCCTGAGAGAATTTAGTTTAGAGATACTTCCTCCTGCTTTTGTGTATGTATCATAACTGGACCTGGTACGGCAGCTTGTGACTATCTAATCATTAACATTATGTGAATATGCCTATTAGTCGTTCTCTTTTTTAGTATGCCTTTGAACATTAAATACCTAAATAATCACATTATAATGGTGACCTAGTAGTGGGGTCTGTTAACAACATTCTCATTACGGAACGGATAAAAGCACCAAATTTTGCATCAGGCACCTCTGAGGCATAACTATTAAATCTAGAAGGGGAGCCACCTTGAAATACCAAAATGAAATTTGACAAATTTTGTATGTTTTTAGCATTTGAAATTTTAGATATTTACCCAAATATATTGACTACCTTGAATCAGACCTTCTGCATAGATTCCAAAAGCAAATAATTGAATTTCCTGGCCTATAATCTACTAGTTTTGTTAAACACTGTTAAAAAAACGTAACTTTAACAGTTATATACTGTAAACCTCAACAGTAAAATACCATATTTTATTTTGCGGTTATCTACCATAATACCATTGCAATTTACAGTATATAACATTGTATTACTGAAATTAGCCTCACAGTAATATACCGTATTTGGGAAATGTATAGATGTGCACATGACGTCACATCTCCCAAATTGACATGGCCGCCATATTGGTGATCAATTTAAATTCATCATTATTCACAATTCTAAAAAATTTATGATGAAGATTTTTGTCTAATTTATCAATAGAAAACTCATTACATCATAATTAACAATTATTTTCTTAAAATTGAATATATATTTCATAGCCATGTGGGTGTGGTGACCATGTGGTGATCAACAAAATCTCATCACGTGCCATCTGTGCACAAGGTCTATACTGTATGGAAAAGAAAAATAGACACTTTGGGATTAGAACCCACATTCTCCACATTCAAGGTAGAAGCCTAACCAACTGAGCTTACTTGGACTGCATGAGATGTATACTGTCATAGTCAGCACCAATGAGTAGGATCAGTACTACTATACAGGTGTTCAACATTAAACAAACATTAAGTCATTACTTTCATACCCCTACTTATTCAGTTAAGCAGCAAAGCTGGGCTCTGTCTACCTACAGGCCTCCATAGCTAAGTGGTACAGCTCAGGCTTCATCAGGTTGGGGATACAACTGAAAAACGGGACGTCCTGTAAAAACAGGATGTCCTGTAATAACAGGAAATTATGAAAAAGTGTATTATCTAATTATTTTAGTTGAGATTGTACATGAATGATACACTAAACAAACATGATATAATACTTCTACATAAGCAAACTGCAAAAATTATGAAATTCTGCATTTAACATGAATTTGATAGCATTTTCCATTTTGACAATTACATAAATAAGAATTTAACAATTAATATATTTACATAATTAAAAATGCTCAGAAAATGAGGAGGTTGCTAAATTAAAAGAATATTTGTCGTGAAAGTACACATCTTTTGCATCAAAATGATCATTGCATTTTGACATTCTATTGTTGCATTTTTTTTCTATTGATTTTATTTTTTAAAAGTTACAAAAATCATACCAAGAAAACAGCCCGTCCTGAAATAACAGGACAGTTTCATGATCCATTTTTACAAGACGTCCCGTTTTTTCAGGCAGACTTTTAAAACCCATAAAAACAAGTATTGTATTGATGGGATTCAATTTTAATTTGACCAAATAATTGTTTGTCATATAAGGTCATATTTTGAAATTGAAAAAATGATAATGGAATGTTTTTAAATGATTTACAGGGTTGCGTCCTGAAAAAACGGGACGTCCCGTTTTTCCCGTCGTAGCCTCAACCTGTTCATAAGTGAGAGATCCTGGGTTCAAACCTAGGCTAGTCATGTTATCAAATTACTACTATGCAGTAATGGTACTATCAGTAGTAGTGGTTTGCAGCATGCCCTCTGTATTTTTGGCCATGGTTAGTAAAATATATTTTTCATACATTTAGGAATTTGGAACTTTGTGATTAAAAATGTTAGATTTTTTGGTTTTTATGGCGTTATTAAGATAATCACCTCATTGGCCTGCTATTTTTGGTATGGCCAACCAACCAGAACACCCTAAAACATTTACAAGATGTTTTAAAACACCTTTTCAGTAGGATTAACATGTAGACACCTTTTTAGTACAAGGACTCAGCTATAGCCCTATAGGTTTTACCTCCAACAATCAAACAACCCATGCACGGCTAAACCAAGAGAAAAAGGATGTACTTGGTTATTGGCTAAATTATCCTGTAGTGTGATTACAGGAAAAATAAAACTTTCAATGCTGCTAAAATTACATCCAGTGTAAACTGTATGGCATTTTACCATAGTATGTATTGCAATATATTTTTGTTGAACTTAAACGGTTTTGATCCTTAAGAATGAAAGTCCACAGTATGTATTACAGTGTAATACTGTTGAACTTAAATGGTTCTGATCCGTAAGAATGAAAGTCCATTGTACATATTACGGTATATTGCTGTTAAACTTAAACGGTGTTCACCTGTTAAAAATACGGTCACATAGAATTACGGTCACCGGTTAAATTTACCGTAAAAGTTCGGCAACATAGTTGCCAGTACTTTACCGTAAATTTGATGGGATTTTTTTTAACAGTGTAACAATGTGTTTCTAGACATTTTAGAAGCTCAGATATAAGATTATTTCAATAAAAGTCGGCCATATTGGATTTTCGGCCCCCACTGGGGTTGTGTTGATATTTCGAGGTGGCTCCCCTTTGAAATTCAATGAAGGAGTCCTGTGGGATCATCATACCAAATGAAATCAAGAAATCTTGTTGCGAAGGAGGCTATCCTTTCTTTTGAATTATTTTGGAATCCAGCGGTCATTATCAAAGGTCTCATGCTAATAAATTCAGCCATTTTGAAATCTGTGGTATTGTATTGGATGAACATTATATCTATTGAGCCCTCTAGGTTATAAATAACTGATATTTTCCACTTGTCTAGATACTTTAGTAGCTGAAAATCATGTTATTTCTCAATATTGGTCAGCCATCTTGGATTTTGGATTTCTGCTTTGACTTCCAACACAAATTATTGAATTCCCTGACCCATAATCTTCCGATTTTGAAACCAACCATGTCTCTTTAGTCATTTTAGAAGCTGAGATATAAGATTGTTTGTAGCAAAAGTCGGCCATTTTGTTTTTTGGCCCCCACATCCGTCCTGTCGATATTTCAAGGTGGCTCCCCTTCCAGATTTGATAGTTATGCCTCAGAGGTGTCTCATACCAAATTTGATGCTTTTATCTGCCGTGTAACGGTTTCACTAAAAAATGACCTTAACAGACCCCACTATAGTGAAATATTGGACATTTTGCTCTTTACAAATGGGTTATTGGTGAAAACATGTTAATGAAACATATTACCCTGACAATTTTTACCTGACCTGGGCTGGGGTACGGGGGATTGCAGTATTTCATATTCAATGTACATCAAACTAAACTTTCCAGAGATTAAGTTTATTAAAATAAAATCATTTATGTATTTATGAAAATTGCATGAATTTTGGGGAAACTGGTATGGGACGCCATTCACAAGGGTGTCTGAATAAAGAATACTGGACTACCATGTTACCATGGCAACAACAAAAATGGATGTTTAGATTACATAGAATGTGAGTTAAAATTCATAATTTCTCTCCTTAGCTCACTATTTTCCACAATTATTGGTCAAAGTTCTAATAAATGATCAATCAGAAGGGCTTGATTGTTGACATACACATTATGCCAAACTGAACATTGTCTCTCAAGATTATATCAACAAAAAATCCCAATCCTCTGTAAAATTACATCGACACGTTAGTGCTGAGCATTTACCCAATACATAAACAAGAAGCAAAAGAGCTACAGAGTTTCGCTCATGCATTAGTGATGGTTGTCCCTCAAACTGAAGGCATTCCTACAACCAGAAGGCTATATGGGCTATGAGTACTGACCACCACCACCACTCCTGCTGTCACACACAACTCAGGGATTGGTTTAGGGAAGGGCTATACTACTAGGTCACTGCATGCACTGCCATGCACCTTGTGCTGACCTATCACTCACCCACCTAGACCTGCCCACCGCCAGGTGACAGTGGAGGTCCTAATGTGGAGGGGTGAGGGCTGTTTGGTTCAGGTAGTGATTATGTAACCCACTTCTGGCTTCTCAAACTGCCCGGCTCTAGCAACTATTGTAGGACAATGCCCTTCAACAGCTGGACATGACATTGTGTAACCGGTCATTAAGAACAAAGAGAATTCAATGACTCAAGACATGACTGATTGAGGAAGTCCCCTCCGATAGCTACAGTACTATTTAGATATAACTAGGGACTCCCAAAAAGCCTACTGGCTTATCCAATTGAAGAGCTGAAATAAGCTCATTCCCATTCCAATTAGCATTAAGATTCGAAGTCAACAGTCCTAGGTCAAATATCAAATTAAAATAGTCTCCTGTTCTAGTTTCAATAACTATAGTTAAGAATAGTATGATTCTCTTCAGGATTTCATCTTAAGTTTGTATATATCCAACAAGTATAGGCCTTATGCGCATTTCCTAATAGGGACATTGTTAAAGCCTGTCAGATTGATGCATGATGCCCTATGATATATTATTTTGGTTGGCCAGCAACAATAACCAATCCTCTGAATGATCAATTTAATGAAGTCAGAATATTTTAGTCACCGTTTTTGAGACAATACAAATTAAAGTTCCCCTTTTCAAATCATGTCAGTTGTGGAGACTCCTCTGGGATATATAGGCCTATGTTGTGTAACCTACAAGGTGAACCCATAAACAGAGACGCCATAGCGTTATACAAGATACGCACTCGTTCTTTCTTACTGATTTCTGGTTAGAAAAACGATTATGTACAATCTTCTCCTCTCCCCCAGAAAACAACAACTCTGTTAACACTTAAAACACCAAGTTTTGGACCGGTTCCAAGTCCCAATTAAAAGAGGACCCCCTTCACCTGTTATGCTATAAAGGTACATTGTATTTATTAGATATCGCATACAAAAAAGAACTCCTTCTAAAGGTATCAGATCAATCGAATGGCGCACTTTGAATTACACAAATCAGGTTGCGGGCCGGCAAAAGCCTCTTCACACAGATGTCCTTATCATGCCCTAACAAACTGGCAAACATTTCCTCTGAAGAGGCTGATATCCGGAAACAAAGAATGGTCCAACGATTCTTCCATCTATCTTGACTAAGGGCACTGCGCTACCCGTCTGGAAGAAAATGTTTGTGGAATTCAGAAAACTAAATATGGCCCCTTGTTTCAGGTATACCTGGCAAATTAGCCGCTCTGACTCACCGTCTGTGGAGTATCATGGTTTAGAAGGAGAAAGCGAACACTTCTGCGCGCCATTCCCCGCCCGGCACGTACTCCCACCTGCTCCCGCCTGCCCCGCACCACTCACTATGGCAACCCGCGCGAGCTGCTCGTCACCACCCGTTGGCGGCCACAGAGGGCGCTCCGGGCGGGGCGTGGGAGGGAGGCTGCGCACAGAACTACAGGTGAGAGTAGGGACCGATATCGGGAACACTGCTCCTCAGTGATTTATTGACTGAATTCAAATTTTAAAAATGAGAGGATTCCAAGAGTTGAAAGTGAGGGAGACGTAAGATCTCAAGAACATTATGACTGCCGCGTATTCCAAATAAGAGGAATATACAAAGGTACTTCATTGCAGTATATACTATTACTAGTGAAACATCCCGTCGATAGGGTAAAAGTAAGAATGTGAATAAGGTTTCAATGTATTGTACCCATGCATACGGCAGGGTTAGGTCGGTACAGGAAGCAGACAGATAACTAATGGAGGAGAAAACCTGGAAAGGAAGTGTTACTCTGAATGCAGTCCTCAACAGCCGGACATTAAGTAAGGGAGCCTTGCCCATTAACAAGATGTAAGACAAGAATGCTAAGTGTGGCGTATTTGTGGGCTGAAGCGTCTCGGATTGCGACCAGACCGACACATAAGCCGTCCTCGGGAGGGGAACCTGGGTGATTATCACAGTGGGAGCGAGGGATACCTTGTCTTAATTAGAATTGAGTAATCACTTTCCAGTTCAAGACTGTTAATGTGAACACCATTTTTCTGAAAGTTGCATTTCTCCGTGTTCCTATGGATTATCCCTATGATATGACAGCGATTGCGTTCTGTGATAATCATGTACTGTTTACCGAGACACGGTGGGCCTGCTGAAAAAAACAGACAATACCAGGGCGGGCCTGGATCTGCCCTGGGTCTGAAGAAAAGAAATCACATGCTTACTTAGGTTGTGCCGAATAATGTAATTGGAATTATCATTTATTTATTTTACAATAATTTCAGTGTTGTGACATTTTTTTTGTAATTTATATTGAGGTCAGGAATGATTAAAGTGTCATAGGCCTAATTCTTGAAATTTGAATCTAGATAAGTCAGTGACTTTTCGATCTCCTTCAGCCCATCGGCAAAATTGCTCTCCGATGGTCGGAAGATAATGGAATCGCACATTCAATATTGATTCAACACTGGGTGTTTACTGGGAAGTATATGCCTTTCCATCTAACGTTGGTGCCTCCTCTCAGGGAAAATTTGAACCCTGGTGAGGGTAGTGCAGACCAAAACAGTTTGCAATGTTGTCTCCTGGCCTGGTAGCAGAGGTCAGTGAGAATGGCTGCCCATTTAGGTGCCAAGGACCAAGGGTCTCTATTAGCAGTATGTAGAATGTGGATGTATGGGGGTGGAGGAGGTGGGAAAAGGGGGTCGGAGAGGGTGTAGTTTTTATTGTTCATATCAGTTTAAGCTCCACAGCCTTGGGACCCTTAAACGCTCACCCAAGCTGAGTTCCAAAACAATCCCTCTTAGTACAGAACTATAATTAATTTATTTATATGGTTGAACTGCCTATAGAATAAAAGTCAACCAAACCAGGGAAACCCCTAATGCCTGTGAAGTACATTAATTATTATGGAATTAGGTTATTGTACAGGCCCGTAACTAGGGGGGGAGGCGGGGGTGGCGGGCCACCCCCCCATAAAGGAGAATTTTCCAAAAGTTCCACATTTCCTTGCAAAATTTAAAGTAAAATACCCTAAACATAGTAGAAAAATATTGAAAAGTTCCACTTTTTACTGGTCGCCACCCCCCTTTTCAAGTTCAAATTATTGAAAATATAGACAAAAGATCCACTTGTGGAACCTCGCCACCCCCCCACAGGAGACCCTGGGTACGGGCCTGTTGTAAGCAGAGAATATAGATTGCTCTATTCAAATTTAAAGGAAAGAATGATATGAAACACATACCCTGTTATCATGTAATACTGAAGCTAAGTAAAATAAGTCCTAAATGGTCCCACTGGTAGCCAATGTGCATGTTTGATGGTTCCCCTCGGCGAGGCCTACTGGTTATTATGACCCCATTGAGCAGGGTCATGAGGAAGGTGTATACAGAGCATTTTTACGCCAACAACCATCAACTCGCCCATGCAAAGCCCGTAGGCCGAAACGGAGTAGGTGGCACACCATATATATTATATATGTCCATATAAATATATTATATGCATGAAAACACGAACCCTCAATTCCCCGTACAAATACCTTTTTTCATTTGATCCAAAATGTTAATAATCATTGTGTAACCATAATATCTTTCCATGGCCAATACCATAGACAGAGATAAGGAGACAGATTCCTTTATCTATGTGGTGCGGACCTTAAAACACGCATATAAAAACTGAGTCAGCAGCTACGAACTGTACATGACAATTCAGCGGGAGCATCCATGCGCGGTCGGTTATATCAAGATCCATTTTTATCCTAAAACTCAACTTAAAGGTCATTGGCGTCTATATTATCAATTGAAGTACATTCTTACAGCCTTTCATTTCAACTGGGGTGTGTAGGACACTTAGTATATAGGGACGGATTTACGGGGGGCCCGCAACCCCCCCGCCCCCCCCCCCCCCCCCATTTTTACATTTTTCTGGATCGGTCATTGGTATACAAACTATAACCTTATACCCCTTCAATGTCCGTTTTCTGTTGTTATTTTTCAATTAACGATTATTTTTGTATAATCACTCGAAGGTGTTAACCAGATACACAGAGATACATATATGTTATGTACGTCTATGCCAGATAACATGACTATCCCGTATAGCTGTATCCCAATGTATCTGGTTAACACCTTTCCCTAAAACGATTACATAACATTTCTAATACCAATACAAATGTAATCATCCATCACTTTGATCTGCAATATTCTTTTTTTCATATCCATCCATAAGGGAAAACACACACACAAAAAAGCCCGTTGACGTAAGTCTTGATTTATTGTGCTTAACCTCCTACGGGCAGGAGGGAGTGGGCGCGCAAAGAGGTCTCTGGGCCAGTCCCTGTTTACCGAGACACAGTAGGCCTGCTTGGAGGGGCCCGATGACCTGTAGGCACCAGAGCAGACAACGCCAGGGAGAATGTGGATCTACCCTCCGCATGATGAAAAAAAGGAGAAAAAAATACTATATGCTTACTAAGGCTGTGCCGAATAATGTTAGAGGTAACACTGAGAGCACTTAAAGGACTAGGTTAAAAGTGCACCACATGAAAGGGAGCCATCCATGTCATGCTGATCAAGGTAGGCGTGCTACTGGCTGATGAGGCATGTGTGCACGTCATGATACACACGGCTAATACGGCAATATGTATCGTACAACTAGTAAATTACCTGACCGCTGTCGACAGGCCCGCAATCCAACCCACTGTTTCCGTCGAGGGAGGCATCTTTGCCATGTAAGTTCTCCATGCGCTGCTGACTCGGCTATAGAGGGGAGTGTTTACAAGGTATCCATGGTATCCGTGCTAGTTGTCCCCGCCCGTGCAGCGTCCACACAGATCGGGCCACAATGGCGAGGTGTTCAATCACATTCTCTATCGTCGTCCCTGATACTGTAGGTGTCCTGGGGTCAACATCCTACATTGGGCGTCTGCTGTGTACCCTGGGACCTTCCAATTCACACGTCCACCGCTGTGCACCAGCGACCCGTGTAGCAGGTACGTTACCGTATTGAGTAGGGGGGGGGGGGGACGCCCACTAACTATACCAAATGAGCACTTGGCGTTTCTAGCGCCCCGTTCGGTGGATGGAGTGACTGTAGGGGATGGATTCAGATACTCGTCGCCAATAACTGATGTTCCGGACCACGCCACCTAGTGTGGAATTCAACCCAAAAAGTACAAAATGGATGAAACAGCGGTTATTTTCGCTTTGTGCATATATGTAAATGTGAAGTATAAAACCAACTATAACTTTTTCAGTTACACAGGGTTAACGAGTTCTGCAACAACGGCAATTTAGTGTAGAACTTGATCTTTTTATTAATATGCAGTCCAACCTCATAAATGTGTCTTGTAGTACAAAAATATTTTGCAATGAAACAAGCAAGCAGAGGCCTTATCAGTATCATAAGAGTTTTCTCAGTATCCCACTGGTCGTGGTACAGTGATGCTGGAACATGAGGTATGGAAAGGAATCTGGATATCTGGATATCTGGATATCGGAATTATCTATCGAGATAATAGGCAGGAGACCTCTGTGTATTGCACAGTGAAGGGTACATCCACAGCTAGCTTGTAGTGATAAAGCATGCCTCAAACTCTCAGTACTCAGAATTGTTCGCTATATCCATGAGCAAGGACCTACAGAGGGCTGGTAGCCTGGGTACTGGAATAGCTAGCATTTGGTTGAGCGAGCTTGGTGGACTTATAGCCTAAGGACTGGTTAAATGCCAATGGGAAGTCAGTGATGCATATCACATGTTTTGGACTTTAATAAATAAATATCCTTTCTTGGTAACTGAACTACATCTGGGGCTGATTCATGATCCTCAGGCTGGAGGATCATGACTTGGACTAGCTAAAACAATTAACAATGTCTTAGACAAGTGGAATACAAATACTCCCCGAATGTAACACAAAATCTACCAAGCATAGTTAGATAAACCGTTTTTCACTGTTAAGTAACTATAAATAGATCTATGCTTTAATGTATCAGCGAATGTCCGCAATCTCTGGACGCTCCGTGAACAAACCGAAGCAGAGGATATACACAAATACCATTTTGCAAGGGATGTGCTCACCCTCACAACTAGATGGATTAGTTGGTCACTGATAAACCTGGCGTGTGTGTGTCGAAGACGCGTTGATGATCACATGATCAGCTGTACACCACGTGGTCACTGGGCATACGCGGGTTGTGAGTGGCAGACGTCCTCGGCAATAAGGTCACGATGACATTTAACTAGTTATTACGGCCGACAAGAAGCGTAAGAATCACAATTTGGAAAAAGGAGTATGTACTGTACGCGTATCAGAAGGTGTAGACGGGACTTTCATGACGTTATCGAAAGTTGAAAAATCCACCAATACCCCTCCATTGAATTTATGAAACTTAATTCTTAGCAGCTTAGGGACAGAATTACCTGTATCGGGCCGATCTAGGTCCATTAATAACTAAGCACGAAACAACATGATTTATAACCACTAGGCCCAAAACGTGCATTGTGCCTGTATCGAACTGTCATCAATGATCATGTTCAGATTTTGAAGCTAGTCTGAAAAGGGTATTAGGCCTAGTTGCATTGGAGCTACCTCCTCACCAGATAGGTGCCGAGCCAGCAGTAGACTAACTATCTGATGTGGATAAACGGATGCTAGATACTCAAGGATATCAGGCGATCTCAAGATGGAAGTGTTAGAAAAGTTACTTATTTGACAAGCTGCCTCTAGGTAATGTTCACGAATCACGTCTGGAAATGAATGTGGCGTTACATAGCAGGAAAGGACTTATACTTAAGATGGCCAACAATATTACGGAACGATAGACCTAACAATGTCTACCATCAACCCAAAACGACGCTCTAAATCCCTCCTATCCATAGAGTTAAAATCAGTTTGAAGTATAAACCCTTTTTCAATATGGCATCATTTGATTTTGGAACCGGGAAGGGGTGACCCTATGTCTTGGTTA
This sequence comes from Lepidonotus clava, assembly GCA_936440205.1. Lineage (NCBI taxonomy): Eukaryota > Metazoa > Annelida > Polychaeta > Phyllodocida > Polynoidae > Lepidonotus > Lepidonotus clava. Next base: position 20,886,519 of record OW387140.1, on the reverse strand, counting down.
TACCTCCTGGCGCCATTGAAAAGGATATTTCCTCTTTGTCGTTATCAGATCGAGATAGCGGTACGGTGATGGTGTACTCCGGAAATCAGTCTTTTTTATAGCCAAACTTTTGACTCATGCAGTGAACCTCTTAATAACTGAGGCAGCTGATAACTGGTGGAAAATATCATAACGTTTACACAGACTGTAACGTATTCTACTTCCATGTTGCCGGACCCCCGTTCATTGTAGAGAAAGGTGTGGCAGGTGGTTCTAGGGGCCGGCAATATAGCTCCCTGGCACAGTAACCCACCTGCAATTAATTTACCTGAGCGTCCATCTACCTGTAGCGCTAATCACCAGCTGGTATCCCCGGGCGTCGGTCAGAAGTGGGGACCTTACCAAGACTGACCGGTGGTTTTTGTGAGCGCGTCTGTGGTGCGCGGACGAAGATTGGGGTTGTAGGTGAGATGTACAACAATGGGAAGAGCAATTGATGCCCTCTATAATAATTGGTTGTAACAAGCTCGGGCTAAAAACTATCTTCGAGACAGGACTTTACTCATCAATTATGATACGCGAGGAGAAGCGGTCCAAAGAACTCTCTAAGTTTGGGAGTATGGACAGCCCCTGATTTTTTCAACTTGTGCGCTCGGATTGAATAACATATGAAAAGAAATCCCTATATAAACGCATTATGGACTTTATCTGTAAAGGATATAATAATAATACTACAGACAGAAATCATAATTATGAAGAAGCAGAAAGGGGCAAAACCAGCAAGAGCCAGCAAGAGCCAGCAAAGAAACAACAAAGCTTTACAGCAATTATGCGTTTTATGCGTTTATGAAATGTATAAAATTGATGAATAACGACTATGTTGATCTGTTGGACACTTGATTGTAATTGTTACAATATTTTGTGTAAATTCTATTGACTACTGTTATTTCTTACTATGCAGTATATAAGTTCCCTTTTGTAATGAACTGAAAAACAGAGGCACCTCTGATGTTTATTACTGAATAAAAAGTATGCACACACAAAATTGATTAGCATGGAAATTTCCATATAATGTGCATATATTTGTAAACTAAACCTTTAGAAACAACGGATAATTAATGTAATATCACCGATATGTTTAGTCTGCTTGTGAAAACATTGACTTTGGAGTGAGCATTTTGAAAAGTGTCAAGAATTGGCATTGGCAGTGCATTCTATAGACGTATGTCAATGGTATGCTTTTCATGATTATTCTTGTTAGTTTATGCAACTTCTGGTCTTTCTACACTCTGTGAAGGGTAGGCATATGATAATCTTTTCAGACAGCATATAATGTCTGTATTGACCGTTCAACAATAGACATGTATCCTTATGGTTCAACATATAGGCCTATATATGCTCATTCTGGGGCTGCTCTGTAAAGGGTATTAGCAGATTAGATACATAGTTTATGCAATACATACTACACTGTTTCTTACATCACGCACAGACAAGCTACACACATCGTACCCCTTACTAGCCTCAGATAATATAGATAATATAAACAATTCAAAAGAGCCATAATGCGCATCCTGAGGCTAGTCTTTGAAGGGTATAAGAAAACCAGTGAGTCAATTTCCACTTGTAAAGTAAATCACTGAAATATTTGAGAACATCTTATAGTATTTGTAAAATAAATAATTATTTGATTTAACAACATATAATTTTATAATGAGATCTAAAAGAATCAATCGCATTCTCTGCAAGCATAAACTAGATGTGTAAGTATCCTTTAAGCATGGCCTCATGATAAAGGTTGACAGTTCAATACAGTATACAGAATTGAACTTGTATTATGTGTTGCTATTTCTTTATGCCTCTTGTGTTTGCAGTGTGTAATGAAAAGCGTTCTGCAGTCTGCAAGAACGCACGACTGCGCTGTTTGCATGCTGATAATAATGATACCCAAAGGTGCATCTTAGACCAGACCTGAAGGTCTCAGGTGACTTGAGCACCTATTGACCCCAGTGTATCCCCTAGGGCCCTGACGAGGTATGTCATGGGCAGCCCTAAAGTAGATCTAGTTCTCATTTCCCAATCACAACTACCTAACAACGAATAATAAATGTAGCCACATGGCAATCCTGGACTCCCCGTGCCCCCCCCCCCCCCCCCCGCCCTCATATCTTTTTGAATAGTCTACTTGAGCCCCAAGAAAACCATTGAGATCCCGAAATGTCACAAGCCCCCCCCCCCCCCCCCCCCCAGTCCCGCTCACCCCTTTTTCCAGAATTGAACCATACAGCAAGCTAGGCGTTTCCAGTTGTATTTGAAAAACAACGGAATCCCTCTTATCATCTTTATCCTGGTACTAATCAGTGTACCATATCAAAACCAAACATATGATTATAGGGAAGAAAACCAAAATTAATAGCGATTTACACTGAACCTGGATGCCATCATACCATGTGTGTGTGCTTAATTATGCAATATAGAACCAGTAATGAATAATTAAGTTTTAACAACAGCGAGAGGGTTCGGATTCAAAATAAATCCAACGATGACGAAGCCGACAACAATAACCATACAGGGAATTTCTCATACATTTGTCGTTCCGTGTGAATATAATGTACCTACTTATGTGTTTTCTAAATTTGATTTTTTTTTCTCAAAAATACGGAGAAAGAAGAAAACTAGAGAATGAACTTTAAAAATCCAGGCATTAGAATTAATATCACTGTTTTAATCAAATCATCATTTCACTACTAATACAATTAATATTATCACTAGACGTATGTGAAAAGATAATCGATTAATTTGTTCTCAGGTGAACGTCGGGTGCATGTGAGGATCACTTTTGGTAGTTGTAGGTGAGAGGGCGGGGGACAGATCCTGAATCTCGGCCGCCAATCTCGGCCTTATCCTGTTATTAACCTGCTCGCCCATTGTGATATGTATCTGGTCAGACTCCAGGTGGTCAGTGCTCCGGATCAACGCCTCAACCAAATCAGCCCGATCCGATAAACCCAATCTCTTGTACGAGTGTGTACCCTTCAGCTTTACGGACTAGCCTTGGGATGCGTAGTATGCCTGGTTAAACTGCCAGCATATAACCTATTCTGTTAACTGTATAAGTGGCTATAGTATTTCGTATAAGAACTGAGGCCGGGTTTCACACTAGCAATGTCGTAAGTATGTTTCTCACATCTTAAAACGTTAGATGATATATCTTTCATGTGGTCCGTTGCACAATACCCATTGTCACAACGAACAGTACTAGTTGGTCAACAACGAACGCGGTCGTTGTCTAAAACGACCACTGATGGGTCATTTTTCACAACCCGACAAACCTAATTAGAATGCTCTTATCATTTTTGTAGTACAGAGACATGAATTGTCCCATAATAAATACATGATTTTATAAAATTCAGTTAGATTCAGTAGAAGAGAGTTGAGAGATTTCGAAACAAAGATTATAACACAAATGTATACAACCATAAGATAGCTATAACGGTTTATGTATTACAGCCAAATAAACTAATAAAAGCGTTCGTCGCTGCTATGCTTCTTTTTGTTTGGCTCTAGGCTAAGCGAAACACATTTAAAATGAAGAGTTATTTCATTTGCAATAATTTATAGCATTTACTTTTGATATGCAGAAAACAGTATTTTACCCGTTAAACAACTGGGGGGGAAAACCATTGTATTTGTTATTTAGTAGTTCAGAAGGAAAAAAAGTATCAAACCATGAAGAATTCACTTAACACTTTACTAACCTTGTTTTTCCCCGAGGGAGGTTCCTTCCCAAGTATATTCCGGATGGATAACTTAGTATTAACTTCCGCAGATTTTCAGAATAAATTGGGCGAAGACGTGCAACATCGTACTATTGAAGATCACGGAGAAGTTGACTAGGTTTACAACACTGCCGTGATGAGCACCAGCCGCGGTCAGTGGTTAAAGCCAGTGTGTTATCAGTGAATTGGTCTACCCCTTGGTGAGGCCTGCACACGGGCGACATCTCGTGGCAGCCGTCTTCTGCGTCTGCGTTGAGTAGCATTTGTATTAGGGAGGTTAAGCATCCCCAACGCAGCTCAATACGTCAACGTATCAGTTAACTTGCATGGTCTGTGATCAAAAGTAATTCCCAAAGACTGAACTCATATCTTATCATCGGAGGTTCATAAAAGTAAACTTATAGCAAAATATTTCACAGTTATATGATAAGAGATGGGGGATGCGATACGTTTACATTAGGTGATGCGTTGGGGTTGCTTAACCTCCCTATTGGCTCTCGGTAGGAAACACAAGTAGTTTGCGTTCCATATACTAACATATTGGTATCTGAATGTAAGTAGTTTGAAACACAAGTGATTTGCGTTCGGTAATACCAATATATTTGTATCTGAATGCAAGAACTCCATAGTATAAAACATAGAAATGGACTTGCATTAGGACCAACCCACACGAACGCAATACTTTGCCGTGAGTAAATTTTACTTACAACAATGTATTGTTTTGAAATCGTAGGCCTAATTCAAATGTAAAAAAAACTTGTTTTGCAATCAGATTTTACCCCTGACAAACATATTTTTGCTTTAATTTTATAGTGTGTTTTACTCATGTATCTTTATTATTTACATGACTGTTGCCTTGATCATATTTGAATATGTGTGGTACATAAGTAGTGTTAATCCTACCATACTAATGAAGATGAGCGCATGTACAGAAATTAAAAGAATCTTCTATTTTTTACCATTTTGCACAAATGGCATTTTATTATAAAACGCATTCCTATTAAGCATGACAAAAACAGAAGAATATGATATTCCTCCATTAAAGGCTAAATTCAGTTTTACAGGATTCAAGCCAAATGTATGTTTCAACCAAGCAACTACATGTGTGACAACAAATCTATTGTAATATATAATTGAAAGACCATTAGCTCAAGATTGTAATACGGACTACACAATTGTTTTAAATACCTATATTCCCCGGAACGTTTATTTCCTCCGAACGATTTTGTTTCAAATCTAGTTTTCTCTAACTACCCGCAACCCACCAAAGACAATGAATTATATTTAAACTAGTTAAGATTTATTTTTAACAAAATGTCCTTACTTTGACGGAAATGTCCATGTTTGTTGGCTGGAAAAAAGAGACATTACCCGGCCATTGCGGTCGCGTCAGCCAACCAATACACCAAAAATTCATGTTAATATATCATTTTTAGTATCTGATAATGGGACAAATAAATTATTATTATGAGTACCTTAAGCAAATCGTTCGATGGGAACAATCTATTGAATTTTGTTGTTCGATTTATAGTCTTTGATAGGAAATCACACAAAGTTAATTGCTAAAAGAATTGATAATTAATAATTAATGTGTGCTATAGATTTATAGATCATTTTGGTAATCACTTGAAGTGTTTCATAGATTGCCACTTAAACTGTCAGGTGGAAACAGGCCTTAACAATCATGGCACCTGGCTAACGCAGCACGATACAAAACATGACCTCCTCTTTGAGAAGAGAAATATTAACTTGCTCCCGAGTATGATTAGAACAAGCATCGAGATTCGTTAAATAATTAGTAGGTCCCCATCCTTTACATAATAAGCGTAGATATAAAAACTTTGGTTCCAGACACTCTTTGTCAGACGCACCAGAACTAACCCCACGAGCAGAAATTTGCTTATCGTCAGGCGAGGTGCACCTTTCATATAATTATATTATACATAGATCTAAACTTGCAATTGGTGAGGTACATGTGAGAGGAACAATGAGAAAAACACAATGTCATGCCATCCAAGCTGTGTTCTCTGGGGGGGAATCGGTAAGAAATGTTATTGTTTCGATGAGTACAATTTCAGGGGGGTTTGATTTCTTTTTTTGACGATATGATAAAATACAACAGTAAAATATAGCAACCTTGAGAATTTCGCGAAAATAAAAAATGAATACATAAATTGCGCAAAAAAAACATGAATGCAAAATAAGATTAACGGCATCATTGATATTGCCCTTATATTACAATAGAAGATGCAAGATAAACGTCTAATTGATGGATAAAACCTGTTCGTTCGTTCCATCGTTCTTATTCCCGTTTCGACATGTCCCTATGTCGTGATTCTTGAAAATATCTATACTAAAGCCCTGTGATTTGCTGACATAATTTCCCAGCATGCATCTTGCTGAAGGCTTGTCTGGAGATAATATAGCTGAAATAGGCTATCCATGAGAATTCGTTGTTACCGTCTGCCATGAAGCTGCATTTAATGTAATCATGAATCAATAGAGGAGAATACTACATCATTTGAAAACGCCTTTTGTGTTGGTGTGAGTAAGTGGCTAGTAAGTAGCCTCGACCTTGGTGGTGGTGGTAGTGGTGGTGGTGCTGGTGCTGGTGGTGCCCGTCCCAGTGCGGGACGCCTGCCAATCTCTGAAGACGAAGAATGCCAGGATACCGAAAGGTATCGCGGCAAAGAAACTGAATGCCTAGAAAGTAGAAGGAAACAGATAAGGGAATATCCTAGGACCGACAGTGACCTGTTTAATAAACTGCAATTTTTGTATAATATTGTAAGGGAAGTACATCTATTTAAAGGTATAAGAACTCAACTGGAATTCGAACTCGTTTCCTCCCATTATGTGTGGCATGCGAAAGCAAACATCTATATAACTTGCACTGTCCCAGTATAATATTATGACATAAATTCCCGCCAATGTTGTATGTCGATTTTAAGAAATGCATATATGTGGCACTGTCGAATATAGAAATACGTTTAAATATGTATCTCATTTATTGTTGTGCTCTTAATGAAGTTATCATTCAAGTGTTTAGAGAAATGATTATAATCACAGTCAAATCTATACGCTTAGATAATAAATGCCCCTGACCCATGTCAGTTTTGTAACTAACAACTGTCTACATTTCAACCCTTAACATCTTGAATGGTTAGCAATGAAACATGCCTAGATGGATGACATGTGCTAAACACCATAAGAACAGTGATATAGGATCAGCCCCCTCCTCCCCCTATATTTTCCAATAATAGTTAATAGTGACACTCCATGGGATTTTGGGGCTTAATAACATAGATGATGAATGTAGAAGAAGTCTCAAATTTTCAATCAATGAAAACAGCTTTTGAATGTTCCAAGTAGAAGCTGAGATATTGGTTTCTGAATATGATAGGATCAGATACCATAAATCCATTAAAAAATAGATAACAAAGAGTACCAAGCAAGAAACAAAGGGTTAAATATAGAGTAAAATGCAAGTTGTATGACCAATAGTTAGAACAAAATGCTATATTTTTTTCTATTTAAGATATCTTTAAGCTGTTTTTTGTACAATGTAACTTGAAAATCCTTCTTTTCTGTTTTCCTAATTTTACGATTTTTGTCACATGATCTAGATTCCATGGCAACCAATTACTTCATCTTAGCACCATATGTATGTTTTGACCTTCTTTCAACATTCCGGTAACCATGGCAACAATATGCAAAATTTGTGAAACAGTTACCTATCAAATAAAACTACACAAAATTTCATTTTTAGACTAAATTTAGCTCATTTTACTATTTTTGGTCATTTATATGTAAAATTAATATTGACTGTAGACCTATCAAAGTGTATGTCAATAAGCTTGGATTCACATGATAATTAATAGTGAAGTAGGCCTACCGCAGCCGCGGCAGCACCGTTTGTTATATTTCTGTTCACATAATATCTATATCTTCCTGCGTAGGCAGCAGCTACAATGCCAGCAATGACCAGTAGAACAACCATCACTGCATAACAGATCGTCTCCTGAAAATGATGCAGTTACATGAGTATGATCAATAAAGCAAAATTATCAGCTCGTAACAGATTAAGATATAATACTTAAATCATCATACTAGGAATATCCAACAAAACTAATTCATACATATTGTATTTCAATATAAGCCACAGATATTCGTGTAAAAATATTTCCAGACTCTCATCACCTATTCTCAAAAGATGTACTTATGATATGTCAATCATATATAGTTTGTAAACCCCCTGTGCCTATTTCCCTTCTTTTTCTTTTTTCTAATGTCTTTTAAATTGTTCCATAAACAATGACTGAGAAAGCTTGCTCACGGTCCAACGTTGACTACTGAGGTGATGCCCTCTCGTTGAAGAAAAGGGGCGTGGCTACAAGAGTGTTGCATAGTAGTAACACTGCAGTTTCATAAATGTCATGACTGACTATTATTGACTGGTCAATACGCCAAACTCAGCAATGGGCACTCTACAACATTGCCAGACATAATACATCATAAGACAGAACTTTGTAACGTTAAAAATCGTTTGGGCAAGGACCATGGAAGTACCTAATCATAAACATTAGTATAGAGAGGTACTGAGTGGAACTATCAAACCTTGTACTTGAACTAGGACTGGTATTGTGACAACCCGTTAACAATGAGAACAGAATAAAATGACAATCCTCTTACAGGCAAGTTTCTTTCTCATTTCTAAAAGCTGAACTGCATTATCGAATGACTGGCAGGAAGAAGGCAGAGAGGCGTCCTGCCTCGATCACCGAAATTGAATCAGGAGATGAAGAGCATGATTCATACTTTACTCATAAGATCATTAAAAAGCTAGCAATGTTATGATGGTAAACATGTAGGTTAAACTCCATACAGTTCACCGTTATGACATATGTTCTCATTGATCTTGTGAGAGCATGTTAGTTAATAAAAAAGATATGAAAATCAGAGGTCTGGATGGTCTAATCACAGGGTTTATGAAATGTGCACTGAAAACACAAAGTCGTCATGGAGCCACAAAATGTTGTCATAGGGTTGTCATACAGGTCAAAATGGCCACTTTTGGGTTGTCATACTTCTATACTGTCATGGTTTCATCTCACTAGTGGCAAGGGTCCTTGATAAGTAACCACCCTATGACAACCCTGAAAGTTTGTTACAATGTCTATATTATGGCATGTTTTACAACTCTAGAGTAGTCACAACTGAGTGACAACTTTGGGCCAAAAAGCTTGTCAGAGAATTTCATCAAAATAATTATGTCAACGACATAAATCATATTTAACCTTAAATTGCATTTTACAAAGCTACATTGCCATATATGTTTATGATATAAACATAGGTATATGTATACATGCATATATATATTTATATGTCATATAAATTTTGATATAATATATATTATAATATACATATCATATATATATTATATATATATATGCATGTATACATATACCTATAATGTTTATACATTATGATATTGTTTATACATGATATAAAAATGTGTGTCTGTGTGTCTTAGTGGTTAGACAATTAAACAATTGATACAAGTATGTATCTTGTGATTGCGATTGTGTCACCATCTCATATTTAACATCTTACAACTATTCTAGATAAAAAAAAATTGAGTTGTCAGATGGCTGTTAAAGAGTTGTTATATGGAGGAAAGTTATGACCTTTGGGTTGTTCTGTCCAATACTTCTCTAAGATTTCTTCTGTCTAATAACTCTATGGCAATCATAGCAAGCAGTCACAGGGTTATAATTGAGAAAATCTTAAAACGCATAGTCATCTGGGAGACCCAAAAAGGTTGTCATAGGGTTGCCATGCAGGTCAAAATGACCACTCTTGGGTTGTCATAGATGTATCATGGTTTCATCTCATTGATGTTAACCCTTTAGACCCCAATCTGGCCATAGCCGCCCGTGGGTGTATTCCCTGATCCAGTTGTAGCCGCCCGGAAAAATGAAGATTTTTCTGTAATTCTTCCTTATTTTTCCAAGGAGAACACTTATGTGAATATTCAGCATATAAAGTCAGCCAAAATATCGTTAAGAGCTGATGTAATTTCCTATCCAATGCTACAAACCCCATAGTTATAAAGTTTATTGAAAGGGGTTGGTTAGTCTTTAAACTTCCTCAATTAAAGGGAATTCTGGGAATTCCGGGGGGAGGGGGAAATCTTGGGGAAATCAAGAAATTCATGAATGCAAACTGTGGTTTCCAAAGGGTTCAGTGACAACCCTATTACAACCCTGCAAGCTTGTCACAGGTCTTCATGGCATACTTTACAGTAAATTGACAGAGCTGAACAACGACTTTGGCCAAAAAGGTTGTCATGGAAATACTCATGAAATTCATCAAAATGTGTTTGCAGCATTAATCAAATTCATCCTTAAATTGCATTTCACAAAGATAGATGATAATGTCATGCACATAATGTATTTAAACATTTATACATATGTATATATACATATGATATACATGTGTACATTCATATGATATCTATGTTGACAAATACACATATGAATATTTGTGTTTTCGTGGTTAGCCAATAAATCAATTGAAACATGTTTATATGTAGAAATTTAGGATGTATCACAATCTGATGTTTGACAGCTAGCTTTACATCTACGCTGAAAAAAAAGGTTGTCTGAAGGATGTCAAAGAGTTGTCAAAGGTTTGTATATGCAAGAGAGTAATGGCCTTTTGGTTGTTTTGTCCAAAACCTTTCAACATTTTTCTTTCTCTATGACAATTCTATTACAACCATAGGATGCAGTGATAGGGTTGTAAATCTATTCTCTCCCAAAGGAAGCCCCAGTAAGCCCTTTTAAGAGATTTTTGAAAATTAGACAAACTGTAAACAGCAGTCCAGTAAGGTCCTTATATTTCTAATCTTTCTCTCATGGTTAATGTCACATAATGGACTCGGAGTAGTGTACGGGGTGAAATAATGCGATACTGCTCATTCATTATCCAAACAGCACAAATTGTGGATTGGTTCACCTTTTGTCGCACCATCAACCACTGGATTAATTGGTTCATCTACAGGCTTACTGTGCAAGGTAGGAAAGAATCTCTGGCGACTCCCTACAGTCTTCATTGGACATTTGCATGCGACAAATAGAAATCATATTATACTTTCTGTAACTTACCACCAAGAGGCCCATGGGCCTATAATTCGTTATGCTCTGCATGAATAGGTTGACGATGAAGAAGCCAAGTGCCACAAGGAAGCCCATGATGGTTGCAAACTGCACAAAGCCTGCTCCGTGTAATCCAGCAATGGGCTCACCCCATATACACGCACAAATAAAACCAATGAGGCTCAGGACCTAGTGTAAAGAAAGGTATGTAACTAGGATCATGTTATACTTGTTCAGCATAGAGTAACAAAAGACTCTAACCACAAAACCTATATTTTTGAGACTCAGTTTCACCCTCAAGTCACTATTCTAACACTATATTACTTAGAATTTGATATCTTTTGTTCGAGTGTTAAGGGTGTTTCATGCAAAATACTGAACACATCAATTACGAATTATAATAGCAAGTGACATCAATGTTATGAATTCAATTATCTTTTTCACATAAGCCTGGAATTTGAATTTCTGAGGGAGATTTCTTGATACGTACGGCTGCTACCATCTGAAGTAAGCCTCTTTGAGTCTTTATATACTCCTTGTCCACTGTGATGTCCGGCATGGTGAATCTGTGTCAGCTGCTGAGTCTGAAACACCAAGTTTATAGATCAGCTGTGTAAGGAGAATACATTTCTGTTTTTTTTTTCTAAAATTATATCATTGTTTGCATCATCCTTTATGTGACAGACTAAAGATGATTAAAGATGACATCACTTAGAATCAACTTTTTCAATCACTTTATATCATCTAGTTCGGACGTAAATATCCACTAGTTTTCCAGTTCGCCAGCTATACATAACAGACTTGAAATAAAGAACGATTATAATTATATATATATATATATATATATCCATTATTAAGTGAGTTATTGATGAAAACAAGCTAATAATGCATATTTCCCTAAGAAATGTGACCTAGGAAGAATTTTCCAGAGATTAAGATTATGAGCAAAAAATCATTCGATTTATTTATGAAAGTTGCATTGTGGGTTATTTTGTAAAGAACGTCCTTTTTTAAAAGAGTGCTGCAATAAGGAATGTTGTCATGTTACCATGGCAACAGAAAAAGGAATGTTCAGATTGAATAGAATATTTTTGTCAATTTTAATAACAGAAGTCTTTCACTTTCTGGTTGTAAAAACTGTTATTTGAATGAAGATCTGTGTAAAAAGTTATTGTATTTTTAATAATTTTGATAAGTAAGAAAATTGTAATTTTTAATTAGATATCGTTTAGTTCAAGGAACTATGATATTGAAATGGAGCAAAAATGGTAAAACAGGGGTGTACCAGTGTGTACCACATAGGGGATTTCAGACTCCCATATCTCAGCCTATAATGGGAATATTTGTAAATGGTTTGCATTGTTTGAAAGGTAGGAATGCAAATTCAAATTCATACTTCCCCCCTCTAGGACACCAATTCCCATGATTGGTCACATATATTCATATATATATATATATATATATATATATATATATATATATATAGACAGATTATATGTTATGATATTTCGATTTGAATTTCCCTCAATATGTTGGACAGAAATGCAACGACTTTTTACATTCCATCCAGACTAACTGAACTGAAAAGGATCAGGTGTTTATTCATGTGCGGATCAAGGGTAGGAGGAGCGGTGGGAGGAGTGCATCACTACAATCATCTTCCCATAGAAAATGTGTGTTTTGATATAAATTCGCCTCATACCCCATTGAGGAAAGTTTTCCATCCTCACCCCCACTCCTTGCTGGATCTGCCACTGTATTGCATGTAATGGATAAATGCTTATCGTTTTACTGAATGCTGAACGGCTGGCGCATGTAAAAGGAGGTTACTATAAACCATATTAGCCTATAATTGATGTCGTTGGTATTTAGGTCACAAAACCAAACATGTTCTAATGTATGAAAAGTTTAATGCTCTGTTTGAGGATCCTACAACTAAATGGGACCAACTATCTGGACCCGGTCCAATCAGCAGGAGACCCACCTCCTCAAGTAATTTGGGGTTTCACTTGTTGTGTCTACCTAGCACTATGTTAGCTATGCGAAAACTAATCATGATTGTGACTGTTTTTTAGGAACTAACCTGCTCCCTTATTAATTACATTGCTGGAGAGGATTAAGGCATTGCTATGACTTTTCAGGGCGGAACCTCATAACAGCAAAGGTGAGGGGCCATTAGGACGCGCTTCCTTGCCTATGTTCTAGAATGCCTAGAATGTTCTAATAACGTCGCAGACTGTTAGAGCGTTATTGGAACATTTCAGAATGCTTCTGTTACGTCGATCCTTGGCCGGTACGTCTTTCTCCCTATAAACGTTGTGCAGATGGCGTCACACTTCCCCAAAGTGGACTGGGCACCATATTTTAGTTCAATTCAAGACTTTATTGAATCAAAAATAAAAACACATAAATCACATATTTACACTGAATTAACCTAAAACATGCTTATGTTTAAAAACACTTTGTGAATATAAGATCTATCACATCTCTTCGTGAGACCTTGACAGTAGCGTGGCTCTCTGGTCAATGTGGCGGGCAGGACTGACAGCACTTCTGCGCCAGTAATAATCTGATGAAATTATATTTCCTGGCCAAATTGCAACTTAACAGTATTATTATCCAACCAAACCTTTAGGTCAGTCTATCTGTGGTTCATTGCCATTCAAGCGCAATGAACTTGGGCACCAGTCATCTCAGACAATATTATATGACATGCAATCTTCTAGGTCTGGCTCTGGCAGTCGTGCCTGGGTTCGGCATTCTCCTGACAAGATCCATAGTTATAGTTTAACACCAGGAAGAGCCTATCGTTTTTACTTTGGACTTTGGACCACCAATAGTATGACTAAATGTTGTATGCATTTACACACTTTTTCCTACCAATTGGTCCAGTCCTGTAGGGTATAAATTGGGGAGGTAATCATTCCCTGTACTGCTACCCTGATGTGTTTTGGACATTTCTCCCATCGTACCATTCCTAGGTACGCATTTGAACTTTGATATCTCAAAACCTATCAACTTAAACTTCAATGAGGTTCATGCTCTGCAACATGTATCTTCCAAAAGGGTATTTTACAGTTTGCATTGTCACACCGACATCCATATATACGGTGGGGAAACAAACACTGAGACAGCTTGCAAGGCTGACTCAGCCCAGGTACTCTTTTGTCTCAGGTATATTTCTCTCTAGAATAAAGGCCATCATTGATAGGGACAACTGGAAAACTACTATTTGGAGCAAAGCTAGAATAATGAATTGGGTCAAGGGAAGCCGAAACAAAATGGTTGAATGTTGAATTACTTCCTGCAGAGCCTTTTTCGTCTAGTAGCCTTGAATACCCGAAGTGGAGGTTGTAGCTTCATAAATCATATCTAGACAGAGCATGCCAGAACAGTGAAAAAATATTGAGGTATATTTAGAAAAGAAATTATCATGAATTCACGTATCAAGTAGAAGAGGGGACATGCTGAACAACATCATTACTTGAAAGCAACGCAAGATTTCAAAACACGGTTAGCCTCTCTTCTTCGGTTGTAGGCTTATAGTACCAAACTCATGCGTTTTTCAATGCCCGTACTAGAGGTTAAAAACGCCCAGTTGGGAGTAAATAACTAATTACTTGTAGGCTTATAGTACCCAACTCATGCGTTTTTCAATGCCCGTACTAAAAAAACGCTCAGTTGGGAGTAAATGACTAATAGTAAGATTCGTGATAAACATGGAGGGTACGCCATGTGTTTTTTAAAATCATGTGATGACTTTCACATACTATATTTATAGGGATGGAATCAGTTTAAGGACGTCTTCAGTGTGTTCCCTGTATCCATTCTTACTACAAATGGTGTCCTACATGAGAAGAAATAGACATGTATACACATGTTAGTTATGGAGTGTTTGAAACCCCGAATAGCATCCTCCCAGTAGCAATTATTGATGGTGACTATCTCCCCTGAACTTGACCCAAAAACCTGAGCACACCTGGCTACAGTGAGAATCAGGTGGTTGATTCACTTGTTACTCCAGTCAGTAGGACGGTATGCCACCACCACCACCCTCCCCTCCTCCCACCCCAGCTCTACGTGCAGTCAGGTCGGCCCCTCCCCCTCACCTGCCGAGGCCGCTTTAAGTTTGTGGGGCGCCATGACTATTGATGCCACCTCGGTGTGGACTAAATTATAATGGCGTTTACCTGAGTTGTGTTGGGAGCAGGAGCTCAATGTGGCTGATGCTGAGATGAGAGTTTTGTGTAAGGTGGGTGCAGGCCAGGAGGTAGATGACCGTGGTGATGGTTGGGGGAGGTGAGGGTGGCGGATGGGGCGAGCCAGGAGTGGTGCGATGGTGGCAGTGAAGGCTACTGATCATGTGTGTAGCCCGCAGCAGGCAGAGAAGGCGGTGTGGGACTGTGTGTTTGGATCTCGAGAATCGAGGACACGGAGTGTGTGTTTGTAGGGGAGTGGGGGGAGGGGTGGGGCATCCTCCGGGCAAGCGGAACGTACGCGCGGGGAGTGGTGATCATCTCCGTGAAACATACTGTGAGGGTCCCCATGTTTAGTCCGCTTTTTTTTCATTTTTTTTTCATTTTTTGTTTTATCTTATTTATTTCTGTACGCGTCACGAGTAGGTAGGACAGGACAACATCCTCTCCAGGACCATCTTGATATCACTCTACACTGAATGTCATGATGTGTTCCAACCCACTCCGGCTTACACTCAATGCACGGAAATGAAATTAATCCAAATTAATCGCGATGGCAAAGGTTAATATCGTTTGTAGTTGATAAAATTGTCTTCCCTTTAACTGTTCAATATAGGGAAGAGTACAAAGTATTCGTCTCTGGATTTTGTCATATGGGTGAGAGGCCTGCGGCGCAGGTTAGGGAGAAGAAAGTACATTGGAGCAAAGGAGGCAGTAGGGGTTGAGGTAGGAACATAATTATAGCCGGCGGTTGTACTCATTAATTTCTTGCAATTTATCTGGAAGCCAGAGTTCAATTTACATGTACTACACTCAGGAAAGAAAAGAACACAGATTTGCAAAGCTTATTCCTAATAGTGGATCTCAACCCCTAAATTCGACAGGGCAACATTTATAAGCCGAAGATCTCTACGACATACTAATTAGGTGACATGAGACAGGGCCTAGTATTCTTAGGTTACACACGGCGAAAGGGACAAAAGAAAGCACTTAAGAAATTATAATGACATGCGACGGGCAATTTCTTAAAATCGAAATCTAGGGTCCTCACCTACTATTGAGGTGGTTTGCAAATCACCTCAAAATACTATCAAATAGCCTTCATCATAAGGTCAAACCTTTCGTTAACATTTACTTATACCTCTATAATATGATTGTGTTCGACTGAACGAAATTTTATGAGTCGAGAACGTTTCGGTGACACTTGAAACAGGTTGATATATAACTCTGGGCTATGTGCATTTCGTTCTTAGTGAAGATTAGATTGTGCTTTACTTGCATGCAATTCTACAATCTCAAAGTCGATCACGACAAGGAATTTTATTCTTTGTATTTCAGTTTTATTTGGTAATCTGGGGTGTCATATAAGCGAGACATTACGAGTTAAACAAGGGGTCTTTAGCTTTCTTTCCTACAGAGAAAATCTTATTCCATTTTCTATGATTTTGCAAACAGCATTTGTGATTTTCTCAAATAATACACCCTGAGTAGTTTTAGGTTAGATCTTCTATCACGTGAACAAAAACGACTTTTATTTTTAATTGAAAATGTCACAACAAAGCTTACTGTTAGATCATTTTATTGTACAATTATTGTACACTTGTCCTTAATGGTACTCAAATCCATACTGCCACACTCAACGCGCCCTACGGTCCACATACAGGTACCGGTTTGTGTGGGTGGGCGACGTGATCTGCATTGATACGGGGCCTCCAATGGGGTCGTCCTGACATCATTTCAAACTAGGTGGTTGTCCTGACATCCTTTAAAACTAGGCCGTTGCGGTGTCGTTACGGTTCGTAGCTTACCTCTCACAATCTGCTGGTCGCCACGAGAATAAACATTGAATTGTTTTTATTTTGTTATTATTATCAATACCAGGCCACGGGACGATCGTCTCCCATGCAGTAAGGACTCCAGTTTTGCTCAATGTAGTAAGGACCTCATATCTATATTGTGGATATTTTGAATTAGTAAAACTTATACAAAAGTAAAGATCCAGATGTGCATCTGTGAATATGGGCCCTAATGGATGAGAATACCACTGTTCTGACAGTGACAGTTACTGCTTTAACTGGAACTTATTGTCTACAGTGGAAAACGCGTACAGTGAGCCTATAGGGTATGCAGGCATGTATACTATTCTGTCTGCCTTTAGATATGCACATCCATAATAGGAATATTGGAAATAATCTTATTACTTTCTACGACGTACATGACTGAGATTGCTCACTTTATTAAGAAATGTGGGTGTACAACCTATATGTTTGAAATACATGTAATACTAAAGCTTGTTGCACTACAATCTCATATTCTGAATGCACATTTTTCTCCATCTCATTGGTTTTTTCATCATCATCATCAATATCTCACTTCGTTAGGTAGGCCTACATGTCTTGTACATTAAAAATAGTACTATTAAACATATATATATATATATATATATATATATATAATTATGTACATGAACAAACACACACACGTATATTATATAGGCCTATAGATATGTATATATATTTATGATCAGAGTATGAAGCGTCAGTTCCTTTTCACTGTAACACTGTTTGCCTTTTTATCACTACTTTCACTCATTTTTCCTCTGAACCCTTTAGACCCCAAATATTACAATCATGAATTGCTTGATTTTCCCAGCATTTCCATGGATTTCCCTCCGGAATTCCCTAAATTTCCTTTAAGTGAGGAACTTCAAAGGATGACCCATCACTTTCAATTAACGTTATTGTAATGGGGTTCATAGCATCGGTTAGGGAATTAAATCAGCTTTCAAACGATATATTATCCATTTCTGTATGGTGAGTATTCATAAAGATGTTGTCTCTGGAATAATTTGGAAAAATTATGGAAAAATTTCCGTTTTTGCAGGCGGCCACGGCCGATTTGGGGAAATTACCCACGGGCAGCCATGGCCGGATCGGGGTCTAAAGGGTTAAATATTATATATAATGCATAATCCTTTTCATAATTAACATTCAAACTATTCCAAATACTTCTTAACTCCTTATTTCCCTCCTCTTCCAAAATAACAAAACAGTGTAACAGTGAAAAGCAAAATAGGCTGTATAAATCCAAATCATTTTATGCAAATCTCCCTGTGCCTCCCCCTGGTGCAGGCATACGGGATTACCTTAAATAACAGGAGGTGGATTTTCACCTCTTTGGTTGGGTTGATGAGGGAAAACATGTGGAATTGCATAACATTAGTTGTCTTTTGCCACTAGGATATGTAAATGAGATCACAAGCTGAATTATTATGTTGCTATTCACTGTTTCCCTTTTTGCATTTATGGAATATTCATTTAAAGTAAATGTGTTGGTGTTTGTAAGGAGAGGGTGCAAAATCAAGTAAAATGCAGTGTAAAATGGTTATTACAGAGAATTGTGATTATGATAAATGGGTAAAAGGAGGGAAAGAAGAGAGACACTTCATACCCTGATCATATATATATATATATATAAACATACTAATAGGGACTTTTACTGCTGTGCACAACTCTTGGAATGAATGGACGAAATTATCATATCTGAAAGACTATTTTTAATCAATAATATGTCCTAATGATAAATATTTTACCCAAACAGAATATCATGAAACATTTATCCAAAACTTATGTACTCCTCAGTGATTTATCTATTTATTTATTTATTTGTTTATTTATTTATCCAACCACATTCATCATAATGACAATGATCTCCGCCTTATATGGGATAGTAACGAGAATAACATGAGAAAATATACCTCAATATTATTCAGGTATATTTTCTCATGTTATTCTCGTTATTGATTATAGTATCAGATAACACTTGACACCACAATCATGAATATGTAGCGTTAACAGCAAACCATGCCCAAGGCTAACCTTCAAACCCCCTCTCCCACCCTTATCTCTTTTTATCACTTTCACTGGAGCACCAGTCACAAAGTCCGTGAGGCCAACGACAACCCTCAAGACCCTGAATATCTTGAGGACCCCGAGTCCCATTGACCCCTTTTCCTGAGTTCTATATATGGGTATTATGATGTTGAAGATATGTAATTAATATTTAAATGAATCTTTTCCTTTCTAGGGATATAAGGATGGCCACTGACCACTCGAGAGACAAAAAGAGTTTGGAAGGCAAAGAGTGCAGAGACCTCTCCAAGAGAGAAGACTCACAGAGACCCAGCATGTCCCAGGATGTATGGCTCTTCCCGGCCAGGACCAGAGACAAACAGTAGTGGGACCTCGAGGAGTGAGGAAGTACCTGTGCACCTGCAGACCTATGGGTGGACCTGCCATGCAGCACCTAGCTACCTGCACCACCTACAGCAGCTACCTGCCCAGCAACTACCTGCCCTGCCTGCCTGCCCTGCCTACCTGCCTGCCCAGCCCCTGACTGCTTACCTGCCCAACCTCTATAGACCTACCTGTCTAGCACCTGCCTAGGTATTCAAAACCTGTGAACTTACCTGATACCAGGTAAAATTTTAGAAAAGATTGTACATATTCATATGATGAATTACTTTGAGAAATACAATTACTTAGGTGAAAACCAAAATGGTTTCAGAAGAGGCTATTCTACTGCAAGTTCAATTGTTAATTTAACAAACAAAATTTTCATGTCAATGAATAATAGAATGTTTACTGTAGCCTCTTTTATAGATCTACAAAAAGCATTTGATACAGTTAATCATACAATATTAATTAAAAAACTAGAACTTTTGGGAATCAAAGGTAATATATTGAAATGGGTTGAAAATTATCTATCAAACCGTAAACAAAAGACTATTGCAAATAACAATCTATCAAGCCTAGCTGATATTACTTGTGGAGTCCCCCAAGGTTCAATTCTCGGTCCATTATTTTTTATTGTATTTATAAATGATTAAAAATATTTACTTGATATGGAATCATACCAGTTATATGCTGATGATACTGTTATTTATTGCTCTAACACAAATTTGGAGAAAGCAGTAAACTCTTTGCAAAATATGCTTAATATTTTCTCAACTTGGTGTTCAGAAAATGCACTCACAATTAATACTAATAAAACTAAAACAATGATTTTTGGAACAAAAAAAGCATTGAAAAATAGTAATAATATCCATGTATCTTTAAATGGAGAAGTTATTAAAAATGTCAATACATTTAAATATTTGGGTATCACTTTTGATCAAACATTAAGTTTTAAAAACCACCTAGAAAAATTAGTGAGTGCAATTTCTTATAAGTTATTATTATTTAGTAAAATAAGACACTTTATGAGTAATACTTGTGCAGTACTTATATATAAATCTATGATAATTCCATATTATGATTATTGTGATTTTATTTTCCTATATTGTAAACAACCAACCATTAGAAAATTAGACAGATTACACATTAGAGGTCTGAGAATTTGTCAAAAAACTAAAGGGAAAATAGATGATTTAGTATTATTCAACAATTGTAATATCTCAAGCCTTGAAGCAAGAAAAATCAATCATCTAAATGATTTCCTTTATAATTACAAGTCTAGATGTATAATGGAAAAACCAATTGTTAATACTAGGTCTAATGATGGACCAAAATTTGTTATTACAAAACCAAACTGTGAAGCTTTTAAAAGAAATATATTATATTCAGGTATTAGAGACTGGAACAATCTTGATCCCATAATAAGAAATAGTAAGAACATAACAGAATTTAAAAGATATCAAAAACCTATAATGTTGAATACGTATAAGATTTAATAATTATTATGAAAATCATTTTAAAGAACCGACATGTATCACTATGCAAAATGAATTGGACATTAATCATTAATCATTTTGATGTATTATTTTGTATGGATTTAGATAGATATTACTTGATGCAAACTAAATTTAAAACTTACAACTAAAAACTTAATAAGTAAATTAATATTGTTAAAAATTGAAATATTTCTGAATATCACTACTACATGTTGTAATGCAAAAATGAAGGTTGAATTAACGTTATATTAATTATGAATAGATTAAGAAATTATTGTTGCATACACTACTTAAAAGAATTGTAAACTGATTATCTGTGAAGAAATTGTAACTACTGGTGCGATGAAGAATACCGGAATTGTTTCCGAGATTTGACCAGTTAAAACAAATGTTAATTAAAAAAAAAAAAAAAAAAAAAATAGCCCTGTTCAAACACCAAAGCCTTTAAGGATTATTATCACCACATAATACCTTTAGGTATTTCACTGTGAATAAACATCCTGTCACTGTATCCAAATTATTGAGTTCTGTGATTCCACCTATGCTTATTGATATATTAACACATTATATGACTTGCTCTACATGCAGTTCCAGAAACTGAATATCATACTTCATTCTGAAACCAAGAAATTACATTCAAAAAACTAATTATAATAAAATTTTCGTCAGTAAGATAATATCAGGTTATCAAATGAGAGTAGTAAACCCCAAGGTCGAGTTCAACTCGTGGCGCGAAATGCGCAGGGTTTATCGGCTCTAGCTAGGGCTAATTTATGCGCGCATTTCGCGCCAACGAGTTGAACTCGACCTTGGGGTTTACTACTCACGGCTAAGGAAAAATTATTTTAATCTAGGGCATAGCCTTATTTACTAAATATCATATAAGTTTATTTCAATATCGAAAATAAATTGAAATATACTATATTAATTTATAAATCTTCTAAATCAATAAATTTGTTAACCCTGCTTGTATAGCCTCTCATGTTGACGAGAAAACGTCATCGCTTTTCGTGTATTTCGTGTAGTCTTAATCTCGTTAAGATTTGCTTGTATTTACTAAATCGTTAAAATTTGCTTGTATTTACTAAATATCTAATCGTTAAGATTTGCTTGTATTTACTAAATATCATATAAGTTTATTTCAATATCGAAATTAAACGTATATTAAAAATGGTGTTTCTATATAATAACAAAAAACATAAATCATAAATTGTGGTTATGTTCATATTTAATTCATTTTTGTACATTCACATCTCCTTGGTTTACATCTCCTTGGATTTTCACAAGTATTGATTGCATCTCCTTGGATTTCATAAGTACTTAATTTCATTTTTGTACATTCACATCTCGTTGGATTTTCACAAGTATTGCATCTCCTTGGATTTCATCACAAGTATCACATCTCCATGGATTTCATAAGTACAATACATGTTGTAAGTTCTTTTGTATTACAAACATAACCTTTTTGTTGTAATAACCTTTTTTATTAAAAAGCGCATCTACCTTTAAGTAAATTATAGAAACTTTACAGGTTTATTTATTCAATTTAATTATTTTATAAATGTTATAGGTTTATAAATGTTATAGGTAACTCGGCTTGAATCTACTTACATTCTAACAGTTTTAATATTTCAACAATTTTAATATTTCAACATCAATAACAAATCAACATCAGTAACGAACCACTCTTAACAGTTTTAATATTTTAACATCAGTAATCACTCTTAGCAGTTTTTATTTCATCATTTAATATTCCAACATCAGTAACCAAACTTAATGTGACCTTATTTATACTCAGTAGATTTAAATGTACTTAACCAAAGACTATAATGGCATTTGTTTCAAGGCTTCATCCTTCAAACAATTAAGTCCTTATTAGTTCAGTTTAAGTAACCATACATCTGTAGTCGCCAAAACTTGAGCTCAAGGCAATCGCGCTGGAAGGCACTTCTGCTAACCATCGTAATAACCTTTAAGCGAACTTCATTCACGGCGAGCCAAGGTCCAGTCACTTCTCGTAGCAACCCCAGGACCACCAGTCAAGGTTACTTCTTTCATCTACTGGTGAGCCAAGGTCCAGTCACTTCTCATAGCAACCCCAGGACCACCAGTCAAGGTACCACCAGTCAAGGTTACTTCTTTCATCTACTGATCAGTCCAGTTGTAAGCTTATGGTAACCGCGCTGGAAGACTTCTTTCCATCGTGATAACCTTTACATACAACTTCATTAGTCACACAGTTTAGGTTACACTTTAGTCAACTATCACAGGTTGACTACACAAATTTAAAATTATAATACATGTTAAAATTTTAAAAGGTTGAAGACAAACAATTTTTAAATAATATAAAAATTTAAAACTTAAATCAAATAATAATATTAAAAACATTTCTTAAATTCAAGCCGAGCATACTTATAACAAATTATTATTTTATTATAACAAAATAAATTACTAATACTAATATTAACCTGTAAACTTTCTTTTATTTACATTTGAATATATAAAGCTTGTCTTTAGCAAATTTATATAAATTCTTGTAACCTTAGCTAGTTTTCAAACATAAAAATATTTGCATACATGTTCAAACGGTAGAAATATTTGTATCTAATTTGTTTGACATATATTTCCTTGCAGTCGGTTTATCTAATAGAGGTTGAATAAGTTTTTTATTTTCACACCTTAAAAATAATTTTTCAATTATTTTACCCTTCATTTTTTGTGACAGCATCATACAATCCAAAAATACATATTCAGGTTGCAATATTGGTTTCTTTAACTCTAAACCTATAACAATCAAACTAACTACTAGTGTTAAAGTTAACCCTCCAAAACCAAGCTTTGTTGGAGTAGGTTTTAAATCCATTTTGGATAAAGCTTCCATTTCAATACATGTATATATATAATGCAATAAATCATTAATCTTAATAAAATTTATAACCTTATGTATTGCCTCATAATGAGACTACTATTTTTTTCAACACTTTCTGCATATGTTTAGAACATAAATAACCAGCTTTACATTGATTTTTTCCTTCTACTTTTTTTCTTTGCAGCCTTTTTACAAAACGCTTTACAAGTAAATCATTTTTTAATCTATTATCAGAAAAATTTTTAAGTATTTCTTTTAAAGTTTTTCCCTTACTTTTATGAAAAACATAATATACAGTATATTCACCACAGACCTTAGATAATATAGATTGCAAAGCCTGTGTATTATACCTATACGTTTTATTTATTTGCTTAATAAACATTCTAAAATATCTTTTTAAAGGTTTTAACCCATATGAATCAAAGTATTCTGGTAAGGCTTTGCGTGACTTTAAGAAAAATGCTACCCAATGTTCACCAGCTTTATAATCTTCATCAGTATTAACAATATATGCTGCAGGATATTTGATACCTTTTAAACATGGTAATCGATTTGATGAATACACACCTTTAAAAATACTGGAAGTTACACAATTACTTTTCAAAATATTTTCAATTTCATATCCGTACATTTTTACATTAAAGTAAACTTGAAATTACTTCAGGCTGATTTGCAGGACCTAAAGCAAGCATGCTATCATATTCATTATAAAATATCATAACTATTCCATGAGCAACAGGATTTTTTAATGTTGCAATTACATTAATTGTACCACTTTCAGTCAACTCAAAACTATTTGCATTTGGTGCGGTTTTAGATAAATCAAAACAAAACAAAGTATTACCATTCTTAAATTCATCTGGCGTTATACTCACAGGGTTATTTGAAAATAATCTCCCTGTTGCATACATCATTGCTGTGTATGCTTCATGGAAATTATCTTCATCGAAATCTAATTTTGACATTTCACAAAAAGGTGAAATATCTTTCCCCCTTTGCAAAACAATATCTGTAACCCCAAAATTTTGAAAATTAAATGGATTGTGAGTTAAACTCCCATCCCATGCACGTGAATCAACTAATCCCACAATTATTCTTTTAGGAAGTTCACCATTTGAAATCATTCTATTTTCTTGCAATATCGATCTATTTGGACCTTGAGTTGAATACTTTAACTCAACTCTTCTAAATGGAAATTTCATAAGTTTATTTTTTTCTCGTGCCATATCTAATTCATTTAAAAAAACATCATCTAAAGTAACTCTTTTAACAAATAAAACAGCATCTTCTATTTCTATTTTATATTGCCTTGTAGCGCTTTGTGCCATTAATGCAAAATTTTCCTCATTTCTAATCAATCTTATTTTCATATCTACATCACCTGGAAATTTTTTAGGTTGATTAAAAAGATCATTATGAATTTTGCAAATAAGTTGAAAACTTTTACCATATTGTGTTGTAAGAAATCTTTTCTTTGCACCAGTATTATGAGTATCATCAAAATCTTCAACTTCATTAAAATCTTTATCATCTAAAAAAACCCAGAAAGTTCTCCAAAAGATTCAAGAACAGAACGTTTATAACCTAAAAGATATTCTATATAAGCCTTGTATGCATAATGAGTATCACTACTAGTTATTAACTTATTACTTATATAAATTTCCACATCTTTAAATAAGGCTCCAGACAAATAATTAACAGGAAATACTTTTGATGGATTTGGAATTTCACCTGCATGAGCTCCTTGTGCTGGAGGTCTTGCAGGTGCAGTTCCATCTGGTTTTAGTATTTTTAAAGTAAGATGTAAAAATGTTTGAGACAAGTCTATAAAATCAGCTTTATTTGATTTAAATGCAAACTCTAAAGGGCCACCTTGACTTACATTACTAATTGAATATAATTTTGAATAAAAACTTGTTCTAGATGTTGCATCTGTTGGTGGAATATTAAAATAATCATAACTTGAATCAACACACAGACAAGAATCTTTATGCATAGCCATTTTTTAAATTATACATTAAATTATCAAACTAGTTTTAGATCTTATCTTAAGAAGATTTAGATCTTATCTTAAGAAGATTTAGCTAAATATATCTTCTTCTTCAGAATCATAAGTTACTCTCCTCTTTTTTCTTTTATTTTCTTTAAAACTAGACTGATTTTTTCTTTTTTGTTTATTTGATATTTTTTCCTTTATTTTGTCAGAAATATAGTCCACAGAATCTTTTGTTAATTCTTCCAACTGTTTCTTTGCCTCTTTTTTCAAAACTTCTTTAGCACTTTGACCCTGAATAATTTTCTTAACAGCAGTCATTCCAGCTTTTTTCCCTCTCTTAATAATTTCACGCTTAGCTGTTTTGGCAACATTCTTTAAAGCTGGCTTTGCCATTCTTAAAGCTGGTTTAATTAATTTAGCTGCAGGTTTAGCTAAACGCAAAACTGACTTCGCTATTGCTGAAAAAATACTTCCTATACCATATCCTTTTTGATTCTGAACTCCAATAAATGGAGGAATAAAAGAATATCCTCCATATCCATAACCCTCTTGTAAAAATCGAGAATTATTTTCATCAAAAAAATGCTTATAGTCACAAGCATGATTTTCTCCACAATATTTTTGCATTTTAATTATTATATACTTTTAACTTTATAAACATTAAAAACGCTAACATTTGATTCATTTAAGATTTAAGATTAATCTTAAAGTAATTTACTTTTCAGCTGGTTTCCATGCATCCCATTTTGAAGTATGTTTAATTCTTCTTCCAAACCTTGATCTTTCCTCTGCACTATCTTTTGTTTTCTTACTGCCTGAAAAAATCCTGTCTTGATATGGTTTGTTCATAGATTTCTTTTTCTTTTTCTTTTTTAAAGAATCAAAAATGTCAACCTCTGGTTGATCAAATGTAGGCGAAGGTAACTTTTCTTCAAATGTAGGCGAAGGTAACTTTTCTTCTATTTCACCAATATCAATGTTAGCACGGTTTTTTGAAATAGGCGTATAAAAATCATCTTGATCTGGAAGACCAGCAAAATCTAATTTATCCTCTTCATCTTGACTTAAAGATTTATTAATAGTTTCCATAATTTTTTCTCTTTCAGTTTCTTCAAGAGGATATTTAGCAGGAGTAAGAAATTCATCATCTTTATTTTTTCGAAAACTTTCAGGTTTATTTTTAAACCAAGATTTTGGTACTTTTACTGTTTGTAAAAATTCCCAAAGTTGATCAACACCTCGAGGTTCCTTTTCGAATTGTTTTGTTTTTGAAAAAAATTTCATTATATTTAAAATATTTGAACCTTTAATAACTTTGCCCTGTAAATTTATTTCTCCCTCAGCATTCCATGTTCCAGTATTTTCCAAAATTTTATCTAAAATACTTTGTGCATTTGGTCTTTGTGACACTGAAATTCCTTTTAATATTTTAAAAGTACTTGGCTTTAAATTATTTTTATCATCTTCAGTTCTTCTTCCCTCTAAATTTAAATCCTTAGTTAAAGCTGGTTTTACAGGAGGTGGTATATATGTTGTATGAACAGAATAAGGCTTTTTATTAAACATACGCTCCTGCATTAAATCTTTTTGTCTTTTTAAAGTATAAAGTTCATTATGACTAGGTACTTCTTCACTAAAGGTACAGCTTTTAAACATTGCATAAGGAATTATTATACTTTCTTTAAAAGTAGCCATTTTGGTAATTTTAATTTCAAGTTAATTCTTGTTAATCATACAAAAATTAATCAATATTATGCATTACTTATACCTGCTGCAACAGATGCAGCTATAATTGGAAGTAAAAGTGGTAAAAATCCTCCTTTCTGTTTTAAAACTTCTTTACGTTTCTTAAAAGGCATTTTTTGTTTTACCACTTCTCTTAAAACTTTTTTAAATTTCTTTAACTTATGATAATGTGACTTCTTTATAGGTATATTTCCTTTCAAAACATTATAGACACAATCACAAATTGCATAAATATCTTCAGCATCAGCTGAATCAAGAATTCTATTTCTCTTCTTTTTGCTATGTGCCTCACATACTAAAACAAGAAAATGTCTATGCTTATGAGCATAGCTTTCTTTCTTTGTCTTTTTTAACCTACCCATTTTACTTTAAATAATTTAAGTTTATTATGTACATAATCTTAAAGACATTTCTTTAGTGTGTAAAATTAATCGTGACTCAATGTAAACTAATAATAATAATACAAATAAATAAATATTTCAATTTTGTTTTATACCTTTGTCAAACAAACAATAAAATTGCTTTCTTTTTTTGTCTTCTTTCAAGTACATAATCTTAATGGTATTTGTTATTAAACTTCTATTCAACAAGTACATAATCTTAATGGTATTTGTTATTTAACTTCTATTCAAAGTAAAACAATGTTGAACATCTCCAAACATATTTGTACGAAACATAGCATTTTTAGGTGATTGTTGATGGCCATCTATAAATAAATAGCCGTGCGGTCTATCAACAGCATGTGTAAATATATTAACAAAGCAGCGTTGATTCTTAGGCATTAATTTTCTAGCAAGAGAATAAGCTATAGTTTGGTCTAATGGCGAATTGAAAATACATAAATAGGTAGCATTTTTAGTTAAATTTTTTCTTTCCTTACCATCATGAAATAAATTTTGCGAAATAAAAATAACACTTACATTTTCATGATGTTTTCGCTTGGTAAAAAATTCTGAAACTAACTTATTATTTCCACATTCAGCCATTAAATCATCAAAAATTGCTAGTCCTCTTTTATTAGAATCTATTAAACTATTAAAAGACTCCGGTAATCCGTTATAAAATTGAACATTTCTTAATTGTAAATATGGATCACGTGGAAAAGTTTCTCCATAAAACCATAGAATATAATCAAATTCATTATCAACTATCCTTGAATCATTTTTTAACAAATCAATAACAAAAGTAGTTTTTCCACAATTACTTGGTCCAGCTATTATTAATGAAAATGGTGTTTTTAATCTAGCATCAAAAATAGTAAATTGACCTTCAAACGCCATTGTACACGGATTAAATTTTGTAAATATTTCCTTAATCTTACACGAATTAATATTCAACCTTTTACTTTAGACATTTCTTCTTTATATACTCCTCTCCTCCTTGTAATCTTACACGAATTAATATTCAACCTTTTACTTTAGACATTTCTTCTTTATATACTCCTCCTTGTAATAATTCATTATTTCTATCCTGTAAAACATAAGTTACAGGTTTTGTATTTAATATAAAAGCTATTTTAAATATTTCTTTTCTCCAATTTGATAAAAATCCTCTATTAAAAGTCCTTCTATATTTACTTAATCTTACTTTATCTCCAATTTTTAAGTTTAAATCTATTCTTTTAGAATAAAGATGATCTTTATATTGTTTTAACCATAAGTCATGCTGATTATTTTTATTAACTTCAATAGGACTTATACCTAAAGTTCGATGTTTTGTACAATTGTAACTTGAAACAATAGGTTGTAAAGCCTTAAGATATCTTTTAGTTTTATTTGCTTTTAAAAATCTAAATAATTTATTTTTATAAGTTCTTATAAATCTTTCCACTATGGCACATTTGGGATCTTGAAAAGTAGAAAATTGATGTATTTTATTTTGCTTTAAAAAGCGACTAAAAATTCCCTTAAACTCAGAACCTAAATCTGTTTGAACTATTCTAGGTTTTACTTTAGCTCTTTTTAATATTTTTTCAAATGCTAATTTAGTTGTGCTAGAAGTCTTTAATTTCATTGGTTCTACATAAGCAAATCTCGAAAAACAATCTATTGCAACTAATATATAAATGTTTCCATCATTGTATTGTTTCAACTTTGGAAGAACTATTAGATCTAATTGCCATTGATCATTTTTACCTCTTACTATTATTTTTCTTCTTAAAAATTTTTTTATAATTGGTTTAAAAGAAGTATAAGTTCTTGTATTTTGTAAAAAAGTTTTAACATCATTTAAAGTTATATTTTCATTAACACGTTTTGCAGCTTTATATAACTTATTAATAGAAGAAAATGAAGAAGGATGCCTAGAATTAAAATAAATAGATATAAGTACATTTAACTTATCTCTTTGATTCATTGCCATTTTAAATACACATCTACCTTTACATTCTAATCTTATCTTAAGCAAAATTATTTATAATATTACATTGTTTATTTTCAAGCTAAACTAATTTATACTATTCATTAAGCTTAACTAATTTATACTATTCAACTGTCATTTACCCTAAATTACAACGTCTATCTTCTAAGCTGTGCAAAGTCGGGACTCCAAACATATATGCACAAGCAATACAATAAACGCCATAAAAAAAGATAAATATTGACATGTATTATACATATTTACACTTTGCTTCGGTTATCCAAGAAGCAAAACACCTCCACAAAAAAAACGAACATGAAACATTTATTTCATGTGCATTCATTATAATATATAATATAATAATATAATATAACTACTTATTGAATTATATTAAAAAAATTCTTTCCTTTTTTGTCATTTCTTATAACCATTAATGGAATTAATCCATATACCATTGCATCCTTATTTTGTTGATTTTTAGCATTTAAATTTTTTTGCTTCACAAATGTAGTTTCTTCATTCTTCATATTAAAAGCATTTTCAATATTTTTTTTAGCTCTACCTCCTGTAACCTTCTTTTTCTTTGCTACAGTTTCTCCATTTTCATTATTCTTAGCTACAGTTTCCTCATCCTGATTTACCTCATTTTGATTTTGAATTTCCTTTTTCTTATACTTTCTCTTAGCTTTTTTTGAAATGTCTTCAACTTTCTTAGTTATATCTTCTTCACTTTCTTCATCAACCTCATTATTTTGAATTTCCTTCTTCTTAAACTTTCTCTTAGCCTTTTTTGGAATATCTTCATCAACTTTCTTAGTTATATCTTCTTCACTTTCATCAAACTTTGAAAACAGTTGCACTGTTGCATCACTTTCTTGATCACTTTCTTCATTTAAAGACTTCTTTTCACTCTGTTTTATTAAATTTTTTTCCTTTTCCTTTATATATTTCTTTTGGCACGAATTGCATCTATTTAAGTCTAATTGAAAATATCTAGGATGGTCATAAGGCTTATGACATCTCATGCACTCCTTAAAAAGACTATCTTCACAAGAAATACAGTACTTCTTACCCTGAACCAAAGATTCCTCACTACCACAATAAAAACACACCTCCATCTTAAAAATTTCTGTTTAAATATTTATAAAATGTAAACTTACATTAATGCTCACCTTTAGGCTTGCTTAAATCCCAAAAATTTAGCTAATCACAAGCTAGTTTTGCTGCAATACTATTCTATTAAGCTTAATATATATCTGGTTGATTCTCACGAATTGGGGCCACAGGGGGGTTTAAAGTGGGGAAAAATAAAATTCATAATTTATGAATTTATGTATTGAAGAAATGTAGCTTACATGAGTTAAAATTGTTTCCTGATGATTGGGTACCTTAACTTTTATTTTTTATGGTATTACAGCTAACTTTGTAATAACATCATGAAATCGCGTCACCGTACATATACAGCAAAATATCAATTGAAAAATGATTATAACTTTTTATAGGTAAAACTGAAAATGATGTATTTCCTCTTATTTCTAGCCTTACTTCATGAGGGAGTTGGGGAATATAATTTTTTTCTTTTTTTAATAATTTCCACAAAGTTAACAATATATGAGAAATGAAGTCTTTCTGTCCAAATTATTGATCCCTCATTTTAGTGAATTTCAGAGTAATTTTGGAAAATCTAGAAAAAAATAAAAAAATAGGCAATCATCTATTTGTTATGCCCCTTGATATATTAGCATGTAGACATGTTCATTGTAGAAGTATCATTTATATATATGGTAAAATAACAAATTTTAGGTTGTATATGTACGGTGACGCATTTACGCTAATAATGTTATGGTTCCCTTTTTTTTGATGTTTTTAGTCTAGCACTTTATCTGTTAATAATTATTGAAAATCATATGGTATAATCTTTACATTTAGATAATGATTATTATATATGTCAGTTTTTCACATAATTGATATTTTTATGCATTAAATGCTTTTCAATTTTCTTAAATTATTGATTTATTTCGCCAATTTGGCCAATTTGAACTGCTTTCTGGGCATTTGTACCTATATTTGAAAAATGATAAACCCTATTTAATGAATAATATTCTGGAAATATGTGCAGAAGTGTCGCTTTTGAAGTAGCGTAGACCTATATACTTAATGTGATATTGTGCTATTGCTCAAGAGGAATTAAAAGCAAACCCTTTACTGTATATGTACGGTGACGCAATTGTATATGTACGATGACGCGATATATGTACGGCCACTCTATTATGGTGTCAGCACTGTGTAGGTCGCCATTTGATTTTCATCAATAAAAAACATACCAGGTGAGCCAAATAACATCCATTAGTGTTTGTTATTCACATAATTGGCATTTTTATGCATGAATTCTTTTTCTATTTTCTGTAATTATCGACTTGTTTCTTCAATTTAGCCAATTTGGACCACTTTCTGGGCATTTGAGGGTACATTTGAAAAATGGGAATCCTTAATTAATGAATAATATTCTGGAATTATGTAGGAAAAGTCTTGCTTTCAAAGCAGTGTAGGCTTATATGACTTATCTGACATCAGGCTATTGCTTAAAAGCAAGTCTTCTACTGCTTCGTACCATCCAATGACTGTATATGTACGATGACGCGATATATGTACGGCCACTCTATTATGGTGTCAGCACTGTGCAGGTCGCCATTTGATTTTCATCAATAAAAAACATACCAGGTGAGCCAAATAACATCCATTAGTGTTTGTTATTCACATAATTGGCATTTTTATGCATGAATTCTTTTTCTATTTTCTGTAATTATCGACTTGTTTCTTCAATTTAGCCAATTTGGACCACTTTCTGGGCATTTGAGGGTACATTTGAAAAATGGGAATCCTTATTTAATGAATAATATTCTGGAATTATGTAGGAAAAGTCTTGCTTTCAAAGCAGTGTAGGCTTATATGACTTATCTGACATCAGGCTATTGCTTAAAAGCAAGTCTTCTACTGCTTCGTACCATCCAATGACTGTATATGTACGATGACGCGATATATGTACGGCCACTCTATTATGGTGTCAGCACTGTGTAGGTCGCCATTTGATTTTCATCAATAAAAAACATACCAGGTGAGCCAAATAACATCCATTAGTGTTTGTTATTCACATAATTGGCATTTTTATGCATGAATTCTTTTTCTATTTTCTGTAATTATCGACTTGTTTCTTCAATTTAGCCAATTTGGACCACTTTCTGGGCATTTGAGGGTACATTTGAAAAATGGGAATCCTTATTTAACGAATAATATTCTGGAATTATGTAGGAAAAGTCTTGCTTTCAAAGCAGTGTAGGCTTATATGACTTATCTGACATCGTGCTATTGCTTAAAAGCAAGTCTTCTACTGCTTCGTACCATCCAATGACTGTATATGTACGATGACGCGATATATGTACGGCCACTCTATTATGGTGTCAGCACTGTGCAGGTCGCCATTTGATTTTCATCAATAAAAAACATACCAGGTGAGCCTAATAACATTTGTAAGTCATTTATGTAACAATATTTTCTATTATATTAATCATCCCTATTAACATTCTTGACCCGATAACAACTCTGAATAAATTAGTGTATGGCCACGCTATTAACAGTTTGCACAACAACTCTGAATAGATTGACACAAATCGATCTTCACTGAAAAGAAGAAGACTTCTCCAGGGCTACTCCCATTCGCATTAATTTTAGTCAATATACGTACGGCCACGCTATTAACAGTTTACACAGCAACTCTGAATAGATTGACACAAATCGAGCTTCACTGAAAAGAAGAAGACTTCTCTAGGGCTACTCCCATTCGCATTAATTTTAGTCAATATACGTACGGCCACGCTATTAACAGTTTACACAGCAACTCTGAATAGATTGACACAAATCGAGCTTCACTGAAAAGAAGAAGACTTCTCCAGGGCTACTCCCATTCGCATTAATTTTAGTCACTATATGTACGGCCAAGCTATTAACAGTTTACACAGCAACTCTGAATAGATTGACACAAATCGAGCTTCACTGAAAAGAAGAAGACTTCTCCAGGGCTACTCCCATTCGCATTAATTTTAGTCAATATACGTACGGCCACGCTATTAACAGTTTACACAACAATTCATTTCAGAGAAGCAAACTTCTTCACTACTTCTCCGAGGTCTTCCTCTGTCAGAGTGTAGAGGCTGCCGACTTGTTTTGGGGGGTCGATGTAGCAAAGTACATTGGCACGATGGACCACACCGTCGTCCCGTTTCCCCCATTTCCACTTCCCCCTGCATGGTGTCATGTAGGTGATCTGGAGCTCTTCTCCATCGGTACCAGTAATCTTTACTGGGTACCACCGGTTTCCATACACAACAACGGCATGGCGTCCCACAGCTGCCATCTGGCGCCACATCACCCTGGTTGGTGCTTCACGGCAACACCTATCCTCTTCCTCCTGCCTCACCAGCTCGAACAGGGGAATGTTCCTGTCATCCTCATCCTCTTCCTCCTCATCAACCTCCTGTGGGGAGACCAACCCTGCCGATGGCACCTTCTGCCACCCAGGGCAAAGAGGGTGGAACTGTGCATTATTCCAGCAGCAGTAGTCAAAGCATGATGTGGATCTCATGTACAGCTCCCCACTGCTCGTTGGGGCTATGGCATGAGTTGTCATGAGTCCCTTCACAGGCACCACGTTCCAGCTCCTCATTTCCCGCTTGGTGGCCATGATGTCTGCTTTGCTTGCTGGTAAGAGTGTGACTGTTACATGGTTTGTACGGAGGCACTCTACAAACTCCGTCGCCGTACGAAGCATTTCTCCCTTTGTCGCCAGGTTTTCTGCCTTCCTTTTCAGTGCTCCACCTACTCCGTCACATGGACCCTTGCCATGGCCTGACTCCAGCCACGTCCATGTGGCATTCATACCGTACATGGCAGGGAAGTGCCGGATGCCTGCCACTACAGACCGATTGCGGTATTGGGATGTAGGGCTATCACTCACAATGTGTAGCCATTCCAAGAGAGGCAGCTCCTGTCTCAGCACGGCCAGCAGGGCACCAATGAATGTGAATGTGGTTGGTACTGTGTGGTCCACATCCTCTGCGATGCCAGCGAAGCTTCTGGTGAGTTGAGGGCTACCTGGCTTCCGAAAGTTCACCACCATGGGATGTATGGAAATGGGCTGTTGGTCATAAAACACAAAGCCAGGCTCATTACGATACTTAGGGGCCCATCCCTCTGCATAATCGATTTGGAGTACGGCCTCAGTGGAGGGTGGTAGGCCATTCTTCAGCCGGTGCAGCTCTTCATACTGACAGGCAACCCGTGAGGAGTGTTCACGATGTGGCCCCATCTGCTCCAGCAATGTGCTGGTAAAGTCAGCCTTTGAAGCGGAGAGGTCGGTTAGGCGCGTCTTCTTTATCATACGGCCCTCATATGATACATCTGTCTTCAGCCACTGACGGTAGCAGACAGTGGTCCTCTGCACAGACTCAAGCTTTGCAACAATCTCATCATCTTCAAGCTGGGCAAGTGCCTTTGGTGAGCGTGGCAGAACCCCCACAGCTTGGGACAGCAAGACCATATTAGCACACTTGCCACACAGACAAATGTTCCTGCTTGTGTTCTTGATGAGTCTCACCTCACTGGGACGATATCTGCAGAAAGTAGAGAATGCTATGTTCTCCCTGGGCATCTCCTTCATGAAACGATCATGCATTCCACGTAGTGTGTCCAGCATGGCATATAACTGAACACCTTTCTTTGTTGCACGTTTTGATGGCAACTCAGCTGAGTTGTCAGGGCGTTTCAGAAACTCACTGATCATTGTGGCTTTGGCAGCAGTAAGCATTTGTCGCCTTTTGAAAGTTGGTCTTTTGTTCTTCCTTAGGTGCTTCCGGCTCACCCCAACCTTCTTTGCAAGGGCCTGTGCGGTGCCCCTCAGCTCCTTCCTGCTGAAAATTTGCCGCCGCAGGGCAATGGGTGCACTCCGTACATTGTGAACAGTTTGTGTGTATGGCAACAGGTTCTGTACACGCCTTTTGGTGACTGGTACCCCAAGATCCTCCTGGAGGAGGCGTACTGCCTCTACCTGATCAATGAAATTGAGTTATGGTAAGCGATATAGACATGAGTGAAACATGTACAGCTATGTATTTCAAGGGTACATGCATTACACATAAAACATATATGGC
Organism: Lepidonotus clava; assembly: GCA_936440205.1. Lineage (NCBI taxonomy): Eukaryota > Metazoa > Annelida > Polychaeta > Phyllodocida > Polynoidae > Lepidonotus > Lepidonotus clava. Next base: position 20,850,505 of record OW387140.1, on the reverse strand, counting down.
CGCATATAGTGTATATGCCTCAGAAGTGAAATATGTACGGCTACGTATTTAAAGCGTATATACACCAGAAGTGAAATATGTAGGGCTACGTATTTAAAGCATATATGCCTCAGAAGTGAAATATGTACGGCTACGTATTTAAAGCGTATATACACCAGAAGTGAAATATGTACAGCTACATATTTTCAAGCATATATGCATTAGAAGTTAAATGTGTACGGCTATGTATTTAAAGTGCCTCTGCATTAGAAGAGAAAAATGTACAGCTATGTATTTAAAGCGTATTTGCAGTGCATTAGAAGTGAAATGTGTACGGCCATGTACTTAAAGCATATGTTCATAAACTACATTTTATCATACTGCTACCACTATTCTTGCTTTGTGGAAGAACTTTACCTGGGACGCCTCAGCACCTTCTGGTAGAGCAGCAACCTCAGCAGGCACCTCTACCTCATCTGGTTTGCCCTACATATTTAAAGCGTATATGCATCAGAAGTGAAATATGTATGGCTACATATTTAAAGCGTATATGCATCAGAAGTGAAATATGTATGGCTACGTATTTAAAGCGTATATGCACCAGAAGTGAAATATGTAGGGCTACGTATTTAAAGCATATATGCATCAGAAGTGAAATATGTACGGCTACGTATTTAAAGCGTATATACACCAGAGGTGAAACATGCACAGTTGTGTACTTAAAGTGTATGTTCATAAACTACATTTCATCATACTGTTACCACTATGCTTGCTTCAGTGGAAGAATTTTACCTGGGATGCCTCAGCACCTTCTGGTAGAGCAGCAACCTGAGGAGGGACCTCTACCTCATCTGGTCTGCCCTCCTCTACCCCTTCTGGTTTACCCTCAAGCTCACGAAGCTCTTTCCTCAACTTCTGGATCAGTTGCGTTTTGCTTTGCAGCTGACTCTTCAGGGCCCTTGCCTTTGGTTGCCGGCTGAAGGGCTTGGAAATTACCATTCTGGAACAACAATAAAGATTAATGTAAAATCAAGGTGGTTTTGTTATTCCTTGGAATCTGTATGAAATTTGTGATACAAATATATGTGACGTCTCTGGCATATTAGACATATATGTATACAGACATAACTTGTATGTGTACATACATTTTCGTTGGTTGAAGCTTTTCTGGTGGTACACCAGAACGACGGACCCTGCGTCCCACCTGCTCATCTGTTGCTGGAACACCTGCCAGCCGGCCCGACTTCCGTGCTCCATCAGAAGATGTGACTTCAGGCCTGGGTACGTCAGGCCTGGGTTTTTTGGTGGGACACTTGTACGGTTTTCCGTTGGTGGCAAGTCCCTTGGCAACTACAATGGTACAATAAGTGGCTATGCATTTAAAAAAATCTGTAATGGCAATATCTCTTGGTATTTCATATGTGGAGTATGTACGACCATGCATTTAAAAAAACTTGAATGGCAATCTCTGTTGATAGGTTCTATGTGATATATGTACTGCAACGGATTTTTAAAAAAGATTTGAATTTTAATCTCGCACGTGGAGTATGTACGACCATGCATTTAAAAAAACTTGAATGGCAATCTCTGTTGATAGGTTCTATGTTGTATATGTACTGCAACGGATTTTTAAAAAAGATTTTAATTGCAATCTCGCACGTGGAGTATGTACGACCATGCATTTAAAAAAACTTGAATGGCAATCTCTGTTGATAGGTTCTATGTGATATATGTACTGCAACGGATTTTTAAAAAAGATTTGAATTTTAATCTCGCACGTGGAATATGTACGACCATGCATTTAAAAAAAACTTGATTGGCAATCTCTGTTGATAGGTTCTATGTGATATATGTACTGCAACGGATTTTTAAAAAAGATTTTAATTGCAATCTCGCACGCGGAGTATGTACGACCATGCATTTAAAAAAACTTGAATGGCAATCTCTGTTGATAGGTTCTTTGTGATATATGTACTGCAACGGATTTAAATAGGAAAAGAAAATTGCAATCTCGACCATGGAATATGTATGGCCATGCATTTAAAAAGTACTCTAATGGAAACATCTGTTAACAGCTACTGTAACGACAGTTACACACCCCTTTTCTCCCTCGTTCTTCGTGCTGATAGCCGATTCCTCTCTTTTTTGTCATCCCTTTTTGCTTTACTCACACGCACTGGATGGATGTTCCGCATGTCTCGGTGTTCCTACAAAAACATTCCCTTGCCCATTAAGACTGTGTTTAACATTTAATTACACTTGGATATGTTGAAAGCAAAAATGTTCTGAATAGCGGTCTAAGATAATTTGGAAGCATTATCGTGGTCTTGTATGTACCTTAGCTCGGACCTTGGCCTTCTCCTTTACCGAATCTTTGGAGCGGTACCTAGCCTGCACTACTCTGTTGTAAGCATTCCACTCTGTGCGGGACATCCCTCTGCGGTGCATGATGGACTGCAATATTCAAAGAGTTAATGCTGTGAAATGTCTTGGTGGACTATAAAATAATTGCTATTGCTAATGTCACTGGATTTTATGGTGTAGCGGTGTGTGCACTCAGATAAATGAGAACTAAAACAATCATAAACATTGTTCAAAGTAAATAATCTTTATTATATAAGTTCTTTGTAAAAGTATGATCTGATAAGAAAATAGAACACTTGAGGTTAATATATCAAGAACACAACAGTCTGTACCGGCAGTACCTATTCATGTTCAAAGAAATGAAGGGTTTTGTATTGACCATATAACTTAAATGCATTTGGTCATGCATACGAAAACCAAAATCTTTTGCTTCTCTACCTTGGTGTCAGGTAAATGTTTACAGACATGCTTGTATAAATATGAACTTTAAAACAATGGTTGTCCTGTTATATGTTCTAATACAGTACGAGAAATGGAAATTATGCTGTAGCTGCAATTACTGTTGTTGCAACACTGCAGATAATAATGAAATGAAATTCGTAGGGAAAAAATGCATCTTTGTCATTTATAGAGGCACCTAGGATGAACCTGGCCATCTAGGAGTGCAGTAAGATGACAATGAAAAACACTTAAGACTAAATCTGAATCAATCCTCCACCTTGTACACTTTTAAATAAGTCCGTGGCCATACATATATCACATTTTTCGTAGAGTAGGACGCTTCCAGGAGTTACAACACTACAGGCTACTACATGTTGGAGGAGCAGCAGCATTGCTCCCCTCAGCAGATGTCACACTAATAAAAATAAATTACTTAAGATAATAATAGATAAAAACGTAACACAAATAACTTATTTACAAAAGGCACAGCAAGAAACAAAAAGACTAGCTGTGGCTGTTGCCCAGGACCCTGTCACAGATTGTCACCTCCTCATCAGGCAGCACCTAGTGGAGTGTGATCCAGACACCGACCCCGGGGACTTGAGGATGGCAGGGGTACCGCAACCTCAAGGGACAGAGTGTGGCACCCCCACTGCCCTCACAATCTCCGGGAAATCGGAGACTGGAGCCCACACCACTTGCTGCCCCTGGGGAGGCACAAACTGCGCCAGGACCCTGGGTGACTGCCACACTGTCAGATGTGCTGTTGGTGTGGCATCTGCTGAGGTGGCGTCAGATGTTGATTGCTGCTCCTCCAACATGAGCTGCCGGACCTCCCAGTCTGACATTTTGGATGAGGAGCCTGCCACTGGTTGAGGCAAGGGCCGTGAAGGCGGTGCGGCTGGTGACTGCGGTGCGGCTGGTGACTGCGGTGCGGCTGGTGACTGCGGTGCGGCTGGTGACTGCGGTGACTGCGGTGAGGGTGGTGAGGGTGGTGACTGTGCTGACTGTGGTGATGGTGCTGACTGTGGTGATGGTGCTGAGGGCGGTGAGGGCGGTGAGGCAGGTGAGGGCGGTGAGGCAGGTGAGGGCGGTGAGGCAGGTGAGGGCAGTGAGGCAGGTGAGGGCGGTGAGACAGGTGAGGGCGGTGAGGCAGGTGAGGGCGGTGAGGCAGGTGAGGGCGGTGAGGGCGTCCTCCTCTCTGACATCGACGGTGAAGATGTGTCAGGGTCTCTGTAATATAATTCATGGTGTTTATACAAAAGTGATATACATATGGCCACGGATTAGGTGTCTGATCTCTACCTCGACACAATAAGCAAAATCAGTACAGCCACAGACCCAGGTAGAGAAATAATTAAAATTCAGGCCTAATTGTTTGTACATGTCATCTTTCACTACTATTACAAGGCGAGGTTCGACTTGCATGCCTCTTACTTGACCCAAAAGGTGATATACGTACGGTCACGGACTTATCTAAAAGAGGTCTGAGGTGGACAAATAATTCAGATTTAGGCCAAAGTAAAAATCTACTAGTGTAAATGAATTACAAAAGGCACAGCAAGAAACAAGTTTGTACATGTCATCTTTCACTACTATTAGAAGGTGAGGTTCAACTTGCATGCCTCTTACTTGACCGGAAAGGTGATATACGTACGGTCACGGACTTATCTAAAAGAGGTCTGAGGTGGACAAATAATTCAGATTTAGGCCAAAGTAAAAATCTACTAGTGTAAATGAATTACAAAAGGCACAGCAAGAAACAAGTTTGTACATTTCATCTTTCACTACTATTAGAAGGCGAGGTTCGACTTGCATGCCTCTTACTTGACCCGAAAGGTGATATACGTACGGTCACGGACTTATCTAAAAGAGGTCTGAGGTGGACAAATAATTCAGATTTAGGCCAAAGTATAAATCTACTAGTGTAAATGAATTAAAATGTAGTTGTTATGAACATCAGGTTTTTGATCTCTGAAATATGACAATGTAAGGCTCGCAATGCAATATTGTTTTTGATTGTCATTAATTCATACCTTTGAAGCCCACGGCCACGGCCACGTCCACGGCCACGGCCACGGCCACGGCCACGGCCTCCGCCTTGGCGACGACCACCACCGTCGTTTTCGTCACTGGAGGCTCTGCAATATGATTGATGGTATCACACTCTGAGGAGTGAAATATGTGTAGCACATAATTGATCTGTATAGAGTAAATACCATTTTATTAAGTAACAAGGAGTAGGCCTCTAACTCGACCCAAAAAGTCATATACGTACGGCCACAGACTTATCTAAAAGAGGTCTGAGGTGGAGAAATAATTCAGATTTAGGCCCTAAGTATAAATTTACTAGTGTAAATGAATGAACGTGTAGTTGTTATGAACATCAGGTTTTCGATTTCTGAAATATGGCAATGTGAGGCTCACAATGCAATATCGTTTTTGATTGTAATTGATTCATACCTCACAGGGCTATGCCCCTGGCCATGTCCGCGGCCTCTTCTTTGGCCTCGGCCACGTCCGCGGCCTTGGAGACATCCGCGGCCACGGCCACGCCCTCCGCCTGGCCCTCCCCGAGGTTGCACCAGCACCTCCTCCTCGAAGAGTACTCCAAGGCCCCGCCACAGGCTATGGGGCCCCCGGCCACGGCCACGGTGTCCTCCTCGTGGCGGCCTCCCTAAGGGCCTGCCGTGCGGAAAGCCCGCTGCTATGGCTGGAAGGAAAATCAATACATGTCATCTTAAACTACTCTTAGAGGGTGATGTTCAACCTGACTCGACCCAAAAAGTGATATACGTACGGCCACGAATTTATTTAAAAGAGGTCCGAGGTGGAGGATTAATTGAGATTCAAGTCTTAGTGTTTTTCATTGTCATCTTACCACACTCCTGGATGGCGAGGTTCAACCTGGGTGCCTCTACCTCGGCCCAATAAGCAAAATCAGTACAGCCAAAGAGTTAATAGTAAGGTGTTTTTACAATTGAGAATTATTTAAGATTTCGGCCTGAGTGTTTTTCATTAACTTGCACTACTCCTGGATGGTGGCACAAGTTTCTGCCTGCATACCTCTTACTCGACCAAAAAAATGAAATATGTATGGCTACGGACTTTTTTAGAATGTAATAGCCTTTCAGTTACAGTTATGATACACATTAAAATACATTTATTCATGCCATAATTAGATACATACATCCACACATAGAATAATGAACATGTTTGTTTGCTCTAAATACCAGAAAGTCATTTTATGCATCTCACCAGCTTTCCGGCGCCTCTCACGTGCATTTAAAGCACGCTGGCCACGACGTGCTGCGTGCCACGCCTCGTTGTGGTGTTCGGGCTCTGCACGCAGCCCCTGCCGCTCCTCATCTCGGATGCGCTGGAGATAAAATGTCACATGCAGTTAGTAAACATGTATGGACATGTGGTCAATATAAAAAATAAAAGACTACAGTCACAAGCTTATCAATAGAAAATTAAACGTTATATCATTCAGTTACACATTTATGCAGGTTTACTGTACTGTTAGAATTGTAGTGCACTTACCTCTGACCGTTGCCGGTTGGCTTCCCGGTGGTCGTCTGTGGCGAAATATTCCGCCCGGTAGGCCCTGTTAAAGTCAGCCCACTCCTGGGGGGTCATCGCATGGTAGTTCGTCATGTCTGCTGTCAAAGAAAAAGTCACTGGTAAGAAACACCAATTCTTTGACACAACAATGTTTTACTAATGCAGTTCAGTAAATAGAACACAACACTGATAACAAGCTAAGGTATTGGGAAGTCAATGGCAACACAACAAAAATCAGTACATTTTACTGAGAACTCAACATCAAGAAATGGAGATGTATGAATGATACTCACTCTGCATGATTGTTATAATTTCAGATCTTTTTCTTGCTTCCTTGCTGAACTATGTTACGGACATGAGCAACATTAGACAGTATCAAGCAATGGGTGGTTGGCCACAAAAAGTGATATGCGTACGGCCACGGACTTACTTAAAAGAGGTCCGAGGTGGAGGATTAATTCAGATTCAGGCCCAAGTGTTTTTCATTGTCATCTTACCACGCTCCTGGATGGTGAGGTTCGACCTGGGTGCCTCTTACTTGACCCAAAAAGTGATATACATACGGTCACGGACTTATTTATAAGAGGTCCGAGGTGGAGGATTAATTCAGATTCAGGCCTAAGTGTTTTTCATTGTCATCTTATCACTCTCCTGGATGGTGAGGTTCGACCTGGGTGCCTCTTACTTGACCCAAAAAGTGATATACGTACGGCCACGGACTTATTTAAAAGAGGTCCGAGGTGGAGGATTAATTCAGATTCAGGCCTAAGTGTTTTTCATTGTCATCTTACCACTCTCCTGGATGGCGAGGTTCAACCTGGGTGCCTCTACCTCGGCCTAATAAGCAAAATCAGTACAGCCACAGACTTAATAGTAAGGTGTCCTAGGTTGGGAAATAATTCAGATTCAGGCCTAAGTGGATTTCATTGTCATATTACAAAACTCCTGGATGGTGAGGTTCGACCAGGGTGCCTCTTACTCGACCCAAAAAGTGATATACGTACGGTCACGGACTTATTTAAAAGAGGTCCGAGGTGAAGGATTAATTCAGATTCAGGCCTAAGTGTTTTTCATTGTCATCTTACCACACTCCTGGATGGCGAGGTTCAACCTGGGTGCCTCTACCTTGGCCCAATAAGCAAAATCAGTACAGCCACAGACTTAATAGTAAGGTGACCTAGGTGGGAAAATAATTCAGATTCAGGCCTAAGTGTTTTTCATTGTCATCTTATAACTCTCCTGGATGGCGAGGTTCAACCTGGGTGCCTCTACCTCGGCCTAATAAGCAAAATCAGTAAAGCCACAGACTTAATAGTAAGGTGTCCTAGGTTGGGAAATAATTCAGATTCAGGCCTAAGTGGATTTCATTGTCATATTACAAAACTCCTGGATGGTGAGGTTCGACCTGGGTGCCTCTTACTCGACCCAAAAAGTGATATACGTACGGCCACGGACTTATTTAAAAGAGGTCCGAGGTGGAGGATTAATTCAGATTCAGGCATAAGTGTTTTTCATTGTCATCTTACCACACTCCTGGATGGCGAGGTTCAACCTGGGTGCCTCTACCTCGGCCCAATAAGCAAAATCAGTACAGCCACAGACTAATAGTAAGGTGACCTAGGTGGGAAAATAATTCAGATTCAGGCCTAAGTGTTTTTCATTGTCATCTTATCACTCTCCTGGATGGCGAGGTTCAACCTGGGTGCCTCTACCTCGGCCTAATAAGCAAAATCAGTACAGCCACAGACTTAATAGTAAGGTGTCCTAGGTTGGGAAATAATTCAGATTCAGGCCTAAGTGGATTTCATTGTCATATTACAAAACTCCTGGATGGTGAGGTTCGACCAGGGTGCCTCTTACTCGACCCAAAAAGTGATATACGTACGGTCACGGACTTATTTAAAAGAGGTCCGAGGTGGAGGATTAATTCAGATTCAGGCCTAAGTGTTTTTCATTGTCATCTTACCACACTCCTGGATGGCGAGGTTCAACCTGGGTGCCTCTACCTTGGCCCAATAAGCAAAATCAGTACAGCCACAGACTTAATAGTAAGGTGACCTAGGTGGGAAAATAATTCAGATTCAGGCCTAAGTGTTTTTCATTGTCATCTTATCACTCTCCTGGATGGCGAGGTTCAACCTGGGTGCCTCTACCTCGGCCTAATAAGCAAAATCAGTACAGCCACAGACTTAATAGTAAGGTGTCCTAGGTTGGGAAATAATTCAGATTCAGGCCTAAGTGGATTTCATTGTCATATTACAAAACTCCTGGATGGTGAGGTTCGACCTGGGTGCCTCTTACTCGACCCAAAAAGTGATATACGTACGGCCACGGACTTATTTAAAAGAGGTCCGAGGTGGAGGATTAATTCAGATTCAGGCCTAAGTGTTTTTCATTGTCATCTTACCACACTCCTGGATGGCGAGGTTCAACCTGGGTGCCTCTACCTTGGCCCAATAAGCAAAATCAGTACAGCCACAGACTTAATAGTAAGGTGACCTAGGTGGGGAAATAATTCAGATTTAGGCCTAAGTGTTTTTCATTCCTGACCTACCATACTCTGCACACACACCACACCAAAACATAGGAATAAATGCCTACATATGCAATGTATATGCTAAACTGCCTATACAATAAGTGACAAAAGACAATGTATCGCATTGAGCACATTTTTAGAAATAAAGCAGGCCTACTCAGGCATTACTGCTACCATATTTCATGCGATAATGTAAGTGCGTCACCGTACATATATACGCATCATCGTACATATACTGAATTACCTCAACTTTGGATGTCCACCACGGCATCAACCAAACAGACAAACATAAACAAACCGGTTAGGTATGATGAAAATCACAGCATATACAAACAGTTACGAAATTTCCTCTTAAAAATCACTATTACAGGGTACCTGGCACTTATACTATGTGATTCCCAATGCTTATTTACGCAATTTGGGTCTGTATTATTTAGAATTATCAAAAAAATCATGAGAATCTACTTACTGTTGCTTAGATTCGGCCGCACTGACGTTCGGGACGCCCTCTAGCACTTCCGGCCGTCTCCGTTTGTTTAACTTCAGATGGCGCCACGAGCGGCCGCCTTTTTCCCGCCCGATTCTTATATATGTACGGTGACGCATTTATCCGGTGTATATGTACGGTGATTTCTGACCTTTGGCAGATGTTTATCATAATGCCAATTGTTCATATTTATGTTTTCTGGTAGAACCATGTAAATATTTATTGAATTAATCATTATCATTAATATATTCCACTAATATTTAAAACCGACAATTTTACATGCTTTGAAAGCTGTATATGTACGGTGACGCATTTACTACCCCAACCATATCCCATCTCACAGTTAGAGTTCTCCTGTACTTATTACCCAGATTCCTATGTATAATCATTGCTACTAAGAAACCCAAGGTAAATGTGAATTATTTGATGCATATTATAATGCATTTTACATATTTGTTAGTTATGAATACCACATGCCATTCCTGTATATGTACGGTGATGCATTTTCTTCACAATGAATAATCAGGCAAAAATCATTAGAAATTGCAGAAATAAAAATATATTTATGGATTATTCTTATGCCAAATATTGTTTTTTTTTTAAACATTAAAGAGAAAATTACAAAGACATAGAAAAATTAAAGTTATTAAAAGAATTGTATTATGAAAATCATTTCCCTTCATCAAAAATGCCAAAAAACAGCACATTTTACGCTGTAAATGTTAAAATATTGAAGATAGAGGTATTAAACTAGGGTTCCCATGAAAGATCTCCTTGAGGTGCAATGATATTTAGTGAAATATTCATTTGTTTATTGTAATTTGTCAACTTTTCATAAAAAATTGTGAAATATAGCCCTGTGGCCCCAGTTCGTGAGAATCAACCATCTACCTAATCATTTAAAAACTTATACTTTGCATATCTTCTTCGCTAGAAACTCCAATTTTTTCCAACTCTGTATTCTGTTTTTTAGCTTGTTTCTTACTTTTCTTCTTTTCCTCTATTTCACTGTCCTCATCAGTAGAAAAATCATTTAATTTTTTCTGTTTCTTCTGCTTTCTTGCCTCATGATCTAATTTCTTTAGTCTTCTAGCTATTTTCCTCTTTAACCCAAACAACTCACCTAACTCGTCCTTAGTTACTGTAAAACTTTTATTATCTTTCAACAAATCACTGAAATGAACATATACTTCTGCTTTAAATATTGTTAAATCTAGTCTTTTCTTTCTTCCAAAAGACAAAACATAACGTGATATTGTTTCCTCCTTTGAAGCCATAATTAATTCTATATTTAATAAACAAACTAATAACTACTATAAAATTACTATTTACCTACTATAAAATCACTAATCACAGGAATATTTTCCTATGCTTTCCTTTGAACTTTACATATTGTTTTATCTTCCTCTTCTTTTACTCTTTTTTTAGACCTTAACTTATAATTTCCATATGCTAAAGAGTGCACTCCATCTGAACAAAGCCAACGTTTATCTTCAAAAGGCGATAAAGCTAACTTTGTTTCTTTTAAAGTAAACACATCGTGCTTATAACTGCGTATACAGTGAAAGGTAGCAAAAGATTCAGATGCTTCTTTTAAAACTTGTTTAAATTCTGAATGTAAAAGCTTGTCTACACAACTCCTTCTAATTCCTTTAACTCTTTTTATATTCTTTCCTGAATTTAACAGAAAAGAATACATTTTAGGTCTTAAACCAACAAATTCCTTAATTTCTACTCCAGCTGTTTCATCTTTAAATTTACCTAACACTTTTCTATTTTTTAAAGAATATAATAAATTATTTGTTTCTAAATTTGAAAAATCAAAATAATCCCTAATATCATAAAGTAATCTATAAAAATGTTTATGATCTATATAATATATTAGTGAATCAGTATCAGTATAAAGAAGCTGAACAGATTTTAAACCAAATGTTTTTAAAATGACATTATAATGAAAATTGAACATATGCATTTTCGATAAATCTAATATTGTAAAACCAATATAAATAGGTTTATTCAATTCTACTATATTTTTCTTATACTGTATCCCAACAAAATTTGAATTAAAAATATGTAAAGAATGAAAAAGAGGCTTTTTAATCATAGAGGCACATGACTTTTGATTTGTTGTTAATACCATTTTAATTCTTCTTTTTACATTTTCCATACATTTGCCAAACGTAGAGTTATTCATAAGTTTAAAAAATTCCCTATCAAAATCTGAAGTAGCCTCTTTCCGCTTTTGGTTATTAAAATCAATATATGGTTTCATCCAACATGACTGAGAAAAGGATACTATCCTAAAAATTTTAGAAATTTTTAAACCTAAACTTAAATACAATTTTAAATTCCTATAATGTATAATGTACTTTTCCTTTTGACATAAAGTTGAAATTAATTTCATACAGCTTTTAGTATAGCGTTTACCTAAACCTTCCAAAATATTTTTAGCATATGGAGACAATTGAAAAAAATTCACTGCAAGCTTTTCAGGAGCCAAAGGAAGCATATTATGAAAATCATGTAAATAATCAGGATACTCTAAAGTTACCTCTAAAATATATCCTATAGGAGCATCATCAAGAACTTTAGTTACATCAAAACTATCATATTTACTCGGATCAACCCAAGCAAAATTTTTGTAAGGTAAAGGTTGTACCATAGCAAATCCATATAAATTATTACAATCATAATAAACTATATGCTCAGTTTCTTTTCTCACTTTTGCAAATCTTTGAACTACATTTGTCATACCTCCTCGAATACCATCTTCAAAAAAATTAAACATGTCAATATCATTAATTAAATCAAACTTAACCTTTGTAAACTTCATCATAGCATCATAACTCAAAGATGGAGCTGTTAAATATTTAGCTGGATCTAATCCATAAAAATCTAATGACTTTTCCCTAAATGATTCAAAAACATCAGCTAATAGTAATACATCTATTTTTAAATATTGTCTTAAATAATCTTTTATATTCTTACACTTTAAAATTTTAAACATTTTAATTGCATGATCATAATCTAAAGAAGAAATACTTTGATTAGTTAAACTATTAAAAAATGCCTCACGACAAGGTAATTCCTTCTCATCCAGCCTTTCCCACGAATCTATATAGTCATAGCACATAACTCCCTTTCTTATAACATATGGTAACATCTTTTCCTTAAAATGCTTTTTAGTTTCTTTTAAATCTAATGTATCTTTTTTAACTAATAATTCAGCAAGATTAGATAATGAATTTGGAAGAAACTGAAAAGAATCAATAAAAACAAAATTATCTAAAAACATAGCTAAAAACTTTTCTGATGAACGCGGAATAACTTGAACATTAAGTTGTTTTAAATACTTGTACATATTTTTAACAATAAAATGTAAATCATAGTTCATAGCATTATGCATAACAATAGGAATTTTAAAATTTGTAAATTTCAATGCACTACATACTAAATTACATCTATTACAAGCATAATTAACATCTCTACCTTTTCCTTCCCTACCTAAATGCTCATGATCTACAACTCTTTTAATTCCTAAATTAGCAAAAGAAACTCCGCAAAGATAACAAGCTTTTTGCTTAGCGAGATGTAAAATATCCTGTGAATTTAAAGTTAAAGGTTTTCTATCATTTTCAAAAATACAAGATATCTCTGCACGCACTTGATAAATATATCCAAAAAAGTTTTTAAGAACATTAGGACCAATATAAAGAAAAGGTGGTTTAGAATACTTACTATACTTTGATAAAAATAAAATACCTACTGCATTTAATTCATGTCTTGTTTTCATAATAGACTTACCTTTTAACTTATTTACATTTTTATTTAATGTTTCAAAATCAGCATAAATAATAAAATGATTTTTTATTTGTCATGAAAGATTTCGAAACATTTCTTTTTCACCTATTAAAGGAAGCTTATAAGTTTGTCCAGTATAAACTTTATTTGTACAATTTGCTTTACTATGAAGTTGTAAACCAACTTTATCTCTAAATGAAATTAAACATTTATTACAAAAATACCTTGTTTTTTTCCAATAAAATGGTGTTATGAATGAATTAATATTTCGAATTAACATATAATGATTTTTGTACAAAAGTAAATTAATATGTTTGCGATGTTTATCATCAAAGCTTGTTGAAATATACATTGGATACGGTAAATATTTAGTATTATTTACAAATCCCATTTCATTTTGACTAAATAACCCAAAAACATTTATCGTTAAATTATTATTTTTCTCAAAATTTGGAATCTCACTTATTTTAGTTGGAAAAGAAAGACCCTTTAAATTTAAAGAACTTACTAAACCTAAATAAGATGTAAATCTATTAGGATTTACACACTTTTTAAAAGCAGCTAACACAGAATACAAAAAGCACTTGTCATCAGAACATCGTATATTAAGAATAGAATGTTTATTAGGAATTGGTAATGAAACAGATGCACACCCTCCAAAAGGATTACATTTATAAACTGATAAACGTAAAACATTAATTTGTTTTAAAAACCAACCTGAACCCATCTGAATAAACCCATCAAAAAATGCTAAAAGTATTCTTATAGCTTGTATCATTTTTTCTTTTACAGATAAAAATGTTAAAACTTGAGTCATATTGCTTTGAAACCAAGGTTTAATTTCATAATACCTTGATGTATCCAATTTATATTTACCTAATACAACATTAAGACTAATTTGAAATTTTATGCCACCATGCCTCAATAAACCTTTCTTAATTTTTTCTAATAAAACTTTAAACTTGCGTTGAAAAAATAATTCTATATCTATAGCACGCTGAAAAGGAACTATATCATAACTTCTTAACAGTTTACCAAAAGCTTTTCTTTTCTTTATTTCATTCATTTTATTTTTTTATCTATTTAATCTTCTAAAACGCAAAATTAACTCAACAATTCCATATTCAAATTTAACAAGCTGTCCATCATCAGTTTTAATTTGTATTTCTATATCCTGCAACCTATCATAAGCTAATTTCTTATACAATGGATGGGAATAAGTGTGCTTAATATGTTCACCAAATACTCCACTAGCCCTAACAGTTCTAAGTAATTTTGTTTGAATGTTACCTACATACTCATAATCAACAATATTAGAATAAATGTATATATTTGAAGTGTCTGTTGGAAAAACTGGAACTCCATTTCCTACATAATCTTTTCCATATTGTGGTTGAAAAAGCTCATTATATGGTCCCTTCCTATTAAGAGATATTACATCATTAAAACCTTTTATTAAAATTTCTTCATCCCTTATTGGATTTCCTTCAGAATCTAATTCATTTTCAGTAGAAGGTGGCTTTTTCAATAAAGGTGGTCCTCTAAACTCAATAAAATTTGTAAATGTTTTCTCACCATTAACAGTAACTCTTGAAGTATACTTTTTAATTCCTTCACAATTATTTAAGCGTAAAACCGTAGCAATATATTCAGACAAAATAACTACATCTCCTGTACCTACATATAAAGTACAAATTAAATTTTGATTATCAATATAAAGTTTAGTATATCTTTTATAATTTTTATAAGTAGGTTGAGCTTCATTTACTTCCATTTTTAATTTAGCAAATTTTTCATTCATTTCACTTATCATATCCTTAATTTCATAATTTCCAAACTTTAAAGCAAATACCTTATTTACTTTTTTTATAGAATTAGGAACAACTTCATCTAATGAATTAATTTGTTCTACTGTTTGGTCTTTTAAATCAAAAATATCTCGCACAATTACATAAGTTCTAGATTGCTCTGGATGCTCTGGTACATTATACCACGATTTCAAAAAATCAATCTCCAATAAGGCTACTTCCCAGTAACCTTTACATTCACGTGTAGCTGGTATTTCAGTATAAAAATGACTTGTCTTATTTTCTCTTACTGAATGTGGTACATTTGAAACTACTGTATAATTGAATGATTCTAGTTCTTCGTTCTGCAACATTTTAAATATTTATTAAAACAAATCTATAAAATCTAATATCAATCCTAATCACATCACAATTTAATCACTTTGCCTCATCAGTCTTCCTTTTGAACTTTCACATTTCGCATTAATTTTGAAGAAGAATATGTTCTTATGTGTTTAGGATAATCTCTCATATGCATAAGAAAATCTTCTAAACACCTTTTCCTCGAAGCTGTTTCTATTTGGGGTAATGCATTTCGCCAAGGAGTTCTACAGCAGGGACAATAAACCTGCAAATCAAAACTAGAAGAAATAAAATGTTCATAACATCTTGAAATATGAATAGGTCTTTTACAACACTTTAAAAAAACTGTATTATCTGAACCTTTATAATTAAAAATAATTCGTGAATGGCATTGAGCACAAGGTAATGTAAAAAAAGAAAAAAGTAACCTACGACACCGCCTAGTATCTCTTAACTTTTTAGCTAACAACCTCATTGAACAATTAGGACTACTATTATTATTAATTTCCCATAAATGTCCTAAATCAATCACATCATCTACTGACATATACAAATACGATGCTACTGAATCCAAAACTACCTTTGTGAAACAATCTTTTAAACCATAAAAATAAATTGACTTTCTTAAAACTTCAATTATTTTTTTATCATTTTCCCACATGGATAAATAAATAAAATCTAAAACAATATCACATTGAAAATACGATGAAAAAAATAAAAGACTCGCGCAAGAAAAATATTTCAACTTTAAAAAACATGCATCATCTGTAAGTTCTTCACTTAATATTTCTATTAATTGTAAACACTCATCTTCAGATAAAAATTCTTGGCTAGGAATTTCAATTAACAAAGGTAAATTTAACTTACCAAAATAAAATGACACTAAAGCACAAAAATACAAGCTCCTTTTCATCAAGCGAGCAAAACTTTTTGAACAAGCAGTATCCATTTCAAATACTTACTTTTATCAACTTGAAATTCCTAAATAAATATATAATAAATTTAATCAGGATGATACTTTTTTAATATTACTAAAGAAGATCTCAAAGGAACTGGTGTAAATATATGATTCTTAGGATCATAATTAGAATGCTTAACCAAAATATGTAAACGCAATAAACTTAAAGATATAAACTCTTTCTTACAATATGAACATTCTAATTTTTTTTTTTTGGTCCTCGCTTATCTTTTGTAGCCTTAACTAAAGCTTGAGCACAATGAACAGGACAACACAAGCAATTCTCAATATTTCCTGGCAGTAAGTTATTTTGAAGAACTAAGGCGTGTTTTTTCAACCTTTCAGTTATTTCTACAAACTTATCTATATTACATTCTATCTTATTAAAATTATCAGAATACAAATCAGAATATGGTGAAAAATCCTGTAAATGTTTTCCTGTTTCTGAAACATTTACCATAACATCTTTTTTCTGAGATTTCTTATGAAATTTCATATCATTATTAGATTGCTGTAATTTGTTTAGTTCGCCCATAAAATCATCTCTTTTTTCAAGCTCTAATTCTGATTCCAATTTCTTAGCTTTATCATCATAATCATCATTTTCACTTTCTGATAGTGACAAATCTCGAGCCAAAGATGAATCACTATCATTAACCTTTTCTTTAGTTACAGCTTTCTCAAAATTTTCAACTCTTGCTTTTTTCTTAGTATGAAAACCTAAAGATTTCGTACAAGTACTTTTTTGACCATGTATTTGTTTTTTACAATCTGAATCTGAATCTGAAGTAGAAGATAAAAACTCAGCACTTTTATATTCATGCTTACGCTTTTTGCTTTTCACTTTATGTTTTGGAAACTCAATTAATGAATTATATTTTGACATATGATAATCTAAAGCTACTTCTATAAAAGCATTTTCTACTTTACTCCATTGAATAACAAAAGGTGAACCTATACGAAACAATTCTGTACAACATGTAAAATTAAATGATCGAGAATCACTTCGATAAACAGTTATATTTATTCTAAGAATATCAACAAGACACTGAATAATTGAACTTTGTGAAGAACGCAAGTCCAGCTTAATAGTTTCATCTTCACTAGATAAAATTCTAAAGGCTAAATTTCTCGTTATATCTTGATTTCTTAAAGCAGACAAAAGTTCAACCTTTAATTCTTCTTTAAGAATATTTATTTTTTTCCTTTCATTCTCACATTCTGTTAAAAGTTGAAAACAAAAACTAAAAAAATGTGAATTATCTGTCCGAACTTTATTCCAAAATAATTTATTTTCTTCATTATGTCTTAAAAGAAATTCTATAATTAACAAAAGTAACCTATCTAACACTCCGGCGGCCATAAATGTAAATTATTTAAATAACACAATCTCAAACTATCACAAACTCTTTTAAAATCTAAAACATTATCAGTTAAACAACTTCCTTTATAAGAATATAAAAACGTGAAAATACATTTACTTTTACCTTTAATTTTGATACGTAAACTTGAAAAATATGAACTATTATTTACATAAGGCAACCATATAGATTCACTAGAATTAGATTCTTTAATTTCAAATTCATATTCTTTTTCAAAACAATCTGCAATTTTTATACAAAAAACCTTAAAATCCGGTGTTGTTTTAAATACAAGTTGAAAGGTAATTTGAATGTTCTTTGGAGTTATATTTACACTAACTATTTCCTGTTCACAAAAGTCCCTAATATACTCATAAACTTCTAAAGCTATTATCTTAATATTTGGTAATAAACTTGAAAAATTTCTTCTTAAATAAATTGAACAAAATCCATTACGTGTAATCTTCAAAGTATACAATTTATTTTTACAAGTTAATGATCCTCTATATAAAAAACTATTCTTTATACTTTTATAAATATACGGAATATCAAAATGAATATTTGGAGTAAAATTTAAACCAAAAATAACCAAGTTTACACTATAATCTACTTGCATTAATATATACTATCGATACTTGTAACCCAATCTAAAGGAGGCGTGTTTCATTACAATAAGATAAATCTGAGCTATATTTATTAAAAATTCTGAATAACCCAATAAAAAATCAGAAGACATTGTTAAATAAAAATCTGGTTTAGCTTTGCAATACTCGCAAATTTTAGCACTTAAATTATGAATTTCATGTCTTGTAATAATTTGATTTAAATTAAAAAACAGTTTATATGCTTTCTTGTATCGAAAATTAACCAATATTAACTGACAATCTATACATGAACAAACTAATTTACAAAATTTCTTATTAATTGTATCGTACCTATATCTATAAAAATAAAACACACGTCTCATACCTACCAATGTATATAAGTTCAAAAATCAAAAATTTCTAATACTTGTTCTATTTTAACACGAAAACCAACATGATGCCGAATCAACAAAACAAACGTTGTTGTATTTGCAACTTCATCAAATTGCCTAGATTCCTCTTCCTCAAAATTAGTAATATCTTTTTTCAAAATACCAGGAATCTCTAACTGATCTACATCTTCTGGTGTTAATTTAGGAAATTTATTCAAAATAAATGTCAAAACTAATCTTTTTAAACTTAATTTAAAAAGAAATCTATTCAATTCCTGTACTAATTCTGTGATTTGTTCTATTTTAGAAAAATCTATTAATGTACCATTAGGACATGCAGCAATAAGCTTACCTATATTTTCACCTTCCTTTAATACTTTATTTATAACTAAACAAAAGTAACAAGAACAATAAGGCTCATAAACACTTTTCTCAAAATGTATAACAATCATTTGTAAACTAACCTTAAGCCTTAAAAACAATCTTTAATCCTCTGTACACCTACCTCCTAAGCAAAAGCAAACACCAAATATAACAATCATAAGCTTATTTAAGCACAAAGCTTCATGCATATTCAAATAAACTTACCTTAAACGCCTTATATATCTTAAAAATAAACATTAACACAAATATATAAATTTAACCCATATCATAACTTAACCACAATATACTACTTGAACATATCTATGACACATTTTGCCAAGGCTGTTTCTCTAAAGTACCAGAATTATCACAGTGCAATTGATGCACAATGCTCCATCACCACAACACTGTAGCTATGCTGAGATAAGGTAATTTTGCGCAACTTGCCCTTTTTAGAAGCATTGCTTGACTAAGCGGCAAAATCTCTTCTTTCCGATCCTGTCATTAAAATCCACCGATAAACAGCGCCGCTGCGCCACCTAACGTATTGCCTATAAAAACGTAGGTGGCGACGCCTGCGGTCACATATATGAAGTGCGTAAGCGGTCAGAAAACAAATAACGCGATACGACAATACCTAAGTTATCTAAGCGTCTAAACATCAATCCACCAGAGGGCATTAGCTACCTATTGTAATAAGACATGAACAGTGTTGTCATTCACTGGGGAACCCTCACTACATTACCCAAACTAAGCCTAAAGGCCTAACGTCACACTGTTCATCTCTACTACAGGTGTTAACAGCGTCTTTAGACATCTGTCTAAACTTAGGCAAAAAACCAATATAATCTAAATTGGTTAACACCAAACACAGGCGAGAAGGTACTTAATGA
This sequence comes from Lepidonotus clava, assembly GCA_936440205.1. Lineage (NCBI taxonomy): Eukaryota > Metazoa > Annelida > Polychaeta > Phyllodocida > Polynoidae > Lepidonotus > Lepidonotus clava. Next base: position 20,830,629 of record OW387140.1, on the reverse strand, counting down.
AAAATCTATAAATTCAAGCATAAAAAAGACCCCACCCTAGTATGTCTCAAATCTAGTCAAAACATTAATCAAATAACGCCCAGCGTAAAAGCTAATCAGCGTAAAAGCTAAGTCTCTATTCTGTCTACAGTTAATGCTTAGCCACCAGAGGGAACCTTCCAGCACATGTCTATAGTTGATGCCTAGCCACCAGAGGGAACCTCTCAACACAAATTATTTAGTACCAAGTGAACCTCAGACAAGTTTATCTACTCCAAGCCAAGCCTACATAAAAATACTTGATAAGTGTGGACTAAGTTACAGCCCGTAATCAATGGAAACTATTTCTTACATTAATGCCCTTAAACTTATTGATAAATCTAAATCTAGAACACGCCGACCAACACTCACTTCATCTCTAAAGTAAATCAAATGCGCAGAACCATCATGTCGACCAAACTAGTATTCCTGCTTCTCTTCCTAACCATTTTGACGAAAACTCTAGGTTGTTCTGTCAGAAACGACTGCTCCTTAACCGACAACTTGGACACGCTTATCTGCTACTGTTTACCGACAACTTTCACACACATAACGCTAAGAACTACGCAAATCTTTCTAATTTCCCCCGCCGCATCACAGCAACAATTCATCAAATACGACATAGATGTCTTCCCATTCCTTGCAGTTATCAAAACAAGTGGAATTACATTTCAATGCGAAGCAGGAAAATGCATGTAAGTATAGGCTTAACTCACTTAATATTAACAGTATAAAATTATTCAAATATAATACCTTCTAAGTTTCTTAAATTTTAGCTTAACAAGTTTCTTAAATTCTGAACATTATATAAATACCTTTCATATCCAAAGTTTTCTAATCTTTTGAATTTAAGAATAAATTCTAAACATTAATTTTTATTCAGATTAAAAGCAACAGAAAAACCAACTTCTATGAAACCAACATCTTCATTTCCAAATACCATGTAAGTTATTAGTCTTAAGTGCACTCTAAACCTAAAAATAAAACAGCATGCTTCCTCCTAACATTCCTATATGACAAACTAAGTTAAACATCATAGTTACGTAAAAGTCACTCATGCTAACTGTAAAAGCAGTAACGTCGTCTAACTTCTACCTTAAACAATATTCACTTTACACCAACCTAACCATATTAACCTAACTAATCGTAATTTTTATTTAGCTCAGCAATTGAACCAACTGATGCCTTGAAGACAACTATTGCCCTATTTGATTTAACTACAACTGACGCATTGACGACTCAAACTAATGATTTAAGTTCAACCACTACATCTATGAAACCAGCATCTTCATTTCCAAATACCATGTAAGTTATTAGTCTTAAATGCACTCTAAACCTAAAAAAATAAACTGCATGCTTCCTCCTAACATTCCTATATGACAAACGTAAGTTAAACCTCCTTTTAATATTAAACATCATAGTCTTCGTGAAAGTCACATGCTAACTGCAAAAGCAGTGGCGACATCTAACTTCTACCTTAAACAATATTCACTTTGCACCGTCCTAACTATATTAACCAAACTAATCGTAATTTTTTTATTTAGCTCAGCAATTGAAACAACTGATGCCTTGAAGACAACTAATGCCCTATTTGATTTAACTGAAACAAAAACAACTCACGATTTCACTGACGCATTAAAGACTCAAACTAATGATTTAAGTACAACCACTACATCTATGAAACCAGCATCTTCATTTCCCAAATACCATGTAAGTTATTGGTCTTAAAATGCACTCTAAACCTAAAAATAAAACAGCATGCTTCCTCCTAACATTCCTATATGGTAAACTAAGTTGAACCTTTTAATATTAAACAAAGCAACAAACATCATAGTTACGTAAAAGTCACTCATGCTAACTGCTTAAGTTTCATTTAAAACTACTAATATCTTTAACAACAAATCTAGCATTATATCCATCCTAACTTCTAACAAAAATATTAATCTATATGTAATTTATTATTTATAAAATACTTTATACTTTCAGCTCACCCAAAACTTCAACAAGTCTGTCACAAGCCTCTACACCTATTACTTCAAGCCAGCCACGTACTTCAAGTTGGTCCATGTAAATATATAATTTATAATCCCTATTCAGCCTATCATAATTTAAAACTACTAATATCTTTAACAACAAATCTAGCAACATATGTTTTAATAGCTTTATCTAAACTAATATTTATAATCCCTATTCAGCCTATCACAATTTAATACCAGTCACCAATCTATTAGTCTGGTAATCTCAATACAATATCTACAAACTGAGAAATTTTCTAAGTCCAAATCTCACAATTGCTCTGAAACTATTCAACTATCAAACTTATTCATCTAAAGAACATTTCTACAACACAAGTAACTAAAACAAACTCTAAGTCCACTAATCTTAAGAGATTTAATTCCACCGTGGATGGATAAACCTTTTCATATTTTCTGTAGTAAAATTCTAGAGCCCTTCTCACAAGAAAATAAGTCAAAGATACTAGAAAGGAATTCTGTGAAAAGTCACCCAACTCAGAAACTTTACCAGTCACCAATCTATAAGTCTGGTAATCTCAATGCAATATCTATAAACTAAGAAATTTTCTAAGTCCTCTAAGTCTCATGAATGCTCTGAAACTAGTCAACTATTAGACTTATTCATCTGAAGAACATTTCTACAACACAAGTAACTCAAACAAACTCTAAGTCCACTAATTTCAAGAGATTTATAAAACTACTAATATCTTTAACAACAAATCTAGCATCATATCCAACCTAACTTCTAACAAAAGTTTTATAAAATATTAATCTGTATGTAATTTATTATTTGCAAAATACTTTATACTTTCAGCTCACCCAAAACTTCAAGTCTATCGCAAGCCTCCACACCTATTACTTCAAATCGGCTACAAACTTCTACTACCTCCACACCTATCAGTACTTCAAGTCTACCGCAAACCTCTACTACCTCCACACCTATCAGTACTTTAAGTCTGTCGCAAACCTCTATCAGTACTTCAAGCCAACCGCATCCTACAAGTCTAGCGCAAACCTCTACATTTATCAGTTCAAGCCAACCACAAGTCACTATACCTATAAATACAACATTTTCAAATGAACCAAAAACACCTAACGCATCTTTCGCATCTACACCTAAACCTATTGACAAATCAACTCCAAAAAATATCGTACCAGTAGCTGATATTATAGCAGGAATCTTATCTTTCTTAGTTCTTTTTGGTATTATATTAACATCTTTTATTCTTTATAAACTTTTCAGAAAAACTTGGCAAAACAAATTTGAACAATATAGAATTCGATCTATTCAGCGAACCACACTTCATATGAGATCTCGATTTAATATTAATGTTAATGTTAATGAAGCACAAGCACCTTCTGAATACACTAGCAGTTTCAATTCTCTAAACTCTGAAAGCTTTGAATCTATTAGCGTAGTACAAGAAGAAATTGAAATGACTACTTTTAAAACTTTTTCTTCTCCCTCACCTTCTCCTCCCTCACCTTCTCCTACTCCCTCACCTCCTATTAACTTGTAAAATAAAACCCTTAGCACTTTAACAATATCCACTAGAACCAAACCCCTTACAACCACGATCAGTTTTGCTTAACTCTTGTACTTCATAAACACTGGCATTTGAATAACGCTCTAAAATAATTTGAGCAATCCTATCACCAGCCTTAATAAGAAAATCTAAATTTCCAAAGTTATACAAAATAATACTAACATTTCCTCTATAATCTTCATCAATAACTCCTGCTCCAACTTCAATAGAATAATATTTAGAAAGACTAGATCTAGATGCTATTCTTCCATAACATTTTTCAGGAAACTCAAACTGTAAATCTGTTTTAATTTCAAGTTTTTTTCCTGCTGGTAAAATATAATCATAAGCACTATACAAATCTAATCCTGCTGAAAATAATGAACTTCTCTTTGGAAGATTAGCCTTTTCAGAAAGCCTAACAACATAAACCTTATCATGCGACATCTTAATTATGCTCCTTTAACACCACAGACTTATTCAAACTATTCTGAAAAATACATATACAAACTCGAATAGGTTTCAAATTATTATCCCTTTCTATACTTTGCACCTGAAAATACTTAGACCTGACAAAAAAATCATAATAAGCTAAATATTGAGAATTAACTGAAACATTTTTAAAATTTGAACTTTCAGAAACATTTTTAAAATTTGAACTTTCAGAACATATTATATCACAATACACGTATTGTTTCATATTTCTAAAAATACACTTACCTGTTCGGTACCACACTAAATACAATACAATACAATATTTCTCACAAATAAATAAATAAGTACACTTACCTGTTTATAATGTGCCTGTGATGAATGACGCCAAGCTTGATCTTGAAGCTTTAAGTCGCAAAACTATAAAGCTGAAATTTCAACAAAAGCAAAAGCAACAACCAACAATCACCTAACTAAAATTATCTTAAGTAAAACAGACCAAAAATAATTTCAACTAGCGCTTAACGCTAGCTAAAATCAAAACGTCAATCTCCACAAACCAAGAAAACAATTTCCAGCCACCTCTAAAAACGTCAATCTCCAAACCAAGAAAGCAATTTCCAACCACCTCTAGAAACGTCAATCTCCACAACCACCTCCGAAAATATCAATCTCCACAAACTTGCACTTACGCCTAACAAAGCACGCACTTGCGCCCAACGCGGGCCCAACGGCGCTCTTTACCACACTACAATTAACCACACCAAAGAAATGCGCGCAAAAGATCAACACAAAGCTTTTATACCCTCTTTATTAGTCTCAGCCAATCACAAGACAATAACATTATGTTATGATTGTGAAAGTATTTAAGGTGCTTATAGGTTTTCATTTTTAATAATAAACCAAAATAGTATACGTTTATATTATAAAACGCGCGCATTAACTTAAACTATCTTTTCTCACTACATTTATATAAACAAAACGAAAATATATAAAATTGAATATCTAATAATTTGCTAATTTATAAAGTCGTTTCAAACTTTTATCCCTTCAGTACCTCCTCGTACAAAGCAAAAATACCCACATGGAAACGAGACACAACATCCAGAACCTTCCATGTAAGGTACTGAAAGGGAATACATAAACTTTCTCTCACTCTTAATTTAATATAATCATTTAAACTTTAAACATTGAAGCATATTTATTATAAAACAAACTTTCATTTTAAAATATTTCAAAAATGTCTTAGCAAACTCTTAAAAATCAATAAACATACATACATATATATCTCAAAACCCCTCCTCGTACCTCTACCAAGAAGGTATGTTACCACACAAGAAGAAATAATTAACTATCATATTTAGACTTACCATTAGACCTCAACAGCTTATCAGCTACCCAAATTTATATATATATCCAAGCTACAATTTTAGTATGTTCACAGCTTATCAGCTACCCAAATTTATATATCCAAGCTACAATTTTAGTATATTCGCATCACTTTGTTTAGTTCAATGTATTTACAATATTCAGCTAACCAATTTATATAAAAGCTACAATTTTAATGTGTTCACAACACTTTATTGTTTGAGCAAAATGTATTTACATTTATTCAAGTTTGCTGTTTATTTACCTTTAAAAATGAACCTTAATGTACATGTACTAACCATTCTTAATATGTTTATACAATTCTTAGTCAAATGCTTTCAATTATTAATGCATTATAAAGTGGTTGTTTTCACTAAAGTCAAATATAATAACTGACAAGTGCTATAGCCCAAATTAAACCTTGTCAATTATTACACTTGCGCTTTAATATGCTACAAAACTGTATATATATATCTTAACGCTTTCTTATCTTCTCTGCAAATAAACCATTATAATCAAGCAAGTCGATTATGTTTATTCTTCCAAGCTATACGTACGCCCCAACTGCGTCACCAATATTATATAAATTACTCTAACCAATACACATACTGACACAAAAAAGATTACCTGGATCTGTGCCCAAACCATGAATATCAATTTCCTAGACCAACATACTGATTTCATAAGACTTGTGAAAGAACACTATTACTAGATTTATTACTAGATTTACAGCTTGATTTCATAAAACTTGTGAAAGAACACTATTACTAGATTTACAGCTATATCACACTAATCAAAAGTAAAATAAGCTAAAGCTATAATAAACACTGAAACAAATACTTTAATGTAACTTAAAAAAATTATTTCATATTCATAAACGCACAAAGCTACATTAACACTAGAATCACCTAGGTTAATGTACGTCTCAACCCTCGCGTCACTCCGCACAAAACTACATTAACACTAGCCTGGTAGCCAGTCCACTCGCGGGAGAGCGAGTATTGTTAGACCAGGCACGGAGGTCTAGATTCCTCGCAGACAACGCGGCGTTATCTACCGGAGCGCCCTGCGTCGCTGTAAATCAAGTAAGCCGGTACAAAGTGTGTCCGCTCGGCGTTCTCTACCAGAGCGTCCTACGTACATAGACAAAATGTCCAAATTAGTGTGCTGTTGCATACGCACACACCGTTACAACGCGAAAAGGGTCTGCTCTGAAGTGCGCGTTTACTCCATACCGAGGCTTTTAACCGGGGTACATTAACACTAGAATCACCTAAAACCACGTCATGACCGCTAAGCTAATCTCAAAAACTATGTTCATTCTCCAAAAGTCGAAAAATTTCAAGATTAGCTCAACGACCACTCTGCAACACAACACTCTTACAACAAACTTGCAAAAAGGCAGCATTCTGCATGTAGATACGCACAACCGGTTTTCATACCACTATATCGTACCAAATTAAATAATTGTAAAATGCAAAATTCTTAACCTGTGTTTATTTCATAATTAGGCGTCAAGCAATAGCCTCGTAAAGTATCTAAGAAATAGGAGTTGTAAATATCAAGACTGAGAATGTAAACAAACTTTCAAAAGTTACGACAATCCAATATGGAGGTCATGTACCATGTCTGCAAACACTATAAATCATCAAGGTTCAATTCGTTCCCACTAGAGAGAGACACAATATACAATAACTTCCCACCAGAGGGAAACCAAATGTAACAAATAAGTTAATGCCTAATATGTCTAGTAATAAATTCAATCACATCTAATCTCCTCATTTGCCTCAAAACTTTAAATAATTTATCTAAATTTAAATAACCATATTGTAATTGAAAAACCTTTAAAACTTCATAAGCACGATGAACTTTTGGTTCATATAAACCATAAAAAATATTATCTATTTCAGTTAAAGAAATAGACAAATAAATTCCTAAATTTCTCCAATCCATCACTAAACGCTCAGCCAACTGTAAAAATAAAACTTGAATAATATTATCAGATATATTTTTATCATTTTTGGGTATAAAACTTAAACAATTTCAATCAAATCATAACGATACAAACTTGATAAAGCTGTAATTAACTCGTTCAAATAATCATTTTTATCCACTCGATCCCACCATAAATTTAACATTTGTAATATATTAGACTGTAACACAGTACTTTTATCTTTACCTCGAATTCTATGCAAATCTTTGCTCTCTAATTCTAAATATATTGCCAAACTTTCCCAATCACAATAAAGCAAATCTGCAATAGACTGCAATACTTCATCAGCAATAACCAATTTTTCAGCTGACATTTTCTTAAGCTTATTATCAATAATAACATATAAAAATATTTTCAACATTAATCACAAGAATATTTCTATTTCCAGTTCTAAAATTTGCAATTTGCAATTGTTTGACGTGAACTACCCCCCTAAAAATTATCGATGACGTGAACTCCCTCACTAAAAATGGTCGATGACGTGAACTCCCTCAAAACCTATACTACTAATGAGATGAGAAAAAACAGATCTCTCAGATGGCCCTTGGGCCTGTAGAATTACCTGGCACTTTATACAAATTGTAATAAACCCATACATCTTGGGACATGCTGGGTCTCTGAGGGTCTTTGTTGTGTTCCACTGAAAAAACATAACTCTAAACTTTTGTTTTCAACAGAAAAAGCTTTTATTATATCAAAGAATGGAGTATTTCTCCATGCAGTGTTCCCCATTTGATGGGAAATATGTGTTCGAATTTTCAAAAGTGGTCCAAATAGCTATTTCCAATCAGAACTTATTAAATGGATTCTTTTCCAGTCCCTTGTCATCACGTTTTTTTTTGTTTTTTTATTACTTTATTTCAACTGGTTCAACATCGGCGCACGCCGGTTTTCGTTGAATCACCAGAGCCGTGCAATAAGGATATGGTATACAAGAATCTACAAACGTGGTCTTAACTCTAGAGTCAGAAATCTGACTGCAACAGGTGTTATATAGAAACCTTCGGTAGGGTGACTTAATGAACATATACAAAGATCCGCGATCAGTCGTCAACTAATCACTTCAACTAGTCAGTTAATTCAATGATGAGTAAGTAGGCTCAAACACAAGGATTCAACAGGTTTCACAAGACCGATACAGATACATTCAGACACCATGTCTTACTGCGGTTTCCAACACATTACATATTATAATAGTTAACTAGTTATTAAGGTGGAGAAAGGGTGGTAGGGGAGGGGGGAGTGAGGGAGAGGGAAGGGGGGGGGGTTGCCTAAAGTGGGGGAATTAGTTGAGGGGAGACAGAAGGTAGGGGCAATTTATCAAATTTAATAATTGGTAATAACTAATTAGTTGGGGGGAGTCAAGTCAAATTTCCCAGGTTGAAATTTAGTTTACTGCAACCAGACGTTGAATAGTTTGTTTAAGCCAATTCTTTTGAGCCAGCTTAAAGGTCCGAAAGTCTTGTATATTTCTATCATGAGCCCCCAGCTGATTCCAGCTTATAGCCCCCGCGTAAAATGTATTTCGTTTGTATGCCTCCACTCTAGGGATGCAGGTGTTAAATACAGGGCCATCATGAAGCCTAGTTCCTTTGACATTTTCTTTGAGTAGCCGTGGGTAGATTTCTTTGCACCTGTACATGAAATTACGAATGTGTACTACTCTTCTATTTTTTAGCGTCGCTACTCCTGCCGTTTTATGCAAAACTACTCCTTGGTTCCTATTAAAATTCCTAGTACAGATTCGCAGTCCATAATTCTGCAGGCTTTGAAGTTTAGATAACAGGGGGTTGTCAGCATTACCATATATAATGTCCGCATAGTCAAAGAGCGGTAATACCATACTTTTATAGATTTGCACGGCCATTTTCTGGTTGGTGTAGCATCTAATTTTACTTAGCAGGTACAATTTATGCGACACTGTTTTGACAATTGAGGAAATGTGGGGTTTGAAGGTCAAGGCAGAATCAAGTATGACGCCCAGATATTTGTAAGACGGAACTATTTGGATGACTCTGTCGTTAAGTATGAGCTTAGGTTTGCCTGCTTTTTTAACCTTTTGCCTCGTACCATATAAGACCACTTTTGTTTTAGCCACGTTTAATGAGAGTACATTCGACTTACACCACTTACCAACCTTCGATAGAGCAGTTTGCATCCTATCCGATAAGTTATTAACATCTGCGTCGCTAGTGTACAATACCGTGTCATCTGCAAAAAGCTTAATCTCTACATCGCCAACCACATTTGGCAGGTCATTTACATAAGCCAAGAAGAAAAGAGGCCCCAGTATCGAACCTTGTGGCACTCCACATGTTATAGGTCTAGGTTCTGAGGTACCACCTGGTAATTTAGTTACTTGAGTACGGTTTGCTAAGTAGTTCTTTATCCACAGTAGATTCCCTTGCCTGATCCCAAGTTCCCTGAGTTTTACACAAAGGAGATTGTGATTTACAGTGTCAAAGGCCTTCTTCACATCGAGGTAAACAGCAATGGCAAAGTCATCTTGATTAACAGCCTTAAACAGGAAGTCCGTAATACTAGATATAGAGTCAACCGTCGACCGTCCAGATCTGAAACCTCCCTGGAGCGGTGTGATAATACCCCGATTCTCCCAAGAGGACATAATCCTGGTATGAACTATTCTTTCAATGATCTTACTTGGCAGTGGTAAAAGGGAGATGGGTCTGTAATTCCCTACCTCAGATCTATTACCCCCTTTGTGTATAGGTACAACAGTTGCAGCCTTCCAGCTGTTTGGCATTAACTGAGTGTCAAAAGATAAATTTATTAAATAGACCAACTGTGGAACTAACACTAGGAAGGCATCACGCAGCACCATAGAGGACAGTCCGTCAATACCAGACGATTTAGAAACATTGATGTTTTTGCATATTTTGTGAACCTCCTCAAAGTCAGTATTGAACGGCTGAACATTATTTTCATTAACAGTTCCATGATACTCCCAGGGTTCGTCGAATCCCTGGGCCAAGTTTGGCCCTATGTTAGTGAAAAAGGTGTTAATATAGTCTGCAGTGTTGTCAGCTGATACAGGTAGCCCAGTGACTGTGTCAGTTAGTTCGATTTGCGCCCTTCCTTTTCTACTGTCAGGTAGCACCTCCTTTACGCCCCTCCAGAATTTTTATGATCATGCATATTATTAATGTATTCATCCTCGATATACTTAGCCTTTAAGTTCTTAACCATACACCCTGTCCTATTTCTAGCTTCCTTGGCCGCGTCCCAGTCTACCTTTTTACCCGTTCTCCTAGCTTTGGTCATAAGCCTATCTTTGTCCAAAAGAACTCAATGATTTCAGGGGTAACCCATGGATCTTGGTGGCCAGGGGTGCGCATGGTTTTAATGGGGCACATTAAGTTGATTTGGTTCAGGATATTCCCCAACATAGTTTCCCAGCACCCGTTTGGGTCCCCATTATTATAGAAGTCCCCCCAATCCAGGGTCAAAAGGGCTAGTTGAAACCTCTCTTTATCATAATTCCTGTAAGATCTACCTCTGAACTCAATTTTGGGCCTTCGCGAAGGATCTTTTTTCCTAGTGACATAGACTGCTAGGTGGTCACTCAGGTTTATGTCCAAGGTCCCCAGATTTTTAACAACATGAGAATTCATAAAAATTAGATCTATGCAAGAGCCATGCTCACCATTGTGTCGCGTAATCTGGTTTACACCCTGCTTTAATCCCATGGTATCAGCCATAAGTATCAGCTCTTTAGTTGCAGGCGATTTCTTGTCAAGAAAATTGATGTTCATGTCCCCTAGAAGGAAGATCTCTACATTATCCCTAAGGTCGGCGGATTCAATCCCTTCCCGAATCGCAGCACAAAACTTTTTATAACAGCCCTTCGGGGGTCTGTAAACATTAATAACTACAATTTTCCTCATGTTTGGAGCATGTAATGACAACCAGTGCATTTCAATGTCAGCAGTGCTACAGTTCAAGGCAGCGTACATGGAGTCAGAGGAGTATAGTTCTTCTTTTAAGTACATGGCCAGACCACCACCACATTTTGGCTGGGTGGCTCCATGAGTGTCGTTCCAATCTCTATCAAGTCTTGTTAGAATATATCCTGGGATCGAAATCATACTATCCGGTACTTTTGACGTAAGCCAAGTTTCAGATAATGTGAACACATGGATTCTGCTATCAATAACCTGCTGCCGTACAGTTTCAAACTTGCCTTGAACAAATAAGCTTCTGACATTCAAATGCGAAATATGTAGACCTTTAGCCTGCTTTAAGTTTAGGTCATTCATTGATGGTGGCTTGTTTAATCATTATCACACTCATGACTTGACTCAAAAGGAAGGGGGGGTATGACAAGGTTCTAGGAATACTAGGAATACGTAAATAAACACAAGTTCTTAACAGGAAACTAATAGAAAATTGTCTGTAAGTAGTAATAATGCCCAAGCAACAGAGATAGCATATCTGACATTGTGGATATCGGCTGCTGAGGCCATCCATGTCAGTCATACTAGCACAAGTTAGAAGATTTGGATGACCAGCCAATACAAGCAACCAAAGAATGATTTTCCATAAGGACCCTAAGTTAAACAGTAAGGATACCCTAAGTATTCAGCAACATCTTAGCAGTAACAAAGATACTAGGTCTGCAACAATAGATCCAAGAAAACAGGTTAACATTTAACTTCAACCCATAAGCTGAGTCATATATACATTTGTCCAAGTTAACAGGCCATGAACTAAAAGATTCTATTAGGTCTCTTAACAGGGCAGCAACCTGAGGATGGGTAGGAGGATGTAAGGCCTTTTGAGGCTCAAGGCCTAAAATGTCACATAGCGCAAGCCTTAGCGGTACCAAGCGCAACCCTTTGCAGCATGTTGTGCTGATGGTGTAAGCTCAGTAAGCTCAGGGTACAAAGTGTAAGTTAAGCAGGGATGAAAAGTTCAGCAACTAATAATATCTATACGTCTACGAAAGTCAACGAAAGTCATTTTGCATCAAGACAGATATCGCTTCTGTGAATGAAGCAAACAATTAAGATGGACTAAATGTTCGTGTAGGATTCCTCTTCTATCTTCTACGCGATGGGTGATCAGAAGCAGTTCTAGACTATAGATAGGCCAATATTTAGAGGAGGCAGGTAAGCTTACAATGAGCTAGAGTAAGGTACCAGTTTTAAGTCCTGCACTCTCCTTTATAAGACTAACAGTTAAGAATAATCAGCCATAGAACTTACATGAGACAGTCCAACGATGCTAAAGTTTGGGAAATTTCTCTTTACGCCTGACACAGCAATTTGCTGTAGCTTCATGAACCTCAGTTTCCGAAAACAGGTCCAGTGGTTTGGTTAGCCGACTTTTGCTATAATAACCACCACACAGTGGATGTCCGCACTCCTTATGTTATGCTAACCAGCATAGACTGGGGGCTTTGGACTGGCTAGAACTTCTATCCATGCGTAAAGACTGTAATAATTTGCAGCTTTTTATGCATCAAAAGTTCTATGCGTTTTAACATTAGCAATTAACATAGGCTCAAAGAGCAACTAACTCTAAGCTTGTCCAACTTCGACTTCTAGGGCTCTACACAAGGTGGTGTCATTTCAAATGTCATCTATTGCATTTAGTTCTGAATACCCATGTCAGGTGGCGCTTTGGACAGACCTGAGTACATTTAAACATGACATTTAGTTACTAATGTACAGAGTTAAAGTTATGTTGCACCACAGTCTAGTTAAGGCATTGTGTCATCGTTGTAGCTACGTCCCGGTTGCATCATTCCTACAACTACCATACTACTATCTTGTTGCTAGCCCCCGACGCATCAGAGTGTATTTGTAAATAATTACTTAGTGTAGTCACTGCTCTTGTGTATTTAGTAAGAACTTAGTTGCCTTGGATACCTTGGGAAAGGATGACAGGAGCATTGAATATTCTCAGACATTGTATTAGGAGACTCTGTTGTGTGAAACAAGTCGAACCGAGGGGAGTAATCATTATCTTGAATTGGATGGGGAGTATGACATTGGGACGAATTAGCAAAAGAAACTAATAAGCTTCAATCCTCGTATGAGTGAGTCACTGCCTTTCTTTAGGGCCAAACTACCCTACCCAGGAGGAGTTTTTTGGAGAATAACGAGAAAGACATTTGATTTCAATTGAGACTTTAACTTTAATGAAGTAAACTCGCAATAAGGACACACTTGTTGAGCTAACACAAAACCTTAAATGTAGTCTAGTTCAAAAATTTATAAAGAATGTGATTATATTACATAAATGCCTTCATTGATAACCATTTCTTCTTAAAGGATATAATTATATGAACACGGATGAAAGGATGGCTGTGGCACATGCAAGAAAATGTAAAGATGTACTTTAGTTTTGTTTTTTTTTGCATAGGCCTAGATCTCTCAATAACTATATAATTTAAATTCATGAATCACAACAGTACCATTTTTGATTTTATGAAGTAGTTTTATTGAGGTATCAGTATCTCAAAAATAATGTTGATATAGGTTTTATCATAGTCAACGCAGATTTTCTATTGTGCCCAGTTATCCACAATATGATTTATAAAAACAACAATCACCTAAATGAAAAAGACAGTTCCTTTAAATAACGTTTCTTGATACCAGTCTTGATTTATTACAAAATTTGATAGTAATATTCAAAATTAAAAACAGATGCGGAAAAGTGTTATATAACGATGTCTTTTAATTCAAAGGATACATCATTTTAAATATTTAGATAGATTAAAAAGGGTGCATTTTGTATCCAATATAATGAGTAATTCTATCTGACTAAAGAAATGAGTACCTGTAGCTTCTCCTTGATAGGTGTAATTTGACGGTAAGTATGTTATCACTTTAGCACTGATGTACAGTTCACAGTACGTGTTACACAAGGACCTTTATCTGGCTTCATTTCATGAGAACTTATAGGTCTTTAGCTTAATACTTCTAAGAAAATCCCACTCAGGATATGTAAAGCGATTGAAATTTTCTTGAATACTATCCAAAAGAACGTTTTAGTAATAGTTTATAACCTCATTTATCAGGATCTGCATAATATTAATATTTGTTGGCTCTATCAAAATCACATTGATTACAAAACAGATAGATGCTTCGCTGGTGCTAACTGGCTTCAGAGTTCAGCCTTTCAGGGCCCGACCTTTCCTCCCTCGGCGGCCAGCATGGCGGCCATTATCCCGGAGAATACCCAGGCCACAGTCGCCAAGAAGCAGAACACCTGGAATGTATGCAAACCAACAGAAAAAATAGTCAATAAAAAAACTTCGCATGTACGCTATACTATTTTATACTTGTAAAATTATACTATTTTATTATTGTACAGGTATACTATTGTATTATTGTACGACTATATCATTTCAGGATGTACATAATAAGAATAGGCTAATAGTATAGTTTGGCTAAGCGTATATGTGCAATTTATTCCTTTATAATTTACTTGTAGAGTCGTTGACTACGCCTATGTTTCAGCACAAACATTGCTCTGTAAATCATAGGATGATAAAACACATGATAAATTCCCATTGAAATAATTGTGTTGCCAACTAATTTGTATTTTATCAGGCATTTTCTGATTTTAGCAGTACAAACATAATGACAAATATGATCAGACGTGCTGAAGTTATACTATATTTGATTGATCTGGTCTTGGTGATTGTCAGCCAGCACAGAAGAAATGGTACATTACCATTTACCTCACAGAAAATAAATATGGAATGGAAAAGACTCAATTGAAAATTGCACCTTTCTTGGGCAAATTCTCTCAAAAGTTATGGAATAAAATCTATATAAACTATAAAGGTTGTCCTGTATGATGACGCCTAGCAAAATTAGTATAAATTTCTGAGGCAGCGTTAGAATAAGCCCATCCCTAATTGGGTATGTCCTCGGGTTGCACAAGTGTTAGACAAAATAACCACATAAGCAGTCCTTGTCTCTTAGAGCTGGGGTTATTGAAATAACTAAGAATTATAGTTTTCTGTATCCCAAAGTACTGACATAACATTATGATTTCTTGAATTTTGCTAATTGACAGATTTGCAGGTTTGCCAAAATGCTGTAATTCACGGCAAAATAGGGTTGGACATTATAGCTTGGACTGACAGGCTTTAACATTGGTTTCTATGGGAAAATGGTTTATGTATAAAGCTTTATTTTACAAGTTCTAAGACCAATTTGCCAACCTAATTGCTTTGGTGAATTTTGTATTATGCATCTGTCTTCATGGAATGAGCTTGTAGACAATTTTGAAAATATTTCACAGTAAACTTTGATTATAAACATCAAATCCTCTTATAGGCCTAAGTATGTGCTAGTGTTTCTCTTAGCCAAACTACTAAAGAAGATGAAATAAACCTCCGTACAGTTCATCCTAATGGTTGGAATTAGTCACCCAAGTCATACTGTGATATCTCAAGCTTTAGAGTTGGCGTATTCAAGAAGAGTTTGATAAAATATTCCTTATTTATTTATGTCCAAATTGATGGCTGGTATTACTTGATATTTCTTAGTTCGATCTAATAATAGTACGTACACACATGACACCAGTAAACATCTATCTATACACATAAACTCCATTAACTTCATAATTATATCTGAGGTAAATAATTATTATAAAAACGTGATAGACATAATCAGCGGGAAGCATATATGATAGTACTCACAGCCGGGCCAGTCCATGACAGTATAGCAGCCACAATCCCAGCTGCGAAGAGAAGAACAGCGAACAGGAAGCAAAAGACTGCGTCCTGAAATATGTATATACAAAGGTAAATAATGCCTAAAACATTTGGTAATGTGTATGACGTGTATATACCTTGCTTTCAAATTTGATATAGAATCTGTATATTGAATTTTGTACATTGGAATCAGGGGCGGATCCATGATTTTTTTTTAAAGGGGGGGGGGGGGCGTGCTATTGGAAAATCTTCACCTGGACCACCTGGGCTCAGGAATTTTACATTTAAAAAATCTAAATTTGGCCCATAAAAGGGGGGGGGGGGGCACACGGCTGCCCCCCACCCCCCTAAATCCGCGACTGGGAATTTACTCAAAGGTATCCTCACTCTCGCGATCGACTGTAAGACCGAGGAAATACATATAGGCCCTTATCATGAAAGGCTCACTCTGGCAGGAGTTTGTTTGTTGGGTATGGTAACATCCGGCAGAAATTACAAACTGAATGCCCGATAGGAGTATAGGCCTACAATATGATGATATATCGTTATAGAAGAGAATATTATGTTTATTATTTCTTTTGACTATTTGTTAGGGTATCCCCCTTAGAGGGATGGGGAGGAATCAAACATTCCGGGAAAAAAGTTGGGAATTAAAACTTAAGTGAAAGATAAAGAACAAACACTCACAATGATAGCGAACGGCTTGATCTTCTTGGCAAGGTGGAAGAGCACGAGGAAGAATATGATAGCTCCGACGACGAGGGAGAAGATGCAGGCAAATCGAATGTAAAGATGCGTGTCACCAATGTGCAAACCTTTATGTTTGAATGAGTTACCAGCAGTGCCAAACGTTGCAAATGTGCCGACCAATATTACTATGGTTGCTATCGTAGTCAGCACCTAAACGTATAAAAGGAATAGGAGAAAAGGTAACAGTGAGAGAAGCATTATTTTACATATCAAGGTAGAAGTGATGGTGCTATTACGATAAGTTGGTTGTCCAAACCTTTGTATTTGAATGAGTTACCAGCAGTGCCAAACGTTGCAAACGCACTGACCAATATTACTTTGGTTGCTATCGTAGTCAGCACCTAAATGTATAAAGGGAATAGGAGAAAAGGTAACAGTGAGAGGAGCATTATTTTACATGTCAAAGTAGAAGCGATGGTGCTATTACGATAAGTTGGTTGTGTGGTAACTAGGTAGAGCTTGAATATGAGTTATCTGCACAAGCACTCTGACAGTTTGTGGGATGAGCAATTTTCACGCCGATTTAGAAGTTTGATCAAAGAAAGGATATTTTATCGATATCAACGTTTTCCAGGGGCGGGATCAGGGGCACTTCCTCACTCTAGTCGTTGAGAATAAGCAAGTGTTAATGTTCACATCCTGATGGAAAGGCTGGGGACGGTATTTGTCCATTGGTCATTATTAAGATAATGATTTGCAAAATATTTCAAACAGAATAAAAGTCAGAAAACAGGAGGGGGTTGGGGTTGGGGGAGTCTTTGTACACGAACTGATGGAATTAAAAAAACAAACAAGTAAGATACGCCTTAACAAGGATGGGACAGGCAGGGGCGGATCCAGGGGGGGGGGTCCAGGGTGTCCTGACCCCCGCCCCTCCCTCCCCCCCTTTGGGGAACACTTAAACATGATAAAGAGAAAAAAACGTCCCTCGTGTATGCGACATTCAGTACTTAGCTATATGTATGGACCCCCTCCTTTCCGAAATCCTGTATCCGCCCCTGACAGAGGGGGGGGGGGGGGCGGGCTAATTTCTCTATTGGTCCTCCACTGGTCCTCTACTGATCCTCTCTTAATCTGGCCAGGCCTCTGTTAGCCCGATCGTCTTGTACTCTTCCCTTCCCTCAAGTAGCTCTCCTGATCTTGTGGTATAGCCCTCCCAACTCTCTAGTTACCCTATAGCCCCACCCATCTCTCCGTTAGCTCATCCAGCCCCCTGGGATCCCTGCCTAGCTCTCTACTACCCTGGTCAATCATCCTCTGTCGGCATTCTGTGTCACCTGCTGGCCTTCTGCCCCCTCCTTCAGCCCTGGTCTACCTCTGTCAGCCTTCTGTGTTATCTGCTGGCCTTCTGCTACCTCCTTCAGCCCTGGTCTACCTTTGTCAGCCTTCTGTATTATGTGCTGGCATTCTGCTACCTCCTTCAGCCCTGTCCTACCTTTGTCAGCCTTCTGTATTACCTGGTGGCCTTCGGCTACCTCTTTCAGCCCTGTGCTACCTCTGTTGGTCCCCTGCTATCTCTGTTATCCCCCTACCACACCTGCTGGCCCTCTGGTTGACCTGGCGGTTCTCTGTATCTCCAATCAGTCCTATGCTAAATTCGACTCACTTCTTGGACGTTTTCGGACTCCTTCTCCGGTCCCATATTGTCTCATCAAAAAACTCCTACTTAGTCCTACTTATGTAGAAAGGTTTCTTGTGAGAAGAAATGGGGACTCAAAGGACAAGATTTCTTGTTGGTTATGTATATTTCTACAGCCAATCAGAATAGGCACTCAACCATTATTACTGCTCAATCATTACATGACTGTTCCATTCTGCAATACCCCATCGTTCAGCATCTTTGGCCTGATCTGCTTGCTGGCTGGCGGGGCAGGTGACTAACGGTCAGAGAAAATACAATCTATCTAGTTTAATTACAAAAACAATAACAATGTGCAATGATATAATTATAAAAATAAATGTATTGACTGCTACCCTTTTAACATGAAATATGTATAGACGTAAGGCATTGTGAAATATTTTAAGATATCATATAATAGGGCTTCTAACACTTTAGAGGGCGGTATTACTATTAAACGTTTTGGTATGACATCTTGATGTGATGCACACTATGCAGTGACAAAATTGTGAAACCTGAAAAATAATTTAAAACGAAGCTCCAGCAGACCTCACCCCCACCCCGGCCCCACCGTCTTCCATTGTCAATTATTGGTTATGGTATTATTTAGCCAAATAACTTCCCAATACGACAACTATGTGAGTCTTATACATAGTTTAAATGCTGTGTTTCGGGAGCCTGCTAACAGAACTGGCAAATCGATAGCAAAATACTTCCTGGAGATTTGAGAGAAAAATATCTTTCACGTGATTCACAAGGTAGTGATTTATGAAAGTTCACTTACGAGTGCCAGAATCTTGAATACTCCGTCCGGACTGAGAAGGTAGTCCGTGTCGATCTTACTCCTCGGGAAGCCCATGGCCAGGTCTCAGGTAGTCTTACCTGTGTAAAGTGTCAAAACACGATGCACCATTGTTTATAACCGTGACTATGAGTTATTAGATTTAGGTATATATCGAATAGAACATAATTATTGCAATCCACCTTTAATTAAGAATACCAGACAATCTGCTTATATAATAATTATTAGTTAGTTGTAGAATAAAGACGAAAGTACGTCGAGTGGTCGCAGACTAAAAGTTGCTAAAATGATAGAGCATATTAATCATAACTATATTATTGTATTTTTTCAAGTATAGATGTTCTTATCATTTGCGTTAAGTATACAAATCTCGAGGATTATTATAGTTATTTTTTCCTTTCCTTCCATTGACCCTTTACTGATTCCCTATGAGCGGAAAGCGAGTTTATTTTAGAATTGTGACCATTGAGTAGTCCTTTATGAAACACCAGTTTAATGGGGAAAAAGTTTCTGAAATTGTTCAAGATGCAAAGTTCCCAACCTTTATTGATCACCATGAAGGTAAATGTCACCTGTATCAAGAGTTTGCCTGAGACCCTTTACAAATAATTGACTTGAAATAATATCAATATTTACCGGATCTATGCGTGATTATTAAATTTGCTACGAATAGGAAATAACAAGTAACAAGTGATTAAGTTTGGACATATATAAATATGGGAAATATTTATTAATCCTCCTATTACAATAAGCTAAAAATTTAAAATCAGAGATGTGAGCAGGTCGGTGGTGTGGGAGCAACTGAATTCTAACGGTTAGCATCCCAATTTATATAGTCACATGTCAACAGATCTGCGTAACCACGATAACAGAATGGTTACGTCACTCGCCTGCTCCCGGAAATAACAATTTTAAGGTATCGGAACCCAAAATATTACATAATGTAGCCAGACCTTGGGTAATTATTTGAATATTTTAAATCTGGTTACTAACTTTTCTATGTTGATCAAAAAAGGTTCTTGATTGAAATGATTAAATTCAAATGTTATCTTCTTAATGATAGACAGCTGAAATATTTTCTTATAAAGATATATTAGAAATGAGTTTTAAATATTAACATTTATATCAATTTGAAATAAAGAAATCATGCTTGATGTGCATACTTACAGATCAAGATTCTGATATTGAATATTGTTGGAGTAGGTCGCCTTAACTCGATCTCAGACTTGTGAATCTTAAATTGGTTGATGGCTTTATACTCCTGACACTTTATAGTGATCTGTGTTTGGCTAACCCTTCCACGTTTTATAATGCTGGGGACAAGACTGTGTGTACTTTATCCTTTTGCTATGTCTGGTAACCAAGTGATACCATAGTCCACGTAGTTCTAGATCGTCATACTGGCGGGCCTGAATGATCAAACCAAAAGTAAACAATGTTTAGTGCTAAGCGATGTACTCCTGTACTCCTTTGTGTCTATATGTTGCTCTCTTATTGTACTCATACTTATTATACGAGGAGATCTTGCTGAACAACGCCTATGAGACTGTCTGGGCACGTATTTAGATGTCCCTAAGTGTAAATACCTACCCACTCACACCAAACTATTCATTACATAAATATTTTTCATAATTTTCAGAGTTTTTCGCCCACATACATGCGTGTACATTACTGGTGTCAACGTAATACTAATATTAGGGAGTTTTAGCAACTCGACATATGCCGTAACGCAAACGCAACATATCTTATATCTCTGATGTTACGTATCCTGCCAAAATAATGTCATAAGAGGAACCCTTCTTCTCCCTTGTTATCAAAAGCTACAAGTTTGTTAATAAATTTTGTACTTATAGTCTATAATGAGGCCTGGAAATATTGAGATACGTCAACTTATCGAGATGCGTCGTGGTTGCTAAAACTCCCTAATATTGGTGTCAAATCGACCCTACACCCTCGGGTAAAGTCTTTACCAAGTAATAGCTTATTATTAGAGATTATTTACAGATAAAACAACAGTCTAACATCATCAATATTCTCGTTTATTCAAAACATTTTTCATACATCGAATCACAAATTCGGAACACGTTTTGACTAATAATTTCCATACACACGGTGTTACTCTTATCGCTTCAGGCACTTTCCAGACATTTCTTAATTAACACATAGATCAATACGTTAACAGGTTAATACATTCACGAAAATATTACTATTAAAAGACTCTTCCACAATGCACATCATGTTCTTTATGGAATGGATACGAGTTATGCTAAAATGTTGCATACCGCTTGTAAAATAACAAATAACTTATAATGATGTACCGATTTTACGACTTCTTTTCATTACTTTATCCTGACTTCAAGATCTCAATTCATATTACCTAGAACACCGTTGTTCATCACAAGGAACACATACATTCATTATCCCAGTTCATTTGAAACATGTATAGAATATAGCTTTTGCGTGTTCCTGTGTTGAGTGTCATGGACATACATATATTCCATTGAAGGATCCACGAATGCTATTAAATCTAATAATACAAATAAAACATGACCCTACCATAGATACAAACATCGTGTAACCTATTCATCTGGGGAAATTATAAAACTTAAACAGAAATTGAGATACAGAGAAAACTGAGACAGATTCACGCATAACATATCTTTGGAGAAAGCGCGCTCATGCTTTACTCGTTATTCAAGATTGTGTTGACATCATTCAGTGTAGTTATAACCGGTACAAATGCTCTTCACCAGACACTTATGTATAAATAATATTCCGTAATGATATAGTTCTCAATTAGCTATACAGATATAGATATAATTATTCTTTATGTATCAATAGGTATCAAAAGTTTAGAACTCGTCTAGCACCAACGGGGTTCAACCTATGGCCATTAAGAACCGCTCTGGTTCGCATCTGGTAACAACTGGCTTGTACACGTTTATTGTGGTAAATTGGCTAGCAACCACCCATAGATATGCGGAATACACTGTCCAGTATTGCCGGTCGCATTATCATTCCGTAATGAAAACACTTCGAATAATACGCGTCTTTCGCCAAAGCTGTGGAACCAAAGCTAAAGACTAGGCTTGGAAAATGTCTCTTTTAATTAACTGGAAATTCGTTGTTTTTTTTAAATGAAGATACAATGCTCTTCTTCAAACATTATCATCGGAATATTATCTAACAGAATATGAATTAGACAGAGTATGCCAGGTATAGTTTAAAAGGGAATTTACAACAGATATCTAAGCTGTAGAAGTCCTGTGAGATATAGACAAAACAGAGTCCTATATCAGACATGCGAGCAAGCATTAAGCAGAAAAATGAACGACGTCACTTGGCAATTTCCCCAACTGGACAAGAGAAACGGGACTCCTCTCGTATTGGTCCAACCAAGACTCCACTGAGGTCAGATATCCTCAGATACAAGTTGGGAGGTAAGTACTGTACCATGCCTACCCGTTACATCACTCACGGATCGTATAAAACTGGTTACCATCTACACATACATAAAAGACATAACGTTGATACCTTGCGTTATTGTAACTTGATGTTGAACTGAAAGCATGCCCGCACATGGCAAGCGGAAGTCATAGACTAATGCGATGTCCAACTAGTTAGAACGGACCCTCATACATTGTGTAATGTGCACGCCTCCTGCGTCGACGAACGTACTAGGACGCCAGAAAGATGAGATCGACTCCCAAGTTTTTCACACGTACCATTTTTACAACGATATTCAATTAATTAAACCAGACTGAAGGAAATTCTCCAGCTACAGGGCCCTTACGTGTCTATCAGTGTCCCATACTCACATGTATGTATAAAAAGTCAGCGATAATAACGACGTATAGAATAAAGCCATTACTTAAGTATGCAATATTGCACCACACACCATGGAAATAGAAAAAGTAGCTTAAAACAATACAAACAACAGAGACGAAGATAGGAAGGAAAGGGAATACCGTTTGTTTATAGAAAAGAAAAAGTTGCAAGACGATACGTCAATAAAATTGCTTATTACCGCTATCAACTATTGATCACATTAGTGGGTGGTGTCACAGAGAGTTTACAACTTTACGTACCATGATATTCAAATTGTTTGTCTTTCTACTGCTCGGTAGAACTTCAATCATTAGAAGTTCATTATTAAGAATAAGACGACCTCCATGAGGTCCATTCAGTTAAAACATTTCCAAGCATTCATTGAAGTACGATCATTAAAGGCTGAACACAACACGTCAACGCACAACCGTAATTAACTTACGACAACCGGGACGGATCCACCAATTCTATAAAGTGGGAGGTGGCCCATATTTAAAAGATCCCGGCAGTTTTACATTAAGAAACTTATCATCCCCCCCCCCCCCCAAAAAAAAAAAAAAAAAAAAAAAAGGGTGTCCCCACCTGGATCCATCCCTGTAGAATCGTTGAAATAACCACGGGGAAATATCAGAAGTTAGAGGCGCGGTAAAAGATGATCATGTTATGATTCAATAACTTTGAAGAATTTGGCTACAGGATCTGACAGAGGAACTGACATGACAGAATGTGTTTTTATCCAATCATACACGACCTCTTCGGTTACACTTCACCTGAACAATACCTCGATCGTTAATATAAACATACCAAGGTCACGGGACTAGAACAACACGTTGTTTGGTCACCTGAAACACTGAACACAATGTGAGAACATAGTGACTAGAGAACGCAATAATTTATTTGTTGGCTCAACGACGTGTTATTTACAGATCAGTGCGACCGTAATTGACACAAATACTCAGTTCGGAGAAGTGGAAAATGAATTCTCGGTGATTAACTACACTCATTATATTGCCAAGGTCAATCGAGGAGTGGTACCATACAAACGATTATTTGGCGATGGACATTTAATATCGATGTTGTATACGATTACAGCAACTATTTTACCTCGTAGAAAAAAATATCTTGAAGATAAAATTATTTGAATATTATACCTTAAATAGGATATATACAAATTAAAGTTAAGTATCTATGAGGAGAATGTCACAAACATATATATCAGATGCTATAACGGATAGAAATATTACATAATCGAGACATGTTTTTGTCAATCCTGATGAAGGTCTGAAAGGACCTAAACTTGTTGATTTAACACTGATCCCTCGTTAATGATAAAACAACCTGTCCACCGTAGTTTGGGAGTTGAGTTTGATACAGTCGCAACACCGTTTAACATTTGTTGCAATATACCTCGAATAGAAAAGAAATAGTTAGCATCACTAATACATTTGAATCAAACTTCAATTCGAAATGAGGGACTTTCAAACAAAAGGGATTTACTGTAGTAAGGCACAACCTTGTTTAGACCAAGCTTTTGGACTTGAAATTTCAAAATCAGTAGAGAATGAATCATAGCGCGTTTCAAATATTTAACTTTTCCATAGACACCATGAAGAACATTTCAAATGTAGATATCGATACTTTCTTACGATCTTACTTCCCAATGTCTTTTGCTTTTCTAAGTTGCTCGCTACCTGTGAGCTTTACGGAGTAGTAGAAAGTGTTTATAAATACTCAATAGGTACAATGCAAAGACATAATTACTATTGCCAATCTCAGAACATTCTATTGCAGACCAATTACAGCTAGTCACATATGAACCTATTCCGTTAAAGCCAGTGAAAAACTATAGAACAAACGGGGATTAGAACGGAGGCTACAGGCCTAGGAGTGACACTGAGTCAGGGAGTTAGGTCAGCCAGTTTAACCAGGCACTGAACACTTCCACCTCAGGCCATGGTTCTGCCTGTGACTGTTAATTCTGAACCTGCCCATAAACCTTATCATCGACTTTAACGTCTCAACGAGATGGTCCAACCACAACGTCGTTCAAACAGGTGGCTATAATCTTCTTGGAATGTACTATTTTGAAAGCATGAAGATGTATCATTTAATATAATATATTAAATGATACATCTTCATGCTTTTATATTATATTATTTATTATTTAATATTATTTTGACCAACTGAGCTTTCATAGTAATTTGGCTGTCATATCCTAGGATATTGGGTAATTCAATTTGCTTCTAGACACGTATCACTGAGAGACCCTAGTAAGTTGTTATTTACACAATTATTTACGTGCCACGGTTACTATGGAATATCGACGCATATTACAATATGGGTGAAATACGTGGAACAATAGTACTATCAAGGGATCATGAATCATACATTATGATGGATTGTATAGAATATACCACATGTTTGTATTTGCTTTGGAGAGATATTTTAAGTTCAGTGTGTGCATTCCCATCAATCGGTCTATAAACGGTGCCCGTGGCCCTTGGCACTTGGCCCTTGGCACACTAGCGCCATCTGTTAGAAAATCTCTGCTAGCTTGGTCCTACCGGTAGGTTGATAAATGAAGAATAAGTACATCATTCCGTTTTCTTTAATTCTTCTGGTTTTTCTAATTCGCTGTCTGCTTCTTCTCCGTCTTCTCCTTAAAAATAAATTGCAGCATCGCATTAACGCTCACGTATATTGGAGTAACATTCCCTGAAAACTAATTTATTCTAAGAGAAGTTTTTTTTTCATACGGAATGAAAGAAACGCACCCTAACATACATCTGAAATTTCCCCAAAATTTTACACAACACTATACTTTTTTTTTAATATGAAGCATTCGGATTGATAATGTATTTCTGTACCAATAGCATATACCTTTTACAACATACAAAGTAAACAAATTTTAACAGTAATTCCAAAGTAATATACTGCTTATAGGGTCCGTTATAAAATAATCTTTAGGCAAATGTGTCAATACCATTTTTGTCGTGCTGATCTCTTTTTGTGTCTCGTGATAAAGTAAAATATGTGTTACATTTTGCTATACATTATAAACAAATAAAAACCTGTATTCCACATGCAAATTCTGATTGGCGATTTTGTTTCTGTTCTCTGTGAATATGGCATGAAAACATACATCCTACATAACATTCGAAAGGGAATAATAAACCCTGTTCTAATGGTATATCACATGCGTGTATTCATCTTTTATTCCCACTATCGATTTTCAAAACCGGCGGCAAAATCGGCGTGTGGAATATAGGCTTAAACCATCAATGCCCGGGGCACGCTTACCTTGAGTGAGCGGACTGTGCTCGTCTCCCTCCTCGCCATCCTCCCCCCGCTCCAGGATGGTGTCGTCAAACGGCTCCATACAGCAGAGGGCGTAGCACACGATGGACAACACCATGACCGGCACCCCCAGGATGAGCAGGGCCAGCCACCCCGACTGTTCGTACAGACTCTGAAACAGGACATGGGGACACTCAGCATTCTCTTCTGATGAGGATTGATCTCAGCTCATTTCCACTTTAACTCTATGTAAGCTATCCTGTGAAAAACGCCTTTGCACAAACTCTTAAGGTATTCAACTTAGGTGTCGGTTACCTTTTGTGACCGTGTAAATTCAAGCCCTAATTAATACCGAAAACTAATTTACCACTTCTAGTCCTTATAGTTCAGAATTGAAAACTTAAAATCTCGTTTATCTTGAACAGTAAAGATGCACGAAAGGTGTAACAAGTTCTTTTTATCAAGAAATGCAGTGGTTTGGCATACTTACATAAATAGTGATGAAGATGTCATAGAATAACCGTTTGAGTCGTTGGAAAAACCCAGTGCCTCCATAAGCCTAAAAGAGAGAGATTGTTAGTAAACGTTAGCAAGTCTATTGTAATAAGGGGACACAGTGTTTCCACGGACATCTGAGTCATTTTCTAAGTGAGTTCTTCATGTGTTTCCTGATCTTTCCCCAATTTCCCTAACGTTTATAACATTTTTCTCAGGAAACTGCCAAAAGAAGCGTACCTTCGTAATCAAATTTCTCGATCTTAGTAAGAAATTCAAAATCAGTGACTACTAAACACTTACCACAAAACCAGTCTAAACCGAAGAAAATATTCTTGATTGAGCCAGGAATTCGGGTTTTATTTATTGACAATTGTAGACTACAAATCCATTAAAGCTCCGAGGAAAATGAAAAACGACAATATGGATTTTCTAAAATCAAACCGTTCTCGAAACACGGTTACAATTACCTATTAGGGGCCTTCCATTTAATACGTGCGCACATCTCATACCCCCTACCCCCCTGGGGCAAAAACAGACATAAGACTTGTACAAGAACGTATGCACATTTTCAAAAAATTCAGACCTCTCCCCCCTTGATGCGTTATACTTAATGGAAGGCCCCTTATCAAAAGGACACCTGCACATTAGCGTTCAAACTAACCTGTATCTTCTCGGCCTGTATGTCGTCCAGGAACTGCGCCAGGTGTTGGCTGGTCATCTCCTCCGGAGGGGTGGTGGGCAGGTAGTAGTACTGGGTGGTCGGGTCCAGCACCACCAGGCTGGGGTTCTCCAGGGTCGACATGGTGATCGTCTCCGCCGTCTCCTTCTCACCCATCCACGTGAACTGGTAATGCCTGAAGAATTCATAGGGGAAACATGTTAAAAGCAATTATGGAAACACATATTGATCATTTTCTTGTTTTAAAGCCAATTCCGATTGACTTTTATCTTATGTTGTTTATGAAACACGAGTGCCCTGAACACCTGACATAATCCGAGGAAGGATTACGTTTAAAGTCCATGTAATTCGAATTATCCTGATAAACTGTACTGCACTTTGTTTTTGCCTTACACTTATGGAAGCATCATAAATTTTGTATAACAATATAAAAAAGATTAATATCGAGACAATCTAACGACATGATACCTCTCATATCGCACTTCCATGCTAAAATATCTTTTCTCAATGGGGTAATCGGAAGATGCATGACCCTAGTGTAGACTAGTTACTAGTTAAAGAATTCCCTTCTAATATATCAGTTCAAGAAATTTCAAAACAAAAAGATAGGTGTTTTCGTTTCATATATTTGGTATCAACTCTAATATTTACTATAGATGTGACAAACACCGAGAGGAACATATCTGAGTAATAGTGACACGTGTTTGATTACTATGTCACACATTTCCGTTACTATAGGGGTTTTCTTTGAATTCACGATGAAATATTATCTAGGAAAAATGAATATTTTATTCCAAGTTTTTGTCAAAACTTCCTTACTTGTGAAAATGATCCCTTTCTTGTGATATCAGTAGTCTTGCCATCTCCTTGAATCTGAAACCATATAATATTACATATTTCAAATTTTAATCACCAGCAGATACAAACACGATACAGTTTACTATGTGCAGCAGTCATTGTAGTTTCCAGGAACCCCAACCAACAGCGGCAGATGAATCCTATTAACAAACAGGTTGTCTAGACTTTGCTGCATTTTCCGTTCCAAGAATCGTTCTTGATGGAATCCACTATTCAGGCCCAGACAGTATTGGAATCACGAGTAACAAATAGACAGCCATTTCTATAAATAGGGGATTGCGGATAACGGGGCTATTTACGCGTCGCCTCGGAAACTTCAAACGTCATTGGTCCAACTAGGAAGATATAATAGAGTACTAGAATGATTTTAAAATAATAGAAAATCCAAAAATAATATTGAAGGGCTATGTTCAAACCACAGAAAAAAACAAAAAGCCATCTTTTATACATATGATCTTTACTGGTACTAATATTTACCTCACTGGGAGTGGACTATTTCCATAGTCAAATACAGTGCCTGTCTCAATTCCAATACCTTCCGGTAAGCTGTATGCATTGGCTATGTTAGACAAAATAGAGCAATGCCTGACTCACTATTGCAGCCACCCCCAGACCCGATTTGGGAATACATGTATGTATAGGACCATGTCCATGGTAAAACATGCGGTACGTACTGCATCAGGGGTGGGCTATGATCTTTTACATGACTCGTGGACATGGGTAAAAAAGAAGTATAAAAACAGTGAGCATATATCAGAAATCAAACATTATGTGCACCTAACTCAACTAGCAACTTTCATCATCAATCTACATTACACTTGATCACAGCAATTACCTGACAACGATATCATTACAACATTTCAGCACTAGCTCCGACCCCCCTCATGACCACCCATAATTTGTTTTATTGATTCTTCTCCCATTTTTTTAATACCTTGCAATTGTTCTCGACATTCCCATGGTCTCTACGTTAATTACTCCCGTTAATTACAAATCTGGTCCATGTTAATTCTCTCTGACTAACAGCTACGGAATTATTTTCTCATGTTTTTTCCTCAATGTTTAGACTAAACAAGGTGGCAACTTAAGTTTTCATATCAATATACTGCCAATATGGTTATCTTGAGTGTGACGCCAGTTAGAAGTATACGGGTGATCAACCAATAGTCTGTGCCCGAGTTCTACCCTGCCATGCTCCACTTATCACCGCCCAACCCATTGCAGTCCAACTGCTGCTGGTGTCCAACCTGTCAATATGCACGAATAGAACGAGGCTTCGGAAACCAGCAGTTATCCGCCAATCTCCGGTGGTACCCGGCGTGTTTGAGGTCCGGGACTCCAATTACCGAGTGAAGTTCTTTCTGCAGGCCGGAGAACGGTGGCTGGCAGGGACGAGCAACGATGAGGGGTATGAGATACGAGTTGAGTCGGGGTGGGGGGGGGGGGGGGGGGGACATTCTGTGACTGGCAGCCCAGCCCCTCTCAGTCAACCAAACTCAACAAATTTATTATGGTGACTTTTCAACATTCTAAAACTAAAAAGATAGACTGATCCTATTTCCAAAAGGGGATGGGAGGAGGGTATATCCTATTGTTTCAATTCGTGGCGCACATATTACAACTTAATTTGGCACACTTGCAACATCAAAATGTATGTATTGTATTCATAACCCTTGTATTGTTATTTCCCTGTGCCTCATGACGAGGAAGTGAATAAAATCATTGTCATTGGCTCAAAATAGGGATGGGGGCGATCCCTGAATTGCGGGGTCTAGTCCCTGTCTCTTGTCTGTTTACAAGACAACAGCAGGGTGATGGTAGTAAGGGCCTTGGTTTATAATTAATTAACCAACAAAACTAATAATCAATTAATAAATGGGGGGGCCCTAAAATTTCAAGTCCAAGAAAATGCAGGCCTATGATCGAATGAAAAGGCCCAATTCCCTTTGGGCGTGCATGATTCCTGAAGTATTTCCTTGTCAGCATGGATTAATATGCTATGCTCCTGACGGGCTGGAAGTTTGCAGTACACAAAGAGTTGACTCCGAAAACTTGACAGCAGCCCACGATTCTTCTGGCCAGGGTGTCCATCAGTAGACCTGGGACCCCGAGCGGCCCCCTGCCACCTGCTACTCCTCCACTGTGGGAGGGTCCTGGTGGTGGGGCCAGCCCCCACTGCTCGGGTCACCTGCTCCCGTTGTCAGGTCAGACCCGCCGCCCTGGGAAGGAATGTGTAATAAGTGGAGAACCACCCTGAGTGGGAATATGGAGGGTATACCTGCTGCTTCCAGGGCCTGAACCGGCCGACACAACTCTCCCATCCACACTACCTATTGTACATTGGGGATCATGGGAACGTCTTTGGAGTACTCGTCCACCTCTGTCATATATTTGAAAAACAAGAATAAAAATAAATGGCAAAATAACATTTCCTAAAGCAAAAGTGAATACCGGTACATGACTTAAATCAGTTATGCCCACATATTTGATTTTTTTATTATAGTTTTCATCACTTTGTTTTGGCCATTGCTTCCGTTAACACAAAGGTCCAGAGTTCCATATGATTTATATTAGTCTCCCAACAGACTCCTGATGACCAAGAATGGTACATTTACCCTCTAACATACTGATGTTGTAGAATAATAAATACCCAAGCTATTCCAAGAATTTATAGGTCACAAAGCTGAATCAGCAATATCAATGTTTGTCACGTCTGAAAGGCCACAAGAAGGCGAATTTTAAATTCAGCAAACACATTTGTTGTTCCTGAATATTTATTCTTATTAGAATAAATAGTTCAATGGCCTTTTATGTTCTCAACTACCAAATGTGTCTGGGAGGCTGGACGGAATAGGTGCCTCTTTATGAAAAAATCGGGAGATAATCACGTCTCATAATGATCCCGACCAAGCGGACATACCTTGCCAGTTGGTAAATAAAGTAGTGCAAAATAAGGGGGGGGGGGGGGGTAGATACAGAGGCACTTTACTCAAAACTGACTTGAATGTTATGTGACCTCTATGACATAGGAATCAACCCAATACGCAATACCATTGGATTCTTTCCGGGTATATATGTATTTGGGCTGCACAAGAGTACATAGTTATTTTTAAAATAAATCAAGCACCTTTTCTATGCAATCTATCCGACACGTCTAATCTCTATGAATAGTAAATCTCTATGTAACCGCTCTTGTAAACGCAGTTGTTTCACGTCGAGTTAGGGTTGGTGGAGTGTAGTCGGGCGGAATGATCTACACGCCGGGTAACTCGTGTAGAGCACTACTCGCCGTGTGGCCACCCCTCGGGGGTAGAGCTGCTGCTGACGTTACCACTCACGGGGCTCAGTGTTGGTCTGGTGCTGGAGGGTGGAGGGCAGACTCCTGCTAGATACAGCCGCCACACCGCCGCCGCCGACCTGAGGGGCTGTCCGCATCTTACGTAGGGGAACAGCTATATCAGTCTTTGGTGCTACGTTTGGGGTTAACCTGATGGCGAGGGAAAGTGCCGGGTCTGTTGGTAGGGGTTTGTCTACTTGTGTTCGGAGGATGACCACCACGAGGAGAAGGACTCGCAGCGGCCTGTCCTGTCGCCGGCTGCTGCCCCTGCTGGCCCTGCTGGCCGCCCTGGAGGCGGGCTGGGGGCCCGGGGTGGCGGCCGCCGTGTCGTCGGCGCCGTCGGCCGCCGGAGCTCCGCCCCAGACGGTGGTGAGCGGGCGGCCGGAGGAGGGCGGTCAGCCGCCGCCCAAGTGTATGTACTCGTTCGTGGTGAACGAGCTGGACTCGGCCAAGTGCCCGCTGCTCCTACAACACATGTACGGTTACCAGCGGGAGCAGGCCACGTACCGCGCGCACCACGGGCGGCGCCCCCCGCCCGCCACCAGCGCCCAGTACAACGACCTCATCAAACGGGTCACCTCCGTCGAACAGAAGGTCTTCCAGGAGCTGAGGGCCAAGGACGACGTCTCCAAGGACCTGGAGGACCACGAGACGCTGCTCAAGTCGACCCAGATCGACCTGCTGCGCCAACAAGCCAACCTGACGGCCATGCTGCGGTCGGTGGAGGAGCTGGGGCGCGGCCTTAAGAAGCAGCGCGCCTACTACAAGGACCTGGACGCCAAGCTGGCCGGCGTCGTCATGGACGTGGCCGAGGTCGGCGACCGGATCAGGAAGTCGGACGCGGCGGGGGCCCGCCGCAGTCTGTCCGACAAGCACATCCCCGTACAGTCGGCGCCGCTCTCCAACGCCTGCGGGCTCGGCAAGAACGCCACCAAGTTCAGGGGCAAGTATCTTTAGACATATATATAGTCTAGTCTATTATGTTCATCTAAAGGGCCATACCCACTAGGCGACTTTAGCGGCGACGGGCGACTGGGAGAATCGCCGGTAAGTCGCCAGTAAAACCGCCGGTGAAATATCAAGTTTGTTTAATAATAATACGGCGACGACGACGGCCATTCTCCCAGTCGCCCGTCTCCAGTAAATTGCCTAGTGGGCATGGGGCTTAAATGTACACGTATACATGAGCGACGTAAACGGAAATGTTAAAACTGTTTGTAAATTTATACATTTATTTTTTTTCCCTTTTTTTTTGCAGGACACACATAGCCACGTTTTCGCTGTAAATCTATATTTGACCAAACTGGACATATTTAATGTAAACAATCTTTCTGGTGACACCTTTCTTGTAATTTCACAAATGGACACCCCCTCAGAAGTCACTTATTGGACTTAACCTCCAATGTGATTCAGATATTTACTATGATGGATCAAGCCTCTAGAATTTTCCCACAACCTACAACCGATCTAAAGGTGCAGCCGGTACCTATAGTCATTACACATCACCCCTAGCTGGTTTATCTCTCTCTCTCTTTGACCCTTTTAGGTCACATAATACCCTGAACTCTTTAAAATCCTCACGCCTTTAAACACTTTCCGTGTTGCTAAATGCCATAAAACTCCAAACCACTTTGATCAAGACATGCACACCTCTCATTGAAACATTTGAAGTATTTTCTCGCCATACTAATGGCGGTGGTAGCACTATGCACCTTCTGTACTTTATACACGGTTTCTCGTCGTGTGAAGGTGCATGTGGTTTTCTAGAAATGCGAAAAGATGCCGTCTGTAAAGGGTATATATACCTTTACAGAAAATCATCATGCTGATATAATATGCTCTCTTTGGCTAGTCTTTACAGGCTATGAGTATTTTTTATGGTAAACTCAGTGATTGAACCTTTGGTCACGATCAATCAAAATTGCCATCATTAATCTAAAAATAACAGACATTTTCATATTATACAACTTAGAACCTCTAAACTGTTTATTCATTAAGTACCGATTTCTGACATTGCACATATGTGATTAGAGGTCATCGAAGCTTTTATATCCAAAACTACATATTTTGGTAGACCTTGGAGATTTCAAGGAATACGTTCACACTCCTTCATACAACCTTCACACCATTTAGTCTCTTTTGATAAAGTACTCTAATTGGAGAGACTGCCTTTCATTGCCTATTGACAGACGGTCTCCTTTAGGTGTCAACCAATCAGAAAGGTTGGCCAGACTACAGAGTTATCTTAGCTTCTCGGCCAAATGTTCTCCTACCCACTTACCAGGTGACACCTCGTCTCCCACCTCCCTCACCTAGCTCCCTCACCTTCCTCACCCCCAATTGAGCTCCTGTCAATTGTTACTGTCACTTTTGGTGTCTTATCTGGTGTCACATGTCACTTTAAAAGCCTTCACAGCCAACCGTCCGGATGTTCTTTGGTAAGAACTATGAGCTGATCTATTACAATAGCTCCCCTGTTATCTTTTCATCTCAAAGTTCATTCACTGTTTTCCCCCCAAAAGTCTACGCACCTGCGTAGAATGAAAATTCAAGCTAAACTTGATCCAAATCCTAGTTATAAGGTATAGCCATAGTGCACATTTCTTTAGAAAGGTTGTTTGAAGGTGTTATACTAATGCATACCTGAACAAACATTGAGACTAACGTTGAAACACAGACTAGGCATAACGTTAGGGTTGATCACAACTGTTTTAAGAGTTAACGTATTTAAACTCGAGAGAGTTTCAGGAAAAGCTGTCTTTCAGTAATTTACATCATCAGACCCCTTCCTTCTGGAGAAGCATAATAATTTCAGTTTTCAGTTTTTGCTGTTTGACAGTATTGAACTATTGCATTTTACTTTACTGTCATGTTTAGGGGAGTATTTAAGCATTATGTTTCCTTTAGTTATGCCATTATAATATTAGCTAGTCCAAGTCGCAGTCTTCTCTTCATTAGGGCTGCAAGTCATCTCGAGACATAGTTCTTCATCAAGTATTGACAGAACACGTGCGTAAAAGGATGTTGTTTATTAAAGTCCAAATAATGATGTATGTCATTGAGCTTCTGTTGACCTTGAGGCTTAGACCTGAGACACTTTCGAAGTATAAAGGACATAACTGTTGGAACGCCTTTTTCGAGTCAGTCTTATGCTTTTTAGGCTACTAATACCCTTAGCGGAATAGCCATACAATGCGCATATATTTTTAGCTAGTCTGTAAAATGGTTCAAACGCTTTACAGACTAGCTTCAAAATTTGCGCATTGGCACAGACAGTTAAAACAGGCATATTCGGCATCTGAGCTCTAAGCATGGTATGTAAAGGATGTAGGCCTAAGTGACCTCTCTTGACTTCAATTCTAGTCTCCGCTATACCATCAGAGTGTACCTGTGTATGATCTCTGCTAATACAATATCTTCGTGTATTATAATGATGAAATACGATAAAGACCTGTCCCTGGGAAAATGAAACAGGATACATTTACTCTATATACTAAATCGTGGTAGGGGTAAAGGAAGGAATGGTATCCATGAGGGATTGGTCAAAAATCTATAAAAAGACTTTGTTTCATCGATACCAGCGTTTTAAGTAATAGATTCAAAAATTGTTATCCAAAGAAAGTAATGTATAATAAGGGGGAATCCATGGAATTTTCAATAAACACCGCAATTCACTCCCACACCCCAAGTAAACAGCAGTCAGAGCAAACAAAGGTAACCTCATTTGACTTGGTATTCTGCTCACCGACAACCTTTTCTTAATCAGTCTGTGAGGTAGCCCTGACAGCCCAATACCTGCCCCCAGCATTAGGCCCCACAGGAGGCCCTCACCCCGGGGTCCCCACCTCACAACGTGGTAGGTGTAAGGGGTAGGTTTGGACGGCCAGGCCCCAAGCTGAGGTGTCGAGTACCTGCAGGGCCACGATCTGCCATCCCCCAAAACAAATCAGCACCCCCTTCACGACTTGAAATTCTTGACCTTGTGGTTTTACCCCCGACAGGCCCGTTTGAAGTCGCACAGTTTACAGTTGGTTTAGCCGACCCGGCCGCTGAGCTCCGGGCCTTCGCACCAGGCAAAAAGGCCACATCTAAGACAAATGTTTTGATCACCAGAAAAAAACCTCCGAACAAGCCATATCGATTCTCAGCGTGTAGATCTAGATCTGTACTGTAAATCTTGAGAATTGGTATTTAAATTATAAATTTAAACTTGATAAAAGAAGACGAATTCTAAAGAAAGAATCGAAAAGAGATCTGCTCTATTGATAAGGGAGTTTGTTTGAATTGTATCGAGAAATGGAGAAGAGCTAGTTTTATAGTGGTATAGAACGCTCATCTGCAAATCAAAATGTCCTGATCGACTTCGATTCCCAGCCAGATAAATCAGGCTCATGGATAATGATGAGTTATGTTTGGTATGTTTTACTTACCTTACTCCTGGGGTTGTTCACAACTTACCATAGATCGTGAGTGCGTAAGATTCTGTTTCCTATGCTCCAAAGGATCACAGCTTAAGATTCCTATTTGGATTTTTAAGAGCATGGGACGACCCTGGGAATTCAATTTTAAATGTTTCTCATCTCAGCAATAGATGTTGGTAAACTACCCCAGGATAATGTGGGAGACCAGCTTATCAATCTGGACATTTAAATGCTTCATAAAATAATATTGAAAAAATCCAATCTCCTCCTAATATTCAAAAGTTATTATGAGACGTGGCGAAGATGTGCTTGGAGCAGTGACTACATTTGAAGTGATATTTCACTTGTTGTTTTCCTTTAACAGCACATCATGGTGACATGTCAGAGTTGTGTGGGGAAAAAACCATCTTCGCAAGTTATCAAAATATCTAAAAATATTTTGAATTTCTTCTTCGACGTCTGATTTTCGTCCGCTTCAGAGATTAGAGACCCACTGATGTAGAGAGATACATACGTGAAAGAAGCAGTAGTTTTACGGTATCAAAGAGGTGTGTTTTAGGTGTAAGCGGAGTACAAGGGCTCCATCTCACAGGGAGGGGTCAGGACAACTATCCACAACTACCCCCGTGCTGACACATGGTTCCTCACATTACATAAATCCTTTACTTTATTATTCCTATCAGATTCTAAACACCTACAGAGTAAGTTTCTAGGCACGACCACTTTTCTTTTTATATTTTCCTCCCTCACAAATAATTTCCCTTCAACTCTAAGCCTGTTCTCCAATGGATCGCACGAACCTGTAATTTCGATAGGATATGAGAGGGAGCAGTTAAAGACAGAACCGGTGGTTTGGAGGATGTGTGTGGGTGTGAAAGGCGTGTTTAGACCTTTATACTTATGTATGTTGTTTGTGAAAACGTAACTTTGATAAATGACATAATCGAGAGATTGCTTTATCAAGTAGTTACAAGTAGTTATATTTAACATGTAACATAAGTGTGATTGGACAAAAAACAAGGAGTCATTGCACGCCGATATAGTTATAGGCCATGAAGAATATGATCATTGTCAGTTCATTGCTATTTATCAAATACAAATTTATTTTTAAAATTCATACCTAACCATCAAAACTTTCCCCTTCTTTGTCTTTTTTTTCTGATATGTTCGCTTTACCCGAAATTGGTATTTACATCCAATCCATTGTCCAATTTGTCTGAAAGGTTTTGTGGAAATAAAAAAAGAGTGAACATTGTTGTTGGTAGAAAGGGTGCACTGTATACCGTGCTCAAAATCTTTAAGGAGACTGATTTGAGGGAAGGGCATTACAAAATGTTTATGATCCAGCAGATAGGTTGCTGCTACGTAGGACATGACAGAAACGCTTCTCATTGCATTACAATACTACTAAGGTAATAACAAAAGATAACTGTATGCCAGTCTATTCGGTGGCATTCGGTAAATCCTCTGGAACAAACTGCCTCTGTGATGTCGGATATTGCCTTAGGACAGGTTACACCTCACAAGAGGTTTTGTTTCCAATTACAGTAAGACCCCCTCCCTATGATCAAAAACCCACCAGGGGTATCCGTTCTGATTGCCTGAGGGCCCTGTTCTTCTAACCTTATACATCTGGTTAGATGAGCCCTCCTTTGGTGCCATATGGGTGGTGTGAAGGGGCTGTGCTGGGAGTGGTTTGTTTTAGGATAATCTTTGGGGGGTCCTGGTGTGGGGTAAGAAGACAAGAACCTCACAATGTTTACTTTGGTGGAGACCAGAGATTCCATTTCACAGTTCCCCCGTCTCCTGTTCTCTACATTTGGAATTGTGTATGCAATGCAAGACTTTATGCACGATTGGCATTCACTCAAGACCACAAAATTCTGGGTGGGACCAGAGTTTTCTAAGGTGCGTATATAACTGTGGATTATTATAGTATGGGTCTGATGGATGTATATCTAAAGTTGGTCCCTGAATGTTATGACATATCTTTTTTTAAATACACCTTTAACATCGAGATGCTAATAAGCATAGATATATCTAGAAAAAAAGTATTGCCTATAGATATTGAGAAACGACGGGTATATGTAACAAAACGTTCACTACCGATAAAATACCTCGTCCGCTCAAGAATGTGATATTTTTCTTGAGGCTCTCGGCATATCCCATTCTCTCGTGCGGTGGAAATAGAAGTAGACTCCAAATGAACAGCTGCTAGTTCTGTATACATTGTATGGGCGAATCATCAGCCGGGTGTCTCAACTGTAGACCAAATATCTTCTATCATCAGAGATAGAATATCATTTGTGCAAATACTGGAGCTTATCCGTGGAATAAATTATTTTCTGTTACACCTTAGACGCGATAAGGTTGAATCTTCTTTAACAAAAAGTCTGAAGATTGATAGTTTGTCTTTAAATCTACTAGCCCTGGAGTTTCCTGGTTCCCAGCAACTTACCTTTCATGTGTGATAACAAATTTGAGGATTATTTTCCATTGCATTCGAGAAATATTTACTGTGACCTCAAATTTGTGGAAACCGATCTTCCATCGTATTGGGGAATTTTGTTTTGTCATACGTGATAACAAATTTGAGGAGACATATTATTCTATGTTCCCGCTGCGTGACCACCGCCCTTCCCTCAACCTGCCCTCTACCTCGTCATCCTCCAAGGCCTGCAGGTCAAACCGTGCTACATGGGGCTTTTCGGTCTACGGCCCTTTTTACCTTGGCGGATGTTTAACAGTTCTTACCTCGACCTGCTGAGTGCTGGTAGAACGGATTGTTACTGGGGACTTGGGTCTTTTTCCAAAGCTGTCTTTCCGGCAATCGTGATCGGTGCTTTCTTAAGGATACTAACGACTACAATGTCACATGTTTAAGCTGTGCTTTGTATATGATACATGATAACCGTTTGTTATCCGGTTTGCCGAGCTCTCCTGGGTAAACTTAGTAAAGTGCAAGAGTCCCAAGGGAAGGCAAAACGGTTTGAAGGTCTAACTATTATTTACCTAAAATAACAGATAAACGCCACTTGTAAGAAATTAGTAAGAAAAGGCTTCCCAGAACAGTAGTCAGCGAATACTGAACAAACACTCTTCTTCCACTGAAGAGACCAGTGTTCACTGTACATCCACTGGCATTTAGAGGTTGTGGGATTATCAAATCAAACATGCAGTGACTATATCGCCTAAAGCGGAGTAAAAATCTACTGACACAGTACTTCATAGACTCTAATATTTTTGGATTAATTCAAAAACCAGTTTTGATACTGCTTCAAAACATTCTAAATGTGTGGGACGGTATTGAAACAATAATCAGTTGAAGTATTAGCACTGACTCCTCATGATTCCTTTCACCTATTTCTGTTTGGGTTAGTGGACAAACATTAAATTATTGCCAGGAGGGGGGGGGGAGGCTCCTGGGTGTCTGGAACCTCTTTTGAATTTAAGATAAAGATCAAGTATATCTCTTTTATTACCAAAAAAATTCTAGGATGGAATCCAATGTACTTTACATTTAATACTCAAATTTCGGTTAGAAACCCCTTGAATCTTAAGCCTGGCAACGCCCTAACTATTGAATGAACTAACTTGTTAAGGGATTGATGTCCTTATGTTAATTGACTCATTCTTTTTTTTCGCCGTGCACATCTTTCAATTTACTCATCTAGAAAATCTAAAAAAATATCTGCAAATGGCTGACTTACTTTGAGTCATTCTAAGAAAATTTATATGGGCCAAGATATATGTACGTTGGCGGTACATGTAAAGTTCGCTAGCTGTGCTCTTGGTGAAGTCAGTGGGAAAGGTAGATGCCTAAGCCCACAGAACTAACGGGTTGGTGGGACACTACTGACATGTTTATTTTAGGTCTATTTTTACCCCTCTCTCCGTCACAATAATAATTGGGCTATCCGTCTCTCTCCCTCGTAGAATAATAACCCAGAAACAGCTATACATTTAATATAAATGCATATATACACTAAACCGTCCATAATACGCCATACCCTGATCTATCAAGACGAATCATATCCTGCAATTTGATGGCTACATGAATCTGCATTGTGAATTTTTGTGACAAGATAATATTGGCGTGCATTAAATAATTGTGCAAAAGTGTGCGCTACACATGTTTATCAAGATATACTCGGAGACAATTTAGTCAAGTGGTGTCTTTGCAGGGCGGATGTTTCAAACCGCTTATCCTTTGATTTAAAAACATAGTGCCTTTAATGTTACGTCTACTAGGTGCCTAACGATGAGAACCGATGAAGTAACATATAAGAGCGAGAGCATCAGAATCTAAGAATCTAAGAATCAAAATACCATTGACAAGTATTCTGTTCCAGTTGTATTAGTGTAAATTGAAAATGCGTTGAAAGGTGCATTAATTAAAAAAAAAGTGTAAACTGAGCAAAGAGGATAAAAACATTAATTATAATATTATGTTGAATGAAGAGAGTTACAGATGACTTTGCAGTCTAAAAGGTTTTTACTTACATATGCATATTATGTACATCTGGCTATAATAATAGAGACTTTTTGTGCAAGATAAGCTAAACACACGAATACCATGGCCCACGAAACTATGCCGATCGCGTACATAAATTACCTAGTGTTCTTGTAAAGACAACACACTCAAAGCCGGGGCCACAAAACAAGTTCCACCGGGCCCACGCCATCGGACAACATTCATGACCCTCCCTCTCTGACAGAATGAGCGACCAGGGTCGGACGGGGAATCGACAATATTTACTACACTAGCCGTTATATCAAAGTAGTATACATGCAAGCAGTTTAGCTGTTAAGATTGTTGATGAAATGTCTTTATATGCAATATGCACAAAAGGTATGGTCAAACAGTATTTAGAAAAGTCATTCCAAATATGTAAAAAAAAAAACTAAAAAAACTTTAAAAAAAAAGACTTTATCAACGATTACACAAGTAGTTGACAATAAAAGCTGCCAGGAATAGTTCGAATTCATAGCTGTACAGCCAAACTGTGCCAAAAGAAAATATATGACTTCCCATGCGTTATTTTGCTAAAGAAAAAAAGCTCTTTTGCCAAGAATTATATTAAGTCAGATTCCAAGGTAATATAAGATATCCTTGTTGTTGTAAACATGATCCATTACTAAATAACTTTAGTACTTTGCGTAGCAGAGATACGTCTTACATCATAATTCAATACTGAATTTTGATAAAGAATGCGTGCTTCGCTATATTTACACATTGGGGATGAATTGTGCGTATTGCAGAGGCGGGATTTGGCACTGGGCGACCCACAAACACCGGGATCCACAGTGTTGACGGGAGGAAGGTGCGGGCTGGTGGTGGCCGGGCCGGGCCAGTCGGGCCAGCCTAAACAGTGCAGCCCTGCCCCGAGCCCCGACAGTGGTTTGATTTGAAACCTGAGCATGCCCCGCCTCTTGCGGGAGAAGTGGCTGCAGCTCGTGTACCTAGTCCTCCCAGCGCCGGTATACGCCCACTCCTCACCACTGCCAACACACCATGCAATCTGTGTCGTCCTAATATCCCCCGATCACACGGACATTCCTGCTGCCAGAGACGTTCAGAAATAATCCGCAAATCAATTGTTTTTTCCTATGATTCTACATAGGAATACAACTACTCATATGTAGAATATAGAAATATTAAGTAACCCCAGAATATTATTTCTTAACTGCCAGAGACGTTCAGAAATAATCCGCAAATCAATCGCTTTATTTTTTAGAATTCTACGAGGAATACTACTCCTACGTAGAATATAGAAATAGAAATTAAGCCCAGAATGTCATTTTGAGGTCTTAACGAACCAAATGTTAGAGCAGTTTTTGCTCTTAACGTGTGAGGGCAATCAAAGGAATAAGAAAAGTAAACAAATCATAATTACAAAAAAAGTTACATCTACTCCGGTACTTATTTTAGTAATATCTTAGCGCTGCGTATGACCTTTCATTCTTCTATCTTTTTTTGCCTCTGGGTAGAATTAATCTTATTAATGAATACATTAATTTACTTACGTATGGTACAGCGCTATG
Source organism: Lepidonotus clava (assembly GCA_936440205.1). NCBI lineage: Eukaryota > Metazoa > Annelida > Polychaeta > Phyllodocida > Polynoidae > Lepidonotus > Lepidonotus clava. The sequence goes on along the minus strand of OW387140.1, from coordinate 20,788,449 downwards.
AATCAGCAGATTTTTGTAATGTTTGGTGATAACGAAACCTAAATTCAGACACGAATGTTTAGTTTTTGTGCTAAACAAAATGCTAGGTTTTGACAGGATTCGGGTCCCAAATTGACCTGAGAAGTCGGTTACTTAGTTCTGTGTACATACAATGTGTCCTCCACTGTCAGAGACATATTACCCTGAAGGGAGGCTACACAACCATTCTGTCCAGAAAAGAGATAGGCTGGAGATTCAGCTTGTACAGTCAGCCCTATGTTAGCACAACATAATGCTAATGAAGCCAGAAATATTTCCTCATGCGATATCAATTTAGAGAATGATAGTCTTTTAGAGAGGGGTCACATTCTAAGGATATGGGGAGCACCCGGGGTGAGCATCAGTTAAAATCCAGATACTTCTTTTTAAGCAGCCGTCCGGATGTTATTCTACCTGTCAGACACGTGTATAACCCTCCCGGCAGCTGGCAGGCCGGTTAGTTGTAAAATTTAACGTGGAGGTTAGAACTTATACATGTATCTTCCCAAGAAAGTATTAGCAAATGGAATAAGCAGTAGAGTATGAAGGTTTATAAATACCCCAGGTTTGGATCGATGGGAGGAGCTCCCACTCTCCAATTTTTAATCCAGAAAGGAACCACAGTATTTGAGCAAAGGTGTTTTTTTCCTAATTTCTTCAGCAGGTGATTTCAGACTTGAAGTTTCTTTTACTTAAAACATTGATTTCGCATGAAAACAGTTAAACCTTTATTATGATATCCCTGGTGTTGAGTTGGGTAATATATCGTTAGCTGGCCCGGCTCTGACTGCATCATGGTATATATATATATATATGAAAACCCTGACAAAGACAAGGGGTGATGCGCATTAATCACCGTCTTCTTGGTTTTGATCCTCAAGTAAAAAGCCTCTTTCTGATTACAAAACTGCTTCTGCGTCACAGCGAGGTATTATAAATGCTCAGGACTGTTTTAGTCTACATGTATCTTAAAGCATGATTAAATATCAAAGCTGGAGGTTTTACAGAACTGAATTATCTTTTTATCGTGCTTCGTTCTTGCTATAATCCCACAGCCAAGATTTCCATAAATCATTAAAATTGTACCTAACCCGAGCCCCACCAGCTGTCACTATCCGTCATAACGTAACCACAAGCAGACACCGGGCACTTGGTGAACCTAAGTCTAGTCTTTGACGTCATACTTATCAGCAGACCTTATGACTAGATGAAATTGAAAACTAGATTCCATTCTGGTCTATATATTTCAATCTTTATTATGTGAAACGTGACTCGTTCTCTCTGAGGATGCTATAATATTTCAATCTTTTAATCAGTACAAATACACATTGCAGGGATTTGAACTAACGATATGCAAGCCCTATTTGAAGAAAGTGTTCACCTATGTCTGTTGCACTGTGACTCATGCATGGAACGTGGAATTGTGGGGGGGGGGGGGGGGGAATCATCGAAATGCCACCACAAGCATCTACAACAACGCATATGGATTGATCCCTTTACAGACTGGGTTAAGAATTTGCACTTCGCCTGTTTTTACTATCAACATTATAATGTCCATTTTATAGTTTGTCATGTGTTTTAATTCAATCAATGATGTTAATAGTCTCCCTTTCAGACTGTACGGACATATACCTGAATGGCCACATGTACAGTGGTTTGTACATCATAACCCCCGTCTACACCAACTGTAATGTCTGTAAAATGTTTTAAGTTCATTCAATGATGCTAAAAGCTGACATGTACCTTTCAGACTGTGAGGACATTTACCTGAATGGCCACACCTACAGTGGGGTGTACTTCATCACCCCCCTCTACACCAAATGTAAAGTGTTTTAGTTCATTCAGTGATGCTAAAAGCTGGCTATTTCCTTTCAGACTGTGAGGACATTTACCTAAACGGCCACACCTACAGTGGGGTGTACTTCATCACCCCCCTCTACACCAACTGTAAAGTGTTTAAGTTCATTCAGTGATGCTAAAAGCTTACATGTACCTTTCAGACTGTGAGGACATCTACCTGAACGGCCACACCTACGGTGGGGTGTACTTCATCACCCCCCTCTACACCAACTGTAAAATGTTTTAAGTTCATTCAATGATGCTAAAAGCTGACATGTACCTTTCAGACTGTGAGGACATTTACCTGAACGGCCACACCTACAGTGGGGTGTACTTAATCACTCCCCTCTACACCAACTGTAAAGTGTTTTAGTTCATTCAGTGATGCTAAAAGCTGGCTTCTTCCTTTCAGACTGTGAGAACATAAATTACCTTAACGGCCATACCTACAGCGGGGTGAACTTCATCAACCCCTCTACACCAAATGTAAAGTGTTTTAGTTCATTCAGTGATGCTAAAAGCTGGCTATTTCCTTTCAGACTGTGAGGACATTTACCTAAACAGCCACACCTACAGTGGGGTGTACTTCATCACCCCCCTCTACACCAACTGTAAAGTGTTTAAGTTCATTCAGTGATGCTAAAAGCTTACATGTACCTTTCAGACTGTGAGGACATCTACCTGAACGGCCACACCTACAGTGGGGTGTACTTCATCACCCCCCTCTACACCAACTGTAAAGTGTTTAAGTTCATTCAGTGATGCTAAAAGCTTACATGTACCTTTCAGACTGTGAGGACATTTACCTGAATGGTCACACCTACAGTGGGGTGTACTTCATCACCCCTCTCTACACCAACTGCCCCATCCCCGTCTACTGTGACATGGACACGCCTCCTGGTGGGTGGATGGTCATCCAGCGCAGGCGCACTGGGGAGGTGTCCTTTAACCGGAACTGGGATGAGTACCGCGCCGGGTTTGGCGATGTGACGGGCGAGTATTGGCTGGGGCTGGATAACATATTCCTAATCACCAACCAGATGCACTACAAGGTGAGCTAGCTTCAACCAGTCTTTATTTAGCCCTGGGTCTGGTCTATCACTTACTAAATTGATAATTTGGTTAACAAAGTATACTTAAATGGTATTATCAATTACAATTAGGGTATATAGAATGCAGCGTCGAGGCAAGACTAAAGCACAAGCACAATGTTCTTTATGTATCATTTGGTTCTGATCATAGGTATATGAGCTACATGTGTTAGACTTTGTTCCAATTTGTTTCCCAACGTCGGACATGTCTGTTGGCTGGTACTTTTTTATCAACCTGTTAATTCAATCAAGTCACTGGTCGGACATTAATCAACACCCTGCATGACCTAGTGGTGTATCGCTACTGGCCTGTGCCCCACTCGAACGCCAATGAGATCTGACTATTTCTTTAAAATGCACTTTTCTTCTTTTATTTATGTGAAACCCAAGATGAGGAGTTGAAACTCCCTAGGCTGTTAATGGCACTGACTCTTTAGAAATTCTGTCTATCACGAACGAATTCTATACCTTATAATCCCTCTGTGAGACTATTTTTGCAATACCTATTAACTTTAGTAAAAAAAACAAAATTGCTGCTCTTGAGACCCTTATCAAAATTTCCCTGATTAGCCTAATTAATTACGAAAATATAGGCCCAGATGGATCATAGAAACATTAGCCCATCGAGAGGCAGTGTGATTTGAAACTCTAATGTGTTTCTCCATCCCACTGTAGCTGCGCGCCGACCTTTGGGACTTTTACGGCAGTCGGGTGTACGCCGAGTACCACCACTTCCACATCCGTGGGGCGCGCGACCACTACAAACTGCACGTGTCGAACCACACGGGCACTGCCCCGGACGGACTGTCCAACCACAACGGGGTGGCCTTCAGCACCCACGACAAGGACAACGACGGCGCCCCCAACTACCACTGTGCCCGCGAGTGGGGCGCCGGCTGGTGGTTCAACAACTGCTGGTTCGTCATCCTAAACGGGCCCTACTACAACAACACGGACGTCAAGTACAGGGGCATCTCCTGGAACGACTGGAAGACGGAGCAACTACGGGAGACGGAGATGAAGATACGGCCCCGCGGCCACTGAAAAAAGTCTTTGTCTAAAGACTAAAACCCTGTCCTTTTTTATCCCAATCTCGGAGAATACTACATACAGTATTCCCGAGGTTGTAGAATTAGGGTTTGGCATATATGACTATCGTCTTCTCTTCACCACGAGTTTTGTGTTCGACCTATTTTAGGGAAGGTTTGGGATTGAAGGTCATGACCTTTCTATTTAGTATAAATGTACAAAGTTTAAAAACAAAATATCAGAATCAATGTATACCTTTCTGAAGAAACATGTTGAGTCTTCAAATCTAGAATCTCTAAACTCCATCTGTGACTAGTTCTACTCAACATACTATAGGCCTTTTACCGTTGTCACTTACCTGTGATCAAGATTAGGTAAACAAGGTATATTCATTTGAATACTCGTGTTCCATATGATATATAGTGACAATTCCCTTATGGTTCAGTGCGTATCGGCGTTCATATATATATATGTATGATGACAGTGATGGAAGAGAATGATTTGTGATAATCGCTGTGCTGAGACATTGACGTACAGCGTACTTATCTATTCCCCTCAGTTGTACTGAGTCTTGGGCATGAAGGGTTAAAAATCTTATAATGTAGTTGGAGGTAGAGGCATTAAGACAATTTTTATCCTAAATATAAGTGCGCTTGTAGATATGATAAAGTACAAGGTATGGCTATTCTGCATAAAAGCCTTATTCTTGGACCCCCACGTATTTAAAAGGAACTGGTTATGTTGAAATATAGTGCTGAAATAGGATAAGTAGGTAAGGGATAGAATGGTATTATGCATTGGGCCTATTTATTTGTAGAAGCAAGAAGCTACTTCCTTGCTAGGTAATGAGGAATATGACGGTTCGTAGCGGCATCAGAGAGATATATACGTACGTCTCTGGGGGTATATTGGGGGTATATTTAGGTATTTATATATATATATTTACGTCGCGGCTAGAACAACTTAGAATAAATACAGAACAACAACAAGGTAAATTGATTTGGACATATAATAAATTACATTTATTTTAATCCTTTCCTGTAACAATAATTCTAAAGTTTAAAATTCTGCTGCGATGGTAAATCGTTGGTGGTTAGAACGAGAATGACCAACGGTCAAGCTCGGGCGATTTATATAGTGGAGGTACAACAATCTCCGTAGCGATGGATACGGAGGGCGATGACGTCACGCCTACTCCGAAATAAATAAATTGCTTAGGTATCGCTACACAATTTAATATCATTTACGTCGCGGCTAGAACAACTTAGAATAAATACAGAACAACAACAAGGTAAATTGATTTGGACATATAATAAATTACATTTATTTTAATCCAAAACCTCCAAATCAATTACCTAACGTAGTGATAAAAATTTATCATAATTAATTTTATCGGAGATTGAGGGCCTAATATATTTGTAAATACAATCAGATGACCACTGGCCCCTCTCCTTAATATAGGTTAAAGAAGCACCCTTATTATACAAGTCTGTGGTGCCTCCCCTCCTTAGAGAATGGGTTGAAAAATTACCCTTAATCTCTGAATTTGTTAACATTTGTTTAAATTGTTTGTTAACCACTGTATAAGATAAATAACCAATTTTTCCTGTAGAGAACAATGGATCATCCCTGGACTTTGGATGAATTTTAAATAATTTTTCCAATAAATACACAGCGCAGACCCTTTTATTTTCTAATCTATTTATTGGTATCTCATGTACCTGGCCTGGCTTCTTTGTTTTTGAGGATGTAACCTTTACAATACAACCCCACTTATGAAAAATAACATTTTTTCTCAGAAGCATATGTTCCGACCTCACAGTGTGTCCTACTCTGAGTAAAGTCCTAAATAGGAAAACAATTACAATATATACCAATATCCCTAACTGGTCGGACCAATCTACCTTCCTATATAATTTTTCTAAATGCTTCTCTTCCAGTGGTTCTTTACTATCCACCTCATTAAAATTGGAATTTTTAATTCCCTTCACAACCATTTTTACATTTACATCGGACCAGCCTGCTACTGGCTTGGCCCTTACATTGTGATAATAAATTACCGCCTGGTAATAATTAATAACGGAGGATGCTTTCATAAATTTAGATAGGTAAGATATATATAAACAGCCTTGTTTAGAGTTACATTTAAGAGGCTGCCAGTGAAATTTTTTACATACCTTCAAATAACATTTCCACTGCATCCTCCTTAACTTTTGTGTTGATTTCCCTACGGCGGATTTTTTCAACGCTATCACTCGCCTCATCAGGCACATTTCCTCTGCAAAATTCAAAAATAGCGTTAGCGCAACACAAATTCGCACCCAAAATGCACTTTTTAACTGCGTCCTCACTTTTAAAATATAAAAGGCGTGACAAAGTGTCAGCCACCAGGTTATTTTTTGTGTTAATGTAATGAGGCACAAGCCTTATTTTATATATTTTGCAGATCCAAAAAATTTCCCTTAACCAACTCATGCACGTAGGATTAGTACTTATTCCCTTTCTTATCATATGAAATACTTGAGTGTTGTCTGTATAAATATTTACACTGTGACCTGCAAGTTGGCTCAGCCATTCCTGCAGGCCACGTACTATAGGGAATAATTCTAATTCATTAATATTTTTTTTGTCATAAATAATATCAGATGGACCTGCTATAATATGTTTGCATTTACATTCTGGAAAAATGATGTTATTGTCCCAACTACCTGCTCTCCAGTCATTTCCCATATACACTGCGAAGCCCTTCATAGATGAGTCTGATACCATAGGGAGGGGAAATTCTTTGTATTCGATTTTTCTTTTGCCATTAAAATTTTCCAGAAATTTTTCCCACCATAACAGGTCGTCTCTACATGCCTGCCCTATTTTTATTGCTTTTAAATTATTATTTAAAAGGACTTTATATAGGTTATAAACCCTTCGACAGTATACTCTGCCTCCCTCCACAACATGAGCGCAATGGGACAGTAAGCCCCCTAGACTTTCTAATTCCTTCCTGCCTATGGTAGCTTTTTGACCATATTTTACTACCAAATTTTTTAATTTAACCAACTTTTCCTTTGGCAACCGAATTTCCATTTTAATAGAGTCAATCTCCAGGCCCAGGTAGGTACATACCTGAGATGGTGGGGTCACTTTTCCCCAGCTAATATGGAAACCTATGTATCTTAATACCCTTATAACTACCTGTTGGGCCCAAGTAGCCTCCTCCAGGCTTGAACAAATGACAATAAAGTCATCCAAATAATTTACTGTCTGAATACCATAAATATCTGACAAAATATGATATATAAACTCAGAAATTTCATTAAAATACATAGGCCCTAGCCTTAGACCAAATGCCAAGCGGGAGTCCTGTAAATATTCAGTTTTACCATTAATTTCCCATCTAACTCCCAAGTATTTCTGATGGTCTGGGTAAATAGGTACTGCTCTGTAAGCTGATTTAATATCCACCACAGCCATGTAGTCTCCTGGATTTAACAAAGCCACAACATTATCTACACTTTTATATTTAAATTCCTCAATAATATTTTCACAGAAATTATTTATTGAGATTTTTTCAGGCATACTACAGTCTGTTATTGGTCTTATGTTACCATCTGGCTTTGGGACTGCTCCCATAGAATGTATGCAAGCTGGCTTTTCCTGTACTATTTTAAGGTAACCCTCAGCCAATTCTTTGCCAATAATTTTGTCCATTTTTTTTCTATTATCACCTTCAAAAAGAGAATTGTAATTTCTGCAATCATAACTCAGACCCCCGCTTGGCACCGTATCATCAACAATTTTAAAACCATCTGTTATCCCATCAACCATAGGTCTAAATCTGTTTTTACACTCATCAGACCCCAATGAAAGAAGATATTCGAATCTACAAGGCCTAAGCTGCGCCAATGCGCCATTAATATAATATTCGCAAGTGCATTCCCCACGAGCGCATTTCTCGAATACATTGACAGTTTGACCACTCGGCGAGCGCGCCGAGACCACAAGTTTATTTTCAAAATATTTAATATCTCTGGATCTACCCGATAGATTTTCCTCAAATTTGGGACTGCCATCGGCAAGGACCTTATCTACCTCCCTATCGACCGTTAGACAAGAAGTATCGGCTAGAAATTCTATATTTTGAACAAAGTTACCTTGTCGATTGACATTTTTATCCTCCTGCTCCGACACCGCTTGTGTACTTTCGACACGGAAACCCGTGACGTCAGCGGTATCGGTGCTTTGACCCGGGCTTGACCCCGGCGATGCAAAGTACCGGCGTGTACCGATCGTACCAATACTGGAGATTATATTTGAAATACAACACGAATCGTCGTCTACTTCGACTGGATTAATACATTCAACCTCTAAGACACGGAGGAAACTACCATTACGACCAGAATTTCTGGATTTACTGTATAATTTAACATTTTGAGCTGGCGAGCCCGCCCACGACTGAGAAGAAACCCCTTCATCCGTGACGTCACTGTCAGATAAGTGTTTAACGCCTGGAATCTTCTCAGATTTTTGAACGATATCCTATTTTTTATCGCTACCCGCCCGGCCACAGTCCTTCTTGCAATGTCCCTTCTTATCGCAGATTATACAAGCATGATTCAGGTTACATTTGCCAAAGCATCCGCTGTCAGAGTTGAAGCGGAAACAAATCTTATCGGAGTAAGACCTCCCATTCCCCTGGCTTTGTTTACCTTTGTAACCCCCTCCAGATTTGGTACTGACACCTGCCTTGAACGTGTTGTCGAATGAAAAAGATGACATTATCTCCTCCTGATCGAAATTGCCAAATTCATCGTGTCCCAGCCTCCCAGCTCGTTCCCTTACTGAGATATCATATTGATTAAACGTGTCAAACGTGTACAATCGCTTAGAGGCTTTCTCTGTCAATAGTTTTACATGCTTGACAGCGGGGAGTGGATCCTTTTTTTCCATAATTAATCTCTCGATTGTCTTTAAACCAACAAGCAACACTTCCTCTACATTCTTAGGCTTATCGCCGCTTTTGCAATACAATTTCTGGGCGTATTTCTTTGTTTTACCTTTGTCTTTTGTAGGTGAAGTGGACCTATCGCTGGAGCGGCTCGACTCATCGCTCGACGACTCGGCGGCGGGGCTGACGGGTTTGGGCGATGATTGCATCTTCCCCCTCTTCTTCGCCTTTGGCCTGGACTTTCTTGGAGATACTTCTACCCATCCATCGCTGTCATCATCAGAATCGTCTCTGGGAGGAGCCATCGCCGCCTCTTGCTTCTCCGCCAACCGGTTGACAGCGCCTACGAGTTTAGAGATGTTTTTCTCCATCACTCCCATCCTACTGTTGAGGACTCCAGTCTCCGCAGCCTTCGGAGGCGATTGGATCGCCGCCGGGAAATTGCCCAAAAGGCTATTCCCCATCTCAATTCCACCACCACCATCGCCGAACAGGTCATCCGACCCGCCCGGTGCAGACTCATCGCTCGTCTTCAGGCGATTGCATTTCTTCCCCGTCGGGGCGATGTGTCGAGTCTGACACTTTCTGCAAAAATTCTTCTTCTTGGACATCTTGGGTAAGTCTCCGTTAAATATTTACGAAGATTAATCGACCTAAACCCCTTAAGATCGATGAAATAATTCAAATAATCGTCCACAAAACAGTTTAAAATTCTGCTGCGATGGTAAATCGTTGGTGGTTAGAACGAGAATGACCAACGGTCAAGCTCGGGCGATTTATATAGTGGAGGTACAACAATCTCCGTAGCGATGGATACGGAGGGCGATGACGTCACGCCTACTCCGAAATAAATAAATTGCTTAGGTATCGCTACACAATTTAATATCTATACGCTTACAGAAAGGTCTGTATCGAAGGATTTGTATCAAGCACACAGCCATAAGTAACGATGGGTCTTATAAAAACATAACTTAAAGAAAAATAAGTAGATTATTAGAAATACTCTTAAGAATAACATAGACCTCGCGAAAATAACATAAACCTCGCCTGACTGACAATTATCCCGATTATACAGACTCGTCCTCCTTCGATAATAATCATTCTTGTACTCCATAACAGTGTCTTATTGTAATGCTGCAGTATAGCTATCATGTTTGTGAATTACTGGCATTTTGTGAGATATTAGAAAAACTGGATATAATGAAACTGTATATGGACTCACTGTGTATTATTATGTCAGAATTCAATGACTTTGTATGTATACTTCAAGATACTTCACGGATCTAGTTTCATCAAGTTAAACTGTGAAGTCGCATATTCATTAAATATCAATATATTCAATCAGCAGTTGTTACTTTTATTTTCCGGAAGACATTAAACATAGCTTCATTAACCCTTATGATATGCAACAAATTTCGGATAAAATAAATTTAACCACGATAAATTTGATCGCAAGTATATGTTGTCTTTAAACTATACGGTGGCATGTGATGTAGAGCTCACATCTTTACCACTCTACTGTTTTAGAATTAATTCCACGGTCTAGGTTACTCCCAGACGTTTAAATACGTAATTGAATACTTACTGCCAAGTTCAGTGTCTACGAAACATGTGGTTCAATTCATCACGGCTCTAAGTATTACAGCCACTAAAGGCCGGGGGGAAACTAAGTGACAAATACGTAGACACTTTGATGTAAAACAACAATCAAGATAGATTGCCACGTCTAATTCCCACACCATCAAATTCAAAAGATGCTATTCAAGTTGTCACAGCGTGGGGTGTGAGATAATCACTCGGTGGTTTTAGGCGATACACGGTGGAATGTCCCTTGTGTAACTGGGGTGAATGAATAGCAGGATATGGCCCCATGAACTTGTTTGGGTTAAATTGCACCTATTAGTATCACCTCATGAGCGAAAAACTCCCAATATATACTTGTTATTATCTTGATTAGTACGCAGTGCTTTGTTACGCGTGTAAGGGGAAAACAATTTGTAAAGCTAATATACTTAGATTAATATCACGGATTCCGTATCATTCAATGTGAAAATGAGCCATCCGGGATGGGCAGAACCACGTTTAAACAAATGTGCGATCTTTATGGCTAGAAGATGGGAGTTAAGGAAATGGACGATGGCGTGCCGATAAAGAGAGAGGGGTAGGTTATACATGTAACTGACTCTTTGGGGATGTTCACCCAGAACGCAGTAAGCTGCATTTAAATGTCCTGTATCTGCAGACTTTGTAACTTGATGTATTTTCCTGCTCCTTGCCATTTTCATCTTAGGTATCATTTGATATCCATGTTCATGTGGATATATGAGCAACATTGTCTCTAGGCAAATTATTAAGTCCGGCGTATCAATATTGTCAAATAAACTAGTTTACATCTTGATAATTAAGTGCATAAAGGTATTTCAGATAAAGTCATTGTAAAGCCAAATGTTTCTGACTTGACTCAGTCATTTATAAACATCAGGTATAGTTTAGCCTTTCCGTGTTTTTTTTACAACTTTAAGATACAGAAATGCTGATATGATAAATGCAAAGATTCGTTCTGAAACCTCGTTAACACGTACAGCGATGATATCAAACACCAGAAGTAGCAAAAGACATTTCCATAACAGGTTTCCTGGAGTTTTAATGCTATCACTAAAGGGCGTTGGGTCGGTGCCCATCCTTTAAGGATAGACAACAGTAGGCAGGGCGTTATTTGCGCTTTCTCCTCTTATTTTCTTAATAAAGAAGATACAATATCGTATTATATATCAAATGAAAGGTAATAATTTTATCTATCTAAGGACATAAAGAATGTTATAGTTAGATAAAGATCTCCGACATAATGAATTAAAAACTAATTTCTTGACTTTTATTTTTTGAACATGGATTACTCCCTTTATATAAAAGATACAGACTTCAAACTTTGTATGCCTCCTGATAAGATTCTATTGGAGAGAAGTGTGTCTCAGATTCTTGATTTAGGTCCTGGTTTTTATTTTATGTGAAAAAACGGGAAACTTCTTTATCATTTTTTAAACATTATTTTCTAGATTTTACAAAACAAAAACTAAGGCCTAGATGAAAAATCTGAGACACGCTTCCCTCCAAATGAATGTTACCTATATGCTGTGAAAATTTCATGCATTTACATGGAATTCTAAGTGAGATATTCATGTTCAAAAAATAAAAGTTAAAAATGTGTTTTTTGTATTCTCGACATGCTTACACAGGCATATGTTTGCTCATCAAGATATACATTATATGAGTAGATAGGTTTATCTAAAAGGTATTTAATGACATAAAACTCATATTTATACTTCAGAAATTAAAATATATAAGCCTGTTTTAAGAGAGTCCTGCGAATTGGCCGCAGAGAGGTGTTGTCTATCCTTAAGTAAGCGCGTGTCAATGGTCGCCTTGGTTACAGAAAATTATCACTCGTTTGCCTTAGTAAAAATCTAGGAAACACACGAGAAATTATTTTAGTTTGAGGACAAAAATATTTCTGTCGATAAACATTAACAGTCCTTTATCCGTTCAGGAGGACAGCCACTGAGCCAGAACATGAGGGGGAAATGTTTTTGTTAATAAATTTCACAATCTATAAGATTCCGACAGTTGTAAAACATATTGCAATGTCAAAGCGGCAATGGAAGATTTGATACTGTCACTACGATTTACATTCCTTTTAGTGTGCCTTTTAAAACAGTAACACTAATAATTGGAAGATATGACTGTCACTGCAATTTACATTCCTTTTAGTGTGCCTTTTAAAACAGTAACACTAATAATATGATAAGCTCGTCAATACAGCTTCTGTTCCTAGAAGATTAAGTAGAGCCCGCCATAAATTACAATTGAAATCAATTAAAGAGTAGAAGTCTTAACTTGTATTATTTCATTATATGACTGTCTTGTACAAATGGTCTTTCCTGTCTAACCTCTGTATTATACGAAAGGATACCGGCCCAAACAAGCTAAATGTTCAGAGGAGCGGAGAGAGAACCTATACAACACCACGGCCACCCCCTGAGAACTTGGCTCTGGTTATTCCCGGCATGACAGGCATCCACAAACATTATCACATCCCAAGGAGAAACCATCCTACCTGTCTCAGACCCGCGGCCAAATAATTAAGGCGCACGACCCAAGGAAAATAAGCAAGACCGTTACATACACAAGACAAAAAAGGTGAGTGAGCGGCCAGCTGCCTGCCGGCCAGTCTAAACAATCCTACTCATGGCCCAGAAAGATTGCCACGCGATAAGGATACAGGTAAGCTTTTGGGGCCTATTTCTGAGGGGCTCCTCCATACTTCAGCAGAGCTAACGAACAGGGATACGTGTACGAATTTTTTGTTTCTTTCACGGCTGAAATGTATAGCATAGAACCAAATCCCAAGTGGGTTTCCACAGCAACTTTATGGAAGCCGTTGTTTATGTCGATAGCTATCATAGCTTAGCTTATCATCAAGTTTATCATCCTATTATTCTTAACCACCCCCCACATCTCCATCCCCGATCGCAAAAAAAAAGTATTAGTTTTTACACTTAGCTGTTGAGTCAAAGTTCTGTGCACTAAGAATTTGAAACGTTAGCTAGACAGAACTAGAGTTAGTTTTTGTACACGTGACGACTATACATTTGGCTTACATTCTCATAAAATTCTTTCACTCAAGTTTCTCTTGCTGCCTTCAATACCATTTGATCTATATTTCTCCTATATATTTCTGTCATTAATTGGTCCCAGTGACCCCCAGTATATAAACCAGGAGCCTACTTGGCGGAGGGGAAGAATGTATCGCCGCTAACCCTATTGCTGGATCCAGGGAACGCTAATATTTACACTTCCGGAGCTTCCCAGCCACCCAACGCCGATATGACTGCCGTCTGGCGACGGATTTATAAACGAAAGGCGCAGAGCGTGGGCAAGGGCGGGGCTTATACAGTCATGGATCAATAAATACCAGATGGGACTGCTAGTAATATGCCGATCAGGCGGGTGACCCTGGTTCCATCATCTCGTGTTCTTTTTTTATACTTAGTTGTTCCAAAGTTTTCTAGATGTCTGATTGGCTGATGTCCCATTTAGAGCATAACTGCATTTAATGAGGATGTGAGAATTTCTATTTGTATGCACAGGTTATATGACCAAATTTTGGCCTAACACCACCTGTCTGACAAGCCTGCTAATGCCGTAATGGTATTTGATGGTGCTCTGCATCTATAAGTCATTTAAAATTCAATCAAGGGAACAGCACAAGGGTGCTCCATACTTAATCTTATCATTCAACAATGACATTTGCTAAGACAAAAAGTATCTGCGTATGCTACAATGGCAGTTCTTCTTTGGACAAATGTTGCGTATGTGAAGGACAAATTGCCTTAAAAATGCTACTCTGGACTTGGAAAATATGGGGAGAAACGTGCATGTGCCCTACTTTCCTTCTTAGAGGTATAAAAAATACCTTCTAGGAACAGAATCCTGATCTCAAGTATGCAGCAACATGGATTAAAATCATACTATAAAATGGATATTACTATAGAGAGACTGGGGGCGAATCCTCTGTGTAAAGTTGTGTTATCCCGAGTACAAAAAAATAGCCTAGATAGTTAAAATTATATATATATATATATATATAATAATTTCTTAACCTCAACAATGGAGTGAGATAGTGTGAAAAAGAAGTTCCCTCCGTGTGTCTACTGCAACGATTCGTAACATCTAGACTAGACTAATTGGTACATGATGTGGCATTTTCTGTTCGTTCGACCATTGAAACTGGACTTCGAATATTTTTCAAAGTATTTTCTCTAAACAAAATATCGATGCGACCATTTAGGCCAGATAGTGATACCCTGGCCTCATCTGAAAGCACAAAACAGTAGAAAATTCTACAGAAAGTAGCAAAATCAGGAAATTAAATCATGGCCTACCTTTCTTGTTTTGTTTTTCCTTTCTTCTCCTTTTCTTCAGTGACAATAATAACTATCTTTTTGTCCATTTCCGACATTTCATTGAGCGAGCCGCCAGTTGATTTGGGGAATATGGTAAAACGTTCGCCGTTAACAAACTCCTCTAAATCACTCTTGGTAATCCCTTCGTCGGATTCTGTGGAGACAATTACACGAGCATATGGAACTTCTATCTTTATCCTGGAATGTTAATGGCTGAACCACGCATAAAGAAGTTACAATCGTTGTATCCGCCCAGTAAACAATATTCTCAGAGCCATTTGAAATCTCATTGACGAAAACCGATCAATATCACTTCCCATACTAGAATTCTACTAGAAGCAGAAAATTACTTTAAAAACATCTCGCTTCACCATACATAAGATTTCCTGTTGTCCAAATGAAGGTTATTTTCTCTAGGCATCAGGTTTTTTGAGCCCTGCAATGCAATACTTACGTGGAAACTCGTAGAAAGTCCCGTCTTTGAAAACTACTACCGATGGATCATACTTCAACTTGAAATCCTGGAAAAGATGATGGGTACAGAATAGAATCAAATGTACAGTAAATAGTAGAGACATGAACAGCAGATAAAGGATAGCGTGTCATAATCATGTACTCTAGGAAACTCGTGGGTACATCTATATGCATCAGTATGATTATACAAATTGCATGAAAAATACAAAAGCTCAGATTACTTAAGTATCGGAAACACCATACAGCAAATCTGCATTTATCTTGTTCAGAAGTGTTTCCATCGTTAGTACACGATTTAACTTACAGGTGGCAGCACCGTCCTTTCAGCTGTATAAAAATATCCAAGAACTGCAAACTTTTCTGCTATTGCGGCGTATTTGGTCTGGAGTAAAAAGAATACACTAAAATCAGGAAAATTCATAATATAGATGAAGTTCAATGGCAAGGCTAGATACGGTGAAATATTAGACGAAGAGTTGGTTATGTTCAATACCATTCCCATTCAAAGTCAAAAGACCTGCACCAAAGAAAAAGAAATAGCGTGTGGATATTTGAATTTCTTCTTTTTTATCTTAAAGTTTAAATGGAAAATAAAAAAAAAGAAATATATCTCACAGCGAGGTCGCCCATTGGGTCCTGGTCGCCGACAAACATGAAGAAGACGCCGTCTGAGTGCTCGCCGCGGGCGTCGTAGAACTTGCCTGTGTTGGGCACCGGGCGGACCCTTGGCCTGTGGGGGGGAGAATGTAGAGAGGTTCGTAGTGTTTGGGGGGAGAAGGACATCATGTGTTTTTTGGGTAGAAACATGGGTCAATCGAAGAATCGGGGGTCATGTTATCATGTCTCTTTTATCATATTGTAGTTTATGTTCATAACGCGAGACATTCAGAATAATTTGGGATATAGAACAAATAGAAAACTCTGAATCACGAGGTCAGACGCCTTAGAAAGAAATAGGATGGGGAGGGGATCCGGGAGTGGCTCGATGAAATCATATTGTGTTATGATATATATTATTTTGATGGACTTGATTTATCAGACCACTTGATCCAAACCGGTCTTTTGTTGAAATCAAAGTTGTTGTTGGGTAAAAAAAACTCCGTTTCTTTCTCTAAAATGATGTCGCTGGCTATTAAAACTGTAAGGGAAAAAATACAATGATTATGATGTTGATTCTCTCCCCTTGTCCCTGAGCTCTACGTCTAAGCCCAGTATCTAATAATGATTATGTTAATTCACTGAAATTAGGGCTTAGTATGCCTGCTTTCTTGAGTTTGATGAGTTTACGCTGGCGCCATCTTGCTGGGAAGAGGAGAAAATCAAGATCCCTGCACCCCTACATGGCGCCTACATTCTTCACGGTAACAGGGTGTACATAGACGGAGGTTTTTCACTGAATGGTTTCCCTTTGACACATGAACCAACCCCCATTTTAGTCACCCTCTACCACTACCAAGCCAAGGAATTGTCTAAGACATCGAACTTCTTTAAAATAGTTTTTTTAAATCCCGGTCAAGCAGCCTGCTAGTAGACTAGTACATAACACGCTGTATCCTTTATTGTAGATAAATATGTAAAATCAATATGGACACAATATTGTTCAATATAAACGATAAATATTCTACATCGATTATGTTTAACCTTTCTGTACATTCACATTCAATTATTAGCATCTCCTTAGCTTTCATGGTTTATAAATAATGTTACCTCAAAATTCACTTCCAGGGCATTACGTGCAGGGCCGGATACAGGATTTTTGAAGGGGGGGGGGGTCAGCATAAAGGCTAAGTACTAAAACGACGTGTATTTGTGCATACGCGAGCAATATTTCCCCCTTCTTAATGTAGTTTAGGGGTGCACCAAAAAAGGGGGGAGGGAGGGAGGAGGTCACAACCCCAAGGGACCCTCCCCCCTCCAAAAAAAAAAAAAAAAATCCGCCCTTGACATGCAATAATCTTACTGACTAAAATGTATACATACCCAAGTGCCTTCTTCGTAAATTCCATAATGCTTTCCCGGGAGCGTTCCCCGCGATGAGTAAAAGTATTCTCGCCATGGATACTAAATAAAGAAGAAGGAGATAAAATGAAAGATGGCTCATGACGTCCTTCTTCATTCCTAATTTGTTTTGCGGTACTGTGATAAAATTATTCAAATGAAGAAAGATTGACTTCTAAATACTATGCATTTTGATAAGATTAAAGGTTGAGAAAAAAGCGTAAAGAAGAAGTGATGATGTGATGATGATGCTTAAACTCAGAATAAGATGGGCAGAGTTGTGTACCGCAATAGTGTAGGGTTGTATTCATAAACAGATATAATATCGACGACAATCTCAGTGTCCACAAAAGACATGGGATCATATGGGACAAACAAATCTGTATATATACACGCATACAAGACAGCCAGTAAGACAATTTACAGTTTAAACTACAGTTACAATGTTGATTCAGTTAAGCCACAAAGTTTCAACACCTCTTACGACTGGCACAAATGATATCTGCCTTTGTGAAGAGATGGTACACATGATGTTACCTGCGCCAACACCAGCAGTCTTCTTTAACAGTGCCATTGGGGACGCTTTTCATCATTTTCCTAATATTCTTAACATGACCTGCTGATCTCTAGCCAATTGAATATCATTATTTCTTAAATTACCTACTCAGCTTTTCGTATCAACACAACAGTACACCTATACAGTCTAACAGTAAAAAGCGGATTTTCTCACAAGATTCTCACATCAAAGCAAACATGACCATTGAAAAGCCTTTTCAGTCCAGACAATATTTTCCATCAATTTGCCAAGACAGTATACAACTCACAACTTGACGGTAGGAAAGATGGTCACTCCATATTTCGCCGCTACCGCTGGATATTTTACCCCATTGGCCCGTGCGATTTTCAACTGCCATTTCTCACTCGCAAATTCAGAGCTCAGAGAGTATAAAATAGGCCGCAGTCGTCGGTCTCCTTCCTTTCCACCAGAGTAAAACTGTTTGACATGAAACAAAACAGAATAAATGAGGATTCATCCGTCCTGATGTTACTTACAATTTAATGGTGGGGAATCCCTTCACGTTGAACTCGCTGGAGATGCCGGAGTAGCGCGTGGCGTCCACCTTGGCCACCCGTACGGGGGAGTGCAGCTCGCGCAGGGTGAGGTACACTTGGTGGTAGATGGGCTCCAGCTTCCGACAGTGGCCACACCACGGGGCATAGAACTGACGAACAGAAGAACACCAACATGCAGCAGCCTTCAAGATGCATACAGTTAATCAAACAATGCGTAGGTGATATGAGGCTAATGACAAACGATAAGGTTCATGACAAACGATGAGACAATGATACCCCAGGCTGGGCATGCAGTGTTTCCAACTGTGATTGGTAAGTCCCAAACTTAACACCAAGTCTGGCTTGTGGTCAGACTAGAATAAAGGTCAATTTAGTATTAAGATATCTTTATCAAAGAGCACAACCGGTTAGTCCTGTGCCTCTGATATTGAAAATAACCGCTAATCTCTCATTAAGGTAAATGTCAGAAAGAACTATGGGGGACCATAATTCTGAGACTACCGAAGGTAGAGATATGTCTATCAATGTGTATATTAATCCATAATATACTGGGTGCCCGCGCCTTCTGAGAAATCAAGACCTATTTGAGACTAAGGGTTGGGAATTCAAAACTTCTAAGCCACTTAATAAGAATATTTACGGTATAAGGATAACGTCATACACCTTACTCTATTAGACTAACGACATTCTGAGTCTCAAAATAAATTATTTACTTTTCATATTTGATTAATATTCAATTTACAACTTTCCTAAGACCTCTTGTTACATATATAATTATATCAAATATAAGACATGTTAAGACTCTAAATTCAACTCTTAATTGTTGATCAGTTGAGATCTTTTAAGACTTCTGTGAGCAGCCTATAGCTATAAAAACTTTAGCCAACGACTCATTTTTGCGCTGAACGTACTTTCGAGTATCCTGTGCGGTGTCGTCAATGCGATCAAATACGATACAAGCGAAAAAAAAAATATTGTGGAGCAAATGGAAAGCCGGTTGAAAATAAAAGATATAATGAGGATTAAAGTAGCAGCGGACAAACAAAAAATACTGCAGGGCAACTAAAATAAGAATCTTAGTTGCACGGTGGAAATAAACATTACAAAGATAGGGGGCGGGTTGTGGTTGTTTATAAACATTGTTCTGAAGCAAGATAAGTAACACTGAAATAATTAGCTGGCTGACCCCGCTTAGAATACATAACATGAACATAGGCTGATATCATTAACGGCAATTACATGTAGTTCGGTCGAGGCATTTCGCTCGAGGACTATTTCAAAATTCCCAAACTACTGTAAGTAATATGGTATTGTCGTAATAAATGCAGCGATTCCATATCCATTATCATGGGTGTGGTCGTAGTGTATGGTTGCCATGGAAGCAGAGGGGGCTTATCATACTCCCCTCTATCCCACGATTGACCTGTTCATAGACCCCCCCCCCCCCCTCCCCCCACCCAAGCCCCTGCTTGAGATTAGAGGATTATCTGGAGGTGTGACCTTGGCTAGTGGCTGCCAACAACCTGATAAAGCTATTGGTGTGTTATTGGTCTGTGACCCGTCGCATAATGACACATACAACAGAGAACGACGTCCTTGTCAAGTCACGCACTGCATCAAGCATCAGATTTCACTCACTTAAAATGATTCTTCAGGGCTGAAAATCTCAGGATTGTTAGATGAAAACTATTTACTTTTTTTAACTGTTTATTAATTAGAACCTGTTACGTAGAACAGCCAAATTTCAACAGTGATATACATCGCAACAGAATCGTTCCGGCCACGTGTTCGTTCTTATATTTTTACTGAATACAAGTATTTGAAAAAGTGATTAAGATCAGGATGCATCCATAACCGTAGCATGCAGTACCAGAATTTGCCACCGAAAATAAACTTCGTGAACTTACACCTCATTTTTCAAGGCTTAAAACAGGAATACCAGTAGTTCAAAAAACAAGCTAGAGTGAATCGGGTACCTGAACTCCATGACTTTACAAATTCCAATTCTTTTTTTCACTTTTTTTTAATATATATTTTATGACCGTCATTTCCCTGTTTCCCTGGAATTACGGTCTACTTGGGAATCTAAAGAAAGTTATTTTCTAACCTGAATCATTTAACACTGATGGTTTCTGTTGAATCTACTTTAAAATATATATCTTCTCAAGGGCACTGCTATTGTCTAGATTTTTCTAGTATTCATTTGCACAAAATAGGCTAGCTTACGTTACCATCTTTGTTTTAATGAGAAATTCTATCATTTCATGTTGCACGTGCCCCATAACATGTGCCATGATTTAGGTTTAACTGTTACCCTGCACACGTGCAATCGAATTTCTCTGAAAGTTAAACCTACTGCCATGGCTGATGACTTACAAGTGCCGCACGTTCCACATTTCGTTACTATGGCATATGCTAAAATATATCATATGAAAGGTTGGTTCACGAAATTACAAAGAAAGGGGGTGGGGCACTCGTATAACAAAAAATGTTCCGACCGCCTTACTTTTTAAATTGAAATAAGGTGCCGAGAGTATATATGCAGGGCGCGCCGGATAAGAGACTGTGTAATGATAGACCCGGCACCTCTAGCACCTTACATCACCTGTGACACCCACATCAGACAGACCCGCCGACCCCACCCTCCCGATCTCTGACATGCCTCCCCCCTTTTTTGTGCCCTCTTAACCATCGGAGTTTCACGTGTCAAACAGGTGCGCGTCCGCCACCAGGGTCATGTGACCACACCTGTCCCCATCAGCCAATCAGCACAGCACACGTCAAGTTACCATGGCAACTACAGGATCAGAGAGGAGAAATCCTCAAAGTACATACTGTACAATAGACTTCTTTATTCTAGCATACTCACAAAATCCTAAAGAGAAACTGTTCATTTTTTGTTGGAATGTTTCGACGTACAGCGTATAATACTGGGCGAGATGTTACTGATTTGAAAGGCAGCATTTTGTCAGGACCGGGAAATATAAAGGTTCACATGCTTAAGATATACATTTATGATAGTTCAGCGCTTGCCAAAATTGCAAGCGTCAATGATATTTTGATAGAATTAATTTCCTTAGGAAATTTAATATTTCCTGTAGAACACACTCATTCAAGCGTCTGACAATCATACTGCCTTTCTCTTAAGTTATTTTATGTCAAAGATTGAAAGTTTGAACAAAGATAGCAGGCCAAGGTTGAGATGCCAAAGGCGGGTGCTGCTATGGTCACTTTCTTAAAATCTGTTCTACTTGCACCGAGTTTCCCGACTTCAGTAATACAACATGAGAGGTAATGTTATTCCAAAATATTAGTTCAGACTCTAGTTGATTAGCAATGGTTTACAGAGTGTCAATGCTTTTGCAGAAGCAAAAATTAGACCTTTATGAGACCTTTTTTGAAATGAAAATAAGGCCTTATATAATTTTTCTTTCAGATGACTGACCTATTTCAAGCCAATCAGATCCCAAAATAAGATCTTTATAATAGCCTTACAGATGGGAAAACCAATCTAAGAACATTTTAATACCTGCGTGGGCATCCTCGTTTAGCAGCACTTTGCTCAGAACATATTTACTTTTTAGAAAACAAACTTGAATAAATCATGAATAACTCACCTCCACAAGCCATGGCTGCTCGCCCCGTGTCGTCAGAAAGCTAAAGTAAAAAGGTTTTACACTCAAATCTGGCGACTATCAATGGTATGATGATGGGTATTATTTTCTATAACACTAATAAGTGTAAGAGCGAAAGCAGGTACTTGCAATGTCGTAAACTAACATCAATCAAGTTAGACTACATTATCTATGACTGCATCTCGAAAGTTGTAAGTTTTTCCTAAAGTGTGAATACTGCTGCTATGCCACAAAATAGTTTCGTTTTCCCTACTGAGCTCTACCTACAAGTTCGCTGATCTGGGCTCCACTTTAACGGCCTCGGAATTAATTTCACCCTACCATGGATAGCTGATTCATAGTAATATTGTGTACCTGCAGGCTAATTTCTAGGAATTCTATCAACAAATTCACTGGAAATACTATGAGAAATATTGAAATATTTGCTCTGTATCCATCAGTAATGAAGATAATTATTTTGAAACCAACTTAAAAAACATAAGATATATACGGATACAAACTGAAAAATAATGAATGTTAAAATTTGTTGTTCAATTACAAATAATGCTATGATTAATAAAAATTCCTATAGTTAAGCCTTGTGTTTTGTCTACATATGACCCAGCATGCACCTTGATCTAGGCTAACCTGCATCTGCAATATAGGAAATTGATTATCCGTGGCAGGGAGAATTGGTAAATAGGTCATTCCATGTTTAAATACTTTAATCAACCAAATATGTTCACATGCACATTTTCTTTGGTTTTCTTTAATTACACAGAATATCCCGGTATATTGAGGAAACATATCACTTTCCAGTGCAGGTAAGGGGGGCGGGGTAAGGTCCAATTTCTACCAATTTCACGCCTCTGTGATTTTATACAATGCAAAACCACCGATGGTAAAGCTTTGGTGGCCATGCTTTATATCTCATTATAACACAACAGGCCACCACAGCAAAAATCATACTCAGCTTGTTCCTTTCACACTGGTTTGTTTTTTTTTTGTTTTTTTTTGTTTTCCTATTATATATAAAGATATTATTTGACTTAGTAATGCTAAGATTTAAGAATATCATATTGAATATAATTATAGATATTAGTCATTAACCTTGAGGGGGAAAAAGCCATGTCTATATTGAAAATTGTTAATGCGAATAGCCTTCAAAATTCCTAATTCGGGCATATGGTCTCCAAGCTAGGGTAAAAATTGAATCTCTCTAGATTTTTCCGTCAAAGTGGAATAGGGTTAGACATGAGTTGATCTATAGATGATTGCAGCAAATAGCAATCATTCAATGGACATATTAAGCTTTTCTAAGTTTTTCAACTCTGAGAGATAATAATTGGCATACATTATGAGAGATAAATGTACTAAAGAACTTTCTTTTGAGTTTCAGATATTTTGAAGCATTTTCTATCCCTTTAATTGAAAAATTATTTTATATATATATATATATATATATATATATATATATATATATATATATATATATATATATAAAACTTGCTGATTATGCACCTTATAGATCTATGTAAAAAGGTACCATATTTGAAATCTTATATTTTCTATTTCAAAGCCTGATTGATGGAACTATAGAATAATATTGATAAGCTTTATATGGAATAGACAATTGTATCATCTGACCATTCTATATAACTGAATACATGTATTAACCTTTTGATTTCAATAAACATGAAAAAAGGCAAAAATTAGCTACAATTTAGATCTACCTCTGAGAGCAACCCAAATAGATCTAGATCTACTTCAATTAGTCTATGCTGTCTTTGATAAGACACAGGCATAGTCGGACATTATCATCATGTATAAGTCCATGTTATCCCTTACAAGAAATAAACAAACATTATATACTAGAGTTCATATTACTGCTCAGCACCCAGATGGCATAGACTCTACTGGAAAAACCTGCGAAAAACAGCAATAGTCTATTTCAATGAAATCTATAATGATGTGTCATTCACCTATATGCAAGTATTATTGAGCAATTGAGCACAATCAGAAGGCTGAGCTGAAATTATGAAATTGGTTTAGTTTTTCTTAAATTTTTTTCATATTTTCTAAATTATGCGCCTTATTGCCCGAAAACTGGCAACTCTACTTTACTTCAATTAGTCTATGCTGTTTTTGATAAGACACAAGCACAGTCGGACATTATTATCATGTATAAGTGCAAGTTACATCTTCCCTTACAAGAAATAAGCGAACATTCTATATTGGAGGTTCATATTACTGCTCAGCACCCAGATGGCATAGACTCTATGGGAAAAACCTGCTAAAACAGCAATAGTCTATTTCATAATTTCAGCTCAGCCTTCTGATTGTGCTCAATTGCTCAATAATAGTAATACTTGCATATAGGTAAATGACACATCATTAGATTCCAAAATTATTTCTCTACACCCCCTATTGAAAGAATTGAAATGTAAATTGAAGATTCTATTCTAGAACGAGAACTAGTCTAGATCTAAGTTTTTGGAAGTCTAGACCTAGCCTAGTGCTAGTAGAAAGACAAAATAGACTATCTGCCAATTTTGGAAGACATTCCAAACATTCATTAGGTTATCCTACCGAATTCCATGATTTCTCCATGCCAATTTCCATAATAAAGGTTTTCCAGGTCGTGTGGAAAACCTGCAAATGGGACTGCCTCAGTGCCTGGGGAGGTGCGTGAGACCGTGTCCGCTAAGCCGGCCGGCCGGCACCCCACGCGGGGTGGGCCGGCGGCCGGCAGTGTAGCGCACGGTCTCCTCTCCCCGGCCCCGCTCGTCCAAAACAAAATATGTATCATCCTACTTTACCTGTCATCCAATTCGATGGGCTGGGCAGATATCCATCCAAGGATGCTTCCTGAAGAAGAATACAATGTCTATTACTCATAGCCTCACACATTTGCAAATAAATAGGATGCAGTGGAACCTGCGATGGTTCTAAACTTACCTAGCGTAATTCCGATCGTCAGTAGCATCGCTCGGTCCGCCATGTTGGTCTCAAGTTGTGGTGTTCAGCAGTGAATGCTGAGCGCATCGTGATTGGTCAATAATGGGCGCCCTCTGTCGGTTATTAGGTGAGTAGGTCAGTTATGCTAGATCACACTAGGTGCGCTGTAGTAGCAGTATTTTCTCAACTTTCCGCCAAGAATTAACAGAGCCAATTCTTAAATTCATCATGCGACATGCCATCTAGGTCAAAAGTCGGACGCTTTTGGGTAGATCTTAATGCAGCCTAATGGTTTAAATCTTAAAAATAATTGTCAAGTTTTTTGTATTGAGATAGATCTATTTGGAAAAATTCTCAGGTAGGCCTAGATCTAGATACAATACCAAAATTTGATAAGAATTTTCTTGATTTTTTTTTTATGCAAGGGCCATTTGAATGTTCCAAAACACCTGCTTTTTGTGTCAAAAGTCGGACACATGTGTCAAAAGTTGCACTGCGCGAAATTAGACCTTTTATGACCTTTGATTTTGTAAATGGAGCCATTGAGGTTCATTAAAGGCTTAGGAAATGTCACCTTTCCAATACCTTTGCAAGATCTTTAATGAATTTGTAAAGGTCACTTGAAAAAGTTTTGGAAAGGTCTTGTAAGGATGACCTTTCCATTACCTTTAGCACACCTCAATGGCTCCATTTACACAAACTTAAAGGTCCTAAAAGGTCTTTTTTCGTGCAGTGTTGGACATGTAATTATATTCTTTTAACATTTTTAACTAATCAAAAACAATTTTTTGAAAAAAATGATAATTTTTGTTATCCTCAATGACTTAAAAAAAATTAGGGGAAGTTATGAGCATGATAGGTTCAGTTTAATTGCAGCATATCCAAAATTTTAAGGAATACCTTATTTTTTTCAAGCTGAAAAAAAATTGAAAAGGTGAAACAATGAATAGGGTAAAACAGGGTTGTATCGCGCATAGTGGTATATCGCGCATTTTTGATAATTGGCCTTAGATATAGAAAAAAAATATATTATGTCCAAAAAAAGTTATTCAATTTTAGAATTCACCATGACGTTTGTACTGAATCACAATATCACTTTATAACCTCCATAAATATTTACTAATGAGAGAAATTGTATTTTCACATATGTGGGGTGCGCGATACAAGCCTGTTTTCATATTTTCATAAAAATCGATAGTGTTTTTGTAAAATTTATGAGGTATCATACCTCCAATTGTTCGCATATCCTATCAACCTGGGCATGGAGGATATCAATGAAAAATATCAACGTACGTGGACCTATATTAAACATTTAACTCATTTTTCATAAAAAAATCATAACAATTTATATTTCCTGGCTATTCTTTTAAAAATATGTGATATAAAACATGCTATGCGCGATATAAGCCTGATATACACGATATAAATCTGAAAAAATAGATTATTATATTTTCACCCCTTTCTTATAAATGGATGATACTAGATAATGTTAAATACCCCCGGCAGATACACCTTACATGGTTCTATATGAAAAAATAATTTTTGAGGTCATCCCTGAAGACGTTAATGATAAAAGACAAAATTTGGATGGTATTAAGTACATTTATGAATATTACTATGAAATTAAAATAATATTTTGTAGAATTCTTTCAGGTATATCATTATGATGAATGATTTTTTACACTTTCAAATAAATCGTGGAAGATTTTACTTGAAAATGATAACGTATAAAGACCTTGAGTGTACAGAAAGAAAAGAATTTATGAGATTTTCAATTTTACCTTTAATTTGTACTTATTTCAAGTTTAATGTGCGATATAAGACTTACTAAATGCGCGATATTACCCTGTCATGCGCAATACAAACCCTAAAAAAGTAATTTGCATTATCTTACCCTAGGGAACATTGGTCAGGGCTATTATGAAAAAAAAATTATATCAAAAGGTACGTTTCATGCCGTTCTATATCACAAAATAAAATCTGGAGCTCACTTTGCAAAGCTTTACATATAGTAGACAATTTTATGTGAATATGAAATTAAATGCGCGATATACCCCCATTTTACATGACCCTTAAAATCGACAGGGCGACATGGCCATTTCTTAAATTCGACATGCGACATGAAGACTAGTGACATGAAGAAAAAAATTAACGACATGACATAGGGCATTCCTTAAATTCGACATGCGACATGAGGGTTTTTAAAAATTGACATGAATATAAAAAATATAGTGTCAAGGGACACGGCCATTTCTTAAATTCGACATCCGACATCGGGACCCCCCATCTACACCCCCACAAATAGAGGATACCATGTGCAAATTTTAAAGTTTAATGAATAGGTCTAGGGTCTACTTCTAAAATTAAAATCTTAAGCTTTATGATTACAATATGATCACCAAACACATTGATAATCAATTTCCAGAACGAAAAAAAAGAAAGAAATTATTTGCTCATATTATTATTTTTGAAAAATACAATAAAAATGTCTGACTTTTGACTACCGTCCAATTTTTGATGCCTCTCCCTAGATCTACCCCCTTGTAGATCTGGGGGGAATTTGGGTAATTTAACGCACCTACATCTAGATCTATTCCATGAAATTGTAGCAGAATCTGAATTCATTTTAACAAGGTATTTTCATGATTGAACAATGAAATAGACCTATAAATTTTTTTTTTACCAATTCCAAAATAAATCAATTTGGAATAATTTTTTCACTCATGTCTACTGAAAGAGTGAAGAGAGTAAGAAAATAACAAATACAATGTTAAAAATGAGGCATAAAATAACTTTATGAACTTCATAAATACTTAGTAGGCCTATTGATGAATATTCTTTTTTCTCATATGCATATATAATTTTTTTGAAAGAGTTTGAGGCATGTCTATTAGTAATATTTTTTGTTTCCTTATCCTTTACCCTTACTAGTTAGGAGCACATAATTATACACTTATTTTAGGCTTTATATCGAACATATCAGGCTAATATCGCGCATTTAGCAAGTCTAATATTACGCATTATCAGCTGATTATAATGGCAATAAACATGAAACAAACGTAAAATTGAAAATCTCAACAACAAAAATTGTTTTCTGTAGATTTAAGGTCCATATACATTAGTATTTTCAATTAAAACCTCTCATACATTTTTCGGGATAGTTTAGGCAATCATTGATGATAATGATATCTCATAAAATTCTACAAAATATTATTAAATTTCATTGTAATTTTGATAAATCTATAATTTATACAGCCGAAATTCTGTCTTTTATTTATAAGTTTCTTCAGGGATGGCCTCCGATTTGATTTTTTCCTGAAGAATCATATTAGGTCTGTCTGTCAAGGATGTCCAGCATCTAATTTTAACCCTTTAAGTGTAAGGAGCAAAAATATGATAATCTATATTGGGGTTTTATATCATGCATATCAGGGTTGTATCATGGATAACATAGGTTTTATATCACACTAAAATATATGATTATTTTATAATAAAAAATGAGTTAGAAGTTGAATATAAGTCTATATACTTTGGTATCTTTTATTGATATCCCTCCTGCTAATTTTGATAGGATGTGCGAACACAAGGGATATAGTATCTCATAAAATTCTACAAAAATAATGATCGAATTTTATAGAAATATGAAAACAGGCTTGTATCGCGCACCCTATAATTATATGGGGCCGTCCGTAAATGACGTGATGTTATTTTTGACCATCTTTGACCCCCGCTCCCCCCCCCCCCTTGTCATGTTTTGTCATGCAACTCTTGACCCCCCCCCCCCCCCCCTCTAGAAATGACATCATATCGAATGGACCCCCCCCCCCTCTCATCAGATCAATAGACAATAGAAATTGAAGAGGATGGACATAACAGAGGTTATTCAGTATTCTGATTTGACCTACAATTTTTTCTC
The DNA here is from genome assembly GCA_936440205.1 of Lepidonotus clava. Classification (NCBI taxonomy): domain Eukaryota; kingdom Metazoa; phylum Annelida; class Polychaeta; order Phyllodocida; family Polynoidae; genus Lepidonotus; species Lepidonotus clava. The sequence goes on along the minus strand of OW387140.1, from coordinate 20,759,536 downwards.
TGAAATTATCGAAATTGAAATTTGTTCAACACGATGTCATGCACCACATGACCCCCCCCCCCCCCCCCCTCTTCCCCCTTGTCATATCATGTTTGGTCATGAAAACATGAACCCCCCTCCCCCCCTGCTGCATGATGTCATTTATGGACGGCCCCTATGAGAAAATGCGTTTTTCCCCATAACTGAATAATTAAAGATCTTATAAATTTATATGACGGTTTATTTAAACCATTTTGGCGAATTCTCTTGAATTTTAAGCATGTTTGTGTTTTGACACATTTTTCTTAATTATGGGGCAATTAACAAAAAAAATTGTGATATAGCCTACCAATGTGCGCGATACACTGCATGAAAATAGACCTTTAAGATTTTTAAGTTTCTGAAAATGGGGCCAATAAGGTTTGCTGAAGGTAATGGAAAGGTCATGTTTACAAGACCTTTTTCGGGTGACCTTTAAAATTCATCAAAAATCTTGCAAAGGTATTGGAAATGTGACATATCCTATGCCTTTAATGAACCTCAATGGCCCCATTTACAAAATTAAAGGTCTTAAAGGTCTAATTTTGCACAGTGATATGACCCTGTTTTACCCTAGAGCCCCTAGAATGCAGATATTGTAATTAGGTACTACTACACCAAGGAGGGGGGGTCAATTCTGGACAGATTCTACGTGTTTTTATTGTGATAAAAAAAAGCACTAAAATCACAATTTTAGGGGGAAAGGTTGATCCAATAGTGAGATAATCATACCAACATATTCTTGAACATTTTTGTATAAGAAAAACAAAGCTTTAGAATTACCAAGTAATGCACAGGTTTTCATTGGTGCAGTTTAGTAAAAAGTGACAGACTTCATCTTATTTTTAACTGCTTTTTTTTTTTTTGGATATCTGTTAAAGTTGTTCTACATATTGGTCTGGTAACATAAAAATATGTGGCAAAAAGCATTAGAATGCACATGAATTGCTCTTTCCATCAGAGTTTAGTGAGAGGCAAAAGGGAAAAAATGTTTTTCACGTGGTAGTACCTATTGTAATAGACTATTGTAGTTCTTGCCTGGTATTGACATAAGCAGTGCAAAAATCTAGCAATTTTAACTATTGAAATGTATCTGCGTGAAATGAGGACATGTACATGGGCCTAGATCGGGGCCTAGATGACTAAATTCAACCGTACGACATGGCTCCGATGTGGTTTATGCGTGGAAAAACTTTTCATAAAAAGACTAGCTTTTGGAGAAGAAGTTACAGGCAATATGATTGCCAAACCTTTCAACAACGTTAGCCTAATTGATCGAAACTGGACTGATTTTTGGAAATTATTAAGTGCGACTGATAGTTGGAATCATATTACTTATAGTACTTCTATTTTGAAAACAACGTCATTTAATAATGAGTTCATCATTTTGATATATATCTTTCCAGTTGTATATTTTATCAATTGCATCAGTTTCATATCTTTTATTGTATCACAAGAGCTTGTTACCTCCCACAACACAGACCGTATATTTGTTCCTATTTATATAGTTTCCAATTGCTTATTCATCTGTATCAATATGTTACTAATCTAACTTAGGTCTACGAATATCGTAATGGCACTTATAGGAAGTACATATATCAATCATGTAGAGCATTTCCATTTGTGTTATGGTTATTTTACACAATAGAATTACTTTCAACATAAATATTAGAAGACACTTCTTTGGCAGCATTATACTATACTGTTTCTACGTCATTTGGCAATTGGAAAGTTTCTTATGAACACTTTTAAAGCAGTTGCCAAGAGACAAATACCACTTTTCGATGGTGTTGAATTTCACATTTGTGGAATCAGAGACAATTGTTCATTTTACCTTTTCAATGAAATTAAAGAGGAATTTTCGTCTGTGCTATTTCTAATATTTTTCCTACTTTGTTAATTTAGCATATCAGTGGCGGAATTACTGTTAAATGCCCACCCTTTTCTTTTGACAAAAATTGCAATATTTTTAATGAAAAATTTGGCTAAAAAGTAATTGAGGAAAACTTTTTCCAATAGCGTCTCCCCCCACCCCCTTTTTTTTTAAATCCTGGATCTGCCACTGCATTTACCACGGTTATTTCATTTAGTTCCCAATCATGTCATAGTCAACTTTACCGTTTTTAACCAATCTTTACCACATTTTTCAAATGAGGACACTTGGATGACTATTCAACAGATAAAAACGGCCAACATATCATTTAAGAGCTTAATCAAGTTCTTAATCAAGTGAAAAAATACGAGGGAAACAGCGTTTCCAGTGCTACCACTATGTGTCAGTAACTGAAACACAATGTTCCTATCAACAGTTTTGCCTAGCAACAGTGCCCATAGTGACAGGTGCACTGTGATGTCTTCAGTTGTGAGTGTGACTCTTGGTTGTTAGGTGTGTATCCAGGTAACAAAATGCTACTCCTGGAGATTGGTTGTTTATCAACAAATCTTGATCCCGGTGACGTGGGTGTTTAAGTTTTTTTCCTAGTACCACCACACACAAAACTAAACGAAGGTGCAAAACCTGACTTCTGCTGAGTTTCACATTAAACAATCACTTAGTAATGATCCCTCAATAGTCATTAAGAAAGCCTGGGCTCTTCTGTCATCATTCAGAACAGGACTGACTACATCAAAGTTAGTCTTCATAAACTCTCTGACCACAATTTCTATAAACTACAAGAAGAAATTTTAACTTCTGCACATAATAATTTGGTCCGCAGTGCTGTTAACTATATGATAGCATGCAAAGAGATCTCTGCAAAACTGCACAATATCTCCTACGGAACATATATAAAAATGTCCTCTCCCCTCCAGGGCAACCAATTGTTTCAGCTAATGATTGCCCCTCTGAAAGAATTTCCCATTTCATTGATCATTTCATTCAACCCTCAGTGTTAAAAATTCCCTCTTATCTAAGGGACAGCAGTAACGTGCTTAATATTATCAAGGACCTCAAACTACCTGAGGACTCTCTGTTATGCACCTTAGATGTTACCAGTTTATATACAAATATTCTGAATGAGAAAGGTGTCGATGCAGTGGCCGATGCTCTCTATCTTTCAGGGGATCCCTTTGAGAACACAAAAACAACTCTATATCTAACTTTTTTAAACTAGTTCTGACGACAAACAGTTTCCAGTTTGATAACAAACATCATCTCCAAGTACACAGCACCGCAATGGGCACTTAATTAGCCCCGTCGTTCACCAATATATTTATGGGCCATTTCGAAAAACAATTCATCTACACATACAACCGCTTTTATCAGTTTATGGAAAAGGTTCATTGATGACATATTCTTTATTTGGACCTATGGCAGATCAACTTTAAATTCCATCGTTGAATATTTAAATTTATGCCACCCAACAATCAAATTCACAATTGAATCTTCTCTAGTGAAGGCAGACTTTCTAACATAACAATCTATAAAGATCACAATAATCATTGTAACTTATAGACTACTTTATACTGTAAACTGACCGACAGTCACAACTACATATTGTACATCTCTGAACACCCACGCCATATTTTAAAGGGCATCCCATACTCACGATTCCTTTGTGTCTATCAAATTTGTTCAATTCACAGTGAGTTCCTCGAAAATTGCTACATCCTGGTGTCACATTTCATCCAACGTGGATATCCAGAAGGACTAATTAGGTCAGCCCTGGAAACAGCTGAGGGACTACGCCGACACAATGATCTCAATAAAGATTTCCTTAAGAAATCAACTGATATCCAAGTCTCACCTCTTGGCCAACAAACATTTACGAATCTTCCAAAAAGTTTTATTGTATTACGACACATAAGCCTAATAACCCTCTGTTAAAGTTATTTCTAAAAACTGGTTGTTAATGGGCAAATCTAGACTCTAGTGGTACTCGTCGCCTAGCAGATTGCCCTATTATTTTCCGACTTAAAAATTTATCAGATTCACTTGTTAGGGCCTCTACCTCCTCTAAGGATAGACTAAAATGCTGTGAAGTTAATAAATGCAACCGATCAGCCAGTTGCCGTTATTGCCCAAAGGTTGATTTATTGGGCAAAGTTAAATCCACCACATTTGGAACAGAATTCCAATGCATGATCAAAGTGAACTGCCAAAGCAGTAACTTAATCTATTTGATTACATGAACCGACTATGGCAACCAATATGTGGGCCAAACCAAAAGTCATCTACTCACACGATTCAAAGGACATTTCAACGACATAAAACAATGCCAATGGTAGAATATTCTAGCTTTATGCTATACCTTTGTAGTAAGCACCAGTTGGACAAATTACAATGCATGTAAAACAAGGCTTTATGACTATGCATTGATGTTTATGATACAAGACAGGTTAGCATCAATGATCTACATGGTAACCGCAGAATTGAGTTATTAAAGGATAGGCGTCGGCGTCAACTATTTGCTATCATGTATAAGAATATATATCGCCATGAGTGGCATAAATAGAGGGAGCGATTGACTAGGAATTCTGATAAGTCACAGCACATTTGTGATATATATTTACCACTGTCCACCTGACTGACTCTTAACTTAGACAGTAAATTATTTTACATATATTTATATTTATTCATATTTGGTTGACTGATTCTTAACTTAGACAGTCAATCACTTTTTGCCTTGCTTACTTTGGACTCTCTTACTGATTTTGTAAATATCCATTAATTACCAATATCACACACTACCTACATGGAAGAACATTGTAAAATGAATGTGGTTTAATAATAGAAAAACAAACAAAAATAACCCCAAAACAACATGTTGCCTGCCATCTATCGAAATGTTGCAAATTCAATTTACTTAACGCATTTGACTATCCACTCAAAATCTCTATCCTAAACTTTGTTAGGGAACACCCTGACTTTCAATGCTCTCAAAACACCAGAGATAAAGAAGAAAAGAGATGAATGCACCGGTTGGGCACCATCCTACCATAAGGTTTAAATCTAATAAGCTAATCTGAGGAAAACATCCCTTGCTCCACATCACGTCTTAAAACAAAGATCTTAATCAACATTATAAACTATGCATAATGGAAATCCCGTGGAAATCCAGCAAATTATAAATGCAATCTGTGGGGTCTAAAGCATAAAAGATCCTGAGACATGATTTTCATGGTAGAACTCTTTAATAAAAAGGTTTTCAACCAGAAAGATTCATGCATTCCATAGGTTTGGTCACATAAGCATTACAGTACACTATTTGCCCAAACATCTATTTTTTTCACAATCATATATGTGATTCTCTCACACACACTTAGCCTCTTGGCCATGTTGTGACATCATCGAGAACAGCTGTATCATTATTATGTAATGAATTGTCCATTTATCTCTTTGAGGTACGAACTATAATGAATTATAATGTGAAATATTGAATAATAGTGTATAGAATATAAACCGATAATAAGAATGTACGGTATGAAAAAGGGTACAAAATAGACCAAAACTCGTACTTAGGTATGAAAGTACGAGAGCATGTAGTAACAGGATGTGACGTCAGAATGGTCAAGTGGTTGAGATTGACCATCAGAATCAAGTTGTAGACTATGAAAAGGGGTGTGAAGGCCGAAATAAACAGTTTCTCGCTGGTACTCATTGTGTTCACATGTCTCTTCTTCAGAATGCCCAGCCTCTCAAATGGCCTAAATTGAAGATATGCAATAATAGTAATGAGCGATCCAGTAGAACTTAGCTAAGAGACATAAGTTATCGATAAATTAGGCAGTGACTCAAGAAGCCCGAAGATGGTATGAAAGCCTTTGTCAGCCCGAGAAGCGGCCTGAGACCGACAGACCGTCCAAGTACGAAAGCCCTAATTGTGAGCAGTCGGCCCAACATGACAGGAATGAAGGTGCGACCCACTCGGCCACACGCTGTCAACCTCTAAAGGAAGCAAAGACCTGACTCCTTGGATGGGCTGGTCAAACTATACACTGCTTTAATGCCCGAGACACACCGTACCCCAAAACCCAAGCAATAATGATTTATGTAGATATGTCAAATTAATAGTATAGTCACAATTAAGCCTCATTCTTGAATAGTTGTGTGCGACACTTCTTATTACTCTACCCAGTCATAAGTGCATGGAGCTGGGGGGAAGGATTAACACCAAGAAATGCTAAACACTTACTAGAAGTGCGACAATTCACACCTGAGTGGTGTGACAATAGATGTGTCACCTGTGTTTAAATCTAGAAATCTTACAACACTCGAACAAACACATGTAGCCCTATAGGCCTAAAAGATTAGTGCTGTTACATTTTTTGGGGTCAAAGTTACAGGTAACATTTGAGAAAAAATACACAGGGATATAAGCTGGCACTATGTATCTCTGTTCTCCTGATGGCGTCACTTCCACCTTGCCAAATAGTATAAGCTTTCATGGCACAGATATGGCTGTGGACGAAATGAATATGTTCAATGAACGAATGATATTGTACAGTTCATGAGGAGCTGAAGTCATTACTTTATTCCTGCATATGCGTTTATAACAATGTCCAAGGCCTCAAGGAACATGTCATAGGCTCATAGACCAGAAAGTACTTGACAGGGATCCCTTGTTTCAATCATAATAAACATTACTTAAGACCCCATCAAACATCATGTGTTTTACGGTACACATCGCTTAGTGAAATAGTAATAACTTGATTGCTTAATAGAAGCTACTATTATTTCGGAAACAGCTTGCCGCGAACAGAAATTGTTTTGTATACTACACATATATATTATATATGATGCACTGAACCTAGCTATCAAAAGTCCAATAAATCATTACTCATGTTCATTGACCATGTTGTTGTACCACAAAAGGAAAAGTAGGCTGGCTCGTGAGTTGCTTGGTCTGTTCCATTGCATCAGTTTGAGACTATACGTCATGGAAGTCTTTGGTGCATCGTTTCTTCTCATGATTATTATAAAAGGTAGGTGACGTGTTTTACATTGTTACATAACATTGTTGTTGTGTATATTGTTATGTACATGTTATAGTCGACTATTCCTGGAATAATTGCAGTTTAGTATAAAGAATTACAAGAAATAACTGTTTGTAAGAGGTATGATATTGACAACATTAGAAAGAACCTAATGGATCCAACCCCGCTCATGATCAACATGTCGAGTAAATATTAGAAGGTGCGCAAAGATAGTTTGGCAGATATATTGCCTACTTATCATTGCATCAGTTAAGTGAACAGATTTCAATCGGTATGACATACAAAATTCACACAGCTACTTAATTATCTTATTTAACCTACCCTTCACATGAATTACGTCTCTGTTTTAATTGGGAAAATAATCCCTTTTCACCTTTTTTTGGGTGAGGCTCAAGAACAATTTCACGGGGATACATGACAAAGTATTAGATGTGTATTCTCAAATGCTATAATGAAAAATGTCCTAGTATTACGAAGTAAATATTTAAAACGAAAACATAATGACAGACCCTTTCTCGGTTTAGATACACCGAGATGGGGCATGGGGAGGGGGCGCCTTATTACAAAAAGTTTCTCCCGACCCTTCAGGGCCGAGAATTTTACATCAAAAAAATATTGGCCCAAAATAGGGGGGGGGGGGGCGCCCTCCGCCCCTCTTAAATTTAATCCGCCACTGATTAGTATTAACCCTTTTCAAACACAGCGACCAACAACACCAAGAAACCTTGGTCTCCAAGGATGACAAGGGTTGTAACTTCAAATCCAACGACGAGCACGTTTTGTTGTCCTGTTGAAACCCAAACCGTAGTCTAATGACAATTTAACGTTAATTGCAGCAGTAGTAATGATTATTGTCAGTTCACCTCCTTGACCCAAGTAGCAGGTCTTGGGCAGCTCGCTATTTTCATATCTCTGGGAAAATCTCTTTTGATTTATAACGGAATTGTCAACATGGCAAATAAAGTTGGGTAATTCACCGATAATATTACATTGTTGGGATGGGTCTGCTTATATAAATATATAAAATTTCATTTTATTTATTATTGGGAAATTGCAAATGGAATTTATTTCATATAATCTCCCAAAGACTCGCTTCTGATGATCCTTTATAAATGGTGAAAGCACTACATGCCAACAATAAATCCTAAATTGCAGATGACTCCATATATTTAGATCACCAAGGAAAATACTCAAAACACATTTCCTTGGTACACAAGTTCACCTAAGTCATATCTAATACAAACGATGGTTGTCAAGCAGGTTACTGTTGGCAACTTCTAAGTGCAACGGACACTTTAAGTGGTAGTGTGAGGCAGTAAAGACACACAATTGCCATCCGTTACTCCCCAAAATCTCTTTTGAAAAGTTTTTTTTATAGAAATAAAAACACGTTAAGAGCAAGCTGACCAAAACCTACTTCTTGCGTCAAGCAGGTTAACTGAACATTAATTCCTTACTACTTATCTCTTATTTATTCAAAAGAAAATGTATAGTAAGCCATTGTGTTGTGGTTATGTACTACAGTCGTCTAGTGTTTATGATACCTGTATGTAATACTGCTAGATGTCAATAAACTCATAGGGTAGTGCTTGATTTCAAATATTTGAAGAAAGCTGTTTAACAAAATAAATAACTATCAAGGGTTGATTGGAGCGTGCTGAGCGCGAGGACGTGGCTTTGAGGCTACTCGACCACAAGTGACTGGAGGGGCTTTGATTTTCCCTCTTTTTCTGATTGACCACTGTCAGGTGACCTTTGTTTGTTGATGTAACCAGGGTAGGGGTGTTCTCATTGGCTAACTGGTTGGTTGCCAAGGGCAGGTAAACAAGTGGTGTTTATCTCATGGATCTGAGAGTTGTCAGATTGTAAACTTTTATTGATGTGGTTACATTTAACATTGTGGTTTCATGCCTTTGGTTTACAAAAAAAAAAAAATTCTCAAAAGAAAAAGTACATGATAATCAGACCAATATTGGGTCATACATTCATTCACTGAGAGGAAAAATTAACCATAAACTATCAAGGGTTGAGATGGAGAAGAGCTTATTTTACTGATGATGAAATGATAATGTCTATCTCACACACAATGAAATAAACTAGAGCCTGTTTTAAACATGATAATGTGAACTAGAGACGATATGGCCTTGAGTCTATTTCACACATAATAATATGAACAAGTAGTGGGGTCTGTTAAGGTCATTTTTTAGTGAAATTGTTACACGGTAAATAAAAGCATCAAATTTGGTATGAGACACCTCTAAGGCATAACTATCAAATCCGGAAGGGGAGCCACCTTGAAATATTGATAGGACGGATGTGGGGGCCAAAAAAACAATATGGCAGACTTTTGCTATAAACAATCTTATATCTCAGCTTCTAAAATGACTAAAGAGACATGTTTGGTGTCAAAATTGCGAGATTATGGGTAAGGGAATTCAATTATTTACATTTGAAGTCAATGTGGAAATCTGAAATCCAAGATGGCTGACCAATATTGAGAAATAACATGATTTTCAGCTGCTAAAGTATCTAGACAAGTGGAAATGGTTCCTATATCAGTTGTTTATAACCTAGAGGGCTCAATAGATATAATATTCATCCAATACAATACCACAGACTTCAAAATGGCTGAATTTATTATCATGATACCTTTGACAATGACTGCTGGATTCCAAAATAATTCAAAAGAAAGGATATGGACTTTACTCTTTCGCCACAAGATTTCTTGATTTCATTTGGTATGATGATCCCCTGGGACCCCTTCATTGAATTTAAAGGGGGAGCCACCTTGAAATATCAACATAACCCCGACAGGGGCCAAAAATCCAAAATGGCAGACTTTCAATGAAATAATCTTATATCTCAGCTTCTAAAATGCCTAGAAACACATTGTGAGTCTCAAAATTGGGAGTTTAAGGGTCAGGGAATCCAATTATTTGCCTTTGGAATCTATGCAAGAGACATAATCTAAGATACCTAATCTAATAAATTTAGTTTAATACCTCAAATTTCAAATGCTAAAAACATAAGAAATTTGCTAAAATTTCATTTTGATATTTCAAGTTGGCTCCCCTTCCAGATTTGATAGTTATGCCTCAGAGGTGCTCATAGCAAATTTGGTGCTTTTATCCACTCTGTAACGAAAATTTGGTAACAGAACCCACTAAAGAACCTGTTTTGAGCACAATGAGGTGAATTCAAGATGATATGGCCTTGAGTCTATTGAGTCTATTTCTGATGATATGAGCTAGAGCCTGTTTTGAGCATGATGAGGTCAACTATAAAAAAAATTATAGAGCAAACGTATTACTACTGGGAAGGTGTTTTGCCTTCTCATAACATAGTTTTGAGACGTCATTGGTAACACCATGAATTTGGCATAAAGTTTAGTGGTTTAGGAAGTGTCATACCTAAGTTAAGGCATGGCATATCCTCCCTATAACAATTACAAGTATTTACTAAATCGATTTTGTAAGATATATCAATATCATCATTTCCTAAAAAATGATTCACTAGATATGTCAAAAATGGGTATACCCCATAATACAGTATACCCCATCATACAGTTTATGGTAATGAGACAGTTAGCAGTCTCCCTGCCCCCGTTGGTCCACCAGACACTAATTATTATGTGAATTATGCTTAGTTGATTGCTTGTACTTTCCTTTAATAATCACTTACATTGATATGATAAACTGCTACGAAAACACATTTTATTTAAGGTACAAGACGCTCCGCGTCTGGAATTGGTTGCACGTCTTTTTTTTTTTTTTTTTTTAATACAGGGTTCCTCCTAGAAAAAGATCTCGAGTATCAAAAACCCCATTTTGCTTATCTTTAGGTGGACATTTTTGGAAAATCGTGGGTTTTCTGACTATAATTTATATCTTATCACATTTCTATAATTTTAATGCGGGAATGGCCCCCTCAACTCAAGGTAATCCTGATGTGGGAATTAAATTCCTGATGCAGAAATCCCGCATCCCACATGCCTAGGAAGAACCTAGACTTTCTAGTGTGTCCCACTGTTTCTGGCTTGGACTGGTGCAGATAACAAACAGTAGACTGCCCTGCTTTGTTCCCGCTGTCACATGTGGAAAGTCGGCGCATGTGGAAAGTCGGCGATGGGCGATAATATGACTATAATGGGCATTGCACATGTGTGTGAGAAAAGTTCCTACTCTCAAACCGTGTTTTGTCAATCAATTCTTTAAGGTTGTAATGGGTAGCAAACTAAATATATATCCCTCTCTTCTTATAAATATTCGAGATTTATACCTAAACGGCTAACAGGGGTTTTCTTTAACTTTTTTCTCCACTAGCCCACCGGGCTAGTGCTTAAGATTTTACACTAGCCCGTGATGGATTTCACTAGCCCGATCAAAAAGACTTTTCAACTGACGTATTACGTGTTAGGATCCTCTCTATAATTTTGGAGACACTGTTATTTTACTAAGCAGGTCATGCATAACTTTATTGTTTAGGACATTATGTTTTCCACTGGCCCACAGGGCTAGCTGTACAAAATTTTCACTAGCCCGACCAGGTTTTTACTAGTACCCAGTACTAGTAACTCTATGTTAAGGTCAAACCCTGTAGGCTAACTCGTCCCTACTCCTCAGTTTGTGAAAAAAGTAACATGCTACGAGAGTAGGAACTTTTCCTACACGCCTGCGCAAAGTCACATTGTGGCCGACCGCCGACTTTCCACATGCGGCGACTTTCCACTCGTTACACCACTTTAATGACGAGGGTGGCCAGTCCATGTTTGGGCAGCGAGGTGTGAGCTTTAGAAGCGCACGTGTAAGCCATGTTTCGTTTTGACAGTAGTGAAATGGGGGAGGAGTCACGGTGTGACGTACCAGCTTATAATAATGTATTCCGCTCTTAGCCAGCCAGAGTAGCTGTAAACGCTGTGTGAGTAACATCCAGGGAAGGTTGGACCTTTAAACTGCAGTCTTGGTTCTGGATTGAGGCATAGAAATTGTGTTAGAGCGCGGAGCGTTGACTGAATGTGTTTGAGGGGACTCTTACCTCGGGACTGATCATGGTCAATCGAGTTCTTGTCATAGAACGACTATACATTGGATAATAAACAAACAAAATCCTTTCACACGAGTGTTCATTTCTTACATGATGTGGGAACTATAATTATGTATTGGACGACTGCAGTCGACGAGGAGGAGACTGCGAATGGAGCTAGTTATTATCTATAAAATTAAATACGACTTACGCACCCTATCATTAATGGATAATTAACCTTCTATAGTTCACCACCACCAGTGAACACTCTCCAAGCATTCCCTATGTGCGGATCTGCTTGAAGAGTGATCATAGTTCACGTCACAAATTTGGTGCAGTTCGCTTTATGTAACGTCAACGTCACGAAGACATCGATCTTTTTCTTTTCACAGGGCTGTGCAAATTCACACAAATTCACAAATTTTGGCCTGAATCTTAATGCACTATGCCGCGAATCACCCTCCAAGCCAGAAAGATTGTCCATGAGAACTGATAGGCCTAACTCTCGTACCGAGGTGTCAATGCGGCAAAGTGAGCTCAATGAACACAATCAGTTACGATGTTGGTTGCTGTGATGACGCTGGTAACGTCATTAAAATGCATGTAACTGAAACGTTGATCTTTTTGCACAAATGTATGGGAACTATGTTTCTATTCAATGTGAAATGCCAAATCATATATGGAAATTTAAAAATGGTTATTAGATAGAAACTTTCATCTCACAGCATTGATCTCATTTTGCCGTGAGTTTCCCCCGCTGGATGCAATGCGGCAGGTGGGCTAGTCTAAGCCCTAAAGTATTAGGGAAGGTTGAAACCAGTGAAAAAACATGGCGGATCATGGAGCAAATCTCGTTTTCGTACCGTTTTATATAGAGAGGTAATCATCCAATAACTATATAAGTATCTTGAAATGTTTCTAGACCCCTCCCCCTCCCGTTCCCCCTTTTTCCATATGAATTATGTTAATAATTTATATCATTCTGGTCCTGGTTTTTCAGGTGTCACTTACACAGAAAGCACATGTGGGGGAACTCAGACCACCCTTTCTGGAACTATTGCATCCCCTAACCACCCCAACTACTACCCATCATGCATTGCCTGCATTTGGACTATCCCCGTACCCAACAGAAAGTGCACAGTGAGATTAGACTTCACCAGCTTTGAAATGGAAGGCACAGATGATGAATACTACACAGATTATCTAGACTGTGACCTGGACCCTCGAAGTGACGATTATTCAGATTGCAGTTACGACTATGTATCCATTTATGACATTTATGGATCCAGCAGAAAGTAAGCAATATTCTTTTTCCTACGTTTTTCAAGATTCACAGAGGTTGAAAAAAGAGATAATACAAACACAGGTACATTTGATTGATTTTGATATACATTGATAATCATGGATGGCAGATACATCTAGGCTTCTGAGTATTGTTTTAAAGATTGTGTTTATTGAATTTCTTCAGATGTCTCTGATCTTCCATAATATTATAATGAATATCTATACAGCTCAAAATAGTAAAACACTTGATAGATAGACATAATAACATATATATATATATATATAGATCTATATATATATATATATATACAGGGTATGAATCGATAATGGTAAAGACAAAATGATAAATGTGTGATATGTGTGGTAGAGTGGTTTTACCCCAGAAAGGAGAGAATACAGATGAGAGTCGACTATACATGATCTTTATATAATATACAATTTGACATTGAATCTATATATCATATAGATTCAATGTCAAATTGTCAAATTAATGCCCCATACGGCTATACTTGATAGCACTTGATTAATCAATTATTCTGAAAATACATCTCCTCACATTAGTTTATGTCAGTTGTCATATGGCTGTGAATAATTATTCTTACTCAGTTCATTTTTCTTTACAATATGAATTGGATTATTAACTTATCTTGTGGGAATTTCAAAATGTTTCTTTATTGCTTCTTTAAATTGGAATATATTATGGTTCCAATCGTTCATTCTAACATCTAAGGTTGATATGTCATAATTCCATAATAAACATAAATTTAGCAATCAATGAATTTAGAATGGATATTCAAAGGCAATTAACCCTCTAACCCGTAGTCCCAACATACTATTCCAGCCACATTTTTCATAACATTTTTCATGACATAACTATTGATATGATTAATAATTTTTCCCGAAAGTGCCTGTACAAATGAGATATGCTATAGGGACAAATAGACTTTCAGGCCTAGTCGAGACTTGACACTATTAGGGTGAATATGTCACTCTTATTTGGAATGCTAGAAATGCTATAATATTAACAAAATCACAGGTACTACTTGAGTTCATTACACGTGTCTCTCTCCATGATTGTGCACAAATGTTGACAATTAGTGATTTTGTATATGTAAGGACATTATCATTATCAGGCTTTTTCTTGTTTTTAGGTTACCAAAGTCTTCCCTAGGCATGTTACATATTTCTTCCTCTTTCACAACCATAGGAAGCACGATACCAAATTTCATGCTTTTATCGTTGATACCTACAAAAGGGCACTGCTCAACTAATTTAATCTCTCTTCAGATACTGTGGGTATAATTCCCCTGGGCAGAAAACAACAACAGGGCAGACTGAAGTGTACTTCTTTGCTGATGAAAGCTATGAAGAAACTGGGTTTTCACTTAACTACAGAGTGACCTGCCCTGGTGAGTAACACTGGGATATTATATTGTCAGTGCAGGATTTGATAAATTAAACAAATTGTATGGACTATTGTGGACTAAAGGGAAATATAGTATTTATAACAACCCAACAATTTACACTTTTGGTCATATTGTATTTGTTGGACCAAAATAGCTCCATAATCGATTATTCTGCCACCATTAATTTTACTGAACAACAGGACATGCATTATTTTCCTTTGAATAACTATGACAGTTCATAGGGCAGGCAATAGGGAAGTTATGTAACTGAATGGTTTAAATGTTTCTTTACCATTTTCTCCATCAATTTCTGTGTTAAATCTATTTCTGTGTTATTAGTGTGATGAACGGCTATTCATCCAAAATACATAGAGGTCAAAATAATAGAAATAAGGTAATAGTAGAAATATATGTAAAGGAACGAATATGTAATAATAAACGAAAGTATAGAAAGCCTGAAAAAGAGGCACGAATATGTAAAAGAACGAATATGTAAAGAACGAATATGTAAGGAACGAATATGTAAAGAACGAATATGTAAGGAACGAATATGTAAAGAACGAATATGTAAGGAACGAAAATGTAAAGGAACGAAACCCGGAAATATGTAAACCGGAAGTGAAATGTAAACCGGAAACAGAAAATATAAACCGGAAGTGACGTCAGTTGTAGGTCACGTGACCGAAAGCAGCCAATCAGGGCTGACCTCTATAGTATATAAAGGGGCGGTGAGGCCCGAATAAACAGAGTTCTTTAACAGTTCTCCTGGTGTCCAGACGTGTCCTCTTTCCTGAAACAACCGCTAAAGATGAGCCGATTAGAGTAATTAACCAGAAGTTAGGACAAAACAGTCGAAGCTCGAGATAGGTAGTAGGAACACAGGGTAAGGGGCCCGACGGCCCGAAGAACGAGGAACGAGGGAACGGAGTAAGGCACGAAGGCCCGAAGTAGTCCCGGAAACCGAGGTGTAGTATGGCACGAAGACATGGGGAACGGAACGAAAGAACGAAGTCCGCGGGGACGAGGGCGCGGCATGCTCGGCCCCACGCTACCAAACAATAGGCGACCGTCGGCCCGTCGCCCCCGCGGACCGGAACTCAGGGGTGGACCGCCCGGTCGGGGTGAATGCTGGTCTGGGAGATAGAGCGAGACGAACCCCGGCCGACCCGTACCCCTACCATAATTTCCCTTCCCCGCAGTCCTCCGTTGACATCGAGTGCCGATTCCCGACCGATTCGCTCAGCCCCCCCTCGTGCGCGAGGCACGACTCTAGAAACACATCTCGGTTCTTGGCCCGGATTCCCCGTCCGCCCCGAGACCCGAACAACCCCCACGTTCCTCTGTTGTAAGAATCGGCAACCCCGACTTACCAGAGAACGTCACACTGGTGGCAGCGGTGGTGCTGAAATAAGCACATACGGACTTGTGGATCTTGGGTGTTTCGTCGGTATTGGATACTCATGGCGACCGCGGCAGTCTTCGAGCAGATGGATTCTGACGTCGCCTTCAAGGAAGGTGGGGAGGAGAAAGGAGGTGCGAAAACCGAGACCAAAGGGGAGGACACGACCATCATGGGTAGGCAGTTTAATTTTATGGGAACGTCCACCCCGACGGATGAGCAGAATGCGCGGGCTCAACAACAACAGACCGGCCAGGTAGGAGCGAGTTTGAAGAAGTTTAGTTTACGACCGGAGAAGTATGACGGTAAACCGGATTTCGAGGGATGGATCAACCAGTTTGAGGAGTACGCAACATTGGGACGTTGGACGGCCGAGGAAAAAGCGGCGATGCTCTTTCTCTCGCTGACGGGAACGGCACGAATGTACTTTGTCGGACTCCCGGACAGAGAACGACTCCGTTACTCAGCGAGGGTGGATGCGTTGCGCCGGAGGTTCGGTCAGGAGAAGGACACGTGCAATGCTCTGCAAGAATTGGCAGGATTGAAACGTGTAAAGAACCAGACAGCGAAGGAGTTGGCTGATAATGCCCGGCGACTGGCATCGAGAGCCTACTTCTCCAACGACTACGCTAGCCAGGAAAAAGCAGCATTACATGCGTTCCAGGCTGCAGTTGGGGAAGACCTTCAGCTGAAGTGTGCAGAGAAAGGATGCAAGACACTAGAGGAGGCGGTAGAGGTGGTAGAAATACAGGAACGATACTCACGCCGCCTCCTGCGGGCAGTGAAGCCCGAGGAGGACGCCAATACACAGATCATGGCCTTAAACGGTAAGTTGGAGGAGATGATGAAAGAATTGGCAGAAGAACGGGAAGCTAGAAGACAAGCAACGGTCCGGAGGGAGGCGTTTAAGAAGCGAAAAGAAGATTTAGAGTGTCATCAATGTCACCAGAAGGGCCATTTCGCGAGAGAGTGTTCTCAGCGTCAGGGAAACGGACAGTCGCCGTCGCAGTAAGCGCGGGGCCCCCTTCGGGCGCGGCGAGAGAAGTAGTAGGCATGGGAGAATGTGGACTTTATGTGGCCGGGACGGTGGGAGAGAGTGTCGTCCGTTTTTTGGTTGATACCGGATCTATGATCAGTCTGCTGTCGGAACGCCTCTGGAGAGAGTGGGGACGAAAATGGGAAGAACTGGATGGATATGAAGGACGTCTCTGCTCGGTGGATGGTAGTCCGTTGCGGTGCTATGGATGCACGAACTTGCCAGTAAAATTGGGAACGCGCGTGTTGCAGTGGACATTCATGGTGGCAGACATCGGTAGAGATGAAGGGATCCTGGGAAACGACTTCGCGGTGAAATACCGGCTAACAGTTAAGCCCCACGCGAGTGCTATCTTCCTGCCCGCCGAGGGGGAGGGAGAGGGGGAACGAATCCCGGGAGCAGAACAAAGAACGGATGGGATTCGGGCAGTTACCGTCGGAGGACAGGTCGTGCGAATCGAGGGAACGACGGAAATACCCCCACTCCAAGTGACCCGAGTAACAGTAGTAACGAGAGTAGACATAGGACAGAGTGGACAGCTGGCTGTCATCACCGGCGCTGGATTACCTATGGGACTGGAGGTGATCCCAGGAACGGTGACATTGGGAGAAGAAAATAGAGTTTGGGTGGCCAACCGAGGGACCGAGAGCGCGAAATTGGAAACCGGCGGGGTACTCGGAGAAGCCACCTTCGTACAAGAGGTACGAGGAATAGGAAGTGAAGTAAAAGAACCCCCTGGAGCGCTCGTTGAAATGATAGAGGAGGCTAAGAAAGACCTGACCACGGAGGAAGGCGGAGAGCTGGAGAAAGCCATCATGGCCCGGGAACAAATGTTTGCGACCTCGAAACATGAGTTAGGACGGACAGATTTAGTACAACATCGAATTAAAACGGGGGATCAGATGCCGATCAAGCAGAGGGTCAGACGGTATCCAGCCACCAGGAGAGAGGAGGAACGAGCACTGGTGGAGGATATGTTAAATCTAGGGATTATCCAGGAGAGCGGGAGTGCGTGGAGTAGCCCGACCGTTCTAGTCAAAAAGAAGGACGGAGGAACGAGGTTCTGTATCGACTACCGAAAACTGAACCAGGCTACGAAAGTGGACGCCTATCCGCTCCCACGGATAGAGGACAGCCTCAACACCTTGGGAGGAAGCCTATTCTTTTGCAGTCTGGATCTCGCAAGCGGATATTGGCAGGTGGAGATGGCACCAGAGGACCAAGAAAAGACGGCCTTCGTGACTCAAGGAGGATTGTATGAGTTCAAAGTGATGCCATTCGGGCTAGTGAACGCCCCAGCCACCTTCGAGAGACTGATGGAAAGAATCCTCAGAGGAATCGTGTGGGAGGAGTGTCTGGTATACTTGGATGACATACTGGTCTTTGGACCAACGTTTAAAGTGACTCTGGAAAGATTGGTACGGGTTCTGGACCGATTGAACGCTGCAGGACTGAAGTTAAAGGCGCGAAAATGCAAGCTGTTCCAGAAGAAGATTCCGTTCTTGGGGCACGTTGTCTCATTCAACGGGATCGAACCCGACCCCGAAAAGTGTCGGCAAGTAACCGAGTGGCCGGTCCCTCGGGATCTCCATGAGGTA
Organism: Lepidonotus clava; assembly: GCA_936440205.1. Classification (NCBI taxonomy): domain Eukaryota; kingdom Metazoa; phylum Annelida; class Polychaeta; order Phyllodocida; family Polynoidae; genus Lepidonotus; species Lepidonotus clava. The sequence continues at coordinate 20,740,837 of OW387140.1, read as the reverse complement.
CGAGCCTTCGTGGGATTATGTTCGTATTATAGAAGGCATATAAACGGCTTCACGGAATTGGCTGCCCCCTTGTATGAATTGGCAACGAAGGAGGAACCGTTCGTGTGGAGCGCGAGACGACAAGAGGCATTTGATGCGATGAAGAAGGCGCTAACAGAGGCCCCGGTGTTGGGATTCCCGGAGGAAGATGGACAATGGTGGCTTGACACGGACGCCAGTGACGTGGGGACAGGAGCCGTGCTATCACAGGAGCAGAGAGGGGAGGAACGGGTGATAGCTTACACGAGCAAAACCCTGGAGTCAAACGAACGAAAGTATTGCACCACGCGGAAAGAACTGTTGGCGGTGGCGCGAGCTTTGAAGCATTTTCGGTGCTACATCTATGGTCAACGCGTGATAGTCCGGACGGATAATAGCGCGGTCAGTTGGCTGCAGAGAAGTAAGGAACCGATGGGGCAGGCTGCTCGGTGGATTGAGATTATCGACTCGCATGATGTGTCGTTCCAACACCGACCGGGCAGGAAGCATGGGAACGCTGACGCGTTGTCCCGGTATCCGTGCAAACAATGTGGAGAGGAGCACGAGAATACCGAAAAAGTGAGAGTAGTGACGCGGGCCCGGGGGTACGAGCCCGGATGGTCCCCGCAGGAGATGAGAGCAGCGCAGAGGAGGGATCGAGATATAGGGCCGATTGTCGTACGGATGGAAGAGAATGCGGACCGGCCAGGTTGGGAGGCCATATCTCCGGAATCCCGGGAAACAAAGATCCTATGGAGGCAATGGGAACGATTAAGCCTCAGGGATGGCGTGCTGCATCGGAAGTACTGGGAACTAGAAGGACATGGTTGGAGGAACCAGTTGGTCGTTCCCCAAGGGGAACGGGCCAAGTTGGTAAGGGAATACCATGGAGGCGCGGCAGGAGCGCATTTGGGAGTCGCCAGAACGACGGCCCTGTTGGAGCAAGGGTTTTACTGGCCGGGACTCCGGGAAGACGTGCGGAAGGAATGTCGAGAATGTGATTGCGCGTTGCTGAAAAAAGGACGAGGGAGACGGGAGCCGCTACATCAGTACATAGTGGGGGAGCCGATGGAACGGCTGGCCATGGATGTTTCGGGCCCGTACCCAGTCACCAAACGAGGAAATAAGTATTGCCTGATGGTAGGATGCTATTTCACCAAATGGTTGGAATGTTTTCCGATCCCGGATCAAAAGGCAACGACAGTGGCGGACAAATTGGTTGAAGAAGTAGTAGCACGGTACGGCGCGTTTCGGGAACTACACTCGGATCAAGGCACGAATTTCGAATCCGAGGTGGTGGCTCAGGTCTGTGCACTATTTGGAATACACAAAACAAGAACGACGCCGTACCACCCCAGGAGTGACGGGTACATAGAACGAAGTTTCCGTACTTTGGGGTGTTGTTTGAAAGCCAGCTGCCGAGCAACAGGCCGGGAATGGGATGAGATGGTCCCGCTCGTGATGATGAGTATAGATGATATAGAGCAACGCCGCAAGCCAGCACGGGAGTGACACCGAATATGATGATGCTGGGCCGACAGACCATGATGCCGCGACAAGCGATTTATGGGAGACCTCTAGGACCAGAGGAGGAACCCCGACGGGCAGGCGACTTTGTGGAAAGCCTGGAGGAAGGGCTAGTCGCGGCCTATCGGGAGGCCCGGACGGGGCTGAAACGAGCCGCCATCCATCAGAAACACGAGTACGATGGGAAGGTGACTCGGCGGGAATACCACGCCGGAGAACTGGTCTGGGTGCACGATACGGTAGTGGATAGGGACAAAGGAACGAAGTTGCGATTTCCATGGATGGGCCCTGCACTGATCGTCAAGGTGCTTGACCGAGGACGGGTGGTAGTACGGAAGAAACGAGGGAAACCGGGGGGGGTAGTCCATGTGGACCACCTGGAACCCTACCGAGGACACGCTGCGCCAGCCTGGATGGTAGCTGACCAGCAAGGATACGAGGCTGCACAGTAAATGCTTGGGGTGGGGCGCGCTAGGGCACGTAAGGAAACGGGGCACCCCTTTTTGTGATGAAGTCGTTTTCGTGTCTCGATTCCGCAGGTGGAAGAGGACCAAGGGAACGACCAAATCGGCGCTACACAAAAAGGCTTTGGCCAAAAAGGACTGATCAACCTGGGGCCATTGAGTCGGGGCGGTGCGTTGACCACTACAGTAGGAGTGCAGGTCGTTAGGCTGTAGAGATTTGCTACCTAGCTGAAGATTGGTTCTCTTGCGGATGTAATATAGGTGGGAAATGCGGGGTTGGAACGAAAAACGGCGTTCGGGAGCCACGACGGCCCGAATGTCTAAAGTAGTCCCACGGAGCCGCTTTCCGGTCAGTTCGGAGGAACCACAGCGTGGAAAAGATGGTTGGATTACAACAGAAGACAGACCCGGTGGCAAGCTGGTGAAGACTTTTGAAGTAATGCCGACTTGGTAATACCGCTTTACAGCGTCCAGGAGACCGGAGGAGAGTAGATGCGGCACTCTCCGGAACGCCGGAGGAACGAACGGACGGTTGTAAAAGGCGAGGCCTGAGACGAGGACAGGCTTTAAAGTAGGTCGTAAAAGGAGTAAAAGAGGACAAAGAGAACGGGGCGGCGGCGAGGAGATGATAACGTCGAGCCCCTGTGTTCTCCGGGAAGTGTGCGGAAGCACTGTGAGGGCCGAGATGAAAAAGGCAAGAGAAGGCGACGGAGGATGAAAAGACCGAGGACGTCCGGTGGGGTAATAAAAGGCCTAGGAAAAAAACGCGTGGACGGGCGAAGGGCCGCGAGGTAAAAAGCAGGCGAGGCGGTGACCAGCGGCGGGCCCCGGGGACCGGAAAATAGTAGGGGGCGCCACCGTAGAAGTGGATGGTGAGTCTGACGCTAGGGGTCGCTAGCGCAGGCCACACCCACTTCCGCCTGCGGCGGCTATAAAAGGCAGAGCGCTCGCCGGAGCAGGTCATTCTGGTCAGCCGATCAGGATTCATCAAATCGCAGACGAGCAGACTGAGCTAAGGAGAAGAAAACAAGAGAAAAAGCAGAGAAGCGAGACGAGCAGCATCACCACGAGACAAAAACGGAAAAGGCTGACGGGACGAGCTTCAGGATTGGAACGAGCCCCGAAAGCCCGGAAAACGGACACGATGAGCGGACAGTGCTGGGAAGGAAATTGCCGCGGAAAGGAGTTTAAGCACCTGGTCAAGCATATTAAAGGCCAGCACGATGGATTACGGAAGCAGTACTACATGTGCCCGGTGTGTTCGAATCGAGCCTATTCGACGCACCAGGACTGGAGGAAGCACATGTCGGACTCGCACGAAGGGAACCTGCAGAGGGGGATGCCGAAGCAAGACCCCCTTCTGAGGCTGGAGTATGCTGCGGCGTTCGCCTTGGACCCGAAAGGACGACCGCCGTACACCAGTTTCGCTACTGGGGATGAAACGGCGGCCCGGGTAGCCAATTTGGAACGGGACTACGCGGTGCGCCATCCGGAGGGGTTTCAACCCCCTGAGAGGGCGGTGGATAAGGAGGCACCGGAGAGGCCGCGACGGCATATCCGCGTCCCTTACTACCCGAGGGCGTCGAGAGGGTCCGATGACAGCGACGCCGAGCAGCCGGAGCAGGTAGCAACCGAAGAAGGATCAGAGGCCGACGAGGCCGGCGAGGGAGCCCAAGCAGCCAGGAAAGGGACCCCTGGCCGAGGTAGCGGAACGATCGACGCCCACGCGTCGTTCCCCTCGGAGGGCCGCGAAAGGAGTGCGGAAGGAAGCCACCGAGTCGCCGCGAAGCGCGAGCCGAGCCGTGGTCAACCCGAAACCACTTCTGACAGCAGACCAAATAACAGGGTTGGTACAGAGCCGAATTAAGAAGTTAAATGCCCAGGGAGAACCACGAGAACCAAGAGGACGAGGACTCCCGGGCAGAGGAAAAGGAGGGAGATCCACACCCGCCCCGAAGCCGGGTTGCTCAGGAATACCACCGGGGGCTGAGGTGGTGGAATTGGTGAGCTCGTCCGACGACCAACGTCTGAAAGTAAAAGAGGAAGAGGAGCCGCTCGCTTTCAAGAGGCCCCCGACGCAGGGATGCCCGGCGGAGGAGCCGTCGCGAAAGAAGAAGTGGAAAAAGGTCAAGAAAGTCCCGAGGGAATTGGAGGAGGGAACGAGTTCGGACCAGTCGGAGTCAGGCAGGAGTATGTCGGTCCGAAGCGATCGGTCCTTGATTATTGCCGAGTCTAGTAGCACGGGAGAGCTGGGACCATCACAGCCTGAGACCTCGACAGGAGTCAAACGGACCACGGGACTAGAACCACCTTGTAGCGACGCACAATTTACTATGATGACAGTTCATAAGAAATCGGTGATATACGAATCGCGACACCCGAGGTACCCCGGATATTTAAAAGGAACAATGAACCGGGAGGGATCGTTCAGGGGTTACCACGAGGCAAGATCCGACCGGGAGCTGGAGGACAGCATTCGGGAAGCACCGGGAGGCCGACTGGTGGAAAGAGAAGCATTGTACCTGGGGAGCTTTCTACGCGAGATGGCAGAAAGGCAGGGACTCAAACCGTCGGGGCGAGTGGAGAAAGTAAAGTATGTTCGGCATGCGGCCAGGCCCGAGGACACGGCGTCGATGGCCTCGACGCAGCCGCTGTTCTCTACCCCTACCCCGACGAGAGCGGATTCACCCCTGGAGAAGATGGTATGTAAGCAGCCGGTAGTGCCGCCCCCGGGACTGAAACGAATGAGAGACATTACGGTAGCACCAGACACGCCAGAGACACGGGCGGCGGTTGACAACCTGACTCGAGCCAGTTTGGGGAGCTCGTTCTTCGGGTCGCAAGGATCGGAGGAGACCCCGGGACCGCCGTCGCCCGAACGAATGGGATCGCCGCCAGGACCGGATACCCCACTCAAGGACGAGGATAAACAAGGGCGAGCGCTACAACCACGGGTTGTGATACACAGACTACAAATACCGGCTGCCCAGTCCATGGATGCGGAGGTGGAAGACTCAGAGGACATGGAGTTGGGGCAGGCCGAGACCAGAGGATACGAGCCGGAGAAGCAAGAATTGGACGAATCGGGAGCGGATTCAGTGTTCGGGTCCATAGGAACGGAGATACCGACGGCAGGACCATCTAAAGAAACACCGAGACTCAAGTTATTACGGACACAGGCCATTCACCAGGTCTTACAGGGACACTTTCCGGTGACGGCGCGAGCAGTACGAGACTGGGACGCGGAAGAGGCCATTCGGGTGCAACTGGTGTGGCCCCCGAGGGAGGTGCGAGGAATGACGGCTAAGACAAGAGCAATGGCTTCGGCGTCTATGGCGTTCCTGATGGCACTAGAAACGGGCCGCAAGCCAGAGACATTTGAAGAAGCGATGGCGCAGTTCCCGACGGCGGCACTGGGGCCGTTAACCAGGGAGTTCCCGGGAGTCGACCGACTAGTTAACGAACACAACCGGACCGTCCAATTGGCTCAGACCCTAGTGATGTACAAAAACGAAGATCAACTGGATGACTTGTTGAAGGCGACAAGAGAGGCGGAAAAACAGAGCGGAATGGTGGATCAGCTTCTCGAGCTCCCCGCTAGGGAGGAGAGGCTGTTGCTACCGATCCGACGCCAAGAAGAAGGGTGAAGTAGATGCTGCTCGAGGTCTTGCACGGAAGAGAAAAAGCGCGACGGAACCAGAGGCGGAATATGGCGCGTCGCGACTCGGGTGGGGAGGGATTACGGGGCGTTGGCTCCTCACCCATAGTGTCAAACCCCCAGGGAGAGAACCGGGCCGAGGCGGAGGTACCTGAGCCGCACAGGAGGCCGAAGCCTGGATAAAAAACTCTCCTGGAGACCGCTGGACGGGCCCGAAACTTTACTTAATTCATCAGGAACGGACTGGCGGGCTCGAACATTCTTATCTTAATTTATTCCTACTAGTTTCTTTATGGGAATCTTCTCGCGGAAGTGAACGAAACCACATGTGTTAGGAGGTGTTGAGTGTAATCAGCGAGCTGGAGGGTCCATGACTGGAACGAACTTACCAAGCCTGCGGGGCGAATACGGAACGGGAGGAGGCGCTAGGAGGAAAAACAAGTTTGTAGCTGTTCCTCTTCTTCCCTGAAGCCCGCTGCGTTGGTTGGGACCGAGCAGGTGGAACGGGATCGTCCGGTCGCGGAAATCAAATGGATAGCGGGCCGGGCGGCCCAGGAGCGAGAGTGAAAGTTGGGAGGCGGAATCGAAGAGGGGAAATCAGAATGGACAGATAGTGTTGTCATTGTAGTCTTTGAGTCGACGGTCGTGCCGGGGTAAATAAGGTACCGGTGGGCCGGCGACTCGCCGCTGGAGGAAAGGCTGGCGCGGGCCAAGACTGAAAACCCTTCTCCCGTGCTGCCTTGAGGGATCTGGGGGCGAGGAGGAGACGACCTCTGTCCTCTAGCGGCACTTCTACTCCCTGCAACTTAGTCTTCTTGATCTTGGATGGATCGATCAGAATATGGATGAGCCCAGATTCATGTACCATCATCTTCTGAGTTTCCTTGTCTTCAGCCTCTTACCGCATACGAAGAGCGGCAAAATGGAACTTTTCAACCTGAATGCTGGTTTTATCGTGCCAGAGTTGATGCAGCGAGTCGTGAAAGGATTACGGCGAGTCGTAGATGTTTCCCGGAGGACCAAGGCACGAGCAGGGACGATAACTTAGGGGCCCTGGCTCGTGACTGACCGAAGCGATACATAAACAAGAACGAAAATTAATAGACTTACTAAAACTTATATTAATAACTTACCTCCAGTAACGGCAGTAACTGCTTCCATGTCGTACTTCCTGGTATCTTCTTCTCGAGGAACGGAACAAAATAGTCTTTGAAACATATAGGGAAGTAGTCTTTGAAATATACAGGAAGGTGGTGCTTGGAACGTCGACTTCGGATGCCTCGATAGACGCCTCAAGAGGTCTGCAGAGAAGCGACGAGGAGCGATCCTTCTTGGAGTTTGATGTCGGATGAGTTCTTCTTTATATATGCTATTTTTGAGATGGGCTCGTTCTGGATCTCAAGGGTTGACGTTGGGTGCAGATCCCGGTTGATGTCGTCCATCTTCACTTTCTACGGCTTCTTCCTCTCCTTCTCACCAATATCTTCAACTTACCAACTTCGAACTGCCGTACCTAGGAGCAGCCCGGAACGGCTCGGAGCTGTTGTCTCGGCGTTCGTCATAGGCATAGTGGCTTCATGCAAGGTGACATGGCACCGTGGACGACTGTGGCCTTACTCCAGAATCAAACCAGACCAGATCTTAAACTTACCTCTATTAACGAACTATTTGTTGGTATTACAGTCTCACGAAAATCGTCTAAAAGCATGGTCCTCCGGGAGGACGAAGAGAAAAACTTAGTAAGCAGAGCGAGGCCCGAGAGCCTAGGAGACGAACGAGGGCCCGAGTGCCCGGAGCAGGAATCCTCTTCTTAGGAAAATCATCTCATCAGTGGAACGAAGGAGCCTCCCTCTCGCCCCAAAGAGGATTGTCTTCCTGCCGTTGCTTACGGAGGGGGGGAGGGATGAGAGGCACCGGCTCCTGTCATCAAAAGAAACTTCATCAAAATTATCTTCTTAATCGGGTCTCCGTTCCGGTTGTTGTCATGCCACTTGGGCCCGGAACGGTGACGGAAATACTTTACTATGGTGGACTCTCTCCGACATCTCTTTCTGAAATCTTCGAGTGTGTCGACGAGGTCGAGGACTGAACGTCTTGGTGCTGGGTTAACCACGAGGACATGTGCCATAAAAGTCAAACTTCAGTTCCTGTACGGAAAACGGACACCTCATCGACAATTAATGATTCTAATCTTCTCAATCTTACCTTCACCCGGACTCCATCTCAAAGTTTCACTATGACAAATAGCACGAACCCCGCGACGTCGTCTGCTGAAGCTTCCACTCTAAGCTTTGATGCATGAAGTTAAGTTCCTTTCCACATACAACGCCATTTTCTTCTTTGGGTACCTTGGCCTCTGGCTCGAACATGTTGTCCTTGCCAAACGTGAAAAAGTCACTGGAGGGCTCTGAATGCCGAGGCGACCGAGGGTGCGAAGTCCAAAAAGAACATTCTATCTACAAAAACTTCAGTCTTTCTTCAAAAACTCATCCTTAAAATCATCATCACCTAAGAGAACGCAGAGAAGAGTAATAGTTACGGAAGTACGAGAGGTCACGACCGACCGGGTGGGAGAGTCACGACCGATTCTCTACCAAAAAAAAACAACGGAGAACGTCTGGACGACGGAAGAACGGACCGAGGGTCGAGAGGACTAAGGGTCACGACCGGCCCTGGCCTCTGGGTGGGAGAGTCGCGACCGATTCTCCACCCGAACTAGGGGAGAACGTCTGGACGACGAGAAACGAAGGGAACGGGGGCACTGCGGGTCACGACCGACCCATGGCCCCGGGCAGGAGGACCACGACCGGTCCCTCTGTCCTAATGAGGGTAAAAGGCGAGGAAAAACGCGCCGAGGGGCTAAGTAAATAGAGCCCAGAGGAGAGGAGCGGGGGCGACGGGGTCACGACCGACCCCCAGTCCCGGGTGGGAGAGCCACGACCGGCTCGCTCATCCTAAGACGAGAAAAGAAGAGGAGGTGTAGAACGGGTCCTAATAGATCCAGGATAAGAACTCTGACGAAGATAAAAAGAGACTAGGATATATAAAACGAATTATATGAACTTTCACTAAGAAGAGAGAAAAACGAAGAACGAAGAAAAGAAGAGAAATAATGATTAGCCGGATAGGCCCCGGGGGCCCTCCGAAGTAGACCGGGGAGGACAGAGGGTGACACCTCCTCCTCTACCGATAAGGAGCGTAGGATTGAAATGTTTCTGGTTTTAGAGTATGTTCTGTTGTCGTTGCTGTATGAACTGTTTTGAAATTTTGTAAAACGTGTTTTCCCACCTTTCAAGAAGGTGCGGGAGGGTGTGATGAACGGCTATTCATCCAAAATACATAGAGGTCAAAATAATAGAAATAAGGTAATAGTAGAAATATATGTAAAGGAACGAATATGTAATAATAAACGAAAGTATAGAAAGCCTGAAAAAGAGGCACGAATATGTAAAAGAACGAATATGTAAAGAACGAATATGTAAGGAACGAATATGTAAAGAACGAATATGTAAGGAACGAATATGTAAAGAACGAATATGTAAGGAACGAAAATGTAAAGGAACGAAACCCGGAAATATGTAAACCGGAAGTGAAATGTAAACCGGAAACAGAAAATATAAACCGGAAGTGACGTCAGTTGTAGGTCACGTGACCGAAAGCAGCCAATCAGGGCTGACCTCTATAGTATATAAAGGGGCGGTGAGGCCCGAATAAACAGAGTTCTTTAACAGTTCTCCTGGTGTCCAGACGTGTCCTCTTTCCTGAAACAACCGCTAAAGATGAGCCGATTAGAGTAATTAACCAGAAGTTAGTGTACTAATGGCTTAGTACTTTTAATATATTGTCATGGTATATAATCCAACAAGGATCAGGCTTAGCAAGTCTACTTCTAGTCTAAATATCTTGCGCTCCTAGCGCCACCTGTTAACCAGTATAAAAGGTGTTGCAAGGTAGAGAGCGAGCAGTTAGTGGTTAGCAGTCACTAAAGTTTAGTAGGTTTAGCCAAGGAGTTATACTTGGAGTAAGTACATCGGCTCCGTGTAACAGACTGGAGTTTACCAATACCCATTACCTCGGACATAGGATTGTGATAGAGCTGAATACTAGAATGGTCTAGAAGGTGTTGGAACAACTCGTGTTCTAAATGTGGTTGATTGCTGATAGGAGATGGGAGGTGGACTGATGAAGACTTATACATGGTGGCTTTGACTCGGGATGAGATGTTTACTGAATAAAAACCCTTTCATATTAAGAAGCTCCCTCATCGTTCATTTCTTTTGAACTATTGGGAAGTGAACGGACAAACTTTAAACGCAGTCTGAATTACTCAGACATTCTGGAAAAACAAATCATGAAGACTTGGATATACACGAACCTTACGCAGTCTTAAATCAAACATCAACAATAGTTCATTTGGTGGAGATTACCCGAAACATGACTTTTATCGTTTTGCTCATCCTTGATGTCAGCCACCGGTGATTTTGAGGCTTCTTCTAACGCCAAGCCTCAATCTTTGCGGCCCGCAGGACACGATGTGTCAACATCATATACAGGAAATGTGGAAAACCGCCACCAGGTAGGTGATTCCTCAGACGGGGAGGCACCGAGACAAGGGGTCTCAGCCAGACCCAAGCAGCTCGGCCCCGGAGGTACTCATAATCACCAAACCCGTGGCAGAGGTAAACCATTTTCCTGGCACCTAGGGTCCAAAGATAGGCCGGTTCTTGACGAAGGACTTGAATCCCTAAAACACTCAGGACGAGTTGAAGGGAGGAACCGTCTCCAGGAATATCGGCAATATTGGAATCCAGGGTACGTACCACCTACGGACCACGAACCTGGTACGAGCTCTCACTCTACTTGTGAACCCGATGTGAACAGTCTGTGGTGTGAACCCGATGCGAACAATCCGTGGTGTAGTCAAGGAGTTCCCTATCGTTTACTACCTGCAGCAGGAGGACAAAGTGAACAGGAAACTTTCGATGAGGATTACTTATTTCCCATAAAGGACAAGAAAAATCGACAAAACACCGCAGATAACTCCAGCCCATCAGGGGGGAGACGCCCCGCAAATCCGGTAATTCAACCTGATGGGAATTCTCTCACCTATCCACATCCCCAACGACTTGAGTCTATCAGTCACCCGCTGGTAACACCGACTCACCCCACCCCGGGGACGTCCATTCCTGATTCCACTGTAGTTAAAAGGAAAACAGTAGGTAGGGACAGGGGAGTGGAAAGGGAAACAGAGGGAGAGAGCGACAAAGTAGGCAACTTAAAACCCTATAGACTAACCTTTGACAGTGAGGAGAACTTGGACGACGCTAATAAAGGAGCAGAAGCTCGAGTTCCAGATCTGGGGTGGGGAGGGTATGAACCTGACCCGGCAGAAATAATAAGGAAGTTAGTAGAAACAGGCCCCGAAGAGCATGAAGAGTTAGAAAGGTTAAGCGATCAGGATAAAGTAGGAAGGGAAGCAGAGGGAAACAGCGAGAAAATAGACAATTTACAACGCTATCGATTAACTTACGGTGTAGAAACGAGCTTAGACCAAGCTGGTAAAAGAGCGGAAGCTCGGGCCTTTGATCCAACCAGAATATTAAAGCAGTGGGCAGACTCAAGCCCCGAAAAGCACATAGATTTAGAGAGGCTAAGCGATCAGGATAGTGAAGAAAATGTAACGCTTAAAGCACCAGATTTTAACACTCTAACTCAAGAATTGTATGAAGAATACGAGGACGAGTACAAGGAAGAAAATAGCGAGACAGAACAAGCAGCCGCAGATGTCAGAGGGGGTAGTTCTGATAGAAAATTAGCTAGAGAAGATAAATCAACCTCGTCTTCATACGAACTTATTACCGAGGATGTTTTAGACACAGGTAAGGAAGCTAAACTAGAAGGGGAGGACGAAATTAGTGTAGAAGAAATACCTGTGAAAGAACAGTGGGACGATCACGATATACAAAACCTCCACGAAGATAATATGGCGGTAGGAGGCGTACCTTTGGTGAATCTAGTAGGTGAAAGGGATGACCAAAGCCAACTCCAACAACCCGGCGAGGGGGGAGCTGGTGGCGTAGATCCTGGGAGACCTCGGCCACGGGGCCGAGGTGCGCCGGCAGGAGGTGGGCTAAACCTTGGGCCTATACAACAAAATATGTGGCAGCCTTTCTTTGCGCAAGCAATGGGAGCCCCTTTGCAGGCAGGTCAGGGAAGAGGGGAAAATCAACAGGCTCAAGGAGGCCAGAATAATCAGGCCGACCCTCAAGGGCCTAACCCTCCTCTTAACCAACAAGTCCCGGCAGGCCAGGATAATCAGGCCAACCCACAGGGACCTAATCAACCTCAAAACCTTTTCAACAACCTCCCTCAAGACCTGTTTAATAACCAACCTCAAAACCAACTCAACAACCCTCCTCAAAACCCTCTTAATAATCCCCCTCCGAATCAACCCAATCTTGGGATAAACCCTGGGGGGCTGCAGCAAAATGATGGGGGTGGCCGACCAGGCCAACAACCCGGCCAGGCCGTGCCAGCAGGAGGTGGGGTCGAGCAAAACGTGTTCCCTTACCTATTGCAGGCGATGGTGGTCGCAGCCAATCTTAACGCAGGCCGAGGAAGAGCGGGTAACCAACAGGGTCAGCAAGCCCCGGCAGGCCAGAATAACCAGCCGAACCCACCAGGACCCAATAACCCTCCCCCAAACCAGGACAACAATCCTTTCCTAAACCAACTCAATAACCCTCCTCCGAACCCACCTAATCAACCCAACCCGCCAGGTCCGCCGGGCCCACCAGGACAGAATAACCCTCCAAATCCACCGGGCCCACCAGGTCAGAATAACCCCCCAAACCCACCGAATCCTCCACCGCCCGGACCACCGGGACCGCCAGGTCCGCCGGGCCCACCGGGACAGAATAACCCTCCAAACCCGCCAAATCAACCAAATATTTGGGAAATTCTACCACAGTTAGGTCTGACACTGGGGCAAACACCAGCGCCAGTGCGTGAAACGACTCACAATGGTCACCAAAGAGGACCAAACATTAGGTTACCATGGTTTAATGGAAAGGAAGACGAGCAAATAGAAAAGTATTTCAGGGAATTAAAACGACTAAAAGCTATCTATGACTGGTCGAACGCCCATCTCCTGAATATGGCGCTGTTAGGCCTAAAGGGAAGGGCAGACGACTGGGCAGGAGCGTTAGCTGAGAGTGAGAAAGACACATTTGAGAAGCTAGAAGCGCAAATGACAAAGATCTTCGGTGATCGAAGGGCTAAGTGGCAGAAACACGCAGAGTTCTGTGCCCTTAAACAAGGAAAGGACCAGAGCGTGATCGAATTTGCAGGTGTTCTGAAACAAAAGCAAGTTAAGGCAGAGGCGAGTGAAAGCATGATGTTAGCTGTGTTTTTAGAAGGATTAAAACAGGGCGTAGCCAGGCAAGTAGCTATACTGGACCCTAAGTCGTTCACCGAAGCGGTGGATTGTGCAACGAGACTAGAATCGTTGGACAAAGGCAAAGGGGGAACTAAAATATCTAATGCAGTGAGCGAACTGGCTGGAAGCCATGACTCAGAGGAGACCGCGGCCCTAAACTCCATCTCCGAACGATTTGGAGTGGTGCTGGCCCGACTGGAGGCCGCCCCATGGTTCCAGAAACCAAAGCCAGGGCAAAGCGGGACTCCCCAGAGTGGTGGTAACTTTAAACAGCAAGGTTATGAGAGAAAGGATAGGTACGAGAATCAGAAAGGTGAAAGAAATTCAGATCAGAAGCCTAAATCCAATACCGCCCCGAACAGAGAGGCAGATAAGGGAAAGAATCTGCCAACTCAACAGAAAGTAGAGAGACCCAGGTTGCCTTTTGATGAAAGTAAGTTTTGTATCATTCACCAACAGCATGGTCACTCTACAGAAGCGTGCTTGTGGTTGAAGAATAGGTTGAGGGAAAAACCCCCGCGGATCTACAAAGATAGCAAAGCCAGTGGTACCGAACAAAAGAATCAGGGAAACTAGAGGAAGGGTCCGTTCATTCCACGATAGAATTAGGCGCAGTGGACGGACCGGCTAGGAGAGAGATAGGAGACGAAGCATTTTTCTTAACGTTAAGATTTGATGATCAGAAGGAGGTTAGATCTTTAGTAGACACAGGAGCGAGCGATTGCTTCATGTCCACCCATTGTAAACGACAGATCCCTAAACAATGCATTTTAGATGAATGGAAGGTATCGAAGGGAAACATCAGTTTGGCAGACAACTCGTCTCAAGTAATACTAGAACAAATTAGATGTAAGTTTTCAATCCAGGGATCGGTGGTCTGCTATGATTTCAACATAGTGGACGATCTATGCCACCTAATAGTAATCGGGAGAAACTTATTAACAGTGCTTCGATCAGATTTATCTCTACCAGGCGCAAAGATAGAAGTGTTTTGTGGAAACCCTATAGTTAGCAAAGAAACAGTGAAAATTCCGCCGGGAAATGAATGCATCATACCGGTAACCACTCGAGAGCCGCTGGGATTAGACTCACCGGTAGCTTACTGCGCACCGGCGGTAACCGCACCAGTCCTAGTGGAGGGGTGCGTGAATACGGTGGGAAGCCAGTGGTGGATCAAAGTCATGAATCCGCTAGATGAAATGCAAGAAATCACTCCCCAGGAAGTATTAGCTTTTGCGGAAGAATGCGCAGTGCCTGAGGTAAACCAAAATCAGATAGAGGAGTTCCTAGACTTGTGTTATCTAACTAAAACAGAGACCCCAATGTCCATCTGTAGGATTTCTGTAGAAGTAATGAAAGACGCAGTGCAAATGGAAAGCCAAACCTCTGAGGAGAAATCCCGAGGTAAAATGGATGAAAATGTAAGTAAAATAGATCTAACCGAGTCGTGCTTAAACGAAGAACAACAGGTAAGGTTTAGACAAATGCTTAATAACAACAGAAATGCACTAGCGTTCTCAATGGAAGAGTTAGGTCACTGTGAAATAGCGCCGATGAGAATCATTGTGGATGAGTCGCAGGGAGTCATAAGTTCTAGACCATACCGATACTCTCCACAGAAAATGGATATCATCGATGAACAGGTTAGGCAACTCATAGATATAGGTGTCATAGAGCCCAGCGAATCGGCTTGGCGAAGCCCGCTGGTGGTAGTGCAGAAGAAAGATGGCAAACCTAGGCTCTGTACAGACTTTCGCATGCTTAATCAAGTCACTTTTAAAGATAAATTCCCCATGCCCACGGCTCGCTCGCTTTTCCTGTATATGGCTTACAAGAAACCCACTATGTGGACAGCTTTAGATCTGTTGAGCGGCTATCATCAGTGTGTAATCGAAGAAGACAGTAGAAAATATACCGCTTTTGAAACCCCGATGGGTGTGTATCAGTATAAGCGTGTACCATTTGGCTTAGTTGGCGCGCCTTGGCAGTTTACCAAGGTAATGGCCATAGCGCTAAAGGGATTGATTCCTAGAACATGCTTAGCATATTTAGACGACGTAATCGTCTACGACACTACATTTGAAGAACACCTGGCAAGTGTTGAGGTGGTTCTCCAAGCCTTGGCGAGAGCTAATCTCAAACTGAAACCGTCAAAGTGTGAGTGGTGCCGCAGTGAAATCAATTTCCTCGGCCACGTAGTAAACGCGGAAGGAGTGGCTACACAAAAGGTAACCACAGAAAAGATTACAGCCTTTAACCGTCCGCATAATGTGAAAACTATTAAATCCTTTCTGGGGTTGTGTAACTACTACCGTCAGTTTGTCCCAAATTTTGCTGATCTAGCTAAACCATTAAATCGGCTGTTAAAGAAAGAAGTCTATTTTGAATGGACGGAGGCTTGCGAGGAAGTGTTTCAACAGTTAAAGAAACTGCTCACCTCGCCACCCTTACTAATCCATCCGGATATAGGAGGGCATTTCTATCTGCTGACAGATGCATCAGACGCCGCGTGCGGTGCAGCGGTTTGTCACAAACTAGATGAAATCTACCGTCCGGTTGCTTTCTGGGGATGTACTCTCCGAGACGCCGAATTAAATTATTCGGTAACAGAAAAGGAGGCTCTGGCAGTAATTAAAGGCATTAAGAACTATGAGGACATGTTGCAGGGAGCTAAAATCACAATAGTGACTGATCACAAACCGTTGATTCCCCTGCTACAGAGTGCCTACAAAGCCCCGTCAGCTCGGCTGAGACGGTGGGCTTTAGCGTTATCAGATTTTGATTTTGAAATCATATATGAGCCAGGAGCGACTCATTTTCTACCGGACTATTTGTCTAGAGTCTATCATGAGCATGTCCCAGGTGAAGAATATGAGCCCGCTGTGGGATGTGAGTTATTTGAGGCCGAAGTTCAGGATGAAGAGCTTTCTGTGGCTACGGTAATAAACGCGCAACTCCAAGATGCAGAGTGCGCGCAATTGATAGACTACCTGCAGGACGGAGACCTACCGACAGATCCCCTTGAAGCTAGGCGAATAATGGACCAAGCCGATTTTGTGGGAATGGTGGCACCGGGAGTACTCTGTAGGTTCAACGTCAAAAGGTATAACAAACACCAAGACCAATTGGTAAGGCTAAAACCACGAATGATAGTTCCGGGGAGGTTAATTCCCAAAGTCCTGAGACTGTTACATAATGACATATTAGCTGGGGGACATGTAGGGATCAGTAACCTCACTACCAAAATCTCTGATAAATTCTACTGGCGGAACATGAACGCCGATATAGTAGACTATGTGAAAGCTTGTGAGACCTGCTCTCTGAGGAGACGGGCTCCGCATTTCAAGGCCTTAGCTAAGTCTTGGGAGAGACCGACCCGACCCTTTGAGGTGGTACAGTGTGATTTCATCGGGCCACTAAAGAGGGCTAGGGATGGGTCAAAATACATCATGACCTTCATAGACCTACTAACAGGTTGGCCGGAGGCTTTCACCACGAAAGACTCCACTGCGCAAACCGCGGCCAACTGTTTCCTAACCGGGATAGTGTGTCGGTATGGGCGGGTAAACCGTCTGCACACAGACCGAGGGGCGGCCTTCCTCTCAGGGCTATTCAGGGAAATCACCACACGACTAGCGTGCAAACAAACGTTCACTACCGGGCGAATGCCGACTGGCAACGCTCGAGTAGAAAGACTACATAAAACCATTGAAAACCTGATTGCTTATTATATCCCTGACGACCACTGTAACTGGATCGATCTACTTCCCATTGCATTATGGACAGTTAGATCCACAATCAGTGTACGGTCGGGATACAGCCCGCACACCCTGCTGTTTGGCAGAGATCCAATCAGTATGGGAATGCCTGAGCAGGGAACAATTCCTGAAACGCTGAACGACTGCGAGTTTTTCATGCAAACCAAGGATAATATTGCTATGTTTAGGAATATGGCTGAAAGGGTAGTTCAAAACTACGAAAAAGATCTGAGGCTGCGAATTGATGAGCGAGCGCGGCCCACTCAGATGTACGAAGGTGATATGGTATACATGTACGACCCTTTAGCTAGTGAAAATAAAGCGTCTAAGTTCTCAAACAGGTATACTGGGCCATTCAGGGTAATTGAAACAAAAGGAGACCACCTTGTTAGACTAGTGTCTTTAAAAACTGGAAAACAGGTCCCACATCTAGTAAACATTTCGAAACTCAAACCTGCACATGGGCCTTGGTCTCCCGCCGTCCCTCATAACATTCCCAAACTGGTGAGAGAAGCGAAAATCACTAACTCAAAAGGGGCAGATCCTGACCGAAACCCTGAATTGCATCACACTCCGACGGGTGAAATCGCTGAGGAAGATGGCGAAATAAGGGGTGCTGAGACTGAAAACTCAACGGGAACGACCGGTCCCCGTGAGCATGATGCAGTTCCTATGACCAGGAAGGTACCTACACAAAAACCTGGTCCAAGTCCCACTGATTTAGCAGAAACAGATGGGCAAATCACTGATGGTCAGGGCACCAGTGCGGACACCGCGCTGTCAACAAACTTATCCTTTGTTCCTAATAAAGCCGCCTGTGAACGGGGAACAGCTGGCGCTAATGGACAGAGGAAACGCAAACGAGCTAAACGAAGGGGCAAAAGCCAGCCGTTGGAGGGGAGATCCCCTCCAGGCAACAACAAGCCCATAAAACTACCCTGCGGTGATGTGCCGATCTTGGATACATCGGAACAGAGCCCAGAAAAAACAGTAAAGGACCATGTCCCGACGAAAGGTGGCTATAACCTACGTCGGAACCGCCGCCCTAACTACGTCGCTCTGTCCAACGACGGGGAAAGCGACGACATGGATGATTAATGCAGGAAATCTAGCCGCCCTGTGAAAATAAAGGTTCGGCGGAACGGCACCGTTAGCATCAGCGCTAATGGAACAGGTGGTCTACCTCACGGCCACCTCGCCGCGCCCAGGGGCGTGGCAGAAAGGGAGGGTGCGCACACCAAGAGAGATGCCAGTGGTTTGGCGTCATCTCTTGGGACCGGATGCAAGCGTTCCCCCCCCACCTGAAACAAGATACAGCTCCAAATATGGAGACGGCATGGACAAGCGGATCGGTTATAATTTCGTGGGATCCGCGCCGATCCACCAGTCGGTCCGCAACTCTGCTCCTAGACGGTCACCTCTGCTACAGGTGATTGTGCGCACAACCCAGCCCGGGAGGAAACGGAGATAGATATTGATTCTATCTCTGAACAGAAGTTGGAGATAGAAATTGTTCAACTTCCGACTTCTCCTGGAAGGAGCAGAAAGAGAACTTAGCTGGGACACTGATCCACCGACTCATGGGGAACTGTCTAGCCCTCCGGCCACATAGCAATCCAAAGGGAACCACTACTTTCCCTGCGGACACGGAGGGAAGGATCATCGTCCCCCTGAGAAGGAAACGGATTAACCGCCCCCACCAGAGGGCGCTACCTACCAAGGGAAGGTTCGTTGGGCCATTCTTTTAGGATTTTACCAAATGAAAGAAAAGACAGTCGAAAAGGAGAGTGCTAGGAAACAACCGGCTCAGACCCTTAGGCGGTGGAGTTGGCCGGGCCGGGGGGGTGTCCGTCCGGACTCAACCGACGCCGGGATTGCCCGGAAGAAGCCAAGGACACCAGCCCGGCGGCCCCCCAGAACGACCACAGGCGGAGCCAAGAGGTCCGCTAAACCGGCTCCAGCCAAAAAGAAGACAGCAGATAAAGACTTCTACAATTTATCTGAGGTGAGTGACTTGGAGCCCGAGCCAAGGCTAACGGCGTTGGCCAAGCCGGTTCGGAAGGAGGAAGCGGCTAACCAACCGGTGCAGATTCAGGCCGGCTGGTTCTGGGACCTTACGCAACCACTGTTCCAACTATTTGAGACTGTTGACGAAATTAGAAGGACAGTAGGACTGGATGTGCCAAAATCAAACAAACAATTAGCTGAGATTAAAACTCAGGTAGCTCCTTTCATTCAAAGGACCACACAAAACTCTAAATGCGTCAAGGAAAGTACCAGCCTACAAACAACACGAGGCGGCCGACGTCTACCCATTCTGGAAAGGCGATCGGGAGGGGAACAGCTAACCGTCGCCGCTCCAGGACTAAAAGTGGAGGTAGCACCCGTTCAACACGCGCCAACCCCACCGGTGGGGAACGGGCCGGCGGGAGCTCCCCTCCTCCACCACTTACAGCCTGCGGACCCCGCTTGTTTAGACTTGAGCAGCTTGACAACGAGCTGCAACGCCAATCCATCACCACTGCTATGGAACCAGCAGCAGTGGACGCCAACCAGCCAGCCGGGGGGCCCACTGTGGCCGAGCCCACTCCCAGCGACAAACCCACCGCAGGTACCGAACCCATACCCCTCGAGCCAACCGTCGTACGATCCAACGGGGGCCGTTTCGGACTGGAACCTACTAGGCCAAGACCCCTCAGAGCAATGCGCCCCTCGTCCTGCGAACGTATGAGAAGCTTGAGGATCACGGTCACCAAGGACGAGAGCGGGATCATCAGGCGAGTGGTAAATGACAACGGGCAAAACCTCTACGAGCATGTCCCAAACTAAACAGACCAGAGGACCCGGGAGGAGAGCATATTTCGGCGCATGGATGATAGTAGTGCGCAGGAAAATAAGGTAACTTTGCTGTGAACATGTTTTAGATAAACTGCAAAATTAACTTTCTCAAACTATCGCTAAGGCCAAAACAAAGACAATGAAGTGGCTAGTGCTGTTCGTATTAGCTATAATAGGGGGCATTAGGGGAGTGCATAACGACTCCAGCCCACCTGAAGGGCTAGCCCCTAACGCTGAAGTGATAGCTTTAGAACAATATGGAGTAGTGTTAAAACCAGGGAAGTTAATGTCCACCGCGGATATAACACACGTCCGACAAGGCTTCCTAATCACTATTCCAAGGAGGCGCTCCTTCAACAAAGCTACCTTTGGCCAGGTCTGTCACCGATATCTACAGGGAGGAGACGCCCTCGATCGGGCCTGCTACCATATCAGGTCGCTGGTCAATTGGATGGATCAGACGTCGCAGGCGCTTAAGGGTCGGTACCGAGAAGTTCTCAATGAAACCTTAAGTTCCCTAATAAAGAACGCTCAACAAGACCTTCAAAATCAAGAGTCGGAATTAAATCCAGGTGGAAGGGTCAAGAGAATGAAGAAGTTGCCCACAATGCTGGACGATCCAGGGTGGCCGACCTTTCCTCTTCCAACCTCTTGGAATCAAGGGCTGGCAGCTGATGTCAAATATAACAGAGAATTGATTAGAGTATTGCAAGAGTCTTCGAACCAAATGATCGAAGACTTGGCTCTGATGAATGAAAAACATGACGAGGCTGTCGAAAGGGTTAACCATGTCGTGATAGGCCTACTGGACAATCTAAGGTCACTAAATAAGGCACACAACACGACTCGCCGGAGGATGAAACTCGTGCAACATAAGGTGGATTGGATGGAACTGTACCTGAATATGATACCGGTCGCTCTGGAAGACAAGTTAGGAGAGATGGTGTATCTTCAACTAATGGTAGAGCAAACTCGCGTGTTCAGGAAAGGTGTACAGCGCCTGACGCGGGGCCAGCTGACTATGGACTTGGTACCCCGCCAATATATGGTCGGAGCGGTCCAGGAAGTTAACAGATATCTGAAGGGGATCCACCCCAGGTTCCATGTCGCGTTCACAGATCCTTCCTTCTATTACGAGAACAGTCAACCCTCGTTCAAATTCAATGAAACCACTCAGGAATTAATAGTGTATGTAAGGGTGCCTGTGGTGGCTGACGAACATTTGTTCAGGGTCTACGAAGTACTAACTTTTCCGGTGCCAGTGACGGTTAGGGGGCGACTTAAGAAGGACGCTCTCCAAATTGTTAATCTACCCAAAAGTGTCGCCATGTCCATGTCCCGCCAGTATTACGTACCATTGGCTAGTGGCAGTTGGTCAGGTTGTTATGGACAAACCATCACGCTCTGTAAGGATCTACCCTATATGAAAAAGATTACAGACAACACCTGCACTGCTGCGCTACTGAGGCGCGACGACCTAGCGATCCAAGAAAAATGTGAGCTGGACTATCTACTGGAAGCAGACTTTGGAGAGATGGCAGTGTACCTAGACGACGGAGATATGCTAGTGGTCAGCGCCGACACCAGAGGCCAAATGATTTGCAGAAACCAGCCTGCGGTCGGAGTGAACATAGAAAATTACGCAAGGGTTCAGGTGGAATGCGACTGTGCATTCCAAACACAAGGAGCGTGGATACCGTATAGCTTGCGAAATTGTGATCGGCACACCAGGATCACCACGGTTGTGTACCCACATAATGACCTGTTGGAAGCAGCAAGTCGTGTGAAGGGGTGGGACATGAATTTCACAACGTCCAAAAACGAACCCACTATGTTGGAATCAGACCCTATCCCTGAAACAATTAGGAAAGACCTGCTGGAAATCGAGGAAAGCCTGAAGGTCAAAATACCTGTAACCTCCTTGGCCAAACGAATACAAAAACACCGTAAAGACTTGGCCAAGGGCATCAAGAAAGCGACTGACCGTTACGAGGTAGAGAAACACGCCCCGTGGTTCTCTATAGGTAACTTCGGAGGTGGTTTTGGTCTCCTCACCATCTTCTGCATAGTGGTGGCTGTGACAATTATTGGATGTGTCCTCTGGAAATGCTGGCGGAACCATCAAGGTAAGGCTGCCCTAGCCGGACTAACCATGACCTTACCTCGGGCCATGGCCTTGGAGACGGCGGACCCGGAGAAACTGTTGCACCATGAAAGGGCACTAACTGGGTGTCCAGACGCGACCGCCAACCCCACTGCAGTGGCAGTGCTGGCTATATTATTAGCAGTACTAGTCATCGCTATAGTGGTCCTCGTGTGGCGAAAGTGGAGGAACATTAGAAGAAAGACTGTAGATGGGTTGTACGTACAGTTTGCCAATCCACATATGATAGAAACAATCTTCCTAGGCGAACTGGCTATGCCTTCAGACCACACTTATACGGAGGGCTATGTGCTCATTAGGGATCTACTGGTGACCCAGCTGTGTCTGAAATACACTCTGACAGTTACCTGGGGGGCGCAGCTGATGGGAGCAGCGACTAGACCTGGACAACATCCATCTAAGGTGCCACTACCCGACACCCTGAGAGTGTCTAAAAAACTAGCCCGTCTGATGATGAGTAACTTAAAATACAATACCAGGGCCAGACTACTGAGATATTCCTCGGGGCTAGCCACTCCTGTACCCATGGGAGTACCTCGCCTCATCGACGCAGGCTGGTCCGATGTCGGAGCGGACTGGCCTCAACCGGTGATGGGACATGGAACAATGCCTAACGCTCCTCCTAGATCGACCACGCCCACCTCAACAGCGACCGGAACGGGATCTGCCCGAAAGACAATAAGGCCAGGGACATCCGAAATAGATCCAGGAACGGTTTATGAAGTTATCATATGACGATGTAACGAGTGTTAAAACCTGACCTAGTGCTGTACAGGTAAAATTGGTGAATTAATAACACAAAGGTACGAATACTAAAACTAAAATGTTACAGGAAGTTCGCTGGGCAATACCTGTTTGGGTAGGTAGGGTTCTGTTGACTAACCTGATCAATAAGGATTCACCAGTCAGGGAAACCTGGGTCGGGTAGGCTGGTCCAACCGTCTCTCTATGGACCCATGGGTTATCTAAATTTCTCTCAAGTCGAGTGTCCCATGCCCGGTAGCCTAGCTCAACACTCTCATTGTTAACGATCTGGCAACGCTTTTAAAGTAGGGAACCATTTGGAACCGATCCTAATGTCGCGAAATTTTAGCATTTAAAAAGATACTCAAAATTCTGTATAAAACCTAAGAGCGCTCAACGGGACCAATGCTCCCAACGAGCGAAGTGAACTTCCTCAAGCAAGTACCATCTACACCTGACCCCTGTGTTGTTGTTACCGCTAGGATCGGGCTGCAGTACAGGAGTCACTTGGGGAACGCCACTGTCTATTCTTTAGCATGCTTACATATATAATCTTCTCAAAGATGAGGGGGCTGCACAAGCAGCAGGAGCCTGCCCACAGGCCTGGTGTCAGTGGTGCCTGACAGGAGGCAGGACGTTGGGGTTACGCGTCACTGACGCTGCGAAGGGCACTGGGGTGGACGCCCGACCATGGCAGTCACTATGCCCCGGGTGGATTGGCTCCTGACAAGCGGTCTCTTCATCACAAAAAAAAATCGACGAATAGAAAGAAATTTACCTAAAAACTAATATATAAAGCAAACCAATATTTGTGTAACTAAGAGCTCTTCCTCAGGGAATTTTGGGCAAAATATAATAAGAAAGCAGTATAATTAGTAACATTCTCAGGGGAGACGCTCTGTGACAGCACACGAGAGTACCTTATACGTGGCTCGTTTGCTCCTAGTATAGACACGCTGCAGCGGCAGGGATATGTGCAAATCCTGACAAGGCGTGCCATATTTGGGAGCTATAGCGGAGGTCACAAGGAAATGTAGTTACGGGACAACGGCGAATTGGTGACATTCACAGGGTGCTCGGCTCTCTCTCACCATATTGCGACTTCCTCAGACTGGACAAGCCATCCCTGGGGGGGGAGAAGCTGTAGCGAAAACTCACAAGGCGGTGGAGCGAGGTGCTGTCCTTATTAATAGCCCCGTCGTCTTGGTTATGTGTAAATGACCACCGGATCACCGTATGTCTTAGGTCAAGGGATCCTGACTTTAACATAAAAGTCAGGATCCAACGACAACGAGTATCAAGAAGAAAGAAAATAAGGAACAACTGCCCATAATTCAAGACTAAGTTATTTAGACCATTTTTAGACCAGTTTTTAATCAAGACAGAGACAAAACGACAAGAAGTCAAGTTTCGACCCGGGTAAAAATTAGAAATAACTAAAATTAATAAAGGAAATGAGCGGCTTCAGAGCTGACCGCCGTCGAGAAAAAAAAAATAAATAAATGAAAATTAGTCTTGACCGCCGTCGTGGCGCTAAAAGTATCCAGGTCTCCGCTCAACAGTTGAGCTGAAGAGGGGGGACATGGACTACTGATTCCCTGATGAACAAGCTACAATAAACTTGGTTGACACCCAGAGCTAATAAGTTTACCCGATCTATTAGAAAGGAGCTAAAAGTTCTAACTCTGTCTTTAGCACTACCTATCCCTGCCCTGCATGCGCATAGTTAGGATAAGCTGGGGGCGGAGTCTTTTCAGGAGTAGTCTTGACTCTCCACAAGAAAAACGGGCATAGACCTGAACAAGAAAACGGGTTTAACCTTGTACTGTACTTCGGTAAAGGCCCGACTTACTAGGTGCTGTCTGGAAGTGAGTGATCTAAGGAGATGCATTTACACATCTCTATAATTTAAAGGGGGTGTAGGCTGCATATTAAAAAAAAAAAAAAATATATATATATGCAGTCTGCTCCCAATTATAACAATGGGAAACTCGGTGCTGCCCATTCTGGTCCTATGAGTGGGAAGGTACCGACAAACCACGTGTAACTAATGAGGACCGGGAATCAGATCAGAAATGAACCTGAATCTGAGACCCGATCCTCTGGTGATAACTAATGAGGAACGAATAATCTCAACCTCCTTTGTACAGTTAGTACTTAATGTCCTTTAATGACATTTATACCTCACGGAATGAAAACGCTACCCCCACCGCTTGTCATGTTGGTTGTTCCCATGTGATGTAGAGTATAGGGTAGACAGTGAGATGTTACTGTTAACATAGGTATAATATCTATTCAGTGAACCGTTTGGAGTTAGTGACGCACCCGTTTGCATTGTCAGAAGGGCGCCACTACCCAATATAAAGTGGAACTCGGTCTTCAAACCCCAGGCTGAATGTAGGGGGTGAACGCCGAGCTACCACCTGTAACTAGCAAAGAGAGAAGGGATTTTGTCGTAACATAATCATTCAATAAGAACAAACTGTGGTTTTAAAGCGGATGCTTCACAAAATGGAGTCAAATATGTTAGAACAGTTGTCACCCTTGAAGGGGGTGTTAACTTGTTTACGAATAAATCCTTGGAGTGTATTGGGTAATTATTCTAACACACTGTACAGAAAGAGTGTTATCAAGAGTATTGACTCTTGTAAAAAAAAAAAAGTGACCTCTTAAGGTAAACCACCAGGGATCCAATTCCTATCATTATTCTTATCTCCCCATGAGGTCGGTTAGGGAATCTGAGCGGGACAGTTTTGCATCACATCTCGGGCACTCATGAAGCCTTAGTAGATGGATGTTCTTGTGACGGCTCAGCCCCGACCTGTGGGCATAGGCTTCCACACATTCATCGCAAAGATATCACTGTCTGAGGTGTTTGGCAATCTCAGGCACTGATAAACGTGGCTTCTGTGTTCAATGGAACGGCGCCTACTAAGGCCTGATCTATGAACGTACGAACTCCCGCAGTGTTCACACATGTATCTCTGCTTGTGACGCTTGGTAATCTTTGTGGTGCTGGTGCCTTTCTAGCTCTTAATAAGGATACCATTCCTTCTTTCACAGTGACACATACAGAATCTTCATCTGGGAATTCATTCAGTGTCTTAGAGACTTCATCTCGGTCTCCTCACAGTAGTATTTTTTCCTCTTCGAGACGACTCTGTACAATAATACTCACTCTAAAACTTATTCTAACACAATGACACTGACGCAGTCTTGATGTTAGACTAAAACATGGGATGGGTATCTGTGGCCTTCGCCACTACATCTCAAACTTACCATGGGAGTCGCCAACAACTCGTTGGACGGCTCCACCTATGGTGTCGCCTCACGTGGCCGACACGTCAATATTTCCTGTACCCGGTAAGGGGAACTACTCATCAAAGAATTCTGTCACAGCCAATCTAATGCTGGGAAGTCTGGACCAAAATACTTGGTCACCTACTGTCACCTAAACTTACCAGGGTGAACACCCTAGGAAGCGCTTGTTACCTAGGGCACCCCATGTGAATTGTTTCCAATGTAGACATTTACACTAATGCCCTGTACGTATAACGACTAAACAAAGAATCCTGTTACAGCAAATCTAGTGTTGTACAACTCAGACCGGAATCTCTGGCCACCCATACCTGATTCTCATGTGCAGTGTCAGTCCCCAACAGTTAATAGTATCAAATAATAACAATACGATGCAAGTTACCCACACTCCAAAAAGCCTACTTAGATCGGCAATGTCAACAAACCGCTAGTCAGAAAACCCCCTATTATCGCCCAACCACGCGCGAGGTAAAATGCTTGATCATATTAGCCTAAACAATCCGCCCACTAAAACTATATAGCCTGACGCTTTTCAGTGCCAACTGTGTCACATTGCTTCATTTACATCACCCTAACATACCGCAGGACCTGGAAAAGATAATAAGTTTAGTACGCAAGATCCTGACTCTCAGCCCGCGTCCACCATCTTGGAACCAAAAGTAAACACTAGGTGGCCACCCACGCTACCCGTTACTAAAATCACCAGCAAAACACAGTTTCTGGTTCCGGGAGTGACATCAGCTTCCGGAATACAACCACGTGAAGGCGAGCCGAGAACCACCAAGAGGAATTTGGCCAACAATCTCCTTAAATCTACGATTAGTAGCCTACCTAACGTGCCAAGAACTGTAGAAGGGAGGCGGAACTTACCCGATCTCGGAGCGGTGGTTAGGAGGGCGGCTCCACGAGAAGGGCGAAGGCCCGGCAACGAGCGGCGTAGACAACGGGTCCCGTGGCAACAGTCTATGTTCCTGCGGCTCCTGATGAACATCTGGCCAAAGGCCTCCGGAGAAAAAAAACACTGTCTGGGGTATCCTGGATAAATACATCTTAGTGGACTAGGTGCTGATCGGGAATTGAATCACTGGAATCACAGGGTAGAAATCACTCCAAAAAAAAAAAAAATTATTATATACATGAATGAATACCGGTGGTTTACCGCGGGGCCAGCGGTAGGCGGGCGACAAAACGGCCAAGAGCCCGGGCCCAACGACGCACTATCCGTGGGGACGGCGAGTAGCCGTCCTCCAACTCTCTAAAATTGTTCACTGTTATTGTCCCATCCGCCACAGTCTTTACTAAATGGAGTGCTCGTCCGGTGTTCACCGTGGGTACCCCAAACCAATCGTTGCACCTCTTCACCTCCCGGCTGACCTTGGTGATAAGACGATTGACCCATTTTTGCAACGACTCGTCGCTGTCAGTTAGCGGCCACCTTCCAGCGTCAAACCCTGAGGGGGTTGCGATGACGAGGGTGGCCGGTAACGGGTGGGAGTGTAGGTTGTAAAACGCCCTATTTAAAGTTTCGGCATAAAACTTTGCCGCTGCCTCCGACTTGGTAAAAAGAGGGAGATACAAACCGAGCTTCGGGTCCCAGGTGAGGACATCAAGGAGGTTGCACACCACGATAAGAATGTCATCAGGGAAAATGACGTGGTGGGCAAAGGCGTGCCCGGATAGTTCCGCTGTTGTGGCGTTTTCCCAAGGAAAAATCACAACTGTGTGGTCCGAGTCCCCTAACAACAAGTCCGGGTATCCCTCGACTCCCGCCTCTCTGTCCGAGCAGAAGATTGCGACTCTGACCATCGTGGTTGGGTTAAAAGATCAAAGGTTAGATGTGACAAAAAGAATCTACGTCCGCCTCTTGTAAAATAACCACCGGCACTGATTAAAATGACGTCAAAACGAGGCTAATTTGGGAAACCCCTTTTTGATCCAAAAGATCCAAATTTCGAAATCGGCTAGCATGATCAATCCATCGCATAAATTTTTACAAAACCTGTGCTAAACTAAAGCTTGGGTCCCCAACCAACATAATCAAGCGCTAGAATTAATTCACATCGGCTCAAAATGTCAGGTCGAGCCTTCAAACTTGAAAGTTTGATCGAAGCAGAAATTTGCCATCCGGGCGCTCCGCGCCCGAAGGAATCATATCGAGGTCAAACCCTGGGGGGGAACTCCAGTCAAGCGTCCCGCTAAGTACACGTGTACTAAGTATAGCTGGCGGACGCGTGACAGGAATGGTGGTATTTTCTGGTTCCAACTGCTCGGTATTGCTAAACCTGATACAGAGACCTTGTATTTATTGTAAATAATGTTATTATGATTGAAGTTTGGTTGAAATTTGACACGCATTGTATCATGAAAGTCGTTCGTTCAAAATGTCCGAATTCTCTGTATTGACTTATGTTGTGTTAATTTGTTCTGAAATTGGATTTGATGTACACTTGTTGCTCTTAGAAGTTTAAGACAACCCTACACTGTATATACGTTGAGTTCTGTCGACTTGTGTTACAAATTACAAATGTCAGAATCTGTACATGTATGTACTAAGGAAAAACCCAACTCTATCACTTTAAGCACGAGTGTCATAAATCTTCATCCTCTAAAACTGAGTACGCCTGTTTATCAACATGATTATGTCATCATTTACTTATCATACAATGATCATGATTCACTAAAACTTACCTTGTTACCTTATGAACCTGTTCCGCTATTCTTAAGCCATAATATGGGCTAACAATGCTAGGAACTCTTCCTAAAACTTCATGTTTATGAACCTTTTCAACGTGATCTCAAGTCTTAGCATGGACTACTGGAAATGTACTTATGTATTAAGTAAAACTGGACGTATGAATGTAACTTTGTTTACAACTCTTAAAAGAACTTCTGAATTTATTGACACTGTGCTGAATGTACCACGAGGGTCAAGGCCACCCCACCATGGTTTAACAAATGTATCCAATCATCAAAATTGGGAGTTCATTATATTCATTTGGTTTGAGCTATGTCGTCCACCTCCTTAAACTCAAACACCTGACCGCCGTCGAATGTACTAATGGCTTAGTACTTTTAATATATTGTCATGGTATATAATCCAACAAGGATCAGGCTTAGCAAGTCTACTTCTAGTCTAAATATCTTGCGCTCCTAGCGCCACCTGTTAACCAGTATAAAAGGTGTTGCAAGGTAGAGAGCGAGCAGTTAGTGGTTAGCAGTCACTAAAGTTTAGTAGGTTTAGCCAAGGAGTTATACTTGGAGTAAGTACATCGGCTCCGTGTAACAGACTGGAGTTTACCAATACCCATTACCTCGGACATAGGATTGTGATAGAGCTGAATACTAGAATGGTCTAGAAGGTGTTGGAACAACTCGTGTTCTAAATGTGGTTGATTGCTGATAGGAGATGGGAGGTGGACTGATGAAGACTTATACATGGTGGCTTTGACTCGGGATGAGATGTTTACTGAATAAAAACCCTTTCATATTAAGAAGCTCCCTCATCGTTCATTTCTTTTGAACTATTGGGAAGTGAACGGACAAACTTTAAACGCAGTCTGAATTACTCAGACATTCTGGAAAAACAAATCATGAAGACTTGGATATACACGAACCTTACGCAGTCTTAAATCAAACATCAACAATAGTTCATTAGGACAAAACAGTCGAAGCTCGAGATAGGTAGTAGGAACACAGGGTAAGGGGCCCGACGGCCCGAAGAACGAGGAACGAGGGAACGGAGTAAGGCACGAAGGCCCGAAGTAGTCCCGGAAACCGAGGTGTAGTATGGCACGAAGACATGGGGAACGGAACGAAGGAACGAAGTCCGCGGGGACGAGGGCGCGGCATGCTCGGCCCCACGCTACCAAACAATAGGCGACCGTCGGCCCGTCGGCCCGTCGCCCCCGCGGACCGGAACTCAGGGGTGGACCGCCCGGTCGGGGTGAATGCTGGTCTGGGAGATAGAGCGAGACGAACCCCGGCCGACCCGTACCCCTACCATAATTTCCCTTCCCCGCAGTCCTCCGTTGACATCGAGTGCCGATTCCCGACCGATTCGCTCAGCCCCCCCTCGTGCGCGAGGCACGACTCTAGAAACACATCTCGGTTCTTGGCCCGGATTCCCCGTCCGCCCCGAGACCCGAACAACCCCCACGTTCCTCTGTTGTAAGAATCGGCAACCCCGACTTACCAGAGAACGTCACATTAGTAAGACCATTCTATAGCAGAGGTATTTAGCTTTCATTTGATATATAATATGTGTAAAAAGACAAAGAAATAACAGAGTTATGTGCAAACACGCACAACTGTTGTAAATTGCACCCTGATCACCCTGCTCTATACCCTTAAAAGATATGGTGATTCAAATAATTTGTTGTAAAACTTTAATTATCAGAAAGGGATATGTTTACTGCTGCTTCCTATAGCTCTATCAAAGTAGACACTGTTTCTTATAGAAATAAGGATCAGAAAACAACAATCAACATACCATTCAAAAGATAATTTCATATGCAATTTGAATATGTAATCTGTTAACAGATGGATGCAAACATAGGAAAATGATAAATAGTCGAACATTGCGTATAGTCCCACAGTCTTATCTAGCTGTTCATCTTCAATACTCATGATTCCCGACCCAATGGATGCGTCAGGAAAAGGGCCACCTATCTGGCCATAAAGGTATGACACATACACAAACTGAAACCAATTCAAGTCAACTGTTGACTTGTGTCGGTATATGTGTCCGGGCCATAACATATTTACGTGGCAAAGAACTATACTTAAGACAGAATCTCAGACCTCTCTTGGTAGAGAGACATATATGAAGGAATACTGATCGGAGAGTTGTGATGTGACAGCCAATTTGACATTAGTCAAATAGTAGTCACCACCCTTTCTATTAGCACACCCCCACCTTTTCCAAAATTAAAGCTATATCCGCCGCTGAGCATGAAACGCCAGTTTCATACTGTTTTTAGGAAGATAATCTTGAATTATTTTCGATTATGGACAGTGAAAATTCTTGTCAATTCTAAAGATAAATATTGGGGGTTTGGCTATGATCCAAAATAATTATTGGTGCATTGCAGCACCGATAAAAGCACCAAAACCAGTATGTTTCAGGCACTACAAGGTCATGGGTATCAAATCTACCAGTCTGCCATCTTGAAATATAAATCTTGCCCACACATGATATATGTACTATGTTGAAAGTCCCAACATTTGGAGCTTGTATCCTAATCTAATCAGATTTAAATCACACCTTCTACACTTCATTGAATGATGTAAAAACCTCTTTTGGAAAGTGTCATTAATTAAAACGTTTGATGCATATGGTCATTCAACAAACAAACCCATGGAGTCAGATTCAGGGGGGGGGGGGGAGCATGTGACGCGACCCCAACCCAATGGTTGGCCAATTACTATTGTTTATTAGCCCCCCCCCTCCCCATTTGATACTTTACCCCTGTATGTTATATTGTGTACCTATGGCACTGCCCTGCATATGCACATTATAATTGTTCTATTACGAACCATTTTGATATTTAAAAAAAAGTACTTAGGCCTACCTAAAAGAATTTGTCGGGTCTTTATACCCCCTGGCACAATTTATTGTATGGATTTCTATTGTATGGATGTCCTTCTCATGTCGAGATCTAGGTCATATCTAATGCTTTATTCAGTGACTCCAATTATTATGGACAAGATATTGATTATCTCTCTACAATGACCGCACCTAGAAGGTTGTGCCCATGAATACCATACCTGCTGTGTCATGACAAGTGACTGTTGTGCTATTCATCATGCGCATCAGCGTAGTCAATAACACTCCACTTACACTTTGAACTTACTTATAAGCCAATCCCAGAACGGGTGTACCATTTCGCTGCATCAGGGTTGGATAATATATGTCATGTGGTCCAGCCCAGTCTTCACAGAATCATTCACTTGAATAGATAAGTTTCATGGTATCCTGATTCATCACAAATTAATCAAACATGATTATTGAGTTGGTTAATTTAATGAATAACTGATTAAAAGGTGTGCCAGCAAATTGAAGTACAGTATTCTAGGGCAAAAAAAGTTGGGCATTATGAGTCAGGCTGACAAGCTTTAGCATTGTTTCCTTTTGGGAAATGCAATTGTAATTAACACCATTTAACAGACTTAAATATGATATTCTGACCAATTTTCTACTATCCACTGTATTTTAGGCTACTTTACTTGGAGAATGGAGTTTCAAACCAACTAGAATTAGACTTATGGTAAATTTTGATGTTTGTGAAATCTAGGATGGGCTTATGTATTATGTTTATAAAAACAATTGTCTCTTTCTCAAGTTTAAGTTCCCAACAAAAGGAGGGATTCAGGACCGCCTCGACCCCCCCCCCCCCCGTCCATTCCATCCCTGGCCAAATTCCCGACTTTCCTTTTATGAAATAGAAAAGTAAAAGTACAGTACAGTAGCGATTGAGAGGTAGAACAGAGTACTATAATAGTGAAAGTTTAATGATGAAGGAATGGTCAGATAGTTGTAGTGTAGAATAATAATTATGACGTTGGTTTTTTTCTGAAGTTCACACTCTGAGTACATTTTCATTAATTGTCCAAATGTATAATGTTAGTCCTTAATGTTATTCCCATTTTATTTGATTTCACATTGTCCTGAATATTGCTGTTGCTTTGGGACCATGGAGATAGGCTCATAGAGTAAAGGCCATATAGCCTAGTGTCCTTATGGCTACATGGAGATGGTGTTTCAGTGAGACTTTCTAGGTGGTTGGGTTGTCTCATTCTCAACGTTCTGACCAATCCTAATGACTGACCTCCAAAGACTGACTCGATGGGTGATGGTTGGAGCTCTTATACGTTTGAAATAGGATGTTTATGTCAGCCTCTAACTAGTCGTGCCTCATGAGCATGTCCCTGGTTTGTTGTGGGGAATCCCAGCTTCTGCAGGTTGTTTCTGTGACACAGACTGCTATGTCACTGGTGTCTGTGTGTCAAATCGCTATTACACTCATAAGATAAATGGGTTTGTCCTTACACCCGAGTTGAGGCTGGGTCACCAGTTGCAATGTCTCTTATTATGTTTCTTTACTTCTTATTACATTTCAGTTTCAATGATATAGATTCTATATAGAAATTATACGTCATGATTTTAGCAACATGACAGTATGAATAAATCAAAGTTATTATTATAAGGTAATTGAGGTCCGGAGGTTTATTATCATGAAGATGATAATTTTGTAATTAACTAGGAAAGTGTAAAAAATGGTTAACATTTACAACACATGTACCTTTGGGTCTGAGGAGTAAAGTTAGTGAATCAATGTTCAGAATTGAATTGTGTAAGTGGAGATACTAAGATTCAGTAGACTTGTACACTATACTTGTCCTTGTCTACTAATATGGTGGCAGCACTCAAACATTCTTTATCCATGCAGATTATGCTACAGTCAAGGCCTAATGGTATTTTGATGAATTTTGGAGTTTGAATGATTACAGACTGATAATTCTCAGGGAACGGGTTTCTGGTGATCAACTAATTGAACTGACGCAGATGGCCAGTCCATATTCGTTTAAGCTTAGCAGCGTCATGTTTATATCAGCGCACACTTTAGCTGTAACTCTCTGTCAGTGGGGGAGTTAGAGGAGGAGTCTATGTGTAACGTATCATACCAAAGAGGCACACGGAGCTCGAGCTCAGTCAGAGTTAGCTGAACACTGTTGTGAGTAACCATCCTAGAAAGGTTGAGTCTTAGAAGCTGAGTCCTGGATTTGGAATAGAAGCAGAAAGACTGTGTAGAAAGGCGGGAGTGTGACTGAGTATATTTAAGGAGTTTCCATCCTTGGAGCTGACCATTGTCAATTGAGATCTTGTCATGGAATGATAATACACAGGTAATGAATAAATAAAGAACATCCTTTTATGCGAGTGTTACGTCTTATGATTATGTATTGGACGACAAGCAGTCAAACAAGGAGGAGACTGTGTAAGTAGCTAGCTATTATCCATAATTAACACGACTAATTAAGCACACCCGATATAAACGAATAGTTAACTCTCTATAGTTCATAATGTAGATTTGGTAAGTTATATTTGCATGTACAGGTTGTTTCACTCATCTGTGATTGCCTGAGTAATTCTATGGAGTTGTTAGCTGGTTAAGGTTCTCTTTGGGATTGAACTTTTGTAACATGGCACAAAAGTAATAGAATGTGCACAAGATGGGGATTATTGGGAAATGTGATACCGGAATTGACGTCACAGTGTATCAGGACAATCTTGTGACCTGTATTAGCCAATCAGCAGTAGTCTTGGGGGTATAAAAGCCTGAACTTGTTACTAAAAATCAGATCCTTCTGGGTTCTCATAATGTTAACACTGTGTTCCTTCTTGTGTCAAACTCTTTCAAGGGGTTAGTGAACAAAGATAGCTACCCACAAAGAACAATGCAGCATGCCAAAGCAGTACAGTTAGGCCATTTAGACCACTAAGACTGAGACAAGAAATGAAACTCGATCAACATGACAACCACAGGGAACATATGAGACATAGGGCATATGGCTAATATGCTGCTACTTTATTCTTTTTGGCACAGCCTCAAGGCGCAGTCTCCCAGTTGTCTGTCGACCATCCAAGTAGAAGTCGAACCTTCACTTTCCATCCCCTCCCTCCTGTTCCTATGGAAATATTGTGCAGTAAACCCTAGATCTTGTGCAAGGCACAATCTCCCTTCCCCAAAGCTCCCTTTACCACTTCCATCATGCATTCATATGTTCAGGTACGAAATCAAGGCTCCTTCCATCCCTCATTTGTGGATCACAAGAATGACAGCCAGCAAATCGGACACCACAGTATGAACCCCGAGATTTTCTTTTTACGCTATATCCTTTATTTTATGATTACGTTTTTCTTTCAGTTACCGTTGACCCAGTTGGACGCTACCTCAGTTCTTTCAATACCAGAAAACTCACTGATGGCAACACAACTAGCTGTCTTGGTTTTGGGCTGCAACTCTCAACACATCAAGGGGTCACGTTTCTCAAGATGGATGTAGTAGTTTTTAGTTACTATGGCTTATCACAATTCCATCTCTTCGTTCATACCAACCATGGAGCCCTGCCATATAAGGACTGGGTTCTAACATACGTTTCCACCTCAGGACTTATACCAGATTTCGTACAGAGGATTGCAGGATTACACAAAATGGTGGAATGCCAGCATGTGACATCATCAAATGATATGATTCAATATTTGTGTCAGTGTGACAGTGCATGTTCTGTATATATGATGATAAGCACACAACTTTGGGATGACATTAGAGTGTGTGAAATAACAGTTGAAAAAGTTGTCTAAGAATACATGAGTTGTTACCTATGATAAACAGTTTTTGAATTCTGTAAGTCTCTACAGAAGGGAAAGAGGGGCTCAGTGTACCTGGAGCATTCCCAGAAAGGGATATTTTGATTACTGGTATATCTTATTTTACCCTCCATGATCTGACCCATCCTCGGCCAAGCTGGGGCAATTTTTTATGATAGTTTTATGCACAGAGACTATCTGGAAGAGAAGTAGGTCAAGACTGTCTTAAGAACAGAGATTTAATCAAGTAAATTTTCAAATTTTCAAATGTGTCAGAATTGTGAACACTGAGCCCGATCCTCCCGACAATTTTACAAAAGGCATAGGACAACCTTACCATAATACCTTGGAAAAGCCTCCGATAACCATTCCTTTACCACTGTTTATATAAAATCAGACTACATCAACTGTCTTGACTATCGTTAAGCTTATTTCACTATATAGAAGGAACTGTTGGAATTCAAAAGTGGGCCGTGTGCAAATCTCCCAAATAACTGACCAAATTTGCCTCCATTGAACACATGCTAGAATGAGACAATTTTGGGGCATACTTCCCCTTCTATCTATGATAATTAATAATTAATTCAGTGTAACACTAATCTTCTCCTAATTTTTGTTTAGATTTATTATTTCTTATTTAGATAGATAAAGGTCAAATCTTTTTGCTTAATTTCAAGAGGTCAGTATCAACTCTATATGCAGGTTGGTTTATGTTACACTGAATGTTAGCCATCCACAGAATGCAGAAATCTGATTGGCTGAGGTGCACTCCATCCAAATATGCTAGGTGGCAGCACCAGTATTAGCCTGTACAGTAGCCACTGTGCAGACATTATATGCAGGCTGGACTATGTTACACTGAATGTTAGCCATCCACAGAATGCAGTAATCTGATTGGCTGAGGTGCACTCCACTCAGAGTTACTCCATCAAAATCTGCTAGGTGGCAGCACCAGTAATAGCCCGTACAGTAGCCACTGTGGAGACATATCTCTGTGCAGTAACCAGTATGTAGACACATAATTATATCTGTAGACTAGCAATCCCTATGAGGATGGATCTATCAGAGAATTCATTTATCAATCTCAATGTAGTCATCACATCTAACAAAATTTAATTTGAAGGGAAGAGTTTATTTCTTTTTCAACCGTCTTTTGTCAAATTTGCCGAAGGCACTTGTAAATATATAATATATATGGTGGTTCTCGGGGGGGGGGGGGGGGGGACCATTCTAATTTTGCCTATCAGTGTTGATAGCGCTTGACGCTTTGGGTTTTAACCTGACCTCAAAGGGTACACAACGATACCGTTAAAGGTAGAATCACCGAGCAGGCCAAGAGTCTACTGCCTTGGATCGTTGAGGAGAGCCTCTGAGGTGTCCACGGCCACACCTCGGGGTGTCGGGGCCTCCACCCCAGCTGTCGTGACAGATGTGACGCACTGTCACGACCCCTGTGACCCTGGTGACAGACAGCTGATGAATGGGCCCCGGGCGGGAGGAGGGCGCGGGCCCCGAGCTGCTCCGAGCTGCTCGGGGTGTGAGGTGCTCAATAAGCTGGGAATGGCCGATGAGCAGGTTCAGGTCCCAATTGTCGCTGGCCAGAGGGTTTAGGTTGATTCCCTAAGTGCGGCAGCGTTGTCTAACCTAGAAGTTCTACGGATTTGTTGTATGAATATGAATATGAATAATATGTGAATTTGAATGCTAATTTTAAATGTACTCTTTTTGAAAGAGTGCGCGTAAGATTGTGTTTACAGGGGGTCAAGATCGGTTCCTCCTGTTCTTGGTGTTATTGACCTTGAATTCATCATCACGCACTGACCAACTGCAGAAAGTGTCTTCGGCAGAAAAAGTTGATATGCTTAACATAAAAACTGATCTGAAATGTAATCTCAAAATAACTGACATTGGTTTGGGTTAAAACGTTTGTGTTTTATATGAGATATTTATATTAAGTTTGTAACTGATTTAATTATGAGATAGGTGTGCAACTACCACCTCATTAATTTTATCTAATGGTTGTTTCTTGAAAGATACAATCCCAGGAAACAATACGAATATGTTGAAATTTTGTGATGTCTACTATAAGAATATTACAAAAGAGCAGAACTGATGTGAACGCATGCAAAGTGTTAACTGCAATGGCCAATTATTGGTAGCTTATGTGGCAGCTCTATCATTTCCTCTGGAGTTGCATTCATGTTTCCCAATTTTGTCTAGGCCTACTTGTTGCCTGTGTTAATACAGTTGTAATAAAAAAAATGTGCAAAATGTTAAATTAGTAGCAATATGAAAGTGATACTGAATTGGAAGAGCGTGCTCACACATATATAATGTACATAACGAAGGATTCATTGGTACACTGATTAATCTTTCGTGTTCAATTTCAAACATAAGCATGGTTAAGTAGCTAATAAAACATTATTGCTAGTCAGTGGTATTTTTAGTTAAATAACAATAATCTAATTTACGCGATTATGTTCTCTTTACAAGACTTACAGATTACCAAAGCCATCCCATCCTGAACGTGTGTCGAAATTTAACCTGGCAAATTTAAAAAGATATTCTTTTTGACCACACAGATTCATGTTGATATTCCCCTAAAGCCTTCTCATATGTACAATAAACTTTTTTTTCTTAAATCCATACCCACATTAACAGTATCAGTTCATAAAACGTTGTTCTTATGAACCCTAAACTTCCCTTACATCCTCCTCCTGCCCTTCAGTTTTTCACTCCTGGGACCTGTCACTTGGCATTCATGCCGCCAGATGGCGGGGCGGTGTGGAGGCGTCGGCTACTAGGGGTCTCTGGGCGCTGGTCACGGAGTGTGACGTGTTTTATTACACGGCCCGTGATCACAGCGCCACTCAGCGCATCAATTACCAACTACCGCACACAGCCAACACCACCCCATCCCCACAGAGTCAATGGTTACCATACATTGGTTATAGTTTTTCCTACTTTACCCTGTTTTTACAAGGAAGGGCATGTTATTTCAGGCCCCTTTGCTCAGCTGAAACTTGCCCATAGATATTGCCTGTGACAGTTGAACCAAAATAATAACAAAAATTGTTATTTTGGTATGTACGTGCTTGGGTTGATTGACGGTCACAGAGATATGCCAAAGGAAACTACAGAAAGCATGTCTCATCAGCGTTATAGTATTTCACATGATACTTCATCAAGAGAAAGGACAAAGCCTTTTGTCTCTAACATTTTAAAAGAGCTATATCTTTCAAATTCATTCCTAATTTATCCAAAGAGCTATGCTGAAACATCGCTCTACTCCTTGATATTCATAAACATGATTATTACATTAATATTAGAGCTTAGATAACTTGTCTTGGACCTCTGTGTATACTTTTTCCATGAGTTTAAGAAACAGGAACTTTGATACAAGGTCAACTGTGCTTATCCTAAGATAAGATAAAAGTAGGAAATAGACACTGCCTTTACAACTTTATAAAATTGATTTTCTAAACGTTGCACCGGCCTAAACACAGCAAATAATAATTATGTCCAACTTCCTGGACGAATAGGCCCTACCCCTTGTAAAAGAATACCGACAATAACCCAACTATGAGATTTTTTAGATGTAATATCCTCCATTGGCTTCCTCATTCCAACATTGTTTTACTTCTTGTACACTATATTATATTTCAGAAGGGTAAGCTTGGTTTGGGTTACAATCATTTTGTCACTTTACCGAGATCTGATTAATAAATGTCTTTCTGGAAGTATATATCCTGAATGTCTTCCCTTTTTCGTGGGCCCAACTGTCTTCCTTCAAGTACTCATAAGATTGGATGCATGGAGAGCAAAAATGTTATCTATATTTAGTAGCAGTATACAGGTACGCGATAGAAATAATGTACATGCATGTCAGTCAATCATATTGTTTAAAAGTTAATCATATAAACTAGTTCAAATATTTTATAAATATATGCATGTTCGTTTATTTCACCAAAAGCGAACCCGCAAAAATCCCATTGATTTACAAACATATGAATATAACATCAGGCTAATGGTATACCGTATGTAAGAAATCAAGGCTTTAACCTAAAGACTAGCATATCCAGACTCTTGGAATGCATTCCTTCGATAATTAGGGCTAATGCTTGCACATTACATTGCTTTTGGTCAGCTTTAATTTATCAGTATTTGTGTTCTGCAAACCATCTTAAATAATAATACTTTGCCATACTATAGAATAACATAATGAGTCATTTGAGAATGAATAAAAATTAGGGTCGTTAGTCCTTATATTCCTAAAAGAATAGTAGATTATCACTGGAAGGAATCGCGCATGTGTGATATTAACACTTGATTAGATGAATAGACAAAGTAATTCGAAAGTACCATTTCAAAGTATTTGCAAGTCTAAGAATAGTGAAGAGTTGCCGTCACCTGTTTTCTAAAATTACCCGCAGCGAACCTTACCCCAGCCGCGTCCAATCCGTGGCCAAACCTCGTCAGGACGAGGACCCTTGAGACGTGGCTAAACCCACCCAGCAGAATGGTGTCGGGGCGCGCGGGGATTACTTTAATAGAGGACACTCGGAGCTCGTTTTGTTGGGCCACTTCAGGTGTGCGGACATTAAGGACGCCTACCCTGGTTAAGGGAACACAGGCGCTACTGCTTTTTGTTTTAAATAATAGACGGATCAAAATACATAGGGTAGCAGCCCATATTCTAGTAGGATTTACACAATTTTTCTTTTAATATCTTGATCTCGAAACCGCAGATGGCCTTTTATATTAGTCTATATAGAAATGCCATATGCTATAGTTCGTAACCCGGTAGGCGTGAAATATGTGTTGTATCTTCCACTACGACAGCTTACTGCTTAACAGTAAGTAGGATAGTAGGTATACATTATCTAAATGTCTATATGCAAGAAATTAAATTGATTGTGTGCGTATATGTAACTGCTGCTCAGCAATCAATAAGTCAAGGTTTCGTGAAATTGGAGTCATGTTCTACTTTTTTCCGTGTCATCGGCTTGTAAATGTAATCTGTAAAATGATTTATTACTGGTCATGTGAAGTTAATATAGAAAAAAAATGTTTTCGTTTTCTATTAATTCTGCGGTAACACACCCGACGTCCTTCTTAATAAATGTATGAGCACCATATGTTGCTTGAGGAAATACAAAACACATGTGCACGGATTATGTATTTGACCCGGGTTCAAAGGCAGCTCATTCGAAACAGATCCCATGCTTAACACTTAATAAATCACCACTTTAAACGACACCTCAACAGCGACGCCCAATCTGTTTCAGCAAAGATGAAACTTAAACCTTAAAAACGTGAATTTAGAAAACCATTTGACCAGATGTTTAAGAAGTTAAGTTTTGAATGAGGGTAACTGTGATGGAGACGGAGTATTTATTATAAGAGAGATGGGGTCTCTTATGTACGCACCAACAAAAACGATGGTCTTTTTTCATACATGAGTAGATGACTTGAAGAAGACCGTGGCGGTGAGTGTGGCAGAAAGGCGCAGGTCATG
This sequence comes from Lepidonotus clava, assembly GCA_936440205.1. Classification (NCBI taxonomy): domain Eukaryota; kingdom Metazoa; phylum Annelida; class Polychaeta; order Phyllodocida; family Polynoidae; genus Lepidonotus; species Lepidonotus clava. Next base: position 20,700,022 of record OW387140.1, on the reverse strand, counting down.
ATGCTATCAGCGGCGGGCGGAAAGTGGCCAATGGCGAGGAGGCGACGGGAGACCCCCAAGTCTGCGGCCACCCCCGCCAAAAGTTAGAGGAAGCCTTGGCTGGAGCCCGTGTTGGCCGCGCCTGACTCACGCCAGCGAAGCCAGAGAAGCAGTGACGGGAGTTAGGGGGCAGTGAACTAAGTGAAGGAGGAGGAGTAAAAGGAGGAGGAGGAGGTGGCGGCAGAAGAAGGCTGCTGTCGGTTGGTTAGTAGGGGGACACCCCGTGGACAAACCCACCACCACGCACGGCCCTTCATCAGTTCTCTGCTCGGCCTCGGCCTGCTTACTTCTACGTCCCTAGTATACACGTATATATTATGCTCACCCCTACTACGCACGCACCCAGCTGTTGTTAAACGCCGCTCACCGCCACTTGGGGTCATTTCTGTGAGCAATTTCTCAGCACAAAGTAGCTGATGGGAAAACAAAAGTCGAAAAATTCGTATGGATACTTTTTGCTAGCAGACTTGTACTACAGCCTTGATTGGTTTCAAGAAAGGACATATTTTACCACATCTGGATTACCTTAGGACACGCTTACAAACATGAGGTCCATACAAGATTTCTTCACCATGGGTAAGTTTTTCTTTTTTTAATCGCCGACATGCATTAGGCCTAACCATAAACATATCGCTATGGCCTAACTTAACCTGAAAATAATATCAGAGTTGACACTCTGTATGTAACATTCCATATAGTTATGTAAAAAGGCATGTTTTATCAAATGCCGGCTCTCAGGGGGAGCTTGACGATAATGTGTATATTAATCACAATCAGATTATCCACTCAATCCTATGTTACTGATCAGATCTAGATAAGATAGGCAGAGAAAGCCTTCTGGAGATTAGGATTATGAAGTATACAAAGTAGGAATCAGTATTAGCAGGCTTTGTCACATGGTTCTTTGGAGTAAATCGGCAGGAAAATGACAGAAGTAGGGAGTTAAATCGGCAGGAAAATGACAGAAGTTGGGAGTTAGTGATAATGGTTGGGGTCATCCACCCGCATAGGTTAAGACAATAGGGCGCCAACCCCACTTTCCCACTCACGCCATGCAATCATGTCAAAGTGAGTTGCTAATTAAAATCTCAACATGCCAAGTGAATAGGCCTGCGTTAAGGATAGACAGTGGGGGCTTGATTTGCATTGATCTTATTTACCACCCTTACTGAAATAAGTGAAACTGATACATCGGTTAATTATGATATCAAATACGTCCTAACACGCAACGTTTTCAGTATCCAACGATATATTGGTGAATGGATTGCAATATTCAGATTCGATGAGATACAATACTCACTTCCTCCCTAGATTGAACAGCCTTGATATAACAAAATGAATGTTGCATAGGGCCAACCAACGACACCATCCTGAAGCCACCATACCAAGTATCTACCTTCATCTATACTTCAAGTATCGTATGCCATTGATGTTTATATAAACGATACGTGGTAAATCAACGCACCTCGTGAGAGGAACGGCGTTTTATGGCCAGGTAATTTTGACCAGCAGGTCGCGACGGCTGTTAAACAGCAACAACAGGTAACAACATGGTACAGTCAAACACGACCATTACCTGGCTGCGAGCCGCATGCATGTCCATGATTGAACCCCCCGAGGGGGGCTGTGGTCAGGGACCATCTTGGGGTATACTTGTAGACAAGAGAGCCTTTCCTCTCTCAGCCACCTCCCCCCTCCTCCTCCGCCCAACTTGTGTTGCCCACAGTGAAACACCTGTGTCTACCTGTAGCTGCACGCAGGTAAAAATCAAGTATCAACATGGTGATTGTGACCAAGGGAGTCGGGGGCAGCAGCGGATGCTGCTTCTATGATATGGCCACTGTTCGTCCTGACAATGTGTAGAAACCAAAGGTGACTTATCATAATGCACTATAATTATGTCTACATGTAATCATAATAGTGGAAGTCACAAAAGGTGACTCCGGAGGCTCTATATACTGAATTCATGTAAGCATTATCGCGTCTTTCTAAGATTGCCTCAATTTTAGATAAGTTTGGTGTTATTTCACATTAAAGGTGCTAGCGCTAATGTCAATTATGTATAAAAAAGAAAAATGAACATAAAGTTCAACTTCACTTCGGTACTCGTGTAAATTGACTCTGTATAAAGGTGGCGACGCCCGGTACGCTATAGGTTGTCTAGCAGAAAAAGGCCATCGTCATGAAAGCTGGTTTCACGTACGTCATGCACACACACAGGTGTCACTAATATACCTGAACACAGACCCAGCCCTATCTACACCTCTGCTTCCTCCCTTTTACAAACAGGAAACCTCAAAGGCGGCTCTTTAATTGAAGCTTATTAAGCCTAAAAACGAGAGGATGTCCACAATTCGCCTTAACACGATTAGAGTATGCATGGTGAATGGGGCTGTTTTGTCTAAAACAACAGAGGGGCGCTAAGCGTTGCCACACGATATTGGTTGTTTTAAGGGGACAAAAACGTCCTGATGAGCGAATTAAGAGGGCTCTCATCCTCAAAACACGCGACTTTCTAGCATGGAACAATGATCTCGTAAAGGCTTGATTACTGTCGGCTTTTTAATGAGAGACACTGTTTATCAGTCTAGAAAACGAGCCCCTCTATTTGCACGCCTTACAGAATGCAGCTCTAGTGATCTAGCACAATAGTTGGGGCATATCTTTCACAAATTAGCGGATGGGTCTTTTTCACATAGGAATTCATTGACATCGTGGCAAATCCCATGGACCAATCCAGAAATAATTAATATTCGGAAACTAACCATTATTCTAGAGTGATATCATGTCTATCCTGTGAACAATTTATAAAAACAATTTATATAAGACTAAGTGATGACAAATACTCATTTGAAAATGCTGTGAAGACTTGGTTGTTACAAGTAATATAGACCTAACATAAACTCATGTTGGAAGATCATTTCAAATGAATGTGGCTCAATAAATAAATAAAAAAAACAATTGACATGAATAAGAAACTGGTGTATTGAAGATACCAAAGTCACTTTCCTCCAACCAGGCCGTGGTGTATGCTCGTAAAGTAGGTCTATCCACCTTAGCCGTGGACATTACCCTCTAAGCGGATACAGGCTGATGATGTCTCCATTTTCCTGTCTCCGTCGTGGGCCGTCTTTGGGGAGGTGGACCCTGATGGCTGAGCAGATTGCCACTCCCAGGACACTGGGTCTTTGGGTAGTGCGGGATATAGGTTCGTCAGACACCACTCCAAGATTGAGGTTAAGACGGCCTGTAACCGTTATAGTCATAGACTTATACATAACTAGAATATGACAGAAAAGGTTTGAGTACTTTATGAAATTTACAGGTAGATTTGTCGTTATATGTATTATTTTTCAAAATCCGCATGGGTAGATGTATTTTGGTAGAATAATTCGGAAACAAATCGATGAATATAGCACAGTTGCATGTACATGTGTAGAACTTTTAAGTGGTTTTGTGCTCATTTCAATGATTGAGGAAAACAGAAGGACTCATCACCAGCCTTGTTTACCAATAAAAAGAATTAAGACGTGGGTGGATGCAGATTTTAATAGAGATGCTCACCTTCAGCCAAGGTAGGAAACCAATCCCCACCAGTGTACTGCCAAGTTTACGGAAACCTGTGTACACCATGGAGGCGACCACCTGCGGGCGGCGGCGCAGTGTGACCTGTCGTAATGAACTGTTATTATAATCCCCTCCACAGACATGGCTGAATCATAAGTTAATGTTAAAAAAATAACAATGTGACAAACAAATATGAACAGATCGTTGCGACCACCTTAGTCCAATGTTTTTACAACACATGAGTATAATGTTACAATTAACGTCAGAAATTAAGAGCATATACCTCAGACCTCTTAAGATCGGGGTAGGTTTGGCGGAGACCTGTCGTCATGGGAGACCGTGCCATCAGCCAGGATCCTCCACACGGGGCGGCCTCCAGACGAGTACCGCTAATAGGGTACCTGCACCCCTGCCCCAACTCCCCATCCCAGACCATAGTGATCTTGTGTATCTCTATGCTAAGACTCGGTAAATACTGCGAGCATTTAGCAAAGGCAAAGCTCAGGGGATAATGTGTATTTCCCAAGGCACAAGGGTTATCAACTTCAGGTTAAATACCAGATCGATTTTCTCCCCATGTTTCCAACCCATTGCCCAGTCCTCCTCTCCCACAACTTCCAAGCATTATGTGTACACATAAAATGAAATTATCAAAATCTATTTAACGAAAGAAAATATCAAATAGGGCAACCTTTCACTAAGAATCACATTACAATAATTCATCTTATCCTTTCTGCAATCGATATAGAATCAGCCAATGATGTGACGACGCATTGCGTTATGCAATTCTTCAGAAAGCCACAGAACGTCCTTTAATGCTGAAATTTGTGAAATGAAATGTATTCTTGCTCGTACATTACTTATGATATGCATGGACAAAAGACAGATTGATGCAGCACCCCTGATCCCAATATAGAAGTCAAACCCAGGAGTAAGACTTGCCTATTCATGATTCTGTAAGTGGGGGGCTTTCCTCTCCCACCAGCAGATGACCAGACATCCCCATTGTTCCCTAACCACAAACAGTCGCTGCCTGCTTGTCCAATCAAGAGTGTACCCCAACTGCAATACTGTCCGCCGTCCCTCCGTATGGTGTAGGTCATGCAGGTCTTAGACACAAAGGCCAATTTACCATGTCTCATCACATAGGGTAGGGGTGTCTGGTCTGACTTCCTATAGTGGAAATTAGATTTTGTCCAGAAATATGCACATGTATGTGTCTATAAGGGTACACGGATGAATGATTTATGTCATTTAATGGGGAAATGATATAAAATATCCAATTAGATTATCTATATCGAGCACATAGTGAGAAATGATAGAGTTCTCCATAATAATGTGGTTTGAATAGTTTTTACTTTCTTATGTAAATGACGGATTTTGGAATTTGTTTGCAATGCCCTTCTATCTCCTCCTATTTGGATATCACCAGTTGAGTAACTCAACCGCGAATGCAAAGCTCTTGGTATATATATATATATATATATATATATATATATATATATATTATGAACAGTCATACTGGTGTTACCAACAGGAAGGTTCTATTAACCCTGTATTATTACCCCAACATGATGCATGATGTCGACTCGTTCACTCGTTCCCAGACGTGCATCCTCTGCAATAGACCTACACCCACACTCGAATATCTCTGACGCACCATGATATGTGTACGCAACATACTAGAGATAATCCCTATCCCCAAATTGTACCCAGATAATTGTAAATAAGCCCCAGCTAATATAATGGGCGCATGCTGAGCTTACAATAAGTTCGGCTATCAGTAGAGTACAGCCATGAATCAGAGGAGCTCATTTCAAAACTTGTTATCCACAAACAATGTCAATTACCTACCCCATTGTCTGCCAATACAGAAAGCTACATGTGGGATGCCCCGCATCTACCCCTCCTCTCATAAGGCCAGGGGGTCACCCAACTCCGCCATAGTCTGGGGTCACTAACTCAAAGTATGACTTTGGCGGCGGATCCTTGATGTCAGAAAAGGGTAGGGGTCCATACATAGGCAAAGTATGGCGTATTTGTGTGCGCACGTGCATAATGCATTTTCCCTCTCTTTGTAGCATAAGTGACCACTGGGGGGAGGGGGGAGGGACATGCCCCAAAGTCCGTCTCTGAATACGTACATGTATGGCAATGTACCGTAGCTGTCTTCCGCCAAAATGTTTTGTAACCTAAACATCAGTGTGACCCGCCCTTAAAAATCTAACATTCGAAAAGGTCTGCCGGCTGGCCGACCATGGCCACCGGGTACCAAGATTGTGTCAGATTCAGCATGGTCAGCTCTTCATTGTTTACTTCACAAAAAGCAACACCTTCACACATCTTTGGGAACTGCCAACTGTTGCTGCCCCATCGGTAGCTCGTTATAAAATGGCCTGATGCTGTTTGTTTTTAGTTTACACTAAATGATGGTGGGGCGGTCCTTTGATTTTGGGAGAGGCCTGTCTGGAAAGTGTCAGGTGCAATACTGGATCCCTGGACGGATGGTCCCGGTGCGCTGAGAGGTGGCAGGTCCTGGGGTGGTGGTTTGTTGATGATAGGGCCAAACCGGCAATGTGTGTCTAATGTTGTAGTGTAATGGTGCAGAGTGTGACTGATTCTCTCCAACCTCACACCTCTAATCACCCAACCTGCACACTTGGCCTTTTAATTGGTGAGAACTGCTTTAAACCCCCAGAGATTTCAAGTTATTTGACTCTAGTCACCGAGACCGCCAAAATCTCACCTTCTGGGAAAGGAATGGGGAACGTGGCACATGATAGCTTACAGAGGCTGGATCCAATATCCTATTTTTGCCACCAGAAAGTAAGAGTGTGGATCCAGCGAAGATTGCGAAGAGTGATTGATGTCTTTTGCAACACCCTCTGTGATATGTTTATCCCTTTGTTGGCTAGAATGAAGAAGCTGTGGGTAGGCGGAGTGGGGATTGAGTGAGGACAGGGGTGCGGAACAGGGAGGTCTCTGCCCCTCTCTGAGGGTTAACATACCCTCACTGTTGTGCCAGCAGGGGGGCCCATCCACCCCTGCAACGTACATGTCAAAACCCATTCTGATTTATGCATACTGGATTCCACACTTCATAATGCTGACCCACTTCCAAAGCGTGCCTCCCAGCCGGGCCTTCTTGTTATACCTCCCGAATAATTCACACGTCTTATAAAAACAGGAGCAATCTGTTTCCATTCAAGGCAAATCCAGCAGGCTAAACTCTATAGGTTATTACTCCTAAGTGGTTCTTTATCATACTTATGCCTGATCCCGCAGCCTCCAATGTACTTGAACTAGCTTAGTAGTACGTAACTTTCTATGGAAGACCTCTTGGGATATTTTCGCTACATAATGTCCGTGAACAATTAATTTTATGGATTCGACACAGGTGGGGAATTGGTGAGCCACCTGTTTGCTTTGTGATGTAGGGATTACGTTGAATGGGTTCACACCTTTCTATAGGTCTACACATTTTTAGAATCCACTTTATTAAAGGAAATACGTCAAGCTGGACTACTAGTCAGTTAAACCATGTGTTTAGCCTGGGATATAAAAGGTTATTGAGGTAAATATGTAAAGTGATGAATCATATTTGCCTTTGTTTCATTTAACATGTATATTGCGTATTGTGTATACATGTAGCAGGTGCTGCCGAGAATGGGTAAGATAAATTAGGCCCATATCTGCTAGGTAACATTATTCTTGACTTGCATACCGAAGTCTGTCTTTTTTTTCACCCGGCGAATGTTCTCGGCTTTTTTTTAGTTGTCCTGACAGGTTCTACGAAAAAAACTAAATCAAATTATAACATGAAAGAGGTGTTAAACCTTCAACAAAGACTTTGAAACCCTATACGGTTGCATCATAAGGTGGCACCTTTTATTGCTTTGGAAAGATGAAATCTTCCGTGCTAAAGCTAGAGTGTTTCTGGTCCCTTTTTTTGTTGGCCTCTGGCCGGAGGTTGAGGGTGACAGACTTCTGCTTCGTGAGTACAACGCTTTACAGGCAAACACTAAAAGCACTAGAATGAGGTGTGTCTATAGGGCCTGACTGGGTGAAAGGACAAACGGCTTGAACATCGGAGGAGGCTACTTTCTCATCACTCGTTTCTACCTAAACCTACCCACCTACCCGTCCATCTGTCACCTTCAGGGAAATGTACGAACGTCCAGTCATTTCAACTGCATGTATTTTGGGATAGTACAGTAGAATGGTCCCTGGTCTTTCAAAACATCATCACGAATTGGAGAAAATTCACCACCTCGTCATGTCTGTTGCAAACGTTCTGCCCTAGGCCCATCGTTTCTTCACAGTCATACTGCCCCATAGCCAATAACCTTCTAATAGCTTAAAGAAGGGGATTAAATGTTGAAAGGTTTGGTGGGTACTTGCAACCTTACTTGCACTCCTGTATCCCGATAAGAAGGAAGTTATCAATGTGTTGGTGTTTATAAAAAAAAAGCAAGCTGGACAAACATCTCACGTCACCATTTTTACATTGCTACACTTCCAGTACAAGGGTGATTCAATTAATGCCTCCTAGATAGATCTCGATTTCTACGCATGCCCAATTAACTTCTTTGGCAAAAAAGCAACAACAAAAATGTCCATTACTTCAGTGTTTTATTTCTCTACCTTTTACAAAAGATACCGTGTTTAAAGTATGATACCTAAGTTAAAGTTACCCCCCTCAGGTCCAGGACCGCTTAGCCCCCATCCTAATGCTATTCACATTCTCAAACAGTACAACATTACTTTGCTTGGCCAGTATGGAAATCTCAAATATCCCTGAGGAATACCCCAAACAAGCATTGACATACTCCTTCAATGGCCCCGAGTCACACCGCCTGCCCCTGCATAGATTGCCGAGGATTGGCGGAGAAAATTGAAGAGGGAAGTGCTTACACAAAAAAGATCCCAGATGGAATAAGATCCGGGGGAACCATGATCACTGATTCGTGGGTTTTGTGTGGCTGTATTATGGCGCACCTGCAGCCACATAACTCATGTAACTAAGGACCTCTGGTATGTGTATTATGCTTTATCATAAAATATTGATACTACACAGAATTGAAGCTATAAATATTTGCTCAGATATACCAAGATGGAATAAGTAGTGCAGGAAATCATCACTTGAACATATTTTATTGACAGTATGCTACCAGACTGACATAGATCTTTTGATGCACGTAATCCATCCACACAGGTGTTTTTACTTCTTCTCCTTGTGCCCAGGCATATTACTGAATGAGTAGACAGTCCGGGACATTTGGCATAACAGTCTGCACGTGCATCGGTATGAACTAGGCCTGAGTGGTTGCAGGTACCTGACAGTGCGGCCAGGGTATGGCTTTGATCTTTGTGGACGTGAGGACGTCATATTATTGGTCCATGGCTTAGCTCCATGGCCACATAATAGAGACAGCTTTTTGCCTCTGTGTGCCCAACACCCACCCTGTCCACGCCCATCCTGAAGAGCCCTTCGCCCCTTTTTGTAGTCCTGAGTCAGGAAGTTTATGTTGACACCAATATACCCCTGTGAATTTACCTCCTCCCCTCCATGGAGAGAAAATTCAAACCTCTGCAAGTTTGTTTCTCTTGGTCATAAACTCGTTCCTCTTTTAATTTTCAACACAATAATATATTAATTCAACTTTTCGGAAATGTGATCAAATTTGATGTAACTTTATTGCCATCCCTTTATCTCTACTATGACTTGTGAGGTCCCAAAAGCGCATAGTAAATTTGAGAATTGACACAATGGTTTATGGTAATGTGAACTTTCGAAACATTATAGGTCAATACTGATTAATGAATTGGTCATCGCAGTCTCACTTCATGACAACTGATCAACAGGGAGAACATTGTATTTACGTAATGTCGGTAATGATGTGATAGAGGAATGCATGTTTCGAGAGCTGCTCCAATATTTACTGATATCATTCGTCCACATGCATTATGTAGGGTATCAGAGAGAGTGAGGAAAGGATCGAGCGGAGGTATTTCCACATGGGGTCATTGTCCCATTGCTTTTTATATGTACATTGAATTTCTCGTGTGTGTTTTTTCTGGATATTCTGAGGATTACTCCTCTGTGCCTTCTCTAAGACGAGGTCTTCACTTTAATTGATACTCCAATGCCTTTCACAATCTGTGTGTACTTACATGGGGGGCATTGGGACGTCCATCAATCAACGACCACGTCAGGGACGTCGCCCATGGCCCTCAGCCTGAGAGGTCATGAATAAACCGGCGAATCAAAGGAGACATTTCCACACAAAGTCAAAACGCCTCGATCCGTGACATGTCTCTTAACATACAGACCATAAATCTATAGAGAAACCAGTGAATTTATGCTTGTCAGAAGCGGTTTCATTGAATCCGCTTCAGACTTTGTGAAAAATTCCCCTTTTGAAGTAACTATTGCACCCAGCAATCGGCCCTCCATTGAAAGGGGCAGATTGACACGCTGTCTGGCACCCCTTTCTACATTCTTAATTGGGTTTACTTTTCTGTTATAGTGATAACTTTAAGACAGCTCTCAGCCTTAACACTGTCAGCACTATTGGAGGACGTAAACTGGCTGGCCCATCTGGGTCCACAGTGGGCTGGTCCTGTTATCTGCCTTGTATCTCCCCCGAGTGTCAACCCTTATCACGGCAGGCCTCAGGCACGATCAGAGGCTTTCACCAGCCTCTTTGATTGGATCTTTACCCTCCTTTCTGAGCATACTACAGAATAAGTGCATCTTACTTTACAAGGTTTTTCACTTTAGAAAATTAGGAGAAGTATTTAAGACCAACTGTTGAGAAAGTATTAGATAATGGTTGTATTGAACTCTCGTAAACTCTGATGCCCATCCAGCAAGGCGACTTTCACATTCATAGTAGGATCTTAAATGATCGTCTGAAGTCTATAAAGCTATTGGGGGATTCGGATCTCTAGCTCCATGCAAAAAAATAGCCAAACTCGCCTTGGGGTGAATCTGAGTTGTTTACATTGCAATGTTCTGTGGCAGGTCTATCTCTACGACTGCAAAATGCCTTCAATAAACTCCAAAAATTAATGTTACGGAAAAGCCTTTTCCTTGTTTTCCCTCAAAACTGCTACAGATAACCTATATGCCATCTTTGCATGTGGTTGTCAAGATATCATCCGAGACAGTGGCATATCTTCCACGATTTGTAATGAACAATTCTATTTTCTTCCTTTTTATACTCGAACGTATCTTGCATTGACTTTAGTTTCACCGTGTCATGATTCAAACAGCCTTGTCATAAAGATAAACATGACCTTTCTCTCCCGAATATAAAAAAAACCTTTACTATCTCCCGCCAACAAATTTCTTCATTGGTGAAAGGCAATTATGGTTGATGAATAAGCTTCTCAATTAGAGTCCTGTATCGATGTATTGCCTCCTATTGACAGATGCCCTGAAAGGAAAACATGGTTGGGTTCAGAAGTGGCCTGATTGCCTCCTACTGACAGGAGGACGGACAGGGTTGGAGAGGTAGTCAATCAGAGCACTGAACCAGCTGTATTCTGTTGCTCAATGATGGAACCTGCTTGAAAAAAAATGAACAAGTTCACCCTGGGTACCCTGCAAGGAATATATCTAATTATAATGATCATGAATAAAAAATGAACCCAAAATAGGAATACTCATACAATGTTGTTTGAAACGTAATTGCCTTGTGGTAAATGCATTCTTATAATGCTTGCTATTCATCTATAGTATGAAGAGTATTAAACTCCCTACTGTGACATACATGCACGGAGTAAACATAAATCACGGTACCTGTTACCCAGAGACACTTGCGCCCCCACTTGCGCCCCAAAAAGGAAAACACTTGTATGTATCACATTGTTAACCGCTGACAGTTCGGGCGGGCTCAGGGGACGCTCATGGCCATACATATTGCCTCTTACGTCCAGATCCTGAGCACATTCTTGCCTCCTCTGACAGGTGCTGGTTTGGTGAAATGGGACCCGACGTATGTTTCCCCACCCGGCCCTGATAAAGGCCCGATAACGTCAGACTGGCTTTAGATAGTCACCTGACACTGTAATAGGCCTGGCCCAACAACTGCTAACTCAAGGGGGTTGTGTATGCGTCCTTTGTGTGGGACATAGTGGTTACAGGGTGAGTGACACCCCACCTCTATCCTGCCGACCTGTGTGCGGGCCTGGGGAGGGCATAGAGGCCCTGTTGAAGCCAACTAGGCCCTCACCTGGGGTGTCTATCTACTCTTTTAGTGGCCTCTATCTGCCCATCTGGACACACTCACATGTCCTGTGTGTTCCCAACTCACAGACAGGGCGGATCCTTATGGTCATTCTATCTCACCTGATTCAGATGTTTTGCTTCAGGCTTATGGCTTTTGTGAGAACCTATTGTGTGTATTACTCAATTTACCGTTGGTTTCAGGGGCGGATCCCTGAGAGGAGGAGGTTCCAGGGGTCCGTGCTTACCCCTATCCACCTTTTTTTTTAAAGTGGTGACTAAACTACACAAAGAACGAAAATCGTCGTACAGGTGTGAAAAATGCACGGCGTTTTAGTACTGAGCCCATATGTGGACCACTTCTTCCACTGAGTATAGCATAGCCTGTATCTATCCCTAGGCCCAGAATAAAACTGCTCACAGTTGAGTAGTTTGTAGTTTAATTTCAGAGTTTAGTAGCTAGTTACCTCACGGTGATTTTGGTCAAGAATTCCAGTTAATGCTTGCCACATTGTAACATGTGTAGCAGCTTTGCTGTTTCCCATAGGAAACAATGTTAAGCCTGTTATCCTGATTCGTTATGTCCATCCCCCAGTCATTGCTCAGAAAGGCAGCATCTTGATTTGCTGACAAAGCTAGACAATCGTTTGATTGGTCGATTTCATGAAGTCATTATGTTTATAGTAACACTTGATGAAAGAGAATACATATACCACAGTTCTGGCCTACTCCTATCCCTTTGGTTGTGGAGATTGGCTAACGCTTCATGGTCTATTCTGTGCAGCCCAAATTGTGAACCTCATGGAAAGGGCTTATTGGAGATTAACAATTATTACTCAAGAGTTGAAATCAAACTATAAACATCATTTCCGTTTGGAGTTTTCCTATAATGATGCCGACGATGGTGATTACCATATACGGACTTATGTATGAAATGTCTGATAATGCATCTTCACAAAATACGTGAAGTCAGTATAAAGCCCTTCACACATAGGCCTAAATGTATGACTTCAGGGATCAACCATGCATGCGATACACTTTCCTCAAATTACAGTATGTCTTAAATTGTGTCAATTACATGGATTGAGGGCTTACAACGACGTCCGCCAACGATCAGAATGTTTGCCTCAAGGCTCGCAAACTGTATGCAAAGTAAACAAGTTTTGAACTGTTTTCGCTCTTATTTGCGCTCTTATCATATTTGGTTGCAACATTGTTTGATTACCTTCAACTACAAATCGTTTTTTGTCAAATTCAGTTTTGTTATTGTTTTTTTGAGAAATCTTTGTTGATGACTTTACATTATGAAAATTGACTAACGCAAATATATATCTTCATAGCTACATGTATTACGTTATAACCACACCCACATACCACATCAATTTTTATATGCACAAAATAGATAGCTCATCACGTACTATATTATAGCTCTCATATAAACCTTTTTCATTAATATGGCTCTGGGCTAGCAGGGTATGGGTTCCTATGGATCCAGGCCTGATGTTTTGGGTACTTTACTAAAACATTACGGATTCACATGCCTGATGACTGGATTGTCCCCTCGAAATGGAGAGGGGAGATCCCCAGTGGCGGATTAAGAAAGGCCACCACTTTTTTAAAACCAAATTTAGCTTTTTTAATGTAAAATTTTGGAAACTAGGGGGCGCTCCACCCCCTTTTCTTATGAACTCTTGTATACTTTAACAGAAACATCCTGGAAAAAGATATGGCGTGACCTTGTGAGATTTGTCGACATTGGCCATAGCACCACGTATGAACTCTATAGAAGAAAATACACCAGGAGAGAAAGACCGCTAGAAGGTGTTTTATATAGTCTGATAGTTATCTGTTCCTAAAGTGGTCCCTAAAACTACTTTATCCGTCACTTTAAGAGGCCCCACTCACTGGGCATGCTGTTTGGTGGTATCTCCCGTACTTAGGCCGTGTAACGCCTAATGGACGATTACTCAGCTTTATGTGGACCCAATGTGATCAATCAGCTAGATACTACAACAGCTGGGTTATTTTCGGCACCAAAAGGTATTTCAATGTATATCTGACGTTATGTCATCTGTCCGACAATGTAATTCAATGTGTTTTTTCTGCTCAATTCAAAACTAATTATAACGGTTTAGGACAACCCTTTTCTTTTACAAATAAATTTGGAAAGCGATATCCCTTACAACAAGCAATCACATGCGATGTCTGTATCATGGAAGATAAACTAAACACAAACTAGAATAGAATGCCGCGATAAAAGATTATATTAGCTTAATTTACCATAGATGACACAATAATATTCCAATATCTAAAATTGTTGCAACTAAATTAGCTGTAGTCACTGTACGGTCAGGGAAGTCTTGACTCAGTGACTCCTGTCAGAGAGAGTAAAGTAAAAGTTAACTTTACTCTCTCTGCTCCTACTCAGTCATGAATTGCATAACCATGCAACCAGTGCTATACTGCCATTATGATCAGATAATGCCATTTGGGCTAGCCATTAGAATTCGAGTGGTGTATGTGAGCAAGGAGTGTGTGTGTGTCGGGGGGGGGGGGCAGTGGCCAATTTAGGGGCCGCAGCGCCCCCTTCCCCTTCTATGTTTGACCAAATATAGATTCTTTCAATGTAAAATTCTCGAACATATATAGGGTCCGACGGAAATTTTTACGTTAGGGAAACCCTCCCCCCCCCCCCCCCCCCCCCTTTGAGAATCTCATGGATCCGCCCCTGGGGTGGACCCCTTGACCCCCAAGACAAAGTACAAATCAAAGGAAACAGGGGATTTATAGTTCTGGAGAAGATCTGAAATGAAGTTTTGAAATAAATTGAGACGTCATTGTTTGATGCAATGCTGACGCGTGAAATGTTCACTTCAAAAGTCCGGTATATCTTCATAGAGGGGGAGACCAATAAGAAAACAACCTGGTGAGACCCGATACATGAATATAGGGCCTATCGGTTTGAGGGGCGGGCAGATAAAATAATGGGCCTTTAAATCACAGAGAGATGTTGGTAGGATGGTCCCTATGCAGTCCACCATCCCCAACCACCACTCTACCACCCCGCCCCCTACCACCCCTACCCCTCAGGGCAGGTACCTCATCCCGCCCGCCCCCTCCCCCCCAGCCTCACCTCAATCTGACCGTCACCTACCCCCTCATCACAGGTGTCATCACGTGCTCTTTACTCAAGTCAAAACAAACATTTACCTGCCCGGCGCTGCCTCCTGCACCCCTCCTGCCCCGGCCGTCACCCCTCCGACCCCGGCCCGGCCCGCTGTCCCCCGCCCGCCCGCGGCCACTCGCCGGCCTGGAGGGGAGGCGCGCCCGGCGGGTAAGGTCGGCCCGGGCTGCCCCCGCTGAGGTGCCGGCAAATAGGGGCGGCGCGGGCCGGCCTACCCTGGGCGGGAGCCACTGCCGCTCGCGCCGGGACGAGGGGAGCCCGACGCCCGGCCTCCCGCCGTGCATGGCGCTGGTCGGCGCCCGGCTCTAATTGGTACGGCGCGGCGGGAGGGGGCGGGGCGGGGGGCGCGGGGGGCAGCCTGCCTACCGATAAAGTAACAGGAGATGGGGACATCCAGTACAAACTCTATGGTCGATCATCACCGTTTTTTGTTGGGTTTTTTTTTATTAATCTCAAAAACGCTCCAAGAACATCATTTGATGTCGGAACATCCTGAGAGTCGCAGTTCTTGTCGCCCAACCTCAGTTGAATATTATGGGCTCCGGCAGGGGTGTCGGGTAGGGCGTCGACGTCGGTTTAGGGGCGTCTAGCTGTAGGGGTGTCGGTGCTTTTAAAACTTTCATATCAATGTATTGAAACCGAGCGGGACCACGCATCATAATTCAGTGGTGGATCCAGGGGGGGCGCACCCCGCGCCACTCCATTTATTTTCGGAAAACTTTGCGTTTTGTAATGTAAAATTCGGATCAAGGGTATCAAACATTTTTAATTTATACCTAGCCATTCATTATTAAGTTGATAAGCTGCACGGAATATATATTCTCATATAAGCACTTTATATTTATCCAATGCACATGTCATTGTCTCCAAAAAATTATATGTAGGTCTAAAAATAGAAGAAATTATTGGAAACGAGAGGAATTATTGTTGAAAGAGGGACAGCCACGCTTTCAGATAGATACGGGCGGAGCCAGAGATTTCCAAAAGGGTGGGGGCGTCCTATTGTAAAAACTTCTCTGGACCCTCAGAGTCCAACAATTTTACATTAAAGAAATAATATTTAGCCAAAAATAGCCCAAAAATAGCCATGCGCCACCCCTAAATCTGCCACTGTTCTTGCAGGGAACGATGGAGGCCTAGTTTTTCTTCCTTCTATTTTTTCTTTTTATTTCTTTTGTTATTGGAGGGGGGAGGCCACAGTCGTGAAGTGCTGCATGAACGTACATGTTCACACAGACATGATATTATGACATCCATATTTAGTATAGCTGCTCAGCAAAAGATGTGGATGGTGCATGAGGGAGGGTAGGCGAAGCTCCCTTGTGCTCTACACGATCCGCCCCATCATGTTGCTTTGAAGGACATAATTATAATATTCGAAATCTAATTTCCTTTAAATCATTTACATACAGTACCATTCGACTCGTATGGCACACGCCCTCCCCCTCCCCCTTCCACTCCCACCAACCAACCATTCCACACTTCTCTGAAGACAACAAATAAAATATCATAAAAAAAAGGTTTGGTTCTAAGGACGGAAGGGATGCTCTCGATTCTTATCTGGCATCCCCCTTTCGTGAAAGGGAAAGAACATCAAGATTAATGTTTTCTATCTTAAAGTGGAAACCTTGACAATTGACGTGACGACATTCGCCTTAAGAAGGGGAATATTTATAGATTTCTGTTGGAAGTAGGCCTACAGTGACTAATCACATTCGATTATTTTCAGCAATACTAGTTAATAGATGAATATTCTATGCACATACTGTATTTCTTTCCCTTGTTTAGAATAGCTAGAAATCCCCCTAACGTTATTAAGTTTAGATGATAGATTTCCAAAGTTAAGTTGTCAGTGAAGATCAAGGAGTCATTCATCAGAGAATAGTTTCCTTGTTAGTATGGTGTGCTGCCTGAGTCACCTGGGTTACTAACATTAGATCTGTCAGGTGCTTGCACCTATGTCCTTATAACTGTAGATAGATAGATAGATAGATAGATAGATAGAGTTTTTTTTATTATTATTATTATTTTCATAATAAGCATCAGAGTCACCTCTGTTTTTCAGCATATTATATGGTGAACATATTTATAATAATGGAGAGGAATGAATATAATTGTATTAAGCAAAAAACTTAACCACATATAGTAGTTGAGCGTTATATGACATATAATGATAAATTACAAAAGAGGTAATATATGGTCGTCAATGACAATAAGTACAGTTTCACAATATGTAATATTACAGTAAGTCTCTACATTTTTTGTACATTGGTTTGACATGTTGCATAAATACATCAACGTTTATAGCGGTTTGAATATTTACATCAAGATTGTTCCAGTAGGTAGTCCCTCTATAAAATGGAGAATTTTTGTATTGCGT
Source organism: Lepidonotus clava (assembly GCA_936440205.1). Taxonomy (NCBI): domain Eukaryota; kingdom Metazoa; phylum Annelida; class Polychaeta; order Phyllodocida; family Polynoidae; genus Lepidonotus; species Lepidonotus clava. The sequence goes on along the minus strand of OW387140.1, from coordinate 20,682,619 downwards.
CGTGATTTTTGGTGGAACAATAAAGACCTTTTTATCACTTTGTCTTGTTGTTCTATTACTAACCTTTAATTTGCAAAGATTCTTACTATAAACATACATTAATCTCTGCAACTGTGAAATACGACGCTGCTCAAGGCTACATAATTTCATTTTATCATGTAGTAACTCGGTACGAAAATGATCTATTCTATTCACCTTAAGGCAAATTCGACAGGCATCATTTTGTAGTTTTTGCAGTTCAATTTTGTCTCCTTTGTTGCATGATATTAAAGCACAGCCTGCACAGTCTATAACAGGAAGAATGGTTTGTTTGTATATCATTATCGCTGTATGTTCGTCAATATATTTACGTAATTTTGACAGTTGGAATATCTTCTGATGTACTTTGTTATAGACATGTTTGTAAGCAGCTTTATAATCCAAAGAATTATCTAGAATAAATCCCAGATATGAATACGAATTCACAAATGAAATATTATTATCATGCAATTTGAAACATAAAGGTTTATCAATTTTACGTCTCATACTCTCTCTGGCCAGTATTAAGCTCTTTGTTTTTGCAATGTTTAAGGAAAGACCATTGCGAGCACACCAATCATTAAAATGAATTAAATCATTCTGTAGGTTGCTGTGAACACTTTCCCAGGTGCTAGAACTATAGTAAAGGACACAGTCATCCGCATACATATTAATATTTGAACTAGAAATGACATTACAAACATCATTTATATAAATATCGAACAATATGTTGGCCCAAGAATACTACCTTGAGCGGTGCCAGATATTACATTCATACTTCTGGATATAATACCATTGAACTGTACAGTCTGTGTTCTTGTCAAGTAACTTTGGAACCAAACGATATAGTTCTTAGGAATGCCAATTGACATCAGTTTCCCCAATAAAATACCATGGTCCAGGGAATCAAAAGCTTTCCGCATGTCTAGCATTAATAGTCCTGTAATTTTATTATCATTTAATGCTATGTGGATGTCACTATCTAAATTAAAGAAAGCTTGATGAGTTGATCGACCTGGTAAAAAGCCATATTGATGTATCGAAAAGTAGTCTATTTCCAATAGGTAGTTTAAGAGGCGTTTCTGAACTAATTTTTCTAAAATTTTGGCAGGGAGGGGGGTTTGTGTTATTGGACACCAATTTGAAGGATTTGTAAGGTTACCACTTTTGGGGACTAGAGTCACAACTCCATGAGCCCATGCTCTTGGAAAGTAGGAGGTTCTTATTGATTCTGAAAACAAATATAGCATTTCCGGAGCAATAATACCAAAAACATCACGCAGAACACTGGAGTTAATATCATCAATGCAACTGCTCTTTGTTATATCAATATTATCAAACAGTTCCTTCACTTCTTTGAGGATACATACATACATACATACATACATACATACATACATACATACATACATACATACATACATGCACACTGTAAACGCCTAGCCAGCTGTCTGGATGTGCGCAAGAAATTGGGGTGGACAGAACTCAGGGGCCTCAAGATATTTCAGGGTCTTTAGGGTTTCTGTGGACAGACAGGGTCTTTGTGCGATGGGTCTTGAGGGGGGATACCTGAAAAAAAAATGTAAAGGGGGTTTGTGGGTATAAACATTTAAAATATAGTAGTTATTCATTGTAACATGGTAGTGACGGGATCTGAGGATTGGGTTCGTCTCTGGGCTGCCCTCTATACACCTTCCTTGGACCGTATTTAGTTAGGCCGGCTTGCTTGGTCAGCAAGCACCCAAGTCACCTTAGGGTCCTTGTGTCTCCTCTAAGACCCATATGTTTGATTGTCCTGTATCATCATACCACTATATTTCACCAAGCATAAGTCAACAACAGGTAGATGTTAACAATTGAGTGCCAAAGAGGACACTGATTAATTCTGGGGTTACAAACCACTTTCATAGGCTGCAGGAAAACAGCCTGCTGTCGATTGGCTAAGAACACATCATGTGACATTACTTCATAAATCTCTAATTTCAAGTTATATCTCCAGCACTTACATAATTTGAGTTACTTTTCAAGTTGTCCCACAATTCGAATTACTTTTTGAGTAGACACACAATTTGAGTTACTTTTCAAGAAGTCACATGATTCAAGTAACTTTTTGAGTGTTCCACATAATAATGTATCCTATTATTACAATACATACATTCATCCATACAATAAATATCCCCTGAAGATTTATGATACTCGACCTCTTGTACATGCTCGTCCTCCAAAGTTTCCCACTATGTTTTTTATGTGACAAAAAGCCCAACCCTGTAAAACATGGAGCTGCCTCTGTGGTCTGTTAGTGTTACCCCCAGTGAGTATTACCTGGATCCAGGTATCAGACTGCGCCCCTCACCTGGAGGACATCTGGCAGGTAATAGGACCGTCAGTGCCCAGGTGTGGGAGGCAGGTCCCACCTGGCCAGCTAAGGGCCATATGCCCACCCCCTCACCCCGAGCACCTTCACCAGCCATGGTGTACCTGTGGGGGGCCGTGTTACACGGCCGGGGGATGATAGGGCGCCCCTGAGAACTACCACATCGTTATTCTGTTCAGAGCTGTAGAAGGACCAGGGTTCACTCTAAAAAAAGTACACTTAAACTTTAAGATGTTTCATTGCTCACCAAGTAGCCTTCATGACCAAATTAATAGCTGAATTTATAAATGATTCAAATTGCGTCTGATTATATTCACGTGAGTTTTTTTTTATGATATAGGAAGGCAACAATGGTTTGTCACTTTCTCGACGCTTACGAGTCCAATGAACTTTGTATAAGTTACAGATATGGTTCATATTTGTTTATTTATAGTACGAAAAATTTCACACATGTAATGAATCTGAATAGTACCTATACCTTTTTCTAGCACAGTTGAAGTGTTTACTCCCAACATTATTAACAGCTGGCACATATATGGCTTAATGTCTCCGGCATGACTTAGCCATAGGCCACCTCCTTCATTTCTCACATTGATTGGGCATGTGGTAGACATATGACCTGGGTCATATAAGTGGCGGAAGAGCACGTTAAGGGGTTGTCAGTGTTTAGTGTTACATATTGGTTTGGGTTGTTACCTTTATCGTGAACACACCTGAAGTTATGGATAGCACTGTGTTGGCTGTTGGTTGTAGAGTCACATGGCAAAGTTGGTTCTCAGTTCTAGGGTAGATTCTGAAAAGAAAACAAGGTGTACAAGTGTGACCTTTTACAAAATGATTCTCTATGAGGTAGGCCTAATAATAAGCGGGGAAACATTAGCGTCAAGCCTGTATAGTGCAAAGAAAACACTTTTCATTCTGCCAATCCAAAAATATTATAATGAAATAACGTTGCCCAAACTTCCTCTATTTGTTTTACCTGTGTACTTTTCCTTCCTTGATTGCTCCTGTGAACAAATCCATCAAGGTTACACTGTAATGTTCTTGTCGTGTGGATATGTCAGGTCACGTTGCTACTTACAATTACTTGATTAGGTTTCGTCTTGACGTAAACTAATGTGTGTGTCTCAGTGACGTTCTTTTCAGAACAATTATGTTACAATAACAATCGTTTTTGGTGAAATCTGAACCATGATATGGTTAGGCCTAATTATGCTATAATTACTAAGTGTTGTGTAACATTATTGTGAGGAACAGATCAACTTAAAAAGAATGATTTCTGCACGTCACCATCAATTGACATGAATTTCACTTCTTAGCTAGATACAATAATCCAATAGGCATTAAAGAACAGAGATACATATTTCAGGGCATTACCCAGGGTTGGTGGCGGGGTGGGGGGGGGGGGGGGGGGGTGAGTTCCAAAAAGCGGAACTCTTCTATATTTTGGGGGAAGTAATATTGGGAAAAGTCCCATGTATAATTTTTAGTATTATGAATGGGAGCAGAGCATGTTCCATGTATACATAAAGTCATAACACTATGCATCAAGCAATATTTAGATTTGGATATGAAAATGGTGGGGTAACCCCAATGGTGGGGGACGAATATTTATCAAACTTCATAATTATTGCATTTTTGCATAAAAACAAAACTAGGTCTTCTAATCAAATTTTGAGACAATTTTTTTTAGGAAGAACCTGAATAACAACCATTAATTTGTAATACAGAAACGCATTTGACAGCACAAGAATTGTTTGCTCCTAACTCAACCCATCGAATCAGGTTGGATTGTGCCTCAAACTATTGAGACCTGACAACCTGATAACATAATATTATTTTGTGTTAACTTAAAAATAAATGTAGGAACCACTAGATCTTTAAACCTCAAGTAATTTGGATGAAAAGTGCATATTTCACTCCAAAGTTCAGAGGTTATTGAAAAGGAAAAGAATATTAGGTAACATGGTTCAGTGTAACATTCCCTCTTATTTTTGACTAATAAGAATTTTGAAGAAGTAAACATTTCTACCTGGGTGGAACTAATTATGATTGGTGCTCTGTGGGGTGGGGGGGGGGGGTGGCCCACCACCCCCACCTCCCCCCTGTCAAATACAATGTATATTGATCTACATGTTAAGAGCAATGTATCATGTCTTACTCTTTGTGTCTCTATCCTGTCACCAACAAATACATAAGCATAACATTATGTAATATTATATAGTTATGGTACGCAGGTGAACAATAAGTAACCAGTTGATTACTTTTTTTAATTGCAGTGGCCATGTGTCTGGCCGTTATGACGTCACTGTCCACAGCCATGTCCAAGTCTCGTGACGACGCTGAGAATCGCGTGGACACGGATACGTGTTCACGTCTAATAGAGCGTATCTTCTACGGCCACGTCACGGTCCCGTCACCGCCCGACGTCAAGGGGGAGTGGACGTCAGAGAGGTAGGTCTTGATGACGTCACCATGACGTCATGACGTCATGTGTGGCTCTGTTCCTAAAGCAGATTTATGAATTGTGTTTAAAAGATAACAACTTGTTTTCTAGCAAACCCAAATTAAATTGAATGGGTGATCCGCAGGGATAGGCCAGGCTGGCAAAACAGTACTATAAGTGGTATATGAAGATCCAGAGTCAACCAAAGCATAGTGCCCAGAAATTTATAGATTAAATCTTCATTATCAGGGGTGGATCCAGGATTTCGGAGAGGTGGGTGCTGTCCACATATATATAGGCTTAGTGTATAAACGTTTCACAATGATTCACGCAGGAAACTTTTCACTTCTGAATCCTGGCTGAGCCACTGGTTCCCTGAAGGTCTGGGTAACCAGCGGTCATGAGTGCTGCGTCTGTTTGTGTTTACCCGCTGGAGGAGCGGATAAACCTCCTTAATCCGTGGATTAACCTCATTATCTGGTAGCACTGTCTACTCTCTATCACTGTTTATATACCGTGTGTCACTAACTTACCCTTAAGTGCACTCTCAATAAATGATTTTGATTATGTTCACATAGATTTAGAAAAATATACATTTCATATAGATCCATTACCATAAAATATACAATGTATATCCATTAAGTTCATACTCCTAGTGACCGACGATCCCTGACGAGCTCGAGTCTACTTGACTGGCGTTATTCAAATAGAGGGCTTTACGTTGGCAGCAACCAAAATGCACACCTAATGTCCAAAGGTACCACCAACACTGACCAGGAGCTGAGACCACTGGGACAACCCGCCTACAGTGTACCGTACTGTACTTCCATTGACCCTCCAGCTGACTCCTGGGTCTGACTGTTAAGTGTTCTCGGTTGGACAGGTGAAGGTTGGCGCTAAGATTGGGCCAATATCCCGGGCCAGTGTAACAATTGGAGGACTGCTGTCAAGATTCGAGTTTTAAGCAAAGACCATTCCATTCACACTACAGGGTAATGACAGCTGCATGTGATATGAGAGACCAGGACAAACTTAAGAAGAAACAGCTACAAAACTAAAACATGGACACAGAAAGGACAGGGGAAGTTAGACATTAGAGAAGGTATACATCCTTCTCATTAAGGGTGGTGCCCTCTCTTAGCAGAAATATGAACCCTGGTGAGGGGAATGCTGTCCAGTTCAGACTGTAGCACGGACCACTGACCTTGTAGCAGAACTAAGGGACAATTGGTGCCCACTCAGGTGGTCAAGGGTCTGTAATTATTAGCAGTGTGTGGAATGTGTATGTGAGGGGGGAGGGAGAGTTGTAGTTGTGGTGACTGAGACCTCGAACATCCCTCTTGGTGAGAACCTGCAATGATTTTACATGCTAATATGATCGCTAAAATGATAATTGTTTTTAATTTAGTTTATTGATGAGATTTAGACAAAAATTTTAAAATGGTCCCACTGTAAGCCTATATATACCTATGCAGTGCAGTGACCTGGTTTGATGGTTCCCCTTCAATGGGTCTCCTGTCCAATAGGACTACACTACGCCGGGCCATGGGACACGGTGCATGGGAAGGATATATATATATATATATATATATATATATATTCTATCAACGAAACGACGACACCAAAGAACCAGTGTTTAATTCCTTAGTTTGATATCTCACTGTGCGTTTGAAAGAGGGAAAGACTTTACGGAAGACCTTCCTACTATTCCATCTCTTTGATCCGGGAAATCTGCTCATCTCGACATGCGTTGGCATGTAGCATGGTCCCATAGCCGCCTTGTCGGTGGTTGGGATCAGGGTGTCGGTGGGAGGGCACGACCAAGGGGTAAAGTATGACGCGTCACTGTCGCCACCGGGACTCTCTCAGGACGGAGCCGGACACGATCAAACCACTTAGGCCCAGCCTATCTGGGACATTAGTCCGGGCCTAAAGCGGATTATCGGCCTTGTAAATCCCGCTTGGGACTGGAGGCAGTGATAAGGACGTGGACAGATACAGGAGGTCAGAGACCTAGTCCACGCCCAGCGAATGGCAAGTAGGGAGGGTGTGGAGCGCTGGGAGGAATGGTCCCTTTGGATATTACTGGAATTTTTTTCTTTCTTGTCTCACTTCTTCGAAAAAACATTGACCCTGAACCACACGGCAAACATAAGAACTGAGTTTGATCTCTTTTTTTCGACCCCCTTTTTTTTCTTTCAAATTCAAATTGCCCGAATACACAATTCAATATCAAGGAAGTCTTTCATAATCCTCATCTGCAAGCAGACTATCATGGTTCTCATAGTATTATAATTATAGCTTTAAAGTATTATATCAATATTAACCACAAAAAAAAAAAGGTTGGCAGACGACTATAATGTCTCAGTGGACCTATAAGAGGGCTTAACTGAGGTCATGGTATAACTGTAAGGTTAGAGCTAGGGGGGACAGCAACACATATTGACAAACAGAATCGGATATGTTGACAAAAACAATGATTTATAGGTCAGTACGGTTATCAAAAGCTCTTATTAAAGACATGAAATTAGATTTATCAGAATATATAGTGATTAACTTACTCATTAACTTCCAAAGGGCCTATTGAGAGAAAAACTGCGAAACTGATGATTAATTGCACGGATGTCACAAATCATGAACAACTTTATAGATTGTTTATGTCTCTATGTCTGCCAAAGGAATGTATTACTTAACTTGTGTCAGCCTTGTGTGCTTAATAGGGACATCCTTTTAATCAAGACATCAAGTTCTGTCAAGGAACACGTTTTATAGTAAAAATACCAATACCTTTATAATTCTTAATCATGAAGTTAAGACATTAAAGAGACCCCCGAGTAGAAAAGTAGTTGTAATTTATTTGAACACGTAATCATTATAGCTTAAGAAAAATAAATCTAATTGTGATGAATGGAATATAACTCATTTAAACCTTCAAGCCCACACATCCGTTGGTGGCATATATTGGTATAGTTGTAGCCTCAGGCAAGACAAAACAGGCACCTGCGAAACAATTTGTGAGATATTTCAATAGTTGTTAAGCTGTTGGTAGATAGTGTCTTGTATATGAAACGGTAGGCCCCAAGTAAAATAAAATACTTCTATTTGTTCAAGAGATAACGAATGGAACATTACAAACCGCCAATGCAATAATTCTGCATTACGAGAGATTCCAAATAACGTATATACAATGTTCACTTTGCAACAATATTAGCAATATAAATAGGAAAAATGTTTAATATATAGGTTACCGTCGCAGTTCATATTAAGCGGGAGGCAATACTGTCCGCAGCTGGACACCTGTGTTAGTGATTACTATCTCCCCAGCCACCCAGGTCGTGTATGCCACCCCCATAGCACACCAGTCACACGTTTACTACCACACTAATTGATGTGCACTTGGGTGAGTTTCAAGCCATTCTGTTAATTACGATCACCTGAGGCTGTAACGTTTCAATCATATCATGTCAAATGACATGTTAATTATTCCTTCAGCTGTCCGGAGACGTTATGAGCCATTCATCTTGTAGGTAGAATCCCCTCTCTTGGCCGTCTGTCAAGCCAAGGCAAATTGCCTGTGATTGGTAAAAATGGTCCATAGAAGAATACAATTAACCTGAGGTTAATTAATGGATACAGGAACCAGATAGTCAAGTTGTATCACTTTGAGGGATGACATTGTAAGTATGGCGCAGTTTGGGAGACAGTTTGCAGGTGTGTTTCCGGTGACTTCCTTGTTAATTCATAATTTATATTGTACTAATCTGTCAACTTGGCTCAAGAACTCCTACTTTAATGATGCCATGATTTCACGTCATACTGATGGGGGTCTAAAGTTATGTATCATTCATATGATAATCCAGTTGATTAAGGTCGCTTACTCAGACGGCGCTTGAAGGAGATGAGTTACATTAGTTGTTGCAATAGTAGTTTACAACCAGAAAATACTCTATTTCCTAGTTCATAATTTATGTTTGCTAACCACCTGACACAGTATGGTTGGTGGTTGTACTACCAGGACCCAGAGATAAATATGCTGGCGGTTCTGAGCCAATAACATAGCCATCCCTACAACCATTAGGACCCTGACCTTCTCACTGACCCTACACATTCTACTCACTATGCTATCCGGGACCTGACCACCCAGAATGTACCCAGTTAATACCACCACAAACCTTCAATGCCCATACCTTACAGTCCCAAATATCTCTGTTATGTTTTAGTCCTGCGGTCTAGGAGAGGAAAAAAGAACTGAAAACCTCTTGACATCTCAATTTTCCATCACATCTTGACCTATATATATGAAAGAGTCACATTCTCTGTAGAGCATTATAGGGCGTAGAGGCGTTATTTTGTGTAGAAATGAAGCACCACCCCACGTAGCACCATACAGACAATGTAGGCCCTTGTCATAGCACGCACTCATTGTCATTGTATAATTGATGAGGGACAACTGTGAAATGCCGTTCATTCAATGACCCAGGGTGATGGTGTAAACATAGCGAAATTCTGAGGATCTCCAAGTACTGTTCGTCCTCTACTTCAGTAAAACCCAAACCCAGCTATTGAAAATTGTGGCCGTCATATTGAGAGGTGACCTGGCGCTGACACGCCCGTCGACATGGGGCTGACCTCCAGGGTGCTCCGGGGTGCTCGTCTCCTGGGGAGGGGCAGAGGAATGCGCATAAGGGCGCCACCTTGAGACCAAACATCCAATTACGTTGTAACGGGGTGAAACGCCCTGCAGTCGGCAATATGACATGACGGACGTAAGGAATCTGCCTCCTCTGCGACGAGGTTGGATGAGGTGGAGGGTATGGGAGTAAGGGAGTATGGGAGTAAGGAACCAGGATAGCTACAGGGACAGGAGTGGGGGGGGGGGAGGGCGGCGTGTCTTCCCCCCCCCCCCCCCCCGGCTCTCCCCTTTAGAGGACAATCTTCATCATTCATTATATGGTTATGCCGATATCCCAAAATTAACACTTTCCCAAAGCGTCATCTCACATCCAACCACTTCCAATATTTTTCAAAATCTAGGACGAGTGACACTCCTTCAGCAATTATACATACTGTCACCCTATAGCGCCACACGTATTCCTCATCCTTTTCAAATTCCTAAAATGCGTCACCTGGTATATAGATGATGTGGAACAAAACACATTAAATATAATATCAATTAATAAATAACAAGCTTAAGCTATAAGCAACTAAATGCTCCATGTCATTTACCGTTCCCTATCTAGCAGTCATGTTTTGGGGCTGTATTTTGGGAACTTAATTCTCATAACTGCTCCTCGGGGGTTCCACTTCTCTGGTCCTCTGGGTAGTGACAGTTGGCATTCGTGGGCGGACGTCTGTCATGTTTTGAGGGATTTCTTTTACAGGAATGACGCATACCAATTCGGAGGAATTCAGCGAGAATGGGCGCTGGCATGGGCATGAACTCTCTAGATGGCGCTACCCCTGTCTCATAGTTACTTATAATACTAAAAGGGTAAGAACCTAAAACTGTACCCTGCAGTTTGCACAGACATATATTTTGGATTTATGCTTAAACTCTATGCTTTTTTTGTGGAATAAAAAATAGTTTACATCTTTAGTCCGGGAGCCAAACCTGAAAATCCTGATTTACCCTCCGCGGTGAGCCCCCTGGATTTTCTTGATTTTTTTCATCTTATAGCATCCTAGGGACCATAAATCAAGACGGTTCCGAAGAATTTAGGTATGCGAACACTGTCTAATTACGCGATTTGTGCTTAATTAGCAAAAAATGAAAAACGCGTTATTTCTAAATTTCTCTGGAACTATGTAAGATATGATAACATGCTATATGTCATCTGAAAGGTAATTTTTTCCTGATTTTTTGATATATTGTTTGGTATTGTCATTAATCATGGCAATGAGTAATTAAAGAAAAACTGTTGTTTCAGTCAAAATCATTAGAACTTAAAGATCCAAGGTTAAACTCTGGAATTGATAAAACCAAGTCCTAGGTATACTTAAAGGGGATCTTTAGGCAGTTTTGAAAGAAGGTTGCATCTGATTTCATTGGAAATATAATGTAGAAATCATTTTTTGCTGATTAAATTCTAACCAACTACAGGCTCATTTTGCACTTATATTTCAAAAGGAGAGATGATATCATGAAAATAACACAATATATCCTAAAGGGATTGGAAAATGATTATCACTGTCTCCCTAAGCTGGTATTTCAATGCTTTCTGAGCTATTTAGTCCATTGTATACAACATTGGAGCTGTAAAATAAGTAAACATTAGCAAGAAATATGTGTCCATGTAATTTGCAGACAAGCTCATCTTTGTTGCCTGATCAAACTAGTATAGTCATTGATTTATTTACTAAAAATGGCATGGATGGCTCCTTATATTGCTAAAGATTCATACATTGACAATATGCAGCAGACAATATGCAGCAAACTTCTATTTACATACCCCTGTACCGACTGATCTTTAAAAAGCATGTTCCTATAGGGAGAGTGGGAGTTGTAGGCTGTAATACCCTTCTATATCCCCCCATTGCTGGCCCCAATATCTAATGTTTAACTCACCCTGGCAACAGGCCTGAGGCCTGGATAGACAGAGGAATGATAAAGATGGTAGACAAGGGTTCTTATCTCTCTGTTGTGTGAGTTAACCCATTGGTAAGACACTGTACTTACAACCTAATAAAGGTTCCCTCAGAGAGAGGGGCAGGCTTAAATTTTGGCTACTTATGACTATCTAATTATTCAATTTTATCACATAATTCCACAAGGAGCATGGGGTTCATCACTGCAGCTGGTTAGATAAAATGATAAAGTTCACTGTTTAGTCAATGTTGCCTTCCAGCAGTAAAATGAAGGTAGTGGATCTTCAGAACCTTAACAGTGGTGGAGAGATCTAGCCTTTCCCCTAAGCGACCTGAACTGGGGGATAAGGGCAGCCTCCCATGGTGCAACACACTGTAGGCTTATATATAGTATGCCATAAACTGTGGGATTGCTGACCACCTGCTGTACTTTTGTTAACATCTTACCACCAATCTGCCAAATTAAACTGTGTTACCCTTTTGCTACTAGAGGGTTTACAGTTCCAGGCTGTATGGGTTCATTGCTCACATATCTTTATACCCTTTTGTATTATAAACTAAGTATTCAGTGTTTTATTATAAGAACTGATCATAGACTGGAGGATTATTCATATATTTGAATAATGACTCCCTTAGTTTTGGGTCTCTGAGTATTTACCATATTGACCTTTCCCTTAGTATCTAACTATAAGCTGTCTCTTGCTGTTGGTTAGAGAAATTGGATCCTTGTTCATAGCAGTTGAGAAATGAAAATGGTTAGTTATATTTTGATAAGGGAATAATATTGTTTCTGAGGTTTATATATCAGAAAGCTTAGGTTACAACCAGAATCACAGCAATCTGTTGCTCTTGTACATTCTCCTAATACTGTATTGCCTTGGTTATGATCCCACAGCAAGGGTGCTGTGCACATGCTGCTCAATATGATTAAACTACTAGATACTATTGGGAAACCAGTAATGGCTATACCAAAAATTTGTAATTTTGAAATAGAAAGATATATCAGGAACTTCTGTATTGTTTCAGGTTTTGATATTTGTTTGATGTCTTGCCAATGATATTGATATGTATGTACACACACAGAGGTCTCAGTTTCTCTGGTACACTTCCTAATAAAATTGGATATATGGCAAAATCCTGTTAGTTGATAGGATGAATCTCAGTGAAGCATGACCAAAAGCTGGTCATAACTTGTATTGATAATTTGGGAGGATTTGAAGTTTGGCTCTCAGAAATGAACTGTGACATGATCATAATTTAATATCAAATTACTAATACCAATAACCCATATATAGAATAAAACATAAGATATCCATTTTGTGTATGGTCAAGCTAAGTTACTCATTTATATAAGCACATGGGTCTAGAATCCAAGAGTGCAATCTAGTAATTTATTAAAAACAACAATTTGGCAGAGGTAGCACACCTATCAAGTTTACAAGTTTAACAAATAGCACACTTGGTCTTTTTGCAGTTGGCATATTGATACAAGGACTCTTTTCTAAATTCAGAACCTTTGATATATGGCAGCATACTTTTTGGGATTCATCTCTTCTTTAAAGTAGTATACCCTCAGAAATCTGGATTGGGATCAGGTAATGGGTGAGTCTACTACAAGCTATTCTTTTCTTTATGTAAACAAGAAGTAGAGGGAACTATAAGGGGCCTTCCATTTAATAAGTACACACATTTTCAAAAATCTCAGATCCCCACCCCCCTTTGGTCATAAATATGCATTGGATTTGTACTAGAAAGTACACACATTTTCAAAGATTTCATACCTCCCTCCCCCCCTTGATGCATACAAACTTAATGCAAGGGCCCTAATAAGATGGTTTGTAATAAAACTGAAACATTATCATGGTATTATGCTGAGGAAAGAAATCTTACTCAAACCATAGTTTTATTGTGACACATCTTTCACTTCGATCCAAAATGCTCTCCAAACAGCTACCATATTATATACATGTGCCAAAATGGCTGTGAAAGCACTGAAATACCAGCCTAGGGAGATAGTGATTATCATTTCCACATCTCTTTAGGATGTATTGTGTTATTTTCATGATATCATCTCTCCTTTTGAAATATAAGTGAAAAATGAGCCTGTAGTCGGTTAGAATTTAATCAGCAAAAAATGATTTCTACATTATATTACCAATGAAATCAGATGCAGCCTTCTTTAAAAACTGCCTAAAGATCCCCTTTAAGTATACCTAGGACTTGGTTTTATCAATTCCAGAGTTTAACCTTGGATCTTTAAGTTCTAATGATTTTGACTGAAACAACAGTTTTTCTTTAATTACTCATTGCCATGATTAATGACAATACCAAACAATATATCAAAAAATCAGGAAAAAAATTACCTTTCAGATGACATATAGCATGTTATCATATCTTACATAGTCCCAGAGAAATTTAGAAATAACGCGTTTTTCATTTTTTGCTAATTAAGCACAAATCGCGTAATTAGACAGTGTTCGCATACCTAAATTCTTCGGAACCGTCTTGATTTATGGTCCCTAGGATGCTATAAGATGAAAAAAATCAAGAAAATCCAGGGGGCTCACCGCGGAGGGTAAATCCTTATTTTGACTGATTTCAGGATTTGGCTCCCGGACTACTTAGACAATTAATAAAAACTAATTGGCTGTCACATTTTATTGATATCTATGTTTAATCAATGGGAATTGACCATTTTATTGAAAAAAATGCAACCCCACCCAGTATTGCAGCATACCATATATGGCAATGCCCTTATTTGGAAAGGACTTTATGAATGGAGGTCACATGACCAACCACATAGGACAATGTGCACATAGGGCTTTTGGTAATTATAGGCAACATTCAATGGTAATTATAACTCCTGTCCATGTTAAAACCTATGTTTGCCCATAGTTTTGCCATAATTGTGTAATGTACATTGCTATTTCCTTCAAACTGGTTAATTAGGACATGGGAGGCTAGGGGAATCCCCTATGACATCACCATGTTAGTCATACAAGAGGCCCCCACATAGGGTTTTTTTAACAAAAACCTCATCCCAAACATAATACATCAACCTCATACAGCCAAGCATTTCATTCCACTGTCATTACAGCAAACTGTGGTATAATGGCTATGGTGAGGGACTTCAAATCAGAAGGTTGATGGTTCAAACCTCCTGATGGTCATGTTGCAGTTTGACCAAGTTGCACTATTTCTTATGAAAACTATCTTCAATAATCAGCTTTTACAGTTCTAATCATTAATTTTATCTTAGGTATACTCATTCTGTTGTTATTTCACCCAAATGAATTCTTTTAAATTGTGATTTCTTCATTCATTAAAAAGAGTGACACTATCCAGACATGGGTGGGATTTGAAACCCCTACCTTTGGATTTGAAGTCCTAGACTCTAGCCTCTGGGTTATTCCTGACCATGGTGTTAAGCAATGCTCTGATTATCCAACTACTAACTTTCTACTTGTATTGGGTTTAGAGAATGTCTGAAGAAGTTTGTGGGGAAACCCTCTTAGCACTATAAATAACCATCCAATCCAGTGAATGAGTTGCATTCTGTTCAAGGAAGGGGCACTGAAGGGGGAAGCATACATAGAGCTATTTTTTTCTGGAAAACATTAACTACAAAAATTCAAAGCACATGGCAATAATTATGATTTATTATTGTATGAATGACAAAAAGATGATAAGCTTAATGGTGTTTTTTATATCAATATCAAATAGAACCGGGTCATTCACTGCAGTCTTGTGGGAAGCTTATGGATCTGCTGGACAATCAGCTTATAGGTTTTGACAGGAACCAGCTAGATCCAAAATGGAGAGTGTGCTACCCTTTCTATTCTTAACTAGTAAGCAGTAGGCATGGTGCCATCTAGAGAGTTCATGCCCGTGGGCGCTGGTGAGCTGCATTGAGGAAAAGGTGGTGGGGACAATTTGATTTGTATTTCATATGTTAAATGTTGAAGACCGTATGATTTATACATGTAGCACATGTCTTCCAAATGCTTAATATCACCTCTTACACCTATGTTATAGATCGGTTCAAAAATCGGTTCAAAGTCGGTTAGGATCCATTGATCGGGCCATGGGATTGAAATCAAAACAGAATGTGAACATAGCTGTGGGTCGTAGATCAGGAAGATTCTAGGATTTTTATGAATGTGGTTCTTGAGAAGTTAAGAGACCATTTCCAGTCTCATTTTATGCCTGCAGCGACTTCATAATTATAAAGAAACAGAGCCCAATTCTAATCTTGTCAAAATGTCCTCATGGCTCGCCACATCCTTTTCAAAAATCTATTCCAAACTGGCTACCTAATGCCTTGTATAACCAAAGAATGTGGATATGGTCCCGGGATATGGTCACACTGTGGGTGTCATGGTTTAGCCTTGTCCTTTGGGGTGGTCAGTGGTGGTGGACAGTCTGTCTGCCGGTCTGACAGGATGAAGAGGGTTCCGAGAGGCCCCTACTCCCGGCCCTCCTCTCGGCTGTCGGACGGTCACTCGCCCTGTCTGCAGCCCCAGGGCTGGTCTGTGTCCCACCACCCACTCATTGCCTCCCAATTAACGGGTCCCACTTATTACCCTACTTGTTCTAAATCTTTGTTGCTTCGATGGCACGTGCAGACCTCTTACTACACACTGTATCCCACCAGTAACCAGCGGTGCCATAGAGGACCAGCCTGTCCATCTGTACTACGGATTTGTAAACACTGTAATGTGGGTACCAAGGGAACCAGCGAATTGGGTCATGACCCCATTTCTTAGTTCCAGCCTCATCCTCCATGTGCATGGTGTAGTGGTTAAGACCCTCACCTCCAAACCCAAAGGTTGTGGATTCGAATCCTGGCGAAGCCACTTGTATACCTCTAAATAGTTGTCTAACTTTAATGCATAGTCTGGGAAATAATGTAACGCACTGTTTATCAGAAACGAAAATAAGTTCCTTAATTTGCAATACAAGGCGTCTGCATTTCAATCATTCAACTATATGGGAACAATGTGTAAATATGTCAATATTTACACTCTAGTGTGACATTTATCCCATCTCTGTATAATTATAGCACATATTATGACGAAAAATACTCTAACGTAGATAACTAGTTTGGTATATTACATGTATCACATTTTGAAGATATTTGCAGTTGGTTCGTACCATCCTCTTGTGGTACAGCCACCCTTCTCCCTTCTCCCTTCCCCATCCCTGCCGGGGAAGGAGGCGGTGAAGGGGTGAGGGGTGAATACCAGGGTTCCCCGGGGCCAGCTTTGATTTCAGGGTCAAGTTGAAGGTTAATGAACCCCGCTCGGCCGTGACTGATATCTGCCCGTATCGCGGGGGTTGATATCGTACATAAAATAAGGCCCATTTCCCACCTGTTTTCTGGGCGATACTCCTCGGGGCAGGGGTCATTACCACTGCGCATGCGTCAGATAAGTCACGTGCACTGAAGCCGAGACAAGGACCACTGACCAGAATACTTCTTTTGTCTCTGTGTGATCGGGATTTTCATTCTTTACCAATGTCAGGACTCATTTAGATGCTGGTTTTATTACAACATGTGTTAGGAGCAATAATAATCGTGACTGTAAGATTCTTTTTCTTCAACAACCTGATACTATACTTCCATTTCGAAAATGAAGAATGGAATCGAAACAACTTACGCTCACGCTGGCAGAACGTGTTGTCTCTATCAGATTGCAAACCACATTGACAGTCTTTGCTGAAATTCAGCACTGATTCAGTTAAACAATGGTGAGACTGTCGATTCGCGCACCTGTTGGTCACACATATTTCACTAGCCAAGACGCAAGATTATCTGGTAATAATTGACTTTGATTCTGCTTCTCGAAAATTACAACTGTTCTTGTTCCAGCCTTTCTTGAACGAGCCAATGTGAAGAGGAGAGGACACGAAAGACTACTGGTAGTCTTTTTCCATATAGGCCTAGGCCAGAAGGTGCTGGTTTGACTCCACTGCCTTGGTGTTTCAATCAGCCGTAATTAAAGTAATCGTCGGCTAATCGTCCCTCACACCCCCACACAGTAGGTAAATGACCACAGGCCGAGGGCCCTCACAGGGCTCCATGGGATGCCCTTTTCGTGTACCCCTCACCAGCCCACCTCAATCCCTTTCCGCCAATCACCTTGCCCTTGTTCACCTCCAGTCCTATTGACTCGACAATCCGTCTGCACACTTGGTGCTAAAAGCCCAGCTTTGAAGGGACAACAGAAGACTTCAAGTCTCAAGTCTGGTTTTCTAGAATTATCTCAAGTGCTGAGTGGTAAGAAGGTGGACTGAATGGTTTCTACTGTCCAACCTAGTGAGGTCTTGTGAAAAAAATGTATGACGTATGACATATCTTCGCAGTGTGGCCTAGACTCTCCGCCGACTCTCCGTCTCTATGCCTCTCTTCATGCCTTCGCTATTGGGGACATACCATCGGTAAATTTTAGCACCATTTCAGCTTTAAAGGTGAAACTTTAACTTTCTTATTCTAGCTAGTCCTAATTTTGTGCATTTCAATGGACAATTAGTGCACCGGAAGAAATTATCACATTTATTTCCAGCAAATCATTATAGTTCACAATTGAGTTACATGTTTCGACTAATTAGAAAATAAGCATCTTTGCTTTATGGCTTGGTTCTCTCAGTATTATTGTTATATTCATAGTAGGACCATCAATCATCTAAAATATTTCCAATTGGTATTCTTTCAAGGATGAAATTGAACCAAGACTTTCAATTGATTACCCCGCACAACTTGCAGTGTAAAAATCCAAGCTATTTCATGCCATGCAATTCAAACATGTGACCGTTTCATCATCATGCAAACTACTAGTGATACAGAAAAATGACACATTAACTTTACATCCCAAGGAAAATAGACGGCCCGAATGCCATTCATCTTGAGAGGGGTCATGACTGGCCACTTGAAGCGTTTTGTTCCGGGGGGCAGAACATTCCTGGGGACGAAAAGGCAGAGGCGTGCCTGTCTGTGTGGTGGTGGTCACGACTGTCAGGAGCAATGATTACCCCCAGCAATCACATCATCATTAAAGCCTGGCCGCCACCACTTCAAAGGAGCCTTAATGTTGAACTGGCGACACGGTCAAGTGGGCCTGTGATAGCATCACCACGGCCACTGGCCCGTGAAGGTTACGTTTTGGGTGGTGCCTCTTAAGATCCCACTAATGGGTGCTATCCAACAAAAGGTTGTCACTTAGAATCTTTGGCTCGGATGGCATCTGCATAACTGATGAGACACCAAAAAAAGATGCTCAATTATAACATTACCTTGGTAATATCCGTCGAAATGTCATGATATCATTCTGGGTGATGAGAGACAGGTAAAATGTATCTCACATGGTTAATATGGGCCAGGATGGGCTAGCAGTCATTTGGTCTAGGGAAAGGAAGTCCCATGGTATGGTTTGGGTCTAGCTAGGTTGCAGTTCCAGGGTCTGAAGGTATAGGATCGGAGTCACCGAGTCTGGAATAAGGGGGCATATTTTGAATTTGTCTGAGGCTGCCATGGCAATAAGACTAAAAGACTCAGTTTCATTTAGTCAGTTAGGCTTTCCCTATAAGTTTTTATAGGCCTATAGATAAATTAACCATATATGTTTATTGACAAATATTGCCCATGGAAATAACAGTTCCTACACTAGGCAGAGTTATTTGACTTTATTCCTTATAAAATCTATGTAAACTAATGTATGTTACTATATGACGGGGGGAAATACTGCTTACCTTTAGCCGAAAAAGGCTGAAAGTGCATACATATTTATTTTATACAAGATATGCATTTATGTTTACCCTTTTCATAATATATTTAGAGACACGAAAAATTTCATAACTCTACAAATTGATTAAAGGAAGTTTTGAAGCGTTTTGAATGATTCATAATAAATTAGACACTACAAAATAGGCAACTATCGAAGTCCCCTATTTGCCTTCCTGACCTATAGTAACGTCTCGTGACGTGCGCACACCCAGTCACGTGGGTCGACACGAGAACCGACGAGATGTGACCGGCGTGTCGCCGACAGATGGAGCTCGGGTAGCGCGGCGACAAACGACTATGGGACGGATCACACCTCAGTGACGTGACCACGCCCCCTTCACACAGACACGTCAATCATCTCCGGAGCGAGGCAGATTCCGCCTGTCACACCCCAATTTGTGTGAACATGTCATCTTATGAGTTGTCATATCAAACGCGGCTTCTTATCAGAGATTACAGAACACGCATGCCTGATGAACCTGCTCGTACAACTCAGCAAAAGAACAGTTCAACAAGCCTAGTCATCCAAGCAATGCCTCTGGGTCGGTGTTATGTGTTTATGCTAACAAATTTAACGGAAGATGTTTTTAGTCCAGTTTAAATCTGTGCGCATGTTAACTCATGTTTAACTGTTCGAGACTAAAATGTAAAACAACGGGGCGGATTGGGGATGAGTAAAATACCGATCGGGCGCCTTTTTTCCCCATAATAAGATAAGATATTGACGCAGAACAGAGGAGGAGGTAAAGTGGATGCGGAAGAAATGATATGCAGTGGCTCAGGATGAACCATTTAACACACACAACTTCCCCGGCAAGGGACTGCTCACTATAAAGGACAACCACCCTGTAGGACACCTTCCCCTGTAGACAATTAAACCTATCGGCAACTACAGCTATAGATAGGACACCATGCAGTTATAGGTCGATCACCAGTACTCCGTGCTACCCAAAAACCGTGAGCGGGTCCTGATATAGATGAAAAACTGCTGAATGGACCTAAAACTCCGTTAAACTCCAGAAATCATCATCATAATCATCAATTTACCCTATAGATGTGACAGCTACCCCCAAGTTTATAATGTAAGGGGTTAGTTGTCTTAGTGGGTAGTTGTCCCTGGGTAGCTGTCCAAGAGTGGGTTGTCCTGCATAAAGAAGCAAACACCAAATAAAAGATAAAGTTCAC
Source organism: Lepidonotus clava (assembly GCA_936440205.1). Classification (NCBI taxonomy): domain Eukaryota; kingdom Metazoa; phylum Annelida; class Polychaeta; order Phyllodocida; family Polynoidae; genus Lepidonotus; species Lepidonotus clava. Next base: position 20,662,228 of record OW387140.1, on the reverse strand, counting down.
TTATTTTCCCTCTCTAACAAAAAGAGTACGTTTAAAAAACATATTGAGTCTTGTGTGCTGCGGACCAACAACCCACTTAAAGATGACCACTCCACCAACGTTATCCTCCCCCGCTTTCAAATTGCGGTTACGGAGGTATATTTTCAGCCACCTAGTTGGCTTCTCCTCTTTGAAATCAATTACAGGTTAAATGTAGCGACGAGTTACGTGGGAGGTGCGCCATTCACGTAGCCGCAGACAGGTGGGATGGGTATTCTCCTTCCCTTCCCCACAGCCCCTCTCCCACCCCTTCCAGGGCCATAGCGCACACCGCAGCTAGACCACCTGGTCCCACCACTGCCCTCTCCCCATTGGCTACAAATTGTGGGCGTGTGTGATTTCAGTTTAATCGCTTTCCTTAGTTAAAGCAGGAGAATCGGGACAGGCCCTAGGGCGGAAGGCCCTAAAAAGGAGCAGTGAGTCGGAAGAAGGGCATCAGTGTAACGCCAACAGAGGGGCGGCGGGGCTTTAGAGGGGGTCCTGTTGTCGTATCGTGAAGAAAAGGCCAACTGTGGGAGCGGGCGAAAGTCATTGCCTCCACAAAGCGTTGGCGGAAGATGAGCCAGCCCAGGTGCGAAGGCAAACAAACACAGGTAGTGGGCCACTGGCCTGCAGGTAAATTGGATTGGTGCAATGAGTTCTCAGGTGTATTGAACGTACGAGGGGAGGGGATCTTTGGTCTACACGGGTTAACACTATGTTCACACTATGTAATTCTTCTCGCAATATCTGTTATAACAGGACGATCGTCATTAGTAAATTATGGATACAATACAGACCTTTCGAGGCCAATCTTGGAAAACCGTTTCTGCTCATTTTATCTACAGCAAACTCTGAGTTTAAAGTCAATTGCAAGCACCTTCCGTATCCACATTGGCTGGCAGACCGAAACATATTTTTTTCATTTGGCTCAGACTGCGATGCTTAACCATAATACTGAAAGAAAGAAATAAAGTACAGCTCTTTTACTCAATTATGGAATAGTCTTCTATCATTTCTATTACAATAAATAAGAGCACCACCATGACCCCACACTTAAATCTAATACTTTCTGCATTATCATGAACCGGATACGATGGACTTGTGACCATAATCAGGATAAAGACATTCAATGATCCACGATGCGACAAAATGTCATCTGATTCGCTTTTCTTGCATTTATCGTCTATTTTGAAATAAATATTTGGCTCCTTATCCAATGCTGTCTAGGTTTGTAAACGTGGAGTGAGACCCTTCAGCAAGACGGCTAACGCAACAAATAATCCAATGCTGGGATGATAACCATTTACGATTCTGTGATGAATTTCAAAGTTTAAAGAAATGTCCAATTTTTACAAAACAGGTTTTGGAAATTAGTTCAGAGTCAATCAACGATTTCGACATTAATAATTCCCTGAAGAAACCTTTAGATTGAAAAACAAATATACTAAGACTAGTATGGCACAGTGTAAACCTGGTACTACTACAATATGGCCTCTAAAGGGGCTTATCGTTTGTGACTTGCCCGCAACCCCAATACCCAGAGACCAAGACATACAGATGTGTCTATACGCACATTAACTTCTGAGATCCAAAGTTCTATTGCCTCCCTGGCAGCCCTGAATAGACCACTTAAAGTTGGCTCTTCGACCCGTAATGAAATGTTTGTATTCCCGTCAACGCACTGCCCCCGACCATGTTGAGATTCAAAAGCGTATGTTGTTGTTGGCTTCAACAAAACGGGTCAAAGTCAAAGCCTTTTCTGGAAACTCGATAGGTGGAAGTAAATTATCTATAGTGGCTGGACAAAGGTGGTGTAGCTTTAATAACACTACTGCCGCTTTACAACATATAGGGAATTATAACCTATTGTAGCGCGGATATTGGACGAGTTGATTTGACATTTGATATATAAGTGGGAATCCCGAAATGACCTGAAGACCCAAGATTACCTTTATGGGTTTAATGCGGTCATATATATAGGGTTTTTATGTGACTTGGGTTGTTGATATGTTTTTTATGATCTTATGCACGAAGCATCTCTTAAAAATAAGATACAGCAAAAAGAAATGTATTCTAAAGATGGCAGTACGCACAATTATGTTAAAAACTCAAATTGCTTTCGTGGAATTAATGTGGTTTGACCTATCTCATATGATATATCTAATTTAAGTTTAGTAGTAAGAGAACCAATACTGCTGGCATAGATATAAATACAAATTCGCACTTCTTGTAAGCAAAGGTAATGCAAGAAAGGGGAAAATGCGCAATTGCATTCTTTTCTTGGTTTCGCTCATATATCTTTTTTTGCACTTGCTTGTTTTCTGCAAGTTTCCTGAAAGCAGGTTGCCTGCCTATAAGAAAGCTTACTTTCTTTATATACTCGTCTTTTTTCCTCCCCTCGGGCCTATCATAATACACATTAATTCATCCATGTTAGTGAATGGTCCCATGTTTTAAGTGCCCCGCTGTGAACATTGTAGCCGTTCTCTGTCCGCGTCCCACCTCTGAAGGAGACAGGTGTAAATGTACAGGTGTGTCAAGGGCTGGGGGGCCGCCCACCTGTGGTGAGCAGTCACTCTCAGTCTCTACCTGCCCATTAAATAACATATTGGCCTTTATTCCCCCCGCCGCCAACAAAGGGGGCACCCTGGGCCCTGTGGGACCAACACCTCGGTCAGTGCTGGCCCTTCACACTGAGGGCCCAGTGGGGTGGAGGGGGATAAGGGCTTTAGGGGTAGGGGGTCTCAACACCTTGGGTCCTTATCCTGCAGGGCTTTCTGCCCCTTGGGTATTCATATAGTACCCCTCAGAGCTGCACTTGATGTCAAGCATTCCAAAACTCTCAATCAATGAATTCTCTGCTGTCGACCCCACGATTTTTATAATGTGTGCCAGCATGGATGTATGTAAAGACATTGGGGCCACGATAACGAAGGTCTGTGAATGCTGTCCTTAACTTTTGTTTTATTTTGTAATACAAGAAATTGAAGGAGCATGGCGCGTACTATCTAAAACGACAGGATAAGATAAAGACTGCTCAGAAAACCGAAAGAATTATCTTGTGCGTTCACATTAAAAAACACCAGAGTAGCTAGTGACTCTCTGATTGAAAGTAGAAAGGCCCAATGAGTGCCCCCTTGGGCCTGCACCTACCATGGGAGCCTCCACCCCCCTCATGACTACCTGCATACAGGTATGGTGGGAGAGAGGTGAGAATCGGACAGGTGAGATACTGTCTGACGCCCGCATACCCCACCATACAGGGCCCATTCACTAAACCGTCAAGGGAGAAAGGGCTCCTACCATCTCAACACCACCAGTTGAGTCACAACATCCTCTGTCCCCTATACAATCCTGTCATCACTTATGGTGTCACAAGTGTACACCTATAAAGAGGACACCCCAAATGCTTATCCACGTCATCCCGAAATTGAACGAATGATTGATTATTCTAGATCTCGAGCTCTCATTTAATCTTTATAGAAATAGTAAGTCAAAAATAATTTCTATTAAAAGTATACTTTACCATGAAATCGAGTTCCAGTTCCATGAATTCCTCCAGTCCGTCGTACTCTGAGACATACCATAAACTCAGACAGAAAGTACCAGTAGCAGCTAGCTAGATAAAGTTTGAAACACAACCTTAAATGAACCAATTGCGGTCAGGAAAGAATGCCCAACCCGGTCAGCTCGCAAAATCCCTGAAACATATTATATCAGTATCTAGCATTGTGATTGGCTGACCAATATTTTTTCAAGCTGAAGATCTCTTATCTTTATTACGCCAAGGGTGTTTAAAACCTACAAAGGTTGTATGGAAGTTCAAACAAAATAGAATTTCTTCAGTTTCGCAAACATACTACGAAAAGAACATACTAGAATAGTTCCATCATATACTAATTTTGTTTCCTGGACTATACAGTGTTTCTTCATTAAATTAATCATTTATTTTGTTATCAATACAAGGGTAACACAAGAGGAATTGAATATGATGTCTTCTATTTTGATAAAATGATAAATCCTGCATGCCACAGCACTATTGGATTCAAACACACTAATATACATCCCAAGACAATTTCTGAGTTTCCGAGAATGACATATTCGATGGCGCACACACAGCAGCCCATAGACGGTCCAAAAAGAGCCGTGACCCCTGACCACCATACAAGTCACCCCCAAATGGAGCAGCGCTCTTGATGCCTCAACCAAGGCGCCAATGCCCGATGACAATCAGACTTTCAACACTTCCATTATAAGCCCAACAGGTCCTGCCGACGTCCTAGTGTTGCCACTTAGAGCCGGTATTTTTGGCCACTAAACGCCTTAATCAGCAGGTCATCTAGTACAACTTGCTTATTAGACTGGTAATTCAAGACCACAAGGACTCTATGTATACTTATAGAAAGCGTGGGGGTAGGAGGTGGGAAAGGATCCGACATTATGTATTGCGCATGTGTACCATTTTGCCATTTTGATAACATCTGAGGGAAAGCTTGCCCATTTTACGATCGAATCGTTTGATTGCTTCCCATAGCCATTTCTTTGGACTTCAAAATGAACATCTTGTTATAAATTATACACAATGCAAACAAGCCGGTCACCCCACCCCCCATCCTCGCAAACCAGGGCCCCAGCAGCTACCGCTGTCAGAAGGTAGAGCGGTAGCGGCGACAGGGGCCTTGACTTGAGAAGATGCCCATCCCCCAGCTGTGCCAGGTCCACTTTTCCCCCTCTCCCCTCTTATCCTGGCCCTCTGCTACCCCTGTAAAACCTCTTAATTATATCCTTTATGGCTCTCTGATGAGCATGCCAGATTCGCGACATGACCAATAACGTCACTGGATTATGTTCTAACATTGCAAAATGTGTCACCAGCTAGGGTGTCACTAGGCTAAAGGGTGGAGCCCCTAATCTTCACAACCCATGGATGATACCCTGGCTTTAAGCTATTTTACCTCTAGAAAGTCCACCTTTTGGAAATGGTCACCAACCCCATGAAAAGTTCTGGATACGGGCCTGTGCAAACCGTTGGATCCAGGGGAGAAGAAACAATAACTGCTACCACTGACCGTAAAGAGCCCGTCTGTAGATGGTCTGTGTTACTAATCTTATCTTGAAACCAGGGCCAAATTAATGTTTCTTTATTGTCCTTAATTTATAAAATCCGAGGTACAACAATGTAATGCCTAAGTGTTGGAGGCTAGTAAAGGGCTAGTGGTTATAGTGCGACTTCGCGTATGGAACATAATTATATGTAGTATGAAAAGGAGTTCTTTGTTAACATTCCTTTAGTTTAATTTTGCCTATAGACTAATCATAATCCATAGATTTTGGGCAAAAGAATTATGTTTATCCCTAATCATAATTATTTGTTCAAACACCTGACCCAAGGTTACAATAAACAATATACCTTAACAGACTAATGTGATTCTATAGTAGAGGGGTGAAGCTGCATGGGCTCTTTGGTCGGTGGGAGGTGGGGTGTCTCAGATGAAGGCAACTTACAATTACTGCTAAAGGTCCGGGAAAATACGCCGCCCTACAACATCAATCACTCTACTGTGGCAAAGCGGGTAAAGCGGGGGTTGGTTTAACGTCAGTAGATATTCGCAGACTTCTTTCAAAATGTGTATGTCACCAATGAAAGCTTCTTCAGAATTTTTCTAGGATTCCATAAAGACTGAAGAAAATAAAAGTTGCCATGACAATGTCATGGAATTTAAAATCTGACAAAAACTTCAATATTCACTGACAAGAATGACTTGAGCCCGGTACTGGAGGTATGGGAACACCCTGTTTTACATGGCAACGGGGCATAACTCAATGAGCCCCACCTATTAGTCTATCTGGTGGGGCCTCCTTCACAGTCTGAAGCCTCCCGGAGTGCACGCAGGGGCTATCTGAGGTGCCGGGATCCTACCCCGAGAAGCATGTCAGATAATTATTCCCCTCTATGGGGCGCCCTGTCCTCACTCCCGGGGGTCTTTTCCTCCATGCGGTAGGCTGTGGCTACCCTTTACCTTTGCATGAAGTATTTTCATCCAGGTTGATTCACCTCAGTCAATCATTTATGCGTTTTTATCAATTGTTAGTTTCAATGTAATCACAGAAACAAACTGGAAGTGGATCAAGTTCTCTCTGGTAGCGGAAGACACTCTAATGATCTTCGTCGAGGATTTTGTATTAGAGAAAGAAAACTATAGTTATATCTATGTCCCGTGGTGTCGAAAAGATTCTACTGAGGTGTGGAATTAGATTGTCAAGCAAGGTAAACATATGAGATTATTTTGAATAGTAAAAAATAATCCCTCTGCTTCAGGGCCTTGGTCAGGGACCATCCTGTGATATCTCTAGTTATTACTCGGTAATAAAGGGGTTGGGAGTGGGGTACGTCGGGGATAACAATATGTCCAACTGGCAAGGAGATAGGATGATGAAAAACAGTTTTCATTATGAGTCCAATGATAATACCACCTTTTGGTTTCTGGGTCTTGTGGTATTTGATGTAAAAAGAAAATAGCGGCAGACCTATAACCTGAATGTTATTATATTTGATGTCAGGAATCATAATGTAAACAATGATATCCGACTAAGTACTTATTAAAAATGGGACCAATATGACCATATGTATTTCATACAATCGATTGCTGATATTATTTCCATACCGTTGTGGTGGTCAATATCTAGTTCTACCAGAAGTATCTGTTGTATCTAACGATACGCATATCACGACTATTTTGTATATGTCAAGATATCTAACTGTGAATCTGTTACCCACCAAAATAGATTGGCCTTTCGAGCTAAGAAACCCCACCACCCAAATGGGTGGGTTCAGCTGTTTGTGATAGAATGTTCGACGGAGAGAAGTACTACAGGGGTCCTGTAGGTGGGAGAGTAAGTGGGAGGGTAGGTGGGAGACTGACATTAATATTGTACCCAATAACCTGTATCCAGCAGGCTGTACATTGAATGTCCTTGTTTCAATTGCTGGATTGTGTAGGCACATGACCCATCCCCCGGATACAAGAGCAATCTCCACAAATCGCTGTTACCACTAAAGCTCTACACGATGCGCTTAGTTTTTACTTATTACTGCCACATTTTATAATATCAGAATAGAACAGAAAGTGCCACATGCCTAAAAGGCGTTCAGAATATATAAACGTGTGCTCCATTGACAACACAACTTGCCCTTACTACTATAAGCAAACACTGCCATGTCAATCCCTAATCCAAACACCTCTGCCCTTTTCTCTGATAGACTGGTTCTATTTGTATAAACCTGTAAATCCAATGACCAAGTTGAATTACCTGGTCATTGTACACACGGCGGCCTGGTGGCGAGGTGTTGGGTGTTGCTGTATGCCTGTATTACATCGGACACCCATTAATCTTCCAACCAACAAAACACCTGTGCCAGTAGGTAAATACCTCAAGGACCAGTGACGATTTGCACTCCCTCATCTGGTCATTTCCAACAGATCAATTTGGTTTCTGGTTTCAAACATGACTCGATTATTTACCTGGCAGTCGCTTTAGCTAATATGCTTATCGTACATGGTGCAACAACCCTGCCAAGTAGGCATACACAGATACATTTTGTATATACTTACCGAATGTTTATCCAATGATTTCACACCCTTCGTATTGAGTTCATACATAATTGGCACCAATAAGCCCATCCCAGTTTACAGCAACTATAAAGTTTACCATGAAATATTCTCAAAATTGCCTCTGTGCTTATTCCCTGAAGAAAGTTGCATACTACAATCCAATACAAAATTAACTAAAGCAATTTGGTTGACAGATTGCTCCTAAAGTTTCTAAAATGTGAGCTTACATTTTGGACTTTTCCCCATAGGAACCAATGGTAAAGCCTGTCAGTCCAACCTGTAATGTCCAACCCTATTTGACCTGAAATACAGTATTTTGATTCGTTGGCAATCCTACAAATCTGTCAATTGATAAAATTTAAGAAAATTTAATGATAATGTTTTAGCAGTACTTGGGGATATAGAAAAACATAATTCTTGCTTATTGAGGAATTCCAAGTCTTGGAGACAAGGATGGCATAATTGTCTATTTTGTCCAACCCTTGTCCAACCCCCGGATATACCCAAGGTGGGATGGGTTTGATATAGCTTTTTTTCCTAATCTGTCCCAATTATAATTATATGTCCTTAGATGTTTATAAAGATCATCAAGAGAACCGTACCCAGAATGGTTCTTCAACAGTGCCGTTCAAAAGTGCATTTCCTGTAAAGAACAGACAAAATAATATATATTACATGTAGCATGAAGAGGGTCCCAGTTTGGTATACATACTCGGGTTTCTAAAAAAAGAAATCAAGGCATTCTCAGTTGTATTGGTGATATATTCTTCCATTTACTGACCCTTGTCACCTATTGCCATACCGTTCAATCACCAGTAACAAAAGGCGTCACTCTGCGGGGGGTCTAAGTGAAACAGATGACCCTTTATCTCATACCCCCAAATAAGGCCCCCTATACCCTATGCGGGTTGTACTCTCATGGCATACCTCAGTCCTATCCTCCCAGCTTTTCACTTTGCAGTAGTTTAATTATACTGTTCGAGCTTTATGTGCTCTTGAAGTCCTTACTTTCTTATAATCTGCATGTATGAAATGTTTAAGTAACCAACGTAAGTAATCAAGCAATTTTAATATGAGAAGAGCCACAAATAGCCTCTAGATCAAGTGTCATACTATGATGGTGTGATGAACGGCTATTCAGCCAAAAATACATAGAGGTTAAAATAATAGAAATAAGGTAATAATGGAAATAGATGAAAAGAACGAATAACGAATATGTAAAGAACGAAGAACGAAATAGATGTAAAGAACGAATATGTAAAGAACGAATAACGAATATGTAAAGAACGAATAACGAAAACGTAATGGAACGAAACCCGGAAATATGTAAACCGGAAGTGAAATGTAAACCGGAAACGGAATATATAAACCGGAAGTGACGTCAGTTGTAGGTCACGTGATCGAAGGCAGCCAATCAGGGCTGACCTCTCTAGTATATAAAGGGGCGGTGAGGCCCGAATAAACAGAGTTCTTTAACAGTTCTCCTGGTGTCCAGACGTGTCCTCTTTCCTGAAACAACCACTAAAGATGAGCCGAATAGAGTAATTAAGTCGAAGTTAGGACAAAACAGTCGAAGTCCGAGATAGGTAGTCGAAACATAGGGTAAGGGGCCCGAAGGCCCGAAGAACGAGGAACGAGGGAACGAAGTAGGGCACGAAGGCCCGAAGTAGTACCGGAAACCGAGGCGTAGTATGGTACGAAGACATGGGGAGCGGAACGAGGGAGCGAAGTCCGCGGGGACGAGGGCGCGGCGCGCTCGGCCCCACGCTACCAAACAATAGGCGACCGTCGGCCCGTCGCCCCCGCGGACCGGAACTCAGGGGTGGACCGCCCCCCGGCCGACCCGTACCCCTACCATAATTTCCCTCCCCCGCAGTCCTCCGTCGACATCGAGTGCCGATCGATTCGCTCAGCCCCCCCTCGTGCGCGAGGCACGACTCTAGAAACACATCTCGGTTCTTGGCCCGGATTCCCCGTCCGCCCCGAGACCCGAACAACCCCCACGTTCCTCTGTCGTAAGAATCGGCAACCCCGACTTACCAGAGAACGTCACAATATCATGAAACTAGGAGGCCGGACACGCTCTTTGCATGTCACCAAGTTGTCATTATGAATTTAGAAGTCTCAAGAAAAAAGTCAAATTGTTGAAATTGGTTTTTTACATGTCTCTACAATCCATCACGCGATGCTTGAATCGTTGTGAACTCAGCATTCTTGACATTTAGAAAATAATTGATATTTCAAAGGCAGGAAGCTTGATGAGTCAGAATTGTCATGAAAACAAAGGAATCATCAAATGACCGCCTACTTTACTTCCAATCTTTAGTATACGATTGGCATAGAAAAAGTGCAGTTGTTTTAATTAATAGATCTACGCTCGAATCCCACGCTTGAATTATACATTAAATAGGAAGCCTGTGCACACATAATTTCATCTACCGTTATGAAAGGGGCCATGAAGACTTTTACGCAGGAAAGGCTCATAATTTGTACAGTATACCTCATATACATATACCTATATATCTCCACTGTCTGTGCGGATATACTGACCCACTTTTTTATGCATGTATAGGTTCTGCAAATGTTAATTAATTAGGTTTGAGTTAATAGTATTCATCTATATTTGAAAAATAAGTATGTGCTATCTATTTTGCCGGGTTCAATGTCCTTTTGAAGACCCCCCCCAACGTCCCCCAACTTCCCAAACGCCAACCCCGATCGTCTCCTCCACGGTCCAAAGCCTCGGTCCTGGACCGTCCCACAAACCCTAGCGGCACTGATGGCCGCCTTCAGGGACCACGTGACTCTTGTAGGCGTCTCGCGAGAGACGGCGAGACTTGGTCTGATACTTTATCTTGGATCGTGTGAGTTCAAAGAGTGGTCATATTTCTGTGACTGATCAGGCTGGGCTTATCTTAATTGATGTCCGTCTTGGTTCTGTGGGGGCCATGGGGAGGTGGCGAGCGGTGGGGAGCAGGGTGGGAGGGATCACCAGAGCGTCCTGTGATCGTCGGATAGGGCCCTGGGGGCAAATCCCCCTGTGATGTGTACACCGAACGAGCTATTGATCTCTTCTCTCACTCACATTGATATCCCTGCGATGAACGTTTTCTTTTTTTAATCTGCCTTGTATAGGAAGTCTTCGCTCCTGTCTGCGTGTGTTTTATTGGTTGGCTTAAATGAAGATAGATGAAATAGAAAATATGGGATAACTAACAAAAAATACTCCTGAATGTTGCATAATCTTTCACCATCCAATTGGGCCTATGTTTCCGTGTATAGGCCTATTAATCAAGTGAAATGACAACATTTCTTTAGAATGAATCGCTAATCATCAATTTTCGTCTTATATTGTTCAACAGTTTCTATCTTTACCTAAACGGTATCAATGCAAGTAAATCATGTTTTCCACTGGTTTTATAATAAATAGGAAGTGAGCATTGGATAAAAACACAATAAAACAGATGGTAGCAACAGATAGCCCAGTGGCCGATTGAGATGTGAAAGGGAAACCCCCTCCCCCGGAATGAGTAATTAATCGACCGGCTGCCATCTCCCTGGGTGGTGCCACACGCACTCACCACCCACGACGAGGCGAATCAAAAAGGCATGAATATTAATTAATTGTTATCAGGTCGCATTCATATAGCAACGCCCCTCATTTCCTCCACTCCCCATATCCCACACGCAACTCTGTTCCTTTTATCTTTAAGCTTGATCGTCTTGATTAGAGTCAGTCGCGTTTGAGATGATATTGATATAAATTTATAAGATAAGGGCCGCATATGTTAACCCTTACACTGCCAGAGGCCTCATATGGGGCCCTATAGTAAAATCCCATAGGAACACCATTGAAAGAATGCAAATTATGCTTTCAGAATCTGAAAGAATTTTTCAAATATTCCAATTAGAACCAGAGAAATAGGTATTTGAACATCGGACAATCAAGTCACCCAAAAATGTTAGAATTGCAATTCGAGAAACCATAAACAATGTATTTACATTTTAATTTGCCATACAAATTAAAAATCATGAAAAATGGGTGAATTTATGTAAATGACATGATTTTTAATTTGTTCTAACTTTTCTTTCATTTATGATAAACACAAACTGTCTTTTGCACAAAAAAGATAATGTTTTCATGTTATTTTTATAAAGAGTGTCATAGTTATTTTATGAATTATCGGTTACCATGGTAACCTGCAAATCATGATAGTATGAACAATTACTCCACACAAGAAATTTGCCTTATTGGCACAGTGCCAACATTTGGAATGTTTATATCAAAATTATTGAAAAAAGCTTTTCATCTTAAGAATCTAAACTAAATTTGAGTTTTAGGGAATTTATGCACTAATTTTAGTATTTTGGGCAATATCTCAGTAAATATCAGTTACATTGTGATATATCTGGCAGTGAAAGGGTTAATTGTCTTGTCTTTTTTTAGAATGGTTTTTATTTAGACATAAGATCATGCCATCCCACTTCATTTGATGGGGCCAAGTATTTTCAATTCCGAATAAGCATCAAAGTTTAATAAACATTTGATACTCAGTGAATACTGATATGGTCATTATGATTGTCCTTCTAGAATTAACTTGGCGCCATTTGGTATACATGTGTACTGACGCGGGTGGCCAGTCCATGTTTAGGCATTAAGGCGTGAGCTTTAGAAGCACGTGCAAGCCATGTTTCACTTTGTCAGTAGTGAAATGGGAGAGGAGTCACGGTGTGACGTACCACTCTAAAAGAGCGTGTTCCACTCTCAGTCAGTCAGAGTTCGCTGTAACGCTGTGTGAGTAACATCCTGGAAAGGTTGGACCTTTAACCTGCAGTCTTGGTTCTGGATAGAGGCATAGAAATTGTGTAAGAGCGCGGGAGCGTTGACTGAATGTGTTTGAGGGGATTCCTACCTCGGGACTGATCATGGTCAATCGAGTTCTTGTCACAAAACGACTATACACTGGATAATAAACAACAATATCCTTTCACGCGAGTGTTCATGTCCTACATGATGTGGGAACTATGATTATGTATTGGACGACAGCAGTCGACGAAGAGGAGACTGCGTACGGAGCTAGTTATTATCTATAACTTGATCACAACAATTTATCCACACTACAAATAACAGATAATTAACCTCTATAGTTCAGGTGATCGACTAACAAAATATCATTTTAACTAGGCCTTTTTACTTTTGTGTTCATTTAGAGCACAGACGCATGCCAAAATTAAAATTCACTGAACCATAACATGCAGTCATAACAATAAGACCACGTCTACCCAATTTCTATTTTTCAGGATATGATTCTTAAGAAAATAAAAATTTAGACATGACATGACATGACGATTGCAACTAATCAAAGTCTTGTTTTTCTCCCCTTTCAGCTGTGAGGTGCGGCCGGGCCCGGAGTACGTGCTCCGTAAGTACCACTTCGAGCCGTCCTTAAGGTTCACGGCCCACATCTTCCACTACGCGGACGCCTCCTGCTCGGTGCCCGTGTTCCTGATCCGGGCGGCGGGCACCTACAGCCTGCAGCTCGAGTCGTGGACCGTGCCCGGGGGCACGGAGGTCGACTACCAGCTGCACGAGGTCTCCGTCATGACGTATACAGATGAGTCGGCGCGCCACCTGGGGGCCTCCGTCAACCAGACGTGCCCGGACGTCGACCAGCAGTGGAAGCCCTTCGAGCACTACGTCATCTTCGCCTTCGCCGACGATGACGGCGATGACGGCGACGACGACCATGACGGAGGGGTGGGGCGGCGGTATGAGGAGGTGCGGGACAGGGACTGCACGTCGTCCTTGTACTTCTCCTTCCACGAGCTGCAGCTGATGCGCCTGGAGGAGCGCCACCACCACCGCCACACCTCAGTGCGCATGCTCTACCTGGGCGACATTCACACGGACCGGAAACAGCGGCAGACATACCGCCCGACCAGCTACCAGCCGCCCCTCCTACCGGCACAGGTGAGAACTAATCATAACACGGGCCACATTCTAATTTTTCTCTGATTTTTCATTTTTTTCCCTTTTATTTCTTTTAGTTAAGTATGATGACACACCAACTATTTATATTTAACTGTCTTATTATCGGGGTCTTCTTGTTTGTTGCGATCTTACATGGTGGCACCAAGACGCTTATTTAACATTTGTTATGTTTCCAAAATGTCCGTTTTTTCCATAAACGTCACAATATCTCTCAAGGGGAAGATGGTCTGCTGGCCATCTAATAATTTTTTTCTCTATTGATCCATCACAATAATTATTGTGATAGCTTTGCATGTCTGTAACCCATAGTTATCCAATTATGTTTAACACAATGAATCCATTCCTTATCTATCTCTTATAATGTGATGTCCATTATTATTTCATATCATTAAGAATACAAAAGAGACACCCCTTAATTTAACAAACCTGATAGTATTATTGCAAGTATGTTGAATACTACAGACTCAGGAATCGTTGCGATCACTGTTTGGCACTCCCATGGTCCCTGGGACAGAGTCCTGTTTTCTATACTACTCACAGTGGCGTCGGTAGCAGTAACCTGATATGGTGCTACTAGGTTAGTGTTTTACCTGAATGTCAGAGACCATTGTCCCTCTAGGATATGTGACATTCTGGGTTACATGGTCTCAATGGGTTTACCAAGAAAAACAGCGACCACCTTGTTTGGGTGTAAGGCGAACCTTCTATAAGTGAATATGATTGTCTTTCTACCTTTACCTACATGTTTTTGTTATAATGAAATTGCATGTGCCAATAAACTAATCAGGGTTGAATTGACACACATATATGTATATCGGTGGCAGTCTATTATAAAGGTAACAATATACATGTTCGTGAGAACAACGTTAAAAGTCAAGAATCAAGGAGTCTCAGATGCATCTGTAATCTGTAATTTAAAAGAAGCGCCTGTTTTCTTCTAATTCGCAAGTAGAAGGATATTTTTACTGGCCTTTTTTTAAAACCTGTGGCCATTCTTTGAGTCGGGAGGAGTTCATCCGGTCACATGACCACGTAGCAACTGGTGAATACAACCCCCTGGATACCGGTTCCCGCGCTTGGGAAACTGCTCATAACGTTATAGTTCTTTCTTATAAAATCATGAAAACATGCAAAATGACATAATTTATTATAAGAAGGATATAAACCGGCCATGTATACACCAGTAGCGCGGCAAAATGTGCGAACTGGTTGTGTGAAAGCTGTCGCACATGAGGCCGACTGTTAGACTGGGTGCACTAGGTGTTATCACCGGCCCCCTAGCCTATAGCTAACACCTCCCGACAACAAACAGGTGACCAGGGTCCTGCACCGGCACTTTCTGCCGGCCATAGGAGTGTTGGACATGAATATTTCTGTACATTCTTTTATCTGTAGGGAATTTTACACAAATTTACAATTTTTGTGATCATGAATAACTTGGTAAGAACGATATTACTCATTATCTGATGTTTGACAAGCCACAATACACGTCGCTATGTGGTTGTTTGCACCCATCGTTAAGGGGACGACCGTAGCGCCACCTACAAGTGCCCGGATTACCGACCCAAAGAATACAACTGCAGCCCCAAAGGGTCTCAGGGGTCTGGACACTCTTTCATTTGTGATCATCAAACTTGTCCCATGACATATATTAGCCGCACAAAGTATATACTTCCTCATACAAACTCATATAACTTGGCCAGCAAAAGTCTGCTCGTCGGCCAAATAGGTGATGACAGAGAAGCCCGACGTTGCCTATCTCCCTGCCCGCCTGGCCCTCACCTGGCCATCCCCTGGCCCTCACCTCGGCCTAACCCCAGCCGACACCGCCTGAAACTCAGCCCTGGTCACCTGTATCCGCTCACCTGATTGGTCAGCTAACCACTAGGTCACGTGACCACTATTCCTTGGGCTTCTCTCAGGCCATTTACCTCCGAGTCTTTCAGAGATGTCTTTGGGAAACCCCAGCATGGTAAGGTACCCCTAAAAGGAAGCTGGTGTATTGAAGGTTGTGATGAAGAAGTTTGCTTCAATGATGTATCTTCCTATTTGTCTACCCACCTATAATCACCTGTTAAAAGCTGTACGGTTCGATCTGAAATAGCTCTCTAGAATCAAACAGCTAGAATATATCAGGGAAAAACAATGGCCAGTCTATTATACATTTTCTGTAAATCTTTGAATATCTGGTATACCCTAGCAACATAGACCACACGAAATCCATTTGAATACTCTCATTGATCATACAGGCAATTCCCCCAGGTGAAAACGAGGCTGAACGCATCGGTCCGAGCAGGACGCCCATGTTGTCCGTAATAGCTCCCCGTTCTGAAGCATTGTCCATAATTTTCTCCCCGAAGGAGGGATTCAGCAGTTAAGGGCCAGGCAGTTAAGATAGATTTTCACTGGGAGAATGATCACCTGTGCTCGCCTGTGTCCGCGGTTTAGACTTGTAACCTGCCTTAATGACGGCTTTCGTCGCTGATCGACTATTTGTGATCTGTACACCCACTCATTACACTCACCAAGCGGAGCTTTGATTAATGTCCCTTTCTTTGTACCCTTGACGTGCCGGTAGTCACAGCCCCAGCCACCGGGGTCCCTCAGCCGGGGCTTATGTTTCTGGTGACCGTCAGCGGAATGATTGGTTGTCGTCTGCTCGGTGAAATGGACGCCGGTGAACAGGCGTGAATTGTCTGCTGGGACCACACACCGACCCAAAACGAGCCGTTTAAGGGTGCACCTCTTTGGTGAAGATATATGTAATTAATGTTCATGGTGGTATTATTTGGAAATATTTCAGAGAATACTCCGACAGTTACAATACAGTATGACGTTGTGTCTCGAAAGAATAGGCTTTTCTTTGACAGAAGAAACATGAACAGGATCTGTGTTCCAAAATGGATCTCATGTAATCTGGTAATTTAAAGTTATAGGTGTAACACAAATGGTGATTTGCTGATAAAATATAAAATCTGTAAATCGTCGAAATATGTCAATTCGCCGACCAACAATTATCAAATAAACCACAACTTATCGTTGGTTTTGATCTAGAATCTACAGTTCTATACGGTACGAAGGTATTTTCTCACGATGTCCTTATTCATTGTTGAATCATTTACATTAATGTCCAGCAGATCTTTCCTTATGCATGCCATCAATTCTTGTCAAGAAATTGTTTGAAATTGTCCTTAGATTCTCACAATATTGTACCTCCTTAAAACTCCAAAATGAGTCTTCCTAACCGCCACATATGGAATTACTATTGCTGAGTTATGAATACCAGCAGGCATCTTCAGCCATGAATAATATAACCGAATCTCTAACCCTGAATAAGATCACTGCCGGCTCGAGGCCCCCCAACAGGGGCGTGTGGTTTTAGGAGAATTGACCTTTACTCAAGTCGCCAAACTCGGCCCCTCACACCTCCCCTTGTCAACCCAAAGGTCTTCCAGGACCGCAAGAGGTCGAACTATCTACAGGAAAGTGACAGGAAAGGGCCGGGTGACAGCTTAGTGAAGGAGGGGGTGCGAACATGACACCGGCCCTGTGAGCCCTAACTGGTGAGGATTACAATAAATTAGTGAAGTGATACCTGAAGCAATCTGGAACTGATTGCAGGATGGTTGGTACCGCTTAACCCCGCCAGTGGTCGCTGGGTGTGGGCATGCGCAGTACATTACATTAGTCTGGGGTCAGCTGGTATATTAGGATTACCCGAGGGATAAAGGAATCAACTTAAAGGGGAAGGAGTATACTGTTACTAGAACGTGCTGATTTTACAAAAAGACATTGGAATTCTGTGGTCACACAACTATCGTGGTTTTAAACAATGCTATCTGTGTCCAATTGCAATAAAATTATTTTGTTCTTGCAATGAAGTTCAATGTTAAACTTCCATTCTTTCTCACGTTTATGACAACCCTTTTGCTTTGTTGATATGAGCCTATATGGTTGAATAAATGGTGTCCATCTATCTTCTTTACATCTGAGATGAGATATTTTCTTGCAATGAGTCATGGTGAAGCAAGTTGAGTGATTTTCCAATCACAATGCTTTATTTTATGATTAAGCTATCATTTAACAGATGAGTCACTGACGTGACACTGGGTGTAGGGAAACAAGATAAGAGGATGTAAATGACAGGTGGGGATAATTTAATGGAATATGTTATACCTCATAAGAAGAGATGTAGGAAGAGACCAAACAAAACAATGGTATCTGATAAGGTAGGACAACATTTGAATCAAAAACGTCTCAAGTGACGACAGGAAAGCAAGTAAGGCTAGGGGATGAGAGGACGTAGATAGCGAAGGGACTGTGGTGTCGAATTACAGTCTTTACCAGCTATAGTGGATGCTGTGCATAGACTAAGGACATATCCTACCTTTATATAAAGGTGTTGGTGGTAACCAGATCCGAAGATGATTGGCTGACAGGAAATAACACCTGTCCGCCCCGGGAGGTTTGTACGGACACCAAGGCTACAATGTGGCACATGCAGAGGTGTATGCCGTGAGAATAACAGGTGGTATATTTCATTTACAAAAAACAACATGGTATCCTTCATAAGCCCCCTGATGCCGTAGGATAGGAATCACTGCTCAACAGATTCGATGTACCTTAGGTCAGTTATTAAAAGAATATTACTTGGTAATAAGCCCATCCCAGTTTTTAATCAAAGTAAACTTTTACCACATGAAGTTACAGTTGCTTTCAAGTCGCTATAAGTGCTGCTTCCGAGTCCCTATAGGTGTAATAGCTCCAACCATCAGAGTCAAGCACATCCAGCGGAAACGGAAAGCTGCGCGCTGTAGCATATAAAGAAGATAGTGTGAAAATTTGCTTAAAACATCACAACATAAAAATGTCATGTCGCTTAACATAGTGTTCAGCTTTGACCACTGGGACCAGGGGGTGCACAATGAAATAGAAATGTTGGGCAGAGTTATATTAGATGGTTTGATACCCCAGTGCGATTCACAACACATCAGAAGAAATTCCTACAGCGATTAACTGATGCATAAGAATTGTAATTAGAATGAACAATAAGAAAAGAAAACATTACTAAATATGCCTTTACTGTCGCTAACCATTGGATCTCATCAGCTTCAAAATACACATGCATTTTGGTTCTTTTAAACAATCAATCAAAGCTAAGTTCCTCTACATCATCTTGACAGATATCGGTAACTGTCCAGTGCCCACCTGTTGTAGAAAAGTGGTGCCTCCAACGAGAGGTGTTTGCCCAAGTGGAATTTGAACTTTGGTGAGACCCAACAAGACTGTGGAGAATAAACACGTCGGCAAACAGGGCAACCAGCGGGGCGGGACGCATGCGCGCAGTGACAAATATTGAAGGAGGGCCAAGTGACCCGCGGTGGGGCGCGGTGTGTGCCCGCCTTGTTATAAAGGTGGTGTTACACTACACGACATGAGCTGCGATATGACGATGTCACAGAGAAGTCGCACATATAGGAGACTAAATTCCTTGCTATACATCTGTAAAATACTCCAAATTACAAATTTCAAACAATTATATCACTCCTGTGTGCCAATTTTCTATCATATCCTCTTGTCGCGCAAATATCGTAGTTTGAAGTCATATAGTTTGATAGGGCCGACGACAGCCCTCTGTTTAGGTATGTAACAGAAGGGAAAGGCCCCGATTCACAACCTCCTGTGAACTACACGCTTGGAGTACTATATCCCCAAATCCCGATGCTCGAGGCAATGGCAGCGCCCTGCATTTAGTTATGTTTACTTTTATTTCTATTATGGCACATTGTATGCTCACTATATCAATATTGCTTAACAAACTTTGCAGATACCAATAAAGTGTCCTCCTTAGTAATCTAAACTAGCGTTCAAAACAAAAGTTGCAAGCTATTGACAGAAGGTTGATACAGAGAATTGCTTCGACGCAAAATAAAAAGTATTGTTTTAATGCAAAAAAGCCCAGACTAAAATAGATCATTATGGCCATGATTGTTCCTTTTGGATGAGCTTCAGACCAAACCTAAACAGAATATCACGAAATCTTTGGAGACAGCAATGCAATGTCACATATCTATAATAATGAAACAATTAAGTATATCACTGTGTGATGCTGTGTTCTGAAGTTGGAGTGGTGTTATAAGACGATTTTGAGAATAAAAGTGCATGACAAGCCTAAGATTGATGTACCTTGACTAATTGGTTTATACTGATGCCAGTTTCTTTTTGATAAGATATCTGTATACAATTTAAAGTTAACAGAGTCCATGCCTGACAATGTGGTGTGAGGGCCGTGTGCTTTTCCCCTCGAAGTTTTCCACAGGCTCCACAAAGATTTAAGGAGTTGGGCATGACCAGTGTGCACTATTCTCCACACGTACCTTTGTGTAAATACTAGCCGCTGCTAGATGACCTCTCTGCCTTTTGTTGTTAAACTTAATCGCAAAGAATCGGGTTCTCACGAAAAAAGCGTATAGGTTAAAGACAACTATACTAAAGGATGGACTGCAGTCTTATGACATGCACATTATAGAATCATTAGGCATTTGCAATTAGACAAATCTGTTTCGAAGCTCTCTTCTTTGAAATCAGTGTTGACTTGAGCTAAATTTGCGGCTCAAATTCTTTTTTTTTTCTTTTTTTTTTTTTAAATTACTCTGATAATTCTTTTTTCATCAGTAGTTATGACATTGATTGTGTTGATGACGGTTGTTTAAGTTCTGTTCGGCAGTATTGCAGCTATATCAGGACTAGCTCACACTTTTGACTTGCAGAAATCGCTATGATAGAATCATATACCCTTTACAGACTCAGTGGCGGATCCAGGGGGGGGGGTGGCAAAAGGGGCAACTGCCCCCCCCCCCCCCCCCCCCCAGACCAAAAATGAACTCTCGTAGTTTTGACGAATTTTAGGAGAAGTTTTGCAAGGTAAAATATGGCTAGAAGACAGACTCTGGATCCGCCCCTGAGACTGGCCTCAGAATGCTCTCATAATGACAGTTCAATACAGACATAGGCCTAATGCGCATTCTGAGTCCAGTATGTAAGGGGTAATAGGCTGTGAAAACAGCGACAAGAAAAAGGTGGTCCAGCAGACATCCTGGGGAATCAAACCCAGGCCCGCCTTGCAGAAGTCCAACATGCTACTCACTGGACCACCCCTCTCCACTTGATGATGTATGTCAACTTTAAGAATTGCGTTTCCTCAATGTAAAATGCACTTGTCATTGATTATCTTTTGTTCTTCACCTTTCCAGCAAGACGGCTGCCCTGTGTGTCTGTCCCTGATGAACTCTGACGACTACTACCCGCCCAGTCTGAAGCGCACGCACACCCCCAAAATGGCGCTGCCTGGTGAGTGGTTCAGTGAGCGCTGTGAGACGCGCCCTAATGGTATGTTCCTGACGCGGCGTCTGCTCTTCAAGGACGACGGCAAGTCGTGGGAGGGTCACTACTACCACTACGTGGACGCCCTCTGCCGCCAGCCCACCTTCACCATCTACGCCTCGGGTACCTACGTCTCCGGGGCCCTCAGCAAACAGGTGGGCCGCAGCTACGACTTCGACTTCAAGGTGCTAAAGGTGAAGATCACGCCGGGCGACCACCAGACAGTGAAGAGGCTGAACGGCGACGAGGAGGACAAGTGTGGGGTGAAGGACGGCTGGGAGATCGGGGTGGAGCAGGACGTCACCTGGACCCACGGCTGTGAGGGGCTGGGCATCAGGGTGCCGCACGTTGAATACGAGATCCTCCGCTACGAGAAGGACCACCACAAGAGTATGTTGTACCTGGGCCAGCGGCCGTCGGACGGGGGCCACCCCAGTACCCCCCAGCAGCGCCCCACGTCCTTCCAGTCGGCGCTCATCAAGTGCGACAAGCCCATCACCGTCACGCCACCTATCGTTAGGAGGTATGACCGTCAGCGCACCAGTGGCGCCACCTCGCCGTCAATCTCAATGTTTTTGGTGTCAGCACTTTCTTTGACATTATTTGTCTCAGCGACTTTTTCTGTGGCATGAATGCAGTAGACAAAGACAGACCAGGTGAAATCTTGCCTCATCACAAAATCATCATTAAATTTTGTGTAACCCCTTCTATTTCAGAAACAAAAGAGATAATCCCGTTGCACAAAAATAGGTTCAAAACCCAAAGTGGGTCCGTTCTTTTCAATCAATATCAATCAATTTTGGCACTGTTAGGCAGTAGGGAGCCCAGCTAAATTCAATATGATTAAGTGTCCATAATGATTGTAAACTGTAATTATATTTGATAATAATTCCATCTGATAGGAGGTGGAATAGGAAGTAGTGTTTGTAGATCCAATGGCAGCCTATGTCTCCAGAACAAAAATTGTATGTTAATCCTTTACTGATGTCTCTGCTAAAATGCCAGGCCTCGTCAGAGCATCTTCAGATTGAATTCCTTAGTCTCAAACGTGTATTGCCATTCCTTATGATTCAGTTTTTCCACATATGATCGAATCAATTTCTTTAGTTGGAAACTTTGTTAAAACTAAGAACTACCTCAATGTCCATTGCCTACTAAACAGTGTTGGGTTCCATTACACAATCCCCAACTAGGAGTGGCTCTCAAAACAGATTTTTCACGGTCTAGGGTCCTTCCATTTAGAACGTACTCACATTTTCAAAAGTTTTCGGATACACCCCTCACCCCTTGGTGCGTGTGTACCAAATGGAAGGCCCCCTAAAGAAATCGGCGGATACTTTGATAGTCGTTGTAATCATGTTTGTGAGTTATTCACGATGATAATCAATTCTCAAATAGACAACAGAAATTATTGAAAGTTTGCATTGAGCACCAACTGATTTTGGTATATTTTCAACTTTGGTGTTTGCCAATCTAGGGCATTTTGCCAATTAGTCTTTTTACGATACTTTTATATTTCGTAATTATAACTTTCATAGCAAGAGATGAAATATGGAGATTCCTAGATAAAACATGAATAGTAACCTTGAATGTGTCAACTCCAATAGAAATGCTCATGAAAAGACTTTATCAGAAGTAGGTACATATTGGAACTATAATGGAATGTAAATGTTACGTCAACCACATGTATGTTGTCATAGTAGATTACACTGTTTACTTATGTACATAGGTGCTATATATGATAGTATATGTATGGATTTACAGTGTCTCATACTTATTTATATCTAACTTAAAATAATGCATTTGTAAATCATATCAGGAAATGCCATGTTGATAATTAATTCAGTAATATTATACCATTATGAATGGGGAGCTAGCTGCCTGTCTTTGGGGTCGATTTCGTTTGAAATCACCGGTAATTTGTTTATGTAAAGTACAATAGCAGTTGTTGACAAATGTTGTTACATGGTATTTACTGCTTAAATGTCGATATGTTTCTATTTATTGGCATCATTGTTCAGCAAAGATCTCAGAGCATGATGTTATCAGATTATAGCCCCTTTCTACTTTCTGTGTGATGTATATACTTATAATGTAGGTCTGCTGTTGTAAATGTACCTTCGTTTTCCCCAAACAAGTTAGAACCAGCCACAGAGAACACTTATTATTGCTTTGAGAGCACAATATCCCAAATCTCAGTGTGTTTCCATTAAACTATTCCAGACATTATATAGTCATATGTACAAACGGACTTTTATTTTTAATCAAAGGTGACACGGCTTGTCATTATTCATAAAGTTTATCACTCTCCTTTGCACAATAATGTATTGCACAATCGTAAGAATAGAACCATGCATTAAGAGATATAGCAGTAGTTATCGTTGATCCTGGTTTTAATCACTTCCCACAAGTTGTTCAATATGGGTTAACATAATATTGGACGTGCTTGTATGTACCTTTCCATATTTGACAGTTTGAGTTATAGGCCTATACGTCTTGAGGACACAAGGTATATATTACATTCTCCTGAGACAATCACATTTTAAATGATAATTAAGACATATCAGGATCATTGTAAAAGAAATTCCGAAGGTTCATTGGCCTTACTGCCTTGTTTTCTTTTTAGAAAGCTTAGATCTATATTCATACTCACAACGACAATGCAGAAAATGTAGACAATAAGTAGTGACAAACAAACATATGCACAAAATTAAAGAACTACGTTTAGGGTAGACAGCAGAAGATTAAGCCTAGATTGCACTATGCTATCCTTCTCACAAACAGACATAACTTTAGTATTAAGAGTAGGCATATATGTAACATATCAAATTGAAACCTTCGTATTTCTCTATGCTTTGAAAGTAACAAGTCCTACATTCTATTTAATAAGAATCAATGTCGACAAACTTCATCAACCAAATAATTGACTACTCCGAAATGATGCACATGAGACATTTGGCAACAGATTATAGTGTGAAATCATTGATCGCGAGGATATTGTTGTACCCTTAACCAAACACGCATATGGCCGCAGCAAAATAATCTTCATCAACTATTGTCTACTATAAAGAGGGCCATAATTATGTAAAATAAAGGAACATGGTAACAGTTACAATGGTCTGTTAGAATACCCGATTAATGATATTACAAGTAACGTTGTTTCTATGTCTTTGATGGTGGACAGTGTTTGTAAATGTGAAGGTGTACAATGTTCACAGTTGTATTTAATGTTAAATGTATTGTGTATTGACAGTTGTGTATTCAAATTATTTTGTATAGAACAGGAGCAGATGTAAACTATTGCATCCAGATTGTTTTACCTTATTCAAATAAAAGTGGTTTGTTTCTAACTACAGGAACATGTCATTCATATCTTATGTTACCGGCCTGACGTCATTCTTAATATAAGGAGATTTGACCAGTATACATGCTTGCATCTCGGCTGCCTTTGCAACGACATTATGATTCAGCTTCTTGGACTATAATCAGCATCTTGAAAGAAATCATAAGAAATGACCACCTAGCATACGGTTTACAAATGTACAAAGCCACGATCATCGGTGGTGTCTATATAATATACCACTATATTGCAATAGTGATGCAAAGGTTTTAAAGTACACTATAGATCAATGAATAGATCATGAATTTCCAGTATTGTAAGATAATCCACATCTAGAATTACCTTATTGCGTATTATGTAACTATCAACAAGTATTACTTGAAACGCATTCTGTAGGACCTCAGCACTGCACTCTCCCATTATAGGTCACTGACTCCAGGGGCAGATGCAGAGATTTCCAAAGCGGGGAGGGGGGCTTATAAATTAGTCTTTTTCCGCCAGACCCTCCGAGGCCAGAATTTTACATTAAAACATCAATATGATGATGATTGTGGGAGTTTAAGGTCCATTCTGCAGTAAAATCATATTTAAAAAAATCCGCCACTGGGTCACTCTAGCAGGCGGTTCGACTTTTCTATTGTTGGACCTGGGTATCTATTGTTTAGCATTAGTCCAGTCCCACTTACCTATGAGCTGGTTGCATTATGCGATAGGTATCTGTTACTCGATATGTGTCCACTCCCATTGCATGGCCTATATGAGCTGGTTCCAGGAAACATATTCACTAAGTGAACATACATCATATTAACCACATCGTATGGTATACCTTCATCGTGTATGGAAACTAAATAAGGGTGTTGAAGATAAGCAATATGTCTCTGGCTCCTTTAGAAATTCCGCTTACCCTACTACTCATTGCTTGCGACCTACAATCGTTATTTCAGTATCAAGGTGATCTCATAGGCAGCTTGCTGTGGATTTCATCAAAACAATCTCTGGAATTACCATAACCGTGCACATTACATGCTCATTGCTCGTCAATCCTTCAGAATTGTTCTTTAATATCATACCTAAGTTCATTCATGAGTAGGCATACTAATTATCTCTGTTATACATAACCTTACATCTGTAATGGTTTGGCATCTGTCGAGATTTGGTACTCCTCTCCTATGTCAATTTCGTCCATTTGGTCATTTAAATCTTCATCCAACAGGTCATCATTGTCCGTGCATCCCTCTACCCGAGCTCCCCCATCAGAGCTCTTCCCCTCGGCAGACCCCACACTGCCCGCTATGTCGTCGCGGATGTTAGGGTGAGGTCTGTGCCCTGTGCAGTCATGGGCGTACAGTCGGGTATCTCCACCCTCCAAATAGTCCCTGACGTACGACGGGCAGCCCCGTGGATCATGTGACGTCACCGAGTCACGTGGCTTCTCCCAGAACCGTTTCTGGGACGCCACCAGAGGTCGCTTCTTGTTGAGCGAGATCTCGTCCATCAACCACCTGACCAGTTCCTCCGAAAAGTGGCGCCGAAACAGGTCGACCATTTTGGTTTTGGAGCGCACAAAGTTGACTTTGCTGACCGTGTTTGGGTCGAGGAAGACGGAGATGGCGCGCCACACGCCCTGGAAGACGGCGCTGTGGTTGACACAGATGACGTGGCCCAGACGTTCGGGGTAGTGGTTGGACAGCACCTGGCCGATACCGTAGCCAAGCTTGGGGTTACACGCCGGCAGCGACATGCCTGCATGGAGACATTGCAAGCATTAATAATGAAAAGACATTATAATTATCAATGCTTAAATTTTAAAGAATATTGCCTAAGTTTATGTACACAACCTATCATAAAAAGGCCTATCCAAATAGGTAACCTAGGCTAATGCATATAGGGTCTAATTATCATCAAGGCTTAGTATGCATATATATATATATATATATATATATATATATATATATATATGGGAATCTCACGGCAATCAGAGGCAGAGCGTGGCATAGCTCCAAAATTGAGTTTACATACCTCGGGCATTTGGACTGATGATAATAATAGCTAAGGCTAAAACTCTCCAAGTTTTAGGAAATGAGAGGTAGTTTCATGGATGTTTATCCCCATGCATGTATCCTAATGTGTGGAGGGAAGATAATTATCATATCAAATACTAGTAAGTACTCGTAGGGCCTACTGGCCTAAAATCTCAAGTAGCTAAAGGTGACTGAGATTTCATAGATTTTAGAAACATTTGAATATAAACATAGCATGGAGAAGTAAGGACTCACGGTACACCTCTTTAATAGGATTTGTAAGATGTGGGTGGTACAGGTGTCCGGATTTATCGGTTCCGCCAGACGCAAATTACCATCTCTCTGTACTACTACCATTATTCCTACTACTGGGCCTACTACTTTGACTTCCATCACAGCCCCTGCTACTGTTGATATTACTTCTTATTTCTACTGTTACTAGTACTTTATTACAGTTACTATAGGTACTAAATCTCTCATTCAAAGATCAATGTTACATCTTGAGGGTTCTGGTAGCCCTGGGGTACTTTCTCACCGGTGCAGTCGACGATGAAGACCCAGCCGGTGACGCCGGGCCCCATGGTCCTCTTGGCGTTCTCCAGGACGTAGATGACGTGGTCCAGGGCGTCCTCCACGGTGTTCCTCTGGGCCGAGGTCTGCGAGAAGCAGCTGTAGACAACGGGCCGCCCAGCCTCGTCCTCACCCACTTGCCGCTAGGGGGACGCAAGAGGTGTATTGTAGTCCTGTGCATTACTACTGACTCATGAAACTTTGTGCATGTTATAGGAAGAAAATATTTTAGAAATTGGAAAAAAAAGATTTAAAAGAAGTATGATATTCTCAGTGTAAATAAAGAAATTCAATGTTGGCAATATGTTAATTTTTCAGTTTATCGAAAAAGGTTAACATAGGCTAACCTATACACCTTTCTCATGAACCTGTGCAGTCCCCCTGCCTCACAGAGCTGTGGCTCATGCTTTGGGAAAGGCTCAAAGGGCGATTTTGGTCCCTTCACCAGGTATCTAGAATTGTACACCAGGCAAGGTTGGTACATATTCATTAATTATCACAACCTCTTAGCCACTGTTTACCCTAGTTAATGCACACAACTGACCCTTTGAACTGTCAACCAGTGTTGGCATCCAATGCCCTTCCCATTGGACCTTGTTCCCAAAAGATTGATTCAAATCTATGCTACCAGGGCGGCGCTAACTTAATG
This sequence comes from Lepidonotus clava, assembly GCA_936440205.1. Lineage (NCBI taxonomy): Eukaryota > Metazoa > Annelida > Polychaeta > Phyllodocida > Polynoidae > Lepidonotus > Lepidonotus clava. Next base: position 20,634,639 of record OW387140.1, on the reverse strand, counting down.
GAAAACGATGTATTCCAGGCCCGTAACAAGTTGAGGTGGCGGGGGTGGCGGGCCACTCCCCCACAGATGATTTTTTGTCCAAAAGTTCCACATTCCCTTCTAAAATTTAATGTAAAAAAAACCCTAAAATTAGAAGGGAAAATATAGGCAAAAGTTCCACTTGTGAGACCTCGCAACCCCCACAGCAGAAGCTGGGTTATTCTACAGACTGCATACTATTACTACAGATGTTCTCACCAGAGAGTGAAGTCCGGGCCGGTCGTGGCACCACCTACAGTCCAGGCCGAGAGGCCGGCGCTCACGGCGCCATTCTACGGTAGCCTTCAGAAGCTTCTCGGCCTCGTCAATATTAAAGTTCCGTGCTTTCAGATAACGAATCAGTCTGAAAATAAATGTTATTGAGTTATCCTTTATGTTATCTCATCGTAAGAATGCTGACTATACTATGCCTAAACAAAACAAGGGACAAATAAAATGGAATGCATGAAATGTGCGAGACGTAAGAATAAGATACTCTCTTTACAAAGGCTGAAAGTAAAAATGTTTATACAGATCTTTCTCATTTTCATTTGAGAATGAATGAGACACAACAAGAAGACAAAGTCATTTAACAACATAGCCATTTACATGATTGATATTTGACATGTGGATTCAACTAGTTTGTTTCTTAAATTTGATCTGCCTGAAACAATAGGCCTATATAATCTCAGTGGCGGATTTAGAGGGGTTGCAGGGGGCAAGTTAATCATGAATCCGCCACTGAAACTCTCAAAGTCTACGTGGAGAAAGAAGAAAGCGCTAAGAAGAGAGTATTTCGCTTCATAATCATCGTCGAATCACAGGCGCTAGGAATTTCTTAAAAAAACAAATTAAACTTTTGAACAGGGCCATTTGCTTTGATTATGTATTTGATATAAAGTTCACATTGACATGTCCATATAATTAAGGTCCATAAGGAAGCTTATGCTGTTTTAGGTTTTCATAAAAGAAAAATTAGGGCCTGAATAAAAATTTGAAGTCAACACGTCTTTCAGTGGCCAGAATCTACATGTATTTCATACTAAAGTTAATATTAGTTAATCTACTAAGCTATCAAAATTGAATAGATTCAGCAGCATATTACTCATACATAGGTTTCTTAACACTTAGGCCTATATTTTTTGATATTTTTATCAATTAATTTCTGTTTAAGCTTTTTTCGTGGAATGACAGATAGCCGAAGTCATGAATTACAGCAGACCAACGTAATCATGCATATCAGAATCAATTGATAAATTGGTTCAATAAAGGCCGTTATCAAAAAATGCCGGAAACCAATATTGGCAATATTCATAAAAGAATAAAAGGATTAGTGAAATCGGCACTGATCTCATATTGACCTTCGTTTTCTTGATTTTGGTAAAATCTCCATTTTAAAAACGAGTTGATGTATATATGCATGCACAATAAAGATGCATGGGAGTTCCAAATGAACTTATCGTATAACCGTCTGAAAACTCCTCGGATGAATTAGGGGCATAGACATTCTGACAGGCTGTCCATAAACATCAATACCACTTTTGTGAAATGAACAATTTTCGAGCTTTATAATTATCTTTCAGGGTCTTACGTGGTGGGGTTGGTAAAGAAGTCAGGTTCTTCCTCCAGTGGGAGTACTGACTCCATCCGACCCAACAGCTCCTCCTGTAGCATGGTGACGTCACGGTCGGCCGCCATGGCGACCTTTATTAAAGCATTATAGGATAGACTGTATGGAGTTCCAGCGTTGATCAAGTATAAAAAACGACACAAATCGCAATCGATACATGCGGAATACTGGCTTTTCTTCTGTTTCTTTATTTCGACGCTTGTTCAAAGGATATAATCGTTTCAGCCACAGTTACTTGGAACAATACTGCTTAAGCTACCGGAATTTTTCATACTGTTAGAGAAAAGCTTTTTTCATAACAAGGTGCTTAGAAATATTTATGGGACTTATTGCAGAATAGACCAATATTTCTTCTCCGGGAAATGCTATGAAACATAACATTTAAATTTCTGTGACTCACCAATAGAAATGTAAATTCTGTCCCAGTCTGTCCCCTCCAGGGGATAACTCCAAATTGTAAGACGTCACTAGGAGGCGCCTGAGAACAATTCTTAAAGCCTGGGCATGTATCTCTGGAAAAAATAAACCTCATAATTATACAACCTTGGCATAATGATACACACCAAGGGATATACATGTACATGTTATTAGCTCAGCGCATATAATAAGCGGAAAGCAATATTACATGCATGTCACAACAAGCTACCGTTTTGTTAGTTCATGTAGTTTTTTTAGCATTGTCCCAAAGATAGTGAGGTGATCCTATTTTCTCCTTACCTGAGACGGGATTCTCAAAACGTGAGAAAACTGAGACTGTTCAAATTGCATTTGATCATATTCCAATCTTAGTTGACATACATTACTGAACAGAGGTCTGGGCTCAAATATAATATAGGACGGCTACATTATCCCATATATATATATAAGCCACTGCATGGAGTGACTACATTACCAGATCAATATTCAATTCAGAGTGCTGGTATCATCATAAAACTATTTATCCCTCTCACAATACAGTGTATACGTGTGTCAAAATGTGCAACACTGAGGGTGGTGGATGGCTCGAGGAAGAAGTTTATCAACAGATTTTATAAATTTCCGGAAAAACAACGAGCACACCTTAAATTTCCGAAAATGCTCGCACAGTTAACCTACTGCTACAGATACATTTTGTAGCATGTTCTTCCAATTACATGGATCCCATAATGACGGAAGTCATTATTACCCCACTACTTCTAAAACGGTGTCCTTTTGAATGTTGCAATCTACACACTGAACTTACTTCAGGTCATACCAAGACCTACCAAAATAGGCTATAACCAGGCAGTCTAATTGATTGCTGATTCTAAACTGCTTTTTAAAGGACCTGTGGGAACCAGTAAATTAGATCATCACCCCATTATTTAGTTCCATTCTCATCCTCTATGTGGCTTCATAGCGTAAGGGGTAGCAACCCTACCTCCAAACTCCTATGTTGTGGGTTCGAATCCTGGAGGACTTTTTTCTGTCTAACAAAGCCATTTGTTTAACCTTGTCACTGCCACAGGCCACAAATGCGGCCCTATAGTAAAATCCCATAGGAAAATTATTTAAAGAGGGCAGAGGGCGGGGGGTGGAAGCTATTATGTGCTGACCATTTATATGTATGGCTGTGGAGTGGTGTGTGTGTGTGGGGGGGGGGGGGTAGTGGTATGTGCTGACTGTTGATATGTATGGATGTGTGTGGGGGGCCCGTCCATAAATGACGTCATGCTATTTTTGACCTTTTTTGACCCCCTCCCCCCTGTCATTTTTCGTCATGCGGACATTGACCTCCCCCCTCTAGGAATGACATCATATAAAGCCCCATCAGAGAAATAGTATAAAAAAGAATGATTTTTTTTGCCTTGCAATATGACTGCCCCACAGAAAAATCTTTGATTTTAACTACAAATACAAAATTCAGCCTTCACGTAACCTAAAATTGTCTCTGAAATCCTTGAAATTGACATTTTTGGCAACATGATGTCATGCACCACATGACCCCCCCTACTACTGCATGACGTCATTTTATGGACAGCCCCGGGGGTGGTGGTATGTGCTGACTGTTGATATGTATGGATGTGTGTTGGGGTGGTGGTATGTGCAGCTGACCATTGATAGGCCTATGTATGGATGTGTGGATGAATGGGTGGGTGGGTGCAGGTATGTCCTGATGTCCCATTTTGAATTTCAGAAATATCATGCATGTATTATAATCTCTCCTGTTTTGTCTTTGAGACCCGTGTCACGATGTTAAATTTAAGAAATGCCCAAGTCAAAGGGTCGTACGCCACATCCCTATGCATGATTGCACACTTTTAATTTATCAGATTACCAGGGCATATCCAAACACATCTCATACTTTCTCTAATAAATCTATACATAGAATACGTACAAAGATAAAGTTTCATTATGTGCACAAAAATCTAGTTAGTTTGTAAAGGAAAAAAGAGGTTTCAAAATGTGATATCGAGCTCATAATATATCCTTACTCATGGTAAAATAGCACTATATTAATGTTTGTGACTGTTATACATGGTGTGCAGTACACCCATTAAGTATAACATCTAAAGTAGTTAACCATTTAAATTTGTATCATATCTAAATCGTTTATGTGAGTCTGAGTGTGTTTTATAGATAAGCAATCCGAGAGCCAGCTGTGCATGTATCCATGCGGGCTTGTGCAGAAACATAATTATTCCTGATACATAGCTTTATTATGTGGTCGAGGTAGTGTACACTAGGAAAAGGCTAAATTGGAAAGGTTTGGCTGGGGGAGGGGCTGAACAAAATCTGGATCGAAGAATTGAAGGGGGAAGGTGAGAAAAAGAAGTATTGAAAGAAGATGAAAAGATGTCAGGATAGTGCCTTTCAGATCAATACATATCTTGCCCTTGGTAGATCCAACATTCCCATTTTAATCTTGTATGCGCGTGCAATGATCTATAGATATGAAAGAGGTCTCGGTCAAAAACACATTTATTTCCTGGATAACAAGCCGTAAAATTGCCTCTTAAAACACATATCATTATTATCTTTGGATTTTTGCTTCAATATTTTTAACAACTAGAACATTCTATGTCTGTATTCCTATGTGTAACTCTGCTAGCACAAGGAAGGATTCTATATCATTATATCAGTGTTTAACATATAAAACGACAAGTTGCCTATTTTCTTAAAAGCTGTTCTTCTTTTTACAATATCATGCTGCTTTTTATATCAATATTTACGGGATCTTCAGCTTTAAATTTCATATATGATGACTGCATTAATAGTAAATACACCGTGCATACGGACATGAACAGAAACTGCCATCTAGAGTCATAACCTTGCATGTAGTACTTTAACCAACCAGCCGATAACATGGTGTACTGTCAAACCTACAGGAATATATATAAACGGAATCTCGAATACTATGCGTGGTTTACATGATTTTCTCTACGTCGGCAAAGAGTTGTCATAAACAGCTGATAAAGAGACGCGGCAATTGACCCTTTTAAACCAGACTTTACGTAATACATGCAGTTAGACCCGTGGCCATTTTCTGACCTTGAACAGTAGTCTCCATCCGTCAAGTATAGTGTTTACAAATGTACAACAATTTAGGCTACGATCCGATCATGTGAGAAATTGGTGCAGATCTTGGCAGTGAGAGTAAAGTATGTGTACTTACCGTGTACTTCCCAGGTGCCTGCTGCGACTCCAGTGCCCGCGGGCCATGTGGCAGGTGGGGGACCAGTTTATACACGTACAGACACTTAGCCGTGAAGGTGTGTAGCAGAATCAATTGTTTGTTATAAATACAGGTCTATAAATGAACGCATGCTATTTTGGGGTTTCAACAAGTGACGTCTTACTTTCCCGGGAGCGGGGGGGGGGGGGGGGGGGGGGGGGCATAAGGGGCTGAAACTGGCTCCCAGGAGGCCAGGTCTAGGGGTCGAGGTTAAAACAACTCCTATACTTTAGTATTGGTATGGAGGTTTTGAGTCTAAATGACTTTGTGAACTGTTCATTGCAAGTTCTCGACCCCTGAAATAGACATGTTACAGAGGACATTTTAATGAATTCGACCCGAAACATGACACAACAAGGGGAGGTTAGAAAATGTAACGACATGCGACATCATTATTTCTTAAATTTGACACGCGACATCATGACCCCTTTCCCCTCCTATCGAGTGCTCCAACTATAGATCCAAACTTCAACAGCTAGATAAACAATATCTTATCATTTGTACTTAACTTTGAAACCAACTCTTTAAAAACTTGCCGGCCAAACAACAACATATGGTCTTTTTAGGTTTCCCAAAGGCTAGTTCTCCGCAAACCTTCCATTAGATGTATTCATGGGGATTGAGAGGAAATGCAACTTGCAAGCTGATGCATTTCTTTTTTTTTCAATTCTGGTGGAAAACAGCCAAAATCAGTTAATTTATGGAGAAAGATGAGCAAAATTCCGTGACCTTTGCAAAGAATCCATGACCCTTCTAATTCCAGGACTTTTTGGTAACCATTTTCATTTTCCAGTTGGTGACGAACCCTGCCCATTCACATAATATTATAGACCCAGACAAGATAACGATGTGTTTACGAGGACAGTAGCGAGACGATAAGGTGTTAAGGAGTGCTAATTGATTCTATGCCTATTCTGTTTAATGAATGTGTCGTATATATGGTGTGAGAAACATTTTTTTTTTTTTGATTGGATTTTTATCCAGGCTGAGTTCACTTTATTAAATGTTCTTCCACTGCAGTCCTGTGGACCGTTTGGGCCCTGTGGACCATTTGGGCACAATTCCGTGCAGGGGTCATCCAAATGTCCTTTTACCAGGCTGCACCCCATGGGACTCGAACCCATGGGGTGTCAATGCCAACGAGTGGTACCAACGCCTCTGCGACGCTGGCCACCCCGACCCCCGGGGGTCATAATATGACAGGGGCACGTTTTGTCATACTGGTTATCATGGGACATTATTTCTCATAATTATGACAAATATTAATCCTTATATCAACTGAAATCGTAGACAATCCCTTGTATAGACGTTGTGCAGATGACGTCATAGTGGGCAGAAAGGTGCTGGCAGCCATATTGGTGATAATTTAACCATTTTGACTTTTGAAATGCAATAGACTATATTTTCATAATTAAATCACATTATGTTGGATTTTTTCAGGTATCAATAACTTATGCATTTCAAATTTGGGTATTAATTCCTGATAAATGTCTTGTTTTCTAAGGACCACAATAGTTATTATGGATATCACATGGTGCACGTAAATACCAAAATCTGGTGTCACATGGCCATGTCTGCAAAAGGTCTATTCTAGTACAAATGCTACTGGAGGTCTACATTCATCCAAAGAAATTTCGTTATTTTCAACATGAGCCTAAGGTCCATATAACTTAAAAATGCAATATCACCGATAACAGGTTATGCTGTCACTGTCTATTGCGCTCATAGTAAAAACCGACAATCTGTACTTCAACCTCCTCAGTCCTAAGAAAACACAGTTTTTTCAATGTATGTCTGGCTCATTCAGACCTCCCTCGTTTGTTTGGGGTAGAAACTCCAGAGGGCACCAGTTGATTGAGACGGGGAGTACTACACGTGCACACTTTGAATGAGAATGTCTGGTTGTCCTTTTGTGTCGTAAAGGAGGGGAAACCAACCCAAATTCCATTTTCGATTTCCCTGTCCCATGGCAATTTTTCTGTGTCATATTAAGCAAGTTGGTACCCTGAATGATGCTTAATATAAGTGCTAAATATCATAATACTTGCACTGTACAGCGGAGGGTCGAATGTGTGGCAAAGGTAAAAATCGATACGACTGTTGGACAATCCTACACCCTTAACTAATCTAGCATGGGACAGGTGCGGTGTCGGGATCCTGACCGGGGGAACTCCAGATGCAGTTGGACTGGGATAATGCACCTATATTTTTTAAAAATAATTGTGCAGGTTACTTTTTAAATATTAATCGAGACCATAAAGAATATATAATTATGTACCAGTGAAATGTTGCTAGGAATTTTGTGGGGATAATGCATGTCGAATATAATATGATTTCTTTAAGATTATTTTTGGGTAACTTTTCATGAAAAAAAAAAGTAGTTTAAATGGATCCACTCTTCATTCTTTCCACTGCTGGTTCCTGGGAGGTACTCCGTGTGAAGCAACTAGTCTGCACACGCCGACGAAGCAAGGCCCTTTTAGAGGTAGTACTTAAACACAAACACACCTACGGTGCCTCAGGCTAGCCTTCAACTAATTGTATCTATGGGGACTATTTGTGTTATTGCTTTAAATGCATGGTATGTTTTAACCCTCGTATACTAACAGCTGGCTCCTGTGTCGTCAAGGTAATGCAAATGACGTGTTTAAGCCACTGGTGGAAATGGTATATTTTGCCTTTCTGATTACCCCCTTGAATGAACTTTTTTGAGTATGAAGTATGTTAACAAAATCCAAATATGAGAAAGCAACCCAAAAGCTGTTATACATATGAGGTTTTATTCATGCTAACATGTTAAATACATTCACGGTTTTCACAGAAAATATAATTATCTATAATTCAGCAGTTTATCGGCCAATAGCTTTCTAAAATCAGTGTTCATTGTGCGTCACCGGTCCTAGCTCCCACTGACTTATATAAGTCGACACATATGACGATGTGTGCTTAATACTATAGAATGTTATCACTCATGACAGTAAGTTCCCTTTGAGGTCGTCAAACTGTTTAGAGAGGCCCTTTAGTTTGTTCTCCAGCGTCCGTTTGTTGTCTTCGTTTTCTCGAAGTAGAATTCGCATTTCCTCTTCCACTTCTAATACCTGTCCAAATGAGGAAATTTATGAAATGACTTTTAAATTAAATAGACATTTTCACAAACATTGGAGATGTGAATCAATTTGTGTGTCTTGCTTTTTCATATTTGGACACAGATATAGTTTAGAGGAGATTGAAGAAGGTCTGGGACAACGAGGAGAAGAAATTGAGGAGAGTTTAAGGATTGTATCACTTACAATTTCTACAACGTGAAACATGACCTTGCTAGACAATGATAATCAGTAATTTATTAATATGGAGGAAATATGGTAACCTAGCCGTTCCATCTACGTGTTGATGAATATTTGAATGTAGATGTCAAAATTAATCTAAGAAGGTATAATTGTGAACGTCGAATTTTCGAGCACCATAAAACAATTTGATACTGGAACAGACAACTACGTGGACCAGCGTGGGAAACCTAAAATAACTCCTAGTACCCCCCCCCCCCCGCCCCGCCCCCGCGCTCCGGCCTACTGACCCGTTGGTGCGCGGCGTCCAGCTCCTCTTCTTTGTCCTGCTGGAGGCGGGCCAGCGCCTCCCGGTGCGCGAACTCCTTGGCCTCCAGCTGCTGGCGGAACGCAGAGTCCATGGCCTGCAGCTTCTCCACCGCCAGCCTGCAGTGACAGGTAGAACAGAGGGTGTAATGGTCATTAAAATTAATCTTATTTTTTGGTCGTTTGTAGTTCATGATTAATCTATTTAGTTACATTTTCTAGGACACACAAGGACGTCAAGAAAGAGGCACCATCCACTGATGCATGACACATATTTTCAAACCTTGTTTGGTTAGGTTTATAAACGGTTCACGTCAGATTTTCGAATAATCATCTAGCGCTTACTGCATGACTTTACTTTAAAGTACTGAGAACTTACATCCCTAAAAGAAATTGGATTAAGGAACTGGCCTTAAGTTAACTTGAGATAGACGAGGACAATACCCTATCTAAGAATTACTATTCATATTGCCCAAAGCATCATGTTTGTTCTTTACAGCTCAAAGCGATCAAATAAGTTTCAGACCTTTTAAAAGACACCTTTCCTTAAGAGCTCAAACCTCGTAAATCAGTTTAAGACTTTTTTCAAAGGCATTGGGTGACCTGGCATATCTATGGCCGTACCTCTGTCAGCTGGCAGTTTCTTCTCCTCGTAATCTCAGACCTTCTTCATGCCCTACACACACCCCTGACACTATCCACCACTCACCTAGCCGCATCTACGGCCTTGTCCCTGTCAGCCGACAGTTTCTTCTCCTTGTTGTCCCAGACCTTCTTCATGCCCTACACACACCCTGATACTATCCCCCACTCACCTGGCCGCATCTACGGCCTTGTCCCTGTCGGCCGACAGTTTCTTCTCCTTGTTGTCCCAGACCTTCTTCATGCCCTATACACACCCTGATACTATCCCCCACTCACCTAGCCGCATCTACGGACTTGTCCCTGTCAGCCGACAGTTTCTTCTCCTTGTTGTCTCAGACCTTCTTCATGCCCTACACACACCCTGATACTATCCCCCACTCACCTGGCCGCATCTACGGCCTTGTCCCTGTCAGCTGACAGTTTCTTCTCCTTGTTGTCCCAGACCTTCTTCATGCCCTACACACACCCTGATACTATCCCCCACTCACCTGGCCGCATCTACAGCCTTGTCCCTGTCAGCCGACAGTTTCTTCTCCTTGTTGTCCCAGACCTTCTTCATGCCCTACACACACCCCTGACACTATCCCCCACTCACCTAGCCGCATCTACGGCCTTGTCCCTGTCAGCTGACAGTTTCTTCTCCTTGTTGTCTCAGACCTTCTTCATGCCCTACACACACCCTGATACTATCCCCCACTCACCTGGCCGCATCTACGGTCTTGTCCCTGTCCGCTGACAGTTTCTTCTCCTCGTTATCTCAGACCTTCTTCATACCCTACACACACAACCTGACACTATCCCCCACTCACCTAGCCGCATCCACGGCCTTGTCCCTGTCAGCTGACAGTTTCTTCTCCTTGTTGTCCCAGACCTTCTTCATGCCTGAGACCCGGTGTTCCAGGTCCCCGATCAGACCTGACTTCTCCTTCCACTGGGAGCTCAGTGAACTGTACACAAAGGAGTGGTGAGGGGTTAGAAAAGTGTATAATAAATGTTTGGTAAATAACTTTTATTAAACCTAAAAAACATTTCATTAAAGCAATAATTTTTAAACAACTAGTTTAAGTTAATAATGTATTTGAACATATAATACATGCTTTGCACATAATAAATACTTTCTGTTAATCACTTTGGAACAAGTACAATAAGGAGTGTTCTGGTGTCATTATTTACGTTCATAACATTTGTGCCATCTTCAGGATATTGATTTCAAACTCATAAAACGAGCCAAAATATCCACAGTAAGTAAATACATACTGAACAGTGCTTCTGAGAATATTTGAAATTTGTGGCATATCCTTACTTTGCAGCACAAACCAAGTAAGTTGTCATTCTAACCCAGTATTTGGATTACTGTAGCCCTCCTACCTGTAGTCTTTATTCACTTTCTCCAGCCGCTGGCTTAGATCAGATACCTCAGACTTCAACTCCTCTTTACGATCTCGTGCTCTGTCATATTTCTCCTGAAAGAGGATAACAGGGATAAGTATGATTCACAAAACAATATTGTATGAGAGTGGTTTATCACAAATATATCTTCGGAATATGAAATGACGATACCCCAGCCCCCATGCACTTTTCACGCCATTTAAGACTGAAACTATGAGCTTTTTCAAAATGGAGGCTTGATAGAATACAGGTATGAGACTGACAGGGATCTAACTAAGAAAGGCGACATATCTCAAAGTGGGTGGACCTTACACCTGCGTGAACAAGAAACACTATGTGCACAGGTTCCCCCTGCGATGCCCGTTTGTATAACCTCAGCCAAGTTAGAGGAGAGCCAGTCATTGCCAAAGTATAATTGTTTTCTGTTTGTGTATTTGCCCTTATTGTAAATGGCATAAAACCGATCAGAAGTCAAGATATATTCAGGGTTGCCACTGACCAGAGACATCCAAATTCCCTGACATTTCCCTGACAAATTCCATTTTTCCCTGACTAATTAGATCCTTTCATTAAACAGCCTTGAACGAAACCTAGAAGAGTCTTGTCCTTCCAATTAAGCTCAAACTTTCGAAACACATAACCTTAATTTTTTCTTGTCAACTCCTGTAGCCAAGGCAATATTGCTGGATCACAGCAACACATCTTAAAATCATAACATACCTTTCAAGGGGCCACAATTTACAAAATAATGTTTGCCAAATGAGATTCTTGTGACCTGATGCACAAACAAATTCTAACTTTGTGATTTAGATTTTGGACTATGACATGTTTGAAAACTCCATTTTTCCCTGACCAGGGTCAGTATTCCCTGACCTTTTTCAAAATTCCATTTTTCCCTGACCAATTCCAAAATTCCCTGACTTTTCCTTGACCTTGAAAAAAAACAACTTTTCCTTGACTTTTCCCTGACCAGTGGCCACCCTGATATTACAGAATTATGTAATGATAAATGAAATGCCTACCAATGAAAATGGTTTCAGATAAGAATACATGAGTATATCTATTGGACACAACAAATTAATTTTTTAGGTAAAACTTGACTTTCTGGTCTCAACAACTTTACACGCCTCTATAGTTTAAGTGTTTCTTGTATTAATGATATTCAGAGGTCATTGACAATTTTATCCAATCAGGAGCCACCAATACCTAAGGCAACCCACTCTCAAAAGTATAGGGTGGGGGAATATGGAAGAAGAGCTGTATAGAAGAGGGAGGAGGAATAAGGTAAAACAAATGAAGAACATTGGCCCACACAAAAGATATTCCAATAACCACTATTGGGTGCCCCCAATGAAGACACGGGGTCATTTCCATGATGAATTGTATTCTGAACCAGTGCTGCTCATTTTGGGTCAATTTATCTAATCGGTATCAAAAAGGACCTGTGTGGGCTGAGTTAACATACAGGAAGGTTAACATACACGTCCCTTGTGAATGGAGCCCCAAGACGCCAGCTGTTATTCCAGCTCCGACTGACCACAATAACAACAACATGTATATCACCTACCTGTAGGTCTGCGTTAGCGGCTTGCTCAGCTGCCAGTTGCTCCTCCAGCTCCCGCTGACCGCGCACCGCCTCATCACGAGCTGCTCGCACACTGTCATCACGCTCTAATAAACCCTGGCATTAAACATATCCAATGTCAAATTGTTTGCTACAGCGTTGTGAAAAAGCCTGATGTAATGCATAACTTTGCATTAGTTTTTTTCTAAATTAAGATTGAATTAAGTCTCAATTAGTTCTTAGAGTAAACAGTTTAAAGTACACTTACGATGACATCATGTAAATAAGAAGTGTAGTTAGACCTACACCTTCACCACTGATAATATAGATGTTTTTAAAATCTATTTTTGTTGTTGATTAACTAATAAGTGGACCTCCATTAAGCATGTACAAGTGAAGGTGGCTTGGGGGTTTGGAATTTCTTTTTAAACAGGTGTATGTTCCCATACAAGCCCAATGCTTACTTTAGGAGGTTGGGAGGTGGAGGGGTCTGAATTATTTAAAAATAAGCTTCGTAAATACTTAATGGAAGGCACTTGATATAGATGTTTGACAGACCTACCTCTTTAAGTTTCCGAATGGTTTCCGTCTGGTCCTCTATCATCTTTGTTTTTATTTTCACTGCATCTGCTTCTCGCTTAAAAGGTACAAAGACAATTATCATTCAAATGTAGATTTTCTGGAAATTCTCGACAGATGTATTTCATGATTCCTTACTATCTAATTTATAGAAAATGTTTCCGCATCTAGCTTATCTTTTTCTCTAAAAGTTTATATTTTCTCTTTAGTTTTCAATGGAATCAATAAATGAATCAATTAGATTTATTTCGAACTTTAAATAAGTGCATACTTCTAATTGTCGTTTCAAGCAGTTGGTTTCTGAAGTGAGAGCTTCAATTTTTGCCTCCAGTCTTCCCCGGTCCTGGGCTAACGATGCACCTTGAAAGGATACCAAAAGAGTTGTTAGTGTGCATGTATTTATTGTAACATTTTGCATATTTGTGTGTATTTCTGTCTTCTATGTTATTGTGAAAAAGTATGAAACGTAAAGAAAATTATAATATGAAACTAGGTGAACTATTGATAATATTTATTATGTGTTTAAGTTGTGGATTGTGAGCAAGTGATTTCTGATACAACAGGCTAGTGACATGTACTTAGTTGTGTATAAACATGCATCGAAAATCATTTCAAAACCTAGCAACGTATTCGAATTAGTTGTGTATGAACATACACAACAACACTCCTAAACAGACTAACAGTTGTTGTACCTTGGTGTGCTAACTCCTCTCCCCACAACTTTCGCTCGGCCTTCAGACCTTCGATAATGGACTCCTGGGCAGTTACCTGGGCGCCGAGTCGGGTCTTCTCCTACAGAAATGTCATATTTTTTAATACAATATAATTTTCCCCATTTCTTTTCTTTCTGAATAATATCAACATGTGCAGGTGCCACTGATAAGTGTCTTATGACATTCATGTGGCATTCGATATGATGGAAGTAGATTAGAATTAGAACTAATTTAAATGAGTGAAAGTATTGTTTTATATTAATTAACAGTAACTAATGAAGCCATATGGTGCAGTCGTCATTAAACGAGAGCATGGAAGTTGAAATGAGCGAGGGGCCTGTCCGTATCAATTAGGTGCTTTGAACAGAACTTATAACTTTGAACAGAACTTTATAGCTTGGGTTACCCACTCCCCAAATTGTTTCTCTTTGTATTTGGGCGAACTCCCTCAATCAAGGGGGCCCCTGGATACATTGTCGACTGAATTACTTCTTCCATAATATTTAAGCACAGAAACTTTTAGCTTCGGTAACATAATTTTATTTCTCACACTATTGGAAGGCGTCATTAAGCATTTGTTATTTTTCTGTTTGACAACTTCTTATTTTACTACACAAAACCAGTCTGTCTAATCACCACTATCCAGAGACCGGTGGCCCACCGCACACACAAATATACTAACCTGTTTGAGCAGTTCCATACTGATCATCCTCTTTTTAGCTTCATCTACATGAGCCTCAAGGGTTGTGATGCGATCCTTTTAGAAAAAATGAAAATAATTGATTAGATAATTCACATAATTAAATACAGAGGTTTCCATTAACAGTTGACCTTCAATGTGTCAATACTTTACAAGAAGTCCTACATGGTCTTTTCCTTTCGGTAACTACAACCATATGTTGTAGAGTGCATGTATTTATACAATATGATACAGGCACTTGATACAACTTAAGCGCTGATTATTCCTAGGTGTCCAGTACATGCATGCAAACTTTTACACCTACGCACATGTGCATATGATATATAATCGTCGATTTACCTTAAATTCTGCAATTTGTTCTTGTTTGCTGCGGGCGAGTTCTGTTATTCGTCCCTTCTGCTCCTTAACAAGCTGCAAAAAGAAGGACCTATTGTTGACTGACTTACAACACACACCCATGATGTCCCCTACATTCACCTTTGCGTTAGTCATGTATCTCATCACCTTATAGTTTCAAGATGACAAATATCTTAATCACGAGCTATGTATTGTAGAAAAAGTCTACTACATGATCTCCTAAATTCCGTTGGCTAAGGGGCCTTCCATTTAGTACTTATGCATCAACGGGGGAAGGGGGGGGTCCGAGACTTTTGAAAATGTGCGTACATTCTAGCACATATTTGAAAATGTGCATACGTACTAAATGGAAGGCCCCTAAGTCATTCCCCACTTTTAACATGCAAAGAGGCTTAATCGCGCATCCCCACAAGATGAATAGTCGTCGACGACTAGCTGTAATTCGTCAGTGCATCTCCGTTGTTCACAATTTACAGCTAGTCGTTGGGAAAATATCAGACATATCTGATTTTTCCACCTTATTTGCCAACGATAAAGGTCCTAATTCATTCGCCAACCCAGAGCCAGTATGCTTCACCTTTTTCGTCAACAAATAGAGGCAAACTAATCACCTCGTGGAGATCCAGTACAAGACTACTGCAATTCAAACCTTGCAGACAATCACTAGTTATTTAGGACCTTGAAAACTTGCTGTTTTAAATATGAAGTTCTGGTCAGTTGTCTTACCGCTGTGAGTTCGGCCACCATGGACGAGGACTTCTCCTCCTTCTTGGTGGTAGCTCCCAGCGCCTGTTTCTGGTAGGAGGCCTCCTCACTGACCCGCTCAAAGGCCTCCTGGAGCTGGGGGCATAGGAGGAAAACAGGCAATGAATATTCATCAGGGTATATGGTAAGGGTTCTTTTAGGAATTTTTTAAAGATTGATTTAAGACAAAAGTTTTTATCAATCCGAGACCTTTTCCTATTGCAGTATATACAAGTATACACGTTCAGAAGTTTTGAAGACACTGAAGAAGCCTGTCAAAAGGCAAAACATGTCGGTAAATAAACGTTTCTATCACCTTTCACCTACTCAACTCTTCGTGCTAGTTTGGATAATATGTACAATTTCTTGATGTTCAAAATATATAGGAAAAGTTCCTAAGATTTAGCAGAAGTTTCCTTACATAAGTGATTTAGGACTGTTTTTAGGATAGATAGGCAGGGCACCTTGGTCTGTATCAGGGTGACGATAACATAGTCAAAGTTGTCGGAGATAGTGCACTTTTAAGTATTCGTCTGTCCCAAAGTTAGGAGTGCCCTAACTGTTTGACGACCAGAGGCACATTCAATTAGAAAGAGTGGACATAAGTACGGAACGCAAAATGGCAGGTCGGATATTCAGTGTCCCATCCCGAGCTTTAAATCAAAACACAGACAGGCAGCAAGTATGCCCTATGTTTACAACAATAGTTGCATATATATAGCTGCAATTCGGGTCTCACCGAAACCTGAACACAGCAGCCATACGTTCCTTCTAGGAAACAACAAGCCTCCCACAAATACTGCGCCAATTGTATTGCCCTTTCCAGTTGTCATGCAGTTGGGACAGTATACACCTTTCCCATGTACCTGCGCAGTGAGCCCTCCCATAGATGCCTTGTTCCCAACAGTTTAAGCTTAGTCACATAGGAACCCATACCCCAACCGTTTGGTTCAGGTCTATCCGCTAGCAGGGCGCCACGCTACCTAAAAAGATGTATAACTCACCTCTTTGAACCGACAGGACTCTATTTGTAAGGCCATCCTAAACTCGTCTTCCAGTTCCGAGTACTGGCGCGTCAACTCGTCCACTCTATAATAGAGAGCAATTACTGAAGGTGTTATTCCAATGGCCAGTGTTTAAGCATAGATTTGAAACCTGGAAGCAACATACGTTGCCTTCTATATAGTACTTACGCACCGAAGGGGTGAGGGGGTCAGACATTTTTTTCAGTGTGTGTATATTCCTGTACATATTCAATGTGCACTTCAGCCCAAGTGGGGTGGGATGGGGTCTGAATTTTTGGAAATGTGCGAAAAGTTTATCATTTTCAGACATATTATGGAATTCCCTCTAATTTTGACTTAACATTACAAATCCTTTTTCTAATGCAACGGGTAGAGAGCTTCAGCCATTGCTCATCTGTGTAAGTCTACTGGGTATTAAGTGTACAGCCTACTTGACTTGTTGGTGTCTGATCTCGTCGTCATGTCGCTTCTCGGCGCGGGTCACCTCCCGGTCGACGACCTCCTGCAGCTCCTTACTCCCCAGCTGGTAACGACCCGCCAGCTCCTTCCTGTAAGGTTAGGATAGATAGAGTAACACACCCAGCCAGGGACAGGTTAACGAGCTAAACAACTTGACTCCGCAATAACTTAACGATCTAGCAAACAATAAGGAATACACAGGTACGATATCATGAGTCAGTAATCAAGGGGCCGACTTATGAGGGGTGTTGGGGGTAAATGTCACTTACTTGAAATCATCTTTTCATCATTATGTCTTGTAATGTAAGGATTTGACTTTCTACGAATTAGGTGACCAATACTGCAATATTTGGATTGATACATCATAATATCAACATAAAGCCCATACTTGAATTAATACATTTTCTTCTGTCCAGGACTAAAAGTTCTTGATAAGATCTAAGACACAAGGTAAGTGAATCCCACCTGTGTTCTTGTTCCCTGTCGGCGAGCAGGCTCTGTAACTGCTGCACCTGCCCTTTGAGGTTCTTCACCGTGTTCCTGACCAGGTCCAACTCCCGGCCGCCCGCCGCCGCCCGCAGACCCGCCTCCTGGGCCTTCTTGGCCTGGGGAGAGGGGTAGAAGGACATGGGTATGAGAATCGTGCCATAAGCTAAGATAGTCACATGCTTACCAACTGTCGCATGTACGCCTACATCTGCATTGGAAAGAGACGTGTAAGCGTACTGCGCACATATATATACGCTTAATGGTTGTGGAAGAAAACGCATTCGCTTCTTGGCTGTGGATATCTCTCCGCTATCCAGATCTCCAATCCTCATGTTACACCCATTACTCTAGAATCAGCATTTCTTATTTCCACTTATTCTTGTTTATCTATGTTGTTTAACCTACACTTTCACCCAGGCACATGCGCTTACAACAGGGTGTTAGGCAAGAGGTTTTGACAAGTTAAAATGACAGTGTACGTTAGCGAATGTGCCTAAACTGTAAGGGACATATGTTCATTAAATCTAAAAGACATTCAGACATGGAAGTAAATTCCAACTTCCAAGTCGTATATATATATAAACAAAGTATTAGAAATGGATCCAAGTTGAGCCAAGAAATAGTAAGGTTTGTAAGACTTTTTTTCTTTTTTTTTTTTAGAAATCTGAGGTTTTTTAGTTTTCCACCCTTGAAATTTAAGGATGGCGTGGGAAGAAATACATTGAATCATTTATAATTTATCTTAAACGGTGTATTGTACGCCTTGTATGAGCGTGCTGCACATAAGAAAAACAATTTGAAACCAACCTTTTTAAACGATAGTTTCTTACTGGACCTACTTAAACCGATGACAGATCTACACTTTTTTTAAAGGAAATAATACGACTTGAAATTCATGAACATTGAAAGCTTTTCATTCTGCATGTATAAAGAAATTGACACTAAATCTGAAATTATTTGTACTGGAGATTCAGATCAGAATTTTCAGCGTCCAATGACTCTCATTCAGTGATGATTGAAATGCTTTCCTGTTCTCTAATTCGAATATTTCAAGCAAAACATTCCTAATTTGTCAGATATTTCACGATTTGTTGCCGACGTCTGTCGCATGGTAATACTCAGATGTTTGATGACCGCATTAGAATTATCTTTTTTGGGTTAAACTCCGCGGTGGTAGGCCTACTGGGGCGGATTGGCTAGGTCCATAACACACCAATTCCCCTTTAAGGAGTGCGCCTGTCGGAGGGAGACCGGGCTCTGTCACTCCCCCTGGTGGTTCAGTCTGGAGATGGCAGTGTCAGGGGGGGGGGGGGGGGGGGGAATTTAAGCACAAGCCGGGGACCCACCAGGGAGCTTGTCTACCACGTCTCAGGTGAAACGAGGGCAAAATAGATATGCGCTCTAAAATGTGGATAGGATAAAAAGGGGCAGAGGAGTGAGGGACTTTAGAGGACACTTGGGGTTGCCAGCAACACAAAATATGGCAACAGCTGGCAAAGTAAAGACGTCTCTGCTTTCATGGAGGTCTGTGGACGCAAAACCCCTTTTAAGTTTTATTGTTCGAAGTGGGTGATTCGTAATGAACAGCATCCTGCAGGGTCATAAAGTAGTTTGTTTTTATTCCTGATATTTCTTAAATAATCCAAATGTATTGCTCGTATTCCCTCCTTTTGTCCGGGAAAGTTATGATGTTCAAAACTACCCCTTTCCTATCGCACAGCTATAATCGATATGCCTGTGATAATTACGTTAATTATAATCGTCACGGAGTGAGGGAGAATAAGCTATTTCTTGCTTTACTAAACTGCTAAATGCACGTTTCGTCTCCATTCCAAGCCAGTAGAAAGTAAATCTGGAGACTAAGCCCTCTTATACTTTGTTCATATTTGGGACATTTTGTACTTTTTGTCTGGTTTCTAGCCTTAATAGTAATTGTCTGAATTAAGTACCTAGGCACACCAAGTACAAGCGGGCAGGCATGACGTCTTGGCTGACGGAAGTCTAATTCCTTCCTAAAAAAAAAGGGAATCCGAAAGATTGCTTCTTAATGAAGTTACCAAATTCCCTACCGAGTGAGAGAGAAAAAGGAGACTAGATCATTTTGTACGTTTAAAATGTCAACAACAATAATAATAATTTAAAAAAAGAATTAAGAGATGAAGAACATCAACCCTTTACCTCGTGGGCGTGTTGTTTCAGGTATTCCCGCTCGGCCTTGGTGGCGCTGCTCTCGGCCGCCGACAGTGCTGCCCTCTGCGCCGCCTCCGACTGACGGGCGTCCACCAACTCGGCCTTGGTCTCTTCCAGTTCAGTCTGGAAAAAATACAGATTAAAGTTATTTGTCAATTGAATTGTTTTTCTAAGCGGCCTTACATTACTGAGATGAGTAGAGTTGTTTAGTTCCAGAGGACTCTTATTTCTCATCAGTTTAAACATAACAATACATTGAAAAAACTCTTTGTGTGCAATAAAGGATACCAAGTGATATGAGAATATGTTCATCCTGTGTCAGCTTTATGATGTCCACGTACAATGAAGTAGCCTTTTGCACGGACATGGGCAGATATAAACTGAAAATAATCGCCTTGAATGTAGGTATAACGTATCATGTTGGTCAGCGATTGCCAAGTACACCTCAATGTGACACAAACATTTGCGATCTGATCTAACTATTCCGTTGTAACTTGTACACTAAAATCCCACACCAACAGGCCGATTTTAACAGTCAGCCAACCGACTGGCGCTTAAACAGGCCGCTTTTAACTAGTAATTTGGCATGCAAGAGCTTAGAGAAACAGTAAAACATATGAAATCTAAGCCACAATAACCAAATGTAAGTAGTATACGGGGACTAATGTTAATTTCAGGTATCAATGTCTTTATAAAGATACGATGTACTACACTGGAGGAGAGAAGTACCTTAACTGTAAATCTTGATCATACAATTAAAACCAAGATCTGAATTTGTAAAGAGGTCTCCCTTTTATAGGGGTGCCAAATTATGGCTGTCTATTCCGAGAGAGCTGAGGAATATTGAGAGCAAAATTGAATTTAAAAATAAGGTTAAATTACATTACAGTAGAATTTAGATCCAGTCACAGGGTAATGTTACATCCAGCTATGTGGGATCCAATTGTAGCCCCTCTAATGAAATTCCAGAATTTTCAAAATATTTTTACTAGTTGACCATACACACACACATATTATCTTATGTTGATGACCAGAAAACTCTATATACTGTAACTTGTATTATAGATTCAGTTTGAATCATGTCATCATAATTATTATTATCATATCATCTCATTATTCTATAAGGATAATATTGTTACAAGCTATATCACCATGAAAGCAACATTGATTGTAACGTCTGGAAGAGCAGACAATGTTTGAAGGCGTCAATAAAAATATTATCAAAAAAAAAAAAAAAAAATTATATGACAACCTTCCTTACTTTTCGATGCACTGACCGAAAGGTACTGTTTATAGATATTCTGGTAAAATACATTCGTATTGGAAAAAACACGACGGACTTGAATGGTGCATTATCGTGTAACTGAATGACCTCCATTAGTTGCAGGAGATACACTTTATAACAGTTGCTATATTCCTTTTACATCTTCGATTAAAATTTTGATAATTAAAGATGAATATAGAGGCCATTCAAAATGGGAAAAATTGCATATTTATGAAATGGACATTTCGGATTTACTAAGTATTAAAGAATTTTAAAAGATATGAATCTGTAAAAGTCATTTAAAAAAAAGGGCTACCTGTCACCTGAGAACAAATGCAATATTTCTCTTAAAAGTAGTGATTCGGAACAGCCAAAAATCTCGAAATTCTAAAAAGAGGGAAAATTGCATCTATTTGTTCTAATAAAATGATACGAATCAAATATCCGAGTTTTAAGACGTGCATATCAGTATCAAATGACTAGAATATGAAGTAGACAACATTTTCTTACAAATAAAAGGTGCTCTGTACCTGCCACTAGAACTTGTTTGGTTGAGCCTCCCAAAAATCATTATCAACAAATCCATTCGATGAGTACGAGTTGTTTATGACAATCTAATATGCATCAATTTTGCCAAGTGAGAGATCGACGACAACTGAATGATAGTCCAATTTGATCATTATGCATTTATACAGGTGGTTTGTTACCACTGGCATCTCTAGAGTTCATAACGAAATCTTCTATTGAACAGTGTCAAACCATCCTTAGAGACATCCTTTTCTCCCATTTCTCAAAAAACAACAAGCAGGACCATCCCGGTATTTAGAGAGCAAAGCCCCCCCAAATAGACAGGCGACCCGGTCAAGGTTTTCAGATTTAATATTTTGACGATATGTCTCCAGAAATGACACAACAGTGACAAATTCCCAATCATTAATTTTAATATTTGAATCATTTTTTTGGAGTGTGCGTGGCAGTGCCTGGTGAGAACTCATTGTGGGTTTCACATTGGGCTGGTAAGATGTCTGACAGTGACTTAAACAGAAATTCAGATTTTTTTTTAGAAATTCCCAGTTTTCAGACACCAGAGGTATGACATACAGAAACCCCAGCCACCCACACTTTCCAAATAGTTCTTGTCACCAATAAACATCGCCATATCATATATTTTGTCACCAAATAACAGTAGATGTCTTTATTGGCGATGTGGCGACCGCGTTGCACGAGCCCTGACTTATGGGTATGAGAATGTAGAATCATATATATTGTTTAATCATTTCGGAAATTCCGAGGAACAGATCTCAGGAGAATCAGTGTGGACGTTCGCAGGGCCTGTTACCGGCAGTTCCCAGTCCATACATCCTTGCCAACTAGTGTGTGTGTGTGTGGGGGGGGGGCGACAAAAGATTCACGGGGGAGGGGGGGGTCCGCCGTACGGTAGTAGGGGTGACCTAGATCTGACCGGTGCGGACTGTCGGGCAGCGTGGGTACATCCCATACATGTTAGGGGGCCCTGATGGCCAGTCTTCTCTGATAAAAAATATGATTAACAAATATAATACTACTATTAGCGTGTCAGTACGCTTAACTTTTGTTCTTCAGGTATTTTCACACATATTAATGTTATTTTCACTAATATGGAGCCTTGGGAACAGCTCTCGGAATTGCATGAAAAATGGTCTTTCCCACAGGTTTTCCCTGTGGCTTGTAACAGAGAAAAACTGGTGAAGCTGACGTCACTGGTTACACTGGTGAAGTGTTGAGCAGTGACAGGCGGCTGGCTGCCGCCTGTCAATAACTTAAAGTCTCATATAACTTTCTTGGCAACTTTAGTAGACAAGATGCTGCTGCCAGATCACAGCAACACCTTTTATGTTCATAGAGCATTTCTATTCTATTCCCCTCAGAATGGATGTTATGTATACGTTAAAGGGTCTTAGAAAGACCTCTTCAATATTTCAGTATAAAAGCTGCCAATTCAAACTGGAAACGGTCATTATATTTCACGAATATGATATTTTAATGCCTTACCTATTTCAGTGATGCTTTTCGACTGCCATTTTAATTCAAGTTTCATTAGACCAGCATGAAAATGTCAACATCCCTTGGGTCTATCCGATTACGTTCCGAAAGTACTCTAAACAAAATCGCTGTTTTAAAACCCTTACAATGACTATAAATGCCAGGAAAGCTGTACCGTCCCACGAAAATAAGCCCGCTGGCAGTAGATGGGGCTTCACACAATGGCACTTCCCACCTCGCCATCCGTGGGAGCCGCGATTTGGACTGCGGCAGCGGCGGCTGGGGCTGTAGAGGGCCTTTCGGCCTGAGCACTGCTTTGAGCAAATCAAGACGCCCCCCCCTGAGCAGCTCGCGGCGGGTGGCGGCCTGGTAATGGGACAATGGGTCGGGACCTAATGGCCCCGGGCCGGCCTCATTTACACGGCTAATGGGGTCTCCGTGTAACCCACTTCTCAGTTCACTTCAACCTGGGGGGAGTATATCCCCAATTTTCAATGATGGCGATTCGCTTTCAATGTTTTCAATGGCGAGTTGTAAAGGTCAAGCGAGCTTTTGGCCCTGGTGACATAAACTTCGGTTCAATTCTGAAAAGCGTAGGAAAGGAGCAAATCTAAAAGTCACCAATCACACTTTGCCAGTCAACTTTAAGACGTTACTCAAATGGTACTGTGAATATATGCATAAATTGACACAATACAGCTCCTGCAATTTGCATGTTAAGACCACCCAGCTGCAACAAATTCAATCAAATTGCTTAATTTTCACAAGACGCCCATGCCTTTTAGAAGACCCGTTCAAGAAATTCTGAAGACTGATTTGTTCTTTGTAACTTTACCACCTGACCTTAAAAGATTATTTTCAAAAAGTCGCCGCAAGAAAATATTCATTATCCAAACAGGCCCTCTTCCACGCAGTGTTCCAAACTTTCCCATTTAAAGACCAATATCCATCAACATTCATAATAGTCATGAGGTACAAAAATAGAATTTCCAAACATCAATGAATATATGGATGAAACGGGGGAAATCAGGATGAACCCAATCAAAAACATTACTTCCGTTCATGCAAAAAACAATCCGGAAGATAAGAAAGTTCCCCTGCTTGCTACGAGACACCAGTCTGGGCTGATGTAGGACCTAACTGCCTTCAAGTATGGTAATGTGAATGAAAACATTGTGATATTTGTTAAGAATCATAGCTACGGGACAAGCCAATAAGATGTCTATGAGCAATTCAATTCAACGTGTCAGATGTGCTGCTCAGCTTGGGAAAGTCGTGTCTCGAATAAAAAACTATCAGTGAGAACTTGGTCTTTTCTTTAAACTATAAGACGGCATCTGGTGGTCCCAATTCAGACACCAGGCAGATTCAGAAATAAATCATTTTCATCCAAATGGAATGGAAAGCTTCGATTCAACAAGTAGCATTTTGATAAGTACCAGGATCAAAACTTTCAAACCAAGAAGAAATTAAAAGAGACATGCTGATTATTTCATAAAATTAATCACCGATTCTTAATTGTCACTATCTTAAAGGAAAAACTTGTAGGCATGTTGATTAAACTACTCTACATTAGAAAGTACTCGGGGAACTACTACACCACTCTACGACAGAGAACTATTAAACATGTAAAGTGCGTGTTCTAAACCCCCGTCTCGGTTATTTGTGAGGGCCGAAGCGGGTGAGAGGGGGCAGCCTACCTTCAGCTGGTCGGCCTCCTGGGACAGGCGGGCCCGCAGCTCCCGTTCATTTGTCAGCGCCTGTTTGAGGCGGGTCGTCGCCTCCACCGCCGTCTCCTGGAAACAGTCGTTGTCCTTGGCTGCAAACAGTGAGGGATATAATTATAGCGAGATACAGTCTGAAACCACACAGTTTTTAGGATGTAGTTGTTCTAAAAGTAACAGAGGCTGAAAGAAATTGGCGGAAACAAAGAAACAAAGACCTGGAAGAAGGATATGACATACTGTTATATAAATCCATGCTACGGAGGGTTGAAAGGAACTGGGAATTCTATCAACTGGCATTTATCAGAGCAGGCCGTTATCTTTTTATTTTATTTAACCACATTCATTTACAGAAATGTTCTTCCATGTAGGTACTAAAGCATATAAGTTATAAACAGTTAAGCATAATACGATAGTGCCGTTACACAGACGATTGATTTGATGGGTGTAAACACTTTGGTTGGTTGCACGCCATACAATGTCAAGGTCATAATATCATGATATAATATAAACAAACATTCAGAGAATAGGCTAAGTTAAACACTATTCACATTAATACAGCTGAAAAGATACTAGATATACAGACATATCTTCTTAACCAAGAACTGATATAATGAAGGTAAACCTAGTCTGCCCGAAATCTTCATTGTGCGTTTTAAAATCCCTACTTTGAGCCTGGTGCAGTACAGCAAGCTAGTGCCCTTAGCTCTACCCCCCTCAGATATCTCAGGTCAGATATCTGCTACACCCTACCCCGCGTTCAGTTTGAACTATAAAGTCGTCATCTCAAGGGTCAGACATATACAGACACGCGCGAAAGGCCCGTGGCTTAGCCTGTGATGTTTGCGTGATTGGGCGTCGTGGGGACACTGTGAAGCTGCGTCAGTGCCCAGCAAACAAAACACTAGTCTCGTGCGTCATTGACAAGCAAAACAACCAGAGAAGGCCAGGTTAGGGCCTCTCCCGGCTGGAGAGATGGCAGTGTGTTTACTCCAAACTCAGGTATTTTGCTTCAGAATGTTTGTTTTTGCCTCGATGTGATATGATGAGAGGGCATTGCATTACAGAGGGAGAACAGGAAAGCTGCTATTTCTATATATTGTCTAATTTCACAATAAAACCACAATGTGGAGTGATCAAAACAGCATCATTACAAAGGCTAATCATTGCCGATTCCAGACATATTTATAACGTGTATAGCATGATATCTTTGTCAGCACTGCAGTGTACTAAGTGGTATAGGGCGGACATACAATCTTATTCGAAAGAGTGATTTATCTTCTATGACACATAATCTTGTTAAATTCTATTTTTTTCGCAAAATCTTAGGACTGTACACAAAAGCTATGTTTGGTTACTCTAAAAGGTTACTTAAACCAAATATTTACATTAAACCACCTAATTTGTAGTATAACCATAATGTATGATTCAGCATTACGTTTTCTAAATACCAGGCGTAAACCACTATCAAGAACACTTATCTCTGACACTCTTTTAGTAATGTACACTGGAAACAATTTCATCAATAAACCTATATGCCATATTAAGTACCCAAGTCGTACATTAGGGTTGAGACGTCTTTAATTTATGAGATATGTCAACGTGCTTAAGCAGTCTTTCTGGGATGTCACATATTTTTTCATAACCCATTTTCTTAAGTCCCAATTGTGAGTGTTATGTCCATCCACAGCCCTTATACTAAGTTAAAAACCCCATTGGTTCCCCCTCTAGATGCCCCACAGTATGTCCTGGGCTAGTTTTTTTTCCCCACGAGTTGATAGTAAGTGAGTGAGTGAGTGATGTTTTAGGCCGAACCGACAGCCAGGGTAATTTTCACGGCGAAAAAAAGATGAATTTTGATTTTCCAGACATGTGTTTTGATTTAGTCAATCTTTAGTGATCGTATCTATGAGATGATGATGACAGGACAGGCAAACAGCAGGGGATCAAAACCTGGAAATCATTTTTGCTGTATCTTATCCCTTAGTGAACCCAGACACCAATTGGGAATCAAACCCAATGAACCACTTGGTCAGTGCCGGGTCCCCCTTTTTGTCGCCTTTTACAATCAACAGGGACTACTGGAGGCCTATATTCTTCCCAGGAGCAGGAGCCCCAACCCGGTACCTCCACGGGGGCAGGGGCGGAGTTCACAGTCACTGTCCGCAATAACCCCCAGTCATAATCTGGGGTGTGGGTAGTGTTAGTTGTTTATAATCCGCTCACCTTTGGTCTGGAGCTCCTTGATGTGGTCGACCAGCTTCTTGGTGGCCTGCTCGGCCTTCCAGCGCCGCTCCCGCTCCACCTCCACCTCCTTCATCAGACCCTGAAAATAGCGAGTACAGAACCGCTGACCTCAGCACAATCTCAGCACAATTCAAGGTTAAGCTAATTTTAATGATCATTGTTGTGGGAACAACCATTCAGTCTTGTCAGACACGTACCACGGGGACGCAATTGTGGCCTGTAAAATAAATCTGGATTATTTCCAAATATCAGGAATTACTGCGATAATAGAAATGTTAATTATTCAAAGTCTTAAAGAGAAAATCCTGAGATTCCCTGAATACTGGCAGCCTTGGTTCGTTACCATAGTGAGGCTACGGTGAGTTATATATCCGAGTCAACAGATAAACACCGATATTACATGGGGAAACTATCAATCTGCCTAAAGAATGAGAGCACAAATGTAAAGAAAGACACAACCGGACGGCGGTTTCAGAAGAATATAGCTTACCACTATCAAGGGAGAACAACGAAACAATATTTATAATTGCAAATGTATATATCATAATAAATAAATATATTGAATAAAAAACATAGATATACATTTTAAGTTTATGTAATTACGTGTACATGCTGAATGTGTTTCAGACCTGAAAGTTCTAAATGAAAGGAAACCTATTAGACCTCAAAGAGGGAAGAACAAGACCTTCCATTGCTGCGAAGTAAAAGTCTCCCCAACTGTTCTTCCGCTGATCCTCCGTAATTGTAATGTACCTGACTGTGCCTCGTTTCACAATGCACCTAATGCATTTCTGAATGCCGCTTATTTCAGAGCAGTTCTTTTTGTGCGGCCATGCAAAGCTCCCATCTGTTCTTTCATTGTTAGTGCCCGACGTGCGTGAACTCGGTGATTTCTGTCAATATTCGGTAACGGGACTAGGGAAAGCCAGATTCATAGCCAGAACAAACCTTTTGATGGACATAGGTACCAAACATGTCTACCTATAGAATAAAGAATGAATGGAGGGCCAGCTTAATTGCAAATTATTTATCTGTGCATCAGTTGCCATATGTACACGGAAAAACGGCAGGACAAAAAAGTATACAAAACTAGGATGACCTATGTTTATTCATTGAAAAATGGTAGGAGACATGTTTTTACTTTGACCGGGAAAAACTGCACTTTTTAATTGAAATTGCCTGCTTTTTTGAATATATGCTTTCCTATTAAATCTGATCCGAGAACCATGTTGTTTTTTACCTGGCACGAACGTTTCCTGCGTGAATGCTTCAGTTCCATATACTACTAACATGAAACCGCAAAATTATTGGAAACATTCAAGGAATTACTATACCGGTAACGTAAGTTGTGCCCCAGACTAACAGTGGAAGCTTATAAATAGGCTCTCCCTCCAACAAGCCTGCATTCTTTCTTCTCCCAGCCCCTAGTGCGATCATGTGCACGAGGAGAGTGGGAGTTTCCAGGGGCAGAGTCTAGAGTTACTCAGTCAATCGGCTACATGATTATTGTGTTGAAATCTGTTAACTGGATGAACGACACGAAACTCAAATCCAGCCATTTAGACAGAATCATTTTAATAAATTCAAAATTGTTATACAGCCCACTTGTACCCTCTTTTACGCAGTATTCCCCTGTTTAGAAGTTTTCGCATGGAAGTTGAATCAATAATGGAATCAAGTGACAAATTCCAAAGAGACCGATTGGTTGAAATATTCCCCACAGAGCCGGCAGTGCTGGATTTCACAGCTCCCAGGCCGGTCTGGGTGTAAAAAAGCTGACGGATGTGGGAGCTAAGTGCGACTGGAGTAGTTACAGGTGGCGGGCCGTTTTATATGACAGCCCGGGGGTGGCGGCCCAGGATAGCATACTTAATGCCTCTGGTCCCAGTCTCTTAAAGGTCCAAATGCATGGCAAGTAATTTCTTAGTTACTTCATTGAAAGCAAGGAAAGCTGTTCGTACATGAAGACAATCGCTCCACTTTTCAAAATATTCATGAAAGCTACGGTGATTTTCAATTCTGAAAAGTTTCTATCATAAACAAGAATGTTTGAAATGTTTTTAGATAATTGCATTTTGTTTTCGTGAACAGCACTTATCATTTAATCTGACGCGCGAGACAGATGGTAATACTGTCAGTCACCTCGAACCGAACTGAGCCAGTGTTTACGAAGGTTGTTTTTATAATCCTCGCTTATTCGTAAACAGCATATCCATACCTACGGAAAGAAGACCCCCAATAGACTATTGTTTTAAGAAATATTGTGAAATAGGTTACCCGAAATGTGACGTTTTCTTTTTCATAATATTGACCGGGAAATGTCTTTAAGACCAAATACATATTTGAACTTTATTTGATTACCCCGCAAGCCTTTCACTGTTCTAAATACCACTCTGGACTGATGTAAAAGAAGAAACACTTCTTCAACTTCTAAAAAGTATGTCAGCCTAAAAGGTAGAAAGAATGAGATCTTTGCTTTATGATGACGGCCCATATATAACACACGATTGTGAGAACCCTCCCTACTCATCTGATATCGGGATGGGCTGATGGCAGTTTATGAACGCTCCGTCATAATTTGCCAGTAAGAAACTGAGACTTGTCGGTTTATGACTATTGTTTTAATAAGACGGCCCTGTGGCTTCAAGATTGGGAGGAAATGTGGCTCATAATGCCTCTCCTAATACCTCACCGGTGTCTGGTAAGTAGGTGGCCCGAAACGTGGTGGATTGAGATAATATTTCCCGGTAACTGTATGTATGCATGAGGAAGGTAGCTTAAGGGGAGGAAGCACAACTGTATTTTCCTTTTTCCGCTTGGTATTAGAAACCAATCTATCCCCCTTTCACGCTGGTTTTGATTCATAAAAAGCCCCTACAGAAGGAGCTATTTTCTCTTCAGAGTGTTTATTCTTCTCTTTCATGTTGATTATTGGTCTAATTAATTTCTTTTAAAAGTGTTTCATTACTACAGAATATCCCATTCAGTTCCTGGCCATCTTCAGAAGAAAAATACAACATAAAACGAAGAAAGGATTTGAGAAATGCAATTAATGTTGAAACCCCCCTTACCCAACATGTATTGTCATGACTAATTATTTTTGAATATCCAATTCATCAATCACGAAATTGACCAATGACATCAAGAATACCAAGTATTACCGGGTTTGACAAGTGAATACTATTTGATTCGTTCATACATGACTGTGGTCATAGGGTACATGGGTGTATTGCGTGCTTCCTGGCCTCTTTGCATGCATGACGAGACAACTGTGCACGAAAAACGTGTTATAACGCCAGGCCTCTGGGAAATATGGACACTTGAACACACTCGTGAATGTGCTCCCTCTAATGTGCATCGTGGTTCTCCCATCTTTTGTAACCCCGTTGTGACGGGTTATCAATAAATCAACACCACAGGGAAACCGCACCTCTTGCACTGAAACCCGTGCTTTCCCAGCGTTTATATCAGTTTTATTTTCACATGATTGACGGAGTTAAAGAGTAGTTAATAGTTACCAGTAAAAGCACAAAAAGGTTTGCAGGCCAAATATTTTGTGTATACATTGTTGCAGCTTTTCATGTCCCCTCATCTTACCTCATTTCAAGGTCACTCCACTCCCCTATGTCCCCAGCGGATATCGACCCCCGCCACTCCACTACACCCCTCCGTGTCAAGTGCACCTTTTTCTCTCTCTCACAGTTTTGCATTTAACTCTTTTAATATGCATCAAAACGACAAACAGTAAGCGATTTGAATATAGATAGAATATGATTTTCATTTTTAATGATTTAATGAAAAATAAAAGTTGCTTCCTAGCTAAGTCTCTATGGAACTGCTTGGTTAGAATATACACAATGAATGTGGGCTCCCGTGAAACTTGTAACCTGTTTCTGCTGGTTCCCCCGGTTCCCTCATCCCAGTCTCTAGAAATCTGTAGTCGGATCGATTTGCTGATCCACCCTTCCAACTATGGTTACTGGTAGTCCAACCTTCCACCTATAGTTACTGGTAGTCCACCTTCCACCTCTTGCTGCATTCTACGTTCTACTGGTTATTCGTTATTTGTTATACATTGAAATACCAAATTAGACTTGCCTTAGCTACAGTCATAAACCTATAACAAATGGTAAGGTAATCATACCGCGTGAGAGGTAAACCAATACTAACCAGCCGGTACACTCTGTATTTCAGTGTTTTATGCATCTACAGGCGACTATTGGCATATTTTTGGAACAAACATAGAAATCCATTGGACACATGAAATATCTATGAAAATGTATTCACACTTTTGATTTACTGTAAAGTACACAAAAAGAACGAACAGGCTTTTACGTTTCGCCAAGGTACATGCTAAATAAGATAATGACTTCTGGGGTTATATATTATTTCAATATTCTTAATTCACGTAATAAAAAATGACTTATTGCCAAGGCCTTACATTCAGGGTACCAACCGAACGTCCATTTTCAAATTCCCTGTCAGGGATTTTGTGTGTGGCCATTTTCCCTGTTTTCCCTGTGTGGTTGGTACCCTGTACATTGACCCTTATATCAATATGTGGGCCTTATCTGTACATCCTCCTTACTATTCAGAGTATCCTCCAATTTCTCCATAGTATTTTGCTGTGTCATCAATTATCCTCAGACCACCATAATTGGCTGTTATTAAGACCATGCACTAAAACTGTCTACTACAAAAGTCTGATTGACTTTTTCAAAGTAAACTACTTTTTCAAGCAGAAAATACGCCATACAAATACTATGCATCAAAACATGAGCCGTGTTTTCCATAA
This sequence comes from Lepidonotus clava, assembly GCA_936440205.1. Lineage (NCBI taxonomy): Eukaryota > Metazoa > Annelida > Polychaeta > Phyllodocida > Polynoidae > Lepidonotus > Lepidonotus clava. The sequence goes on along the minus strand of OW387140.1, from coordinate 20,602,801 downwards.
CTGAGGATGATTGTCGGGAGTACGACGTCACAGGCCTGTTTGGGAAGGTAGTGAAGGAGTCATCGAACCTTTCTGCCATGAGTTTCGGCTGCCGTCATAAAGCCCAATACCAACTGGTATGAGTAGCACTCTGCCTATTGTGTTCTGAAGCAATCTCCCTTGGTATAGGTATTTCAGATATCAATCTAAAATGTCGATTGCTGGGTATAGGCCTATGTCTAAAGCATCGGTAACAAAGTGGCAAATGTGCCCAAAAATCTAGTGGCAGGACATCCTCAGGGTGAATAAATCATGGTATTCAGACGAATGCACCGGCTTTACCACGTCTTTACACTGGTTACCCTTAGTTACCTACTACATGTATTCAGATTTAAAGACAGACCACAAGGGGCTCTATATGAACACATTTTTGAGACCTGAAATCAGTACACATCCAACTGTCCCTCTCCATTCCTTAACCAAATTCAATGAAAATTCTATAATCTCTTTTACACACAACCTAAGACAACACCAAATGATGCTTTTTGTAGCGACGCCTCCCGAATAAAAAACCTGTTTTTTTTTATAATCCCAAAAGTAAAAAGTCGACAATAGTGAATAAAACTTAAAATAGTATAATCTATTGTAGACTTCAGTATAAAACCCTGACTGGTGAGGAATGATCGTTAAGATACGAATGGTATGGTTTGTTAATGAAGCGGGGAAGTCCTGGTTAAAACCGAGGCAGGTCCCAGCGACTCTGACACTAATAACGCCCAAACTGTCCACTAACAAGGCAGGGTGTCTTGCTGCCGGATAACATGATGCCAGCAATTTGGGTAAACATTCTGCGTAAAGTTTGCTTCCAGAATTCGTTGAGGGCCTACCCAGGAACGTTTACTTACAAAAAGGATTGACATCTTATCATCTTGTTGTGAATGATGAAAACAAAAAGGGTTAGTGTATTTATGAACTGGACTTTTCGGTATAATTGTCATGAATTACTTGCCGATCCCTCTACATTATTTAACAGCAGATTGCCAAGCTAAGTGGAAGCAGCTATTTAGACCATAGCTCCAAACAGAGGTGATCTCCATAACCAACAAAGGAGGAAGGAGTGTTTAACAAGTAAAAATGAAGGGGAGATGTACTGAATATGTACCGGGGTTGTGGCTCCGGTAAGCCTTTGGTATTGAATCGTTTTGAACCAGCCCTGCCCTGCCCTGATCTCCCCTGCTCTGTCGTCTACCCCTCTCCCCCATCCTGCCCTACCTTCCCCTGTATAGGGGTGTTCGGGTGTCGCTTCATCAGTGGGTCAATGTTTATGTGTGTATTAGGTGCTTCATATTGTCTGCATGATATGATTGCATTGCATCAGGCAATTTTCACCCATTTCTGAGACTGGTTTTAATAGTACAATTTTCAGATAGTGATTTTTAAAGGATCTCACTCAATTTCAATGATTATACATGACCTTGGTCAATCTACTGCTTACAGGTGTTTGTCATTTTGCTCAAAGCTGAAACTGACTACAAACTGTTATCACCTTTCCATATCCCTACATAAATATCCTCATGCCTACTATTATGTAAAATCAGGACACTGTCTTATAAAACAGACACCCATCTCAGGGTATTACAAACTTTCATCACTACGCTCTAGCCCCACCGGCAACCTTAAAAACAAGCCCTTATACAAAAGCTACTTTCATGACATCAACCTCCCTAAAGTCCTCTAACATGCTTAAAGCAACTGGGCGGAGACAAATGATCTTCTTTCAATAAGTCTGTTTAGCTCCTATTCAATCCTGTTGATATCCCCCTGCAGGGGTAAAATAGTCATCGATACACTATTCAAAGCCTCGACAATTGAATTCTTTTGTTAATCCAAGGCCCATTTCGATGTTGTACTTGGTGTGTAAAAGCCAAGAGATCCTTGCTTTGTGGCATGGCACGCGCCTTTAAAAATACCGTGAAAGTTGTTCAGGGCTTAAGCCTTTCTGGCCTATTGAATGATGTTCAGGGCTTAAGCCTTTCTGGCCTATTGCCCTGATTGAACTTCGTGTACCAAGGTGCCAAACTGCATCATTCCTGGCGCCTTCACCCTATCACTTCCTTCAGGTAGTAGAACCTCATCAATATACAGGGTACCATTAGGATTTAGAGTTAAACAGATTTAGAGAGGCAACAACAACATAAACAGTTAGGATTTTTTTTTTTTTTTTTTTTTTTTTTTTTTTTTTTTTTTTAGATTCAACTTCACGTACAAAAATAAGGTTCATGTTCTTCCAGTTGAAAAATAAAGTGAAGATGAGATGAGGATGGACAAAATAGTATGAAAACATTGGTGAAAACCTAACCAAGTAGGAACTTATTTACAGGGATATATCGAAAAATCCGTCAGCCGGGGACGTCACCATAACGATTACTCACTTCAGAATCATGTTTTGATTCCTTACAAACTTTTTAAATTTAACTTTTGTTGTTGCCTTCTGTACATGTTCTGGCAGTCGGTTCCATAGACTTATTCCTCTATAAAAAGGGCTAGACTGCACCTTTGTTAAAGTAGTGTATGGAATTCTGAATTTCACTTTGTTTACATTTCGTAGAGTAATACCTGGTCTAATCAGATCTAGATTTTCTACATCCTTACTGTGTCTATACATAACCGATAATAGGTGTTGTGCTCTTCTCAGTTTCAAAGATTGTAACCCATAAAGGTCCTCTAAATCCCTATGACTCAGGTCTGAATGTTTTAACCGATCAATAGTTCTAACAGCCCTTTTTTGAATACTATCTAGTCGATTCACCTTAGATTTCGTTGATGTATCAACTAGAAAATCAGCATAGTCTAAGATTGGTAATATGCAAGTCTTATAAATTTGACAGGCTATAGCATTTGAGATCATGGGACGAATCTTTTTTAAAACAAAAAGTTTCCGATTTGCTTTTGAATAGGAGGCATCAATCATCTTTTCAAACTGCAATCCTTGATCTAGTTCTATACCTAAATAACAATAAGAATCTACATTCTCAAGTCTTACATCCCCCAGTGTAATAATACTGTCTTTTACGGACAGCTCCATAGACTTATTTCTTGGGACAAACATATGTTTAGTCTTTTTTACATTAATTGTGAGCTTATTTTTGATACACCAATCAGTCAGCAGTTTAAAACTTATACAGGAATCATGAATAGCAATTCGAGGGTCCAGATGTGTAGTGCTTAAAATGGTATCATCGGCATACATTTCAATGGAGGTACCAGTACGATTTTCCATAAAATACATTAAATCATTTACATACAGTATAAAGAAAAGCGGCCCGAGAATAGAGCCCTGTGGAACGCCAAATGAGACAGTCGTCTCATTTGATACAATATCATCAATTCTAACACAATGCCGTCGGTTACCCAAATAAGAAGAGATCCATTTTTCAACCCCCGGTGTACAACCATATAATTTTAATTTGGACAGAAACATTTCATGGTCTATTGTCTCGAACGCTTTTTTATAATCGACAAAGATACAACTAGTGCCTTGCGAGTTATTGAAATTATTATAAAGTTCCTTTACCACCTTAAAAATTGCAGTCGAGGTACTGTGTTCCTTTCTAAAACCATGCTGTTTAACATTTAGAATACCTTCGTTTTCTAGATAGCCATACAGTTGATAATGTACCGCTTTTTCAAGCAATTTTGCCGGAATAGGTAGTATTGTTATGGGTCGCCAGTTTCCAGGATCCAATGGATCTCCCTCTTTGGGAATTGGTGTGATAAAACCTAAAGACCAAGCATCCGGAAATATTCCCCGGTCCAGTGATTGATTAAATATAAAAGTTAATTCAACAGTTAAAACAGTTAGTGCGTCTTTCAACAACATAGAACCCACATCTGGAATTCCAGACGACTTGTTAATATCAATATTATTAACTAATTTCTTGACTATAACCAATGGTATAAATCTAAAGTCAAATGTTGAAGTACATATAGGGAAAACATCCTCTAAGGATGATGTTTTTCCTTTGAACGCCTCAGCTAGGACAGCGCCATTACTTGCATAGTAACTACTCAAGAAATCAGCCAGTAGTTTCCCTCGCATTAACACACCATTGTTCATAATTTGAGTGCATTTAGAATTTGAGTTTTTATTACTTAACCCAAGTGTGGTATTAAGGCAACGCCAGAAGCGTTTAGGATTCTTATAATTTTCATCCAATGTTACCTGGATAGCTTCTTGTTTTGCCTTAAACAACATTTTTCGTAGTTTAATTTTACAGGCTTTCAAATTTCCAAAATTAGTATCAGTGTTATTCGCTACCAATAACTTTGTCAAATGTCTCTTTTGATGCATTACCTCGAGGATTTCATTGTTGACCCATCCCGGAGATTTATCGCGAACTTTAATTTTGACTAAAGGGCAGAAAACATCTGCACTTTCTTTAATAATTCCTAGCATAATGGCCCAAAGTTTATTTGGATCATTAGCTGGGTCCCAGAAACTCAACCATTTTTTGTTATTAAGAATGTCGGATTGAAATGCCCTATTATCATAGTTTTTATAACTACGTCCAAAACATGTGTGAGTGCTTGTATCCAATCTGTCTTTCTTTCTAATTAAATAAATTGGGAGGTGATCTGATATCGTGATATCTAATACACCTGTTTTCTGGATATTCTGCATATCAGTAAGTATTAGATCAATAATACTTTTTAATTTATTAGTGATTCGCGTAGGTTGTTTAATGTACTGTCTCAATTGAAAGTCCCGCTCTAGAGATTTCAAATGTTTGAGTTTCGTGTCCTGAATCTTTCTATAGTCAATATTAAGATCCCCCACAATCAATAATTCATGGTTACCCTTATAAGATTCGATTTGTTCCAAAGACTGTCTTAACACATTAAGACCTGCTTCCACATTTCCGGAAGGAGGTCTATAACAGACACATAACCAGATTATCTTAATAAAGGGGATGTCAATACAGACCCACATCTGTTCTATATTTTTATCAAAAGTACTAAGTGATACATCTTTATATATATAGTTTGAAAATTTTTTAATAGTGTATAGTAATAACCCTCCACCTCGCCCTTTAATGTCAATTCCATCCCCTACCCTGTCTTGTCTAAGCACAGTATAACCATCTAATGTGATTAAGCTATCGGGGATGTTTGCATTTAACCATGATTCTGAGATAGCTATAAAATTATAGCCCCGTAGGGAGACATTTAATTCGTCCAAGTGTTTAAACACACTCCGTATATTAATGTGAACTATACTAAGTCCCTTCATTCTAAGCAAAAACACATACAAATACAAATAGGGTGGAACATATATACAGGATTACATAATCGTGCCTTTTTAAATTTTTGTTAAATCTAAATCACCCACGGATAACATGATGCCAGCAATCATCAGTAAACATGCTGTATTCAGTATAAATGATACACATATATAATGACCAAACAAAATCAAGATGCTTCTTTGGTCGTTACATTTAAAACCTTGATTGCTATGAAATCTAAAGCCTAAACAACAATATGCATTGCCACATCCTCATTATTCCTTGAGTGAGATGGCTTGCGATGCCTCGCAATAACTTGCGATCACATGTTAGACAAGTTATTAAGGTGGCGCCATCACCACGCATGTCTGTGGATGTGATAAAGTGTGGCATGCAATGAATACCATATGCAGTATTAAATCTTTTTATCACAGTTGTATGATATCGAACTTGTTTCAAGGAGGGAAAGTATCGCAAGGCATTGAAATGTGTCTCTACTGTTTCTAAGATTACTTAGACATTTCAGTTTAACATGGGGGGAATCTCCAAGAATGATGGATATAGACACATTATGCATCTTTCAATAGTTTATTTTATTTTTTCTAAATCTAATTTTTCAGATTTTGTCTTGAAATATTCAATGTGGTCCAACACACTCGTTTATTGCGTTCATTAAAACCACAGGGATTTATTTCTGAATGATGACAGGTGTAGGTTTTGTCACTGAAACCCATACAGAGTTAATATCATATCTCATATTTCTGACAATCCCTCCATCTCAAAGAGTGACATGATTTTCAAGATTTCATAATAGTTTATAGATGCTTCCCTCTCACTACATTGTGCACTTGAGAATTTGTGACATCTTTAAAAAATCGATCATATCGGGTACCCTTTTTTAACCTAAATAATACAATTCAAAGAATACTGCTTATGATGTCAGAGTAACGTAAAGTTAATGAGATTTGAAAAAAGAAGGAGAAAATAACATGCCCTGCCCAGGAAGCCCTCGTTCGCATCCTGTAGAATAAGGCCCGGCTGCCATCCACTAGCGGCCTTCTCGTCCAAGGAGGTGATCGACATCACCCATGGCGGCAAAATCCATCTTCCTTTGATCTTTTAATCATTAAATGGCTGTCCCGAAATGACACTGGCTGCACATTGTGCTCTTTGCGAACATTCCCTCTCTTTGCTGACGTGTTTAGATATGCCCCACCATGACGTCTTTGTCATACAATAACCTCCAAATAGCTCATATTACATTCAATCATTTTCTTTAAGTTCCACTGAATTAAATTGCTCGGTTAGTAGAAAATCACTTAATTCCATATAGATTTTTCTTGCACAAAAAGCAAGCAATCTCATTTCATGGAAAAATATACTTATTTGGTTCTCCCGCTTATTACTTGATACATGATACCAATAGCTGCATCAGTGCGACAGTCTTTACTGGTCCCATCGAGCATAGGTAACCTAAAGAATGAAGCAGGCAATTGGGTATTAGATGTCCCCCTGTGCAAACTGTTGCTGTCAATCCTTTCATCTCAACGTTAACAGAGAGTGATTTACAACCCTTATCTCTCCTCACCTTCTTCAGTATTAAAACCGTCCTTTGATAAAGATCTCCTTTTCGTTTGGGGTGGATTTGGGGTGGGTATACTTATTACTTAAGTGTTAAAAGGGTACTCGAACTTGGCAGCAAATGTACCATGCAGATTATGTCATTAAACACTAGCACTCATAAAACTCATAATACATTTTTCATGTTATCAGAGTGGAATCTCACAAATTTCCTTCTTACTTAACGACTGGACTGAAAATATAGCCTTGTTATATCCCTTGTTATACCCCTATACCCTAAAACGTCTCTTTGATACCCTTAAATTTTGAATACCGAGAAGGGAATACTTAAGCTTCCTGCTTTATTCACCCGTGCATACTACGCACAACCTTGCTGTCATGCAAACACACAAGAATAAAAGTCACTCGAGCGAACCTAGATGCCATGTAACATTATGGGCACTGCGTATTCCCTAAAAGTGCCTATTCACATTCCCACACAGTTTGGTAGGCCGAAACCTGTCGATCCAAACAGGAAACCGGCCAGGCGTATTGCCCTTGACGACGACGTTTTGGGTTGTACCCTAAGTGGATTACGACCTTTCCCATTGCCTGATCACACGGCCAACATGTCGTGTACACCAACCATCCTGGCCACTTCTCTCCTGGGCAGGAGGTGACCAAGACGTGTCGGGTGGCCGTAAAAGGCGCCATGTGCCCGGGGGAGGGCGCTGCGGGCGGCGAGGTGCGCGCGCACGTCGTCTTGACCTGATTCAGGACCAGATTGATTGTAGCAGTTGAGGACGTGTCACATCAAATACTTTGACAACATGTGTCATGATCGTTAAAGATTGAGATTACGTTTTGCCAAACCACTCAGTCATTTCATAGACGGACTACAGGATCTTACGCCCCAACTTGTGCCACCATGTATTTGCATCTGAGTTATATTTATTCTGCTAGGCTTTTTTCAAAGAGCTGTTTGAGACAAGGTTCTTGGCAATTTTAGAATTAGTGGCCATTTGATAAGACACATTTTAGACGTAAGTATTGAGGCATAGACAATGGGCTGTAATCAGCGTTTCATGCCTCTAGCTGGCTCATCCTTTAAAAAATACCAAATCAGAATCAATTTAAGATATTTCAAATAATCCGTCTTTAGAAAAACGTCAGATTAAAGACTATGCAAAAGCCTTAGATCTGATAAAATCAATGTAAGACCTTTAAGAACTTGCGTGGGCACCAGAGCTTGATTAATGAAAACAGATTTAACACGGCAAACCTTATTACATGGCACGCTCTCCTTAAAAACTGTATATCAGTATTATAATGATTCATCCGCAAAGTAGGAAGCTCTTAGTTGATATAAAGAAAAGATAGGATGGTACCAATTATGCTAAAAGCCGTCTAGCTATTGGATGCTTGTTGAAGGGCTTTATAGACGGCAGTATAGTCCTGACCTGAAACTGCAATTGGGTCTTCATGCGTTATCTCATTGCCTACCCCTCCATTTCTCTACCTCCTTTATGGCCACTGTGATCCGTTCTTATGATCTATCTACCCAACCGTGACGCTGAGGCTGCGATAGCCAAGGCAGTGACTCATTCAATAGCCTTCTCTGCTTGGGGGATTAACCACAAAATATCTTTTCCTAAACGACGTATTTCCACAATTTAGCCATCTCGATCCCCAATTCGCAGGCCCAGAGCATCCTAGATAGCTATTATCCACCAATAAAAACTCATCCCAACATCAGATACGTTAGTAAAAAGATCCGCAAAAGACGAAACTAGCTTAAATTGGGGGAGAAAGTTTTTACTTTTTACATTGCCGGCGCAATTACTATACAGATATATTTATCTAGTAAATTCCCCTCACGGACCTATCTACCCCGCTAAGGTATATATATCGTCCTAACATCCTGGGCCCTCTTATCCTTTCTGCCAAAAAAAAACAACGTCCTAGTCCATGTCTAGGTCTCTAGTCAACCCGGTCCCCAGGAGTTAATCTCAACGTCCATCAAGTAAGTGACTTCTACATGTTGCCACCTGCGAACGGCTCGGGCTGAGGCACAAGGTCTAGCGTTATGACGCCCAGTTGTCACTACCAACTACCTGAGGGGCCCATACACCTTATATTGATAGTGTTGGTTCTCTACATAGTTTCAAAACTTAAACAAATCCCATTAAAAAACAAGTTTCAAAACTTAAACAAATCCCATTAAAAAACAACTCACGGATGCTTAGTTACACTTTCTGTTAGGACCAGGATTCGTCTGTTTCTTCATCTAGGGCCTCTGTACCCAACACAATTGCATCAAGATTTCAAATTTTGATTACCTTTCATTTCATACATGAAGTCTTGTATGCCTAAATAGGTACCAATGATGAAGCATCTCAAGAATGCAACGTGAACATGCAACTAGTTTTAGAAAGCTGACATGCTAAAAGTTAGACATGCTGTTGCTATGGAAAATACAAGAAGACCTAATTGAAAGTATTGTAAAGACAGCTGTTTCATGCCTTATTAATTACATTTAGGGTAATCACGTTGCAAGACAAAGTTAAGTGAACTAGGCAATATCTTTCGTTCACATTGTACACCTTTTACACTATGTCTTTCCTGGTGCTCCCAGTGCGAATATACACATTCATAAACTTTGTAGGCGTCGATCAAGCTACAGCCTATCATATCTTGCCTTCTAATTATATTGGTGCAACGCAATGTTGTGTGGTGTTGTTAACATGCTAATGATACACAACTGGTGGTCAGACCTTTTCAGCGCTGGAGTTAGGCCGTGTCCGTTTAGTGTAGACCTTATGGGTTTTCATCCCGGTATATAATACAGCCAAGTGAGAAGTAAAAGTCCCATAGGGCTTCCCTCACCCTCCTCAAGGGACCATCCCACTTGAACCCCCTACCCTAACTTAAAAGGCTTCTCAATACTTTATGCACTTTTTGCCTTGATTGAAGTGTATTTTCTTGTTACAAATTATATAAAATGCAAATTTCAATTGTTGAACCGATACTACTTGTATGATTACTGTTTAGTATTCAGCAAACAACAACGATCCCGGGAATGGGGGCTATTGTCCCACAGATTATAAAACGCACATATCAAATTATACTCGGTCTCAGCGCCTCTAGACGGGTAGATGAGAACTGCTTTTGGCTCTTGGAACAATAGACGACTAAAGTAATGTATAGTGTTCTAACGTTACGGACAACGAAACCAGTAGATGGCATGCCACACTGTTTGTTGGTGATTTGTATCGGTGAAATGAAAAGAGGGACGCTTTACATACGACCGAGACCTACGGCTATGCCCATTAACCTTTCCATGTGTCACTTGGGGTATGCTGTAATAAGCAAGGTATCACTGTCGTTTGGACAACAAGGCGGCCTTTTAACACACAAACCCAGAGGAAATGCGAGAAGCAGCCATCGGAGGTAGTCAGATGGAGGAGATGCTGACGGATTGACTTAGAAACAAAGTGGTCGCATGTGTGGGCGTCTAACCCCCAAGGCGTCTGGGCCTCACACTGGGCGTCCTCTGGTTACATCGCACAATACTTTGGAAGAGTTTATAGCCGCCGTAAATCAAGGTACTGTTCTCCAGACAGGGTATTTGTAGACGCATAAAACAGACACCCCAGACACAGGCCACAGTACAGTATCACCCCTCCGCTGGTAGAGGCTTTTAACCTACGCTAGTTACGTTCCCCGCGGCATTCCAATAGTCTGCATATAACTACGACAAACGGGAGCCATGGGGATCTGGGTAGGGTGGGCAAAAAAACATTATATATCATATGCCGGGGGGGAGGGGGTGGGGTGGTCTAACCCTTTCAGCTCATCTGCCGAAAAATATGTTTCGAAATACCTATTGTAAGCGTTTAATGAGATTTGTTTAAGTGTCTGAATGCCGATAGTGGTGCGAAGGCTTTTAAAACAATGCTCATTTGATTAAATTGTTCGACCTTTTATAACCCATTTTTGAATAAACTTGGTACTCTTACCGTTTCTATCTACATAGCTACTCGACGAATAGTGTAGATATCTGAGCTATTTGTTAATATTTTGAGTAGTATACATACATCCTGTCTGTCCCGTTGTCTCGTTTACCCCATTTCCATATACTACTCACACGAGTAATATGCACCACAGGCTACATTCTCATACGCATTGGAAACTACAGCGGAATACTTAAGTTCTATGAGTATAACCTCACAGTAGCCACTGATTGAAGGAAGCAAGGCCCCATAGTGTAACATGGTCCATGTCTAGAGGGATACTCTTCCCTACACAAGTGTAAGTAAACATGTTTTAAGTATTCCTGTTCCACCGTCTGCCCCACACTGACCACCCAATACACACCGATAGTCTTTTCTTCCTTGTCTCCCTCCCTGATGATAGGAAGTACGGCTACATTATATACTGCAAATACCCCGCATTTCATGTTATCATCCTTGAACTAGAAAACGCTCTATGGTATAAGGTTGGGTGGAGCAGAGCCCTACCTATGGAGCAAAGCCTCGGTTTAAAGTTTAAATAATCTTATCTATGAATATTTCTAATATATAGATATGCACGTGGGTCTATCATTTCATAGGTCCGATAACATTTGCATTCTACGGGTGTTTTCCTATTAATCTAATCGAACAAGTTCTCAAAATGCCTTAAAATAAAGAAGATATGGGAGTGGAATTTATTAGCTTTTCAGAATTATTCAGAATCATTTCTTGTATTACTCGTTGTGGCTGGTCCCAGTCTTGCAAAATAGATTTCGGCCGAATGCGAGGTACAAGTTTTTAAAAAAAATGCGCTTGTTGCCAGCGCGCTGCACAGCTATTTAAATCATATCGTCTAATAACGTCTTAAGTATAGTCCTAGAATGGAGCAAAGCTCGATAAGTTTTGCTCCATAATAACCAAATACGGATTCAAGTACTGAGGGACAATCTTTTATTTCAATTTGATTGGCATATCTATTAAAGATGTATTCATATCGACACGAGGACTTTCAATCGGATCATCATGGAATCAGAATTCTATGAAACTTGGATAGTTTCTTGATAAAAAAAAATCTGTTCTGACTAGCTCCTTTTTGCTGCCTCTCGCGAATAGGAGAGATCAGAGAGAAGTCTGTCTGGGCCTATTCATGAGGGAACAATACTTCGCCTACGGCGTCAAATGTCTGTTAAAAGCCTCTGCACCACTGTCTGGTCCTATACAGCTACTTTAACTTCTCTAAAGAACAATGTAGATAGACAACACTGACTGGCTGTAATTTTGTATGTCTTCACAATATCATTAGCCTGATTCGGTGCTCACTAGTTACAGAAATGGATGTCCCAAATCTGTAGTGATGTACAGTTGTATTAATACATAACTTAACGACTCCTTAGTTAACAAAGACAGGCCAATAACTCAAGTGGGGAACCTGTCACTAAATAACCAACAAAGGGCGGGTATCAGAGGAGCACCCGCCGTGTTCTTGTCATCCCCTTTGTCACCCGTCCCTGCTCTTGGAGGGCCAACGGGGGCTGATGAGTAAGTGATGAGCCAAAGGAGAGGACGTTATCAGGGCTTAAACAGGCTAGACTCTTTGGAGACGTTTCATGTCTCTGGCATAAGAACCGCCTAAAGCACGAAAAGTACTGACAACAGCGAGAGGTGGTGGTAAGAGTGCCCAAAGTGATCCTTACATTTATCTCTGTTTACAAACAGCTGGTGATGGCCGGGGCTAAGTAGCAGCAGACCATGGGCGCCAGCAGCCAGCTCTACAGGAAACATGCAATTGCTACCTCCGCAGGAAGGGACAGGAGAGTTGCAAGGCATGGGTGGACACAGCCTCTTGGCCACCTCCGTGCACACTTCGGTAAGACGCTGGGTCAACAGCGTATCGGTATGCACAAGGAGATTTGTGTGTGCCCTGCTTTCTGTGCCCATCTATGCTCTATCTGGTCTGTGTAATCTGCCCGCTGGTGGGTAAAGACATGCAGGGCTGGGGCTAGGTACAGGGTGCTGCCCTCAGACCCGCTACAACCTCCCTATTTGTCCAACGTCCCGACGGGCGGAAAGGCCCGCACTCAAAGGCAAAGACAAAGAGAACTGGGTACACAGAGAATTTCCTCCCAAGTATCATGCAATGATTTGTAGTTTCTTTGACATGGCATATTCCACGTACATCAAAATGGATGGTCATGATAAGAAGATTTGTTCCCTTTATTTCCTTAACTTGACATTGTCTCAACAAAAAAAAGGTATGATCAACACAACAGCTATTATTAGGATGTAAGAGATAGAGGACCATAGGGTAAAACAAAAAGGATGAAATAATCTGATTCCAAAAGCATAATTTTAAAACCTGATGATCAAACCTTTAGCTTTGTGAAACCCCAGAACACCAGGATAACTATTACTGAGCTACAGACCCTAGCCATGTCAAAATATAAATGGGTACAGGGAAATTGACATTTGTCAGGCGTCAATGAGTACTATGTCTGAATTGTTGTCATGAAAAAGGGAGAAAAATCGTCGGTCTCTTGACACCCTTGAATGCTCTATCCTGGTGAATTGATAATGAAGATGCATGTCCTACCAAGGAAAAACTACTTGATCATTCTGAGCTGACTTTGGTCGATGAAAGATGAACAACGACCTGTCGCCCGCGCCTTATCAGAAGGAGGAGGGTTCACGCGTCTGATCTTGTCACCATAGACTGCGATCCCAGATCGTTTAATTATCCTTAATACATTCGGAACCATCCGTGATGGACGCACACTACTGCTGCTGAGATCAGCATATTATGGACATTAAAGGACAGGACATATAGTCGGGAATATTACTGGCATCGACCAAATTAGTGGCTACAGTTTCCAGAAATACATCGTGTATTACTAATTTCACTTTTTTATGCATGAGGCTTCGAAAGCCTACCCTTTATCTTAAGATTAGGTTCACAGTCCCTAATATTAAAGCTGCCTGCAGAATGTGTGATTTATCAAATTTTGTAACTGAATGGACAGTATCATATGGATTCAATTGATTATCTTTAGAAGCCCGCCCATTCCAGGTACAGAGAGTCGAGGAGACGTCAGACAGAAAGGTTCCTTTGCCTCCTTACTTCCCCTAGGCTACACTCTCCGATTGTGGGGGCCTTTCTTTGATACCTTTGTGAAACGCAGAGAACTCCAACTTTTCTTATTCTTAACACGGGGCGGTAGAGATTAGGTCCCCTTTTCAGGGACAAGAGGCGGATGCATGTGGTAGAGCGAACAATGCTGTTTTGCCCGGCAGCCTTTACTGACTGACGGCAGACAATTTGTCCGTGCGATGTATGTTCCCTGCAGCAAGAGGTTCGGACCGCCCACGTTTTAGTTATTTCACAAAGGACTTTATACAAATTTGAATCCTTAATTTTTATGGCAACTGAGCAGGTCCGTGTAATTTGGATTTTGTCGTAGAAAACACTAATCGTGTCTATTACATATAACAACCAGAGAAACACAATGCAGTTATGCATTTAAACTAATTATTTTATTCATTGCTCTTTGAACCACTATCTCTGAATAAAAATCCAAACAAAAGTTTGATTCTGGGATGCATCAAACACTCATCAATATTTGGCTATTTGATACAATCAACCAACTGAGGTGTTCTTATAAAATGGTATAAGGTAAATGCAGATTAAATTCAAATTTGATAAAATTTTCATGGTGACTTAACATCCTCGGACTTAAAAGCCCCATATTGTTTTAAAGAAAAAAGTGGAAGGGTGTTAGAACAACTATTTAGGCCTTTCAGTGTGAGATTGATGTCCATTGGAAGGTAGGTGAGAGACAATTAGTGAGCGGTGAGCCCCTCTGAGCCGGTCTGAGGGAGTGGTCATCGGGCAGATCAATAGTCCGTTAGCCCCTGACCGCGGCCTGGGGTAGAGCCGGTCAGCAGCCTGGGCCTGTCCCCCAGCCCCCTGTTGTCCCACCATTACCCCTCTGTCCCCAACCCCCGAGATGTGGGGGATCCCCTGACCCCCTGGTCGATACCCGTTAAGGCCACTGTGTGTCCGACAGGGCCGTTTACTAAACGCGCCCACCCGCCCGGTACCAAACGGTACGTAGAGAGCACGGCGGGACCCAGCGGCGTCTGGTACCCGGCGTGTGAGGAGGCTTACCACCCATGGCAGGCTGGGTACAAACCCTATTAACCGGCTCGGGCACTGACCGCCAACCCTGTTTGGGCCGGGCACCTACAATTGAGTGGGGCTTTAGCGGAAAGCGGGCGGAACAGGACATTAGGACCAGCCTCTTGGGCAACAATGCCCTCTTTTCCCTGTGAGTTGTTATACTGCTACTCTCTAAGCTTTGAATATAGAGACTGGTCAGTTTGCACAAGATCGTGCCATATATATTGCGTATAGCAGTCGCCAGTTGGACGATATAATTCACATGGGAATCCCTTATCCCTAGGCTACTACATGTACTTTAGACCTTCAGTCTTTTGAATTGAATAACCAGATTGTAAAGCACTCGAGAAGGTAGCATTGTTCAATGTAAAATGTAATAACAATACAGCACAACAATTCTTTTGACATTTAATAAGGTCACATTCCAAGTCTGTTGATTGTGTGCGATGGGCTTGTCATAGCGCACACAGGGGTTGTGACCCTCGGCTAGTGGCCTCGGGTAGATACAGGCCACTTCAATATTGGTACATCCCAGAGAACCCTAATACCCGAATGAGTTATGGCTTTTTAAGGGGCTGGTCGGGCACAACCCTAACCTCTGTCAGAAACAAACCCCTAATCCACGGTCTCATCGAACCCAACTTGTATATGTCTGGAACAAAAAAAAAAGTTGCTGGAGCTTGAATGATGCGGGTTTCTATGCTGACAGTAATGGACATGAAACTTTGCTTGCCATTTTGGGCTAAGCACATGTACGGGATGAAGATGGAATAGAGATTGTAGTGAATACATTGTGACGGATGTTAGGAGAGGTTCAACAACAGCAGGCCTAATACTATACTGTTGAAGAACAGGGACTTTGATAAACAAACTTTATGATAATCCTGGTGAATCGCTGATAAGATTTTACGCTTTTTAAGGATAGAGTGGTGATTAACGGGCATTTCAGTAAAATTGCAACAGTTTTGCCAATATTGCTAACTGAGTGATGTATTATACATCAAATGAAAGGGCAGATTTTTCTCTATCTAATGGTATAGATAGACTTTTAATGAAATGGGGATTAGAAAAAATATATATGAAAAAGTGAATTTTTCACTTTTATTTTTTGAATGTCGATATCTTCATCAACAGCTTCTCTGGAATTCTAAGACTTTGCGGGTATTGCAAAAACATTACTGTGGAGGGAACTGTGTCTCAGATTTTTGTTTTAGGTCCTACTTTCTATTTTATTGAAAAAAGGGGTAACTTTTTAATATTTTTTTCACATTTATTTTCAATATTTTCTTAAAATATAACTAGGACCTTCATAAAAAAATCTGAGACACAGTTCCCTGCATAAGAATGTTTTAAATATATATCCAAAGTGTCCAATAAGTACCTTTAAAGAATCATTGATAATTCAAAGATGTAGCTACTGCAAAAAACGCCAAAATCACCACTCTCTATCCTTAATTTGAAATTGTCATTTAAAATTTCATTTCTCACATTATTCTGCATGCGTCAAGTCTAAAAGAAATCATTCCTCTAATGTGCTTAATGTTATCATATTCCATTACCATTTGATAATAAGACCCAAGAACTATCACGAATCTATAGACTAACCCCTAGAAATCTCACTAAGTATTGTGGCAGCATATCCTAATGCAATCCGGACGTGGGAGTGAAGATAAGTTACGGATTTCGAGCCACAGAAGGACGCAGGTGCATGACTATTGAATCGCCAAGGAAACAGGATTGCCAAGAACCATGCCCACATTGACAAAACCCAATTTCCATCGATCCCAAATGCATATGGGCTATTCTGAAATGCTATGTACAGTAATATAAACGAAATGATACAACGTTATCGTGCTTCATTTAGAGTTGATTCATGAATGAAATATGAATAACGATTGCACGAATCACATGCATCTCATGTAAACTTAGGTTTTCCCCCTACAGTAGTCTCTTTTTTCTTGTTTTGTTATCCTTCTCTAAATACCTACTTATCGAGATTAAAGACTGCACGAAAGTTGAAATTAGAAGGTTGGGGACAAAACATTGTTTCAGGAAACCCCTTTCGCTCAACTGATTTACAAAGGCCATCAAAAATGGACCTTACCCCAAGGGTCTTTACTAAGTTAAAGCAATGAACAACTGAAATGTCACACGGAACTGCGCAGGCATTATCTACCGTGTAAAACGATAGGATGACATTTCACCTCTTCTGAACCTGCTGAGGTGCCAATCAAAACCCCTAAAGGCTTTCCCTTTTGTGTATTTAATGAAAGAAGCGTCACAAAAAAAGGGTACAGAATAGAGCTGTCTAAATAATAAGTTAAACCATGTCGACTATTAACATCAAACGATAAGCACTTGCAAAAACAAAATGATTCAAATAGGCAAGCCTAATGAGAAATACACAGCCAATTACATTTAAACAAACATCCCACAAAGGGTACCAGACAGGGCGACAATAAAAACATCATAGCCACACACGAAGACACGAACAGCAGACGAACACATTTGCATTAGTAATTGAGAGCAGAGATTCTCCGGCGGCGATTTAATCTAGATGCGCTAATGTTCTGTCATCTATATGCGACTGGGAGTTTGATTTCATTCGCCGAGTGATTTCCCCCAGTCGCTGCACAGCTAGCAATAAATATTTGCCCTATAGGTTTTTACGTCTGGATTGTAGGCGCGGCCGTCAGGGCGCGTGGTTTGTCGTGGACCCTCTTACAACGAGCATAGTGAGCACACAAACCGAACTCTGCCTGTTACACCTACTCCCACTTTTTGTCTATACTACTGTGCTGCGCAATATTGCCGTATGCAGAACGGCATCTATGCCTACCAGCAGTTTAACACTATATTTGGTTGGTTAAAGGGGAAAACAGTATAACATATATCCGGACTGAATTGGCCTTCCTCGAGGCTGAATCACTAATAGCAAGTTCCTACAAAAGATTAATGCTGTATTTATTTGTCTAAATCGGATGGATCTAGACTACACTAATCTCCAGGGAGACAAAGATACATACGGGTGCCGTTAAACACATTCTTTTCTACAACTACAATTGCAATGGCCTTAACAGTTCCCTGTCTCTGGATCTCCCACTTCAAGAACCTTTACATTGTCTCTGGAAATTGGTTCAAGTCTTCAATATTCATCAATGCAAACCTATTCTTCCTATAACCCTAATCCACAGAGTAATTGTTCCAGCCCCGTGTAATTCAAACCTTTCAGGGGTGTCTTTTCTGGAGCTGCTGATATAACATCTATAGCACAGATTTGCCGCGCTCCTCATTTCCCTTCCCATTCAATTCATTTTATTGTCAAGCGATGAAGTAGTCTGGTTTTTACATATTCTATCATTCCAGCGGAATTCCTCTTGAGAAATTATGTCCTTCATCAACACACGCTATCGTGAGTATTGTAATTATGGAGACGGCGTTGAGGCTTGAAAACCCTATTGTAATCAAGACGTGTTGAATCAGCGACATGCATCGGGAAATACCATTTCCAACCAAGACCAATACATCATACGCATACGAAGGGCCACACCAGGATATTATAAATATCAAAACCTTGCTTCATTTGAAGACAGCAAGGCCCCGAGTGGCAACAATTGATACGAAGGAATGAAACTAATATTGAGTATTATCTAGATACATCAACGTTATGCTTTTTGTGTTTTTCGAGTTTCTTAAAGAATAACATCGGGGACACATGAGATAGATGTGACAACTTACAGACTACTTCATAGACATAAACGTCTTCTGAGTATACACGTTCTTTGAAAGAAAAATATATGGCCGGGGGGGGGGGGGGGGGGGGCTTTTATGTCCAATAATGTCGTCGCTGAATAATCAGCATTTCATGATTCGTACCTAATGATCAGCAATGCCGCCTATTGCAAAAGGTGTTTTCACATTAAATTCCTCTTTGAAACGTGGTCACAATTTTTGTAATTACATCACACCAAACAGCTTACCAACAGTCAATCATTAGAACGCACTGACATATGAAAAACCAGCCTTATAAAGAACAAAAATGCATGGCCATGGAATGTTAATAAATATCAGTCGTAGGTGTACAATAATGTCCCTTACGCACAACAATATCCTAGATTACGTTTAGATCAATTACGAAATCGGGAAACAACAGGATAATAAATAGTTGTGTGGTATGATCCCCAGAGTTGTGACATAGACCGCATACCAGATAAAGATTATTGAATAATTCTGATGAAGGGTGTAACTATCCGAAACATTTCAATCCCTAGGTATATGTCTGCAATAAACATCAAATCTACAAAGTCGTCGTTGATTTAGATGCTTTCACCAACTATTTCATTATTAGAGAAAAAGCATGAATCACGTAAAGACATGACAAAATACTATTGGAAAATGGTCAGTTTGAGGTGTTTTTCCATCCTCACTAAGTCCTCAGAATCAGATCCTTAATAGCATAGCATACGGTCAGCGAACGGTTCATTCTCTCTATTTTGGAATAGTTGAAGGCAATTGTCTGAAGTCATTCTAGGTCAGTATGACTGCCAGGCTCATGACACCGAGCAACCTCTGGTTGATTCGTCACCAAATGAGGGCGCAAACCTTGGTAAAATTGACCCCATTACTTGTGTTGTTCTAAAGAGTTACTTCATTTACATACTGGGGGCCTCCAATACGCAATCCTTACGTTGTTGCCACTTACCAATTGGAAGTGACGATCGCATTCACCACATGAACCTCCCAGCTCAATTACCTGCCACTTATTCTGTCAGCTAACCAGATTTACCTGGCAAAAAATCCATTACCTTGACCAGGTGTACGGTATGTCTAATCCTTCAAGAGATTACCATGAATGATTTGCAGTGCGTCAGAGAAGTGAAGGTGACCGACATGTATGCCGACAACTTTCAGTCTAAACTAAAAAAAAACACAAAAAAACTTTCCTCTACCTCTATGGATTGGGTTCATCATCTTAGAGAGGTTTTTGGTGCCATATAACAAGAGAATACGTATTTTTCAGTCTTTCGGACTGAAGAAAAATGCTTTGGTGGCAAAAAGTAATCACCTATACTGATCAATGACTTGTGGCACCACCCTTGCTGACTGCAAGAAACAGGTAAGGGTAGGGCAAAGTACTTGTCAAGCTGAATACAAAGCCCCTCCCCACAAGCATACTCCAACTGCAATGGGCCACAGGTAAACAGGTGGAGATGGGAGGGGGTACTTGTCAATCAGGTTACATGGCCCCTCCCCATAGACATGTTGCCACTGACCCCTACCTGCAGACAGCCAATGAGAAGGGAGGCGACCAATTGTCTGAAGATAACAGTAAGGACAGTTTAACTGTTATAGACAGTTGCCAAGACCACACAAACGACCACTTTTATGGCTCTCTGATTTTATACAACACAGAAGTTTTAATGGTAAACCTTCGGGGCACCCTTACCAATAATCACCATAGGATGCCTCAAAGGAAACAGAGGCGAATGCCATTGAATAGAAATGGAGAAAATAATTTGGTCATCTGAGTACTGCAAACAGTCAGCGAGAAATCATTGCCCTATTCTAAACGCCATGAATATACAACGCACACACAGGCAGGGATCCATGCATCCACACACATGTGTATATGATATATTACAAAGATGTCCTTTCAATGAAGCTTTATAAGAGGGAAAAAACAAGAACTGACTATTAATTCTCCTTTTGCTTTATGAACAGCACATTGCCAAAGGTATTAAACAGGATTCCTCATAATCAGTAACTTGTATCATACTGCTGAAAATGTGTATTGATGTTTTGTAGATTACAAAAGTCTCAGCAACAAAAATCCAATTCGCTTGTTAAGTCAAGGCATTCGGAATCCAAACTAATCATGCCCCCTGTACTAAAAAGTACAGTATTATGAACAGAAATATCCCCCAGAAACCCTTCTCACTTGAAGGTTAGTCTTTAACAAAATAACGATACAGAGTGAACTATAGAATTGATACTCAATCAACCGCGTGATAAGTAAATGTATTTAGGTATTCCTGACATTAATGATAAATTTTGTATAATAAGATAGTTTGAAATGACTTGAAAATATACATACTGAGTTAAATGTTACAAAAATATTATAGTTCAAAGATTAACAGAGACTTTTCAACTCATCTGACATGTTGTAATTACCTCTATCCCGGCCTTTCCTATGTACTAAATCTTCTTACAAAGGATGATTAGTTTGTATACTGAGAAAAAAGGAAACAACAGAGGCGACGGCCGTAAGAAGATTTATCATCCATAGAATAAGAATATCTCCAGCGAAATATATTGATAATTGGGGGGGGGGGGGAACATGACCTCGTAATTTGACAGGAAACCTCCGAAAAACATTGACTGAACTCACTAGTCTCGAGAACTCGGTTGGCCCTGTATTCAACTTTGTGTTTTTATACATGATTAAAATTCAATAGACCAATTTGATGAAATTTGAATTGTTTCTCCTCGGTTAAAAAGTGGTAAGCTATTAAAATGCAATACCAACACTTAACTTAAATTGAAATATTGACTATAACATGGAATTAAAGGTGTTGATATCCTTTTGTGTCAGAGAAATGCAAAAACGGGTCCTACATTTATTGGGGCTGCCACTTCTACATTTCCCTACAGTCTTCATTTTGTAATAAGATGCTGTCAAGCAGGCATAAAGCATAGAATGTTCCTTTTTTACGTACATATCGGTGGAAATATTGGAAGCATAAAGTTGGGGGGGTGTCCACTTGTCAAAATGTTGTTTAGGTGTTGCTTGGCAACACAGGGCAACAAAAGAGTTCATTCAGAAATATTGCCTTGTAAATACCTAAAATCTTAGACAGGTAGCATCTACGTTTGCCAGCCAAAGGCTGTTCAAAACATTTTAATTGTCAAGCAACAACTCCTGGTATCTGTTGCCTTCCAGTTTATGAGATGATATTAAGGTGTTGTCTCCCTCTTGACAGGGTTTTGTCTCCTAGTAGGCCTTCCGCCTTCTATCATTTTACATTTTTGGAGCCCAGTGCTGCTGAGTAAAACTTTAACTGTCTGCGAACCTAGTGAATCGGAAATTGGTACAGAATCTGGTCGCCGCACAACCATGGACTACATCACATCTAAATTGATCGTCCTATTTATTGTATCTTAGAATTACTGATTGCTATTAAATGGTGCACGTCAACATTTTCTCAACCTTTGCAGCTAGATGCGCCCTCAAACATGGATGGATTACTTTAATGATGTCAAAGACTGAGCACTAAGAAGTCTACCGTTCAATCATATACTAATAATAATTCCCCCTGGCACATCAATTTCGGATCATGCATCTGCACAATCATTGCTTATTAATCAATTGCTGGCACACCCAAACCCAAATTGACAAATATAGGCTAAGAAAAAATACCAAAAGCCCAGTCAACTTTAGAAGTTAACAGCTTCACTCAACTCTAAATTACGGGTTCTTTACACTTACTGTAGTTATATTGGACCTTCTTTCCTACAGAAGCAATGTTAGGGAAAGTGGCGTTTCAGCTTTCACAGTTGATATACATCTTGCCACTATCTGTGGTGTTTCCTGAGAATGTGGGTCAAGCAGAGCCTGGATCCTGTGCCTCTAATTGACGGATGTGGGGTCGGTGAGGGGGATAAGGCCTTAGGATTGATAGCTCGCCGGGTATGCAGTAGGTTAAACAGGTGCAAATCTGCCCAGATCTAGACAGCACAGAGCCTAATAAAGCAGTGTGTGTTTACACACAAGGCCGAGCTGGAGTTGCTGAATAGGTATTCAACATTACATGGACAAATCCAGCAGACTCCTTTAAAAGATACGTATATAATTATACGAATATACACGTATTTAGTAAATGATGTAATATTTGTACAGATTACCTACCTAAAAAGGTCATTCTATTAATCTGCTATTTTTTCCACTTTAAAATTTGTTGTTTCAAATATATATAATATTAGAATAAATTTCTAACTTTCATTTCACTATTCCATGTTCGGTCTACAATATATGCTACCCCATGTTACTCTACCTCGGTCCTTTAAACACGCCTATCGATTATACCCTCCATGGTAAACTACATGGTTTAAGTTTGCATGGGTCCTTCAGAAAAGACAGACAGTGTTGGTCAGGCCTGTACATTTTCCCAATTGATACATGATTATCACTTGCTATAACAACCCGCCGTCCGCTTACTGCATTATTCATCAGGGCCGTAATGAGCACTTCCCCCCGTCCTCAGCCTGACCCTACCCGCCTCCTGGGGCGCTCATGTCACACCTTTGGGTGTGGGCTATATGGATAGAGAGGGCTGTTCGGACAACGTCACAAAGAGCATTAAATTGAGTGCCCCAATGATGCCAACATATCATTCTGTCACAGTGAAACATCTGAAATTTCTTGTCATAGACAGAAAAACATTTCTTCGGTATCCTCCCTCAGTGGCAACCAGGCCTTCCCGGGGGTGGGGGGTGGGGTGGGGGGCAAAAATACGCATTGGATGTGTACAACAACGTAACGCACATTTTAACAAAATTCAGACCTCCTTCCCCTAGATACATACGTACTTAATGGAAGGTTCCCTTTTAACATAATATTGGGAGGGATTTCTAAGACGTGTGTATCCCAGTAAAATGTCTTTTCACGATCTTAAATCGGTATCACTTTAACCTATGTTGCTCGTCACTTATCAACATGAAACCGTCAAGAAGACACACCCTCAGGTTCTCCTGTGCCTTGCTCCTTGCCTTTTAAGAGTTAATACAGGTATAGTTGTTTGCTTATAAATGTTCTAATGAACATCAATTTTTTTGAATTCATGAATTAAAAAGAAAACACGTGTGCGCATAGTTGAAGCTTGTCTAGATTTGTCATTCACTTCAGCGTTGATGTTATGTCAACAACAACAAAATCACTTTTGTGTGCTTGTATGAAAAGCATGATAGAACATAATTATATACTTTCATCAGTAGTGCGGACGTTCAGGGCAATTGGTACAGTAAGTGGTTTGTCAATGGCAAAAATAGGTATAATAAGGAAAAGCAAGGAATCGATATAAATGATTGTGGGGGTCTCAAGATAATTAGACTCCCATATGCCTATAATCCCCGTCGTTTTCTCAGACAGAAGTAACGGCTGTCATATCGTGAAACAGTTCATTACCGGCAATTATTTCAATTGATGCACATCCCCACCCACTTAGACAAACGAAGAGTACTTGTCGAGATTAATCACCTTAGACGATTCTCACTCTCTCTATTCAAATACAACATGATGTCTGGGATAAGTAACTTTTTATCTGGAAATTACAAGCCTTAGAATGATAATGAGTATGGTAATAGAACATTGTGTCTACCGCCAAGCGTCTCTTTGAAGGCAGCTATCCAATACAGGATTTTCAGTTGAAATTGAGACTTATATAAGACAGTAATTCAAGATTAACTAGAGCTTATGACGCACACTGAGGTTCATTGCATATTTAAGGGCATGGTACATTGACAAGAAATATCTGAACTTCAGATATCTTCAGGAAGTTTGTTTCAAGTCATTTGTCAGAGAAAGTGATTCAAGACAACTATGTGACCCAAAGATCAAATGTTTAATTGCATCACCTGAAAGACATGGAAATCCGTCTGAGCATTATCAAAAACTGAAATTAGTACCCTGTTTAAAATGGTTTTGTTCGGAGCCTAGTTTTGCTAGCAAGCCTGCAGATGATTTCTGTAAGGCAAAGCATGGTACTGGGAAATGTCCCGACTACTTTACAGTACGACTGAATCTATTTTTCCTCAATTAATCCTGGAGCAGGGCGTTATTAAGGTCTATTAATAGTTTTATGAATGACTGGAGATTCACTCCTCTAACATAAATACGGTCTGGAAATAGTTTGGCTGGTGACATGACAGAAATCTCGACAGGAGAGACAATATGAATAGTGACAATGATTTCCAAGGAGTAAAAAGGGACAAGAGTGGTAATTTTAATGGCATAGCTGCTCAAAAGAGTGGCCAGCTGGTGACTGTTCGTTTCTATCATTGAGTGAGCGATTATTCTGACATTAACTTACAATTTAATTATATGAGCTACACAATAAGACAACAATTTAAACAAGTCGAATCTTATCAAATCAGTCAACGATGAAGAAGACTATCTTAAATCCCTTGGCCACGTAGTTCTCTACAAGAACGTACTTCCAACCCCTTTCCAGATATAATGCTCCTATATATAACACGGTTACATGGTTCTAAACGTTTATTGCAACTGCAGTGGTGTAAAATGCAGGCTGAAAGGTATTCAATACTATGGATAGGGCCCACTGTGTACGGAAAACAGCGGAGCTGTCTGCGTCAAAACGTCCAAGCCGAAATTCATCGGGGTTCTTGAGAAGTCTCACTGGTGTTTGGGTTTAAAAAAGAAGACTTCAAGCACTCTATCAGAGAGAATATATAGTATAATTCTCTCTGACTCTATATTCATGTTCATGAAGTTAATGGGTAGACAACAGGACTCACTATGTCACAGTATTTGGCTGACATGAGGAAACCCCTGATACTGCTGACATAGCTGAAAGAAAGTTCTTCCCATGGCCTTACCAGGTATGTAGCTTGTATGTCATCTTTACGCTGCCGGTCGGCTGCTATGGTGGTCGTGGCTGTGCCTCCAGCGGTGGTGGGTCGACCACAAACCTCGTCTCGCACTGGGGAATGGCAGGGACTTCTGCAATGAAAGAAGAGTATATTCTTGAAAGAATAATGTATATTCATAACCTCGGCCTTCCAGAATAAACCTATATTTTCGAGGGAACAGAACTAAGTCAGTTCAGATAGTAATCAGGAAAAAAAAACCAAAAAGACAAATAGCAAGTTACATATGATAATATAATTATATAGTATCATTGATAAAATGGTGCATCTCTGTTTTCAAAACAGTATGATTGGGAATGCAAACATTTTACTTTGAACCACTACAACAAAACAGAGATTAATCAATATTTTGCCAAGCGGTGTAGAGATAAGATATGTTTGATTGAAAACAGCACCCAATCTCCTTCTGTAAAATGTAATTACGTCCTAACCTTTCAGAATCCATACAGATGCCAGACAGAGCCCATAAACATTTCATCTGTCAGTCATTTTCTAAAATTTCAAAATGTAATCTATTACAATAATCTGTTTACTGGTTTCAAGTAGCACTGATGACTACAGGGGCATTGGCTTCTGCTGTGACATGTGCCTTGCAACATCAACGATCGGAAGTTCTCATTATTTATATTTTCTCTCAATGTTTTTTGAAGGAGACTTTCCTCCTAATCCGATTTAACGAAGTTTTGTGCTTTACATCTCACTGAACAGACAGAGAATTCATTTCTAATCGAAATAACTATCAAAGGACACTTATAAAAAAAGGTATTATTTCCAACTAAATATATTCACCGTCGAGTAAATAATTCACAATTACAGCAAAACATGAGGCAGAGGTAGCGAAAGGGAGAAAAGGGGAAACATGAGAAAAAGAAAGGGATAAAAGAAGACGGAGAGCATAACTTTTCCCAAACTTTCCTGAAAAGACTGAATTTTCCACGTAGCCAGAGACCTACAATGGAGGCGGCTGGGGGTGCGGGGACTGGGCGGAAACCATTAGTGTGAGGGGATGACCAAGCTGACAGCCAGCGGCGGCTGTGTAATGATATCAACGACGGACAAGGCCCCTTCTCACACTAACGAATCTAATTCGGGTCCCTGATCAAAGGCCTGGTTTGTCAGCGTGCCTGAGGAATATCGGCCTTTGGCTATACTACTCACAGTGTGACTACTCCGTGCAGGCTCCGTGTGCCGCTAGTAGGGTCAATACCCAGTCAAGGGGCCCGGGCCCGTCCACTGTGGCCCTTCTCACTATCAGGTAGACTTCTCCAGTAATCAGCCTTCACAGGAGGGCCGACGGGACGCTCTTGGGGGCGGAATGTACGGTTACCGCCAGTGTGGGAAGGAGGTCTAGGCCCAACCGTTCCCCAGTTGTATTCTTAGTAGCACGTCGAGCGACACTTTATAGCATACCGTAAAGGAACTGGGAATCAACCATGTCTACCAATGGTTTCAAAATGAAACCACAGCATGGGATTCGTTGTCAGGTGAATGCTATTTTGATGGACCCTGCTACACGTGTTGTCACGTGACGTCAATATAAAAATGTATAGATCTACATACAAGAAAAGAGGCACTGAGAAAAGCTGAGAAAATGCTGCCTTATTTTGGGTATTCCCTTTGCATCTAGATAGCTTTTGTGATTGGATCACTTATATCCAAATATTTGGAGTCTGGTATATCGGTTAATTACCAAGTCTCCAACCTTTAGGAGAGGTCTGAAACCAGGGCAGTATGAGCTAGTAATGTGTCCAGGTCTATACGTCATAGTACCTAAAATAGAGTAAGTAAGCCGTGATTGCTGTGCCTACTGTCCCCAACTTACCGGAGTTATTGTATTATGGCTTCCCGATAACCTACATCTATGGTCCGACCAGAGACAGGACAGTGTCCATGGGAATTCTGGCCTGTAAACACGATTGTGATCGGGGACATTCAAATGCTCCCTACAACAGGTGATCCAACATTATCCCTGCCTCTCATAAAAAAGTGGATCTTTACATACATAATTCTCCCAACAACAGATAGTCAATTTCTTGAGTTTTGCCTGCAGGTTAGCCTAGCTCAAGATGCATGCTGGGTAATATAAAGACAAATCACATTTAGGCTTTATTATAGGAATTTTCAGTAATAATTTCATATCGAAGTTAACATAACAATTAGATGTTTATTTTCTATAGATTTTTCAGGGGTTTTACAAATTCAGACGAAATTACCCTGCAGGTGCTTCAAATACTGTAAATCGGCTATCCGTGGTAGGGAGAATTGCCTTGCATCCATCTAGAAATGTAACCTGCCCCTGTTTCCATACAGGCTTAGACTTGAGATAAGACATTTGTATTAAAGTCCCATACTGGAGGACCATTTAAGTGGTACATGGTCCCACAGAATTGTCTAACTCATTAACTTAATTCCAAACATTCCAGGATGCTTATTGGTGTTGAAAAGCTTAAAGCAAATACAATTGAAATTGGATCTGCTTACAGAAATGGTCTAACCAGTCTTTTCCCAAGTGTAAAATGCCTTACAACCACTTTAGTCATAGATCCCACAACACTCAATTCCCAGAGACATGCCCCTGGAGATCGTCTGCCAAAAACACATTCTTCCGCGTTGCCATTATTGTTTGGATTTTAACATGTTAATCCCTCCATCTAATATTTCTGAGCATTTTGGGCATAATCATAACTTTAAACAACATTATTGGCCAATTTAGGTCTATAAGTTGGATCTACTGTCTGCTATTCTTTTGCTACTTCTTGTCTCACTCCTACCCCTAAGGCTCTGGAGCCCCAAGGGACCCAGGCGGGAAGCCATCCTATAGTAGAGGGGAAGGTGGTTATTTATATTCACCGCCAGCAGTGATAGTTCACCGGACACGGTGCACAGAATGTATCATAGGGCTCCTATTCTAGCAGGTGATTTACACCCAAAATCCCAACAAAGGTAGGCGTCCGCACGTCTACCTTAGAGAGTAATTCGCTGATATATAACTGGGGATTTGTGTGCCCTGCAATATACTAGATAGCCACACAACGACTAGCAAACTTAGAGGGACGTTTATGACGGTCTTAAAATCGCTCCAAACGTCCTCCCCCTAACCCTTCCATCGCGCTTTGCATAGGATAGGTAAGGGGCTGTGTAATATACGTGAACCCCAACTACGTGCTACGGGACCTAAGTTGCTATAGAAAGGGTTGATGGCCACAAGTAAACACTACATTGAATGGGTTGATGTCTATTATCTTTTATGTAAGGGTGACAAACGGTTGAAACCATAGAAATGCTAATATGCAACGGTGTCATAACGTATGGCTATATAGCAATGCAGTGGGCATATATGTAGTTAATAAATTTGAATCTTTTATTTATGTGCCTGAATGATGCAATTTCTAGCAGGCGAACGAATCAAGTCCCAAACACCTCTATTAATTGCTATAATGCATATTGCAATTAAAACTAGGTCACATATGTGAAGCACCGAGTCCCCCGAGGGCCTTGGGTCGGGTAGTGCCCGGGTGCGATGAGAACCCCGATATCAAAGCACCTGGTCAATGGTCCATGACTACAAATCACCCGTGACCCCGATGACCTCCCACCTCCCGTGATCCATCAGGCGTGACGGCCTCCACGGGGCCGGCCAATCAGGGCTGGAGCACCCGGAAAGGGCCTTTGGTCTTTTCGGGCTAAAGCCCTGCGCCCTGGGCCGGCTGCCCGGGGCCGTTAACATGCGGGTATATGCATGAGATGCCATATTGGACGATAGGCCTGTAGGGTGCTGCGGCTGTCAGGGTGAACCCAACTGGCCACTGGTCCCATGCTTTATGAACCAATCAGCAGGCTGTGACAGCGCTCTGGCAACCTTCACCAAGACTGACCGCCTTTTGCCCCTGTCTGCTCCTTCCCTCCCCAAGTCACCAAGGCCGTAAGCGGCCTACTTGACCAGCCTCTCCTAATATCAATTAAAACAGCGGTCATTTGTAGGTTTTCGTATCTTTTCAAATTTCATCTAATAACCTGTATTTAAGATGGTCCACGAGTACCTTAGATTTCAAAGGCAAATAATTGGATTCCCTGTCACTTAATCTCCCAATTTTGACACTAGCAGATATGTGCTTCTAGGCATTTCAGAAGTTGAGATATACAATTATTTCACTGAAAGTCTGCCATTTTGGATTTTTGGCCCCCGTCGGGGTTATGTTGATATTTCAAAGTGGCTCCCCTTTTAAACTCAATGAAGGGGTCCTATAGGATCATCAACCCAAATGAATTAAAGAAATATTGTGTTGAAAGAGTAAAGTCTATATCCTCTCTTTTGAATTGTTTTGGTATCCAGCAGTCATTGTCGAAGGTATCTTGCTAATAAATTCAACCATTCTTAACTTTGTAGTATTGTATTGGATGAAAATTATATCTAGTGAGCCCTCTAGGTTAAAAAAAACTTTAGCAACTGAAAATCATAGTAATTTTCAAAAATGTTTGTTTGTTTGTTTGTTTGTTTGTGGGATTAGTTTAACGTCCGGCCAACCCTTCAGGGTTCTTTTACCAGACTGCACAAGGTAAAGCCTTTCAGCTAGTTTTACGCCACAGGGGCGGTGACCGAATATGAAATGAGGTGCCTATTTGTAGCAGTGGGACCCAATGCCCTCTTTATAGTGCTGCCACACTGAGATATCATGTCATAGGCCCACACAATACCCCACCCAGTCACATTATACTGACACCGGGCCGACCAGTTATGTTTCGTGGTTCTTACTTTATACCGAGTGCCAGGCAAGCAGAGACCACTGCCATTGTTAAAGTCTTTGGTGTGACTCGGCAAGGGATAAATCCCAAGACCTCCCAGACTGAGAGCGGGCACTCTACTAATTGAGCTACCAAGTCTGGTCTCCCCATTTGTCGCCTCCTACGAATAGCAAGGGGCTGCTGGGGACAAAAATGGTCAGCCATTTTGGATTTCAGATTTCTGCATTGACTTGAAATGCAAATAATTTAATTCGCTGACCTATAATCTCCCAATTTTGACACCAACCATGTCTCTTTAGTCATTTTAGAAGCTGAGATATAAGATTGTTTGTAGCAAAAGTCAGCCATTTTGGGTTTTTGGACCCCACATCCGTCCTATGGATATTTCAAGGTGGCTCCCCTTCCAGATTTGATAGTTATGCCTCAGAGGTGTCTCATACCAAATTTGATGCTTTGATCCACCGTGTAACGATTTCTAAAAAAAAAAGAACCTTAACAGACCCCACTATAAGAGAAATATACAACTCCGCATAACTTCAGAAATATCAATATTACAATTGGAGGCACCAACGTTAATATGTCAGCGAAAATGAGGGGGTTAGGGGTAGGGGAATCGATGTTCATGAAGCGTAAAACTCAAAACATCATCTGATATGCTGATTGTATGTGTCCATGAATAAATCTCAAATAACAATTCATGCCTTAATGTCAATTACTTGAAATCCCCCATCCCCGCCGGCCCCCGAAAAAATACGTCACAAAAAGTTTCATATATACTTCAACGAATAAATTCAGTCAGTACTTACTCTTAGCAAAATCTCGCAGGAACCTTTACATGTCCATTAGATAATGAAGTGTCGAAAAGTGGGCACTGAGGTAGGCGGCCGCCCGGTGGTGCGTAAGATCCGTTAAAAGCTGCTTACAGGGCAGCCCCAGCAGCCCACATTACTGGGGCCAGCAGGTTAAACCCGGGGACCCGGGTTCAATCAAGGCGTCGGGTGACCACCTCAAAAAGCCATTAGGTAAAGTCCCCACCCACCGCGACGTCCAATCGTTCTCACCCGAATCGATAAGATCTAAACATCTAAAGATGGTGACGGAATCGGACTTCCAAGTCAGTGGTCTCTACCTGAAACACGACTGTCGTGCCTCAGAATGTTAGCAGCAAGGTGCTTACGCCTTTCAGAAGAAACTAAGTATAACTCAATCGACTTTCAGAATATGTGAGGGAAAACATATGATTAACAACATTACAGGTATTTCTAACTATGGTAGGAAGATCGCTGTACTGGAAAAGTACAACATTTAACGCCCTATATATCTCAGAACAATTTAAAGAAATTTGAGCGAAACGAAACTCCTTCAAATAAGGATATCCTGCAAAGTATATGTAAGAAATCTTTCTTTACGGGTCGTAATTACAAGAAAATCTTAAAATTGATACAAACCAAGCAACTTACATTTTTGACTCTAAAGTCAGACAACTATTCTAAACTAATATCATGCATCAAATGAAACTGCAAATATGGCTTCAAAAAGAACAAAGGAAACAAAATATTGGGATAAATCAATTGGACAAAATCAATGTTCCTCAGCTGTTTTCATTTTATCCATACTAATAACTCGATAGTCTGTGACGATAGTTTCAATTTAGTGACGTGAACAAAATCCGCTAGAACTTTTAATTTCTTTCCATAATCGCCTTTGTAATACCTAATCTAATCCAACACTCCATAATTATAATGCGTAATAGAAAACGTTAATTTAAACAGGTGGTGTTCATAGAAATATATTTGGACCAGACGTGGTAAGGAAACTTGGATGAATCAGAACAGGAAGTTAGCGTCACTGGTAATCAGAGTATGGATCAGGTTGCTAACAACTGACATTTTTGGTAAGCCCTACACCTTCCTGACTTAGTTGGGGACACGGCTTATGGCAGAAAACATGGAAATACCTGAATTGCTAAGTCTCTCAACTAACATATCCTAAAGTGACACTGTATTTGCTCGGATGCATAATGGGCGCTTTACTGAAATATCGAATGCCAAGGGCATTTACAGCTAGGTTGATATAATGTCAAATCCAGGTTTGTGAGAACATTCTGTGCTGTGTTTTCTTAGAGATGCACAAAAACCCTGTACAGAACGGAATTGGACCCCACACAGATCGACTGCTAGCTGCTCTCTGACCCCGAGGGACTAGACACTGTAGAGAGGATGAGACTGTTCCTATTGCTAGCCTATCTGGGGTACAATATCTTAGACTTGTCTAGATCTGGGGCTGCCACTATAGCACAACCTACCTGTCAGTTCAAAATCAAAACGTCCCGTTGTTTCAACCGGTTCCCAATGACTGCGAGAACAGATTGGGATTGGTCAGACTGGTCAGTAACACCTTTATGTAAAAACAAATAAAAATGAAAAATTGACTTTCACCCATCGCAACGAAAAAATGCATAGATCTGCTGATGTTTAATTCAAAGGCAAAAGTAAAAGACATAAAAACAAACAAGGGAAAAGCGATTGGCAAGTGACTGGCCCCCAATTCTGTCTTTTTCATCCCTTGCCTTGAGGCATGAGGGATTGTGATTCGATGCGGGAGGTGGTTACACTGCCGTGCCTTCGCGGTCAACCGGGGTCCGGCAGGGCTAACACACCGGCCGCCCCCTTCATTCCCACCCTCTTCGGGGGGGGGGGGGTTCACACCTCTGTAGAGTTGGCGTTATTAGCCACATATTGCACATCGATATTAAAGTCATCTATTCATGAAGCGCCAGACTGTCTTCCCTTGGTTAATGGTTATTGCTGTCATACCGCCCCCTTTAGGAGTTTCTCACTACTAATCACTGGGGATAAATTTCTTACCGACGATTAGAGGGTGACATGGCCAGCGATTAGCTGTTTTTTGTTAACTGATTTGACCTTACATGAAGTTCAAAAAATAATCTTTGTATTTTCAAAGTTATAAATAAAAAAACAATCCGAATTCTAATGCAATTTTTTCAATACAATGACTTACAAAATATCTAAATATGAAAAATATTGTTTTGCAATTTCATCACCGCCTGTAAAGGGGAAGGTGTGTTCATTCTTGTGCCCAATGGAAATCCTGTAACTTTTCCTGTACCTAATGACCCTAGTTAGGCTGCCCAGGCCTAACAGGTGACGTTAAAACAGCACCATCATTAGTCCGTCAAACAGCCATGTCAACAACACTGATTGCAGTGCTGAAGGCTATTACCTTGAGAGTGGGACCACAATTTCCCAAAATCAAATGGCGAGATTCGCATGTTCACCCACTCATTATTGCTCAGGGTAAAATTGATAAAGTCACTTCTGCACGACAAATACCAATATACAGTCAATATTTACCTAGAGTAAACGACAATAATCTTGACACTAAATACAGGAATTGTCCAAAGCTCTCCAACTAAATCTTAGTGCGAGCCTAGTAAGTAAAACCTCTTTCCGGAGACATATCGAGCTCTGGTAACAACAGTGAAGCCGCTTGAAATTATTCGCTGCTTACCTTCGCATGAATTTGAACACAACCAATGATCTGAAATACTAATTATACCCTTCGTATCGTACATCGACAACGAGCACTGTGTTTGCCTGTCATCCCATCTCTGTACAACTGTTGCAGTAAATGATAGTAAACAGATAACTCAGATCGGTTCACATGTTGTTAGCTGTTGATAATTCGAAGTTAGTTTATTGGCAGTAAAGTGAATGCAAAGACCTCCAGTTAATAACCGTTCACCTGGATGGTGATAGTGATACCACTGAATACTCCAATGGGATCGTTATGGCAACGTTGCCTTGCTAATCAAAAGGGGTTAACTGTCCAAGTGGTAGGCCTATAGTGTCCAGGGGTTTCCCGGAGTACATTGGCGCCTTTCCAAACATGTGTTCCAATATAAACGTAACATGCTAAAGCTTAAGTTCCTGTCCACATATTTTAGAGAGTGGGCGATTCCCTTCTTAAGAAACATGGGAATTCTTTATTTGTCAGCTGTGTAGACATACTGACCCAGTAAGCTCGGACACGGGCCTGGATTCCCACACTCGGGTTGTGTGATATACTGGGTATCTCCGGAGACCTGACGGGATCTGGATTATGATCACATGCCAATAAGTGACCAATGGACGACCGCTTGGCGTGGGCCCGGAGCTGGACCCTCCCACCGACCCCCTGACCCCTGGTCACTGCAGTATAGGGAGTAGCTCTGTCATAGGGGCGGGCGGCGGTCAGGGGTATTCCCCTCTGTTTTTATCTGCCTTTAAACTGGGTAATAACATCGTTGAACGATCCAACTTTAAGGAGACAAATATGAAGAAAAACAGGAGGTCTACCCAAACATTTATTAAAGTATACAGAGGGTTAATTTCCACTATTACGATGGCCCAGTCCACAAGGGAAACCAATGAGAACATAGAACTGGTTAAATGTTGCTTGCTCCTTGAAAAGGCTGCCAGCAGTAAAACCCACACCTAGATCGCCACAGGGTTATATATCTGTCAATAGATCAATAGATCAACTCGGTTTTGTTGTTGTTGTTTTTTTTAAAAATTCTTCTGTTGTTGAGAACCTAGAGAAAGGGCATGAAAGTATTTTAATCAAGTTTGCAAATGGACCTTCCTTAACCCCTACTTATGATTCACAATCTTGGACCCGTGAAGTAGAAGAGAGTCCTCACCCAAGCCCTTGGCCGCTGTGTATAGGCCTGGGTTATAGGTCATGTTGGGCAGGCAGCGGAGACTGAAGAGATCGGGGCCCAATAGATGGTGTTATGTCCACTCCAGGGACTTGGCCATCAGCCCATGGCCCTCTCCCCGTTTGCTGCTATTTCCTTCTTTAATGGGCCGGGTGCATTAGGCTATCCCCATCCCCTAAACTGCTGTTCCCCCTCAGCCCTCCGCCCGCCCGCCTCCTCCCTGGTCCTCCAGGGACCTTTAGGTGCCTATTACTGCTCCAGGCCGGTATCTGCCGACAGCCTGACCCGGCCCCTGCACCCCGAGGTCGGTGGGGGCAGCAAGGGGTAATGCTAACTTGACTAGGCCTTGTAAGGGCTAACTGAACACCCCTTCCTCCCATCACTGAGCAGTGGGTTTAGGTGAGGTCTTTGGCGTTTGAAATATCTGAAAAGTGTTCGATGTTGTAAACCTTAGTAGTATATGGAAAGTGAAGTGTCTTAACGCCCATTATATATATATCCCTCAGGGGACACGATGGGCGGCTTCTATATAAGTTCTAAGCTCTTAACATGCATCAATCTAGCTAAGCCATTATCTCAGGTCTATGTTTATAAAATGAGGCTTCCTTCAACTATCGACCATCTTATCCCACCATAGGGCACAGCCGTGAACAGAACGTAATCCCCTTAAGAAGGAAGAGTTAATTTACTGGAAGATAATAGTATACTAAGACGATCTGATATTAAAGGAACGTTTACTGCACTATATATCTTTCTCAAAACTACTGTCTTGTGAAAGATTCTGGTATGGCCAAACATCCGGAAAAATGAGGAAAATGTCATCTCCGTCGTTGTGTATCTCTGTCTTTTTGTCACAATGTAGGTGTCAATATCAAACATGACAGACATATTAACCCTGTGAGGGCTCAGGAATGGCTCTCATTACAGGACATTGCGAACCCATTAATCCTATAAGGGTCTGTAAGGCCTCAGTGTAAGATAACGACATGACCGTCTCCACTATGGCACAATGCAGCTAAAAACGTGCAGCAAGCTGACAACCATCGTCTGATTAGGGTTAAGGTCTCATTGGTTGATGGACGTTGAGTTCGTGCCTATTAGCACAGATAGATCTGTTTGCAAGAGGGAGGAATGTTGAGAATGATTGTCTCCCGTTTTGGCTAACATAGAAACATTCTACCATTCAAATGATCGTCTCAGGCTCAAATGAACGTCTCAGGCTGGCATGATAGCTAGAGGCGATGGGGGAGACCTACCTATTCTGTGCAGGACGCCGAGGACAGTGGGTGATGCGGCTTGTGTTTAAGGGATGGTGTGGAGACCATGCTATGGAGGAGCCTGCTGTCCGCCCCCTGCTCCTCTAGCCCATCTCCTGCCGACCAGGGTAGGGTGGCGGGTACCGACTGACCGGAGTGATCCCAAGATGGGCAGGCCTCGGGTCAAGGGTCCACGACATATTCAGGTCACGCTAAAGGGTGAGGCAACCACTGAACAACAGCGGTTCTTTGTATAGAAAAAGAAAAAAGTGAAACTTCTTTTGCGGATTTTCTAAATCTACCAAATTCTTCATTTCAAAGTAGTGTATTGTTTAGACATCTCAATAAGATGGATAACGTTTCTTTATTGTGACAACATAAAGCGTCCTTGCAAAAACCTTAGTTTTGCAACTTGGCTAAAGAAACTAAATGGCTGAAAAGGATTATACAAACTCCCAGGACTAACTTTGCCTTGTCAGGAGAAGGCGGATAACCTGCCAAGGAATAAGATGGGGATTTAGCAAGTCCAACGACTCGCCTTTTTTTAAAGGGGTTATCCACCTATTTATTTCACACATTCTGCTGTTGGCAGAGTCATGGTTCTTAGGGTGGCAGGAAATATAAATCCACGAAAGACTAGGTCTTCTCCAATTTAGGGGCCCTTGATGGGGGGCTCCTAATGTCTCATGTCGAGTTTAAGAAACGTCCATGTCATCCTGTCGAATTTAAGAGATTGTGATGTCACCCTGTCGAAATTAAGAAATAGCCCTGTCGGAAGACACTAAGCTGAAATAGGACCGTGTCGACGTGTCGAATTTAAGGGTCTACGGCCATTATACAGATGAAATCAAATACTTTCAGGCTGTAATTCGTCATATACATTGCAATTATTTAGAATATTTTCCTATCACCCTACTAGATCTACGACTAGATCGAACGGTTAATTGATCTATTAACACCCCGTACTGTGGTAAGTGCCAAAGAGTCGGGGAAATTCTATGATTTAAGAATCTAGTCATAGATGTACAAACGATTTGTATTATCTCTGCCAGAAAGGCGTTGATGTTGCTGCCACTGTCAAGTCAAGATGCTGACGCTTTTTGGACAGCAAGTGGAAGCGGCAAATCCTGAAGCAGCAGATTTCTACAGTGGACAGTATATTTAAATCCAAAACAATTCGAACTTATGTTGATAATATAACACTCCAGCGACCATGCCTATTAAAGTCCGGCCTTGATGACTTTTGGATGTGCGTAGCACCCCCCTGGCCACTGAAACAAGGAGGGCCGGGTAACAGTAAAGTCTGACAGTCGGACTCCTCATCCCGGTACTTCTCTGGTGATTCGGTGAAATATCTAAGTCAGAGACGTTAGGTCGCAGAACATTCTAATAACGTTGGAGAACGCCACAGAACGTGACCGTTACGTCGCAGCTGGCTTGGGTGGACATCGGCTCAATAAATGATTTGATAGAAAAACAACTCAGCATCATCCTAACGGTCTTCAAATCTATCGAAGAGTATTAAGTGCGAAAGGCTGATTTAGGGTAAAATACGTGTGCATAGCTGGACACACCATGAGAAGAACTACTTTTCTAGGCCTTTTGATGCCAGCAATAGGTCATCAATGTATCATGCTGGCAACTTTCTCTCCCACTGGTGCCCGGTTAGCCGGACTGGCAAGTTACACCAATAGAATGGCGGATACTCGGTGGCACAGGAAAGTAGTTCTGCCCCTGACCATAACCTTGTTCGCTGGGCTCTAGTTGGTCACCTGACAGCTCTAACCTGTCTGTGTTCTGTAAAACTCTATAAAACCATCACTACCAGTATCACTTCTATGGCAGTTCTATATAGCACGCCTTCCAACGCTCTATGTTTTGAGTTCCAATTATCGCACGGAAGCCATTTGACAGACCTTTACATCCGATTCGAAAAAAAGAGTCGTCGCCATTGTCACATTGTATACAAGACTATAAACTCATAGCCCATAGAATCATTTCCTCAAACCTTCCGCTCCAACAACAACTGCTCTGGAATACATCAAAATATCAACAAAATTCAAACATAAACAACATAAATAATATCCTTTTGCCACAAAAAAAAGGTGTTTCCATGAAGATACATTACACTTTTTATTCTTTGATAATAAAAGTTTCGAATCTAAACCAACCCCAACTCAGGACTGTTGTTGACTTGATTTATTATTCAGACATTAATATCATGGCGAATCAACTAGTTTCGGCGTGTTACTGCCTTCATCAGGATTAAATTCTTTGGTACTGTCATGAAGAGAGCGTGAGAAGGTAAACATGAGGTCAGGTCGGACTCTGACGGCGGCTGATTGGATCCAGTTGCCCTGTCTCCCTCCCTGGAGCACGTGTTGGGAGCAGGTCGACCCCCGCGGGCCGCCTGCCACGTGCTGCCCGAGCTGCTCATTACAGGTCAAAGGTCACAGTGAGCACTCCCCCAGACGTCGGGCCGCCTGATTGGACATGAAAACTACAAACTCAGGTCAAATAGGGTCGGGGAAAATCGACCATTCTATTGTTTTCCACCAAGCAGTATTGGGTATTTCCTCTATTGTATTACTGCCCTTAATTGCCCTTTTGGATTCTTTATATTCTGATACAGTAAACCTTCGCCAAAAGTTATGAAAAACCTAAATATGATCACGTGTATGCCACGTAACAAAGGACGTGTGCTTTCTGTCAGTGATTGTGTGATCGCCGGTCAATAATTGTGGTACAAACTCACCAACTCTCCAGGGTTCCGATGGCCCTACCACGCACCACCATGGAGCACTGAGTCGCAGCTGATGAACCAACCGGGGAAGAAGCATACATCTTCAACAGTCTACCTCCACATTGCGTCTTGCGGTCGTTTTGAACTGTCAACATTATGCGTTCACTGCGGCCCTTTATTTTAGAGAGCAGCTTCAGAATGCTTTTTTGGGACTGTCAACATTTCGGCCTAGCCTCTTAGACCCATTATATAGATTTGAAAGCTGGATTAGTTGACTGAAATTTTCAAACCGTAGATATAAGTGTGACGACAAGCCTGCTTTGATTTGAATGCAGCCTCTTTGGATATAAATACACGTCCTGAATGAAGGGGCGCGCCAGTGCGGTTCAATTCGATTTGTTTTGCCCTGCAGTCTGAAAGGGGTACAGGCAAGAGACATGTAAACATGAGTACAGGGTTATAATGTACTCTGTTGTGATGAACTTCACCATGTGATCTCCGCGAAAAAAATCAATGACAAGAGCGCAGTAAATTACGTTCACGGGACACCAGTGGTAAGAAGTGTCAACCCTTAGGGCTGGAGGCCAATTGATTTTCTGCAATGTAAAACTGGCAAAGAGGGCCTTTTCAGAAAGCGTGAAGGCAGACTAAGAAAAGACATGCCTCTGGCCATAAAAGCGTGAGCTGCTCGGCTGACGAGATTAAATATTTGGATTATAATCCGTGGGCTTGGCTACCAGGAGGGACAAGCTGGCTGCAAACACGAGTCCTCGGAGGGAGGA
Source organism: Lepidonotus clava (assembly GCA_936440205.1). Taxonomy (NCBI): domain Eukaryota; kingdom Metazoa; phylum Annelida; class Polychaeta; order Phyllodocida; family Polynoidae; genus Lepidonotus; species Lepidonotus clava. The sequence goes on along the minus strand of OW387140.1, from coordinate 20,562,887 downwards.
AAGTCGGGCACACCAACTCTCAAGATAGAAGCCTGAGGGGCCACATTCCAATTTCAAATTATTTCCGGTTGCAAAACAACCTTCATAAACGATGAAAACCAATCTGCAAACCACATGTTTTACGGGACTGGAAGTAAGTAAGTCCGTACGGTGAACTGTGATAGGAACGTATGTTTTATATCTAATGACAACTGGAGTCATGATTAGGTATTTGATATGCTCCTGGTAAAGGTTATGTTCTTAAGCTTTCACGTTGGAGGTTTTTGACTTGTGTTTCTCATAGGTTATGTTCCTGAAATTTCGTGTTGCTGCTCTAATGTCACTAGCGACATATTTGCAATACCGAAATGAAAGTAACTCTAGCCCTAGACTTTAGATATTAGGAGAAGATCACCGAGACAATTATTGTGGCAGATGACAAAATATTTAGGTGATATTTCACAGAAGGTTCCCTGCCTCGGGAACTTTACTTGGGACACATTTCTAGGATAGAAAAACAATACTTCTGACATCAGAATAGTTTTCAACTTTCGTTGAGTAACGCAGCATTTAAAAGCAGTGATGTCAGCTTAGCTGCAAGCCTCTGTTGATTCAGCGTAGAAGTGAGAGAACCTAATACCCATGGTGAGATCTGTTCCTTGACTAGCTATAATAATGGCATGCTATGGAGTATACATGGATGGATAAAATCTATCCAGTTTGTTGAAAGCTTGTTGAAGATGAAGGTTGTCTGAATTGAGATGATATGCGTGGACCATTTTATAATACCTTCCAACTGTCATAAAAACCCATTTGTCCAAAACTTTAACCCTCCCACTGTTTCGCGCAATTCCGGCGAAAATGGATGCCGTGTTCACTGCGACCATACCTCTTTTCACTGGCCTGCCTTGTAAAAAGTTTCCCCTGTTGCAGTGTCCATTGACTTATTAATACCATTCCAATATCCGGCATTGTCCATAGATTTAACAATGAAATTCCAATATCCGGCAATTTTATGATAAAAAAGTCATTAACTTTGGGAGAAATTCGGGGTCAGCACATTGAATTTTTCCCGTGCTGACACCGAATTCCTTATGCCATTTCCCTTGGTTTCTGTGTGCAATGGGAATTTCTTTGGCTAAATCTCATTCTACTGCAACTTGTACAGTGGTACATAGAGCACCTGATTAATTGAATAGTATATTATTCTGATAATATTCTATAGAAAAGATAAATTTGCAAAGCTAGAACTGTAGTGTCCCCGTTATTTCCCAGGTGTGGGCGGCAAATATTAACACTTAAAAGTATCAGATCCCCATAACTTATACGTGATTGACCAAAATTACGTTGAAACAGCCACAGCAAGGGCCTAAGCATCTGCTGTGAATGTGAGTGTGGCGCACTGCTAGGTCCTGGTAGGCGAGGCTTTTTGTTAATCTGCTGTCGGCGTGACAGATGGACAATAATTGAGTGGCTCGCCACTCACGCTAGGAGTCTTAATAGCCTCTTTGCTGGTCTCTGTATGGTGTAGGCGGTCCCCCACCTTGTAGTGGTTTGGTGCTTCAAGACAAGGAAAGCCAGCTTGTAACATGAAGGCTACAGTCTTCTAGTCTTCATGCCTGCAGGGAGTATGCCTGTTCCTTGATAGTTTAGCTCATGATAAGGGAAAAATATATAAGATATTTAGCGCTACTTCAAGACTAGACCAGCAGTCTGGCTCACAGTGCGGCTGATCACCCACTGAAGTGACTTAAGGCCATCTTCCACTATGTGTAAGGTATCATTTGCTTTGGCTTTAAAGTACCAAAGCAATTAGTTTGCATTTCAGATAACAAAATCTTGGTATCTGAACGCAAGTATTCGGTAAATATTTCATATGAAAGCACTTAAAAATTTGCTTTGCTTCCTACTTGCGTTACCCTAACGCAAGTAGGGAGCAAAGCAAATTCCATATTCCACTATGTATGATGAGAAATTGCTTGCGTTCACTTTCGTTCCTGTAAATTAATGCAAGTTAAACGCCCACCACAAGTGAAATGACGCACAGTGGAATATGGACTTTAATGCCACACTCCATAGTGCGCTTGGTAGCATTTGCGTTGCTCTTTTTTTGCTAATCCAAGCAATCTGCGTTTCAGATACCAACATGTTGGTATCTGACAACGCAAGCATATATAGAAATTGCTTGCACTGGTACTTGCGCTGACCAACAGAAGTCACAACGCTAGCATACCACATTGCGTTGGTGTCAATCTCATCAAGAAATGTACCCAACGCAAGTTAAACAACGCACAATAATGGTATTAAGCTGACAAATATGGTAATTCGATAATAGAATAGGGTCAACCAATGAATAGATAGTTAATGCATCAACCGCAAATAACTACAGTTCAACAGCAAATAACTTTAGTTTAACCTATCTGTATCGTTAAGGCTATATCCCACTGTATTCGACATTAGGGACCCCCCATCAAGGGCCCCATACATCGCCGACATGAGAACAACTCTATGGATATAGTCCACTGAGGGGCTTGGCAAGGCAGGAAGGCATTGGTACCAGCAACACCTTAATTAGCTGGGTGGCAGTAACAGACCCCAAAGGAGGAAGACTATACTCTGATGAATGGACGCTAAATATAGGTACCATTATCTAACCAGTCTTATGCACATCGTTGTCAGGTGCCTCTTGCAAGTGTTTTGATTCTATTTATTTCTTCCCACACCATTTAAGCGCCATACCCACTTGCTGATTTTGGGACGAATCGGCGCCGATGCCGGCACGGCCATCAGTCGCCTCTGCTGACGTCAGCATCGATCATCGACGCCGACGACCACACCAATGCTTATTAAGCATGTTTAATGATTTTATGCCAACGCTGACGTGGGCGCCGACGATCATGTTAGTTGGCTGTCGCCCCGTGAGTTAGTGTGTACGGGGCTTTATTGAACTGGTCTATACCGACAGCCTTCATTTTAAGATAATAAAGATTAATGTAATATTATAATGTTAGATAAATATCATTAAGCTGACGACTATAACATAGACATAAGATAAGCACAAAAGATCAAACGCAATGGCCTATTTTCAGGAGGATGAAAAAGGACATCACATCAACGTGGATTGACTGAGAGATGTGAACTGCAGAAACCTTATATTCCCACTGGGTACCGGGAGCAGACAGGGGGACACCTCTTTCTACTCCAAACCCTTCTTTCTGCCTATTTGCACTCTTCACACCTGTCACTTAGCCCTTCCCGGGACCGCCTGCCCTCCCCTCGGGAAGCTGGTCCTATTCCCTCATTGACATTTGCTCTGGGTCTGCTCCACTCGGACCACATCCAGCGAGTACTCCATCCACAGTACGGATGTTCAGCTGTCAACCATACACTTACGCAGCCTGGTTCTTCCAATTATAAGAACTCCATCGTTGTAGTAAACAATTCCATTTGGTATTCTATCTATATGGTAGGATTTATAATTTGATATTCCTGCTTAATATGTATTTTATGTATAGCAGATGATCATAATTAATATTTTACTAATATTGGATGGGAGTGAGGCCTGAGATGTTTTTCCTAAATATATAACAAATTAATCAGGCTGGCGGCCGGGACCTTAAGAGTGAAATATTTACCATAAAATCCCTATGAAACTTGAAATATCATTTCAAATATCCTAAACTAATTTGGCTACGGGTGTTGAAGTTCAACAACTGACGTTGGGCTCTTGATTTTTTCCTATAATTTCTTAAATTCATCATTAAGTGTACGTAATTTTGATTACTGCATTGCATTGGGCTTGTCCAAGCATGGCCTTATACATCAGTCGTCAATGTAAAACTGCATCGATTAACGGTATTTTACCTTTCCTAGTAATGTTTACAAAATGTAAACACACACGAGTGTATATTTTACCATCTAGAGCTGAGTAAGCTCCTCTTACGCGGAATGGCTATAGAGTCTGGCTAGAATTCTGCTATTTGACGCCGAAACACCACTCAGAAGAAACTAAACCTCTAAAATCCTAATTTGAGGGCTGGAGGGACGCTGGCAGCCAAGGTGCCGTCTGCCTGCCAGGGTCTGATGACTGTCACACAGGAACTGCTGCATATTCCCACCGAAGCTGCTAAAGCTAATTGAAAACGATGTGGCCGCATAATAGCCTTCCTCCAGGGTGTAAATGTCTCTAGGAGCCCGTTTGAAAAGCCGCCACCTTCTTATGATGCACGCTCTTCGTTTATTCTGTCCAAATTAAATGAAGGTGGAATTGAATTTCACACATCGATTGAGGAGATTTTTTTGGGAAAAGGTTCTCTTTCGTCAAAATCTATAACAATGATTATTTGAAACCATAACAGCCGTTACTATAAAACTGCGTTCAACCTTAAGTTATTGGAAACACTTTGGATATCTAAAGTTCCCAGACTATAGGTGGAAAAGCAATTAAATAAATAACCAGACTCTCCATGGGGGCAACTATAATTGAGAGCTAGAGGGTGGGTTCAGTGGGTAAGGATACTTTGCAACTGTAGCACACAGGCTTCTCTTGGGTTTTACGTAGCATTGCATTTCATCATAAGTGCAACCTGTTCAATAATTATTTAAATTGCTTCACATCTTCTTTATCTGAAACACCTTTAACTTTAACTTAATGGCTAAATACAAATGCTCTAAGGTATGTGTACCACTGCAAGTCCTTAGAAGTGACCTGTCAATCTCACGTGCCTCTGATGCACCCGATGACTTCTACAGGTGATAGTACACCGGTGAGTTATGGCTATCTGCGGGGGGTGAGGGGCTCCGGACGTCCCACGATATCAACCACTTTGACACGCCCACTGTCTGAATGCCAATTATTTTAGTAAAGTATCTCAAGCTAAGTATTATATTCTTATCGTTTACAAAAGTTGTTTTTTATATTAAGCGTTGTGCATAAAGAAGTGAGTTGAGCGGTTGAGGTATCACACAGAATAAAACATCTATGTCTCATGAGGAAGTATAGTGCTGTTGATCCTATATGAGGTTAAGAATGTCAGGTATGAATAACATGTAAGTGAACCAAGGGCAACTGTCTTATTGCTGCTGAAAGACGGTTTTTCATATACAGCCTAGGGACATGCCAACTACACCGCTCTATAGACCTTGTGCAGATAGTGTCTCGAGGTCGATCTAAGAGTTATACGATGTCCCTGACCACATTGGTTTGTGCTCATGTACATGCTTTTGCTTTAATGAACGTGTGTCTGTGATTTAGTATATCTAAATGTGGCAGATACAAAGTCAATATTTTAAGGTAGTGTATCTCAAGTTGTTGGAAATGACTTATCATGTAATGGCCAACCAATTAACAATTTAGCATCTGATTTACTTATTCAATGGCATGTGCAGAATGTCTATTCTGAAATCAGAGAAGTATGAAGGCAATGTCGGATGTACTCCAAACATTAACGATTAGGAAAACTTATCTTACAGACAAAAGTAACAGGATCTTATGCGCAGGACGCCGCATGTGCGTTCTATATTAGCTATTGGAACAGTGGGGGCGAAGGGATGCACGAACACATTGCAAGACGGCATTTTCAACTTAAACATTCCTATAAATGACAAAACATGTACAAGTTATCAATCTCAAACTCATCATATGACCTATGACCCAGTGACATAAGATAGAGTGTTTTTGTATAGGTATGTTCCCCGAAAAGCACTATAACTTTTTATATTTCAATACATAACAACAATCAAATTTTCCCCGTGCACTACTGGTACTTTCTAGGGTTTGTATACTTGAGAATGGGGAAAGAAGCGGCCAAGGCGAGCCGTGCGGTAAATGACTAGGCGTCGACCCCTGGCGCTCCAGCAGGAGCTGGCCCGTCCAGGCGGAAGCCAATGAGGAAAAGGTTCATTTAGTAACAGCCTACCAAGGATGTGGTTAGGGCAAGAATGAGAGGAACCTGCAAGACTCGTCTGAGGGCAGGAAGGAATGTGTTTTTTCATTTTGTTTTATAACTTCGAGTAACTACACATAATACTGGGTCCCGGGGGAAATAATCATAAATGATATTTACTTCATCATAATATTGTTATGCTTGTATTTTACAGTTTGTGTTTATCTGTTTTTATTGGATCTACGTATTGGACAATTTTACAACTCTCAAAGACGCACTTTTAATGACTCACTCAGTATTACCCTAATAGTGTTACCTTAAATTCGGGCAATTGATTATAACGGGCATACAGCTTTAGAAACGTTATCCATTTTACTTCGAAGAAAATAAAAACAATCAGTGTAATAATACGCAGCCGATTTTCATGGCCTGGAAGAATGGATTTTGCAGAATGATACACTGGGGCATAATAATAATCATAAATGAGGACGGGCATACATATTAGTGTGGCATTACTCCATTACATTGTGCTTGCAATCAGAAAGGTAGCAGGGGATCATACCGAGCTACATGAGCATTTTTCCTACTCTGTATGACTTACAGGTCCAATCACCGGCCAAATAGAATTACCGTAGTATCTTTTGTCTACGACTCGTGTAGGTAATTTACTATTCGGCTCCCGGATTCGGCTCCTCCTCTGTTGACAATCTCCTTATTTTTTAATATTTCCGCAGGGTTTCCACCGACTCGGAGAATGTGATCCCCATGTCTTTCACCATGACTTTTCCATAACTTCTCCCAGATCTTCATCGGACCTCCATCATATAAACCATACGAAAGAAAATCAACTGAAACTGCAAATAACAAAAATCTGAATTAAGGGGAGAAAAGGAGCGTCAAATTAAGCACGCAAACTGATGCCCGTGTGTCTCACTGATGACGGCATTGAGTGCGTCATTGAGGACGTCACGGGCGGCTCTGACGTCGAGAAGCGGCCTTCAAAAAGCAGTACCTTTCACAGCCTGTTGGGCGGGGGCCTCCTCCGGTGCAGGTTTCCGCGTCTGATTACGGGGCCGGAGATGAGGCGGTGCCCATGTCTACACTGTGAAAACGGTGAGATGTTGGGTTACAGCACTCCCAGCCGCCCAGGTAGGACGCACCGCCCGTCTGCATTAACCTTTTCACAACAGTATGTTGCTCACTTTAAGCTATTAGCAGGGATATTGCCTCAACATCGGCTATTTTCTTGTAACAAGGACAAAAGATTTGAATTTCCTTTTTCTAAATTCCATTTATACTGTTGTCAAGAAGGGTGCATGGTAAGACGATGATGTGCTTTTCTTTTTACTTTGATTTTGTAAGGTGATTGGATCACTACTTTGGTTAACCCCCCTCCACCCAATAAGGCCATATTTGCCCCCACAAGACACTGTTCTTCTATTTTATGCTGGTGTGAAACGAAAACCGAACATTCATGTACAATTTCATGTCAGAAATTAAAACTTGATCCTAAAAAAAGAAGAAGAAAAAGAAGCTCTACCTGTACTTAGGTGTATTTCTGTTCTTTCTTCACCGTTTTTTGTCTAAAATGTTAAGTATTTCCTGTTGTGTTTTTAATATAACTGTTTTTAGAAGTGGCAGCATGAATCCTGACAAGAGTCCTTACATTACAGTATGCATCTCTGCCCGGTATTGACAACTATTTGCTTAATTTGTTTCTGTATTCCTGTACTGTATTCTTTCACATCATCAGATTCCCCATGGGTTTGTGTAGGTTGACATGGTATACAAGCTCTCGGAGTGTATATGGGTATTCCCAAAACACTGGTACAACCTTGAAAAAAAATCATCTTTTCGCAAAAACAACATAATCCATCAAAATGTTGTTCCACGGAACTCTGGCATGCCTGTACATATCAATAAGTTGCCCACCTGGGAATGGTCCCTCCGTGATATCTGCTACATACCATATCCCCCATCTCCACAACACCACTAAGTAGTCATCGCCCGCCCGGACCGCAAAGTGGGTTATCTTTGGTCGGAGGGAAATCCCCTCAACGCCAGCCTTCCCGGCTAATAATCCTATGGCTTCACTGATAAGGCTGGTGAGAGCAAGGTAGGTGGTTTCTGGGAAAAGTCCAAATAGTCTCAATCCTTTTTACTGGTCGTAATCGTTTTTCACCACGTGGACAAGGCATTGTGGGTAGATGTTAATCCTGATAGGGCTTATCCGACACGGTGGGAAATTTGATAAGTATAAAATGTCAGCCATGTTTAGTGTAAGCCATCTGAAATGCTGATGTTTTTCACCGTAATCACCACTTCAGCAGGGCTTACAATAACTAACTATAGTATTAGATAATGGAGAGGTCTTTGTAGGACAAAGTCTTAAATAGGGGAGACCTCTGCACTGAGATAATAGTAATGAAAGAAGGTGTCCGATTACCTTAATCAATTGTCCTTATCCCCCCCCCCCGCCCAGTTACAGTCTCCAAATGACCATTAACATCAGGCTGGTGTAATACCTGTTAGCCTTTCCTCACATTAATATGTTCTTTACTTCAGTTATAAGGGGCTATGTAGAGCGGAGATGTACGGGCTAACAAATTTTGCATTATGCATCATTGACAACTAACACGAATATATGCAAGTTTCTATTACCCAATACCTGTCACATTGACTTTCCCCTTCATTTGTCGCTTCTATCACATATGTAACTTAATCAACACCTATACTACTGTTAGTTTATCGACAAGTTCACAACATAAATATCGCCAAGTTCACCCCTAAATATCTGTGTCAACCCACAAATCATGACACACTTGCACACTTGACTAACTGTGACTTATTCTGCAAGGGGGTGCTAAGCATGCAACTTTGCTTCAACCTGTCCCTGCCTTCACACAACAACCACATATAAGATCATCTTCCACATCACAGAGCCATTAAATTCATTTCAGCAAATTGGCCGCCTCTCAATATCCTTTAGGGAATTCAACGACCTTCTAAAAACTTACATCCCTATTTATTTGCATACAAGTTTTCTTCATAGACTCACTCTTAAATCGTACCTCACCCTATATGGGAGGTGTTAAAACTCCTGACATGGCACTTCGCGTGAAACCTAAATACATGGGTTTACTTGTTCAATTTAACTTTGCGTCCGAACGACAAACTAATGAATCATTCTAATGAAGATCTGTGGTGTTGCTCTCATGAGGTTTATAGTATAAATCAATGTTGTCTCCAACCCTTTACAGTGTGACAGCACCTCTCGCGTGACTGCCCATTAGAATAAGATATATGTTCAATAATCAGAAAGACTGTTGCCCATAGAGCGGTCTGTATCATATAACGTGTGCAGCTGTGTTAGGTGACCACGATATTTAGGTGTTCAACATTGACACGTTTTAATTTCCAAATTGAAAAACAGCATGTACCCAGGGGCCATATTTTCGTAACTGATTTGAGCTATTGAGGTGAATTTTGATTAGTGTCTGATTGTATTTCATACGAATGTCAGTCAAAGTAAATACCCCCTATCGTTGCCTTTTACGATCAGAAGGGGCCACTAGGGGCCTATATTCTTCCCAGGAGCAGAAGCCCCACCCCGGTACCCCTGGGTGGGTGGGGGGGGGGGGGGGCAATGCTATTTTGAAATGGCATCACTTATTTTGAGGATAGACAGAATCACTGTTTTGAGACACTACTTAAATTTCGCCTGATTACCCTAATCACTGAAAATAGTTACGAAATAAGAGCCAAGGTCTATTTTGGAGATGTGACGTCATTTTCAAGTCTATGTGTTTAACTGCAACTCAAACGCAAAGCAACTTCTATATGATCATAAGGTAACAAAATGCTTCGCCACGGTGACGACATTGCTGTAAAAGAAAGATTCATACCCTCTATCGTGATTAGAAAAACTGCATTTCACTGTTCAAAAGTAAAAGCACCAAAACTTAAGGGAAGACGATGAAAATACTTCGAAGATCATCTGAAGTACCTAAAGAAAATCCATGCCCAGTGACCACGTAGCCATAGTAAACTAGCTTTATACTTTTGCTTTTATATTAAAAACCTCCGATTAATGACCAGGGTGTCTTAAGAAAATGAGTAATCTTGTAACTTAATCGAATTTTTTACCATCGCTGTACTTTTGAAATATGGAAAACAATTTTAGGATTGCGAGATCCATTCAAAGTATTTCTTCAATCTATCCTCTTAGCCTCTGATGATCAATGGCGTGGATAGGTAGGCTGTTCCGCTGGGCTATCCGAAGGTACAGTATTAGGGGGAGGCAATGTGGGGACTATCGGAATACCATGGGGAACAAGATTAACTGGGTAGGTCAGCGACACAGAAAGTTGGTACAGTGGCTTCGTTATCAGAAAAAGTTTGAAGATTTCCCGGAGCTAGACAGGACACCTTATATCATAGGGGCGGCCTCCTCCATCAGTCTGTACATTATACACAGATAGCGTCGACTGTAACTCATCATCTCTTCATCTGGGTAGGACTGCTTATCGTTGGCCGAGCACAAGATTAGTTTACTGTACAATGAAATACATCTATGTGACCCTAAAGATGACTTAATTCCGCGTTATCAATTCTCCCAGTAGACGTATACGTCTTTTGATTAATGCGTTCTATTTCTATTGACCAGTGAGCCCCCTAAATCAAAGAGTAGGATGAGTTCTATGGCTATAATACTGTTAAGAACCATCCACCTTTGAAAACAGTTGGATTCACGCCTATATTTACAGAAGTGAAATTAGGTACACGGTTTATATACCCAAAAGAAACTTAATGTACAATGATCTACCAGACGTGTTCTGAACACATAGTATAATGAATTTTACAAGACTGATCATGTTGTATTAATGCCCAGTCACATATAGAGACTGAACTCAACTAAACTGGATTTGAGACTAGATAGTTGCAAACTAACCAGTGAGCAGTGGTCACATATAGAGACTGGATAGTCCTCTTGCTCTTAACTATAAACACAATGACATACAGGTAAAAGAGGTGTGTCTATTTGCTTTTATCTGATTGGATAATGGACACAGGACAGTTAAGTTGAGTCTTAAGCTTTGTCACATATAGAGACTGGGCCTTAAAACTGCTTGAGACTGAAGACTATCCAGTGTTAAGGCCAGTCACATATTGAGACTGGGTCTTGAGACTGCTAAAGACTCAAGACTATCCGGTTTTAAATCTTCAATATCTCAAGATTAGGGACCAGACTGATCAGTCTTTGTAAACACTAAAGGCCCGGTCACATATAGAGACTGAACTCAACTCAACAGTTGAGTTGAGTTGGGTCTCGGACAGTCTTGATATGTGACATAGAGTTAAAACTGGAGTTTTAGGTTTTCTCAAGACTGATCTGTCTGGTCTCAAATCTTGAGATGTTGAAGATTTAAAACTGGATAGTCTTGAGTCTCTAGCAGTCTTAAGACCCAGTCTCAACATGTGACCGGCCTTAAGACTGGATAGTCTCCAGTCCCAAGCAGTTTTAAGGTCCAGTCTCTATATGTGACATGGCTTAAGACTCAACTCAACTGTCTTGAGTCCATTATCCAATCAGATTAAGGCAAATAGCCACACCTCTTTTGCCTATAAGTGATTGTGTTTATAGGCAGGGACAAGAAGACTTAAGACTATCCAGTCTCTATATGTGACCACAGGCCAGTTTTTCATTAAGACTGGTTAGTTTGCAACCATCTAGTCTCAAGTCCTTAAGACTGTTTAGTTGAGTTCAGTCTCTATATGTGACCGGGCCTTAAAGGCACGGTCACATATAGAGACTCAACTCAACTCAACAGTTGAGTTGAGTTGGGTCTCTGATAGTTTTGATATGTGACATAGGGTTAAAACTGGAGTTTTAGGTTTTCTCAAGACTGATCAGTCTGGTCTCTAATCTTGAGATGTTGAAGATTTAAAACTGGATAGTCTTGAGTCTTTAGCAGTCTTAAGGCCCAGTCTCAATATGTGACCGGCCTTAAGACTGGATAGTCTCCAGTCTCGAGTAGTTTTAAGGCCCAGTCTCTATATGTGACATAGTTTAAGACTCAACTCAACTGTCTTGAGTCCATTATCCAATCATATAAAGGCAAATAGACACACCTCTTTTTCCTACATATCATTGTGTTTATAGGCAGAGGATAGAAGACACAAGACTATCCAGTCTCTATATGTGACCACTCAGCATTTTTTCCTTAAGACTGGTTTGTCTGCAACTGTTCAGTCTCAAGTCCTTAAGACTGTTGAGTTGAGTTCAGTCTCTATATGTGACCGGGCCTTTAAAACTCGAGTTTTAACCTATAAATGTCATATATCAAAAGTATCAGAGACCCAACTCAACTCAACTGTTGGGTTGAGTTCACTCTCTATATGTGACCGGGCTTTTAAACACACTGGGCGTAATGGTCTCGGGATATATTCATTTCTGCAAGGTTTTTTTTTTTTAGTTTGGACTTCTATGTAAAGTATATTCGAACATTTGTGGTGTAAAATGACTTGGCCTCACTAGCTGAACATGGTGGTATATTGGAAATTTGGAAATAAGCTTCATATCTGGTGGGTTATAGTACGTTTCATATATATATGCCAGTCTCTACCGTGTTCTCTTCATCTGTACATCGACATGTGGAATCTGCGATAGTCTGATGACTGAAGCTTAGTATAAGCTAGATCAATCATGCCACGGAATCTCCATAGTATCTGGGGACCCTATCTATTCCCCAGTGTCCCCAACTAAGCAAACGCCTCTAAGCAGATGTGCAGTCACTTTCTACAAATCCTCTGCGGGCGTCATAGTGAAAGATTTGGCTTGGGAGCGTTTATCGGAGCGATATGGCTAACATGGTCGCTTTCCATGTCTCCTTGTCGCAGGGACCTATGATAAATGACCGACGTGTGACCCGTGGACGCAGCAGGGCACTGCCCGCATAAGCGTCAGTTTGAAACGGATGACACTTGGCTTGTGATCGGTCTTGGTTTGGAGATAAGATAGGTGGGTGCGGATATAATCAGAGGGAGCCCCTGCCACCGGGGTGAAGGTAGGGAATAAGTGGACGGGTACTGTATCTTTGCCATCCAATCTTTAATATAGGGAAGTTTGCAAAAGGCTTCTAATGAGTGCAAATTTAGTCAGAATTGATATATCCAATCAGTTGCATTATAACCCTTATGGTATAATGAACAGGGAATTAACAAAATATTTTACAGAGAGTACTGCCATTGACAGTCGGCTGCTAATGCGACCAAGCTCCAATCTACTCTTTTGAAAAGTCAGCAGTCCTAGATATAATATCCTCTCTCCTACATCTATGGACGTGGGGATGTAGACAAGTCAGTAAATCTGATTCCTGGTTCAAACTGAACAGCTTTCTCCGTAACATCAAGTTTTAACCACTTAACCTAGGTAGTGTGTAAACAACCAATATCATGTTCTGTAAACTGGTCACGGCGCATGTTGACTGTAACGGTCTGGGAAACCCACATGAGTTTTCCCCCCATAAACTTTCAAGGTTTGATCCAACTTTATGAGACCGAGCCGGAGAAGGGGCGGCGTGGGCTTTACACCATGAGAACAGACATCACACCCTACAGACAGGTAGGCATCACCTGATGAGACAATGCAGTGACAGAGGTCAGAGCCGGGCTCCACCACAGGCACGCTAACACGTAATTCTCAGCAGGCCTCACTGCCAAGACAATCCCTGAGATCCGCCGAAACACAACCTTGTATGTTTCTTACTTCACAGGAATTATTGGCCTGCAACAAAAAGAAAAGCAGCATAAACAATCTCCTGTGAGGCCAATCGGATCCAATACCTAAATGCAATTCTGCCTGGCTGTAGTGGTGTTTGGATTTAGTTTAGGAGCCGGAGTGAGGCGTGAGAAGTAAGAGGTGTGAGTTGATGGATAAGGCTGGGGCTGAGGGGTGGCAGAACACGCAATGTTTAGGCAGCCTTCGCCAGTTGTCTGCTACTGTTTGCCCATTCGACACGACTAAGTCCAGGTCTCACTGGGCAATCTATTCTAACTGCTACATTTCTAGTGAAGTCTGGTCTAGGTCTAATGGTAAATTACGGGAAAATGACGGTATTTATTGGTAAATTGGATATAGCTGCAAAATGCTAACGGCATTTGTTTGATAATGACAGGACTGAAATTTAGGCGTTAGTATGAATCTACGGTTTGAGGACAGCCAACAGTTCATAATTAAAGTCGTTAAGCTCTTGTCTTCGATCTGCTTTCTAGTCCATTATTCCAACATCTAACTTGTGTATAGCCTACATTACATTTCAAGACAAGTGCCTCCGAAATTGGATTGTATGTTCAAAACCAACTTCTTCTTTTTTTCACTTCACCATAGAAAAATATGGATATATCCTAGTTCTTGCCCTGGGGCAGGACTTTAGCAGCTGCCTGTCTCGTGAGGGTCATAACGCCACTTTACCCTATGTCCGCGTATGTAAGCAGATATATATGCGCGGACTTTGTGTCCGCGTGTATAAGAAATTCGCGCGTATAGCCAGTCTCGGTCATCATATCTGAACCAACTTGGGCGATAAAAGGCAAAACTTATGACTATCAGTACGGAAAATTGTACACAGCATAGCTTAGTGTTGTGGGCTTGTTTTTTCACGACAGAAAGGTTAGCAATTCGTACCTTATTATATTTTGATATGGAAAGAAATATTAGTGAATGTGACTGAGTGACGGGATTCGGGAAAAATATCTATTTCTATCATTTTTACAGAAGATAATCTCAATCAATTATCGATGTTCTAGAACTTTAAAAAACGTGAACATGCTGGTCTTGTGGGAGGAAGGTGTTTCTCAGATATCTAATTGTAGGTCTTTCTTTTTAGTCTATGAAAACTAGAATATTAAAAACCGTATTGAATAGCATGTAAAGTGATACCTGCATACCTTAAATATCACAAATATGTTGAGAAAAGTCATAGTAGGCTATTTAGTAATTAAATCAAATCCGTGTCGGATTCAAACTTTACCTCGTCATTAGTAAAAGAAATATATGCCTGACAGATCCGACAGGTCTGCTCTAAAACACTGAAAGACGCCCAAAAAAGGCAGGATCCAGTCGCCTGGTGTGAACCGATGAACAGAATGCTAATTGTGTTACATTACCACGCCCCGGTATGCCCGGAATGGACGCACCTATCGGAGCAGAAAAGAAGCATTTGATAAAGTCGGCGTATGATGGACGAGTCTGGGGCTGGGCGAAAGGCGTTGGTGCGGGCGGGGATCTTACTGACTGGGGGATCGTAGTGTTAACTGGCTGAGTACGTCACTTCCTCCCTCTGTGCTAACGAGTGTCGAGCCTGGTTTGGGCCCAGAGCTAGGCTTGTTGCAATGTATTTCACCTCAGGGGAAAAAAGTAATGACCGTTTTAGTGCACTTACCCATTTCAGGTCATCGGAATAAGTTGAAAGAACGTCTTACCTGGGGAGAGAACAGAAATCAATATTAGAAACCCCACTTAGACGGGTGTAGTCACAGACGTTTTCAGGCATATCCCTATCACAATAAAACATAAAACTTACACTTACAGGACATCGGCCCCGCCCCAGCGGCGTCATTTCAGAGTGGAAAGCCCCATGTATACATCGGCGGGAGGGTAATAAGGTTTTCAGTCATACAGTTAACCTCTGAGCCTGTGAGAAGTGACCTGGCACGGACTGGGATGACGCCATCAAACGAGCTGCCCCTACCTTATCGGTCAATGAGCTTCTCTCGGCGGTCGGCTATAAACCAACGGGTGCGGGATGGACCTGCATTGGGCAAGTTATCAAAGCTCCACATACAAGGCCCTTAGGATCCAGAGAGGACGGATCTTATAGGTACATTTTTCCGGTCTCAGCTGAAAAAAGAAAATGTGACGATAGGCGCCAGTTGATGCTAGGTTTGGTCAGACACGGGGTGACACCAATAAGAGACCTCTCATGACGTCACAGCAGTCCGTGACAGAAGACTAGTGGGAGGATATCTACCAACATCATAACTATACATAACAAAATTGTCAAACCCATTAAAACTTAGTTTCAGATACGAATTGTTGAAAATCCAATCGCTGTTCGAGAGATAAAAGTCCATTTCAAAGTTTACAGATAGGGGTCTATACATATTACATGTTCTAAATAACTACTCTCTGCCATGAGCCCTACTGCATAATGATCTCTCCTCTGGCACGTTCATAATAGTTGTGGCCACTCATAACAGCATCGACCCTGTATAGATCTATCTCTATCACAATCTGTATTAAAACGGTTCACGATAACATTTAAATTTATCTGCTATAACAAATTAATTACATCGACATTTGCAGTTCGTTCTATATGTAGCCAAAAGCATACTTTCTCTGGCTATGCATAGACAGAGATTCTGACTGATTTCTGTTTACTGACGTAGGAATTATAGGTCATGAATCAACTATATGAATCATGGACTTTGAATCATGAATCACCTAGTTCGAGCATCCTACACAGTTCTTAGTAGGATCATGCTCTATTTGACTATTACCAAGCACATAGGCATCTGTGGGCGTTTTGCCTCCCCAATTCCCCCAACCCAATCAATGGGAGGACTCCCTTATACATTTACTTTTCAGATTAAATGGCACAGTTGATGGAATGGAAACAATATTCACCATTGGACATGTTTAATCTCTTAGCTAATCGCGCTCTAACAGAAAGTCTAATCCACTTCATTAAAAGATCAAAGGTTTAAAGAAACAGAAGTAATTATGCCCAAAGCAGATTTTCCGCTGACTATCATGCATACACCGAAAAGTAATGAACACGACATAGGGAATGTGTACCCTTCTGTCTTCTATAGACAAAGCTCAAACAACATATTATGACAATCCTTTTCTGAGACAGCATCGTTTGACGTCAATCTATATTATAGTTATATTTCTCCGTAATTACTGAGTGATAAAGAGTCTGTGAGTGTAAAATGCTTTGGACTTGTGCATCAAAGCTACCTACAGAGATGAAGGGTACAGGCTGATTTATATATACGAGGTGAGAGTACAGGAGTAAGTGTACAGGAAGGCGGAGAAGCGTTAATGAAGATAAAAGCTGAACAATCAGTCTTATATTGGTACTTAAGATCTAATGAATATTGTGGTATAGTACTAATCACTTAAGCTGTTGATGCAAGTCGATGGGGAAATCGGTCTAAGAGACAGAGTAAATGGTAATAATTACTGTTTTCTTGATTATAATCTTACGTGTTGTGTAGCCTGGGAATGATGTCTCAGATGAGTGTCTTCAACGTTTTATATGCTTTCATTGCTCGAGATGGCAGATGTTGCCTGGCAATAGGGGTGATTATGAGAGTTATCTCCGCGTATATAAAGAGGATAGGATTTGTGCTATCTGAATACTACGAAATTGTAGAGTCCTGCTGCAATCATAATTTTCTTAACTAGTGTGGACATTTAACTGCTGGCAAAAATGGGAGAAGTTGTGACAGAGAAAATAACTTTGAAAAATAAGGTGTATGCCTGAGCATATGTCTTACACGGCTACATTCACATCTGGTATGCTTTAAGGCCGTATTCCACATACCGAAAGTATGCGCTGCCGATATTGAGCATCCCCATAGTAACGTTTTACATTGGTGGCCCTCAAAATGTGCCGAAAGTGTGTCCATTTTGAGTGCTACTGATTTGGGTGTCAAAATCGGCTACTGGCCCATATTTGGCAGGAAAGACTTAGCAACACGTTGGCAAATTTCATCGGTAGTGCAGCTGATTACACATCGGCGGTAGCGAAAATTTATCGGCGTCAAATCGGCAGGGCACTTTCGGTTTTCGGAATACGGCCTTTAGGGAATGCTTGTTTTTACTTTAATTGACGCTTTCCTGACAGATGTTAAAGGTTTTAAGTACTCCTGAGGGAAACAATCGCGAAAACTCTATACCTGTCCTTCAGCAAATTTGTGAGATGTTTACACTACCTGGCGGAAGCGTAATGCTGATATCCCTCACTGTCTTAGCCCCCACTGCTTTAGAAGTCAGGGAAACTAAGGTCGAGGAGAACTGGGGGTTTAGGGGTCATTGGTATTTGGTCACTGGGAGTTGGAGGGTCTAGAGGTTGTGAAAACGAAGGAATGCGGTTAACGTATGGCCGTCGGGGACCAACTCCCTGTTACTCAGGGACCTTCTATAAATATCGAACCACTCACTAGGGCAACCCTTTACAGGGCTATTTTTGAATATTTTCTTTTCAATGATCAATTCTATTAAAAAAATATTTCATTGAAAATGCATTTGCAATCGCGAGAGAAAAAGAAAATACAGATTCAGGATTACCAATGAGTATATATCCTGCGATGTCCGGGGATGGCTGACGTGGTGTAATTAATGGTATCGGAGGTATGGGGGACGAGATACTTGAGTAGCTGGGCCTATTAGCTGGAGGATAGGGCGGCAGGCTGAGTAGGTGTGTTGGGGCTCGGGGGCCTGTTGTACGCTCTGGTCAGGTATGTCATTGACCGGTGTGGGAGCAGATATCAGCTGACAGGTCGACTCCATCACTTACCACTCGCCCCACTCCCCACCACACCCCGCCGGGCCCGGGCTGAGCTGCTCCCCTCCCCTCTAGGACGTCAACTCACGTCAAAGTCGGTACCCACCAGGCCTGCAGAGGGACTGCACACAAAGCGCATACAGTCAAATTAAAGAGAAAGAGCAAAATATATAGTCTTATCTATAACTAAGCATTCTCAAGACATCATATTGATTAATGTAATGTTTGTACTTAGAGTGTAGTACATTTGTGCACATTTATTGAACTGCTTGAAGTTCTGTAAGTTCCTGAATGAAACGGATATGTCATTTGCCCTTGTGCCTGAATTATGCAAACCCATATGCAAACTGCTACTACAACATGGACAGAGCATGACTGCGCTGTACTTTTATTAAAGGTATTTAAAGGTGTCTGGCTTGATTTTTTAATAGAGAACAATATGTCTTAGATATTTTTTATCAGCATAGGACATGTCCTAAGCAGATCATAGATATTGAAATTTTCACTTTTCAACGTTTGTGAAAACAATTTATTGCATAATGAAGGAAATTTAATACCCTTTACCATTGGTTCCAATGGGAGAAATTACACTTTTTCTTCTAGTGAAAAGATATAACAACAATATTCTAATCAAACTCACTAGTTAATTTCTGTAGGTAGCAATGTACAATCAGCTCAAGTTACATCCATATTTACCGTTTCTAACTTAAGTAACAACATATAGTGTTAAATAATAGAGGTGAACAGCAACTTTAGAATATGCAAATATGATGTGATATCACCTAAATTGAACGGAAAATTCTAATTTATGTTCACCTTATTAATACAATCACTCCAATTTGATGCACAAACTCCCAAACTGTGCATAATTGCAATTAGTTGTTAGTTCTCTGATTACCAACCCACCAGGTGGCGTCTAGGTGAACAGCATCTAGTATCTTTTAGATGAAAACATTCTTATTCCAAGCCGATCAAGATAATTAGCGTTGAAAGTCTCCATTTCATGACCCTCTGAATACACAGCTACCAGATGAGGTAATTAAGGAACAAATGTGTTAATCAGAATGATGGTAAACTGTACCTGGTTTATGGTATGACTTTAAACACAGTCATGTAGATTAAGTAGTCTATGTTACTGTTAACTGTTTTATGGTTATAACCATAAACGACTTTCTCTAATGTAAGATGAATAGAAAAAGTGAACGGGAGAAAGTGGCCAGGTGTTCATAATTCGGGTCTAATGAAACACACCAGGCCTCCTATAGGAGTTTGGCCGGGCTGCACTAATTCCCAGACGAGTGACTAACTAGGTGCTACCTCGGGGCGGGTCTGACAGTGTTAGAAACGAAGCCCAACTAAATTCCTGTCTCTCCGGCAAACAGTCGGTCGTCAACCTTTACAGGCTGGAAGCAGGGGTCTTTGAACAACCACCAGGGTATATGTTTAAGTTACACGTTGCGGAGACAGGCAAAAATAACTAGTGGTGTGATGTACGAGTCGTCTCAAATGTGTTTGGGCTACACCGTGTTAAAAAGAAAACATGCAAACTACTCTACTTAGAATCTCAGGGCTTAGTGGGATCGACTGGCAGAATATACTGAACCAGAAAGCTTACTAAGTGGGATTTGGTTTCTCAGCAAAGAGGAATAACTTTAACTTCTGCCATAATTGATTATATTCAAGACCGTTAAAGGTCTTAAGTTTGAGAAAACCTTTCGTTTAGATGAAATAATATCAAGACCGTTAAAGGTCTTAAGTTTGAGAAAACCTTTCGTTTAGATAAAATAATTTTATTTACAGGTATACTACAAAATCTGGCCTAACGATCTCATCATTATCCGACAATTGCCCTAATTGCCTAGATCCAGTATCTAAATCAAAAGAAAAATCAAATGCTATGGGAATGGTCTGGGTTAATAGCCACCCTTAAACCAGCCACCAATAATGAATGACCTCAGGAGGCCGAGTAGGGCACTCATAAGGAGGCCCTGAGACAGACCACCCAGACAGGCGCACAAAAGACCACTTACACCGACCCATAATTTCAACTATCAATTACCATTACCCACTAACGGGCCGTCGGGACGACTGTCCTCTTAAAAGGCCTGTTTACCAAGCAAAGTAAAGCTGGACCGGGACTTGAAGAGACTTATTAAATTGGGATTGTTAGGGAACTTAGCTCTGATTTATCTCAATGTCTCTGTTTCCAACTGTGTTGCCTTCCGGAGATGGTTTTGAGTACCAGACTGTTAACGGCCATTACCTCATCTCAGATATTGTCTTTTATTTTTGCAATTCAATGCTGCAAACTTGGTTTGCAAAAGTTGGCTAATAATTCACATCATCTGATAATAAATCGACCAAGACAAAGTGTTCAGATAGAATTACGGGAAGAAGCTGCATATAAACTAAAACAAATACAAAATATTTTTCGCAACAGACATGATTTACCACTTTGATATATAATATCATGGTGGTCAGCCAATCTTCTTTTTCATATCCTTATTGATATTGGTAAAAGGAAATTGGTAGATCCCAAAATATAATGATCTAAAGGTCCAATAACTAGCAAAAACAATAACTGCCCCCCAAAAAATTATTTGGTTTTACAGTTATACCGAAAAATACTCTTCTACTGTGGTATATGCTTTGAATTACATTCAGAGTCATCTTGTTTCTGGCTGAAGTGGCTGACTTGAGAATTTGACACCACCAGGCCTAAAAGCGGGGATCATGAAAAAAAAAGGTCCCTTTAAAAAGTCGTATTTTGGAAAATAAAGGTCAGATAACGGAAAAAAAGGTCATTTTAAAATCATAATTTTGAGTAATTTCATGATGAAATTAGACCAAAACCAAATGTTTTATTGTTATTTGTACTTGGCGTTACTACCTTCAAAGGATTCAACATAATTTGACTTTTGGTTTGAAAAAAACGACATCTTGTCTAAGGCTGTAGGCAAGGGTGGGTATGGTTGCCTCACCACTCTCCATTGGTTTGAACAGCTCCTTGTGTTTAGAATTGTAAGTATTTCCTAGTAATGACCCTTTTTATATCCAAACCAGATTAGCAACAAGTTAGCGTTTCAGACCTGTATTCCTTAGAAACTCCACTCATGTTTTTCAAGAATGCTATCCACAATGATAAGGTATTTTGAAATGCACAAATGGCACTCATTATACATTTAAATTAGTCATATTACCCTTGAAATGCATAATTTTTCACAGATTCACAATGATTTCCTGTGTTCAGGCCAGATTCTTCATGAACTTTTGTCCTTCTTACAAGTTTTTACACTTATCGGTCACTTCAAATGGAAAAAAAGGTCATTGAAGGTCGTTGAGAGGAAAATAAGGGTTTTAAAGGTCCAAGAGGCAAAAATAAGATTTTAAAGGTTTTAAAGGTCCTGCTTTGAGGCCTGGATCACCTAAATCAATGTGCACCACAAAACTGATTTCATCTGCATCCCGGAGATTTGTGCACCTGTATTAATAATAAAAAATACATATCGGTCCCATTCTACACCTGACAGGCCTCGCTAGGAAAACAGCCTTATTATCAGAGACACTTTTAAAACGGGAGTTATTGTCATTGTTGGCTCCATTTTCTCAAACTCTTCTAAACACATGTATACATTTTACTCAAAGGTCAAATACAGATTCTAAGCATAAAAATCCTTCTGAGCTAACGTGAATGACATTTTGCCTTTTAAAGTTCTAAAACTGCAGCCAACCAACCTGGAAGGAACGTGGTGCTATGGCTGTGTCCAATTATCAAATGGTGCAGGGGAATCAGCAAAAAGGTCTGTGATATCATCCACAACAGAAAGTCTGTGAGTGTCAGAGTTCTTATAAAATCCTTGCTGGTGTTCGATGTTCAGTTGAATGCAAAAAAAATGCATCCTTTTCACACCTCACATATTTGAGACAAAGTAAGATGGGAGTCCCTGGTAGAAAAAGAGCTTGTAGTCAGTCAGTTGAAGTTAATTTCCTTGATTCTAGATCATTAGAAGTGCTCATTCCAAATTTAGACACTACACATATAGACACTGTACAGTTCTACTCCTCAGAAGTCAGATGATGGCCAAATTTTCTTTGAAAAAGATCTATGCAGTTCATATATGTTCACTGTTCAAGGTTTTATTTGCCTCCAATGAGTAAAAAACTTCAAATTCGTAGAACGGTCGAAGACACAGGGAAATCTGATCCCATTCTCAAAAATCGAGAAACATCATTTTCCGGGTCTCTATGAGAAAATTACCATTCAAAATATTGTTAACCAGGTAAAACTTCCATTACAGTGAATGCATTATTCAAAGTTGCTCTGATTACCTGTTGCGGTGTAGTAAAACTGGCTTGATTTGCGACAAAAGGGATCAGTTGAATCGCCAGACCACATTGCCACCAGGCTATAAATCTCTGGTGCCATCTAGCTTGCGCTTAACTATCAACGACATTACTCTGTGGTAGTGCTACCCACACCCGATATTATGACAGTGATGTACCATAATGTCCACCTGTCTGCAAACCACTCCTGCCGTGCACATGTATGCCCCCTGACCCTCAGCATGTCAGTCACTGTATGGTGGTACCAGGCAACACCTTGCAGGCAACATGCCCGTCAGTCAGACAGTCCTCCAACTGACCAGCCTGCCCTGATTTCCCTATGCTCTGCCTAAGCTCTAAATGCCAAGTGACAACCGTAGCGCAATATAAAGCAGCACATTATAATATCTCCATCGTGTTTGTCTTAATAGTAAACTACCTCTCCAACATTAGTAGTTAAAGGGACAAACCCATCAAAAGGTCAATTGAGATTCAGGTAATGCAGTTGACGTCTTATACAATCACTATCTTTTCCTATCACGTTGGACACACCGGTCGATATAATAGACGATAAAGGCAAGCCCACCGGCGTTTCCTCCTTAAATTGCTGATAAGAGGTCCCTTTGAGGGCTCGGGCAGCCTGAGTGATGAAGAGCGACTGGCGTAATTGCTCTTGTTGACTGTGCATTCCGTCCACGTTGTTTAGACTATAGGGGTGACGGGTCCCGAGTAGTCGTTCCTTGGGTGACTTCACAATGCTACAACCGGTGGCTGGTCAGCAAGGGGACAGTCTCTGTCCTTCTGGACTCTGTTTGACATAATGAGATTTAGTTCAAAACTACAGCCTTCTGTCCTGTTGTCTCCTACATTCTGTTCCCCTCTCCATTTCAGTATAACCAGACAGTAATAGGTAGTTACATAAACAGAGATGCCACTCAAGAGGGATGAAAAATACGGAGAACTATGGAGGACATTTTCCGATTTTCGTTCAAATAGTTAAGAAATGATATATTGAATAATTCATAAATATTTATAATGGTATCTCAGCATAAATAACAATAACTTGGACGTAAGTCAGTATACTTTGAGACAGATATATGTTTCTGGTAAACAAAAGGTCAAGCATGTGTGGGTTTTTCAAACCCACACAAAGCTCTGCCTTATCCACCTTGATCAATAGGTCAAAATGATGTGGAATTACAAATAGATGTTTGACATAAAGGCGAACAAGGATGAGAAACAATTCGGATGTCATCTCATGAAACTCCAATCGTGACTTGGTCACTAAAGACTTTGGACATTGTCCATATGCTTTCTATGAGAAAACCATCAATGATTACCCAGGGTATAATAGGTAAAGACTAGATTCAGGGTACAGAAGTTGAAGACCTAGGGTATAGTATCTGATCCTGGCCAGTAGAATTATCCTGTGACAGCACTATCGTATGTGTTCCCAGAAATTGGTTTCCCATCCTGGTTTGAGACTATTAGGATGATTATTACCAGCAATCTGATCGGGCCATAGCCCCCAAGCGAGAGAACAGGTAACTAGCATATTTTCAATATGGTGGCCCCCAGTGAAGAATGGGATACTGGTTTGAGGTTATTACGACCATTCTGATGATGTCATCCTATCAATCTCCAATTATTGTTTGGTCCAAACAGATTTTTCACACTCTTGATGCAATTCCTATGGGAAAACCTACACTCTCCGAAGAGAGTGGCACTAGTAAAATCATTTTTTGTTGGCACGCCTGCTACCATACACTACATGAGCTGATGCTGGTTTCAGATATTTGATGTGACTTCCTACCCCAATGTATCGAAGTATCGACGTGATCGACTGGACGATTACAGAGAAAAAGTATGAAATATTGAGAAGTTGTAGGCCTTCTTACTAGTTTAACTTGTCTACTTAAAAAAACTAAGAAGCCTAAATCAGAATTCTTTTACTACTTGGGAATGTTGAAGAGAAAATTACTGTACAGTGATTCATTTTGATAGGTTAGTATTTCTGCCAAACTTCACAAGATAAAAACGAGTATCTGTTAAGCATTAAGGATAGACAACACCTCTCAGCGGCCAAAGTGCAGTGCTCCCCTTCTTTTGGAGTTACTTGTTAACTGTTAAGGGCATCATGATAAAGCATATATATTGTAAAAGCCAATGCAGAACTCTATCTTATACTATAAGTTATATTAGTATGTGATGAATTACACCTTTGTTGTTAGGCTGCAAAGTGAAAAAATGCATTTTTCACTTTTATTTTTTGAACAAGAATATCTCAGTAACTACTGCATATAAACTCATGATTTTTTTTGTACATGTAGACAACATTCATTCAGAAGGAAGCGTGTCTCAGAATGTTGATTAAGGTCTTATTTTTTGTTTTATAAAATGTAGAAAATAATGTTGAAAAAAATAAGCCAAATCTTCCCGTTTTTTGTCATAAAATGAAAACTAGGCCTTAAATAAAAAATCTGAGACACGCTTCCCTCCAGAACATTATTATGGATGTGTCCAAGAATTTTCATTAGAATCCATCAACTGGTTACCGAGATATCTATGTTCAAAAAATAAAAGTGAAAAAATTAGTTTTTTTCAGATAATTTCTAGAATTTTAAAATGTTGATTACAATTTGTATTACTAAAGATGGAGAAAAATGTACTCTTTCATTTGATGTCTAATATGGTGTTTTAGCATTCCTGGCTACTTCAGAATCTTCATTCTCGCAATTGAAGCCACTCTGAGGTGTTGTCTATCCTTAACTGTGTAGGATCCTACTGACTTAATTAGTATTTGCTACTATTTTATTTGATGTACTTTGTAGTGTGGGTGATAGGAGGTGAGGAACATTGCCGCCACTCAGTGCTGTCGGCTGACGCTAACAAACCTTCCCTGACCAGCATACCCTGCCTTTACAACAGGGTAGACCTTTAAATCTTGAAAGACTGGCGCTGGTCTAAGTTTTCTTTTGGGAGAAACCTCAAATGAATAAATAAAATGACCTGGCCGGCGGTGAATTCTCTCTTTTAGACTAATGTGTCCTACTCTTTGACTTCACTGATGAAGTAATACTCAGTTCCAGTTCTTTATGGGTTTCAGGATGACAATACGAAAATACCCCTTGATCTTACAATTCCAAGACAAGTCACTATGGTTAACATGATATCAGTGTACATATACCGGGGAATTGAATATCATGTCTACCTCTTTTATCACCATTCTATTGTTATTGTTTCACATGTTTAAATCCCAGCCTTCACCTAAGGGAGCAAACATAAAAAGAGTGTGCAGCATTAAACACTATACTCCAAATGTCAACAAACATTAAGAGAGCTTATTGCTCCCGAGAGAGGCGATTGGATTCCAGTGAAACACATTGAAATGATTACATTCTTAACTACGTACCTTTTTTTGGCTAAAAAATATGGTTAACAACACGCAAAAAGTGCCACAAAATCAGGAAAATTTCAACAATTTGGCTGGTTCCCAGCCTGATAACAGGTCACAGTATAGACTCAGTGAAGGTTATAAGAGTATACCGGGAACCAGCAGATGAAGGTGTGATGTCATTGCTAACAGACTTGAAGTGTTGCCCCAAAAAAGGCAATCAGATGATCGATCGCCTCTTAAAAATCAAACCAGTTGTTAGCCTAGCCATGAAAATTAGCTCAAACCATAACCTTTTTATAAGAATACAAGGAGAGTAATTTCCATTTGTCTGAAAACTGAGTAAAAAGTTGGGGGTACACAGTTAATGTATGAATGAATCAAAATAATGTATGGACAGTAAAGGTAATTCAATAATGTCGAACTTAAACTACTGCTAATTTGTTGATGTTTTACCACATGCTAGAATTAACAGAACGGGATATAATTCTATAGTTATTGAGTTTGAAAGGTGATGTAGCTTTAAGGATTACATTACTTTTGGCTTGATTTAAGACATGACCACCTTCTTTGGAAAAAGAAACGATAAAACCATGCTGCCAGAGAAACAAAGTCGCAGTTTCTGATACAACACTCTGACAAATTGCCAGTTTATACGGATGCATAGTGTACATAACTGAGATAGCTTATATGAGACGCATTGTTGTCATAGGGATTCTGACACAATGACGACGTTCTGGCAGAAAAAAGAGTTATTGTGTGGATTCCTAGAGTTCAAAAACAAACCATGTCCAAGTACCGAGAGACGTGAGGAACAAAAACGAGGAATTTCTACACAAATCACACCAAAGCTTGGAGCTGCCAGAGGGAAGAGATAGAAAGCTTTCGTGTCTCAATAGCGTGAGCATAATATTCTGGTAATCATTTCAAATTAAACTTTAAACAACCTCAACGGGTGCAAGATATAGCTCAGCGATTAATTATTCTTCCAGTAAAAACACGTAATTGCCTTTTCCGCATTTAAATTGGAACTATGTTTTTTAGGTACAGAAACCGAGTATGTGATTTATCAGATTATAATTTTACATATCAAGTCGGCTATATAAATAATACAACTCGTCAAGGGCATGTTGATATCATGCATTGCCTATAACGCACTTAAGTCTGTAGACTTTAGGTATTATTTTTGTCCTGTGGATTTTTTTGTCCTGCGGGTTATTTACCGAAGACGTCGTAATGGTAACCACATGGGATGTAACCCTGTGTTAATATTCCTAAGCTTACTGACCCCTGCCCTCGTTCGAGGAGACCTTTGACCCCAACGACTCACTCTGACAAGCACAGGCGCCGAGGTCTGGTCTTCAATGTACACGGGCGAATATTTCATAGGACACCCCTCCCAGATGGATAGCACCATTATGGAAAGTAGTCGTAGTTTACTACTGGGAGGTGTAGTAAACTACCCCCTTGGCAGGGGCAGGCTGGAAATAGTAATTATTGAGCTGGGCAGTTCGAGAGGCATTAGCAGATGTATTTATTTGCCCTGGGAGAAGTCACACCTACAGCAAGGTTGTCCGCGTTTGATAAATGTTATGGAGCTGGGGGTCTTGATTTAGGAGTGGTGGGTCATGGAGAGCCAATGTGTAGCCATGTAATGGGTAGATAGGCGCCCTGAGCACATGCTGGGGAGCTGGTCATTGACACCAGCCCTGGAGGACAAGTCTATAAACACCCTCTACTGGAGGACTCCATTCACTGCCTTTTCTGCAGGATCTATAGGCGGTTCTATGTACGCTATGATGAGAACGATATGAATGTGATGGGACGTAAAACCTCGCTTAATGTCTTATTAGCATGTCTTTTCCTCAAACAATCTTAATGTATTCCGGCCTTACATTATGGTTACATAGACCCACCTATGGACAATTCCCAATGAATCAGGCCTTTTCTCAATCCCTTCCATAATAATTATATTGAGAAGCTGAGAGCGGAGGTACATTATAAACTACTGCACAATAAGTTCTGTATGCATTTTCCCACTGGCTTTTAGCATAATATTATGTCAGTATTGATGTCCAATCCTGCTTGCCCGTAGCTATTCCTCATGTCTGGGTATTTCTATACCCTTGAGCCTTGCTCCTCTATCAGAGAAATACCTCCACAAGGTCATAAGTTATGAATACACCACCGGAGGTAATGACCAAGGATCCTGGGCACACCGGACGAAGAAACGATAACGTCAAGAGGGGTGGTGTGGCAGGAAGAACGCCTACAGATTTGAGGATGGTCACAGTAGTCTATGAAAAGAAAATGACCATCTGTGATCATAAGTATCTGACATAGTATCTGATAAGTACTCCATATATAATATAGGTTAATATGTGCACATCCTGGGTAACTTCTCACATGTTTGACCTTTAATTATTAGCAATCTCAAGGGAACCTGTCCCGCGGTTTAATTGCTCTTAGTAAAGATTCGGATTGTTATCAATCATGATGTAAGAACTAAGTGAGGATTTGGCAATCTGTATCACCTTTAGCGATTATTTGGCATTATTTTCTGCAGAAATTTCTGGGACGTACCCAGCCTTAGAATCTGAGGGGGTTCCGAACAAATCTAAAGAAATTCCAAGTACCCAGTATCTAGTGCGCGGGGAGGAGGGGTGTGTGTGTGTGTGTTCCAATTGGATATTTAGACAAGAGTCACTACATTGTGTTCACCTATACATTTGGAAACCTAAGGAGGTTCCAGACATCTTCTGAAATCCCCTGAGTACGCCATTGAGAACGATTTTACTCTCAGTTAGTTTCAAAACTTAAGATCGCACTTGATCCCTGCCTCAGCGTCATTCAGCCGATGTCTCTACGGCATGCCCTCAGAAATGGACGTAAAGAGTCGGCCTGGGACGTTCGGTAAGCCCATTAAGACCAACCCTTTGGACGATTACCACTCTATCTACACTCTATATACCGGCCTGTCACCAGGAACCAGCGACTGGGGGCACGGCGCAGGAAGCACGTGACCGCCGTGCCAATCACGTGGTCGGTGAAAGGCAATGAGGCCAACTCCCCAGTCTGGGCAGGGCTACTGTAGTCTATAGTATAGACAGGCAGATAGGGTAACGAATCGAGGGGAGGGGAAAAGGGCGTGGGGAGGAGGGATGGAAAGCTAGGAAGTCCTGGGCTAGACTGGCGAATACGCCGGGGATTTGGATGAAAGGGGACAGTTAGGAGGGAGTGATAGACTATCGGCTATGACCCGTGAATATCAGAGAAAGAGTATCAGGGGTCTGGGCCGTCCATGGAGCGTTAACTTTGAGGTCTCTGCAGGGACTAAAGGTCTGTTGGTTCAGAAAGGACCAAAAACCTTAAAATGTGTTATGCCCTATGATAGAAGCATTGCAATGTATAATGTTTCTGCAAATATCAGATATATATCTGAGAATTTTCAAACATATTTCCCTTGTGTCATTTTGTCCTAAGTGGTATATTTAAGCACTTAAGACTTGTAAAATAAAGGTGGAGCTCCGAATGAGGATTGCTACAGAATTGTATATAGCACGCTAAAATTAATATTCTGGATATATAAAGCATGAGTTTCTGGATATTTTCTAGATATTAAGTACCTTGCAACTTTTCCAGCTTCCTTCATAATAAAGACTGTAATTTCCTACGACATAACATGCAAGAACAAAAAATGGGACATATATATAGTTACAGTGTTTAAGTGGCAATGATGGTATAATGAGATAAACATCTGATTTGGTATGCTTGTTGATCCTATCCGTTGAAGAGGTCCCGGTAAACATGTCAGAATCAACTTATCAACGTATCTCTGTGAAGCCAAGAATTCTAACCCTTAGATAGATTTCTGTTTGACACGGAAGTTTACCTGAAACCTGAATCTCCCTATTTTTAAGCAACATTCTTCTGGGCTTGAGCATGAGATATGTGGCGCATCCTATCGATCTACCACATCAATCGGCCTCTGCAACCAAGATAATCTGAGCTGAAAAAGGTCTTTTCTCGCATGGTAAAAGTGGAAAACTCTGCAGCCGGGCCCCGATCTCTGTCAGCACTCCCACGGTATGGGTGTACCTGTCGGGGGTATTCGGCTAGGGACAGGATGTTTTGGGGTGGTGGGAAACTCCACAGACATCTTGGGAGGTGCCAATCTCACGGCAGATCGCCAGCCCACCAAGCAGGCACGAGGCACCGGCGATGGGAATATTAAGCAGCACGCAGTAAGCTTTCGGACGGTTCATGGAATAGGTTGAAATCTTCGTTATTCAATTCAATAGATGAATATCAGACCTGTGCAAATCATTTTAACACAAAACATATTGTTGAAGCCTATTCGTGTATCCTGTTAAGTTAAACTTGGAAATGTCCTTGAAGGGAGGCAAACGCAATGTAGTGTTTCAAAATGAAACAATAATTAGGGATGCTGCTCAGGAAAGATACCATCCGAATTTTCACTTTTGCAACTAAAATTACCAATCAAAGCATCATTTCGTATTTATATGGCTTAGAATTGGTATAGACGTTGTGCAGATGACGTCACAGTACCCAGATCGGGACTGGCCGCCATACTGGTGATCAATTTATTATCAGTGTTATTCAATATTCTGAAGCAATTACAATTTTGTTTTAAGCTGCAAATACTAGAAATGGTTGCACTGAATAATACTTGGCAATTATCATCAACTAGAATTCATATCTTTGGATCTATTCAATGGCCATGTGGTCTTGATCACCATGAGGTGATCCCCAAAACGTGAGCATGTGACCAAGTCTGCACAAGGTCTATAGAAAGAGAAAAATAAATTGGATTTTCCTGTTGAACTGATCAACAATTTGAAGTGAGTGTAGATTTTAAGTGAGTGAATGAGTACGTTGGTAGGTGGATGTGGGTGGGTGTCAGTCTGCCAATCAGTCAGCAAGGTAGCAAGTGCGAGATAATAGTTAAATCAGCCAAGCAGTCATGAAAAGTTTACAAGAAGATAAGCGAAATAGAAATGGACAGCATCTAAAGCCAGTCCTCACCGGCCAATTGACGGTCTAAATTGGTGTGAAGAGAGTATCAGCACACAGTCAGTGGGAATTAAGCACAGGGATATTGCTTCTGGCTAAAAGTGATATGATGGTAAAGTTGCCTGCCTCCGAGGCCCTGGGGGTCAGGCAAGGGAGATACCTTGACGGCTACAAAGGGGGTCCTGACCCCTCCTGCCCTCCTGCCCACCTCCAACCCATTGCCCAGGCCAGCAGAGGCCAGCGCCAACCACACCTATACACATCTGGAAGGACTTTCTCATTGAGTGGACTTGTCAGTACAAGCACCACTGGCAAGCTGAATTAGAGCTTTTTGTCTTTGGGAAAAAAACATCCACATCCTAATGACTAATGCATTCCTTGAGATGCTTTGACGGCCAAATACACTTAGGTATATAATCCTTTTGTGACACATGTGGGAAGATTTATCTTTCCTGGTTACTTGCATGAGTATAAGGGGGATTATTTATTAATACTATGGGGAACGCCGTAGTGCTACAGCTCGGGGCCTTTGATATATGGGGCTTTTCCTGTTCACAATCAAGGCAGTCCCCTGTTAATACCCTGAGAGCAGGAGGGGGCCCAAGCTGACAGTCTGGGCTCCCAGTCTGGACTCTCTCAGGGCCTCCGTCTGGGCACCTTTCGGAGACTTGGGGTCAATATTTTATAACCAAGTTTTTTATCAGTCTAATTTTGAGTATCTAACAAAACGAGCAAGTTATGAAAAATGACTTAGAAAGTTTATGGAGATACAAAGAGAGGAAAGTTCTTAAGCAGCATACCCACTATAGGCCATTTTTGGACGAATTGGTGCCAACGTCGGTGCTGATTCATCCAGAAATCGCCGATGGTCGCTATCGACGGTCAGTGCTTCGGCACCGACGGTCGGTACCGATCCTTATTAAACATGTTTAATAATTTTACGCCAATGCTGACTTTGATGGCCGTCTGCGTCAACACATCGGTGTGTCACCTAGTGGGTATGGGGCTTTAGACTTTCCACATGAAACATAACAATGACAAAGTTGATAGTTTGAACAACACTTGTATACGTGTATCATTACAGGTATCCCCAAAGTGCAAACAGGCTAAGCAGAGAGGGCCCTGTAGGACATAATAGCCCCAAATAGAGGCCATCTCTGTAGTGACGCACCTGTCCTACCTTCCCCAGCCTTAGTCTCCAAATAACCATCTGCATCAGGCTGATGCAAGACCTGTCAGCCCTTCCTTACATTAACATATTCAGTACTACAGTATTGTCCCAGGCATTGTTTGAACAACCAACATGAATAACATATGCTAGTTTCCATAAGCCATTTTATGATTTCCTATCATATTATAATGGGTTACACTTAAACACTTTTCTTCTTCTGCCTTCATTTATCACCTGTTTGTTTGCTTGTTAGTTGGCTTAGTTAAATGTCCACCAACCCTTTAGGGTTCTTTCTAGACTGCACAAAGTAATACTTTTCAGCTAGCTTTACACCACATGAGCATTGACCGAATCTATGAGATGAGGTGCCTATTTGTAGCAGTGAGACCCAATGTCCTCTTTATACCTTGTCATAGGCCCACACAATACCCACACTCCACCAAATACGTGGGAACCCACCAGTGTTCTCTTTAAAAATAACGCCTTTTCACGGATTTTTCAGCTAAAAAAGACCCATTTTTCCACCGAAATGCGATTTTTTGGGGCCTCAATTATACCCCTTTTTTCAGAAAACGCAAATTCTAAAGATGCAGCTATTACCTTCAGCAGTGGTCACTCATATACACTATTGAAAAAATGATATAGAAAGGTCATATTTTTACACTATTGGTGCAACTTTTACATCAGATATGACACTGCCTACTCACTCTATATCAAAAATGGACTCTATATCAAATTTCAAGAATTTTATTGCTAAAAAAGGCCCCCTTCCTTCAATTTTCGTAAATCTTATGGATAAAAAAGCCCCCTTTTTTAAATTCACAGGCATGCAAACTTTCTTCATGGTTATTACTTTACACTGAGTGCCAGGTAAGCAATAACCACTGCCATTGTTAAAGTCTTTGGTGTGACTTGGCAAGGGCCAGACTCCATGGCCTCCTAGACCCGAAGCGGGCTGTGCTCCACCAACTGAACTACTGAGTCTTGTCTCCCCATTTGTCACCAGCCTCCAGCTACATCCTGGGCTGCAGCATCACACAGCCACTCCACCCGCTTATTCAAACTGATCCGGTATCTGCAATTACCCTTTAGAAATGGACAAAATTCTCCCTACAGTGGATAACTTATTTCATATATTTAACCTGCAGACTAGCCTAAATCAAGATGCATGCTGGGAAATGTGTACACAACTCACGAGGCTAAAGCATAAAGATTTTCATTAGTTTTTGCAAGTCTTGTAGTTCAACATGGTGGAAAATTAGCATTGAATAATTCTTCAGTTTGTATCTGTATATCTAATATCTTATGAGTTAGTTTGCAAATTTAGTCATTATTTAGATATATGGCAAATAGTTGTACATTTTCTATAGATTTCCCTGCCCTTTTGTCTATAACAATGGCCAAAATAACCTGCAGGTACTTCAAATACTATAAATCAGCTATCGTTGGTAGGGAGAAATCAAAATCTGATACGGCTAAAAGCAGTAATTGGGTACCTCCACCACTTCCTTGTCAGCGATGTGGCCACAATATTAAGTACAAAAAGGAAAGAGCGGCAGAGCTCTACAATGGTAACACTTATAATCGTCCAATAAGGGTATATGGTACAGACATAAGGATTCCTGAGACTCCCTGGACGGTATGGCCTTAGGCGCTTCCCAATAAGGAGGAAATTACGATGACGACAGCAGAGATATTCACTCGGTGACGTCATGGCTGTTAAGACTGCTGATTGGCTATCTATAAATATGGTGAGAGACTATGGTGGTGCTGCAAGGAGGGTATCCTAAGGCAACTAGGAGCCTATAGCTATGTTGTCGAATAACGAACTGGCTGCCGGGATGCCACCTTAATTACCACAATTAGCCAGAAGTCACGCAGCAGGAAATTGAGGGTTAATTTGATAAGTTGCAGTCCAAGCTTACCCTGGGTATTCTCCTGATTAGTCAGCTCACCTTGTATACCCGGAGGGGTTCTTTCTCCGTTAAAGCCTACTGCTGTAATGTAGATGTAGATGAATGGTACCGTAGACATGCTTCTAAAACCTGGTCCAGGTATTCTCTGGGATATGGACCTATGTCGTCGAGAGTAGTTGGTAGGATCATTTCGTAATTAGTCTATTGTGGTCATCAGTTCAGACATAAATGTAGTGTAAGGAAGATAGCATATGAGTCACGTATAATGAGCAAAGATCCTTCATCTTGTAGATAAAGAAAAGCCCAAGCTAACTATATCTGACAATATTACTACATTCAAAAATTTACTCCGTAAACACTATTCCATAGTTAAGAAAAGCCTTCTCGAAAAGAGACCTGAGATTTAAGGTCATCCCAGTACTGAACTCGGGAAAAGATGACATATTGACATTGTGACATTTGTACATGTATTGCTATTCAATTAACATTCATTAAAATTATATATTTTTGTATAATGTACTTACTTGGAAGATCACATTAATGTGAAAGTGGTTTAAGAAATAAAAAAAAAAAAAAAAAAAACTAGGAAAGACAAACTTCCCTGGTTACAAAACCAAGCTCTTTCTTTGGTGTGTTCTAGGCCTGCCCGGAGGGTCTTCTTTAACCAACAAGCATAAAAGCATTAAAAAAATCCGATTGGAGCACGTTGTGTGGAGCCCTTCACGCACTTTTACTTGCACTGTAGGCCTATTAATGTATTTTGGTATGAAAACAATCTGTCGGTTCAAAAAATATAAAAGATATCTTTTATGGTGTAAACAGCTACACCCAACCTTCGTAGTTTGTATCAATTACTACTGACATGTATTTAGATTAATATATGACCCCAACTCTCCCTACTAAATCTACACTGTCTAGGATTTCATATCTATCAGAATCGGAGAAATCGTTAACAGCATACTTTTTCATTTTATCAAACAGAATAAAGATTATTAAGTCCATCTACTATCGTTATGAAGTATAACGGTCTTTAAATTGCAGATCCAAATGACCTTGAACTGTTGGAAAATTCCCATCTCAACTCTTGGCATCTTAACCTCAAATACCCTAAATACAGGTTTTCCTTTTCCGTTAATTTCTTTGTTTACAAAACTACAGTCAATGATTAAAATTAACCAGAATAAAATGGTTATTACTTATTGAAATCAATTGAATTGGAGCGACAGGCTCTTGCCACGTGATGCACTTCGTCCAACCTCAAGAGTGAAGTCAATGCCCCAAAACCAATCCACGAAAAAGCCCTTGGGTTAGGACCATAAAAATACCCGGGGAAAGTGCAGCTGTCCTCGGTTTGGTGATCACACTGGTGGTCTGACCAATGGCTGAACGCCTACCACCTGCCCACAGCACCTCGACCACGCCCACTCTAGTTGAACCCACATACCCAGAAAACACCCAAATTCCAGTTTGATTTACTTGAAGCAATTTATGGATGAAGGACGAAACTCTGTGTTAGCGACATGTGGAAAAGGCCAGCAGAATGTACTGAGACCAGATGATGGTGGAGGTACAACTGGTGGGTGGCCCTAGTGTAATAAACTACCTGATGACAGAACTTGAAGACTGACATGTGTTTGACTAGCTCTCATGCTAGGCTCATTCCAAAATTTTGTTATCGCCATTTTTGTTCGAAAAACCATAAAGGACTGTCCCAGTTTAGAGAAATCCATAAGCAGGCTATTTTGGTATGTCTAGAAGAGTTCCTATAAATCTAGTAATACACTACGGACTATTACCACCAATTAGGCTTATAGAATGCTAAACCCAACGCCCTCAAATTTCTTTAAAAAAATATAAAAAAAATGTGTTACTACGAAAACAACTACTTAATATCAAAAATATGTATAATGTCAAAGCAAGATCGGACAAATTTAAATATTTTATCTATCACCTAAATGAGTGGTAGCGTAACAATCCAACAGATTTGCGTCCCCATCGTTCCCTTTAGTTGGTAGGCTTTTTTGCTGAACACGGACCAGCTCTATGTGATCCGACATGCATTTTCTAATGATGGCTTCAATATCATAGCAAACATTCTGCAATGAAACAATGATAAGTATTCTGGTAACTGTTAGTCTTGCATCCAGTATTGTTCAATATCATCATGGAAGATTCCTGCATAATTAATGCCCTTGGTTTTATGCTCCATGCAGGTATACGCTAGGTGATTAGCCTGGATTACAAACCTAAAACAAACAAGTCCAAACGTCTAGCCATACTGATCAATTCGGCGGCATGTTTTAATGTTTTAATGTCTTAATGTAATATATAGTAAAAATGTTTTATATAGTATCAAAGCTTCCAGCTTTGATACAGATGAGGCGGCGGATCTAGGCCTAATAATATTAATGTGTAATTTATTGTGGTAGGTCTGAACTGACACTATAGTGTCAATTTCACAAATAATTTAATCTTTGAATAATTCAAATCTTAAATCTGTGTGACACTGACAGCACCGGAGAACTTATTGACAGTGTGACGCCTACGTTTTAACATTGAATGGGAATGATTCAGACACTGACAGTGACTTAGGCCTAGACATATTAGAACTGAGATTTAATATTTTGATGGTAGGTCTGAAAGAATGACAGTATAGTGACAATTTCTCAAATCATTTAATCTTTGAATCTGTCCGACACTGACACGGACAGCACCGGAGAACTTATTGACAGTGTGACGCCTATGTTTTAACATTGAATGGGAATGATTCAGACAGTGACAGTGACTTAGGCCTAGACATATCAGAACATAGATTTAATATTTCGATGCTAGGTAAGAAAAAATGACACTATAGTGACAATTTCTCAAATCTTTTAATCTTTGGATCATAAATAATTGCTTTCGGAGCCTCCATAATACATTGACAGTGTCGGAGGGGGCTTAGGCCTAGCCTATCTGAGCATGAGTCCAGACATTTTTTCATACCATATGTAAAATATTATTGCAAGCGTTTCCAGGCCTAAAATATCAATCTATATTATGATATATAGGACCCTGAGATATATGGGAACATAGATATATACATGGATTTCATTTTGGTAGGGGTAATAAGGCCTAAAATAATTATTTTTCAGATTGCCAGTGTCGAATGCCCGAGAGGCTGAGTCCAGCAGCTTGTCTAGGCCCATCATTTGAACTGCTGGAAAAGATATATGTACCTACCTGTACAGCCTGAGTCCTGAATGCATCCGAATGCTTATATCCTCCACAATTGACCACAATTAGATATTTTGTCTAAATATCATCCAGGTTTTCTGAGTTCAATGTATCGATGCAGGCGTGATGGGGAGAGAACCCGGCCGGGTCGAAGCCATGTTGACGGTCTGACAGCAGTGACAGTGCCTCCATGTGTCCGATTGATCCAATGTTTTGCCTTTGATACGAACGCATGGTTCCCGCATGAATTGTCAATGCGTTGTATGCGTTTAAGGGTATCCATTCGTCCAAAATATATATATTGAAAGCATCAGATACCGCCGTAATCCAGGCGGAGAAGGCGCAGCCCCCGGTCACAACCGACCGGCTGGGACGACTGCTCCCAGCCGTCTGAGGTCTGACAGTGCCCGTCAGGCCTCCACGTGTCCGATCGATCCAATGTTTTGCCTTCGATACGAACGCATGGTTTACGCCTGAATTGTCGATGGCAATGCGTTGTATGCGTTTAAGGAGGTCCAGACGTCAAAATATATATATTGAAAGCATCAGATACCGCCGTAATCCGGGTAAACAGGCGGAGAAGGCGCAGCCCCCGGTAACAACCAACCGTCCCCGCCGCCTGCCCCGAGCGGTCTCACAGTGTCAGGCCTCCATGAGTGCGAGCGGAAAATGGCGCGATGTATTTGCGCAAATTGTCGCGTTATTTCGCAATCTATGAATTTCTGGACAATGAGATACCTATCTATGTATCCAAATCTATCTGTGTATATCAAAAACTAAAGTTAGATCGACCGATTTCATGGTGAAATAGGTCTGCAAATTTGATGACCTTTGACCCAGATTCATTCCGTCTTCACCGATGAAAGCCGGCTGCTGCGCCCGGGGACCGTAACGATCATAATTCCAGGCTTGAATGTCTTATTTGGCCCAATTTGGAATATTTTAACTATGCCAATATGTTTGATATATCAAAATCTCTGCGATGTAAGCCCAAATAAGCCCAAATATGTGGTTATTTAAGCCCAGGAATGATCATCTCATTGAGTGTTACACATAAACGCGTCACCGATTGTCGTATAGACGAAAGGGGAATTCGGCGGCATAAGATCTTAAGGTGATCTAAGCCTGTATCTGATCTTAAAGCCTTGCCGCCTCATAATAAAGGGCCAGGACTCAAACCCGTAACTTTTAGATCAGACAACTACTATTCTGCAATTCACAAGACCTTCTTTCTTCTTCTCAAAGACACGGTTTAATTGTGAACCCTGAAGTTTCTATTCCCTGCTGCTTAGTTTACACCAACTCTTAGTCCCAATGGTTACTCTAATCCACCTCCACCCACATCTCCACCCATCACTATCCCTACCCCCGACTCCTGGGCAGACACCACTGCAATCAACAGAAAGCCTCACGGCACAGCTCTTGCGCTTTTGGTTAAAAACAAAAACATCAGAGTGGAGTATCAATGATTAATAGAACATGACAATATTGTGAAAGAATACGTTTCAGATATCGCGGACCTATTTTAGATGAGCTTTACTAATTGAGGCAGATGATGAATATTATTGATTAGTCATCACTTTCTCATTAGTTTAGTGGGCGGCTTTTTATATATCGTTTAGATTTTGTTTCATGAGATATTAGCGTATGGAGTCAGCAGTTTCCAGATTATCGGCGTCTTCTTCCTGATTATACACAGCACCTAATAGCCCAGCGAAATCGATCCAGGAAATATTTTGAGAGCGTCAGACATCATGGCACTGTATCGCTTACATGTATTGTACATAATCGATAATGTAAAACAAGTGTCAAATTTTGCTTGAATCGGGAGTATTTGGCATATTAGAGAAATTGATAATCATAACGCTACCGATGGTGGTTGAAAGGACATAAACTGATCGTTTGCAAAATCGCTGCCAACATAGATGTGGTGTTTAAGGTAAAAGAAATGCAAAAGAAGAAAAAGTCCTAATTAACATGCACTTGCCTTCAGTTCCGCCTACATAAACATTAGTGCGCGCTTTTTGCACGTGTGCATTCTACCCTGGGTCATCTGTCAGTGACCCCTGATAAAGTGGTTATAAACACACCTATCAGCTGACCCTTACCTGCCCCGTGTGGCCCTCGGAGTGGTCAGCCCGGACCCCATCACCACCCAAGGGTCAGACCTCACTCCACCCACTCCCTGTGACCCGCCATCCAGAACCAAAGTCGGAATTGAACCCTTCCCCTGTTTACTGTCAACTGAAGTTAATCACTTTACGGAAGTGTGTTTATGGGTTTGGGTATGGTGTCTGGCTACCTGGACTTAGTTATTCCGTCTGGTTGCCATGCAGTACCTCATGAACTTAGCTTGGGTCAAACCCACTCTGTGCAGGCGACTCAGGTATGTCCAAACCCACAATACGAACCGAGGAGCAGAAAGCCCAGCAATCTTGTCAGAAAGGATGGTTAGATATTCCACCTTTTATGGAGTCTTATAGTAGAACCAACTTTTTGGTTCTCTGCCTCAGTCATACTCAAATATATATTATATTCGAAGAAAAACACTTTTTCCACGTGCTGATGGGCTAAACAGCATATTCCAAAGCTTATCCTCGAACCAACAGTGGACTATTCAGTGCACACTTCTGTAATCATCTTATTGTATCTATAATGGTCTGTAATAAGAAATAGAACTGGAGTAAAGTATATTTTTTAATGCAGTGAGTATGCCGAGTGGCTACCGACACGTTGCACTGCCTTGTCCCCGTATTGACCGGGTTGACAAGTGGTGTTTAACACACCATCGAGTTCTCACCGGCGGCTGGCGTGTCGGCTCTGTAGCCCTTAACCCCGATCACTGCCCTCACAATAGGACCCATTTTACGCTGTCGGCTCCCTGTAGGGGGCGCGGCCATCGCTACACCCGACTCATGGCAATGGGAGAAAAACTTCTGACGTGATGTCGATGGCCAACCCGCGAGCGATAAATATGGTCGTACAAGATATCTCCAGAAAGCCACTTAAGGCACCATTCAGAAACTGCTGTTTACGGAACGAGAGAAGTTACTTTTCCCTTAAACAAAATGGAAAAAACCGAGTATGTTACAGGGAGATAAAGTTGAAGCCGCAATCTAGGCTTTGGTGGGGTCCCACGGCGGGCTGTAGATAGCATTTCCCGGGAAATAGCTTGAGGATTATGTCTGTTTGCTCAATGGTAGGTCTGCAACTCAAGGGCATCGCCACCAAGCCTTCACTACCTCTAAAACGGAAAGGAGACTTTAAAGTTATGGTAAGAAAAACGTAAATACTTTAGAAGTCCTGCGATTGCTTTGCACCTGCAGAATATCCATAAATCTGTCTTTTGAAAGCCGCCGGAAGCGGTGTCATGTTGGGTCCCTGGGGCAGGCCCAGACCCGCGCCGAGCACTCTACCACAGTGATCCCCCGCGACCTCCAACCTCCACACCCATCCTGGGCTACAGGGTCAGAGGAAAAAACTTAAGTCTCATTGGGGCCTGGTTTACACCATAAGCACATGTGAAACAGACGGACGAATTTGTGTAAAAATTACATTTACCTTTATCGTAGAAATGTGTATCTTGACATACACCTACTAACTTATCCTGCAACCTGATGATCCGCATAATATGTAAATAGCAAGCACAAGTCAAAATTTCTAATATCAACACATATGACATATAGTGCAGAAATGCAAATCTAAACATAACAATCACCTATGTGATTATAAACAATCTGAACTGGTATTTTTATAGTGCTTCTTGAATATTGCAACACAGAACTAGAACCCGGTAATGAACCCGTCTTTCAGTTGGGTCGTCCGACCATATAGACAGGTTTCCCCAGACATTGGACGTTAATGTAAAAGGGGTAGTGGGTCGTGGGCGGATCTGTCAGCGGTGGGGGCGTCTGACCCCTCCCAGGAGCAGCTCTCACAGGGCCCACACCTGGGGGATGAGTAGCTCACGAGTAGCTCGGGGGTAGCTCGTGGGAGTACGAGAGGAGAGCGGCGGGGTCGGTATGACAGCAAGGTGAACGGGAAACTCCCAAGGAAACCAAGGATCATTTAGCCCAAAGAGCTTGTGGTTAGAAAGGTGCGTAGGAGGGAGTGGGGCTTCCCTCCTCCTGGTTAACCGCTGAGCTGTCCCCGCCCACACTGGGGTGTCCTCTGGGAGAGCTGCTCTGTGCAAATCAAGAATGCAGGCCTTTTACCGGCAGAATGGCACGTGTAGGAGTCAAATTCTTAGCGGGCTTCAGTATTAAGGTGTATTGATGGCGTGTGGTATTGTGCGTTAAACGCAAAACATTACACAGAACGTACACAA
The DNA here is from genome assembly GCA_936440205.1 of Lepidonotus clava. NCBI lineage: Eukaryota > Metazoa > Annelida > Polychaeta > Phyllodocida > Polynoidae > Lepidonotus > Lepidonotus clava. Next base: position 20,521,067 of record OW387140.1, on the reverse strand, counting down.
AAGTACAAACTTAACATTCAACTATTCCAAATGCACGATATTCTTAATTCGTGTCGACAATCAAAACGTTAATGACATCCAAAGTGAACTATTATCAAAGTCTAGAGAATTAAATGCTGCAATCTCAAAAAACACGTTATGGAATGCGGGAAACCTGCACTATTGCATAAGAAGGTTTCGAAATAGAACAAATACGGCTATTGCTAAAAAGACGACAATGAAAGAATTTTTGATATGAGTTACCCACTTTATCAAGCATACGTTAGCCCAATGAAAGTAGTACGTCAAAGACCGAGATAAGGCCTTGAATAGTGGGCATCATTGTATAATGTATATCGTTTCGATAATCTTGGGAAGTAAGACGCATTTCTGTGATACATTACCGACTCTTGCAGAACTTCGAAAAAAAGTAAAACTTGGTGGAAAATCATAGCTAATAGATATCACAGCAACAATGAATATATTCAAAGAAAATGAAAATGTATGGTAGAGGGAGGCGACAAAGGGATCTTTCGGGACAACAGCTCAAGTTCTCCTTTTGTGATTTGCTCGTCTCAGACGACTATTAAACAGGAAGTCATGCAGCTCCTATACCTTATTCAGATCGAAGCTTTCATATTGTGGAGTCCCTTTACATGAATATTCTATGGCTATAGACAGAAATTCTATTTCTACTCATACGATAACATTTATGCTTCCCACTGGCCTATTCAATAAAGTTATTTTCAAAATGTCAAGTAAATCTTTAGAATTGTGGCGCTCTTTTCAATCCTTCTGAATTTGCCCATATCCAATTTATTGCCGACCACACACACACACACAAAAAGAAAGTACACAGCAGATCATGATTTAATGGACATGTCTACAGCCTGCAGTTGCCATGGTCAATATCTTCGAAGGCCGTATGTAAACCTAAGGGACATTTAATTTCCTACATGTCCCAGGACAACGCTAATATTGTACAAAAGATACATCCAAAGTAAACGAGTTCTGATCTAATATTTGCAGGACAGACCGAGAGGCTGGGGTCGTGTAGTGCTGGGTCCAGGAAAACAAACTCAATATCAGTTTGGCCGCAGCTAGGTTTATACAGACATAAAAGTATTTTGGTAAAAAGTGACATGTAGTTAGATGATTGTTTGAATATATTTCCCATCCAAGATCACATTATTGTAAAACTGCTAAATACATGCTCCATGGTACATGCATAGCTACGGATCACATCGACACTGCTGCCGTTTGGAATGTTATCAATTCAGCTAATGCTTAAACATCATATGACTCATGTCCGTAAACACATGTTATGTATGTGTTATGAACCATCAATCTACCATAATAATTATGCCCGAAATACTGCATCGACACGGGAGGAATCCACAATGACACGTGCACCAGGAAAAAGGAATACTATTCTAACAACTGATACTGATACAATTTCACAACGATATTACAAACAATCCGCAGAAAGGACTCTCACTTTGTCCACTGAAGGACAATTATGATTTAAGGTCTGACCATGTGTCATCCTAATGTAATAATAACATGCAAATTATGTCTCAGATGGGTATAGACCTTTAAAATCGACAGGGCGACATGGCCATTTCTTAAATTCGACATGCGAAATGGGACTTAGTGACATGAAGAAAAAAAAACGACACGACATAGTTCATCCCTAAAATGTAATATGCGACATGAATATTAGAAATATAGTGACATATGATATAGCCATTTCTTAAATTCGACATCAGACATGGGACCCCCCCATATCTTCACCCCTTCTCACCCCGGGGAAAAGCAAATCCAAGCTATCTGGTAAATCCTTGAAATTTCTTGAATATCCAAAATAATTCACCCTCTGAATTCTTGGATTACCTTGCATTTTAATGGACTTTGATAAGAGCTTGGATTCCAAGAAGATTCAAGTTATTTCAACTAACCAACAATCTCAGCCTCTTGGAATACCTTGGACTTTATTGTTTCTGGTTATCCAAGGAGCCTGAATTAACTAGGACATTACTGGGAGGCAGAATGAATGATATTGGATGAGGTTGAATTTTCTTGAACTTACTTTTAAACCATATTTATTCAAGCTTATTCAAGCCTTTTCAACAGTTTGTCACATGACCACGAGATTTGAATTTTGGAGGGAAAGAGGCAGACATCTTGAAAGTTTGGCACAAGAGAGGAGGAAGATATTGAAGAATTGGACCTAATTTTAGGAACAAATGCAGTCAGTATCAATTTTAAACATTGAATTAGCATATCTAGAACACATGGACCACATAGATGTCAAAATTTGGCCATCTAAGGTATGTTGATTTGGTCACTCCCCTTATCCCCATTTCGGAGATGTTAGTACAGTTGTTGCTATAGATGCACCAGTGCCATAACTACAGCAATGTAAAACTGCAAGTGTGAATTCAAATTGTGAAAGTGAAAAGGATTATTTGGAAGTTTAAATTTAATGGGTACGTACACATAATTTCTGCTTTGACCTATGCTAGCTTAACATTTGGACCCGAATCGAAATTTGGTTTTGTTACATCCTACAGGATTCTTACACAGAATTTTGGGTTTGGCAATATGCAATATGCAACATGTCAACATTGTTTATTCTATTCATTAGGTGCATGTCTCGTATATAGATAACCTACCTGATTTAACTATGACAATGTGATCAATACATAAGCAAATACTGACATGGTCCTCCTGACTTTAGATTTTCTTGAATGTTCTTGAACATTCAAGCGGCCAATACCAGCAAGATTCTTCAAGGAAATCCAAGCTACCTTGAAGATTCAAGAAATTTCCTAAAACTCTAAGTTATCTCAGCTTCAAGAAAATTCAGGTTATTTCAAGGTATCTCATCCTGACCTTGAAGGTTCAGGAATATTCTTGAATATTCAGGCGGCCAATACCATCAACCTATTTCAAGGAAATCCAAGCTTAATCAGAGGTTGAATTATATGGAATTTTCTAGAATATCCAAGCAGAAAAAAGCTTGGAATTTCAAGAAATTTCATGCCCTGATTTCCCACAGGCAGGGACGGAAGCAGAGACGGACCAAAGATTATAGTAACAGAAGTGGTGAAGTGTTTAAGAGATTAATCTCTAGTTTTTGTGGGTGTCTTTACCGAAACCTGGGGGTGTCTTTACCGAAACCAACTCGCATTCGCTCGTAAAGTGTTATTTGTTTGTACAGAAAGCCTCACCCTGCAGACCCCACACAGGGTTCCCTCTCCGTGGCCCGTCCGTCACTTAAAGGTGTCGGTACAACGGGCGCCGTTGACGGATGGCTGAGACACTGCCGTGATTCACAACCGGTTAACACCATACCTCAGGCCCATTTGGACCATTTTAAGGCAACTAGGTACAATTAACTCGATCACCTATCAACACGGGACTCGCCAACTCGGGAGCCACTTGTCACAAGGAACTTACCTTGGCCGGATCTAACAGACTAAGAGGGTTGAGCCGGGAAAAAGCTCACGGCGGCCAGGCTTAGTAATAAAGTATCGGTATCTTTCTCACAAAACATATATACTTTATACTAATTACCTTGAGATATTTAAACCGACAGATTTACTTAAATGCCTTTTGAAACAGCAAACAATGGGCATGATAATGAGCCCTGATTTTACTTTATATAGCTAGTAGACTTCCTATGAGAGGGACAAGGAGAGGGTTGGTCATAATATGTCTAATCATTAGGCACCACTTTTGATTTTCAAAAATGTAGTTAGAATTGAAGAATACACGTGTTGGGTATGTCAAAATTAACATGTGGTAAAACCAAAGTATGGTTTTCTCAGTTGGCTCAGTTCTTTCTGAAACATTTCACTCAAACAAGGGAGGTATACCAATATGGACAACCTGCATAAAGAAAGCATCGAGGTCGGAGAGGTTTTCTTAGGTGAAGGGGATTAGGTAAGGTTTGATGACATCATACCGTCGACAGAATCTGGTTGTATGTAAACCAAGCTGACAAGTACAGATCGACCTCAGGTCACCTTTTCACCCTCAACATGCTTCTCCTGAGCCCCTACTACAAAGGTAGGTATTTTCGCTGTTGATAAGATCTTGTAAAACAAGATCGAGGTGATCGATGGTTAGCATCGACGATCGGTTTGAGAAACCGAAGAGCTCCGGTTATTCGATTTTACTGAAAGAACTCGATTTTAGATATAGACTTAGCTTTTACTAAGACATGCCCATGACATCCCTTCACCCCCTTTCACCCATACAACAGGTCTATATAGCTAGTTTCCTAGCCCTAGCTTTGCTCCTTTGCGTTATTCACCCTTTTGCCCTAGCTTTGCCTTAGCTTTGCTCTAGTTTTGACCTAGCTATGCTCCTTTGCCCTCTTCACCTCTCTGCCCCAGCTTTGCCTTAGCTTTGCTCAAGCTTTGCCCCAGCTTTGCCCCTTCACCCTCTTCACCCATTTGTCCTAGCTTTGCCCTATCTTGGCTCTAGCTTTGCCCCTTCATTCACTTCACCCCTTATCCCCATACAGTCTTCACTCTCCAATCAACGAGAAAAACATATGGGAATTCCCACTTCCATATAAGGAACATTTCATGATGACATCATCTGTCCACTCTTCACCGCAGTTGGGCTTTTTTCACAAAAAATTTCCCTCTATTGAAATCCTATAGTAAAACTCACACTCTCCAAGCAGATCGATTAAGCATAGATTCCAATATGGCCACGCCCAGTGGGGGAAGGGGGCATTCCCGACCTAGTTTCAGTCTATTTTTAGAATATCATTATGATGTCATCCGATCAATCTCTAATCAGAATTTGGTCCATATGAAAAATTTTCGATTCCCATAGAGATCCTATGTTAAAACCTACACTCTGCGAATGACTGTATCCCCCTAGCGAGAGACCGAGGAACCAGCATATTTTCAATATGGCCGCCCCCAGTGGGAAAAGGGATATCCCAAATCTATTTATAGAATTTCTATAATGACATCATCCGTCCACTCGCCTAGCAGAGTTGGACTTTCGAAAAAGGGAATCACCGCCATAGAAATCCTATAATAAAGCTACACTCTCCGACCACAGATTCCGTCTAAAACCGACAAACACCCAAAAATGATTTTGCTGGAACCAGCGAGATGTCGTTCTAGCCATGTTTATACGATGGAAAGTTATCAGCCTTTTCTGATGACTGCTTACTCCGATTTATCGAGAGCTCGACTGGATCGCATGGCGATCCGGAGAATAAAAAGAAAATGTATAGTGGATTTACATCTTCGAAACATCATAAACTGCTTTCTTTTATAACGGTTGACAAAAAAAAATGTTCAAATTGTTTAGACAACTCTCACAATGCTAAGAACGATATATTCATATATTTCCTATAGTTTTCTCTATGTTTTTGTCAACGAAATAGGTCTGAATTAACCTGCGGGTGCTCAAAAATCATTTACACTACGACCACACTGAGCAGCTCAACTAAAGTCTATTGACGTAGCTCCAACAGCCACCGGGGCCTGGCCCTGGCCCTGGGCCTGCGACTGTCTGGTCTTGGTGAAGAAACTCTATCTGGCCACACTTCATGACTGTCATAACTGTAGGATACAGCACACAGCCATAATGTTGACTGTTACATCTTCAACAAAGGCCTGGTCACACAGGCATATAGAGATTCAACCTAACTCAAGAGTTAAGTAGAGTTATGTGGTAGTCTTGATATGTAACCTGCGGCCCGTTGCACAATGAATTTCAAAACAACGCAAATCAATTAACTACCAAACCTTTCGTTGTTACTTTTATCTAACAACGATCGGTTTGACACTAACCCCCCCCCCCCCCCCACCCACACACACACCTTTTGTGGACCCCTAAACTATCAAAAATAGGGGGAAATGCCGCATGTACATGTGCGATTTCTCACGGTGTCAGCACTTAACCTTTATGCTGATCGCCCCTACCCCTTTTGAAAATCCTGTACCTGCATCTGCCACTAGTCATTTTTCATCAAGACTGGTTAGTTTGCAATTATCCAGTGTCAAGTTAAGTTAAGTTTCTAGATGTGAGTGGACCGTAACTCGACATTTAGGGCCCAAAGTGTTCTAGGTGCACCTAGGAGTTCAACCGCCACTCAAGGACCTCAATCCAACTGAACTCAACCGTCGAGTGTGGATCTCCTGGTAAGTGTGGCCGGGCCTGTAAGGATATATTTTTCAAAACATACATATGATGAGATAGCTGGTGTGGAAAACGGCGTTATTTGCACTAGCCTAGTCAAAAAGGATCAGAATTTCAGCAGCTTTGCTCCATAGGTGTTGGGCATATTCAGTACATTTATGCCTCACAATACCCCCAGGACAACGTTTCTCACATTCGACTATAATAGATGTCCACACTGCATGAAATACAATCTATAATGGTAAAAAGATGCCCACCCTGAGGGGGCACTAGCTAACACGTCTAGAGGCTGGGAATATTCAATGGAGGCCGTCTGCGATTTGCTTTTGGCCTCTGCTATAACTTAATTCCGATAAGCACAGACACAGCCAGTAGTCTACTTGCTGAAAAGGACGGTACATGTGTACAGGAGAAATCACTGCAGTGTCCAAAGATAATTCAATTGGGATATCATGTCTAACTGAAGTAAATGAAAATATCCGTGAACGTGAATAAAGGATGTCTGCATAACTTCCCCTACCCCACCTCCTCCATCCCATAAAATGCTCGTAGCACTGTAAAACCGATTATTTAAGCCGCGATTTGAATTAGAATGGGTTTGGAAAACGGCTGGGCTTAAACTTTAGTAGTTTCAGAGCATCTACAGGTGCTTCTGCCTCTGCCAATACTGCACAATGATGTTCTGTGTTCTGTGAAATTCTCATTTTGAAAACATATTTCATTTTGTTGATTTTCAGAATATCAAATTTGCAAAAACATGTAATAAGTAAGGGAACAGATTAAAACAGAGTGCCGCTTGTATTAATGTGTACTGGCTCTATAAAGGAGTGCAATGTTGTATCTTCAAATAGTTCTGAATTTACTGAATGACGTTATACATTGACAGTACATGGTAGGTATTGTCCAAAAGCAGCGCAGTGATATATTAGAACGGACATGTCATTCAGCGTTAAAGGCTTGACTAAAGAAGAAATAATTTGTTATTGTCATATTTCAGCATTGTCTATCTCCTTTTGTTCTCCCAGACATTTGTTTTGTCACTCAACTGTATGAAGTGAAAACTCAAATAAATTCCATTAATGTACTGAATTTAGTGGCAATAATGTCGGTTATATTACGTAGAAAAATATAGCAGATGCAGCCAGACAATTCGAAAGTGAAGTTATAATTGTTTACTTTAGGATAGTTCAAAGAAACGGATGCCCGCCACCTGGAGGCTTTACATAAGATAATGATCACGCTCTTGGAGATCAACTATATATCTAAACCTTGCAAATTAAACATTGGAATTTTTGCATACACAATCCTCTTTTTAAACAATCAATTGTTGTTTAAAACTTCTCGTTTACATTTCACCTGGCCACTAGGTCTCTTCAATATAGATGAAATAACAGACATTCTCGAGACCACTGTGGCTCTAACCTTATACTGAGGGCACCACCTGTTGATGCACCCTTCTATATATATCCCACCATCCTTTACCTCCGCATGGGGCACTGAGGCGGGAAGTCAAAGGTTAATACCATTCCGGCCATACCCACAATAGGTAACCCTAGCCTCAACATTCCACGACGAATGGACATTGACAGAGTAGCAAATTACTTAAAGAAGGAAACGAAAAATATATTTGAATGGCTATATTATGCACATTAAATTTGGACTATATTTTACGCCACGGGGTGTAAAGGGTACATGTGTGGTTCCATCACTAGGGAAAATTTACAGGTTTGAATGCAATAATGTGGGTAGCTATGCATTTTTGACCTGTGGAAACCGCCGTTTGGCTTCCAACGTCGTTATTCAAGCAACAGCATGATGGCTCCTTCGGATATCTGGAAACCATGGAACATTTTATTCAGTGTACGTCAAATTTTGAAGATATGGACGTTTCCTTGTTGGTGTCAATACAAGAATGAACTCAAAAACAGAGTGCCAATTAATTTAAATTAATTAAAACGTTATAATCACCTGTCTTGAGACGAATGTAATACGCAGTGAATGGATTTGGCATCTTATCAAATTTGGCCTCCATATTGATGAATGGATTTAAAAAGTCGATTCATCCCAAATTAAGCTGCCAATGAAATTAAGCCAATATTCCACGTGAGGACATAACCATAAAGGCTCATTTAACAGCATTCAATAATTGTCCAATGCCATTTCAATTAAATTTTGTCCCAAAGGATACAAGTTTTTCACCTTTTTTCGTGGAAAATGTACGCGATATTAACACCTCATTCCGTATTTGCATATTATTTGATTTCATAACCCCCTGCCCCTCCCCGACCAAGATAAACCTTTAACAAGAGGAATATTTAAAGGGCACCTTCTATTTAAGTCTTTATCATTGGGTAAAAAAGGCAAGGAAACAGCCACAGAACAGCTTTCCGACATCTCCAGATCCATTACAATGCTATTCTATTTATGCTGCCCTTAGTATCACGGGAAGTGTAAGAAAGAATGACCACCACAGAAGGTTTCCATATAAAGAATACCCACCCAGGGGTTTGGTAAAAGGGCGTCCGGTGACCTTTGGACCCAGAAAGGATTGAAGAAATCTAGGTTAGTCCACTAGAATGCACCCTTGGATTGCTCAGACACAGTTGAAATAAGTCAGAAGAGAACAATAACCAGGGGCTGAAAATAGCCTTCTTGATATCCATACATGTATATTTGTCAGTAATTTGAATCTCAACCTGTGACTGCCATGTCCACAGCCACTGTGGACATGTTTAAACACTGCTACTTTGACCAGCGCACACGCCGAAATTTGGCACAAGATTCTTGTAATTTTCAACCTGGTGAACCAAATCGTTCCTCTGGGAAAAGTAGGTTTATCAGCACATTGAAATTTGATGTTGTTGCCCTGATCTAATTCAATGTAAGCACCTAATCCATAAGTAATATCAATCTTCTATTAAACATTCTTTTTATGGGTCAGAAAATCTATTCAATTTATTCATTACAGTGTGTGGTCCAAATTCTAAAGATTAAATATTTTGCCCGATCTATCATTGGCTAAAACAGCTTTAAGACCACTCAAGCCATTATCTGTATTTTGTGTTCTCATTGGGTAACTGATACGTAGCATTATAATAATTGTATACCTGATATACCTACAACAAACAACGGTAATTTCTTCCGCTCTCGGCCATATAAGATATTATAACTCAAACTCCAGCCGCATTTCAAACCTTAGTGGTTTGACCAAAGTCATGTGACCTTACATCACGTGATCATGGTAGACGAGATGCGTGCGGCCGTCAGACGGGACGCTGGGGGGACGCTGGGCGGACGTTGGTGTGACGCGGGGTGGACGTGTGTCGCGTGCTGGAGGTGCAGGTCCTGGAGGAGGCCCTAACCCTTGTCACCTCGGCCTCCCCACACCTCGGTCTGTCACCTCTCCCCGACCTCCGGGGAAGTAAGGTGGCCATCATAGACAGTCATCTTTTCACATCCGCCTAATCTCGACAAATTTCGGAAATCCGTTTTCGGCGGTGTAGGATGAGTGAACGTATTTTGGTTTGTTTTTCCATTTATTTTATTTCACCAGAATGGTAATTGGTCAACTTAGCAATGAATTCTTAGCATAACTTCAATCGAATATGGAGGTAAAATGGATGCACTTTCTTCTAAAGGATACGATTTTCAAAAGAAAAGCCATCAACAGTGAAATACACAACTGCCCCTTCTTTTAGGGCTGAAAGTTCCGATTTTCATACAAAATTTGACCAGACCCCTTTATAAGACGAACCTCTTCCTCTCTTCCAACAGCCCTGTTTCACGGACCTTCTGACAAAAACTACCTCGGTGTCCACCATAACCAAATAAAGCTGGCAGCGCCTAAAGGAAAACAAATCCAAACTAGCTGGTAAATGCTTGAAATATTCATAGGAATCCAATCACTGCGTTGTTGAATAATGTTTATATTTCTTGGACTTTGATTACAGCTTGGATTTCAGGAATATTGATGTAATTCCAACTGAACAAAAAATTCTACGTTCTTGAAATGACTTTAACTTTAGACTTCTATTTCATTCTCAAAGTCAAAGGAGTTTAGAAAAGCTTACGCTTTGGTCAAAGACAGGAAGAATGGTCTTTGGAGTACCTTGGAATTTCTTGAACATTAGTACAGACTATGTGTAGCCTGGCAAATCCAAGGTTATTCAATTAAAGTTTTTGTTTTCATTGTTTCATATGACCCTGAGATTTGAAATATTTTGGAGGGAAAAAGAACAGACATATAGAAAAGTGGGGAAGCAGAGGAGCAGTTTTATGAAATATTGTACAAATTAATAGATTTATGATGATCTATGCATATTCTATGTCCAGGAGCTTACTGGCATCAGAAAGGACTAACAGCAGTCAGTGAGTAATGATGGCTGTTGGCAAAAGGTTTTCTTAGATACACTGTGAGTTTTATATCAGATCTGCCAAGTTATTTCAAGAAAATGAAAGTTACAGTGTTCTCAGGATTCATATCTTTAGTTTATTGTTGAGATGACTTGAATCTTCAAGCCAATACCGCCAACTTATTCCCAGAAAATCCAACATATTGTGATGAATGGCTATTCATCCAAAATATGTAGAGATCAAAATAAGAGAAAATAAGGTGATATTATAAAAGGTATATATGTTCGAAAAGGAACGAAAGTGTAAAAGAACGAAATATGTAAGAATGAACGAAAGTGTAAAAAGCCCGAAAAAAAGGCACGAATATGTAAGGAACGAAAGTGTAAAGGAACGAAAATGTAAAGGAACGAAACCCGGAAAGATGTAAACCGGAAGTGATATGTAAACCGGAAACGGGAATGTAAACAGGAAGTGACGTCAGTTGTAGATCACGTGACTGAAAGCAGCCAATCAGGGCTGACCTCTAGGGTATATAAAGGGGCGGTGAGGCCCGAATAAACAGAGTTCTTTAACAGTTCTCCTTGTGTCCAGACGTGTCTTCTTTCCTGAAACAACCGCTAAGATGAGCCGATCCGAGCAATTAACCAGAAGTTAGGATAAAATAGTCGAAGTTCGAGATAAATAGGAGGAACTTAGGGTAGGGGCCCGACGGCCCGAGGAACGAGGAACGAAGGACCGAAGTAAGGCACGAAGGCCCGAAACCGTCCCGGAAGCCGAGGCGCAGCATGGCACGAAGGCATGAAGGGCGAGACGAAGGAACGAAGTCCGCGGGGACGAGGGCGCGGCAGGCTCGGCCCCACGCTACCAAACAATAGGCGACCGTCGGCCCGACGGCCCCGCGGACCGGAACCACGGGGTGGACCGCCCGGTGGGGGTGAATGCTGGTCTGGGAGATAGAGCGAGACGAACCCCGGCCGACCCGTACCCCTACCATAATTTCCCTTCCCCGCAGTCCTCCGTTTGACATCGAGCGCCGATTCCCGACCGATTCGCTCAGCCCCCCCCCCTCGTGCGCGAGGCACGACTCTAAAAACACATCTCAGTTCTTGGCCCGGATTCCCCGTCCGCCCCGAGACCCGAACAACCCCCACGTTCCTCTGTTGTAAGAATCGGCAACCCCGACTTACCAGAGAACGTCACAATATCTTGAAAGTTCAAGATATTTCATGCAAATCCAAGGTGTCTGATCCTAACATTGAATTTTCATGAAAGTTTTTTTAATATTCAAATTGGCAAAACCAGCAAGTTATTCCATGATATTCCAAGGGTTGAACTAGGATGATGTTTCAAGAATAATCAAATTCAAAAAAGCTTGAAAACTTAAAAAAAAAATCAACGTTTATTTTGCTCGAGAAAGCGGGCATTTTGTCATGTCTCGTGTTTAAGATGGAGCACAGGCCGTAAGGATGTGCATTAGGGTGACCATGCCTTGTTCTGGTCAGTCCTGGAATACTAACCGGGGATACTAAGGACGTTCTTATTGTTTCCTACATGGGGTAAAACTAGACCCTTGTGCCATTCTCTTACATCACCACCATCTTATGGTGAAGGAGCCTTTTGTAGAACAATAGTTCCCCCTAACACACAGACAATGAAATATTAACATTTGAAGTACGCAACAGAAACTCCTTCTATGTTGTGCTCACTCAACTTTCTATAGGTCACAACCTTTTTCTAATGGATATGGACAAACTTGTGTTTTAGTGCTACAACATTCATTTATGATAACATGAGTTTGGAACTCCATTATTGTTGTATAAATACTCATGCTGCATATGATAACTAATAATTTTTCGGATTATTACACCATAAAACCGTCGGCAAAAATAAACTGGCCCTTGTGAGATATGCTGCAGAGTCCCTGCAGTTACCTGCGCACTGTACAGGGCCGGGCTGAGCGACTTTGCAGGTGCTTTCCCAGGGGGTCGGGCCATCGGATCCAATAAACAGGAGTGCACGGCGGGCCCACTCACCCGCTGAGGCCGCAATTAGAGCACCCCGTCTCCGGGGGATCCCCTCAAGGTGGGACCAGGCCTCCAGTATCTTGGGTTTCCACACCGCCTAATTCACATATCTTGGGTTGCTGTATCTCGCAAGGCTCATCCTACAGGGAGCGTAGTTTTATTATTGTGGCCCTGTATGCAATTAACGTCACTGTGGATTACAGTCTTAGTAGGCATTTTTGGTTTTCACTTCATCGGTGTTAAACTCAATTAATGGATCGAAGTGATTTGATTGCGTAAACGAGTGCGTGGGATGACGGTGGGGCAGGTCGATAATGAAATGGGTGGGTGGGGGAGGGGAGATTCAGTGGTGGTCTGAACATTGCAGTTGTGCCTGTCGCTGCAGGTAGTGGGAATACAGTGAAGGGCATCTTCTTACTGTGCGCCACGTATCAATAGACCTGTCCCACTCAACTCCATGCAGGTATAAGCTTTGTCTGTGTTCTGCCCTATACATTATATGATATGTAAGTATTTACAGCTTAATAAATGACATCGTATGCCTGCAAACGGACCCCCACTCTCTGGATGGTACTCTGCCCTTTGCGCTAAGAAAGCGACCGGAGTGAGCTGTATCAAAGCAGGTGCAGGGGGTCAAGGGTGGGGGGTCAGGGTAGTAGGGTAGCAGGGGCTTGACAGCCCACAGGTAGGTGTGTGAACGGGGAGCAGGGGTCTGTCCCTGTTAGGCACCCCTTCACCGTGTGGGCTGGCAGACTGGTCAGGGGTGCATGCAAAACTGAAATGAAGAGATACGACATGACGGAGGTCGGCTCTTTATGACTTAAATAATCATTGGTATTATTATACAGATATATATTTCTGGGAAACGCCTTACAGAGCCAGCTCATTAATATCCATGTATCCCTATGGTCACCTGACCTAAGTTGGTGACAATACAGTCTAGACCTGGTCGCCATTGGACGTTCCTCCACCTCTTGTATTTAAGTAGTGAAGTTGTGGTGCTCATTATTTAACTCAGACGCCACTTATTTACTTGTTATCGCAAATCATAGTGGCTTTGAGGAAAATAAGTGAAATTCCATCCCCCCCCCCTTCAAATTCCATGGCTTTTGTCATTTTTTTCAATATCCGGGCAATTTCTTTCAGTTTCTACGGCACACTGTCATATTCTTTCAACAAACGTGGTGATTTGTGTGATGTAATACAAAATCCTATAGACAAATATGAATGTGAAGTAATCCATAATGGATAGCATGTTCTCACCCTGCTCGCCACACATGCCCTGTCTAGGAGATGCTACTGAACTGCAACCGTAGTTTATGACTTCAGATGAGCTTACTAATTAGTCTAAAATTAATTTGGAAGAATCTAATTGATGTAAACTGACGACCTGAGCAGCTTGCACAACCACAAAAAGTGGCCAGCTGCGTCTAGAAGGTGGGTAAAGGAGGGACTCTTCTCAGAGGCTCAAGTCGCCTTTTGTAAATACATGTATTGCATGTATATATATACATATGTCAAATACCGTGTGAAAAGATCGAAGCCGTCGTGATTAAGTTCTTGAGGCAACCAAGAGCAAAACATGGGAAACTAAGTTGACAGTACTGAGTAGATAGAAACCACGAGGAGGAAGAAAGGACCAGGAAGGCTTGCGGTAAGGGGAGATGTGTGAGACTGAAGTGTGGGCCACTTAGCAGGGCCCTGCCTCCGGGCCGGCCGTGGAGGAGGTGACCAGTAGGTGAGACGTGGGCCTGCCGACAGGTAGGTAAACACGGCCACGTGCCCCTCCAGGGCCCCGCCCCGCCCCCTCCCACCCCCTCCTCCGGGGTATTGCCCAGCCGGAGATGGATAGGCGGTAGCCGGCAGGTCAGCCTGGTGGCATCTGAATCACACCGAGTACCAGCGATCACCAGCTGCAGCTGCTGCTGGTGCCTGACGAGCGGCACAGATGAAATTACAGCAGGCTGGGTACCGGCCGAGGATCGGAGGCCTCGCGCAGACCTTAAGGCTACACGTGGAAGTGGCCAGGTTTATAAGGTTAAGGAGCGGGGTAAACGATGAGGGCCGCCCCACCGCATCTGTACTCCTTACCAAAATGACATTTACGCCTAGGCACTAAAACAACAAACAGGGAAAATTCGGGTCCGGACTGCAAGCCGGCATTGTGGCCAGGGAAACAAAGTACAAGTTACGCAATCAGATTAACATTGACTAAAGAGTACTGAAGTGGTGTCAATTTGGAATAAGGTTACATTTTGTCGAATTCTTTGATAAACATGAATTAAGGGGGGAAAGGTTAGTAAGGAGGACCCCCCTACCCCCTCTGTCCATACGATCCCCCATTATGGGTATAGCTTCTCGCCAGGCAGGTGTTATAGAACCCAGAAGTACATTAAGTCGCGGGGTACACCTGTTGTGGCGCCCAGGTGTCTCACAGGACATAAATACACATAATTATACGACGTGAGGGATGAGAAGCCGGGAGGTGGGGTCGACGAGGTGCTGGGGAGATTGGAGTTGCGAGGAGCGGTTTGTGGGGGGTGGGGGCATGAAGACCGCCGTGTGCTCGAGGGGTTAACTCAGGGTTAAAAATAACATCAGCTTTTTAAAAAAATCATAATCTGATTAAACTTACATTTTGTCAGCGAAACTTGGAGGAAAACAAATCCAAGCTAGCTGGTAAATACATGAAATTTCTTGAATGTCCATAGTAATTCAACCTCTGGGTTCTTAGATTAGGCTGAACTTCCTTGGACTTTGATTAGAGCTAAGATTTCAAGAAAATTCAAGTTTATTCAATTCCATATAAATCCAAGTCTTCTTGAAATAAGTTGAACTTTTGATTTCTGTGTCCCCATAGTGTTCAAGGGCTTGCAATACCTTGGACTTTTCATTTCAGACCCAAATAGGAATCTTGGATTAACTTGAAAATTCTTGCACTTTGATATAATCTATATTCAGCCAGACAAATTCAACCTTTTTCAAGCTTCAAACTGTTCTCATTGTTGGTCACATGACCCTGAGATTTGAAATATTTTGGAGGGAAAACTGGCAGCCATCTTTACAATGGCTAGGATGATAAGGGACATGAACAGAAAGAGTGAAGAATCATGGGGAAACAAGTGGATATACAAGCATATATATAGATACTATCATGCATGGCAGATAGTAGAATACATGGGGAACAAAGTGTCTCAATTATAGGTAGGTTTTCTCTTAGATATTTGATATTTTCATGTCTAATGTCTGGATGACTTGTAGGGTAAATCCTGACGTATATCACTGTCATGAATGAGTGTTCTCTTTCAGGGAAAGGTAATAGCCATGGTCGAGAAGAGACCCAAAAAGCCCAATGACTTGAAATGCATCATATAAATATATATTTATACAGTGCTGTGTATTGTTGCCAGGAACTTGAAAACATTGCTTTACGTCCATTTTTTAATCACAGATATCTTAGTTAATATTCTTTCAAGAGACTTGAACAATTTTAAACAGATATAGTACGTAGCCAGTCAGAGGGAAAAGTATCTCAAATCTTTTATTGCAGTCCTAGTTTCTGTTTTATGAAATCTAGATTATTAAGTTGACAAATTAGGGAAAAAAGAGAATTGGGCAAAGAAAATTATAACTTTCTTTTGATATAATTATAGAATCATGCTCTATCTAATATAGCAGCATATGTGTAAGAGAACAGCCTGCCTAATGGTACATCTACTTTTGTCTGGATATACATGAATATTCTTGAATATGCATGCAGCTAGAAAATCCAAGTAATTTCTGGAAATCTCTTGAATAAACCTGAACATCCTTGAACATCCTAGCGGCCAATACCAGCAACTTAATTCCAGATAATCCAAGCTGCCTAAAAATTTCAAGAAATTTCAAGGAAATTCAAGGTATCTAATCACTATGTTGGATTTTCTGGAATATCCTTGAATATCCAAGCGGCCAATACCAGCAAGTTATTCCAAGAAAATCCATGCAGGGGGAAAGGTTGAATTAAGTTGAATATTCAGGAATATCCAAGGGACAAAAAGCTTGGAATTTCAAGAAATTTCAACCTATATTTTCCCTCAGGAATGAATGTGGCAGAGTCCACTGAATAGTTTAAAAACGAATCAAAAACAGAAAAAACTAATTAGAGTTGCCAGAAAGTTCCTATGTCTTCGGGATAAATTGAGACGGTCACAAACATCTCCAAGCCGGCTGCTTATCAAGGCAAGCGCGTCATCAATTGATATTGAATTACAAATACCTGTCTAAACAGGCGCAAACGTCAAGCACCCATCCAAGGTTTCATTTCAGGCAGGTTGATGTCCATTGAAAATGATCTCTGAATCCTCCATTAAAGCATTACCTGTTTGTAAAGCATAATTTAAGGGCCTCGAATAATCACAATGGGTTATAATTAGACAGCAGAATCTAAATATGATTGTCATGAAGCAGAAATGTGAGATGATTAATGTTTTCATGACGTCATTCAATTTGAAACCCTGGACCAGCAGAGTCGTAATAATTGTAACATAACTGGAAGAAGTGGGCCCTGTGCATCTAGTAATGTGAAGCTGGAAAAGGCAGTGCGTCATAAATTATGTTCCCAGGTCCATTGTTTTGACACTTAAGGAAATAAAACAGTATCACAACAAGCTAGTTTTAAATGCATGATGTTAAATCAAAGGGGCCTTCCGTTAAGTACGTACGCAAATTTTCAAAAACTTCAGACCCTCTTCCCCTCCCCCCTCTTGGTGCATACGTACTTTATGGGAGGTCCAGAAGAAACATACGAGAAACGCACATCAGACTTTCGACATGTGGAAATGTTATATGTATCAAAATAAAGAATTAATGGCACGCTGAAACGTGCAGATCGAATGGACATCTGGATTCTGGCAGGGGACGAGAGACTATAGTAGTGTTCGCCAAACCTTATAAGCCATGTACTTTTGGGGGGTTTCTGCATAAATTACAACATATGACTAGAGCCCTTCACGTAGTAAACAACGAATAGAAAAGGGTGTAGAGGCATATTAAAATAAATAATGCATGTCTTTTTTATCCCGATTCCGATAACCTTGAAGCTAGGTAACTTATGGTTAGCAACGAAGTGCATAAACTATCATATTAAATACGGTATGTCCTTATGAGAAATGTCCAAATCAGTGGCCGATCTTAGCATCATCCGTCTCTTGTGGGAAAAAAAGTCGGGTTTGAGCGTTTCTTGGACATCGAGTCCGATGGAATACATATATGCCAAAATGGGGCATAATATAATTATGAAAAAAAAGACTATGAAGTCTATAAGACTTAGACTTATAGTTTGGAAAAAGCAAAGTTTCAGTTGGACTGGGGGGTGGAGTTGATGTCCAGATTGAGAAGGTCCTGAACCAGCCCTCGTTATACCTTTAGCTAGGGTCCCACCAATAGAAACAACAAAGTGACACCAAAACAAGCACTGTCCTTTCCATTACATGTATGTATATGAGGCCTATATTTTGTGATCTTGTACCCGATATGAACAAAGAAACCCGATTAAAAACTGTTCTCTGCGCCTAGCTGCCTAACAATGTGAATCCTTAGCCAAATCAATATGTATGATAACGTTCATGGCTGTAGTTAAAGCAGCAGTATTTCAGCTATATCAGCTAGGACATAAACATTATGGGTTTGACTTGTAAAAGGTACTATTATCCAATTTATGGGTGTGAGAGCAAAAGAAAGGAAAGGTGGCCCATCAGACAGCCCACACAGGGAATCCCCGGCCCGCAGCACAGAAATCCAACATGCTACGTACCTGCTCAAACTTCGACTACCCCTCCCTCATAGACACGTTAGATAATAACGTATATCACGGCTGAGTTTATAATTGTGAAACTTTATTTAGTAACCAACGCAGACATAGAATGAGATTACTTTCTGGAGAATCGTGGATTGTACTCACGTCATTCTTATCGCCTTCCAGGTTTAACTCCTGAATCGAGGTGGCCGGGCTGGAGACCAGTCCACCTAGTTATCGGTTTTCATCTCATCATCTGTCAAAACAGCGACCCATTTGATATTGACTTGCTGATGTTGCCTTGACCATTCCCTGTGGCAGGGGCTGCTACATGCGATAAACCCACGGTTGTCAACGGGTGTGACAGGTGAAGCTGGAGGGTCAGAAACGGTCAGGGACGAAGGGCCTGATTTCTTTACCGTAATGTTCGTACCAGGAAAATGTATATTTTCGGATTATGATGAAATTCAGAGATATCTGACATTTCCAGAATATCATTAGCAGGTACCCATAGTACCTCATTGTCCTATAGCAATAAATGCTATCACATTACCTCTTTGCCCTTCGGCAATAAGTGTTTATGTTTTAGCACTTTTGAAATGTTTGTAGCAGTTCGTGCTCCTGGGTGCCCTGTACCCTTGTGGAAAACAGTGTCAGGGACGAAGGGCCTGATTTCTTTACCGTAATGTTCGTACCAGGAAAATGTATATTTTCGGATTATGATGAAATTTAGAGATATCTGACATTTCCAGAATATCATTAGCAGGTACCCATAGTACCTCATTGTCCTATAGCAATAAATGCTATCACATTACCTCTTTGCCCTTCGGCAATAAGTGTTTATGTTTTAGCACTTTTGAAATGTTTGTAGCAGTTCGTGCGCCTGGGTGCCCTATACCCTTGTGGAAAACAGTGTCAGGGACGAAGGGCCTGATTTCTTTACCGTAATGTCCGTACCAGGAAAATGTATATTTTCGGATTATGATGAAATTCAAAGATATCTGACATTTCCAGAATATCATTAGCAGGTACCCATAGTACCTCATTGTCCTATAACAATAAGTGCTATCACATTACCTCTTTGCCCTTCGGCAATACGGGTTATATAATCTTTTAGCACTTTTGAAATGTTTGAATTGGGATAGTTATGAGATACCCAACTAGCAGTTCGTGCTCCTGGGTGCCCTGTACTCTTGTTGTAAACGGTGTGTGGTATCAGATATGTCTTGTACTATTGTGTAATTCCTGTCTCACGGTTTTTCAAGTACAAACAGCATGCAGTAATAATTTTTATACCAGTGTGGCTCGATCATCCAGTTAAAACACTTCGTCAGACTTAGGAATTCGTGTGTAATCATGCATCCCTGCCTCTATAGTGTGTGAGGTTCGCAGCATTATAAGCAATCACATGTGTGTAATTCACGTTGATAAATGATAGGTAAATGCAAAGAACAACATGTCCGCATATACCATTGGTAAGGGCACAAAGGGTACTACAGCGCCTGTGAACCCAGCCGTTTGTAAGGGTGATTTCCTCCCTGGCTTTTGACCATGTTTCTACTTGTGCTATCTAATCATAGTCAAGTCAGGGTTGCCACTGACCAGAGACGTCCAAATTCCCTGACATTTCCCTGACTTTTCCCTGACAAATTCCATTTTTATCTGAATAATCAGATAAGAAAATCCTTTCATTAAACAGCCTTGAACAATCACTAGAACAGTCTTGACCTTCCATTTAAGCTCACACTTTCGAAACACAGTACCTAAAAGGGTACCTTGAACATAAATTTACAGATCGGTAATTTCAGTAATTTTTGTGTAAATAAATTGTCTTGGCTATCCTCAAACCATTTCCAAAGAAGTAGAGGGAAAATATTGAGGTATAAGTCAGTTATTAAGGAATGAAAATGAAAATAGGAAATTCCCTAATTTCTTGGCCTTATAGTAAACTTATAGTACTCACCGTGTGACGTCATAATGATGGGAATTCCCTACAGATTTTATTTTGGATTCCCAGATCTATAAATGATTGAGGATTAATAAATGCCATTATCAATAAAAGTTTGTACATGGCCAAATATGAAAATTTGGTTTTAAAGCAAATATTCCTTAACATATTTATCCTAAGATGGGGGATTCCCTTTGATGGATAA
This sequence comes from Lepidonotus clava, assembly GCA_936440205.1. Taxonomy (NCBI): domain Eukaryota; kingdom Metazoa; phylum Annelida; class Polychaeta; order Phyllodocida; family Polynoidae; genus Lepidonotus; species Lepidonotus clava. Next base: position 20,500,605 of record OW387140.1, on the reverse strand, counting down.
ATGGAATTTCCCATTAACTCACCGTGTGATGTCACTGATTTGGGGATTTCCCCTAAAAAAAGAACGAGATAAAATGCAAGTTTTTTGATGTCCCCTACTTATATCCAAATTAAGAATTTTCTATAACTTCTCTACAGTAAGACAGTTTTAGATATGAATGAAATGCCACACTCATTTCATTGAAAAATAACTATCATGTACTTATGTGCAAGGGTTCCTTTACTTGGCAACTCCGGTAGCCAAGGCAATTTTGCTGGATCACAGCAATGCACCTTAAAATCACAATACGGCTTCCAAGGAGCCACAATTTACAAAATAATCTCAACTGATCAACATTGTGATCTATATTATACTATCGTCAAAAATCTCCGCATTACAAAGTGCATATGGTACAGTGTGTGTAACAAAATGTTATTGTGTCACCATGATAATTTGTCTAACACTATTAGTCATAACAGTTATAACACCATGACAACACCAAACACATACCGTTATAGAATTCCATTCTCCAATAGCACAGTTTTTCTGCATTTAGATCAAACATTTCTAATAATCAGAACCCAATTATTAATTTTGGAGGGCATTAAATGTGTCAAGCTAATTTCTTCATGTTGACCCTGTAATCCGAGTTGTCATTTCCATGCCGGAAACAAGTTCGTTGTCAAAAAGATACAGTTTGATTGGAGGCATAAAACATTCCTCTTTTGCAGACATGCCGTGATTTAATTGAGAAAGACAATTTTACAGGAATAATAAAAACAAAATATTTTTTTATCAGAGGGCGCCCATAGTGCCAAGAACCTGAACATTGTAGCAGTTGAACGAACTCGACTTCAAAATCAAAATACAAATAAATATTTATGTATTGCCTGACTCAAATAGTTGGCAATTTGTTCCTGCATTCCGATTCAATTGCTTTCCATCGTTTAAAACTGTTAAGAATTTCTCCAATTGTGTATTGAATAATGTGACACGATAGCTAAAACTCAATTCAGCGGCATGCTTTGTAATCTTCTCTCTCCCGCCGCCTTGCCAAGTTACAAGTATTCGCTGCAGCCGACGTCATTGCCCAACCCTGTTGGGGAAACGTTTCCTTTGAAGAGCGGACCAATCAACAACTCATGCGGTAACGGAGATAAACTCATGGGAATCTATTAGGAGATGCCGTAACCCAATATGAAAATCGATTTCCATCCAGCAACGAGCGGAAAAAGATGTATGCTGCCTTTAAAAACGGCATTTCCTTTCTTTTGTCACTTCCGCCCCGCCACCAGCAGCAGGAAGGTCGTTTCCGGTGGGAAAAAGTGACTCAACTGACACTTATATTACATAATTATATCACTTTTATTACCCATTGTCACCTGTAGCTAATTTCTGGGCATTTTTAAGCAAATATAAGCTAGTGACACGATCAACTTACCCAACTTATGATATTTGAGCATTACCTGACATGCTGGAACTTATATATGCTACATACTGAACATAGTGACCAAGGCTGATTTCTCATCTTACATTGATATGCTCTGTTCAGCCTGTAGGACTATAATGAATAGTTTACAAGTCCTTTCTGCTGTGGACTCTAATCATTAGTCTGAAAACAAACAGCCAAAGAAAAAGTCAACAGGCTCACTCAGGTTTGTATGATACAGAGGCAGATACAGGATTTTGGAAAGGTGGGGGTCCGCATATAGGGTCCCAGCAAACACAAAACGTTGCTACAACGTTGTGCAACGTTGTGCTTTTGCAACGTTGTGATAAGACATGCCTGCAACGTTGCTACAACGGGACAAATGGAACAGGCAGACAACGTTGCAAAATTACGTTGCATTTACGTTGTTTGTGCAACGTAATTTTTCACCACGTTGCTACAACGTTGTGGAACACACATGATAGCAACATCCAGGTGGCACTAGTGTTTCCAAAGTTAAAATTTTCTGAAACGTTTTTCAATCTTAGGCTTTCTGGACCACTGTTTTACAACTTTAGTTAATCAATGTACATCAATATGATGTGATGAGCAACAGAATGCAGTTGACATATACCATAATGAATTAATCTGATGAATTGCAGATATTAGAAGTGAATTAAGATACTCTTAAATGTTAAACACCTTTTTGATAGCTTATCAATATTATAGAGTCTCCAGGCCTTGAGATGTAATTTGTAATTGTAGGCCATGAACCTAATATGATCCAGCAGGATATAAGGCTTTGGGTTGGACTTAAAATTATTTGTCCACCATTGAATCTTGAAAGCTGGACTTGGGCTATGCCAGCATTAAAAAAAAGAACCAGATAAATAATGAGAAAAAAATAATTAAAGAAATTGCACCCAAAATGATGTTGGGGGTCATCCAAAATAAGGAATAACTAAAATGAATAACAATATTAACATTTATAATGCTGATTTTCCTAAACCTAGCTCTACTACTAAATTTGTATTTAGGTTGTGAGTTGGTTGTGAGCTGGTAACACTGCAACCTTGTTACAACGTTGCTGCAACGTTTCTGGGAGTCTACAAATTTCCGTTGTCACAACGTAAATTTACAACGTTGCTACAACCAAAAAGTTACGTTGTAGCAACGTTGTCACAACGTCAATTTGTTTGCTGGGGTACGTACTTAAATGGGGTGCATTCGCGTGCATGCGTGCAACTTTTTTTTCTCTCTTTTTCAAGTTTGAGTCCCCACCAAAAATCAAAAAAAAAAGGGGGGGGGGGGGGGGGGCGTCGGGACCCCCAGGACCCCGACTCCTGGATCCGCCCCTGTGATAGACCTTAACCTCAGTTTCCCTGTCTGTACATATCATCATAGAACTTATGTTGCTTCGGCGTGATACCACCAAAGTAGGTGAGGATAACACAATGACAATGATATTGGTATTGGTATTAAATGGGTCACATGTACGGCCAGAGATGGCACTGTAGCTCGGAGACTTTAGTTGGCATTAGCATGCCTGACTAGCTTTGAACCACCATGACTTTGCAGTTTAATGCCCATGGAAGCAAACATAATGTTCAAGTTCCGATAGAAGCAACATGACTACCTCGCTACAGATTATACTGTTTATCTAAAGAAAACCATTCCGTTTTGTACATATGGATTTGTTTTGTAAGTTAAAAAGTAATGCCCACATTTTACTCCATTTGAACTGGGCCGTCCCCGTTGATGACCGACATATTATAACTCGGAGACATGCTATCCAACATATATTAAATAGTTGTGGGAGGCATCAGTTTGTGGGATCGCGTCATAACAATGTACTTGTTGGGGGAGCAGCTCAGGCCGTGAGTCGGTTCCCTCCCCTGATGTATTCGGACAGGCCACATTGCCTCAGGATCGGTCTGTACATTCTGACCAAAACAACCAGCCTCCAAATGCAATAGTACCCCCAGAAGGCCTCCGGTATAGTCATATCATCAATATGAATGAGGGTAAGCCTTAGGGAAGAGCAGATGGAAAAAACATGGTGTCCGTTTTTGTTTTCGGTTATATCCTATTTTCTCCAAAACAAATACATCCAAATCATCTTTTACCTGTATCACGATGCATAATGATGTATTCCTACCGCATAGGTATGGATTTCCCCCATTCATAGTACATGTATGATGTTGTTATCGAATAATCTATGTAGTAACTATAAATCAAGGGAAATGTACATGGCGCTCTATGGATGCTTAACCAATCATTACAAAAAATTGATCATTCATTTTCAATGATCTGACTTCAGTTCTTAATAGCACTGGTAGCAACCCCATTGGCTCCCAACCATGCATGGTCATGATTTTACTTGTAAATGTATCTGATTGACGAGAGAACTACCAGTGCACCAGTAGAAAAAGTCATCCAAACTAGGGGCCAAATCTAATTCTCCTTGTCCTATGTCGTCTAAACATAGAAACGATATGGAAGGTAACTCGTTTTGATAAATATACATGTCCATAATGTTATTTTTTAAAAAGGCCCGAATGTCGTAGTTACATGGGCAAATGGCAAAACGGGAAGAAGATTTCTTGAGATGTACTGTTACATATAAACCGTTTTCTTTGTGTGTTTGCATTACGTAAGGGAACTTACAAATGTGCTTGACCATTCTCGACATGAAGTACAATTGGTATTTTCACGGATGAAGGCTTCGTTGACAATAAAGTAGGGTTGCCTGATGCCCGTGACGATCAAAGCAATGCAGGTTAAGGCAGTGTTATCCCGACCCACCACCCTCCGCCTGCCTCACCCGAGGTCCCTACAATGCCCCTACCCACTCAGCCATGTCGTTTTAGGGTTGGCCGAAATCAGTCATAAGCCCACTCATCCATCTTCTAGCAAAGTACTACTGCCCATCCCCTATCTCCCCCCGACTACACTTCCTCCACCCACCCCACGTTCCGCCCCTCCAGCCCACTGGGCGGCAGTATTCACCATTTCTCAGGGTACCGATCGTTAATTCCCATGCCCCATTCACCCCCTGGCACCCATATCCTATCCAGCCTTCACAGACAATACCCACCATCTATCTATCGACACCTCATCGACCCGGCCTGCGGGGACCGATTCCCCCGCCCATCTCCCGCCCTTCCCACCTCTAGGTGTGTGCCTGTGTGATGCATCTATACCTGCATTCCCGGCCTATCTTTGGGTTTCTCCATTAATTACCTACTCACTTGTTCCTGGTGATTGAACTCCCCAAATCCTCCCATCTTGCCTCTTATGCGCATTGCTAATGGTCTTGATCCCAACCCTTATCGATGACCCCTTCTTCACCTACTCGATCTGTTGATGGGCGGCCTCCTTCAGTTGTCTTAAAGCACCTGTGATCTCGATATCCAAATTTTCGATATAACTCCACCTACCTGTATTATTTATGTTGCCCTAGGCATTGCTTTATAGCTAAATACCTGATGGCTTCACAGCACCTGCTACTGGGCATCTTATGTTAGGCCCCAAAAGGTCAATCGCATAATGCAAAAGGAATACGTGTCAATAAACCGATAATCTTCTCCAAACAACTTTTTCATTATAGGATCCAAATATCTCCAGGAATAATATGACACATCACTGTTGACGTTATATACGTGGGCATGGCAAGGATGTCCCAAGAAACTTGTCTTAATGTTTCACAATGCTTGAAATAGAAAGATAAATAGTGTCAGCAACGACAATATATGTGCGGACTCAGAATAGAGTAATTGTTTACGACCGCCTTTATAGGGAGATCTGTATACGCGAACTTTCGGCTTGACAATCCCGACGGGAACTTTTATCCCTCACTAGTGTACCTCAGTTACCTGGTTACATGTAAACCAAGTATGAAATTCTTTAAATGGAAGGAAAATGGCATCTCTGATTAATGTGGCTATGAATAATACCTGTAGAACCGTGCCTGTAGAATTCAGAAGGCACAGTGGACCGTTTCACGGTAGGCCGACGTTTTAGGGGTTCTGCCATGATGCAGTGGGCGCGGTGGGATGATCGTCGACGTATTAGTATGAACGCGAGGTCTGAGAGGTCAGAAAGTTTCACGAGAAGACTATAGATCATATTTGAGTAGGCTGCTTATATACATATAGAGATTAATGATTCGGAACTCACATTTTGGGTTGACAGATGGCCTACTGCGATGGTCTATTGTATATATGCTCACCTGAAAAAGAGAAAAAAGATAAGTTACATAATAAAGATTCGATTTGTAATTACAGTAAAGCAGCATATATATGCTCTGTCATACAATGTGTCGATGGTGCTGATTAGTAAAGGAAAAGATGTTCTTTCAGAGACCCTCCAGAAAGGTGAACCTTGGGCACTACCTTTTTGCCATGTTTCTTGAGACGGCAATTGTTACATATGCATTGGTTACATTACGAGGGATTGTCAAAGCCTTTAAGCCAAAGCCGGGGGCCGAACCCATAATTTGCGGCGATCTATTGCCTTGATAAACTGCATTTTAATTGGCTGACGTAAAAATGTGTTAACTGATGTGGCATGAGCTTATTGCTGAAACGACCAAAAAAATAACTTGAAGTCGGCTTGGATGTTCTTGTGCGAAAGAGTTTTTAAAGAAATTTCACCGTGAACCGGATATATCTTCTTCGATCGATGCATTTGAATGGGATACTTTCTAGTGTCCATCACTTACCATCTGCCAAGAAGACATAAGCTAATTTGTTGAGAGTTACTGTTTCCTCATTCATTTGGCTGAACTGTTCAGCAACCTCCCACACCTCACCCTTTATTTACCAAGAGCAAGCCGCGCCATCCGGGTTCATGATGTACCCAGCAAAAAGCCAGCAGTCTTATTCAGTAGCGAAAGATCAGGACAAACCATGGCGAAAACAAAGTCGTTGAAAAAAACGTTTTTTAGGTCAAATATATTAGGCATACCCTGCAGTAGGGGCTACTACTTTATTCTCCATGCAATATGAAACCCAGATCAACCCCAAGTTTGCACTTACGACTACCATTATCTTTCCAATCCAAACCGTACATAGACACCTACATGCAAGACGCCAGGGTATAACTCACACGGGTTTTCAATTAGATCTTATAAAGTGAACCCAGTGCTCAGTGGACCTGCTGTTGCTCTACCCACCCACTCTATTGGATTGCAAACTTGGTTGAGGAATGACAGATCTATTACTCTAGCATCTAAGTTGACCTTATAGGGTGCTCAGACTGATAACGAAACTGGAAGATACGGACAAAGTAGAACGGTAAAGTCTGCAAGAGATTTAGTCTGACTCGTACTTAGAAAAGGGCATGTCAGTGTGAGGTATATCTCAGAATAGGGCACGTCAGTGTAGGGTATGCCCCTGTGACATAACTGGTTTGCAGTATTTATCAGAATTCATTTGGGTGTCTATCATTGCGTACATTTGGAAGAAGGCGAGAGCTATGTAAAACGTAAAAAAAGTTGGCGTTTTTATATATATAGTACATTTAAAAGATGGTGCATAGTCTATGCAGTATGTTACATCATGATACATATATTTCGTATCTTAGCTTACTTAAAATGATAATTAGAATAATTAAGTAGGAAAATCTAATACTTCTCAAAGGAATACCATCCAATATCATTTGAAGAATTTATGATTAACTTTATCGTTTGATAATACATACTGTTTGATTATGCTCTTGGACCATCAGGGGTTTTTACTCAAGCTTTCCCCCAGTTGAGTTTGGGCTAGGGGTTCGGGTGCGTAACTTACGTATAAGTTCCGTTCAGTAGAATATTTCCAAACCCTGTTCTTCCCATTACCCACGATACAAATAGAGACCGTCCATGTTGGTTAGAAGGAAGGGTGCTTTACAAACAAGAAACATCCCCCAACAGGCGTGGTGGGGAACTAGGTTCTATCATGGTTTCAGGACAAGCAGATTCCACAAGCAGAGTTACTGCCAAGACAAATGCAGCCTAACAAGAGCGAATCACCCGCTGTGGAGGGCCTTGCCGACGAGGTGCTTCCCCGGAGGCCAATTACGGTTTTTACCCTTTTTTTGTTTGCTTCTTATGGGTTTTGTAGTCTTTTTTTCTTTTGCTGTTTCATTTCGTTTCCTTCGCTTTTTCAAGAATGATAACCTAAACAATTTACCAAGGACGTGGGGGAGTGGATGGAGAATTTGTGGGTACGATGGTAAGGCAAGGTGAGCATGGTGTCCCTGGCTGATAAGTCGAACTGCCTAATATTCTGGGTGGTACCATAAGTAAACGATGGGCTACCATGGGCTCTGAACCAAAAAGAATTTCATGACTTCTCTATCATTTCTAGAGGCTAGATACGCAATTCCGGGAGCCTCTGCTAACAACAAAGGCAGGAAAATAAGAAACACAGACCTACTCTATCTGAAAGGGTAACGAGGAGAAAAATAACTATAGGAATAAAATTATACCTCAAATTTTGACTTTGCTAATGACTCGCGTGTAAAAATAATGCATTGTGGGTATCAGTTATGCAGGAAAACAACGCTGAAAAAATAGAAATCACTTAGGATTAAAAAAAAAAGGCCACACCGCTTATGTGATTCATTGCATGGGATACCTATTGGTAGAGATATGTATTGGATGTTAAGATTTGATGTTATAGGTTCATCGACAAGGAAGTTATATCCAAACATAAACACTTAACATACTCGGTATAAAACTCATTCGTTCAGAACCTACTTATGTTTTGTTTCATCCTGTTATTCAATATGGTATATTTTGTACCAAAAAGGCCTAAACCTTTATAAGTTAGTAGTGTATAAATTCACCTTACAGGCTACATCAAATGATATCTAGATTTACATGCTTCCTGATGGTTGCAGTCCTTAACAGGATTTCTGTAAATACTATGTCCAGGAAGGCACGTTCCTTCACATTGTCGCAGTGACCACGAGTACCATCTTTTACAGAGAGCAAGCAAAGTACTTCCGATTTCGTTTTCATGCTTGGTTTGAATTTATTACACGACTAAATCTGCCATAATTGCTTCACCTCTTTTAAGGGCAGATCAATAAAAGAAACCAATAAGGTTGGGTTTTATGTCTTTTTCGAAAGCTGATAATGGGATTTTGGAAAAATTACCACAAATAAAACAAAGTTCAGTGACTTTCGCGGAGGCAAAGGAATGCCACCACAAGAAGACAAAAGAGAAAGTGATCCTCAGAACAAAGTATTACAAAACGAAAAATATTGTCAATCTCCTCAGATAAGGTACCCATGATTTGTTCGGAATAACTTTCAAGACACGTAGTGTTCTCCAGTAGAACACTCAAATATCATAGAGTAAGAACTCACTTAACAATCAAAGTAGTAATTCTTGCTGCAATCAGGAAACCTTAATGTAGATAAATATCTAGTTGCCTTTCTTGCATAAAATGATATTTTTATTTGAGCGTAGTACTTTCCTTGGCATGATTCTTGGCCATAATCTGTGCCAATTTGGGTGGACACAATGCCTGGAGACGGGCTTTGTCCTGTTTGTAGAAGGGTATGGACCACAGAGATGACTATGGTAAACCACATGGGTGAAATATAGAAAACTATTTTTTCCGACCAGAAAACAGTGTTTTCGAATGATTTCCTCAAAATGATTTGGTTCCAATGGGAAAACATTTATGCATTCATGTATTAGGAAAAGAGTTATTCTGCTTGTAGTACCTTGCTGATCTATTAGGTCGCAAATAGTATTCTTTTCAACATTCTATGGGAAACCTGGTCGGGTTGGTTTTGACAAGTTGTATCGATCTATAGTTATTAGGGGGTTTTAGCAACCACGACGCACCTCGATACGTTGACGTATCTCAAAACCTGCAATCCACATTGCAGGCTACCAGTACACGATTTGTGAAAAGAAAACATCTATCTATTGATAACATGGGAAAAGAAGTGTATCTTATAAGACATAACTTTGGCATCGGCTATTTACAGCAGAAATAAGAGATATGCTGCGTTTGAGTTACGGGATGCGTTGTAGTTGCTAAAATTCCCCAGAAACCCTCCATCTGCACTGTTCATGGCCACTCTCCCAATAGACAGAGTTTATTAAACTATCACCAGAGGTACATAGTAGGATCTTTCCTGAATGTTCATCCTTGTAGAGGTAACCAGCCCACCTCTACCAATGTGCCTGAAACATTCAGAGACATGTTTTATCTACTGTGGGAAAACAGTGTTTCTTGTACAAAACAGTGTTTCTTGTACAAAACAGTGTTTCTTGTACAAAAAAAACAACATTGCTTTCCAAATTTTTCCAATTTGGCTTGCCATAGATGCCGATGAGATCCAACTGATGCAAACGTAGTTTCCTACTTTTTCTACTTATCTGGGAGTAAAATAACCTTTAAGAATAGAGTCCTGATTTTTGCACAGACACCCCAAGCAGACATTAGAAGTAGTAAGTTCCTCATGGGGATGGGGAGAATGAGAACTGTCGTACATTCACTTCTCATCTGGGCCCGGAAAGAACGTGGAGGTAATCATACAAAGCAAAGGGTGGGCAGATAAAGCCAATTAGGTGTAAGAGGACAATATGATAGGCCCAGTTCCTGTCCCTCGTCCTCCAGTAACAAAGAGACCCAACAGTGGGGACTAATGGTGGTACTACCATCTCATACACGGACCGACCCAGGAGGCCTCCAGTAGGCTACCAGAAGGAGGAGGGGACACACTCAACCTTTCACTATACACCTGGTGTCCGTGGTTTTAGTATCATCATAACGCCTGCTGGACAGCAGTGGTCACGCTCTTGATACCTAGAACTTTTACAGTAAACTAATATATCTGTATCCTCCAGCCGAATGATCTGTCGTTAGCTATAGGTATATGATAATGATATGAGATTACTGCCATATCTTTTGTATTCTGCGACAAAGCGAGGAAGCAGGAAGAACCTCACTGAGAAAGGTGTTTCCATCATTTTACTTTTTTCAAAAATCTCTGTGGATTCTTATGTCAAAACAGGCAGCGTATCATATGTACGAGACAGAAAACAGAGATCTTTTTGTAAAGTGTACGTGTCGTAATGGTGCAATACTTTGCAGGTAGAAATATTAGAATAGACGACAAATTTAAGAAAGTAAAGTTTGTAGATGAACCAAGTTCGTTGTCATTGGTGGTTATATAATTTACTAAAAGTGAATAGACACAACTTGAAATATAGACAATTTTTCAAATGTTGCAATGGAAAAGAAAACAACATGGAACATTTGTGTTACGAATGAGCGACATTATGGAATGTGCATTGGCTTTCTTCATGAGCAAATAGAACTGGAAATCAAGTTACAATGATTCATGCATATTATTGAAGTATGGCTCTTGGATTGCTCAATATGAATGTTTTACGTGCTAACCTAGCTTTATTGTATACAGTGGTAAATGAGAAGATTCTATAGACACCAAAATAAGCGTGACATTAAAACCGATCCCATTCTTACAACAAAGAACAATATCGAAATCCTGGCAAAATAGTACGCTCTATAAATCACTTCCACTTGAAACATGTCAGTGTATCGACACAGCAATGTTCTAAAACAATGTCTGGAAATGCGACAATTGCTTTCTTCTGGATGGTGTCAAGTTTGCTATTCGCGTGTGTCACGTGTTTTAGTGTATTTGATTCACTTCAACTTCATAACTAGTCTAAACCAGCTGCTTTTGTGTATCATTTTGTTCACCTAGTTAATCTTGATAACAGCAATATAGATTCGCGTGGCAGGCTCAGTGTTGGTGCGGAAATACAATATGTTATTATTCTGTGCATTCCAGCTACTATTTTCCGGCAACAAATGTTGGATAATTCGAAGAACACCACAGAACTGAAATACAAGTACATGTAGTTTCAACTGCAGATAAAACATGTACCGGGGTAGTCATATTTCATTGTTTCGAGGCTACGCAAAGTGAAAATAGGTAATTATATTAATTATCTATATTGTGGTTTTAGTATAATATACTTCGCATTTCTGGACATAAAGATATATAAATGGAAATAGGTTATTGATTATCAAAGAGACGCCACTCTTCATACATGAAAAATACGGAAATGCATTTCCGTATTGTAACACGTACGGAAACAACTGAGGTAGTCTTTTCTTCTGTATTAAAGCATGATGCTGAAACACATTTTATGTACATGTAATTTAATATACATCTAATTTTTGTCACATGAAATCTAATACAAAAGTGTTTTCCTTCTAAAATTTTGACACTTTTAAAAACTTGTTGTCAAAGCTAAAAATACGGAAATCCGTATCTATACGGAAAAGTGGCATCTCTGTAAACATCGATATCATTTTGAATATTCATAATTTCAAAGTGAGAAAATATAATTGATGCTTGGAATTTCTATTGTCTCGTTTATGTCTTCTTCTTTAATCAGAAGACAAGTCCCTATTATTTCAATAGTTCATCCTACATTATGATATAGACAAAAGTTGTGTTCAACATATGGATATCACCGAAAATCGATTGCTAGGGATTTAAAAACAAAATAGTTTATCAGAAATGCCAACAGAAAAACAAGTGAACAAGCATACCCCCTATTATTCGCCATGTGCATTCCAACTATTAATCTGGTGATTCTAGTTTGTAGACACTAGACCGGACGCCAAGTCTTAGCAGTGGGCACCGCAGGTAATGAGACCCAGCAGTTGTATGTTTGCAGACACGTCTGGTATTTGCATAACATTAACGGTGGGCACGCCCGACAAGCAGTGTGGGGTCAGTTTCCATTAGAGGCACCCATCTCTGCACTTGCCACTTGTGACAGATGATAGGGACACGGGGAGCCGGCATGGGGAGCTATGTAATGAGCAGCTCATCTGGGAAGGACTTCTCTTACGGCCACCGCCTGACGACTGAGCAATCAGACGAGAAGCTCGAGTGTGCCGAGTTACTCAGACCTGGTTAGACCGAGCTGCTCGCCGTCTTGATTGGTGGCGACAAAGAGACACACTCTGTCATCTGTAGCAGTCATAATGTAAAGCCACCGTATCATATTGACACCAAGGAAAGGATTTTTACCGGGCCCTAGAAGTGCTACCTATTGTATTATTGGCACTAATAAACTGCATAGTTATCAGAAAAGGCGATAGCTGTGAGAAGCTTTCGGGGATTGCACCCGTCTATAATCAGTCAATATAGAGGTGCTTGTCATTGATGTCTAATATAGCATAGCTAATCAATGTTAAAAAAATGGGTTTGCAAAGGGATCCTTGAGACAAATATGTTAAAATGCAAATATAATTAGTATTTAATATTCATACATACAAAGTGTCGTCTGCGAAGCATCACTGTCTGCTTGTCAGACGCAATGAACCTGAACCCCAGAATGCATTGAACAACTCTAAGAACTCACAGAATTCCTAAAGCTAACTATAACTGAACATACCTTCTTGTTTTTTTTAAATCATCCACTGAGGCTGTTTTACGTTGAGAGATTTCAAGGGTAAGACAGGATAAAGTGATCTTTTTAAAATGTAGATAAAAATCTGTTCCTTCATCTTTAGTGTCACGCGATGTCCACATACAGTACACAAGAAACAAAGACTGCCTGAAGACAATACTGATTAAGACTTAGCGTGCTTGGGATCAGTTCCCCTTGTTTAATGGGGTGATTAAGTATCACATGGCCCTATTAAAATAAACTTGCAACCATCAGTAGAGGAGTCTACACCAATTATCTTCTATCGCATTTTCCTTGACTGCAATCTGCCATGCTCTGAAGTAAACCCACATTCCAAACATCGAGTACAGGCCAATTAAAAGTTATATGACAATAAACACCCCTTTACATACAACCATGGTGATTGGATGTCAAGAAACTAGTATTGTTATCTTTGTGCATGTACCCTTCTAAAATCTATTAATTTTTGTCAAAGTAGAACAGCGACTAAAGGTCACTTCCCACTGCCAAGCTACCGCCCCTGCTTTTTGTTATTGACCACCCCTCAATTTTAGTTAACCGCCCCCCATTATTGGGTGATAGAGATCACCGCCCCCCAAAATCAGGGTGTGTCAATACCAGAAAATATACAGAATCACCAAAACTGTTTAGTAAAACTTCTGATAACATTTCATTAGTTATTTCTGGGTGATATAAAGTAGCAAAAGGGCTAAGTTTATTGCCACTGCATTGTTCTATTGATGTAGTTGACCGCCCCTCTCTTTTGTCTTAAAAGTGATTGACCGCCCCTCATTTTTGACATTCACTGCCCCTGCTGCACCGGTCCGTTTGGCAGTGGGTACCTTTTCAAGTCCAAGTGCCCCCCCCCCCCCATTCATAAAGTGGAAGGTGTGTTCAACAACTTAGAGATGATCACCGCCTTTCGTCCTATTTCTTACCTCACAGTCCATTATTCAATCACATAATTGTTTAGTTGTATAACGATATCCTATATATATACTCATGGGATTACCTGAATTTCGACAGATGGCCTGAATAAGGTACGAAATGCTGTTATAGTATAGAATATCTGAATAAAAACGAGTGTAGCCTTTCCTTGGCGTAGGATCCGTGATTGATTGTGGCAGACAATTTAATACATACGCACAATGCAATCTCGTTTTTCATTGAAACAATTTATATTACTGTAATATGGCACCAACAACCGCGCAGATATGAGAACGCCCTGTCAGTCTAGATTAATACGTGACACATTAAAAAACAGTAGGCATAAGGTGACAATCACTTTAGTAATAAGTTTTGCCAAATAAAAACAGTCCTTCGTTTCAGCTCTTGGAAGGTGCGGTTTTATGGGTTTACGTGTATCAGAGGTATTCTATCAACTGAAGTACTTACGCGAAAGTGTTTTGGTGCAGCTTCTTGAAATGATTAGACCATGTATAGTTTTGTATCTATCTCAAAATGCTTATCTATATCGCTATATATAAGTAGACGATCTCCCCCAGACGAGTGAGAATTTCTTTGAGGTACAAGATAACTAAAAGCTAGCATTTTAGAAACTATACATATTTTCGAAACAAACAAGTGTTCTTTTTCATCCGGTTTTATATCACGCTTTCTCTAGTACCATTTGATTACCATCAAACACCTGCCGATTTCATTTAGGTCGAGTTAAGTCAAATATAAAGATCAAAGTATATATCCAGTAACTCTGCGTCTATATAATTAGGTTCCCGGATCTAAGGCTCTATTAGATTCCCAGTCTAAAAAGCTTGCCCTGTAAGAGTATAGAAAACAATCATGATCCAGGTGAACCTCTCAGCCCACTTAACTGGAAGTTCTTTTTATCCTAACCTGCCGCTAATACGAGCATGCTGGTGTCATTGATATCAAAACGTTTATGTAAATTATGATCACCGACGGATGGAAAATGGACTCGTCATTCGCTGACATCAGTTCATACTTCTGCCCTCAAAGTGAAATCTCTTTATGGGATAAAGCACATGAACTTTATATAACTGAAATGAATTGTATTATGGGCTCTTGACTTCGGACCCTAAGTTGGCTAGGTTCACTGATCAATAACGCCTAGACCGACTGGATCCCGCCCTGAGACAACTATAGATGCAGTAAGTCGGAGCAGTCACGTATGAACCCCAAGCGCTGCTCCCCCTCGCCAATTTTAGACTAACTTACACTATATCTAAAAAGATATACACGTTTGCATCTTAGAAACTCTGGCTGGGGGTGTTTTCCCCCCAGAGAGGTTTCCATGTCAGCTTGTTATTTCGATCAGTGTGGAAATAATCATCAGAATATATTGAATTGGAAATTCTTCCCAAATACGCGATGCCTGAATCTAAGAATGAACAACGTGGAAGAGTGACAGCGCCGGTTTTTTTTCATGTCTCGGAGCAGATATCCGAATTCCCCTTGTGTCCCATCCCCCTGAGTGTGTTGTTGTATTGGTTATTCCGCTGGTCGCCTCTCTCTACCCTCGGCTGAGGTTACCCTGACGGGGGCAGAGAGGACGACGCCCCCACCTGTCTCCCCGCCACGCTGAACACTGACGGCACTTGACGACCTTGTTTATATTTAAGGCCCACAATAGAAGGCACAGTCCAAACAGAGGGATACAGCCTGACACTCATTGCAGATCTGAATTCAAATAACTTACGGTTAAAACAAATATCCATAGTGACCAGTTTGAAATTCTAAAACAGTGATCACTTGAGTCTTGACTTTCTTTTTCATGTTGATTCCGACAGTTCCTCAAACCCTTCAGTGTTAATCCCCTTACCGGAATGTCTTGCAGTATTCAATCACACGCGTTATTACCTCCATTATAATCCTATATCGATTATTGCTCTATCCTTATAGATGGTCAGAAGTATAGAGTATATTCTATAGTAATTGAGTAGGTGGGTACCACACTAAATTTCTACCTTGACTGTCACTTTCAACGTCACACAGGTAAAATTCATTTTATTCAGAGTTTCACTTATAAAATGACATTTTTTTCATAAAAACTAAAGTATCTGGAATAGTATTTAATCATTTATTCTAGGTTCATTCAACTTTCAATTCAAACATGGATGCGCAGGAGTGGTATCCACCAAAGTCCTTATCTTAGTGGTAAAGGTGGTTCTTTTCTCACATAGCTAACATTAGCCAAAATATCGCTATAAATCGTGTCAAAGGTGCTTTGTGCGACTTGGCTGACTAACTCATATCAGTGTTTTATTTTTCAGTTGGTGAATACGGGTTGTTTTGTGTGGATCGCTTTTTCTGCAGAGGTAAGAACTGTGCTGAACAGAGAAGACACACATTTCAAATGCATTGCGGGAAACCAGACATGGATGCAATGCTATCCGCATGGCTGTAGTTCGGCCTAGGCCTACGAGGGGGCGTTGTGGTGTGGCGGTGGCGCGGCAGTCTCCGGGTGCTGGTGGTGGTGCGGGTGGTGGTGGCGCGCGGTGGTCGGGATGCGGCGCGGACTACTCGCACTCTTTATAGGACTGGCTGCTCGCGCGGACAATAACTCGACTTCGGCCGTCAACTTCACAAAGCTGAGTCAAAACTGCGTAGAAACACCACGAAAAGTAATTTCTGCCAGTAGACAACTTCAGAAAAAGTACTTTGTGTAAAAGGTCGGAATCCTTTATTAACTCCGCCGCCTGTAGGTTTGGTGTGACTGAGCAGCAAGTGGTGGGTAGGACCGAGGAGTAAGGCAGGAGGTGAAGGAGCAGCTCAAGGGCCCGCAGAAAGGACTCATAACGACTCACATACTCGACGACTGCTCCTGCCGTGGGCCTGGATGACATGGTGTGAGCTGACCAGGGTAGGAGCCACTTGAGCGCGGCCACTTGGGTTTCCGCCACTCGTCGGAGATCATTTACGTCGTATTAGTTGGGGACCGATGCCCTGCGAGCGAGACAGGCCAATTCATTTCAGGCCAAACTTTATTCGTTGGCGTTCGTGTTGCTTTTCAATCAAGAAACAGTTCGCTTGCTGATTCACACTTGATCGGACAAACCATCAAAGGCTCCCTCGCGGACATCAACGCGCTCAACTTATAACTATTTAGATATTCTAAATAGGGAAATAACTACTGGTGGTAGGACAAAACACTTGTTACTCCACATCTAGAACAGGCAAACATACAACAGCTTCTGTGGGAAAAAAACGCTTATAAAGTGGCTCGTCAGGACTGGGAATCAACCAGACTGGCGGATGGTCAGTGCAGGAGGACCTGGTTCCCCCTGGATGGAGTAGCAGGAGTAATAGGGTTCGGAGGAGCGCCTGACCCCAGACAACCCCTCGTATCCCGCCCGAGCCGGGCCAGCCGAGCAGCTCTCAGATAAGGTAAGGACATCCCCGAGCAGCTCGACCTTGGTAAAGTTTAGGCCGAGTTGTTCACTCGTATATGTATAGAAAGACGCCCGCCCTGCGTCCTCGCAGTGCCTTGAGTTTGATAAAATCGACATTACACGTATACAACTTAGGTACCCAATGAAGAACTCGTCAAGACGGATACAAATGTTATATCAAACAGTATTTTATTATCCTTGCATTCAATGTGTAATGATTACTTTCATCATACGGTCCCCTTTTCCTGAGAATCGACCATTTTCCCTAAGCTTCTTTCTATAACGAATTCGGCTGATAATCGGTGGTTCTCTTTATCTCTAATAACACACAACAATGTCGTGAGATTTGAAGTATATGAATACATTAAGCAGAGCGTGTGGCGCACGCAATGTGGCGAAGGAATAATTAATGGCCAGCTTCGGCCAAATGAGGACATGGTTGGGCATAATGACCACTGCCGCTTTATCCAGCCACCTAAGGGACTATTATACAAGTACGTGCATATATTGCCCTCTCCACACGACTTTGCTACAGACTAACGATTGTCTGCGTTGTACCTACGAGTACATGCAATAGCTCGATTCTTTTTTCTTTCATCAACAACAGAAATGCAAATTAATTCTATTGAGGGGCATGATCCAACACTATTGTTGAAACAATTTTTTCAAACTTCAGCGATGGGATTTCGACGATTTGTATGTTAAAACAAACAAGAAAAAAAACACCGACCTTGATCCAACACTATGTTATGAGACCAAGACTAGGACACAGTACATTCGTCGATTTATTGCTAAACACTTCTGATCATTTTACCGCGCTGTATACGAATGGCCTGATCCAAAAGTTGTTGTTGTACATACATGAGCATTGACTTCGGGAATAAATCCAGAAATGATAAGACATCCTGCAGCATAATATTGTACATAGAAAACATCCCCTGTCCTGTCATCGCACCTGAACTTCGTATTTTGGTGAGAACTGTTTATTTTGGTCCTCGTAGCCCTTTCCCGGCGCTAAGCTTAAAAGCTGCTAAACCCAAACGGTAATTCCAGCACTCCCTGGTCTTCATTTGGGGAGTGTGGGGTTTCAGGGGGTGTCTCTGATCTCTATCTAGAGTGCACAATCTCCACAATACATTAAATGGTGGATCATTTATCCCAATCTTCGTGTGCTGAAGATGTTACAGGTCACGACTCAGACACCGAGGGTTGCGCAGATCCCAGGTAAAAGGTTCCCATCGCCAGGGGACCCATCTCTATCATACAGGTGGTATTCCGTCCACCAAGGATGTCTGAGTGGGGAGATGATAGTAAGAGAGGGCCTTTCATTAAGTACGTACGCACCTTTTTAAAAAAAACACCTCAGACCCCAGCCCGACCCCCTCGAGCTAACATACACATTTGATTCGTAAAAGAACATACGCACATTTTTAAAAAATCGAACACTCTCTCTCCCCGTTGATGCTTAAGTACGTAATAGAAGGCCCGCTAGTCGCACATAAGGCCTGACTGGTCGCACATTAAGCCTAGTCTGGTCACACAGGCTCCATTGGTTCATATATTAGGCATAAGGGCCTGACGACTGGTCACACATTAGGCCTAGACTGGTCACAGTTAGGCCCTGATTCGTCACACATTAGACATCTGCTGGTCACATATTATGACATAGGCCGAAACTGGTCACACATTTCTTCTTTTTTTTAACTTTCATTTTGACAAAAGCTTTCAGGCATGTAAGCTGTTCTTCCAAGTGGTTTAATGTAGGTCTGACTGGTCACATTTTGGGCCCCCGACTGGTTGCACATTAGGCCCCAACTAGTCTCATGTAAGGCCCAGACTCATCAAACATTAGGCATTGACTGGTCACACATTATGACATAGGCCGAAACTGGTCACACATTCCTTTTTTTTTTAAACTTTCATTTCCACAAAAACTTTCAGGCATTTAAGCTGTTCCTCCAAGTAGTTGAACGTAGGCCTGACTGGTCACATGTGAGGCCCTGACTGGTTGCACATTAGGCCAAACTGGCCATACATGAAACCCACAACTGGTCAAACGTTAGGCCCCCAACTGGTTGCACATTAGGCCCAAACTTGTCACACATTTAGGCCCAGACTGGTCACAAATTAGTCCCCAACTTGTCACACATTAGGCCTAGTCTGGTCACACGTTAGGCCCAGACTGGTCACACCTTCAGGCCGTGTGGCAGCCCAGGGCCTTTCACCTTAATTACTCCCACTCAATGCACGGCTGACGTGTGTTGGTAAATCACCGCGCCATACAGCTGAGATATTCACGGCACGCACGGGCCCTGGGGAACTGCAAAGAACTTAGAACAGGAAGAATGGCAACTTAAAGTGTATATGTACTGTTTTTGTCTTCTGTTGCACAAATTGTGTGCTGGTGTGATAAACTTCGTGTTAGCTATTAAGCCTTGGGTAACAGGTTGTTGCACAAGAGGCCTACTTATCATACTCTCAACATCTTTTGAAACAATGACCAACCTATTTTATCACAATTCGCTAGCTTTCATCACACAAGCAGCCCGGATACCACCAAGATAGAGTGAACAGTCCGTATACATAGCGAGTCTCTGATAAGTCGATGGGACGGTCGGCTGTATTGTTGTTAACACATTTCTTGTCCCCAGTTAGATGAATCCTAATCAACTTTGAACTGCATTGTCCTCAAATCATCTGACGGAAAGTATACATGTACGTGTCTCATTAACACACTGTGCTTTAATTGTGATTTTAACGACTTTAAAGACTGGGCTTCCTCTACTAATCTTCTGCCAGTCCCTATCAATCCCTGTCTTTTAAAGACACATTAATGCAATAATCGTCGTGACTTGATAATCATCGAGTGATAGTCACGCTTGAAAAGCTAATTGATATCATAATTACATGTGATTGCACTCACACTATTTGGTCGTCTATGTATAAACGGTTTGCTCATGTTTTAAACTCGAATTGTCATATTAAACTATATAAAGGGAGGCGCATTTCCGAGTTTGTTTATTTCTATTCAATGAGAAACGTCGCTGAGAAACGTCACGTTAATCTTGTTTAACTTTGCATTAACACGCAGCAGAGGAATCGTTTTTCCGAGCTCGAACAGAAAAAAGTTTGTGGGCACACAAAAACTATTTTACAACTGTTTATTACGGTATATGCACACCCACTACAAAAACATTGGCAAAACCTCTAGGATTCTTCGCAAAGCAAAGTAAGAACAGCTTTACTATCCACTTGGCATTATCCAATCATATTTCCATTTTCTATCCAGGCTATACTGTAGGAAAAATATTACACTGCTGACCGACAAAAATGAACAACATATCCGAACACTGCAACACAACACTGTGACTTACGAACATGCTTATAAACTCTATGATAAAGAATATGGTGTGTTTATACAGTGTTATAAAGTGGTAGATATAAGTGATTTTTTTTTTGCCTTGAAGGGGTAGTCGATTCACATGTACACTTCACGTCGGAGCTCGGGAGGCATCGACTACTATACAGGCATGAGTCGAGGCATAGGGTGAAAAAAACGTGACGAAGAGAAACTGAGAAGTTAATGAATAATAAGGTCAAACGCGGTAATTCATACCTGACTCTATCAAATCTTGGGCGTTTTTGAACATAAAAATGTAGCAGTGTGAGCTGGCCTATTTCACGGCATGCTTCATTGTGTCGTTCGGTGGTTCCCCTTATCTGACATGCAATAACGGATCCACCTTTTTCTCAGCTGGTAGGTATAAGCATGTCAAGAAAACAAAAAGATCGTAACGTAAACAAAGGTAAATCAAACACAGGAGGGTTCCATTTCTGATTTACCTAAAGGTGATTGAATGTCATGGGAACCGGCGTTGGTCCAAAGTGTACCCATCTCCTTGGTCGTTAAGGTTAGACTACGGTGATGAACAGTCAATTTACAAAAAATGCAATATCTCCGTAGCTATTCGTGATATCGTAACGTGTAATACATCAAATGAAAGCTAATAATTTTCTTTATCTCATCATATATGACAGATTTAGGAAAGTTATGGATTTGGAAAAACATGAATTAAAATCTCATTTTTTCACTTTTATTTTTTGAACAAATATTTTTAATTAAATATTATTTTTACAGCTTTGAAATTTGGTACTATCGTCAATAACATTCATTTGGAGGGAACCGTGTCTCAGATTATCAATTTAGGCTCTAGTTTTGTTTTTATGACAAAAAACGGGTAACTTTTTGTCATTTTTTGTAAATTTTTTCAACTTCATTTTCTAGATTTCATAAAATCAAAACTAGGCCTTAAATAAAAAATCTGAGACACGGTTCCCTCCATATGAGTGTTATCTATATCCATACAAAATATTACCGGTTTCACTTCATTCTTGACTGAGATATTTCAGTTCAAAAAAATTAAGTGTAAAACATAATTTTCACATTTCCGGTCAATTTCTATTTCTATTCTATTATCCATAATAATACAATTTACATCACAAGATAGTTAATTACAACATGTATCTAATGATGTATGATAAATATTAAGATAGGTAGCAGCAAAATAATTATTCTATATTTTTGTGAGACCAGCGAAATGGTCCATCATCACAGCAGTCTAACCTTAAATCAGGAGCTGCAATGCTCTAATATACGACCCCGAGGGAGTAACTCCCGTGTGTTCCCACTCACCTAAATACAAACATGTGGCTGTAGGACAATTTGTCTACTAAACTAGAGTCTGGGAGATTCAACCTGGCCAGGTCGGCCTACGGATCTCACGCGGCATGTTAGGCTAAATACAGGCAGAGAACACGTCAACATCCTAACCAATTAGGGACGTTAATCCATGCATTGCCCTGACCACTCCCACAATGGTCAACCAATGAATATCGGTCGGTGACAATCAAACACGGCTAAGACTGATGGGTAATACTACTGATTACAGGGGATGACTCATTGGTGGGACTAGCCTGTTTTCTACGTCTTCATTAGCTATAAACCACTCCCACTATCGTGTCCATTGTTCAAGCTCCAATTTTGTAATCATAAAAAGTTTCAGAAGCCATGCACAGGGCAGGATTGAATCATTGCTGCTCTGATTTAGAGTGCCACAGCCCAACTACTGTAACGTTTCATGAAATGCAGATAAACTGTCTAAGAATATTCACAAGACTTTATCCTCATTATAAATCAGAATGCCTTTTCACAATCATCTTGTTTATCTAAGATGTTATTATGTTACTACATGAAATATTATCATGGCTAAATGCGAGGATCAATCTTGGGACCTTACACACTGAATTCTAACGCCCTGGTCACTAGACTACTGGATCAGGTGAATCATTTCAGCCTCAATGAGGTTCATTGCGCTTTAATATTCTTGGGTATGAGGAGAAACAGGTGTATGTGGTGTTTGGAAATATATCATGCATTTAGAATTATTTGCATCTGACCATGGAAAAGTATTTACCAAATCTATTATATTAAAAATATTAACGTCACAATTTCCTCTATTATACACACACCATATTCTGAACAATTGTTATTACCAGGCATTGCAGAATAGGATGAATGTATATCATTGTTGAATATGTACATCCCTTGATATAGGACTAGTATAAAGGACTCAATTAGTTTCTTCTAACGTGACTATAGTCGGTTCTTGAAAGTAATATATTTGATGTAAGTAGATGACTTTGAGATTGCCATAAACACTATTATTATTTTCATTATGTATATATTCACCATCATATATATATATATATATATATATATATATCTACACACACACACGCACGCACGCACGCAAGCGCGCACACACACGCGCGCACACACACGCGCGCACACACACACACACACACACACGTACACACGTGCACACACACACGTAATATTAAATCAGAAGATGATGACCAGTGATATTATTTTTGTAACGTCTGGAAGAACAGACTTTGTTTGAAGGCGACAAATAAAATATTATCAAAAAAAAAAATCTTTATCATAGAGTTTATCTTAACAAGACAGTTGGCACCCCTCCTGTCCCCATTGGTCAAACGACCCAACCAATTAGGTCAGAGGCCAAAGGTCATGTGGGGAAGTGCACCCATGCTGTAAGGACACTCTGGACCCAGCAACGGAAGGCCACACATCATACAATATAAACTTTAGAGCCCACCCCTGAGACTTCTGTAGAGAATATATATTATAACATCACAACATCTCATGTCTTCAAGTTTTCATTTATGCTCACAACAAAGCAAAGTCTCATAGATCCAATAATAATAGTCTTCGCAAACTGGTTATAGGGAGAAAAAATATATTACCTTACCAGCATTATAGGTAAAGGGGGAAAAAAGGTATTTTTTCTATTTTCTGTGCTATCTTTGAGGTTTAGTTCTTAGATAAAATGTCACCAGATTCAATCTCTCAAAATAAAACCATGTGTTTCCCTTGCAAAATATAAACTCTTGCGTATACCAGAGAAGTTCTATACGCTATTATTTTGAAACGCACATTACTAAGATTATGATCTGTGGCCAAACTGATATATTCAACCAACATGTATCCAATTGCTTAGCTCAAGTATCTGACACGCGTATACCGAGCATGTGAGGCATTTCCCGTAGCCAAACCATTATCAGATGTAGTGTCTATTCGCATCCGGGGATGTCTGCTCATAGGAATACTTGTTTCAATTTGAAACTAGAAGTCTGTTAGAATAAATTGAATAGAAAGGAATCCATCGTAATAAGGCTTGACGCGTCACAGAAAAACCAGAAAGGGAATTGCTCCGGACAATCCCCGGCAAATTAATGTGTTTTGCTTTCACTTTTGTTCATTTTTATTGGCCATTTCTTAATTCAATTAATTCTAGTTTTTCAGCTTCGTCACCCAGATGCTGGTTACTGGGTGTTTTCTTTTTCATCATATCTGTTCTTTTATCACTCATCTTTCCCTTTTTTGTTGTTCTCTGAACTGGGCTGGTGATTCACTTAAAACTACCTCTCACTACCACTCCTCCCCTCCTCGTCCACAATACCCGACAGACTACACGCCGTGAATGAGGATCAAAGAGACAAGGTGCAACAAGACCCTAACCAGCTCTTCAGTAGGCAAAGCACATCCGTGGGAAAGCTCCGGGCTTACCGCCGGCACTGGGCTCGGGTCTCCTGGCACTAGTAGGAAGGATCTACGATTACGACGGCCCTGTCTTTTTGTGCCTTCCCTCACAGATGCGCTTTTCCCAGACACAACCCGACGCCCTAGAGGGTTTCAACGGCCACGGCCGGCGGAGAATTGTCTCTTAAAGTATGTAAACCCAATTTGGGATCCGTCCCCCTGGAGGAGTATAGAGTAGCTCACGTCTCGAAGTGAGCCGACTGGGGATCTTAAACGGGTTGGCAGGGGGTGATCTTCAGCGGGATACAAGGGTCCAGGAGGCGGGGGAGGGGGCGCCGCGGGCTCGGTCGGGAGGCGAGTCAGGCGTGGAGACGAGCAGCTCAGGCGCCGACGATGGGGCGGTGAGGGACGCCGAGGAGGGGCTATCACCACCTGGAGGAGGTTGTGGGCCGTGCGGCCAACAAGAAGCGGCCAATCTGCGGGGCCGGCACGATGGGCCGAGGAGATGGGGCGGGGTGGTGGCTGGGGGCCTGGTGACTGGCCCCAGGCCCGAGCGGTCACTCCCATCTGCTCAGGAGCAGCTCTCGGCCATTTACCCCCGGTCCCCACAGACGGCGAGACGTGTCCAATGTCCGAGCCACCCTTTGGCCGCTCAAGGTCGGCAGGTCCCCCCTCTCACGTCAATAATACCTCAATAGGTCTATCTGCCTGAGGACGATTCCTTATTGCCTACTTAACACCACACTATGATGTCCAAGGGGGATATCACTTTTTTTACATGAGAGGAAGAACAGGATGCTCTCACGAAATGAGGCGACCCCAATGTCCTGAGGAGCCTCAGCCTGATATGGACCGTCTGCATGGCAGTTGTCCTAGCTAATACTGGCTTCTTTGGGCACCACCAATGTATAAACTATTCCACATACAGCTGACAACTGCAGCAGTCTAGGTTTTCCCAGCAATGCGAGTTGCCTTATACATCCGTCTAACTCTGACAGTGCTCAAAGGGATAGTTTTATTTCAAAGCAGTTGTTTTTTGTCACTCGTTATTTAGATTTGACGATGCGGTTAATGCATTTTTCCGCCATGTCGACGCCCTGCCTTGATGTGCGCCTTGTGACTGCTAGCCGGGTGTACATCCCTCCTGTGTGGCAGCTCAAACACACACACACGGCGGCTGACCCGGCTAATCGGCCACACGCCAGGCCCGCGCCGACTACTACCTGCGCGCCGCGCGGGGCTTTGAAACTGCACTTTAGGTACGCGTGTCTGTGTTTGGGCGCCGCGCTGCCTCCGCCTAGCTGCCTACGTTTAGAGGGTTATGGCTTGGCGCTTTAATATTGCTGCCCTTTGAAGTGGGATTTCTCAGATCTATAATCCTGCGCGGCTGCATAGACATAAATAGGGTTTGACTTTCTGTTAAAGGCATTTTTCTCACCGCTACTGCATCCTCAGCAGAATGACGCAGAACGATATGATATAGGTTTCATCAAACAAGATGACAGTCAACTTCAATATCCATGAGCCAACGGGAGTGTACACGGGGATCAGCGGAGTATACTTACCTGGCTTTTACCACTGAGTTATAAAGATATATCGTTACCACTTCTTTGTTGTTATTTTTTTCAATTAGTTTTAGGTATATTGAAATCGGTCACGGCAATATTCAGTCAACATACCATGATATAGCTAAACCACATAATTTTAATAATATTCTCTCTTGTACTACCCTACGTATAATTCGAGGACTTGATGTAGCTTTCCTCCATGTGATGGTAAAATCAGGTTAATTTGGTCCAGGATATTTCCCATTTTCTAAAGAAGTCTGACATTTCGCATCTTGATGAGTCTAGATGAAATCTTTATAATTTACATCCTGATGTTCGCCTTGAAATGAGACGCTTTTTTTTAAATATTAAAGAATATCTTTAAACAACATTGACAATCCAGGAGACAAAATAGATTCTAAAAGTTTCACTGTGCATGCTTAGCTGACAAGGGTACTAAATGGGGAGGTGGTTTTCTTGCGGGATTCAGCTAGTTTCCCTTGCTAGCCAGTCCTGCGACTAAGAGGAAGTAAATGTCAAACAAAACATAGTCTGACGCACTTTAATGTGGTTGTCGGAAATCTTTCTACTTTCTACAGTCTTCTACTTCATTTTGAATTCTGTATTACAGTCAGCATATATCGGCATTCTAATGAATTATCTAAATGAGTTACACATAGATAGAATCGTTTCAAATCAAAAAGGGACGGTTGGGAAGCAATGGATCCACCAAGACCTAACGGAAAACCATGACACTGTCTCTATAACTTTAACCTTCATAGCAAAACGAAATTAAATTTAGCGTTTTGCTATGAGGGTTAAAGTTATAGAGACAGTTCACAAAATATTTGTGAAATATGCTTGAAAATGCTTGAAAACTAAACAACCCGAATCTTGGCAACCGTACACTAAACGTGCTCGTTCTTTGGGACCTTCGAGACAACCCTAAAACTAACAGATCTTCACGTTATTCATTGTTACACCGTCGTTGTTTCGGAAACCCTGGAATCATGTATTAGGGTAGACAGGGGCCTGTCAGGACTGTTTCCTCCTGTCCTATTATTTATGATTATATCTATGATACATGGCGGGTCGGAGTCAGCACACTGCCGCGCCCCTTAACCACACCCATTCTTCTTGGTCGGCGCTCATCCACCAACAAAGCCCCTCTTCTAGCAGGGCCAACCTCCGTTACTGACCCTGCAGACTGACAGTAAGAGTGAGCTGCTCGCTAGGGGCTCGTGAGCCGCTCATGAGCTGCTCGTGAGGCATGGCAATCGATCTATTGGGTCTATAATCTATACCCGGAAGACACACATACTAGGTGTCTAAGGCTGAAACAAATTGCGCTCTGACTACTCAAGTCGTGCATCAATCTTTTGATCCACTCATCTGAATATCTTACATCCCAGGTACTACAGAGCAACTCGGGAGACGTCTAAACGCATTCAAATAGTGTTTATGCGGAATCCTTCATACACACCAACGAATGTAAATACAAGCTACACTTCATCAACTGAGGGTGTCGGCAGCAGTGCGGCACTTGAGCAATCGTTCTGAAGTATTTCTTTATACGAGCCATCAGGTACAGCTGTGCTTGGTCACTGATTAGGACCGCCGCCTGGAGCTGTTCTTCTGCACTCCAGGGGCCCCTTGTGTCCACATGACGCGTCCCTCATGGGCTGATATACTGCCCGTCAAGTACTTGACCAGAAGGTGTGCCTGAGCCTCTGAGAGGTGCTCGTGTAATGAGTGGTCGTTGTAACAGTGCTATGATCAAGCACCAGGCTTTTTGTCCCGTAAAGCAACCTCCTAAGTACCTTTTGTTAGGCCTGCATGCCTACTACCAGGTTCTCATCAAAATATAGGACTCGATATGTTGTTAGGGCCATAGAGGTAGAGAGCAGTTATAGGACAAGTAAAGCATAACAGAATAAAGGGACTGAAATAGTTTTCGTAAAATTATACAGAAAGCCATTGGCTAGTCAAAAAGCTATGTTCCAGATAGTGTACAAGTTGGTTTCCTGAAGTCGTGTTTGTAACCGTTGTGAAATTTGAAATACAGGAAAGTAGTTTAAGCATGTAAACACCAGCAATGTGTTAGGACCATGCAGAGAATCACTGCGACCCCATGCAGTATTAGTTTCTTAAAACCGCATTCAAAAACCTGATTGTATATTCAACTAATAGGCCTTTGTAGGGCAAACTTTCGGAGATATATATCATTTGAGGCAAACATTACCGATCATAGTTGGGGAGATAATTATATGAAGAATCTTGGGTGGGTGCCCAGCAAAGGACTTGTATAGATACCATGGAGAACAACTTTAAGGGCTCTATGATTATGAATACACACGCCTCACGCAAGAATCACTCCACAACTACTTCAAGTAATTCTGGGTTGCGTGCGCGAGTTGACAACGCATTTTGATGCATACATTTGCATCATACCGTCTTTTAAGGCTACTATTCGAAATAAAGACTGCCATGGTCTGTTAGGGTCTTAGTATTATGGAGAACAGGGATGTAAATGATGAGAAACGATATCGGAAACGTAGGGATTTGATGGAGCATGCGGTGTTCCATTATTTATGGGCAATAACGATGAAGGAAGACCATACTCGATTGTTGTATGGGTCAACACGAGGCAGCAGATTGTAGTCACTTATCTGATGAACGGCTCGCAGAATTCAGTGCTGGATCTCCAGGCCTTGAACTTAATCATCATACCAAATAATATTGCGTTTTCACAAGACCGTCAATTTTAGAAACAATCATATCTTTGTAACTATAAGGTGTAAATACACATCAAATGACTGCCCATATTATTCACTATAATTGGTTTCCTATAACACATTTTTGTTTCATTTGGATGTTACACCAGTTGCTTTCCTTCCCGCATATAGCTGTTCCGTATAGTCCTGGGGTAGTGTACTACCATCTATCATTTAGATAAGAGACCAATATTTCCGGGGTTGCCCCCTGTACTTAATAATCCAAATGGGAATCTGGGATATTTTTGTTCCTTTTGCATTCGTTCCTGGTATTTGGAGTCCATTTTCTGAATGAATATGTTGTAGGGACGGTTGGGTACTTATTGTAGGCCTTTGACGGGTGTTATATTGAAGCCTATAAGAACATGAATAATACCAAGGGTAAGAATTTGGGCCACTCTCATCCACAGAAGGCTAGTTACATCAAACGCTATGTGGGGTACAGCGCAGCAACAGCCAAGCATGGGAGCAATTGAGATAGATGAAAAGGTACCCACACAATAACTAGAGCCAGTTGTAGAAACACCCTGGCAATGAGCTCTTATATATGACAGAACTGTAAAGCCCGGTCAGTAAAGTTTGTCTTTGAATGGTTACCTGATCAGACGAAGTGGGATGTTTACTTAGGGCTCTGGGTGAATTTCTGAAGAACATTCGAATGCTGGTAGATGAGCTAAAACATTTTAAATCAATGAAGTATTTTTCTAGAACATTAACTCACTCAATATCTGTTGCTGGGCAAGAATCCTACTAAGTAATGGCCTGAGATGAGAAGAGTTTGACTCGCTAGGAAGAGCTTGGCTTGGCAGGACACTTAACTTACAGCTTGCTGCCTTTTATTCACAAAGAAAACCATGAAGTGTTACTTAGTTAGACCTAAGAATGTGGATAACAGGCTAATTGAGGAGAAGCCCGGTACAGTCGATATGGGTACCGAAACCATTGTTGGTATAGCGTTATGAACATGGGATGATAAGTGAGTGGACAGATATTGAACAGTGACCAAAGCTCTAGGGATATGGTACATTTGTACATATAAGAGTTAAGTTATTCAAAATACATAGCTATAGTAAGCGCATTCTTTCTCTATATACCTATGTGCACTAACATCCCATTCCCACTGATGACAAGAGAAGGTTCAGCAGTTCATTGGCTAGACGCTGATAAAGGATATTATCAGGTGGTTTACTTGGCCACACGATATCCTCCCTTATCATTGAATTGACTTCTCTATTCTCTATCAGGAAAAGAGGAAAAAAACACTTCAGCACAGATAAGAGGTAGCCCTTTCGGCTCCCTTGGAAAAACCTATACCCATCTCATGTAGCCAACGACCAAAACATATACAGGAAGGGTGTTCTGCCTCCATATCTTAAGTGAAATCTACCTCCACTTTTTCCTGGCACTCCCCAGCCACTATCAGATTGGGCTATTAATTGAGGTAGATATTAGATCTGAGACATTAGGTGAGGCAAGAACACTGGCGACGCTTACAAAAAAACAGACGCCTCTATTGAATAAGATCGATGGATTCCCAGACTTGCTTAGTAGTTTTCTAAGGGGTATAGAAAGAGAAAAAAATTGGGACAGGAAGTTACTTTACGTATTCGTTTCACGCTTGGAACATTAAGGTCATAAAGAACCGACAGAGAAAACATTGTACGGGTCTGTTTTTATCATAGACGTCAGAAGTATATGCAAACGTTGTTAGATTTTATGTTAGCACATGATACATTGCTCCAATGGGCCCTAAAGTCAATTGCACTGTTACTCAATGGTGGGTTTCGGCGATTTACTAATGTCATTAGATTTTACCGGGAGTAAAAGTAAGAGTACTAACACGCAATTATGGATCAAAACAGAAATATATTCAGTGTTCTATTCTTTCCCGTAAGACCAGTCTAATTAATGCTTTCCATTATATTATATCAAATAACCGTCTAGTCATCCCATAGGAGGATTCAATGACATTTCTTCGACTGAGACCAGACTTGGTATAAAACCTATACGGGGGCCTTGTAGCGAACAATAAAAAAAAACGAACGTACTAGTGGCACGTGTTGAAACCGAATGGTGTGCCCCAAGTGGTGATCTGAGTCATCAACTTGTCAAATTTACTGTGGGGCAAAAAGTGGCGATCACCGAGGCGTATGGATCGGTGTTTGGTGGCTGGGAGGTGCGGTTGGGAGAGGAGGGGAGGAGGTGCTGGGTAAGGTAGACCCTCAGACACGCCGATAAAACGTCTATTACTGCTAAGTCCAAAGGGAAATGGCCAATGGCAATTGGACGACATTCAAATCAAATGCAGATTACGATTCACGGATCCCAAAGTGTTTTTGATATGGAGATCGGCTAAAGTAGTAAGAAATGCGCTTTACTATTACCGGCCAGCGTCCCTTGGCTACACAGTAAGATTTATTTGTCTTTTATGCACATTCTTGCTTTTAGCCGTAGCTCTAAATGAGACAATTATTGATCAGTTGAAGAACTGTTTAACCTCAAATAACCTATGCGGCTTTATTTGGCATTATATCTCTCCGTCTCGATCGTCAGAGAAATCAATAGGACGTAGTCGCACTAAAATCAATTTGAAACTAAATTCAAACTCATTTTAAACGCGCTACATATATAATGGACTTTATGACGGTCAAGGCTGCATGAATACCGCCACCCACTTTACTCTTATATACATTTGTAGTGCCACGTTAAGTACCTTTGATACAAAAATGGGTATTGGAAATGGCCCTTTGTTGCTGGAATTAGCTGAACATTTTTTAAGTAATTAAATTGGGTCTGGGTTTGGAATAAAATTATAGCAGTTTTGACAACATGGAATTTTTTGTCATGGATTTTATGGCAATTGTTGATTCACGTGTGAAGGCCCCCTCGGGCACGGATTTATCTTTTAAAGAGAGGAGCCAGTGAAATTTTGATTCTTGTCATTTGACACTTTATACATTAGTCTAAATGCTCACATAGAAGTATGCAAAGTTTCAATGCAAATAATTTATTCTTTCATATGAAAAATTGGCTTTAACTTTAATCAATCTCTTATTCCTGTTATCCACAGGAAAACACACATCTGTGTGTGACGTCACACAAAATGACAGTTATATTCAAATTTCAAATTTCTAAATTCCATAAAAACAATATTTTTTCACAATTTCTTTTATAAATCATTACATTTGGTGATTTTAATCTCTTTTAGACTTATAAAGTACATTTAATAAATTTCTTTTTGCATTTTTTACAGTTTTATAATTTTTGAACTGTTCTGTTTGTGACATCACACACAGATAATGCTCTGTGCAAGGTGCACCAGGATGCACAGAGGGAGACTAATTACCATTCAGAAAAGTTTGAATAAAATTAGAACCATTAGAGATAAATGTATGAAAATTGGTATGGTGACTACTCAGATGGTCACGGTCATGGCACTATGCTAATTCAAAGACACTGGCCCCTCCCTTTAAA
The DNA here is from genome assembly GCA_936440205.1 of Lepidonotus clava. Taxonomy (NCBI): domain Eukaryota; kingdom Metazoa; phylum Annelida; class Polychaeta; order Phyllodocida; family Polynoidae; genus Lepidonotus; species Lepidonotus clava. Next base: position 20,468,441 of record OW387140.1, on the reverse strand, counting down.
TTGATTTCTAATCTGGTCAATCTGTCGGAGTAATTTTCGGAACTTCCAAAAGTATTTCTTTCCTTAAAAAGAAATCGTGGAATGCATTAGAAGAATTTAATTGGAACATTGTTCAGACTAGTGGTTCAAGTCTGTTAATGACATTGCTGGGAAGTAGCCCTCCATAAAAAGTGATGTTCTCGAATGGCGCACTATGCCAAGTATTCGAGTCCTCGGGGACTGGGGGATATTTGAGGATAAGTTGGATTTAATGAAATGCCTCTGTCTTCGCTGCACGTAAAACGTGTAATTAATTAGAGAACATTCCGGTCGAAGTCGTTTTTACAATTCTCCACCTGATCAATTGCATGTTTCGCTGGGACTTTTATCTCCTAAATAATTGGTACCTTTTCACATCCTCTGATCTCTACTTGAGATGGGCGTGTTTTCCTCCGCTTAAAAAGTTCGCTGGCTAGCCTCAGCCTCTTAATCTCAAGTCAGAAACTGGGTTTTATTTAATTGAACCATTTGATTTCCAAATGAAGTGTTAAGTAGGCTGGGAAATCACAAAGTCTTTTAGGTCTGGTATAAACGTCAAATGCATATGCAAAGTTTTGCTCAACTTTCTTTTTGTTCAACTTTCAAATTTTTAAAACAAAAAGCGGGGAGCTTATCTCGTTATTAGAACCGGTTGTCCATTATTTACGCCATATGATCAGCAAGAAACGGCTCATTTTGTGCTTATTTTCTTGTGATTTGTAAGAATTGAGAGCTTTGGCTTCATATAACCTATTTCATTTTATATGAGGTGATGTTCATTAACAGAGAGACACATCTTGTCATTACACTTTGTACGTGTCTTAGCAGGGATCTGAGTCAGCATGAATGAAAAAATCTGGAACCCCAGAAAGAAAATCTGAATTCATCTTAAAATGATATAAAATGTGATGTGAGTAATTAATTTCGAAGATTATCATTTGAGGTGGAAATGTGAAAAGAATCTGGAACCTGACAAAAATCTGAAACTTTAAATCCCTGCCCTAAACTTGCACTTTGGTGAATTTACAAGAATAAAGGAAAAGACGAATTGTCAGAAGGTGACCTCTATCTCCTCTATCTCTAATGGTACAGGTCTGATGATGTGGATATATATATTCAGCATACGATATAATGTGGCTATGTCGTCCATACCTAATTCTAACCTTTATGTGCTGACGATATATAAGACATCATTATTGAGATAAAGTTACTCAAAAGAGTTGATAATATAGTATAATTATAGCAAATATAATCAAAGAGATACATACATTTAATGAGATAGACTTGTTTATTATGATAAGAGCTCACTCTGTAATGCTAGAATGCAGCCATTTTATAAAGGTACATGATATTACATAATGAGCAGATGAAACCTAAGAACAAGGGATGAATTTGACGTATAACATCATGTCAAAGGCGGCAATATTAACATCTAGTCAAATGAAACTACCAGTCTATGTAAGTGTGAACAAACGCCAAAGCTAAATATGCTGCATGGGAAAAAGGTAAAAGTACAATGTATTGAACTAATGTAGGATACAGAAAGAAGTTTATTCAACTTCAAAACGAAACATAATGTGATGACACAAAACATTGTATATATACTCTTTTCTATAGGCAGAAAACACGGGGTCAGAAAAAAATCAAATACCTCTCATTGACTGTTCTAATCATCTCACTAATATTGTAGCGACCGAGTAATGGCCCGACTTTATCAGCTCAGCTATATCTTAGGTGACGGGGTGCAGGGCCAGATCACGGCCGCAGTCCCTTAATACAGAAACGGTTACTTAAGACTAATGGCGTAGACGCCACCTGTCTCTATTAAAATGTTTTCGGGCCCAACGCAACACACAGACTGTATAACTTCGACGCTGTGAAGATAATATCAAATTATCTGTAATTAGGCCAGACTCCTGCAGGGCACGACATTAAAGCATTGCCCGACCGCCCGGCGCAGGTAAAACTTGAGTTGGGGCAGGTAGAATGTGATATCCATCTGCCCGGAGGGCAGGTAGAATTTCTGTTATATATTAATAATCTATTAAAGATGGGCAGGTAAATTGTAGGGTCAGGCAGGTATAATCTACCCTACACCTGCCTGACGGGCAGCAAAGTTAAAACCTGTAATGTTGAGCCCTACCGCCTTATTGCTGAAAAGTTAACCTTCATGAATTAGAGTAATCATAATTTTATATATTGACTTTCTGTATCTCCCAATAGGCTTGAAAGCTGAAGACCACGGGGATATGGTTATCCCATGTTGATCACAAACATTTCTGACACCAGTCCGTGAGCCCTATATGCCCCCGCCCCCGACCCCACTCCTAGATCCTGCATGTAAAATGCCCCCTTATTATTTTAGATATTTTTCTGTTTGGTAGCGAAAGAAATGACATAAGGGCAACAACTGAGCGCAAAAATGCAAAAACCTCTTAGGCCACAGTAAAGCACCCAGTCAGTCGATCAATGGGAATTTGTATAGACTTGCCTAAGGCCGGACCCTTTCATGACTTATGACAAGGTGGTCCTTGATGTGAAAACAGAGTGATGTTTATATACTTTAATGTAGATCCACCTAAGAGCTCTAGTTACTTCGAAAGGACAGTGCCAAAACGTTCATCTACAATATATCTTTCGGTGTTGCAACGACAGATATCTGTTCTGGATGTGTTAAATGCCATGTAGGACTTGAATGGTATTTTAACATTTACAGATCCGTTAAAGTATTCAGATGCATCGCGGTAGGCAAAACTCTTGAATTCACCATTAAGCAAGACTCAGCAAGCAGCTGCTACTTGTATTTAGATACACCAAAACTATTCTTCAGGGAAGCCACATATGGAGAGGTGCAGCTAGCGTCCCCTAAAATGCTCAGTTTCATGAATCTCATAAGAGAAGAATTATTTAACACCAGAATTATTACTAATATATGAAATTCACATTGTTTTCCTTCTGCAAGCGGTACTGTAAGTTCAATTTGCTGAGTTTGTAGGGTTTATTTTCCCCTCATTTTGAAACTGCTTAACCTCTGGCTAAGTTCACTAGGCCAAGGTCACTGGCTCCCTGGGCATAAATTAATCATTTTCGTTAGGGACAGAAGGGCCATTTAGACGGTGGCTTAGATAATGTGAGGGCGTAGACAAATTGCAGTGATAGAAATTGAAATTTTGCATGAAACAGAAAAGGGGAAGGTTCACTCTCAGATGTACAACGAAAGGGCGGAAGGCTGGGCGATACCTTTGGCCTATGGTTAGGTAAGGGTAGGCTTAGCAATGGATCTGCCTTAACCAGCCGTCGGCTAGCAGTAGTGGGCCATGTTAGGACGCTATCCCACAAATGGATGCTATCCCACAAATATTCAGTATTTGTGGGGTAGCATCTACTCCAAGACACTATCCCACAAACGATGCTATCCAACAAATGCACAAATATTTGTAGGATAGCATCTGTTTGTGGAATAGCGTCCGAACAGGTGTTGATCATGGGACTGTAACAATTGGATCGAGTCTGGTTGAAATGCATCTAATGAGCCCTGATATCAAGAACTGAGTCAGTTGGTAAATGCACGAACATTTCATTTCCTATTCAATTCAAGATACAAGATTCATATTACCGCGCGAAATGGAATAAAATTAGTCGGGAAAGCTCATTATGTAAACCTGGGCATAGAAAGCGGACCCATCCTGGTCGAGCCAACCTCGGAGGGCCCCCCGTCTGCTGGTCAATTGGGGTTTAGGCAGTACAAAGCCCTGACACGCCCTCCCTACCTCAGGTCTCGGCCCTACCCGAACACAAGGCCCTATGAGTTAGGACCGCCTAGGCAAGGCCATCGAGTTTAGGCCTATTTATCATGGCCTAACGGCGCCCTAAGGCTATTAGCCTAATGAGAGGATCCCTTACTTAGGAGTTTATCATCGCCCAGCAGGCCTGCTGAGGGCTGGGGGAGCGGTAAAGTCTATCATGTAACACCATAGACGCTCATATGGAGTTCTTTGGTTCTGCTTATATCAGCGTCACCATGTCGACATCATACGTCACCACAGTGAATCAAGTGCGCCACAAAGCATCTTTTGGGCCAGAAAGTTAGACACCAAACTGCTTTAAAATGTCCATGAATTATAGCAGCTTTTCATTTGAGTTGATTTCTATAGTGGGCTGCCCCTTTACAGAAAGTGTTATGCTCTTTATAGGCATCTCCGTCAGGGATGGCGAATCCCACAGCTGCAGGGACTTACATTTGGCCAAAAGCAAATCTTTATCTTGTAACAATGTACTTATAGTGTATTTTAAATGTCAACTATTTAAAAAGACAGATCTCACCAAGGATTGTCATGAGTACAGTTGTCTTTGTTGCCTTTGAGGACCGACCACTTGGTCTTTATGTAAGACATGGGGGTAGTATCCCCCGGGGTAATGGCCTCGCCCAGCCCGGATCAATAGCAGACAGGCATTTGTTGTCTTCGGGCCTGGCTGGGGAAGCCACTCCATCAAGGCCAACCCACAAAAGTGACAGGCCCGCCCTCCAAAATCTAAATTGCCTATATAGGTTTCTGTGTTCACCGACGCCTAGCGACCTTAGCGACCCCATTTCTCTGTCTACCAAGTTGTTTTTGAGGGGGTCATTTTTCATGTTTTTTACCGACCATATTCCGGGTTGTCATAAACTGATAAAGACAAAAAGGGGAGACAGAGATGGAACCAAAACCCAAAACGGACCAGAACCCTCAAACGTCAGATATTTGAAATTGATTAAATTGACTATATATAAAGATCTGTAAACAAAGCAGATTGATTTCTCCACAGCGAGCTACGTGAATATCCTCTGTTTTGTTTAAACAGCCTTATCATGTCAATCAAATGATCCTTTTGCTCTACATTTTAGGAGCAATGGGCACAAAACATGGGTTTTGATTAAGCAGATGAATCCGTGTTTAGCGTCCATGTTCCGCCAACAAAACGGTCTGGGCACAAACCCATCAGTCATCGCCCAACGGGCTGGAGGAGGTGCATCAATAATGTACGGTCCACCTGGGACATTTTGGCGCTTATAAGGACAGAGAATAACGGTGATTAGAAAGGCTTTTATACCTTTGTCTGCTGGGGGAGGGAGTTAGGGTGATGTTCGTGTTCTTCTGATCCAATGCGTGGACCTTGATAAAAGCCTGTGGCTCCATTCTACAAAAATAACACGCGCATGTTAGTAAAGCAAAGCAGATTTACAAACAAGATACACACAATAAAAAACGTAGTTCTGCGTACTGTACGCAGGTATGTTAAAGAATAGCGCCTATAAACCCGAAGGAAATAAAGATGTCTGCGCACTTACTAGTTCCACGTGTATTACCTGACTGCCTTTATAATATATATGATCAGATTTTTGTTCAATTGTAACATTAACGAATGATAAAGGGCCCGGGGTTTGGTGTCTAATAAGAAATTGCATTGAATTTATTGATATACGTCATAAGAACCATAAACATGACCTTTGACCACACAAAATGTTGTATTATTCTTTTCCAGTGTTATATATACATTTGGATGTCATCATTCCCTTTACACGATAAAAAATGGTAGGATTTCCTATAATAGCTTGCCCTATGGTATCTTACATACCTTATAATATTGTTATTTCAAACCATCTTACAAATCGTTATAGATTGCCACAGTTGCAGTGTAAACAGCCGTCAATATTTGGTTCTTATCCCGACATTCTAAAGACTATTTATGCAATTCGGTACATTCACGGTTTATGCAATATACATTTAACGAAAAGGAAATGCATGTGTGTGGTCTAGGAATCTATAACAATAAGCAACACATTTTTTGTGTTGTAACAGATATTAGCGACCTCTACATTGCTAATCTAAGTAGTTTACGGTATACATGAGAGCAATGATTTGTGCTTCTCTGTCCAAACTGAATCAGTGATAACTACCGACAGACCCTTATCAATTCTGGGGCTCATTATGGTGTACAGTATCAACAAATCATAAATCTACAAAGTAAGTGATGCAGGTAGTTTTACCCTCATAGAGGAATGATATAGTATGACACAAACTAGGTTGTAACCTTACACTAGGAATTTAATAAGAAAAAAGATGAATTGACCAAAGTTTCCTTGTTCTAATCAGTTGTGTTAGTGGTTCAGGAAGCAGAGGGAGTACAAACAACAATGTCAACATTCATATTTTTGTCTTCTCTGTCAATCTAACGGTAAGATTTTTAAAAAACTAACATCTGTTGACATACATAAATCCAGGGGGTTCTGATCATTGCTAGTTCAACATGTGGCACTGTGCCCTCCAGCAGCCATTGCCTAATCTGTTTTGTATCTTAAAAAGACACTTAAACTGTTTAACCAGGCATCCCATTTTAGGAACAAATGATCTTAAGACAGGTCGATCCAATTGTAACTGGCATCCCGTATCAGGAATTGGTGATGTTTGAATTACAATAAAAAAAGAGAAAATTCTGTGTGCAATGCCGAAAATGTACTTGTCTTTCTTGTCATTCTTTTTATGCTGTGTCCAAAAGCAGCAGAACCTATGCCTCTCACATTAAGTGTAAATAATAAATGTGAATAGACGGAAGGAACTTGTTTACCACTGTTGTGGTGTTAATGGGATCTTTGAAACTATTTGTCAAAGTCCGATTGTTAAGTCATAAGCAAAAGACAGAGACAAGTGAATGCTTTCTTACTGCTTTTGAAATAATTCATCGTGTTCCAAAGTATGTCGTCTTTCATTAGTGTAAAGGCATACAATAAATGTTACTGAGAAAGACCCCTGCATCATGCCAAAGAATTGCAATGATTTGATTTTAAGCTTAACTTCAAACAAGCGTTTCAAACTGGAACATACACAACAATGTGCTTCTGAGAAAAGGTTCGGAAAACAGAAACAAATTACAAGTATGTGACGTTAAGAATTCGTTCCATCTTCTGTATATGGTAATTATAATTATGGGGTTCATCGATCGTAGTCTAAGCAATGCCTGCTTATGAATGGATTGCTATGTTAAACCCTTTCGTAGATACTCATCATGGTGATCATATAAGAGGCCTGTCAACGCAGTTATCCAAGAAAAGCTGCATTTTTCGAAGACAATTGCGATGGGCGGCTCCCAAAGTTCAAATAGGACTTACCTAGCTTAATCACAAAGAGAGTATACCCTGCACGGATCGACTAACTGGCATGGCCAAACGTTTGGAAAATACTTGATTATAAATGTCATCTGAGAGTGAGGGACGGTATGAAACGTGCTTCTGCAGCGTCTGAGACATCGACAGACCTTGTAGGCTATATAATACTACGCTATCGATTTAATTGCAAAACTGAAGATATGCAAATTGAGGAAAGAAGAGTGATACAAAATCAGTTAATGCCATAGGTTTATCCGGTATTTTTTCAACGATATAGCTTTGCTCGGCCTGCAAAGATGTTGATATAATCCAGGGATCCTGGGATATCCATAAATCCGTCACAAAGCTCATTATGTCGGCCTGATTTATCAGATCACGATGGGCTTTGGGTACTGCTCTATGACAGAGGAGCAGGAAAGCGCTATCAGGAGCAGCAATTCCTGAACTCACACGACTCGCTGAGCGGCTTGCCCCCCTAATGCATCATGAAGTCGGCCAACCTTAAGTTGAGCCAGATTTGCATAAGTAATAAGCAAGGGTAACTAGGAATAGAGAGTCCTGCGATACCAGAGCCTCTGCCTAATCAGAGGGTCAGACAATTGGAGGGGGGAGTGATAGGATAGTGGTTACAATTTCTTGAAATCTAATTATTAGGGATATAATTGGTTATTCAATCTAATCCTAGCTTATTTCCAGAATTAGCTTGAATTAGCTTGCTGCCGCTTGACCGTTTGGGTGATATTGTACGAGCTACTAAAACTCTGCTGATTTAGAAACTAAATTAGAAGGGGCATATATAAAAACAGATCCCATTCCGGGGAATCCATACAAGTGGCTAATGTGCCTGTACAGAAATAATTTTTAGTCAGAGAAAAGATACGTGTGTATTGTTTCCTTTAAACCCCCTAGAAAAAAGCTTACCCAAAACAGCAGCTCCTTCACAAGAGAAAGTTAAATAGTGGAGCGCAAACGAAGCCATCCGATTGACGAACTCTCTCCTTTCTTAGCTATAGGAACTTTTCGTAGCAACACATTTTATAAATGTTCTCATATGGATCCCTTTTGGTTTTACAACGGTAGAAAGAGCTAACCCAAGGATGTGATGTCGCAGAACGTCACATAACGTTTATACCTTGCAGAACGTCACCCTTATCTCGCTCCTTGCCTGGGAAGCAGATGGCCATTGGTCAATTTGGTGCAGATACCACACTGGGAAGGACTGATGTGTCAGTGGTCTTAGTAGTGTGATACATGTAGCGACAGACGTAATGTAAAGTGTTCCTTATAGAATTTCAACACGTTCCCAAGTTATGCTCCGACATTGCGTACAATGCGTCAACATTACAAACAGGTAGAATTATACTTTCAGGACAAACAGGAAATATGATTCTCATTGCATATTTGTATATACTGAATTTATATCATTGAATTGAAAAAAAAAAAAATCTGCCAGAAAACACATTACTCATTATGAATGAAGACCAGAACAGACACACTTGACACACATACAAAGTTTGTCGGAACAAACACAAAAAGAAGACAGTTAGTCTAAACACATAGACGGAGTACTATACTGCCTCTCCAATATTGAACTGGTCTAAAACGATGCCCGTTGTCTGCTCCTCACCCCCTGAGGGAGGCAGGCGCGGGGTGTTTGTCCTCTGCTGACGTCACACGCTGATATAACACCCCCGGTATCAGATCTGGACTGATCAAAGCCCCCTCTATCGGCCTACACCCGCCTCTCAGCGCGCCCAGTTCACAATACATCAAGGCACCAATGGGCAGAAGCCAATGTGTCCGGCCGGCTAAGGCGCGCTTCTCCGTTTATTTAGGGAGAAGTAACATCCTTTAAAAGAGGGAAAATGTATCTCAGTAGGACGCTCCACGTCCTGGGTGGGAAAATACTCGGTGTGAGTTGAGAGACCAGAATCAGATGTTCAAATGACGTGATTATCGTAGTTTCTTTACCGACATTTGAAATATGTAAGTATCGTGTATCTTTTCGGTCGAGACCAAAGATTGACTGAAGTCAACCGTTGCCTGTACCTTGTCTTATACCCATTATTGACTAGTTGTAGAATATGCATATGGTGCCAATTCAAAGCAGTCATATTATTCAATATGATGGAGACTGCTAAAGATATAAGCTATGTTTTATGGTCACTTCTATTATATCTCTGGAAAGGAAACCTGAACTGCACCTGTCAATCTACACGGAACACTCACAGCACCTGGCCATGGAAATCAGAATCACGCGTGTAACGTTCAAACTGTGCTTTTCTTGTTTTTTCAAATTGCACAATGCCGGAACTTAATGTAACCATATTTACTTCGGTATGCATATAGTGCATAAAACGTTTGTGTATCGCAAATATGTTTACTGTATGAGCTATGCGAGTTCATCCAGTCGGAGTATGAACATGCAACCGACAAAAATGCAAATAAGTTTTCTAGACACTTGGAACGGACACGGCCCTTTTCATCAGGCAACAAATGGCCATAACTATCCCCCAATGAAGACAGTTCAAAAGGCAATAGCAGAACTAACTGAAAAACCTTCAGATCGAACATTCAGAAGTCAAAGCACGATCTAGAAACCGCAATACACGTGGAATAAAAAAGGCGAAAGAGCCCGAATCACGCCATTTCTATCATTGTGGTCTTTCCATCAGGACTACATGATTACACTGGGACATGGATATCTGTGGTCAGTCTTAAAAGATGTACTACAATAATTTATTGAAGGTAGAGTCATGAATATCTTTGTAGTGTGTATTTTTACAGAAATCGGTAGACAATTTTCTACTGGGAATACGAATTTCTAAAATAGTAATTTAATCTACAAAAAAATAAACAATTCGGATATGCACGTGTGGTCATAGTTGAAAGCATTTTTCTTATAATAGAATTATATTATGAAAGTAATAATCAGTACTGTCGGCTTCACATAGAGTAAAGTTGGTTTATTCACTTATTTGTGTTGACTGTTGCCCTTGCGAAGACAGAGGCGCAGTGCAGTAGACTCAGTGCACCGTGTAAAAATAATTCTAGAGATTTGATTCATTCTAGGTACCTCAACCCGGGTACCTCAGATAGCTCACAGTGTACTTGGGACGTCATGCAGATTACATCATATGAAAACTTTGAACACGGCCAACTCTAATCTTTGTACTGAAAGTAGTATATGGATCAAGCATCTGCCGGGTGCAAAAGTCAAGGTAACCGGATTCACGGTACCGGTAGGCATTTCCCATACATTTCTAAACAATCAAGCCTCTTTAGGCAGTTAATCCTTCATAGGATATCCTTACCTTGGGTCGACAAATCAGAATACCAAATTCTGTACCAGATCACAAGAAATATCATCTTCTTATTTTCTATTTCCTATCAACAAAACAAGATACTCTAGATTACGGGTAATCAATTGATGAAAGACTTGAAAACTGGAGTAGAATTTGTGTAACTAGTGTTTGCTCATGCCAAGAACGTTGGTTGATATTGGGAACAGCGATCCAGCAACAGATAAAGCCACAACAGATTAGAAGAAGCTGCTAGGTTTGTGGCGCCCTCCTACCAATAACCGGCGATCTATCCATCATTTTGTCACTGAAATTAGACTATTTAAACGAGGACGAGGGACCGGAACCCACAAAATGTGTTACATAAGGACGAGGGTGTCAAGTCCTGCTATGGAAAGCGTGTAATAGACCTGTCCACTTTGACAGCAAGCCCACCCCGTATTTCTATGGCATTTACCCATAGGGAACATTGTTAAAGCCCTTCAGCTTTGCTCACAATGTCCAATCCTAAAATCACAAAAACATAACTTGTTTTAGTTCACCTGAAATGAAGGTAATTACCTTATTGAGATAAAATGATAATTCATCCTTATTTATCAACACCTTATTAACTTATTTACTCAGATTTGTGTCAGTGCCTGACTTTACAAAACTGCAATTGAGGGCTAATTGGAGAAATTGGCGGTAATTGACCCGGAAGGCTGGGCCCCCTGCTGGATCCCATCTCGACCTCCAGGCTAAACAGGGTGTCCCAGCTGATCCGACAGATGTCGCGCAGGGCACAGCTGACGTCACCACCTCCCCTACAAAACCGGCAGGACCCAGACGCTCTCCCTCTCTTCTCCGCTGCTACCTGCGCTGATCCCCGCCCTCCACGCCCTAGAAAACTTATTATTGTATAAGGCTTCTAGCCGCTGATATCACTGTGATTTATATCTCAATTTTAGTCATTTTATCAATCTTAACTTAATAAGCTTTAGTCACTTTTACACTTTTAAAATACCTGTGATTAAAGTTTAATCCAAAATGTTTTATCTCGTTGTCAGGCTTCCTTCTGTCAATTATGTCCGACCTCTGTATCATGCCAGAAATACATCCCAAAATGGACAGGTCTACTGTCATTTTTGGTGACGCAATAGAATTATACTTTGTATTTGGGCAAGACTACGTGCAAAACTGCACACATACAGTGGGAACAGAGAAAGGGGCAATCACCGAGCTTTGCCCAAGCAGTATGCAACCACGACTGAATAGTGCTTATGGTGGTGAACACAAAAGCGATAGCCCTAACGGGGATACATATATCAATAGGATATAAGTGTATGTACCACATGATATGCATATATATGTATCGTAAACCTGAAATCTGAGTCAATGACACTTGCTGCACTATGGGTTTCTTTTCCCTATAGGGTGGGTGATCATGTTCTTCTAGTCTCTATGGTACCAGTGGTTAGCTAGGCCCGTTATCATCATCCGGCTGAATAAGGTTGGTTCTCAATAAGCTTGGATGGGGAAAACAATACTTTAGGAGACTAACGACCGCCGGGCTATGGGACCAACTGGGATACACTGAGCCCCTTGACCAATGGGCAGGATTGGTTACTGGCCAGGATCAGGCTGTAGCTTTACCCACTAAATGCCAGACCTGGTCAAGCCGAATAATTTACCCCTACATCTGGAGTGTCGACTAAGCTAGGAGTGTCATAAATCCTCTAGTGAGTTGGGTGGAATATGAATATGTAATCAGTCCATGCCTCTGCATGAAATCAAGAGGAAGGCAGGATCCTGGAAGCTAGGAGGAGGCCTGTTATATAGGGACTGTTGTATATCACTGCTATTTCGCTGGGCACTATATTAATGGGGAATCTCTATTGGGAATTGCCTGAACTATCCATCTTTTGATTATCCATCTCATATCTAAAGGGATATATATAGCACGGCACGCCAACAATGCCTCTTAAATCACCGAATTATATTGTTAGTGCCATTATGTGAAATAGACACTGCAACTATTTGAAGCCCAATCCCCGATGCCTACTTCGGACCCGGGCATAAGAGTTTCATAAATCTGGGGACCCTGGGTGAGAGCGGGGCAAGGGGCCGGGGATTAGGGCTGGGCCCAATATTGCCCTCCCTGCCGGGCGTCACCCGCGCGCCCTCTGTCGGTGATTAGCGCCGCCCGGTGGAGATTTACCGCACGGCGGCCCGTGCTAAGGGGAGGACAGCCAATCGGCTCTTGTATTGCTGATGACCTGTGGTGGGGAAGTGGCCAACCCCGGGGAGGTGTGGGAGGGGAAGGGGGAGGCGACCTCCGAGACAGGCAGATCACGCGGCCAATGCCACGAAGGATGGGAAGAAGACTAAGATTACTGGGTAAGGAAAAACGAAGAAAACAATTCTGCTTTTATAGAACCCTGAATTCTGCACACCCTGAAGGTAAATCTGACATATCTGGATGTTTAAATCATTGGAAAATGAAGAAAGTGACTTGTCAAACCAATGCATGATAGAATGAATATTAATTCGAACTTTCATTGATACTCAAGTGCAATGATATTAGCGTACTCTATGGTCGCACATTGTGTTGTCTCGCATTCCTATCCCATTCCTGCTTTAAATACTCCCCCAATAATGTGCTTTCCAGTGTTCGAGACAGACATAGTCATTTGTTTGTATTCTTCGATAAATATCTCTGCCAGTCTATCCTCACCAATAATTGCATTGAATGAAATGCCATTTTACGGGTCATTTTGGGACTCAGGGGTATAAACTTGACTGCCCGACCTACGTGCTTAGCACGGCGATCCTATGACCATGTTTTATATATGAGCACTCAACAGTATCTTGGATTCTGGATGCAATCCTCGCTTCAATTTGACAATGCATTCAAAGTCTTCCTTTATTGCAACTGGAAAAAGAGAAGTCCTTTGTTCTGACTCCAACTTGACAATAGATACTATAGTAACCTTTCTCATTTATAAATATTTCCTACCTTGTCCTTTAGTTTTATAGCGATGTAGCTCACTGTCAATTTCAGACATCAAATATTGATCTATTTACCTATTTCTGTCATATCCAGGTTTGTAAAAAAAATGTTGACAGCAATTCCTTGATTTGATCTTTGATTAATTCAAATATCTTGTATCAAAGCTGATTTTATTAATTGAACTAACCAAAGCGAAACTGAGCCTGATCGTTTTATATATTTCTAAGGATTAAAGTTGTGTACAGCAATAATCATCACGCCATTTGGCAGTACTGTTAACGGACTCAATTTGAAGCTAAAATGGTGATGGGTTCCACTGTTCTCACGTTCTGACATTTATAAAAAGATGAATGGCTTTGTCCCGCCTGGCCCCTCTATCAAAAAGAGAAGAGACACAATAATGAATATTCCAAAAAAATACGTCATTGTCAAACAAAGGGACGTGTGCATCTGAAAAATGTTTGATCTTTGAGTAAAAGGTGGGCATTACATAGAAACGTTGCACAGAGGGTTTAGATAAGACAGGAAACCAATGACATGAGCCCTTGCAGCCAGGTACTCATCATATTACGTCAGGCATTACTTTCATCATATTTTCATGTAATACAACTTCTGTGCATTACTTGTAAAGTAATAAATTCCTCACTACTCGACTGGAAAAACATGTAAAGTTGTTTCAACAATATTAAAAATATAAAATCGCTCAGTGCCGCGTTCCTGACTCCTTATATGTATGTATCTATTCAATTAATAATGCCATAGGTTACTCAAGCCCCGCTTAGATTGCACCTTAATTTATGTAATTATTCTTATCCATTCAAATGACCTTATCGCAAAGACTTCGGATTGGAAAACCCTATACTTTCAATTTCTTAAACAACGCGTTACACGGAAAATGGTGTAGCAAGAACAAGGCTTGTTGTCTGCCTCAGGGTATTATGACCTGACCAAGAGTCAAAGAAGGACCTATACATGTATTACATTACAGGGCCGAGACCGGAACGTCCCGCTAAATGCGTTCACAGCTAGAGTTAATGGATCTGTCTTAGGCTGTGTATAGTTTCCATGGATTTTCCATGAAAGTCTTTGCGCAGCTCTACAGGCGACAAGTCGTAAACTGACGAATACGTAAGGCGTCATGCAGCGATACACCTGTCCTACACAGGCGTCACTTAATGTATGATAACGTCTGATGCCGTTCTTTTTTCATAAAGAGAATTGCATTTTTAGAGGATAAGTGGAACCTTTCACAGTTCCCTGGATCCTCGATTCGCACCACACGCCCCACTTAACAAATTCGCGCTGGGGGAAAAGCAATCGGAAGTAGATACTCTGTAGACGTGGGCTGAATCGCAACCTGTTCAGCCCCACTTGGTCAATTAAAAGGGAATAGTATCGGATCAATGTGATAACACGCATTGTGTGGGTTCATTCCGCAAACAGCCTATAGAGGTGGGGGCTCCATTCGTTAACCTGTCTGACCGGATGGGTCCAAAAAGCCTCCCTTCAATTAGCAGGGCCCCCGTAAATAGTCCTTTGCCACCTCCCGCTGCCCTGAGCTGCTCCTGGCCGGGGCTGAGCAGCTGTGAGCTACTCCAGAGCCACTCCCGAGCTGCTCCAGATAGAGGCAAACATGACCCGCCCGGTCCACAGGGCCCTAGATGGCGCTGTAGGGGAGCACACAGAAATGAACTCAAGCCTAAGGGGTTTGTTCTCAATATTGACAGAATGCCTTATACATGTATTGATTTGGCCTAAGACGTACAAAAGTCTTGAAGTATCAACGTATATATGCTAAAAAGGATTTTGTTGGATTATAGACAAGTTATATTAATTTGTCGCAAAATTGTATTGGATGTTATTGACTACGTGTAGCACAAAACGTAAAAAAACAGATGCGTATATTTGATGAGAATATATCTATCTACAAATCTAAATATTAATTGATATATGGGAATATGGAGACTGCTTTTAAGTTGATTCCTTCTACGAACCATACACGTTAATGTATAGTTCCCTTCGAGGTCATAATTTTAAAAATCAACAAAGGGGAATATTGGCAACAACCATTTAGAATATATATGTCGCCATGTGAACAAAGGCATGTGTTGACGAGACCTGAAAAGCATTAACATTTCAATAACACGGCCTACTGGGTGTTCGACGTCCGGGTGAACAAAAACGCGTGCATCAAGGTGGCCTTGGATTTGAATATGTCCATTTATACACACTGCAGGATATAACCGACCGCTCTGCAGATCCCTCTTGGGATATAGTTGTTTGTGGGGAACCAGGAAGATGTAGCCGTCTAAGGACACTGCTGTCCATCACATCCGGTTAGATGTTTTACAATGAGTCCCATTTTTGCCAATCTGTACTCCATGGAGAAAAGGACAGTTTGCGTATAGGCATATAGACGATTCCATTGCCATTTGATTACAGATTCCATTTGAAAAGCAATGTTCGTGGGATAATTTTCAAAATAAATCACGCCACATACTATTTCCTAAACTCACCATCAGACTTGATGTCAATTGTTCCCTCTGCGACCGAAGGCAGTTTGCTGTTTCGACGACGTTAAATGTTCTTTGGAGTGATTGAGTTGGAAGTGCATGCAGCATGAGCTTTATACACTGACACAATCAATATAATATCACATCATATGACGGGGGTAAGATACATGAAATTGGCCGTTCATGTCCGGGTACCAAAACCTTTGACCAAGTGATTCACCGAACACGCAATCCTACCTCAGAACCACACAGAGTATATTCGGTTTTCTTTCTCGACAGAGATCAAATGATTTTTCTTCTGTCCCCTTAATTGCATGTATTTATTGGCGTTTTCCGTACAACAAAGAGGTCCATGATGCAATGGGAGAAGGAGGGGACGGGCTCGGAGAGAAGACTGGAGATTGGCTTTGGCACCGGAGGGCGCTGCCGACGCCCGGCGAGTGGCGTCACCCCCGTGACGCCCATTTCCGTCTGATTACCGGCGTCTGACGGAGCGGGGGCGGGGGTGGTTTGGGGGTTAGAAGGTGGGTGATGATTGGCCAAGGTTGGCAGTGGGTGGGTCTCGGAGGCGTTCTGTGTCAATAAAACTGTTTTATTGCAATATGAGTTTTTTTCTGGTTTAAACATTGTACATTGGGTGACCTGTCTGACCGTTAACCCTGCGGATTATTTGTTGACAAACAACAGTTTATTTGTGATTTACGCAATAAGCTTTGTTTTCGCCTCTCTCGGCGTAAGTGCAGATATATTGCTACCGATGGTCCTATAGTATGGTGGTAGGAAGACATGGCAGGGGGCATGGTATATAATTCCTTAAACCAGACAGGGAGACATTGTGAATACGTAAATTCGACAGGGCGACATGGACCAGGATCACCCGAACAAGAGCCCCTTAAACTGTTTATTGATATAGAAAACATCAGCTGGCTGACTTGTAATTTCAGTATATCCCGAGAGCATTTACGATAATATCGTTTGAAAATAACTTTGTTCGTAAGAAAAACCGTAAACCCCCGCCCCCGACCATACTAGTAGTTGGACCGAGTGGGTGGTGGGTCAGACACATAGCAGGACATGGGAGTGGGGAGGGGCGGCCAGCAGACTACGAGGGCTGCTGACCTTGGGAATATAATCTAATGCCACTGCCTAGTCTAACAGTTTTTTTCACCTTCAAACCAATTGCATCCAATCAGATGCAAAAAGGCCAGCATTTTGTGTCGCCCGCCTACACAATATCTATGTTGCCTGTAATCATTTACGTTACAAAACGAAATATAATTTCCTGAATTATGTGTTCCAATCCTCCTGCGGTTTCTAGGATTGCAATGCAGATATTTATAGATACCGACCATTGCACTTTCAGCCATTTGCCTCTGGAAATCAGGCGAGTGAACTTACAAGACCTCAAACTATTTAAATGAATTTTGAGAGTAACTGTAAATGTCATATTGGTCATGCAATAATTCCTATTTTTAGAGAGTTATAGTTATAGACATCAGTTGTGGGATTCTGACGCTAGTTAACTAGTTAATTCTGTACACCATAACCATCTAAGAATAGGATGTTTTCAAAAAGATCGAGAAAGCGATTCATCATTTAAAAAGCATGGCAGACAAATGCTAACATAGCCCTCTAAACCGACAAGACCGCCCTCTTAGGACTTTGAGTGCTGGATCAACAAAAGCATTGGACCTTTGGAATTGATTATTTGGGAGGCAACAAGTGACTCTGAAAAGAGATTACATGGTAATTCAAGATATATATATTATATATATATATATATATATATATATATATTATATATATATATATAATTTATTTGTTTAGGAAGGGGACCTTGATTGATTAATTCAGAATTCAATGGGCCGGGTTTTTTTTCAATTACATTGCCTTTATGTTCAGACTAAGCACATTTGTGCCAATTAGATACATCTAGATACATCTAAAGAAACTATATAGAATTTCAAAGGAAAGCCAGTCTCTCATTAAGGCAGGGCATATGGGTGTGGCTGGTGCAGGGATAACAACCGAGACCAAGGTTGTAAGATGTGTAATGACAACCGAACCTCCTCCTCTACATCTGTAAGACGCGATACAGGCTCCAGCTAAGGGCTGCTCTTCAGAGACTTATGTTATATAGAATTTATAGGTTGGTGGTATAGTAAGCAAGCTAAAGTTACATTGTTGCTAACGTACATCACCAACAAAATATGTCAAATGTTTGAAATGAATCAGTTAATAAAAACACCAAAAAGTGTGGCTTGACTATGGACTCTCTTAGATGGTCCACCTGTTCTTGTTTAAAGAACAATCTATAGCCTGGTAAAAACGACTGTTTTAACCTACAGGCTTTCAGTCGGTAACATCGACACCCTAACGTAATCAAACCTCGTAAAAACGATAGAACATGTGTCGAGTCATATTTCAGAATCATGGATACTTTACAGCATGTATGGTTTAAACATAAATGATGTTCTGTGTATCAAACAATTGGTTATTGAACGACGTCTTCATTATTACCTGATGATACAACTGCACTGTTAAAAGGGTGTTTAGGGGTCTAACATGTTTAAAGTCTAAACACTTGTATTTTCTAAACATGTTTTGGATTACAGATGTTTATTATCTAAACACATGGGATCCCACATGTTTAAAACCTAAACATTAAACACCTAAACATGTTGACTATCTAAACACTTGAACCTAAACATGTTGAATATCTAAACACTTAAACCTAAACATCATAAATTGCTAAACATGTTTAGGGTCTAAACATGTTGTCAAACTGGTTACAACAAAGTGTTTAGGAAATTGTTTAGGTTCTAAACACTTGTTTTTACAGTGTGGACGAACATGAACGTTGTGGTAATTGAAGTTGTCTATATGAATAAAAATAAATAAATGATAATAAAAAAAAACACGTACAGGTGATAGCCAGGATGCCCGAAATGTCGGACAAGTGGTAACACCTGGCCCCCTGAATGAGAACATTAACACAGGGAGTGTAATTAGCGGCGGCCAGTGGTGGTCGTACATCAGCCCGGAGTAGGTGTGAACGTCAGTCTGGTCACCACCTACTCCTCCAGTAGGCAGGTATAACTAGGTGACACAATTACTACCTGGTGCCCGCTATAACCCTTGTCAACCTTTGTGCCGCTTACCTTGTCCGCCTTCTGACTAGGCAGGTTCAAAGTACTGGAAAATGACTTAATTCTTTTACGAACATATTTAGAGTTGGGACTGCTCACACCCTGTAAATTAACAGATATTCTTGATAACACTATGATGGTGTGCATTTGTATGGCAAGGCAAGACTCGGAAAACCTGCCTAAGCCCCAGGCATGTCCTATCGTTGACTGCAAGCCACTCGGTGTATGACCCCAGTCGCACTCTGCCAGTGCGCAAATTTTTGTCAAACAACATTATGTTATTGGCATGTGTTGTACTCCAAACTAAAACAGGAGTTTCAAAGCGTTTTACCGAAAATAATGTTACCTATATGTGGCAAATATTCGTGTACTGTTTTTTCCTTGTGATTTACACAACTATGCCCAACCGACTTTGGATACAAAAAGCAGTTGATGTTTGATGTTTCTATTGGTTAATAAGTAATATTTTAAATTGCAAAAACATGTGGCATAATGTGGGAGGAGGGAAGTATTCATGCTCCCGGTATCAAATAGTTGTATAAAACAGAACAATAACAGGCCTAGGATAACAACTGTAGCAACTAGAAACTATCACGATATAGGTGTATAGCTAGAGAGTATCACTGTGAATAACTGCAGTCCCTGAACAATTACACAACGGACTGGACGGGGTTGTTAGCGGGTGCTACAAAAGGTAAGGTTAAACCCGCCCCCGCCCACTCAGCCCTACCTGCCTCCAGCCCGCCCCCCGCAGGCCCCACCTGTGAAGGCGGGCTGTGGTTTGACCTTTGTGCCTAATGAAGAGCCTGTCGCCCCCTACTGGAGGCCCTCCTGGGTGGGGCACCGCCGCTTCATCACCCACTGAGTAACAGGCTCCTGATTCAACACTTTTCTTACTCCAATGGTGCACACAGTGGGTCATCGTGGTCAGCATTTATCACATATTTTCAATGTTATTTCTAAATGCTATTTATGAGAAAGCAAAGGCATTATGGGTCAAGTTATGTTTGTTAAAACTGTTACCAAAATACGGCTACTCTAATACAACCATGTACTAGTTATTCTATTGTATTGGTGAAAATCATGAAGTAGATATTGGAAGTTACAAAATTTGGGTCAAGTAAAGCCTGAAGGATGGGGAGTAGCATTTATATACCTTGAAACCTTGCACATTAAACGTACCTGAAAAATGTCTGTATTTATGTCATTGCATAACTACCACGATTTCTTGAGAACTTGTTCTCCAATATTAGAAACTGGGAGAGCGTGACACAGAAACGTAACCTCTTCGATCACGTCAAGGTAATCACAAAGAAACCCGAGTACGCCTAGTGTCTCGGCCTTAGGCGAGTTGCTCATCTTGGGTGGGCGAGGCGCTCAGTGCCTGCATAACCCTCTTTGCTGACTGGATGACCTAATAGTCTTTTTATATTCAATCAGACACAGTCAGTGATCTGTTTAATGAAAGTTTCAGTCAACCACCCCACTAAACCAGTGAAATTACATCCATTTAGGGGCCTTTAATTAGAAGCGAAATGGATTCTGAAATTAAGGCAATAGGAGAAATGATGAAGTCCTTTTCATAGGAGACCTTTTCTCTCCATGTAACTTTGATATCAGACAATGTGAATTTCTGTGTTTTTGAACATTAATTGTTGCGTGGGACTCGGCAATCTGCAATAGAAAACATCTCTTCATCGTGTCCCGTGACTCTACTATGGTCCGTCTGACAGCGTATCAGAGATGCCACGCTATGAACATGGAAAATCCAGAAACCTGTGAAATAATAATTCCAGATTTTAAGATGAAAACGTGTAAATTAAGATAATCTTACAGTATGTACATTCTGACATAAAATGAAATTTATATGAACCTTATCTTTTGACCTGAAAACAAATATTAATATTTTCCCTCAGAATAACCAATTTTAAAAAAAACACTAACACGAGCCCACCTACTTGGCTCGGGCACACCCCTGTGAATCAGCTCCCGTACCGTGTACGAGCTGCTGTGTAATGTGAACTCTCCAGTGTGAGTCGACCGTCGGCTTGTATGTCCCTGTCCTGGCCAGGGGCCGTTTGTCAAGGCCCTCGTGCTGGAGGTGCGAGGTGCGGTCCGGGAAGCAGGGGCCTGGGGCTGATGTCCGTTTGGCGTGGTGGCTTCCAATTATTTTCACGGAGAGCCTTGCCACTTATAAGGCAATAACGCTAACCGGGAGCTGACGGCTTTGGCACGGAGCTGGGCAGGGCGCGGGGGTTGGTGGAGGGAGGGGGACTGAGGGACGTAGAAATCAAAGTACCTATAAACACGGTCCACTTGGGGTTACAATACCACAAGACTGAGTTTTAAAACCGCGTTCAGACAACTGTGGTCAAGGGACAGATATAATTATGTGCACATGACACGAAACGTAGGGCACATAAATGAAAGAGGGATAAAAAGTGTGGGCCTGACTCTCCTCCTGCCTTGTGAAATATAAATAATAAATAAGTAAAGTGTCAACATGAAATGCACAGTAATGCAGACTGCATTCGCCAGCGTATTGCAAATATCGAAAATTTCAAATAAACAAAAATGTTTGCCCTATAGCCTTTTCATTGAATATGTCCATTTTTAGGCACTTTATTATCAAAAGGATTGCTTGTTGTCCATGTAAAAGAAGAAAAAAACATCAGGGCAATGCATACCTTTCGTTATTTTTCCCTCCCCTCCAAGCTATTGCCGCTTTCTCATCGAAACCCTAGCTGCATATCAAAGGTTTCTAATTCGTTTGGTGGTGGCTTGTATTCGGGTTGACTGTCAGATATGATGGATTGATCTCTTTACCTGCTCGCCCTGCCCTTGTCGGACGCCCTGTGCCCGCCGCCTCCTTCCCTTCAGGTCAGCTCCCCCTCCCCCCGCCCTCCAAGGTGGGCGTGTCAGCAATGGTATCAACTGAATTAGGTGTCAATTTCAAGCATATCTCAGCTCTGTCAACAAGCCTTTTCACAGTGGCAATCCATTGTTGATTCCTGTCAACAGGCAGTTCAGAATACATCAGCGAGTAGTTTTTCTGGCAGCCCTAGCTATAGTATTTGTACTTGATAAGTCAGTTTGGGCTATCTTAAGCCCGTATCCATTATGTAATTTTCTTTAAGACTGTTTTTGATTTGAAACTTTTTTTTCCAATTATTTTCTTAACCCTATAACAAATACTTTCCGATAACATTCAAGCGCTATATAACCCTATCCCTGTGGTCATAATGTATGCATGTATTACATCCTTTAAACAAGCTAAGTGGAGAGGTCCTCTCGTTAGGCTAAAATTCATCAGGACCTACCATTGGTTTATGGATAATTTCATAATTTGCCTTGAAAATATCTCTCAACGAGCAAAACACATTCTTCAGTGGAGTTTTAAGCATGCTAAATTGCATCAACCTTTCCTTATGCCACATTGTATACTAACCTTTCCCTACCTTCAAACACCAACAACCAGAAGTATCCAATGCATTCAGTTAAGAAAACTGATCGGCGATCTGCAATCACCTCTCAACTATCATTTTTACCAAATTGAAAGTAGTCCAAAAAGTAAAAGTGAGAAAAAAATTGAAAATTTGTACCACGTCTTGAATGCAAAGAATCGATGGGACTATCACCCTACTCCCCCCCCCCCCCCCCCCGCCCACCTCCCCTTCTCCGTCCCTTATCTTCCCCGATCGAGTCAATCGACAGGGATAAGTCTATCAACGTCAATGCGGCCTAATTGCCGTGACATAGGCAGTTGGCCTGCATGGGGTTTCCGTCCGCGGTCCTCCTCACGGCAACAGGCCTGGCTCGGCCGGAGGACGATGAGCGATGATCTCCCTCCGGTACCCTCCCGCCCGGCCCACTCCATCTCAATACTACTAGTACTACTCCCCACAATACCTCCTTCTACCGACCACTGACTCACACACGGGCCGGGAGGACACAGGTGGTGGTGGTTTCTTACAGCTTCTACACGTAGATGAATGGCATTTTAGTGAGAAAAGAAAATGTTAGCGTTTAGGGAATTGTACTGCCCAGTCGCCATCGGTAGTGCTTTTAGGAGGAGGCTCCCGGGACGTCAGTGAGGTATGTGAGATAACAAAATGGTTCATACATCGACTGGTTTTGTGCTGAGAAAACAAGGGACACATTCGACACTAACTTGATTATGTAGAAAGAACCTCTCGAAACATTTTTTTAACTCTCTCATAAAATAACAGTTGCACAACCTGACATTTCCTTTGGCTATAATTATAGCAATCCTATCAAAAATAATTACCCACTGCCTGAACCATCTCCAACAGCAAGGCGTGAGTTGCTCTTTCAGAAGTGAGCAGTTCCTTTGGGCGAACCCTACTTTAACTCCCAGTAGATCGATCCCTAATCTCTTCCATTCAATTTCTTCTTCCTTCCGCGGTCCGCAAAAACTAAATATGGACTTTGGTAACAAAAGACCAAGAACATCAAAGAAGCGCTGCTGTTCGTTGACCTGCGTGGTGGGCCTTAAATCTTTTACTGGTGCCATGCATTATTCGGTAATGCCTGCATGATTAAACAAGCGCAGTGCGGTTTTCCCAGAACCTTTTTTTTTTTACAGGGTTAGGGAACAATGCAAAAGTTTAAGTAAAAGTAAAACCTACTTTTGCTTTAAACTTTAAATTGCCGTTGTCGTGATTTTCTCTTAAACTTTAAATTCTGATGTTTTCTGTGTTCTCATAGTACGTGCGGTAGATTCATATACAACTTGGACGTTCAGAGTATTACATGTTATTCTTTAATACTGCCCCACCCTGCCATTGGTATGATGCATTTATGTGGAAGATTTCTTACTTCCAATCTTGCCAACATGACCAGCTTCTTGTCACTTTACCAGAAAATCGCTGGAAGAACAATTAAAGAAAGAGAGAGACTTGTCTGTATGTATATAGATATATAGACTGGAAAGCTAGCAAAAACTATTTCTCACTGCAAGTGTGCCACCTGGCCACTGGTTGGAGTGGATATGGGTGAGCATTATGGCCTGGTTATTGTTAGGTGCCGCTAGCGTTACCCAAAATACGAATAGTTGAATGAGTAGACCATGGCCACGGTTGGGAGGGTTGGTCCTACCCTACCTCCAGGGAAATGACCAAATAGTCCAAGAAAAGAGCTTTGCAGTCCTGATATATCTATAAGAGTGTTACGTTTACCAGACCCTGATGGACGTGGGTAAGAACTTTTGTGCTTCTACTCTAGCGAGAAACCAAAAGGAAATCAAAGATGAGATTCTCATTGCAATACAGGTTTTTCGGTCAAGTTATATGGATTGAGTTACATTTATCAACGTCTGGGCTCTCATAAAAGTCCATAAATTATACCATAAAATGATAGTGTTTTACATGAGAAGCTGCTAGAAGTAAAATACACAATCCTAAACAGATCCCGAGCAGCGCTACTATGGGCCAGCTGGGCTGACTACACAGACATCATGCTTACCCACTTCCGCCCATCTCCTCAGTATCTATTCAGTATACGAGGTGATGAAGGCCAAGAAAAACACCTCAGCCTATTGATTCCACGTCCCAGGCGCCCGGCCGGCCCACAGCTGAGGGAGTGGGGATCAGCTCATAACAGCAAGGCACTACAACACTATTATTTTTACGAGCAGGTCGTGCGAGCAGGTCATGTTTTATGTGAGCAGCTCGCAGGTCCCAGCCTCCACCACCAGCCTTGTATCCATATAGCGGCTTGGTTGGTTTAGGTTGGCTGCTTCTGTACCAACCAGTGGAGGCCTACCTAGTCATGAATCACATTATACACCTACTATCCTTATTCAGCTGGGCCTGGTAGGGGTAGACTATAACCATGTCTGACTACCACCACCCTAAAGTAGTATAAGCCTTGTACAGGAGATATATGAGCGACCTTTATACTGGTGCGACTCAGTGTCTGCCACAGAGCAACTCATAGTCTGTAGCGCGATTGTATGCAGACAACTTTCCACTAAAATAACAAGAGGAAAATATGGCCATGGCCTGCGCCAGACAGCTTACTCTAGAATGCAGGTATATTCGGTATGGGTTCTGGTCCTTTAATGACTGTTCAGTGTTCCCAAGATCAGGCTCCACGGCATACATAGTTTTTTTTGACATCCATAGGATACTTTCCATCAGCGAATCGTTAAAAAAGTATACATTAACAGTATATGTATCATCAGCATGTTGCTTTATGGTGACCGTGTCTGATAAAACGTCAGACTAGTCCCTGGATGCCCAGCATATTGGGAACATCTAGGACGTATTTCTGTTAGCGATGCTGTATGACCCCCACTTAGTAGGTACATCTACTTTAGGTCCTAAGATAGCTCTGTTCGCCTTCCCTGTAACCTCACTTACAGTGCGGGAGCAGTGGCGTCGATATTGGTTCGACTAGGTCCTACGACTGCAGGGTTCCAAGTGGCTTTGGTCACTGCACTGTGGTATCATGAGTATTGGAGAAATTAGTCAAAAGATAAATCACTTTTTATATGGCATTTCTCAAACCATAGCATACAGAGGGTTTAGTTCAAGACATAAGTACTCCAAGCACGGCTTCAGATCACCGTGGTAGATTGAGGGCCTGATTCTATCGGAAAATCCTCAATATTGTAAAAGAAGTAAAGATAAGACTTGGCGAATAATTTGTTTTGCAAGTATCTATTTAAGACACGAAAACTTTATCATTATCTTTTTGGTAGATAAGACGTACGATGTGCCTTCTGCTAAAACAGGGCATTGATGGATCAACTACAACAATCAGACATGCAATATAGAAAACCATGGATAGGATTTCCGACAATCCTGAAATTGAGCTACCTCATTTGTAATAAAACAACGACGCCCCCATAGTACCAGGAGCCTGTAAAACCAGTTGTGTAAGCGAGTGAACTGGAGAGGATATGTGGCATTTGGGAAATGCAAAAACAATATGGGGAGGAAACTGGAGATCGAGTTACGAATTTCAAACACAATTTACCTTTTTTTTAATGTTGATCCCCTGAAATGGTTTAACGGTATGTCCGGAAGGTGTAGAGACAGGAGAGGGGAGGGGGTCGTTGGGTGATGGGGGCCTGTGCAGGGTAGGGGGGCGGCAGGCCGTCAGTCGTCGGTTCAGGTAAAGGTCCCGGCCACACCTGGTAACCATAGTAACATCAAAGCCCTGCTGTCAGCTGGGGGCGGGGGGCGCGGCCTATAGTACGTCCTTGCCGTCACTGGTCAAGGTCGTCAGTGGTAGTAGTAACCGACCACTCCGTACCCGTCACAACGACTCAGGGCAGCCGGCCCCCTTTTTGACCGTTCCTCGCAGCAGGAACCACGTGTTCGCAAAGATAACCCCTCTTCACATGACTGCAGCTCGGGATAAAGCCTTTTCCCATATTCCGTATTTTTATTTGACCGTTTACCTGGTACCACGTCGTTTTTAGTGCCCCCTTTTCTACGTTACAAGAGGTGCCCTGTGTTCTTCAGTAGGACTCTAAACGTATGTTTACATGTTAACGTGAGTTCCGAGACTGCAACTTAGTATCCATTCATTTCCGGCAACGCCCTTCAGGAAATTATTTCTTAGTTCTTAGAATAAGTTCTAAGACTAAGTGAAACATGTTAAAATGGGTAGAAATTAAATCAGTATTTGATTTTCTGTTTTCAAAAAGATTCCTTAAAATCAAAAGGATGCCATGATGCGCCTCATGCCAATGACGGCCATATATTATTCGTGTAACATCCTTATTTAATTATGTACATTCACTGGAAAAGGTTACCAATCTACATATTTAACACCGCGGTATGTCTCCCAGACTCCCCTTATTTACTTTATGCCCACATTAAAGTGCCACTCCCAAAAGCCCGTGTTATCGTTTACCCCTCAGCAGCCCTTTACACCCCCATACACCGCCATCATTGACTGGGTCTTTTTATACTTACTGCCTTACTGGTGTTGGGCACCGGTAAATCTAGCGGCAGTCTTATCACATTAGTCTCCGAGTCGGAAGAGGCTCCTTAGACCTAAAGGCCAATCGGCCACGTCCGGGGGATTCAGTTCAGCTACAGCCTGTCCCTCTGAACTACTGCTGTATCATGTCAGAATCAGCAGGGTGGCCTGAAGGTCCATGAACCACTTCTACATGTATCGGGGTTGTTGTAGCCATGAGAAACAAGAACACATACTTTAAATTACAAAATGAAAAACACGATAGGCATGCATTAGACGAGGTGATAACAAGTATTTCTTGTGTCGTGGTTACACAACTAGAGCTACAGTACTTCTGCAGGGGTGGACATAACCAGGGGCTCGGGGTTCCGAGGCCGTTAAAAAGGAGGCCCCCAGATTTCCTGGCCCGACTGGCCCCTGGAAAATCATGGATCATAACTAGTTTGTCAGTTATGATAATGATACATATTTTGCCTACTTTGAATTCCAGAATGAAAGGTCAGACAACCTTTTGGTAACATTGTTGTCAATTCATTCTACATGTATTTTCTTTTATTTGACTAAGCAAAATAAAGATAGAGAAATTACACCTGACCTGTTTTAAAGTTTCTCAGTGAGGGCCCAAAGATTTAGGTGAACGCCACTAGGTTTCTCAATCAAGGGGTCCGACCGGCTCCTCGACTTAAATACTCATGACGACCACTGTTCTAACGGACTACCCAGAGCGCCACTCAGCTGGGCCTTTCTTCTCCAGAGTGCAGATCACTCGACGTACCTGTCCACTGCCCCTCCCGCCCGTCCTGAGTATCTGAACTGTCAGTGGGCAGTTTCTCTTTAAGGGAGTTCCCTTTTTTTCTGAAGTTAACCACAAGCACAGGCGGTAATAATACAAAGTGTTTCGTCCGGCTGTCTATCCTTTATTACTCCTCCTAAAATCCTTTGAAAAGGCATAGACCAACAAAAAGGCTTTTTAGAAGGTCATTTCCCCGTTCTGGCTATAGGAAGGCAGTAGCGAGTCTATCTTTCGCCACCTCAACTTTGATTGGAACCAATACGTGGTTGCTCCGTAGAAGACATTGCTAAACCGGCAAAACAGCCGGGACTATAGAATAAATGAAAGGCGCGACTGAGATCTGACAAATTGGACCAATATGCGCGATATTATTATTTTTCCGCTGAGAATATATAAATCTTTTTTTATAGATGTCATTACATATAATTTACGCAAATTAAATCAAAATATAGCGCAGCCTCAGCCAGTAGTTTCGTAATAACATCCTGTTACTCTCAATTGCGAGGCTTCTCCTCCTCAAAAAGTGGGTCTTGGGTTACACGAAGTAGGTTAATACGATCAGTAAAGCGTCAGATGACACGAACCGTCTTCGAGAGATGAGCATCTCTGATCATTACCCTCTTTACCAGTAACTCACACCGAGCACGTCAAATTGATGTGTTCCCCTTCAGAGGATTCTGTGGGTATGACTAAGCAAACAATAAGAATACCATTTTATTTTTCAGGATATACTCGACATAAATGGGATGCAGCAGGCAGTACGGCTATACGAATAATCCGTGATTCCGACCCTCGAAAATTAACTACACTCAAATTCACAAGGTAAGTCATATTATGTGGGAGCACATCACGTGACCGACAAGTTGTGAGGAGCCCTAATGCGCATGTGTGGGTCGTGACCTGATAAATGCAAACCGCATCGGGGTTGTGAGGGGAGTGAGGTGGTGAAGGGGACAGTGAGGGACTTATGTGAGGGGAGGAGTGGTGGGGAGGGCCCTCAGACTGTTCAGGGTTCAGGCTTGACGCCTTGATTGATTCCCAACTCATCGGGCGCATGCTCCATTGGTGGCGTGTCTCAGAGCAGCTCCCATTCGGGGCATGCAGAGGGCGGCGTATGTTCAATATGGACGGTGGGCCGCAGTACGCCCCCTGACTGTATTCAGGGCGGGCAGGGGGCAGGGGGACTGGCCGACAAGGACCCCGCCGGGATCGATCTGATGAGATAGGGGTTGGGACCTGGGAAGTGGCGGCGTAAGGCGTCTGGGTAGTTCTCAGACGTCTTGGGTCCTGTGATGAATAATGACAAAACACACTGCCTTATTGTTTACTGTGGTTGGTTGAAGACATCATACGTCATACTTTAATTACTGTATTCTATTGGTGTTGCTATACCCAAGCAGGAACTGGACAATACGTTAGAGCGTTGCATCATGAATGCGAGTGGGTTCTTGTTTGTCTCATATTCCTCAGCCTGACTGCGAACAGAGGAAGTACGGATGATTGACTCGTGCAAACCAAAATGCCCGAAATGCTTAAAAGCATAATGTCCTGATCTTGACGTCAATACACCTTTTACTAGTTAATATTAAGTTTAGTTATATTCCCACTCTAGATAAGATATACTTTATACTAGTTGATATCTAAGCGCGTCTCTGGGGTGCAGCACCAAACCACCACTCCAATATCAAATATCTTCTGGCCACACTGGTTTCTAAAGAAACACTGCAGGTAGGGAGCGGGAGGATATCAGAAGCAGCCCTAGGCGTGGGGAGCATCAGAGAATTGGCCGGTCCATAAAGTAGGCTTTTTCCCTGTGTGCCCTGAGAGGCGTGCTGATCTGATGGACTGTGCAGCGTGTGGCCGGGGAGGGCGGCACCAGCAGGTCAAAGTGGGCGATTTACTGCCCGATGAGGGGCACACGGCTCC
Organism: Lepidonotus clava; assembly: GCA_936440205.1. Classification (NCBI taxonomy): domain Eukaryota; kingdom Metazoa; phylum Annelida; class Polychaeta; order Phyllodocida; family Polynoidae; genus Lepidonotus; species Lepidonotus clava. The sequence goes on along the minus strand of OW387140.1, from coordinate 20,438,651 downwards.
ATCCACAGGTGGGGGGCGCCTATTATACAGGATCCCTTTGAACCTAGCAGCCAGGAATTCACATCTTGTCTAGTAAATCTCAGCTTTTTATTTGTGTGTATCAATCATACTTATTATCTGTATTAAATGTATCGGAAGGTGGCTTGTGGGTGTCTGGTGAAATAAGTGTCTGTATCAGATACAGGTGGAGCTCTGAGAATGTTTACGTAGACTGTACAAACCATGCATGACGGGCATTACTTTATTACTCAATTTTACAAAGGTTTCTTGTAAAGAGTCAATTTATGAGTAGCACAGTTCCTGGAGGAAAACAAATCCAAGCTAGCTGGCAAATACTTGAAATTGCTTGAATATACAAAAGAATTCAACCTCTGAACCCTAGGATTAGATTGAATTTTCTTGGACTTTGATAAGAGCATGGATTTCAAGGGAATTCATGTTATTTCAAGTAGATAAAAATCCTAGGTCCTTGAAATAACTTGGGCTTTAGACTTCTATGTTGTTCTCAAAGTCCAAGGTGCTTGGATAAACTTGCACTTTTACTTTGGACACGAAGAATAGTCCTGAATTACCTTGAACTTTCTGGGACATAAACATCAGCAAAATATAACCTGGTGAATCCAAGATTATTCAAGTTATTTCAAGGGTTGTTATGGTCCCATTCTTAGTCACATGACTCTGAGATTTGAAATATTTTGGAGGGAAAAAGAGCAGCCATATTGAAAAGTGGGTAGTCTGAGGAGGGACATGATAAACAAGTGAGGATAATCAAGGGAAAATAAGTGGATATGAACGCATATATATTGGATACACTTATGGCTGGCACATTGAAGCATGCACAAGGAACGAACTGGTCTAATTGTGGGTAAGTAATTTCAAGGTTTCTGTGTCAATTTTGATTGATTTGACTGTAAGCCCTGTGATCAGTGGGTAGAATCTGCCGTAGAGACCTTACAGCCTTCTATTTAGCATATACGCTCATTTCAGCAAGTTTCAGCTTCCCCCTCAGCCCCTCAAGCTGAAGTACACTTTGAATTTGTAAAGGAACATTATGCAAATTTCCAAAACTTTCAGACTTCTCCATCGCCCCTATAATAATATTGGAAGATCCCATACACAAATGATATATGATTTTCTAGCTGTGACCAATTAACTTTAATGTGCCATTAAATGTTTTAAGAGAGTGGTTATCGCCATTTAATGGTATAATCAAAACTTATTGAGACATTGAAATCTCTTTAGTTAATTCAGTAAAATCATTGGCCGAGATTTTGTAGATATGAGCTTCTTAAAAGAAGCATATCTGAGATAATGGCTACTGCTGCTGAGGGGTTCATTGGCCATTTAGGATCTAAGGACAGTAATTGCATATCACTGTATTTGAGGCGCATCAACTTAGCCATAGATATATTTGAATATTCTTGAATATGCAGGCACCTAGATAACCAAGTATTTTCTACAAATCTCTTGAATGTTCTTGAACATTCAAGCGGCCAATACCAGCAAGTTATTTCCAGAGAATCCAAGCTGTACTGACAATTCAAGAAATTGCATGAAAATTCAAGGTGCACCAGCCTAAGGTTGAAATTTCTTGAATATTCCTGAATTTTCAAGCGGCCAATACCAGCAACTTATTCCAGGAAAATCCAAGGGTTGAATTAGGTTGAATATTCAGGAATATTCAGGATCAAAATAGCTTGAAACTTCAAGAAATTTCAGCCTCTATTTTCCTCCAGGTTGGGAGAAACAAGATGTTATAACCAGATCGAATGACCACAGGATCTTACGTCCTTCCAAGCACTTCGACTTCTACGCATACATGCCATTTAGATGTTTTACTTTCAGTAAGATACTACTTAACCGTTAATTCCAGAAATGGGCAAACTTTGCCTCGGAATACAAGTAGCATAGTTTCAAGAAGGGATTCAAGTTATAGTTTATCGTACACAAATCTATTTTGGGGATAGAAGTTTTGCTCTTTTTATTGGAGTGCCCAAGGGGCTTTTAAAAAACTATACTTAAGGATGATATTTTAACAAATCATGTATTCACATGCAACCGTGCAGCAGCGCACACGCAATGCTTCAAATTGCCGATTTACAGCCCCAAAGCTTCATTTTGATATAGGCCTCCTGACAACTCATTTTAACCTTCAATCATGCCCGTTTACCAAATGGGTTCCGATTATCAAAAGTCAGAGTAATCGCCTGTTCATCATGAGGCCACTCCCCTAAAACGCCACTCAGTCGCTTACAGTGCCTAAGTATTCGGAACGACTGCAAGGGGCTCAACGTCAAAACTAACTGGTCAAAGCTTCCCACATGGTTAGAGGCCTGGGCTGCTTGTCCAAGGTTAAACAGGCTCCAAAGGGGAATGACATTGAGGGGCCGGCCCGTAGCAGCTTCTATGATTGGATCCAGATACGACCAGGGCTATCAGTATCCTGACTCACCCGCCTCCCTCCATGCCTCCAATATCGATAACTTAGTGCACGATCAAGTTAAACTTGGTGTGCTTCTCGACTGGAGGCATCAAGGTTGGATATACCACCAACGCTCCTACGCGTACTGTCCATAGAACATATTTTCTCTTTGTTACTGTAGTTTTCTACCCTATTTTTGACTTGGTTGTTTTTGTGAATCAGAATGGTATTTTCCTCAATGGTTAAGTCTGAGTGACCCACTCTGTGAGACAGCAAGGTGCTGGTTGGTCGTCTGAGGTCCCATAAGTCTGGGTTTACCTTCCACTGGGAGGATCTGTTTACGGGAGGTGTAGGCGGCTGCACCACGGATCGGGGAGGGGTGGGTAGGTAGACTTGGGGAGTAGAGGTTTGGTGAGCAGTTGGGTGAGTGGGTGGGTGGGTGAGTGGGTATGTGTGGGGGAGTGAGTGGTTAGGTGAGTGGGTTGTAAAGTAGTCGTATGAGTGGGTGGTAGACTGGTAAGGGGATTGGTTGGTTGATTGGTCGGGTTGGTGGGTGGGTGGATCCTTTGTTTTGTGGGTGGTTGTGTAGGTGTGTAGTACAGTGGTTCTTAATTGATAAAAAGTTTTAGCGTATGCACAAACACGATTTCGAACAATCTTTAACAAGCATTGCCAGCGGTAATCCCTCATGGCTTGTAATTTCAACTTTAAGAATGCATTATTTTTTACCCTGTATGAGTGGCAACGTCTTCTGCCACAGTTTTTACTCCCTAAAGGTGACCAAATAAGAGCGGGCACCACTGTGATATGTGGCACTGCGCTTATATGACAACATCTGCTATATGCATCTAATTGTTGTTTTTCCGTTCCCAATCTGTTTTGGACGTGTCTAAACACAATACCATTTAAAAGTAAAAAGAAACTATCATTTGCAAAGGGCAACTCAATCATCTTACTGTCGAAGATAAGTAGATTGGAAAAGGGATTTGCGTGCGGAGGTCCAAGCAATATTTCACAACTATTTTTCTTCCACCTGAGCCCAGACATACGTCTCTTCTTTCACACACCTGTGCTACGTTACTGCTGATTGATGATTGGGTGGTTCCCCTCAGAGAGGCAGCAGGTAACAGTAACTCCCTGAAACTACATGCTCCTATAACTTTAACATGTGACGTGGTCAGTAATCATGGGTGTCAAATCGGCTCTTCCACATTTTCTAATGCTTTGATAAACTTTTGAGAGAAACTTTTTTTTTATTTTACTTGGAAACACGTAATAGATGTTGTGCAGATGATGTCACAATAACCATAAAGGAGCTAGGCACCATCTTGGTGATCAATTTAGAATTCTTGTTATCAACATTTTACAAACATCTACGAAATTTAGTTTGTCAAATGTATTTGAAATAATCATATGTCCTATGAACACCTTTAAAAGAATACAATTCAGATTTTTGGATGTGTGTAGTAGCCAAATGGCAATGAAGAGCACATGGTGATCAACAAAAGGTAGTCACGTGACCACTTCTGTACAAGGTCTATACCTTTTTTTGGAAAAACAACAATGCGATTTTGCTGGGTACATCATTTTCTGCACATACTTTTTAACATTCTCTACACATCTCTAGACGTGTTGTGTTAGAAATACTTTGAAGCAGTAAAGCGTGTAGAAAGGACTGCCTCTGGTAAGTTACACAGTAAATAAGTCTACTTCAACTAGGCTGCAGAGCAGAACGTGTGGTGATGGCGGTACAATTTGTGAGGCAGCCCCCGACACGCGGGAGTGGTTGTTCTGATTGGACCATGGAGGGAGACCACGGACCTCACTTCATGTATCTCGGAGGGACTATTTCCTATAGCGCAAGCACTGCCAACTTCATCACAAGGCGCCAGGGTGCCCGGTAGTGGAGGGAGAACGCAGACCTCAACTTCTGTACCTCAGAAAATACCATTTTACATGGTACATGGTGCCAGGGGCTGGGGTCCGAGGTCGGAGAGATAGAACTCAGACCACACCTTCTGTATCTCAGAGACCATTCCATTCCTCATAGTGTAGGCACTGATGCTCTCATAATTAAGACGTCAGGGTGCTGGATGGGGGAGGGAATTAACCACGGACCTCATCTCCTGTATTTCACAGATACCGTTTCACATAGCACAGGGCGCCAGGGTGCTGGGTGGAAGAAGTGCACAGGGCATGAGACTGTCAAATCATCAAACGGCTTTTTATGGGAGATTTAAAATCTAGAATCTTACAAAACTATGATCAAAGTAAATTGCATATTATTAATTTTCCCAACAAACTAGCTATTGAGTAAAAACACATTCTAAAAACATTGTAATATATTGCTACTTAGAATGAAAACATTGTTTCTAGTGGCTTGGATCCTAAAAGCGGCTATTAGCCTGATTAAATAGCTTCCGACTATCCAACGGCCTTTGCAGCTCTATATGTTAGTGGCCAGTTCTCTGAAATCTTTCTGACTGTTAGGATATTATCTAATAAGCGCGGACACATTCTCCATTCCCAACTGGATGACAAATACAGTAAAGCCCATAAGCCCGATGTTATTTTAACTGACCTAGGACACGCTGCATTGTAAGGCCCAATACTTGGTACCAATATATGTCCGTATATAACATTAGAATTAGAATATTGACTTAACATGTTACCTAACGCTACCTTTATATTTCTGCTGCTTTCTATGTTAATACTCGTCTATATCACTTAGTGCTGCTGCCTAGGTATTATCATTTCAAGACCTCATAAACTGCCACCAGATGGCATGCCGTGGCAGACGGCTTATTCCCGCTCCAGATAGTGAGTGGACTGGCCGAGCACATTCACACATTCCTCACACACCCGGCAGGTCCTCTCCGGATAAGACAATCCTGTATCCGGTGGCCGTGAGATGGATGGTTAATCCAGACGGACTGGACACATTAGTAATACTCCAAGAAACCCGGGGTAGGACGTGGGACGTGGATGGGATGGGGGCCCCGAAACATACCTCTGGGTCAATAAACTGAGATGGACAAAACTACCGTAAAACCCTTAATTTGAACGAGGTTTCAAATAGGTTAAATTGTATAAGATTTTTTTAGTTGGGCTACAGTCAATACTCCAATATTCCGGACCTACCAGGCAATACCATGAAATTCTATTGCACAAAAACAGTGGGAGACGCTATAGTTCCTATTGAAATATCCCTACTCGCCTATGGATATTATCGGGAAATAACTAAGTTACACAATTTTATCTTAGTGAAAAACAGACAACCCAAGAACTTTTCTATAAGAAATTCCCTAATCGCTTTATCCCATTATTATTGCGAAATGTATTATGTCATTTCATCGGAGATGATGCGAATGTGGCTTCCTATTAAAAACCCCGATAATGAGTCAACACGCCATACCTTTCTGCTACCCCCATCGGCGAAAGCTGGCACTTTCGGTGGTTTACCTGTTACCTGGCAGTTGAATATCCATTAACTCCTGCGTTTACCTTTTTCTGGTGGGACATACGAGGCCCCCTGCCAGATGTGATTATCTGCCTTACTAGTTACCCTTCTAACGTGGCACGTTCCTCTGGGGAAAAACTAATTTATTACCACTTTTTGGGAATAGGATATCTCAGTCAATAACTAATGCGCAGACATGAAGTTTTCAACGCAAGAACATAACAGCCATCGGAGGTAACTATATCTTACATCTTTTTAGGTCCAATTATGTATTTTATAAAAACAAAATTTATGCAGCTAACGTAAGTTGACTTGTCTAAGTTAAAAGCATCTAAGTACAATCGCATTAAAGAAATTTCTCATTCAATTGTGAAAGTAATTTTATCTTCATCATTACCTAGAGAGAAAATAAAAACTTTTGTTTGCTGCATCATATTTTAAACCTTTCTGGGTAATTATTGAGTACTTTCGTCAAGCAGCCGCCAGTAAGTGATGTTTAAAGGTCTTACACATCACCACATTCGTCCGACTGACTCGAGGTCTGCGGGCTGCACCTGTATATGTGTGAGCGGCCGGAGCCTTACATATATACTACATCTTCTAAATCCATTTTAAGCTGAACTTCGAATCTACTCAATGCAGGGTAACTTGTTGCGAAGTCGCCATTACCGATGTTTTCTGTGGTTTTCGATTATATATCAAAATATCTTCATAAGTTTCCTCTGATGCCCTAAAAAGAACTGATGCTAATAGTGTAATGAGCGCGTGCTTGTTCATTACAAACTGCTTTTCTTAATTAAAGTTTGTACTATGAACCCGCTAGGGCCCACTAGGTGGAGTGATCTGGAAACCCCTCTATTATTATCTATATTAAGTCATATGTTCACCTGGCGGGAACGCAGCTTCTCGTTCAGGGTTTTGGCCCGTGTCCAAGATGGCTTTTCCAGTACTAAAGAGGTGCGTTAAAGATTTACCTTGCCGCCCCAATCCCTAGTTCTAAGTTGGCTTCTAAAAGCCGAAGGATGGCCTTGGGTTTATTCGGTCAGTGCAGTTCTGTTGTCCGATGAGGCACTTCCATGATAACACAAGAGGGTTGATTAACCCATAGGCTTACCATAAATCGCCCACATAATCAAAGCTTTATGTCCATCGTCAATCAATGGGGTAAGACTCTCCTAGAGATCAGGCTTACAAATAGCAATATTACTGCGCGATTAAGGTTTCCTGGATTTACTTTCACTAATTAGTTTTGTATCAGATGTCAGAAATCATCAAAGGAAACCTCAAGTATGGTTCACAGAATCGTAACACAGGTACATTTATTATTAACGGTAAATCTGGGTGTCTCATGTCATTTTGAATAACTATTCCAATAGTTTATGTTTATTTCATAGAATAGATCTTGGTTCAAGCAATATATAGTGAAGAAAAAAAACTCAAGTCACTGCACTTATCATAGAGCTATTGCCCTTGCAAAAACAATGGCCTTAACTATAGAATTTAATGGGGGAAGTGCTTATTTTCTGATATCTAAAAAGTGTACCATTCTGTGCATCTTTATATCTCAAAGGTATTTACTGTGGCCCTAAATAAATATTCCTACGCAAAGGAAATTATATGTCACCGTTAAAGGGACTTTCTCGTCGCGTCGCTAGGCTTACATCGGCGAACGTATCTCTTTGATCTCACGGACGAGAACGTCCGTTTAATATTTACATTTTATGACTGAATAACATACGAAAATCATAAAATGAATATATTTCATCACTCTGTAAACTGCTATCAACAATAGCTCTGGTCCTATAATCACTCTTTTTTCTTCTTTTTTTTTCTTGTACTAATTTCTCCCTGAAATTTCATTTTCAGCATGGTAAATTAGCAAACGATGTCTATATTGTAATTTCCAAAACAGCCAAGCAGTGGTCATCCAGATTTAACTTTAAACAGAAAAACTTCCCTTTTTATGGCAAAATGCTATTTCTGGTTAGATTCATTGAGAGAGAAACCAAATAAATCCCTCTATAATGAAAAATATTCAAAAATAGCAAACACGTAAAGTGATTTCCCCGAAGATATTTTCAGATTGTATAAATGTCGGTCTCCATCGAACGATTTGAGTTGTTAAATTCTAGTTAGAAAAACACTCTTCACAAACGATCCTCATTTCACATAATTTCACGCATGGAAATGTCATCATTCACCGGCGCTCATTTTGTCTACTGTAAGCTGGCATATAAAGGAGACCAGCATTTCTTGATACACCCAAGTTACCAAACTCCACGCTCAGAGAAATTCCTGTGCGGAATACTAATAAAGAATTCAAGGTGAGAAACGGCTGGGTAAAAGTGGAGACCATGCTGGGCCCATTAGGGTGGTCTCCCTCGGGCACTCAGGTGTGAGGGGAGGCTTTTTTCTCTCATGAGAAATTGTTTCATTTCCCGGGTCACAGTAAGAGAGGAACCTTTGACTAGGTAGAACGTCCTATACTTGGTTGTACCTTACACCTCCACCGGTCTGAAGATTAACTACAAAATGGAACTTTAGCTTGCAGCATGAATTGCTAATTCATTTCAGATTATTTTAAACTGGACAACTAAACAAGGAGTTTAATTGCAGTTAACTTCGCTCGAGCAAAGCTTCTTCATGGGCTATGAGCAATAGTGACCATCACTATCTCTGTTGTCACACCTAGCTTGGGGAGGGAGTTTAGGAGGGGCCTACTAGTGAGGTCCATGCATGTGCTGCCATGTCCATGGTACCATCACTCACCCAATTGGGCTGTCCACGTGGAGGTGGCTGTGCTGGTCGAAGTGTGAAGGGGTAGGACTGATCGGCTCAGCTGGGTTCTTCTTATGTAACGACACTTCTATCCCCTTACACTGCCTGACCCTAACACCAATCTGAGGACAATTCCCGTGAGGTACTGAACATGAAATTGTGTAACAGGTCATTTGAATGAAAGGGATCAAGAATGACTGATTAGATAAACTCCAACAAATTGATATACGACTATGAAATGTAGATTCACTTTTGGTCTCAGAAAAAGACATCATGATATTCACATGTTTATTGGTCTTTAATTTTCAGTATTACTGTTCAATATTTTTATGCGAACTTTAATACTAGAAGACATGTAAATATTCTTGCAAAAATGATGTGCACAGAAAAAGGAGTTTCCCGAAATAATTCGTTGTTTTTCACTTATAGTTTTGACAAGATATGAAAATAATGTTGCAGCATCATTAAAGTTTTGAACCGCAACATTTTTAGCTAATACGGCAGTGAACTACAGAGAGTTAATACTCAGTACATTTACTACCTTCTTGGGCATGGACGCTTCATGATAATGATATAATACAACCTTCTTATGACCCTGCGCAGTGCAGGCCTGCTGTGGCCCAGACCAAGGTGAGGGGAGTCCCCTCACTGGGTCACTGCCCTGCATATAGGTTAATAGAGGGACATTTTTTAACTTTTTGTCTAAATCCCATCAATACACTAACAATAAAGTAAACTGATCATTTTTAGCACTCACATCTACATGTAAAAATATCTGTTCTTTGCTACCAATAACCTAATTTCGTGATAAAAAAAAAAGCATTTTAGATACATTAAGGAACCTTTGAGGCAAGATTAACTTTTATTTTGAAAGGGGTCAACTCTAAACACAAGTCAATGACACTGACAGGTATTCAACAACAGGAATTGTTTTGTACCTCAGCTTGAGTGGGTGTTTAGGGGCCCTGGGCTGTGGAACTGAACTGGTGTGAACAACCACAACTAACCCCTCTCCAACCCCTCCCCCACACATACATTCTGTACACTAATAACAAGTACAGACCCTTGACTATCTAAATAGGCACCAATCCTCACCCAACTCTGCTCCAAGCCAAGTGACCAGTGCTGTAGACTGTACTCCCCTCACCAGGATTCACATTTCTGCCAAGAGGGGGTGCCACCTTTAAAAAGAAGGGTGTATAAGCATGGTGATGGGGTGGAGTTACCATGTTGTCCCTTATTAAGGGACCGATGCGGAACGCCACTCAGAGACACGGCTTGACGCCAGCAGGAACATCTCCGGTGATCTGAACAAGTCTGAATACACCTGGTTAGAACACTTGCACAATACATACAGACAGCACATCTATTTCATAATTAGTGTTTTTTTAACAGACTATTTACCCTGGGTACATATTTCGGTAAAGGTGTGTCTTTTCTGCAGATCGACAGTTTTCCTATATCTTATGCATTAACTAAAATTTCCACATTCTTTAATAGTCTACCAAGAAATTTCGAACAACACATTTTGAGTCCTTATCATTGTTACCACATTAAAGTATAAATTATTTGCCGCCCAACACTAACAATTATCTCATAAATGAGATTAACAAATTAACAATATAAAATAGATAATATTCTAAAGGAACCGATAACGGGGGCCTTTTTGGGACTCGATGTCATGTGGTCATATAGTATACATTCCAGGATGTCAGTAGAGAATTAGATATACAACAACAAAAAAAGAATTACTGAAACAAGAGAAAGACTACACCCAATGTCGTTGACAGCTGACGGATCCGACAGGCTGTCCCGAGGTACATTTTGAAAGAGAATACGTGAAACAACACCATCTAATTTGTTCAGACGACTGATTTAATGCCCTACTAGCATTTGCTACCAAATAAACCATTCTCAGTTCGGGTTTTTACCTTTTGGAAACAACACAACGAACCACTGCATACATGCTATTTGATATCAATGTACGTTTTGAACAATTTTCAAAAATCGACCGATGAACTATAGTACACTAAACCTAAGGGCATCATAATAACAGTAAAATAACACATATCCATGTATCATTTCTGAGGAAAACAATGCAGTTTTGGGCTGTAGAAAAACACTTCCCTGTTATCTATCTATCCTATTACAATTTGGAAGAGAACAGCAGCAACCGACATGACCTACACGAAGTGAATATAGAGAGAGGTGATGACTGTCGACGGTCTCCCAACGAATTCCCATAATAAGCCAATAAATATTAGCTGTATAGACTATTAGTATAGTGAGATATGGTCTAAGCATAATTCCATCTGTTTAGCGTGTTTACGCACAGCAGCTTCCATTCCTCCACCCAGTGTCTCTAGTTAAACGCCCACTGTGACTCGGTACACCCACACACAAATATGGGCCGCGCGTCTTGGTTAGTTCGCCTTACGTCAGAAAGTGGCGGAAGGATCACCCCTGTCCTCCCACCTCGGCCCTGGAGGCGTCGCTCTAAAGGTTGACCTGTCGTGTTAAATGAGCTCTCCTCATCAGGGAGGGCACGCACCTAATAGGGTGGTTATGTCATGGGAGAGGGTTGACTAGCCCGTGAGGTGCATAATTCACGGGTAACACTTACAGGAACTCTACCGAAATAGCACTGTTGTCAGACAAGAGACCAATGAGTTAGGTGCAACAAATCTTTACCTAAAATTCCAAAACATTCTGCTGAAACACCGAAACAATGGTTATACCGATCATGGTATTTATGCACTGAATTCTAAAACAGCAGCTTTATATCGATATATTTCACTCTAAAACCGTGATTTTGTTTGTGTTATCCACACGCTGCAATCTTAGGTGACGGGTTGCAAGTTTCACCCAAAACCACCGTTAGTCAGTTGTTAGTATATACATATGTATATAGTTTCCATAATAAAAACTGAACTGTCATCAGGTCAAATGAGAATGAGAACGAAGGCTAGACACCAAATACTGGACCCATCCGCTCTTCTGTCCACATGACACAATAAGTGTGAGACGCAAAGTCCAGAACGTACCGTATACACTTAACATGGGACTTGTTAACGCACGGTCATGCTGGTGATTGGCGGCCTGGTTCCCTGAGGTAGAATAGGCACCTATTACGAGTACCCCCTTGCTGCTCATAAATGGCAATACATGGGGAGCCATACACTTTCCACGAGGCCCTTGACGTTAAGGTCTATGGGTTATAGAGTTGAGGACAAAGTATTTTTCAAGAAAAAACCTGTGCATTTGAAATTCATTCTCTCAAAAACGATTACTTATTTTCAATCGAAAATGGTCTCTCTGTGCCGAGGTGGTGACTAAGCCTAAGGACACAAATTACACACGGGACATGGAAATATCGTTTGCATAAATACCGCTTGGAACATGTGTGACTGGCCAGTATTAAATAAAGACATTGTGATGTGGAAAAAAAACGATCCACACATCGTAAATAAAAGCATTCATTTTTGAATATCAGAGTTCAGTGTTTCATGGAACGCCAAATATCAAAGAGTATTTTACACAATCGTTGATGTAAATTAGGCCCTTTCAAGCATACACAGTCAAAATGAAAGTAATTGAAGACGGAGAACCATGTTTTTGGATCCTGGTCATAAACAAGAAATATGATTTAATTACAACCTATGTGTTTTCTTCTTCTTTCCTTGTAAATAAACATCTTGCAGCTAATTAGAAAAAATGGCCCGCCTCACAAAAGTAAACGCCAAAACATTTCACCATTCACTTGTCACCTAAATATTGCCTGAGGCATATCAAATAAAACTATTTGAAAAAGATGATTAAATGTGTAGAAATCTAATGGCCAAACCGTAATGATTGTAAATGAATTTCCCCCATTCTGAGCGCAGCGGATTGACAGCAGGGCTTTGTTAAAAGGTAATGTTTCACCTGTCATGACCCCCCCCCCCCCCCCCCCGCCAATACAATCAGTCCCGTCCCCTCCGTCGTCCCCAAGGCAATGTCCCATTTATTTTGGATTAGGGGATGGGGGTTGAATACTCTCGGGATAAAATGTGACGGAGGAAAAATAATCAGAGCTTTTAGTGTTTCGTTCTTAAGGCAATAACCTAAGGGAAACCTGCGTTGATAATGATAATGGCGTTCGTCGGTGTACTCCTGTCTCCCCACTTATGTTTCACCAAAGCTGTATGTGTCGACAGTGTAGTGGGAGAAAGGTGTGGGATGCTTATTTATACAGGTGCAGGCAGCATAACACATTAGTTTAATTAAACTCTAAATCAAACCCTGAGACTAAGTGAGAAAGATACATGTGGTTTGTATTTCATTGTGACACGTAAGGGACATATATAAATACAAAACTAGTGATCGGGTCAGATCACCAAATGTACGGTTAAACAGAACCACCAATGTTCCTTCTGGAAAGCAGACATTAGAAAGGTATCAATGCATTATGTTTCTAACAAGAAAACATTGTTCTTGTAATGTAATCCAAAAGTCCGACTACGCAGATACACATCAGGAACCTACATTAAGGTGTCACTGTGTCAGTGAATCAATTGCTAATGCAAAAGTTTCAGGAGTGATTTAACTTCCCAGGAAACCTACAAACATTTCTCCATTTCTTAATAGAAATTTGACTTTCACAGAAGAGGTAACTTTTACATACCAGGCGAAGGGGTGGTGGGGATTATTGCCCGGACCAAAAAGCAGTGGGAATACAGTGTATGCTACGTGAAGAATCAGTGTCAGCGTGCAGTAGTATTTCAATGGTAAATCAGTGAAAATAAGTGGGAATCCAGTGGTTGAACAGTAGGAGATCAGTAGGAGATCAGTATGTCCGAAATATCTGAATGAGATAGAGTGTACAACCAGTATTATTTCAGTACCTCATTCAAATATTTCGGGCATACTGTTTCAGGAAGTGTCCACTGCCATTTGTTCCGAGTGATGCCTATTTCAATTGCATTGAGGGTAATTGTGAATTTGATATCTTAAGCTGTTCAGAATTAGAGTCATTTCTAACTTATACATAATTTTGGATGGGATAGGCTATGCCCCTACCACATAAGGTTATTCTAATGACGAACTGAAGTGAAATCCAACTACACTGTAGTTCTTTTAGCTAACTTCTCCAACAATGAAGCAGGGGCCGTTGCCTTGAGTAGCTCGCAGAATTAAGGACACTGATGTGAGTCGGTGTACCAGGATTAGCCTCGTTAGACCCGCTCATTTGCAGGTGGGGGGAGGTGACAAGGGGGTAAGGGGACAAGATCCGCAGGCATTAGCCTGGGAGAAACGCAAGATGGATGGATTGCCTGACATTGGATGCTGAGTACATGGTTTGGTCTCACTATGAGGTGTGGTTACCAGGTAGTCCTGTCTGCAGATGGGGTGACAGGGTGTCTCCTGTCTGTAGGTTAAGGAGGGGGGAGCAGTGTGGGTCCTGTCTGTAGGTGGGGTTGTAGGGTGGATCCTATCTGCAGATGGGAAATGGGGCGGGTCCTGTCTGTAGGTGGGTAGACTGAGTGGGTCCTGTCTGCAGATGGAGAGACAAGGTGGGTCCTGTCTTGCAGAAGGGGGACAGGGTGGGTCCTGTCTGCAGATGGGGGACAGGGTGGGTCCTGTCTGAAGATGGGGGACAGGGTGGGTCCTGTCTGAAGATGGGGGACAGGGTGGGTCATGTCTGTAGGTGGGTGGACAAGGTGGGTCCTGTCTGTAGGTGGAGAGGAGGGTGGGTCCTATCTGCAGATGGGGGGGCATGAGCTACCCCCTTTTCCTCTTCAAAAAAGAACTCTGACTTACCTTCCTTTTTGGAACAGAATCCTGCTTTTCTACGTTAAACACCCACCTGCAACACATGAAAACATAATTAACAATCGAGTTGGTGTATACAGTGAGACTGAGAGCATTATGTATATGACGTATGTATGAAAGGGTCGAAGGCAGCTTCAAACATGAGTGCCTACTCTTGTACTTGCATTCTGCTTTGTTGGAAGCTACGCGAAGGCATCATACCGCTAGAATGCAATATTAAATCATTTGTCTTTTTCAGCACAAAAGCAACGGTGAAATATATGTTAAATTCAAAGCTCAAATGAGTGGGGTTGTCCAAAGACCCATGCATCATGAAATACAAAACTGCCGCAGGCAGATCTCATATATACTAGGTTCGCCAGCCATAATGCAGTGTTCGAGACTAACGCCTGCCCGTCGGCCAATGGCCGACGATTTTGGATCAGGGCCGATGAAAAATTTGAAAATCATAGTTGAATTGGCCCGGATGGCCGACGCCTGTTTTCAGCCGTCATTTGTCCATGTTTTCAGTCGTCATTTGCGCATGTTTTCGGCAGTCATTTGCACATGTTTTCAGTCGTCATTAGTCCATGTTTTTGGCCGTCATATGCTCATGTTTTCGGCTGTCATTTGGGTGACTGGAGAACTCGGGTCGCGGACGAACTCGGGCCAGGAGAACTCTGGCCAGTTGCTAACTCGGGTCGGGAGAGCTCGGGCCGGGAGAACTGGTGCCTTAAGGCTGTATTCCACTTAGACTCTACCAATTCTTCTGCCGATTTAAAAAAATAGGCAGCAAGAATAAAGGTCAAAAATAGAAATGTTATATACACCAGTAGAAAGGCCTTATGATTCTCTTCCGATTAATATATGATATGTAAGGATTAAGGCCATATTCTCAGAGGAAATTAACCAAAATGCAAAATCGGCAGCATCGAAATCGGTATGTGGAATACGGTCTTCAGCCCAATTGCCCAGGGGGAGGGGGAGATGGCGATGATAAGGTCGGGGTTGGGGTTTGGGGGAGGGGGAGATTGCGTTGATAAGGTGGGCTGGCCCCAGCGGTCGCCTATGGCGGCCCGACTTCACCCGACCCGAGTTCGTCAGCGGCCCGACTTCACCCGACTCGAGTTCGTCAGCGGCCCGAGTTCTCTAGTATTCGTCATTTGCACATGTGTTCGGCCGTTAGTTGTCCATGTTTTCGGCCATCATTTGTCATTGGCGGATCCTCCTTCCATGCCCTTTCTCTCCTCTCCCGGCCCTTTCTTTTCCTTCTGACCTTGTGGGTCCCCTCCAGGCCCCATGCCATGGGTTCCCTCTCGACCCTTTGTGTCTCCTCCAGTCCCTTTCTTTTCCCTCCTGGCCCTTTCTTATGGGGTGCACCACTAAAATTGACACAGCGACACAGCCTTTTCTTCAATTCGACATGCGACATAAAAGAGCCTTAATGACTTGACAGGGAGCTTTTAACCTTAGTGATATGTGCCATAGACGTTTCTTAAATTTGAAATGTGACATTGAAAAAAGATAAGCAACAGACACGCAACATTGCTATTTTTTAAATTCAATATGCGACATTAGGATCCCCCATCCAGAGCCCCTTTTTACCCCTCCTAGCCCTTTCTTTCCACCCCTAGCCCTGTGCGAAAAGGAAAAAGAAAAGGAGGAAGGGGGAGAAAAGACAAAAAGAGAAAGGTGCACCTTCCAGGCCTCTTTCCCCTCTCGGCACTGTGCCTCCTCTCCCAACTCTGTGGCTTCCCTCTCAACCCTGTGCCTCATTTCCAAGCCCTGTGCATCTTCTCTCAGGCCTATCCCTTTTGCATGAATGAAGTTATATTTTCAATTTTATTCTGGGGATGGGCCCCCAATACCTACGCCCCTTATGGGACGGGGGACAACTCCCATACAATTCATTGCCACATAAATTCCCACATACATTCTCATTCCCTGGAGAAAATGGATATATGCACATTGAAAATATTATAAAAAAAAGTTATCATCCCTTAAGTTCAAATAAGTACCCCAGAATGGCTTATATTGCATAAATGAGAGGTTAACTTTTCAAAACATTTCCTGGGGGTGCCCCCCCCTGTACCCCCCTTATTGGAGGGGTAACCCCTCCCATACCCTCCCCGGACCAGAAGGCAGTGGTTACTCCCTAACTCAGTAGTACTGAAATGTATACTCTTTCTATACTGTATGTGGCAGTATTACTCTATGGATACTGGTATTTGTATTCTCTAAAGGGAAGTATTTGATAAGTATTATACTGAGCACCTACTGCCAGAGAAGTATACAAGGAGTAGTCCACTGCATCAATACTGCATTTACTTTGAGTATTATTGGATGTACCTAAAGCTACTGATTTAATACTTCCTGGACTCTGATCATGGTGTGACTGGCAGTAGTTAAATCAGTAGTCTACTGAATCTATACTGATACATAAGGGTCACCTTAGTACTCTTGTACCAGTTCTTTCTAGGTTATCAGACACATTAGACATTGACAGTTGGCCAGAAGGCGGGAAGGGCCACAAGTTTTAACAGTCACATGAATCCAGGGGGAATATTTTGGAGAAATATGTTATTCAGGATATATTTTAACAGGACAAACTTGTGAAGATCAGTCACATAGGACACAGTGATTCTTGTGGATACTGCAAAATCGATATAACAGTGGTTATTGGTAGGTAACCTGATTTTTCCTCTAAAGACTGTATTGAATAGGGAACAAAGGGGGTCAGCTAGCTGGGACCCAGCTAGGGACTAGCCTTATTACTAGTAATATAGGTACCCTAGGCAGTGTCCGAAATTAAGGATGCACCCTGCATCCGGGATGCATGATTTTGCAGCAGGGTGCACAATTTTTAAATGTGTGCACCTGGATCATGCATCGATTTTCTGGGCATTAGACATTGTATATAAGATGAAATGCATGAAATATTGGCCGGGTGCATACTTTTTATAACCATGCACCCAGTGGGTGCATACAAATTTTCCTTAATTTCGGACACTGCTAGGTCTTAACTATAATATGTTCATGAGTGATAATGCATATTATCTAGATCTTTAAGCATTTTATATCCATACTAAAACGCAAACATTATTCCTACATTTATTTTTCCTTACATTCAAAGGCGAGAATAACATTTTTACATTTGAACATATTATGCATACTTTATCATTTGATGGGATTCAGTTTTTCTTTTTCAAATTAAGAACTAAGAAATCACATGATGAGATAATCACATGATAAGGTATTCAATACAACTCAAATGTCTGGAAGTTTATTAATTGTTGATCAGGCTACAAACAGAAGGACCACTGACCCACTACTTCAATACAGTAGTAAAAGAGTATTACTGATCACACCACTTCTAACTCATTTAAATATTTCGGACATACTTTTTACCTACTGAAGTAGCAGTATAGAGTAAGTAGTACTGATTCCCTACTCCCTGTCCCAGGGTGCCCACAGGCAATGAAACTACTTATTGCCTACTGAAATACAGTAGTAAAGCAGTAGTACTGCACCCCTACTTCAACCTCATTTAAATATTTCGGACATACTGAATCACTACTG
Organism: Lepidonotus clava; assembly: GCA_936440205.1. Taxonomy (NCBI): domain Eukaryota; kingdom Metazoa; phylum Annelida; class Polychaeta; order Phyllodocida; family Polynoidae; genus Lepidonotus; species Lepidonotus clava. The sequence continues at coordinate 20,420,622 of OW387140.1, read as the reverse complement.
ACTCTATACTGTTTTAATACTCTTTGACTACTCTTTCTCCACTGATAAGTCTCCCTAACCCACCACTATTTCAATGCAGTAGCACAAAAGTATATACTGCCACCTCCTACTTTTTGTATACTCTTTCAATACTGATTATCCACTGCTTTATGGTCCGGGTCCCCTTCACCATCCACAATTTACGTGTTTATGAACTACTGCCTAGCAGTTTTCAAAATCTTGCACCCCCCCCAACAAATTGCTGGATCCCCCCCTGTTTGTCCATGTTTTTGGCTGTCCAGGCCTATCCCAGTTTACATCAAAGTTGCATTTATCATGAAGACAGTTGCATGATGCATTAACCAAAGCAACTTGATTGACAAATTGCTCTTTAAATTTGTAAAATGCAGTTTTATATATTGGCCTTTTCCCCATAGGAACCAATGTTTAAGCCTGTCAGCACAACCTACAATGTCCAACCCAATTTTGTCCAAAAATATAGCATTTTGATTGGCTGGCAAACTTGCAAATCTGACAATTACTAAGATTTTACAAATCATGTTTTATTAGTGTTTGGGGATATAGAAAAATATAATTCTCGTATTTCAGTAACCCCAATTCTGGAAGACAAGGATGCTTTATACATTAATTTTGTCCAAACCTTGGATATACCATGGAGAGTACTATCCATGGATATACCTAATGTGCCGTGGTATGGGCAACAATTTTTGTCAGGGCCGACTGAAAACTGTCAGGGCCGACAATTTTTTGACAGTATCGGCCCTGATGGCCGAGGGCCGAAAATGTTAGTCTCGAACACTGTAATGCTTCCCATTTTCATTCTCAAATTATGTAGAGTTATTCAGGACCGCTGGTCCAGTGCATTCCTAAATAAGAAACCTTATTACGATCCCCGCTGTTCTGCCAGCGTCATAGCAGACGTCAGTCTTTGCGGGGGCGGTATATCTCTTTTCTTCCCGTTTGGTGTCAATAATGTACAAAAGGACGATTGGTCTCTAAAGGCTGCTACACACTGTACAATTAACACGTTCTCCGTAGGGCATATAGAATCACGACACACTGATTTCCTTCTGGCCTCTGAAGGTTACAAAGTAAATTGCAAGGTGAACAATATACACAGGCCTATGCCTGCTTCTATGGCTATCAAAATTTATTTTGTTTTCGTTGTTCTCCAAACCCGAGGAATTTCATGCATCTAAAAGCTTAAGCGCTACTCCAAGCAAATGATAGTTTAGGATCAACTTGTTTGTATTTTTGTAACTACTCCGGTAGTGTTCATATAATTAATATCAACACAGTAAAGACAGTCTTTTAAATTGAATAAATAAGCTAAGCGACCATTAAACGGGGTATACATAAAAATATGTTCCTCAATCGTGCACACACAAAAGTTAAAGCCTCGTATGGATCCAATTTGAAGCAGTATATATTTGCCGACCTGCTTGGTATGGAGTGTCTATGCCATGTAGGTGTCATGAGAGCAGATTAAAGCGTGTTAAATCACTGGTGTTTGAGCAGACAGGAGGCGGCATTTGGACAAAAAAAAGGTTTGGAGGGTGTTTGCTTTGCCGGCTGGTGAAACCATCGCTCAGGACACGCACTACATTTCCACCCGCACGATAGTGAATGAGCAATAGCCCTCTCCACGGGCAATCCCACCTAGCGAGAAATTTGTGTAAATAAATGCAAATTAGCTGACTGTAGAAGAGCGGGTCTTCCCCGTGTCTGTAATGACTACTTCGTCTTATATGTTAGAATTACGCCTGAATATCTGTCTTCTTTTATAACTTGAAATAGCAGATTTATATTTCTTTCTGATTCGAGAGCAGGTTTCAAGCGTTATGAAGAGAAAGAAAATGCCTGGTTTGTTATTCATGAAACTCATTAGAAGACTTTTAAACCACACGGACCACAAATACAAATAGGAACGCTGTTACGGATTGCCGGTTAACATTTATGAGTTATCGATTACATATCAGTAACTCCCTGTTCTACTGGTACCTAGTGTGTTTATCCGTATTTGGTATTGTATGTTATGGCTTGCAGAGGTCATTAACCTGCTCACTTAATATATAACAACTGAGTGGGCCCTAGACGATCGTCCAACAAAGCATTTATTTCTTACTAACAAACAGTAAAGCAGGTCTAGTGCCTAATTGTCTAGTTTAATCCCCACGGCGAAGACACAGTGTTTTCTTATACATAAGCCCTATGGTGTTCCATCTGAATGAGTTTTTTACAATACATCCTCATTCCACAGCGCGTCCTGTCGCAGTGCGGCCATTAGCCTCCACCAAAGATAAGAGCCTCATACCAAATTACCAGGAACGTATTTTGGAATTGTATGAGACTTGTAATAGACTACAAGTTTTATTACATTAGCGGATTCGTTTAAAGACCTTGGGCTTTGTCCATTTATCCTTAAGACACTTTTCGTCCTTGGGGTCTTTTCTATTTTATTACCCACCTTAAAACATATCATTTATGTGTTCCTATTACGTTGATCACGCCTTTTCTATACATTTGCTGGCTAAGAACTTTGGCACACTAGGCTTAAAGAAAACAATTACGCCCCAGGCCCCAGCAAACTACCCCACACTGAAATTGATATGATAACAAAAAATGCTTGAATAAGATGAGAAGCTATCATACAACTAGTAATTGACCACTGGACCAAAAGTACGAGTGTGTGTGTGTGGGTGGGGGGATGGGGGTTACAATGAAAAATCTAATACTTGGGCCAGAAGGGGGGGGGGGGGGTGCACATTCTCGAACATCAATATCACTTCGAAGACCAAGGCACCCCCTGCCCAAAAGGTACTCCGATCCACCTTCTCCCTAAATACTCCTGACAATATATATTAACTATCAAAGTTCTGCTCATACATGAGCAATGTACGTCCTTCTATTACTTTAAAGCCTAAAGTACTGAGATTGACTGTCATGCAATTGATTAACTACCACCACCAGGCCCCTTCCCCTCAACTGAGAATGTCCGACTACCCGTTGCATGGGCTACGCGCACCAAACTGGAGTGTATACTCGCGAGTTCTGACCCCAATGCTCCTGCTGTCACACCCAGCTTGGAGAGGGGTTAGGAAAGGGCTACTACGACGTCTAGGCAAGCATTGCCATGCACCTAGTATTGAGTGAACTATTACTCATCCACCTTGATAAGCATTGATAAACATGATATGCTGAGAGTTCAGCATATATACTTAGGGTTCGAAATTAACGTCAGCCTTCAGTCCCAGGCTGATTGTTTTGAACAGCTGACAAAATTTTGAGTAGGTTGCATCAAAATCACCCTGGATTTTTCACATTTGCAATAAGGCTTACTATGTCCGGGTTGACAGCCCAAACAGTTAATTTCGACCCCTGTATATTTGTTTTTAATTGAGTCAAACTGTATCACATACATGTGCTTTTCATACAGTAGTGAGACTTCAGCGGTCTAAACCTTCAAACTTATATTAAATTACAGATAAGGTATATTTTACATGGTAAGGCTAGGCCCTAAATTAATCCATGGTTAAGTTACACCTATATATAGGCCTAGCCTGTATAGGCCTAGCCTATACCATAGGTTTGACATATGATATAGGCCTCACACCTGCCTGAAATAGCACTGGAGCATTATGCCTCAACTGCCATGGTGGACAGACGTCTTGACATTAACATTAACCTGTTAACTACTACTAATTACTAAATCCTTTTTTCTACTTTATTTCTCTTCTAGGTTTGACTTTGGTCAACGGTTAAAGCCATTACTTGTTATATGTCTAGTTGCTACAAATGTTGACAAAGATATGATTCATATTACAAATTCTTGAAATTAATATTATATGATGTGGCACATATAAATTCATGTTTGATACAGTTTTTAAATTTTCTGGTATTGGCGCGGCATTTCTGTGATCAGCGCGTCGCTTTGTACTTCTGGGCCACAAGTCATAGGGTGCTAATAAGGCAGTGAGAGGTGCCTCCTACAATTTGTCACAAGGTTTGAACAAGGTAGAGGAACCCTCCTACAAGTGGTGACTGTACAGTCTATCACAAATTGTAAACAAGGTAGTCAGAGGCCCCACCCACAGGTGGTGACAGTACAGACCATCACACAGTGTAAACAGGTGTGTCAAAGGCCCTTCCTATAGGTGGTGATAGTACATTCCGTCACAAGGCATAAGCAAGGTAGTGTGAGGCTCCTCCTACAGATTGTGATTGTACACTCTGGCACAAGGTGTAAACAGGGTAGTGCTAGATCTCTCCAGAGGTCCCTCCTAAAGGTGGTGACCGTACAGTTGGTCACAAGGTGTAAACAAGGTAGTGAGTCCCTCATGGGGGCTGCTGACAGGCCACAAAGACCGGTCCTGACAGTTCCACGTCCCAAACCTTTTAGGCCAAGTCAGAAGTCAATGTACTACCTATCTCAGCACGAAACCCAGCCTTACCTAGTCAATAACTAGGCATGGGTGATCCAGAGGGTTGGGATAGTTGTGTGCGGGCGGAAATTATGGAGTCAAATTATCTTTTGATTATGAAGTATTGTCAAAATAAAAAATGGTATTAAATCGTTTTCATAGTTTTAATGCTGATGTTGAATTAAAAGAAATCAGAAACCTGGTGAAAACACTAAATAATCAAATAAATAACTTTCTCTGCGGATTTCCTTTACCCATTTCAGTATCGCAAATGTGATGACACAGTTTTTATGACTTATCTAAAGTGCTCATCCAGTGTTTTACATTTTCACACTATCATTGCCGCAGTTTATCACAGTCTGATAAGGACTTATTTTCACCAAAAAATCTCAGTACCAGACCGAGCAACAGGGGCATCCACCAGGGAAACGACTCAGAGATTTACCATGTTAAATTCAGGCCATTTCACCGTTCAGGGTTGCAACACAGTTTGGACCTTTTACCTAGGGAAATCAGAGAGAGTAGCGATACAAACAAGGGGCCTGAGAAGAATTAAAGGGCAACATATGGGTATGAAAGGATTAACTTAAAACAACTTTCCCCTGTCAGGCCTAGATCTTAGTTTTGAGCTGACCTTAGAATATGCGAGAAACGTGGCGGACTGTGTTGATGTTAAAATCGTTGCAGAAAAAAAAACCTTAAGGTTAGAATATCTCCATTTCAAAGAAGTTGCTATCCTTAAGGAGCATAACCACAAGAGGAGTCTGTGCTGAAATCGGAATTGAAGTTATGTGCTGGTTTAGCACCGATTTTAGCACCGATCTGTAGGCCAATTGTGTGTGGGTATGGCTTCTCCAGTCAGAGTCGGCCAAGCACTGATTCATATCAAGCAAGTTTGATAATTTCTCACCTGTGACCGACTTAAGTTGGCCGACTCAGTTGGCCTTAACATTTTTAGGATATAAACCTCAAAGCTATGCGTGTGTAGACGTGGCTTGTGGGGCTGTCCGTGAAATCTTTTTTATGATCGAAAAAATAAATCAGGGTAGGTAGCGGCCAGCTTAGGACCCCTACCCATCATAAAGAAATTATAAAATATAAATCCCAAAGCTACCTCAGTTTTGAATACCAGAAGTTAGGTAAGGTTAGATTACGGTTACAGGGGCGTGGCCAGCCCTTAAGTAGAAGGGGGCTCCATGTAAATTTAAGGGGGTTCCTACCTACATTTTTGACAATATTTCTTATATTTTCTTATATTTTGGGAAATCAAAGGGGGTTCCAGACACCCAGGAACCCCCCTGGCTAAGCCACTGAGGTTAGGCTATTTCAAACAGTTGCCCTTGCCTTAAGGTTTGCCCTAAACTTAAAGTAAGCGTCCTAACCCTAAGGTTTTTTCAAATAAGGCTAGTTCAGTAATCTGGGTCATAACTTCTATCAAGTGCTATAGTTGCCGAGTGTTTGGAATAAAACGTAATAGTGGTTGAGCTGGTCCCAAAAAAAAGATAGGTGTTTGGTAATTAGTTGAAACAAGAAGAGGTTATGTTTTTTTCTGAAACACGTTTCTGATAACCCATGGTTCGCAAAAACAGTAATTCCTAATCAGTGTTTTACAAACAATCTAACTGTGTTATCCCAAAACAGGATGATTATTAGACTGACAAGAACAAGTAAAATCTGTTTCTAGATTAAATACTACAATTCTAAGTCATAAATCCAGATAATTGATTTGAAGCCAACCATTATATTACTCTCATAAATATTATAGAGTGACTAATGAAAATTAGAGAGAGTGATATTGTACTTTTAAGTACCAATTTTATCCTCATTAAACTGTGTCTGGATGATCACCTACAAAGCAATAAGGGATTATAAATACCCTCCAGACGAAGTTGCAGGACTATAACGGGAGCCTTAGTGGACTTAAAAAAAGTGATTATGGTAGTTTATTGCAGCTTAATCACAGTCTAGTCTTTGTGGCATTCGCCACCAATTACACACAAGAGCCTTGAGTGATGCCCTGGGATTCTGACAGACGCCAATCAGTGTCAGTAAAGCCAGTCACCACGTAACGAGGAAAAATATCACTGTTTGAAAAGGAAATGTAGTGAGGCCACTTCAATTAAGGTACACTCTTTGTAATGATTATTTTTCTGTTCTTATAAATGTTAAATTACATAGAGGGACCTGGGTCTTTGGCTGCTATATTGGATTTAACTGGTACAAATAGGGCAGTTTTCTTCCTGATGAGGCAATCAGCAGTTAGACTTCTCCCTGAATCCACAACTGTCTCAATGTTTGTCAAAAGATATCAGTTTGTGAGAAATAGTTTTGAAGTTGATCTTTTCCAGTGTTAGTTATTTTCCTACAAGAAAAGTTACTCAACTTCCCATTTTGAGAAATCAGCTATGGTTGATAATCTCAAACTGTGCCATGTATCCTTTTTAATTACTTCTCTTTTTCATTAAACGGTATAAGCTTTCGAGCAACCCTGATTATTACGCAGCAGATAAAACATAGGTGCCATAAGTTACATACAGTATCCAAATTCAAATCAGGTTCCTGCCAAATGACATGTCTGCTTAATATCCTGCGGCCACTGGCCGGGTCTAGGCGGGGTCACAGAAACCTATCAACTAATATAATCTATCCATAGCAAATAACCAAAAAAATAAAGTGATACCAAACCTGCGCAGTTTTCACTACAGCGCTAGTTAACGTTTCTTACTACCCTGTTCTGCTGGTCAGACTTGTTTCCTCCTTCAGAATCAAAGGTCAACAAAATATTTTGTTCTGGTACAATTAAGACTTTCATCGATGCAACTTATGTTACGTACATTTCCAACCTTTGTTCTTATTATTGAACTTCGATTATCGAAAAGCCATTTTTATATGAAATAGCCTTCACAAGATGGTGTTCGTAGCAAACTGCTCTGGAATATCAGATATTAGGTACCTTATAGCCAGAGAGATAATTAAAATGTTACTATATATACGTATCCTACAGTTCTGGTGCCAGACGGCAGGGCACCAGAACTGGTGACCATCTGATTAGTTGGCCGGGGATCTAAGCGGTGGCTCATCCCGGCTCTATTCAGAAACATACGTAATACTTAGAATAAGCTTACAGCAATGAAACAGGATTCGCCCGGCCACTAGTCCGGCGAGGTGGGGAATATTGATTTACTGCTTGGCTCAGGGGGTCTTCCATATCACAACCTATTCAACAGGAAACAGATTTCCCTCGGTCATGATTGGTTCCTGCCCTAAACCTTTTAGGGCCTATATCTACAGGGAACGAGCTCGCTCTCCAAACGCATTGCTGCTCTCCAAACGCATTGCTGCTCAAGCCGTACATTACTTTCAGGTGACTGCCTGGCTAGGGGCGTTCCATGGAGAGTGCAGACTGGGAATAGGGTTTGACCTCGGCTGTGGACCTTGAGTAACATGCAACGTTCCATCCGCTGGGAGAGCGAAATATACTATCAAAGAGCAGCGCCAGGACCTGTTCCCCTGATTGACAATTTGACCCTAGTTGGACATTCACAAGCTGCTCATTTATATAATCGGAGAAAGAGGCTTTGACCTCAGCTTGACCTTAGCGAGTTGCTGGTTTACCTCATTCACGAGGGAAAGCTTAACCATAAACTGATTATCGTGAACTGCTCGGGATTAGAATAGTAGGACCGTTTGACCTTCATTTGACCTTTGTGAGCACCTTGTTTATAGCGTCTAGGTATGACAATCTAACTTTAGCTGTATATTCATAAGCGACCTTAGCTTTTGTATCTATGTAGAAGAGTTAGACCCAAAGGTTACCATTGATGATACTTACAAGTCATAATGTCTGTCCTGGAGCAGAGCTTCCATGAGAGGCGAAATAGTCTTAGGAATCTGTCAGTAAGTATGAATAGAACTATGTGGAAACGTCTATCAAATGTTGTTGAGTCTTTATTTAAAAAAATACTAGCTATAGATCTAAGTGCTTTTTATATCATATCCTTAAAGTTCAATTTCAATGCATATGTCACTGTTCCTGGGCACCTCAATGTCTCCAACTTTTAGTACATGTGCACTTGAGCTGTTGCCGGGCACCAGGTGCCTGTAGTTTTTGATTTGTACCGGCACTTTTTGAAAGCACCATGACTTGTCAAAAAACGAAATTTCTCATCATTTTAAAACTTCAAAATGTGACTTGTATGTAATGTTTTTGGAGAAAACTGAATGGACTATTCTTCACCAGATCTGGAAGTATCACCAGGATGTATCCATTTCTCTGTAACAGTTGACATGTCTGAGAAAAAAGGGAGGACAGAAGAAGTAAAATCTTAAAATCACAAATTGTTGATAGTTAACTTGTTCCCGGCAAGAAGTACACATTTCCTTTGTCTAAAGTCCTACCCTCCGAGAACCAGCGTCTTTTTGTCATTATTGGAGTACAGAGTCATATTGGGGCCCCTCAGAACAAGAGATGCCTTCATTATACTTGCATCCTTTACCTTTGATGTAACCTTAATCATTCACGATACAAAGAAAAGAAAGGAATCCCATGCCGACGTTCAGTGAGTGTGGATGAGATGCATTTGGTACTCAAGCCTAATCACGTTGGCTTGTGATTCATGAACAATGTGTCGTATTGTACTACACCCATAGTGTCAAACGACTTTAAGAAACACCAAACCTCCGAGGCCGTTAGGCCGAGATTTCCCTGGACGTCTGGGGCACGTGGGCCCAACGAGAACATCATAGTTATGATTTCCTAATTGTTAACCATCTATAAAAATAAGACATGATGATAATCACATTTCTGTTTGGTACGTTAGTATCATACCTACTACCATATGAGGGCGTTTCGTGTAATACACTGTGTGTACCGCTCTCAACCACTACGTCCCGGTCCCATCTACAGCGGGTGTGTAGTTAACTGGTTAATTAGTAGAACCCTTTGGCCACCGCCGGAGACGACGTCAAACTCCAACAATCACCATAAGTCTTCATTTACCAGATCTCCTTAGTCTCAAGTACAGGAAGGTGTGGTGCTGTCTGTTTTCCCTGTTAGCGATAAAACACTATGGTCAGTCCTCGTGGGACTAAAGTTATTCCCTTTTCACCACTCGAGCGGCTTGGAGACCACCTGAGACTTTGCCAGTAGGGCTCCTAACCATATAATGGGAACTCAAGTCGCTTATGGTCACTAAATGACCTGTGATGGCTTGGGAGGGATTTTTACAGCGAGCCAAGCGTGGTAGTAGTATACTAAAAGTGGCACCAAGGGTGGGGTTGTGTGAGGGCCGCGCCTGGTTACAGCGGTGGAGGTTGAGGCTGGGGGTGGAGGGGGGAGGTTCTACCTATTTCTAAAACCATTCCTCAAGCACCCATGCTGCCATGGAGACTACAGGGCCATGGCCGGGGGTTGGCATTCCGCCCCTCCTTTGTCAGCGGTCACTTTGTAAGCAGTGAGAGCCGACGGTGGAGAGTCGGCCACCTTCTAACCCCGACATTACACCGCCTCACCCCCAGGCTCCAAGCACATGTTTTGTTGTCCTCTATATGTTCTACCCCGGTGAGTAGGACTCGGCGGGGAGAGTGACCGTGGCCCTGGGGTCCACAACAAAACGCCGAGAGGGGTCATTCTTCGTTTACAATATGAGAAGCTGGCAATGTAGGCTAAATGCCTTGAGGGTTGGGGTGAGAGGCCTCTGCGGTCTATGGGCTGCTTACATACATAACCCATCGCCATCAATCTCCAGGTCAGGGTAGGGCCGTGCGGCGACCCACCTATTCGAGCTATGGCCCCAATCTGCACCTCAATATCCTGCCCTGAGCCCCACTCACCCCAACCCGTAAAGGTACACTGCTCCAGGGCTGCACCATTTCACGGTAATAAATGGATGCTCGCACTCTGCGTGTAATGTAAGGTTGAGTAACGAAAAGATACTTTAATGCTGTTTACACCTCCCCATCTCAAAAGAATCTCTTTATTTTTTATGCGTTTCTAAAATCGTCGCGTATGCATGCAGTAGTATACCGACAGGTGATAGAGTTATTAAATAAATTATATTTTTTCTGTATTGAACTGGCCAACCCTGCCGTGTTTTCCAGGGACAAAAATTAGGTTAGATACATTTTAAAGATACTTTATCAAATCAAATACATGTACTTCAACGTTGTATATAAGTCACAAAACTGTCCTGAACTGTCCAAGTCGCCGGTGTTTCACAAGGGACTAAATTGGTGTATTTGGTCAAATCTCTATTGATTCATTTGGAAAACGTGTGCGTTTCTAAAATATGTTTCTCATATATTTCTCATAATTTCTTGATCCAAACATCCACACAAGAGGAGTGGGATGGTGTAGTGGGCAACATGCCTGACTTGCATGCAGGGGACCCGGGTTTGAGCCTGTGCAGCGCCTGTTACACCATATGTTACGCCATGTACACCTGTTCGTACCCCATAGATTTTATCATATTATAGACTTGAAGTCAACAAAGTCAGTGGTCCTGATATACCTGAAAAAATTGCTGAACAATCATCATCTTTTTCTATATCGCTGTTGCAACGAAAAAGGATCAATAATAGATCAACAAAGTATGTCAGATATTTGGCACATATTCATTTGACCCTTTCTCTTTGTTGACAGGGTGCAGCCGGCGGTCGGATGACGTCATGGCTGAGCCGGTAGACGGCGGGCTGAATGTGGCCATTCTCCCGTTACGTCAGCGCCTCGTCCTCGCCAACATGACGTCACCCAACTACACCTTGGAGACGTCATCCAACGTCTGTTGCTATGGCAACATGAGTGACTACGACGCCCTGCAGCAGGAGTCGGCTGGTTACATCTTCTGGTTCCAGTACATCGCCTGGGGCATCACGGGCAATATCATAGCGGCCTTCGGGCTCATTGGCAACCTGTTCTCCATAATAGTTTTGGCCAACCGGAGAATGAAGTCGTCCACGTCCTGCTACCTCATCGCCCTGGCCGTGTTTGATTCTATCGTGCTCATATCGCTTGTGCTATTTCTGGCTCTGCCCACTATTTCTTTCCAGACTGGTCAGATTGCAGGATATACCAGGTTGTACCCTTACATGCAGCCGTACGCATACCCCACAGCCCTGACGGCTCAGACGTGCTCCATATATACAACAGTAGCCTTTACAGTGGAGCGATTCATCGCGGTGTGCTGGCCACTGAGGGCTGCTAAAATGTGCACGATATCGCGATCACGCAAGGCAATCTTAATCATTGTCGCCTGTTCTTTTATTTACAATGTACCTCGTATGTTTGAGTATCGCGTCGTAGAAACATGGAATCCAATATACAATTACACAGAAGCATCTTACGAGCTAACCGAACTAGGGACAAACGACACCTACCGAAAAATGTATTTCATCTACATGCACATTTTTGTTATGTTGCTGATCCCTTTCATAACCCTAGCAGTGCTGAACACCATGCTCATCAGGGCGGTCAAACAGTCCGAGCATGCCAAGGGGAAGGTGAATAACAAGGCCAAGAGGGAGAACAGTCTCACCATTATGCTCATATCTGTTATCATAGTGTTTCTTATCTGCCAGGTGCCTTCTATAGTAGATAACATCCTCATGGCCACACTGAGTCCTGACATTCTGCAGACAGCTCCCTTGGTGAAGCTCACTTGCATCAGTAGCCTGATGGTCATTGCCAACAGTGCTGTCAACTTCTACCTATACTGTGTGTTCGGCCGCAAGTTCCGACGAGTCTTTTGTCGAATCTTCTGCCAGTGCCTCCCAACGACAAAGCGCTATCTCGAGAGCGAGACAAGCCTACTGCATGCACCAAGCATGCGCAACACACACAGAAATGGCTATCCGGTGAGCACGCGTCCAAATAGTCGAATGGAGGGATCTTTGAGCCCAAGACTCCACATAAGCCCCAAACTTCAGATGTCAGTGTATGAAAATGGGAAGACAAAAAGTGTGTGTTCTGGTGAACATCCGCCATACGCACGGATGGACAGCGCTCAGTCGCAGTCATCCCAGCTGTGAAAGGATTGGGTAGTACACACAACAGAAGGATGATATGCCCAGTGACAAGCAGAAGATGTGTTGGATACACACTGCATATTGTGTACAATGACCTTTGAGGGAGATCATGGACAGAGGTCGTTGAGCTGGCAAAGTGTTGGTACAGCGAAGTCCGGAATAGTATTTTTATAGAGACCTTTCTTGTTGTTTGCTACTGCCATGATCTCCCAAATTACAGTATATAAAGATACACCACAGAGGACCCTTTGGTTCCTCCCATATTACAGTATATCAAGATACAACAGAGAGGACCCTTTGGTTTATGAAAACTTCAGTAGACGTGTCGTATGTGTTTGATTGTCAACAGTTGATTGATGGACTAAGGAGGCTGTGAACGGGATGAACACCGATGAGTACAGACAGAGGAAGAGAACAAACTTCTTCATGAAGTTGGAACTGTCACTGATAAGCATGATTATTTTAACCTGTAGGTTGAGAGAAGATGACTGCCTAATTGACAACACTCGGGCAGAGGAGCCCAGGGTCCCGAGTGGTGCGCCACTCCATAAGTATTGTACATAGGAGGCTTTCCTTTCTCATCGAGTTATTTAGTGGCAATGGTGTCTCGTGGTAAGTGTCTTGTGAATCAAGTCAATGCTGTGGTTTACCAATTCGCAAGATTTGCAACAGAAGGGTTTTTATCGAACATCTACGCAGTATGATATGATATTTAAAGATTTACAGAACAATTTATTTCCACATTGCTGTACCAAAATGTAGTCCCTCTGAGACGATATATATCTGAATCTGTTGGCTGTAAGTTTCGGGAGGTCGGTTAAAGACCTCCATGTGGCTGTGATGATGTTTTACTTAACTGTTCTTATACAAAGATTGTGACTGTGTTGTCTCCCGTGAAAAAGGTGCATATGATTTTCAAGAATATGTACACTTCTGAAACTTTTTTTTAACAAAAGGATGTTTGAGTGGAAATGTATAATGTAGTCGCAGATAATTCAGTTTTCTTAAATGTATTAGAAAAGCGTTACGGTGCATATTAATATATTTATGTCTACGTCCAACACTTAAATCGAAAATAGCTATCATCATTTAGGACGATGAGAACATTTCTGTGTCCATGTGACTTGTTAAAAATATTGTCCGATCAACTTTTCGACCAATGGTGTAAATATTGTCCAATCAACTTTTCGACCAATGGTGTAAATATTATCAAACCAACATTTACCCATGTGATAATTGTAGCTAACCCACCTACTTGTAACCACCTTAACACCAATGCACGAGAAGGCGCCGGTACACTATGTATAAAGGTATGTAAATATTATGACAAAAGCTTGCTTTTATCACCAAACACTCGTGAGCAACAACACTGACTGCTGAGGGCAATACTATTCCCTCCAATATTAACCGCTTATCGCAAAAGACAATATCCCATATTACCTGAATAATGAAATATGTTTCTATAAGAGGTGAAATGCAATAAAGGAAACCCCATCAGTGGAGCATTAAGTGGGACCAGACGGAAGATCAGCTATGCTGAGTTTGACAAACCCAATAGAAAAAACAATTAAAAAAAAAAGATTCCATGAAGCGTTTTGCCCACGCGCAGGGTGGCCTCTCGAATCTCATTCCCAAATTATCTTTGATTCCTCTGTCCAGTGACACATTCGTCCTATCTCGTTTTCAGTAATTCATGCAGAAAAAAAAATCGAAAAGTCAAATGACTTACATTTTGGAAATTAGGACTTTCAGAACAAGGTCAAGCTAATTTCCTCGGGTTTCTGTTTTGTCAAAATTAGCTAATTCTCTGTGTTTCCCGAACACAGATTCCTTGTTTTGCCTATGCAGTGGCTACCCTGTCATGGAACACCAGCTTGTCTGAGATCCACGCTGAATATTACTTTTCTCCCACTCACATCCAACTATACCACGTAAGACCTGTCACCTTCATTTGTCGTGCCATATGTATCTAACACTCTATATCAAGGTTTATACTCCATGTAAGGTTTGAGGTGCACAACATAAGCCTGATTCTAAAAGCCGATCGGTAATTTCCCAGCATGTCCATGAAGGATTGAGACGCTAAACATTCTGTGTTTAATTCTAAATTGAACAGACCAGCAATCCATGTACCGAAGTCAGACTGTCTTGGTCAATTTATTGCACATGCTTTGGCCATGATGTAAGTCAAATATTACATGGTTATACTCTAGATTGAGCAACAGGTCTTTAGAATCAGGCTTCGATATTCAAACAGTATGTGATGTATATCAATATAGCAACCACGCAATGTACCTGCTTGACTAAGGGTCTTTCATTACGTTCACGTTCTGTCCATTTGTTTGGCCTGAAGTACTAATCTCTACATAACGCACGGGACTAAGACATGACCAAAAGTACTCTGAACCTTATTTCTCCTTATTCTGAGAACCACGTTGCAACTGTTGGTCTAATTTTGTCGGTCTTTATAATCAAAGTTACCATATTTTATGTATATTAAAAAACACATAAGTTGAACCAGCAATAATTACTAAAATATTACCCCAATTATAATCATAAGATTTAGTATACTTTGCTAATTTTAGGATATGTGAAACAATAATCGTTACTTCTCACCCTAGACATTTTCAAATCCTGAGTCGCATCTCAATGTTTCATTTTTCTTGTAAACAGTATTCCATCCATCTTCTTAAAGTCTTTAACATATTGAAACTAAATAATCAGTACAACTTGGGAATTGCTATATTACAATTTGGGCGTATACATGGGACAGAGAACAATTAGGATTACAATCTCCTTTCATAAATCTAACTAGTGGAAGGCCCCTCAGCTAGCAAGCATAATTTCCTGTCGTCTTCAAGTAAAAACAAGAAAAGAATCATACACCTAACCAACATAACTCCGTATATTTCGATTATGCTTTGGTATCTTTAATAACCTTGTACGTCTTAATCACGCTGTGAAAACCAGAAACCCTCAAAAACATAATTCGTTTGACATCTTGAATATCAATAGTCATTTTCCAAGGTGCTTTTGTTTCCTGTTCAAATTTCTACACGAGGTCTAGATAAATGAAAATCAAAAACATGATTCCCATAGAATACCTTATAATGCGCAAACATGTCTCAAATCTAAACATACCTGGGAATGTTTGTAATTTCTGTAACTTAGATTACTAAATTCCCAACCAATCCCGAATCATCATCATCTAATGATAAGAATCAGAAGTTGTCTATTTTCCTGCAGATTAAATTGACAAGGTATCCAAGTCAACCCACCAAGCATATCCTACTATTACAAAGTGCAACAAATGAAATAGCTTGATTTGTCTATTGATTGTTTTATATTGTAGTATAATTCAGTGTTGTATCAGTGAAAATGTGAGGTGTTATTCTTATCCCAGAGAGTACGCGAACCAAGTAAACAAGCACGACCTATTGATATGCTCTATCACTGTCAGTATGTAACAACTTGTCAAAAAGCTCAAGTGCAACATAATGATGCTACGATATTAAGGATCTAAAGCTATGCCCGGCATGATTAGAAGGATACTGAATGTGAATTGAAAGGTTTTATAAAACAAAAAATGAAACGTGAAACGTGAAACGTGAAACTCACTCATATTTAGTTGATACTTTCAAACTAGAATATTGTTAGGCGAGGTTTATCAGTCAAATTGAAGTTTGTGCAAAAAAGGATATTTTGTTAGGGGGAGTTTTTGTGTCTGTAAGACTAAAGACTGGAAGGAAGGATAGTGACAGAAGCGGAAGGGAACAGTCAGATATCACGGTTATACTGAATACATATTTGTTTGTAGATGGTATATGTGGTATCAATCTTTTTATGAACTCGTATATTTCTTGCAACAGAATTATTACGCAATGAGAAGAAATAAACATATTTGGGAAACCATTAAGTCTTCATTTTACATTTTTACTTTGAGTCAAATAAATATTCGCGTTCCCCAAACAGCCATATTCAATTAAGAGTGTTTTCTCTGAGTGTACTGCGGTGAGCAAGAGGGTCCTTGTTCCACCCCCGAATCGTGGGTCCTGTTTCAAGAATGGCTATAAGTATTGATTAACTATTGGTGTGCTTTGTGGGCTAAATTTACGGGGTAATCTAAGCTGACAAGGGTCTGAAGCTGCCTTTTCTTTTCTGTTTTTTCTTTCAATAATCAGGTTTTGGCTTCACTGAGGAACAGATCTATCACTCGCGCAACTGCTTGAAGTTGAAGGTACCAATAAACTCCCAGTCACCTAAGCGGTAATTTTCATGTAAAATGTTTACCATACGATAAAGAATTTCGATTTGTAAAGCGCGTCTGCTGAATATCTGACCATTAAAAAAAAAATCGGCAGTTCTGTTTCATACCGTAGATGTTCTTTGAGGTGATTTCAGAAACTGCAACATTCCTGTCAACCTAAAAAAAACTTCACTATACGTAAGATATTTTGAAAGACATTTCTTCCTGTTTGTTGAATTCTTCTCTGTTAGAAAAAATATGATCAAAATCAACACCTAGTTCAAGCAGATGTCTAACATGATTTCTTTTTGATAAAGTCTTTTGAAACCCTCGGCTTCCAGGTCTAACTTGATATGAGTAGCCAATGAACAAAGGGTTGTTCATTTTTTCTGATTGCATTTTTAACAGCTACTTTGTGTCTGGCCTAGCTGGTGTTCCACATAGTCCTGGGGTACTGAACCACCGTCTATTGCTGAGATAAAAGACTAGTAATCCTAGGGTCGCCCCTTACTTTTATTAATCTGAATAGCAATCTGGGGTCTTTACCTGTGCACAGGGGACAATCCTACAGTTTAAGTTAAACTGCTTTTGGTCAAATGTGGACCACTCCAGTAGTAAGATACATCTAACATGCCTCGTCACAATCCACGATCCCAATCAGAATACTTCCTACGACCAATGAAAGTAACCTAAAAACCTAGACACACGGATGGCCTTTCTATAGCAGCGACCCCTACTCCCCTGGCAGGGGATCGTGTCAGTTTCTTCTTAAGTAAACGGTGCTATCCGCTTGATATGACAGAGAAGACGCCACTGAGACGGACTGTGCCAACACCGGTCCAACCAATAGAACGGGTTCATCAAAAGTTGTGCAGGGCAGTGTGCAAAGCGAGGGAAGGTAGGGATCAATCCTTACCGAGGTCTGGGCCCGCTACCACCCCAAGTCTACAGGTCAAATACGGGGAATGATCAAAACTTTGATGATTAGGAAATGATTGGACAAATATGGGCAATGGCAACGCGTGACTACCTACATTCAGAAAGTAAAGATTCTGTGATGGTCAGGGAGCGGTGGTCAGATACCTTTAGTGAATTACCCGTAATCGTGGATGAAATCGACCCACTCATCCTGAAAACCCATCACTGTAGGGAGGAGGTTTGATACAATTACTTCGTCAAGACTTTAGTATTTGCCCACTGCCATTCACTGCCAACATTCAAACTAGAAATACTCTGTCGTCTAATGAGATGTTCAGGCTGCAGTTCCTTTGATCAAACTATTCTTCAGTAAGCAAGAATCAGTCATGATTGAAACGCTGAATGTATATGTCCATTTAACCATACCCTTCAACGAGAAAAGTTGTCAAGTTGTTGTTTGTGTTAGTTTGTAATTCTAATAGCCATTCTGATTTACCTAGCTACAGTGGAAAAGGAATAGATATTTTCGATTGATAAATCCAAGCCAGCATGTGTTTGGGGGAGATACAAAATCTATGTTTATACTATTCCATCATCAGGATATTTAATGGTTATCAAAGGTCTTTAATCCATTGATTTTTTTATTTATTTAAATCCAATCTTACACAGATAAGTTCTTCCTTGGATATTTTGATACATGAAATAATGAGCGGATGAATGATGAAAACATTGTCTCAATAGCAGGGATAGACAATTATCATAATTCATGTGTACAATTTTTTCTCAATTTCACGCTTAAAATTCAACTTATCCCCTAACAATTGTTCTTTTGTAGACAAGCCATCCCATAATCCAACTCCTCTATAATATGATTGTACCTCATTGTTTTTTTTCAATTAGTTCACCCGGGTAACTTTTCCCAAGTTACGGTCTCACCCATTGGGACTGCGAACTAACTATTCAAATTAGTCCCGAAACGTTGGACGTATCAGAGTGGAGCATTTTTATCATTTCATATTGTACTCTGAAATTGATGTTTCAGAATAATAGTGGCGAATTTGGCAAATTCCGGACTATGTGTTTTATCATGCTTTGAAAGAGATAAGGTATTTTTGGTCGGCCTGGCAACAGTCGAAAGCAAAGAAAAAAGTAAAATAGATGTTTTCATCCGGTTTGGTTCTGCAGATAACGATTAGCTCATTGATAGAAATTTCCATGGGAGTTCCAACAAAACCTTATCCAGAAACACAATGCCTTACGCTCGTCCCCTCAGAGCACAAATGAAAGGTTTCATTGTAACTGATAAAGTTTCCCCCTTTTTTTACATCTCCCCATTATGTCACTTTTCGTGGTCCTCTTTCACCACGAACAGACACTTTGTTTTCGGACGTTACCGTAAGATGGCTGCATATGCTTCACTCCTAGGAAACAATTCTTTTTTCGCTGCCCATGTTTTGCATGTAACGCTCTTTAACCAGATCATAGAAATATGATTCTATGACCAGATAAACGTTCTTTGAAGGTTCATTGCTAGAAACAGTTCAAAAAGCGAGAATTTCCTCCTGACTGCTTTCCTGTGATAAATGCAAACCATTATGAGGCTGCGCTGGAAATAGGTTCCAGAAAAATTAAAACTGATTGAACATTCATCCGTTAGTACCGTTCAAAAGTGCAATGCTGGTTGGGAAAATAAAGTCGTCACTAACCTTTGAATTTCTCTCTCCCGGCTTTTACTTCTTGAGTCCCATGCCTCTGTTGATCGCTGGTAACTTGGGATGCGCGTTTTGCGACCTCGGCCCCGAGACCTGCTGGTCCGGTGACACCTGTCGCGTCTACCGGGGTCCGTGTCACTCTCGTCGGTGTGGTCCGTGTCTAAGGGGGAATTGATATGATATGTGGACTATTCATTTCTGTGAACACTACTTTTACTCCGTAATGGATTTCTATTGGTGACACATATGGGGTACTTGTTTTCGAGTCTCATGGTTTAATTCTAACGAAAAGAAAAAAAATTGAATATCGGTCTCTATAAATATATAGTCCCTTAGACCTAAAGTAAGTACATGTTCATACAAATTATAGGAGAAATTGTTGGTCATTCAGAATTAAACTGACCAGTAATTCTAAGCTTTAAGGAGTGAAATCCCTTGAAACCAGTGGGTTTACTAAGGACTGGTAAAGGAAAAAAGTAGCAAAAAAAGAACGATTATTCTCATTTTTATTTTACAACCGATTTGAATTTGTCCACGAATGGCTTAAGGACACGAAGCAGTTGTGTTCGGCTCACCGACAAAAACTTGAATATCTTAAGAACTAGTAAAAAGATCTGAAGCAATACTACAAATGAAAGCACGGATTTTTTCTCCATCTGAATTAGATCATAACGGCTTAACATTTATTTGAGCAATTCTATGGAAAAGAAGGCAACATAAGAATGCGATCTTGACAAAACACACCTGACTGTTGGCTATCCTTGTTAATTGAATAGGAAAACCCTATGATATTAAGTGCTATCATTAATCACTTATAATTGGAAATCTGAAAAAGTGGGGTAAATAGCACCTCCGAGAAGATATTTCAATAGGTGGTAGTAATGTCCGATTCTCACCTCTTTTAGGCGTGTGTCTGACGACTTTTACCGGAGTTTTCTCTCTGGGTGGCGTTTCCGACGAAGATTGGGACGTCTGAAATGCATAGGCAATGTTAACATTTGGTAAAGATATATATAAATAAATGAAACGTGGCTAGTTCTCTCTGGTTGATGCTACCGCAATGTGAGGAGGCCCTCTAGGGGGCAATTCCTGATTGGTCAATCTGCCATCCTCTCTATGGAGAGGGTTAAAACAATGGGGGTTGCTAGGTGACCTGGTGGTCTTAGTAACCCTTCCCCCAAAAGAGTCCCTAGGTAGGGAAAACCATTGGGATGTGTAGTTAGGAGGGGGGTTAGGTCCCCTGGGGTTTGGGAGGGGACCCTAGATAGTCTAGGTTCTCCCAAGATGATTATGGTTTCACCAATGAGGATCTTCAGGCATCATAATAGAGATTTGTAGCGGTACCACACTCTGTCGTGTGGAGAAAATTATTTTCAGGTTGAAAATAAAATTCTAAAATTATTTAGACTGGAAGTCTAAAGTCATGGAGCTTCTCCCAAAGGGGGAAAAAAAAAAAAAAAAAATTGGTAAAGATATATATATATATATCAATTTATTTGTCTAGTAACAGCGATATTCCTAATCAACCAATCGAGCAAACAAACATTTTGTAAAACTAAATTACGAGTAATGTTTAAAAGTGTCGAACTTGTTTAAATATTGATCAAATCTTTCTAAGATTTTAAACAACGTTTGAAATACACCTTTGAAAACTCGCATATCATACAGCAAGTCCTCGGTTGAGAACTGTGTGACTGTATAATACGTTAGAGGGAGACACTGTACGCTAGAGTCACGAGCTGATCAGAGGTTCAAGGGCTACGTAACATTTCTGTTTTGATACAATCTAAAAAATCATGAATTATCTATTCCCGCTTACCTTTTTCGCGTTGAGAAGTTGTGCCAGCTGGTTCTCCAGTCTTTCGAGTCTGGCTGCCTCGTTCCCAGCACCCTCCTTATGCGTTAAAATATAATCAACTTAAACAATTAGAAATTTTATAGATAAGATGAACAGATAGGTTAGTCTTACAAGAAGTTACTGATATTTATAAATCTGTCCTGTGATGAATGTAGCAGTCACCTCTTATTTTCAGAATTACCGCGATGGGCTTTCCATTGAGGAGCCATCTCCCTGATTTGGGCATTTCATCACTTCTCATTTGGACTCAAATTTGATTGAATATATCATTTGCTTACAAGTTTTCCTGTAAACATCCTTTTTTGTATCAAAAACGCATACATGATACAACAACAGCTATTTCCTGACATCTTTATGTTCTGTGACATCGTCCTTTTTCATACTAAAATGTGTCTACCCAATGAAATTTAAATATATTCTTGTTAAATAAACACAAACCCTGGAGGAGCTGACGGACGTGGTGATGTTGCTGACGTCGTGGTCGGAGACGCAGGTGGAGACGTCAGGGGTAGTAACGTCCTGAGACTTGAAGTAGGCTAAAGCGGCGTCTATTCGTGGTGTGGCCAGCGCCAACGGGTTCCCCTCCTGTGGTATAAGGACAGACTTAAGATAAATGCATCAGGGGTAGAATATACACTAAATTATAATTCTTTTGTTTATTGAAGTAATAGGGTATGTCCAGCCAAATAGCGGTGCAAATGGGCCTGACTGGTCCTAGCCAGGTGTAATCAGGTAACTCGCAGTAAACAGCGGTCACTGGTACCTGTGATCTGCCCACTCAGATTTGTCAGCAGTGAACACCGCTGGTACCTGTAATTAAAACAATAGGAAATCTGGTGGCCAGCTGGACCCACTTTCAGCCGTTATTGGCGAACACTTCCTATTGGAAGAATGGTGATGCCGATAAAATTTACCCGAATAAAAATAATTTAGCAAGAAATCCTAAATTATTCGTTTAAGATTACTCATTAGAGAGCTTTTATACCCAATATTATTTGTACTTTCTATCCCTAGATGTAATTATCCGTATTATTACTATAATTTTATGGAATTGATTTGGAATAATAAAAAAGGAGTTGCAAAAAAACCCTACCGTGCTCCCATTAGATGATACCAGATACTCCAAATACTGATCCAGACCTAGAAAAAAGAAACATACAGGAAAATGTAAATGTAAATAGATATATTGCTATGCATTTTTCTATGCAGTCGATAACTTTTTTCTGTGGCATCATAGATTTTGCATACTTCACTATATCCCAAATTAATTAAACTATCTAATATTCTTTCACAAACTTTTGTCAAATACAAAACTTAAAAATGTAAAAGTTTCAAATCCAGACAAAATAAAGTGCAAGCATAAATATAATCTAAGTTGGTGCACAGAATAATGGCGCTCAGGCCATATCTGTGGGCGTTATCTTACGCTCCGTAGTGCTTAAAATCAAAAGTAAATATGTTGTTGCATGATGTTTGATACTTCAATTTAAAATTTCCTATAATTCACCTGGAATGTCGGCGAGTACTTCGTCATCCAAAGTTGCTTGGCCAGATCTATCATGGTTGTCCAGAATAGTTAACTGTGGTAGCCCAGCAAGCATCTTATCCCGATAACCTAGGGAGGTGAACGGTATTAGTATTATTACCTCATGAATTCAGTGGTTGCAACAGATGAAGAGCTATGACGAAAATTGGTTAATACTAATCTTCATTTGAAATACATTCTACCGGCACTGTAAACTATTAAAGTTATCTAATTTAATCATAGAGATACATAAGATAGAGAGGAAACAAGGCCTTGGCTCACTGAGCCATGTCTGTCTCAGTATTGTTATGCAAATTAGCACCTGATAAGGCCTGGGAGGGGTGTCACAGGCTCATGGGGCAATTCCTACTGCAAAAGTGCAGAAATGTATCTATAAGATTAACCCATAACTCATTCAAAGATTATCAGAATTTTACAAATTAGGCATCAATAAAAATATATGAACAAGTACAATCAGAATTTATCAACTTTCTTATAGATTTTGAGATATTTCATGTCGAAATATCTAACTGTGTTTAGACTAAAATTTCAAAAATTGAAAAACAAAAGTTTTAGATAAAACCAATTATTCCATATACTAGAGACTATGGCGTTTCTAATGAGATATATATTATGTCTCTAGCATTTGTGGTTTCCTCAAAATTAATTCGCAAAGTTTGGCAATTTTCACATTCGGGCATGCTCAGCGAGAGGGACACATAGCCACTGTAGAACCCCAAATACCATTTTATGCCCCCCAAAGAATCTAATTAGGTTATTACATGATAGGAAACTGCCTCATCAATCACACTGGTGAATATTAGAGCCATAAGTGGCATATAAATGGGTTTTGGGGATTATCACTTGACCCATTCAAGCTAATGTCAGAATCCAACGAGCTTGATGTGATGGAAAATTGACAAAGTTTGGGAGTTAATTTTAGGCAAACCACAAGTTGGATATCCAATTCAGCTTTTATGCTACCATGGGTAGTTACACTCTATGTGAAATAATTGGTTTCATTTGTAAGAAAAATTTTTAAAAGGCCAAAATCTGACTTTGAAGATATGTCAGAATTAAACTGTATATTCTCGGGAAAAGTGACATGTAGCCACTTTAGAACCCCTAATACCATTTTATGCCCCCCACAGAACCTAATTAGGTTATAATGGGATAGGGAACTGTCTCATCAATTACACTGGGGAATATTAGAGCCATAAGTGGCATATAAATGGGTTTTGGGGATTATCACTTGACCCATTCAAGCTAATGTCAGAATCCAACGAGTTTGATATGATGGAAAATTGACAAAGTTTGGGAGTTAATAATAGGCAGACCACAAGTTGGATATCCAATTAAGCTATAGTTTCTACCATAAGTAGTTACACTCTATGTGGAATAATTGGTTTTATTTGTAGGGAAAATTTTCAAAAGGCCTAAATCTGACTTTGAAAAAATGTCGTTATTAAATTGTACATTCTTGGGAAAAGTGACATCCCCAAAACCGATTTATATGTCACTTATGACTCTGATATTCACCTGTGTGATTGATGAGACAATGTCCTATCCCATTATAACCTAATTAGGTTCTGTGGGGGGCATAAAATGGTATTTGGGGTTCTAAAGTGGCTACATGTCACTTTTCCCGAGAATATACAGTTTAATTCTGACATTTCTTCAAAGTCAGATTTTGGCCTTTTAAAAATTTTTCTTACAAATAAAACCAATTATTTCACATAGATTGTAACTACCCATGGTAGCATAAAAGCTTAATTGGATATCCAACTTGTGGTTTGCCTAAAATTAACTCCCAAACTTTGTCAATTTTCCATCACATCAAACTCGTTAGATTCTGACATTGGCTCGAATGGGTCAAGTGATAATCCAAAAAACCCATTTATATGCCACTTATGGCTCTAATATTCACCAGTGTAATTGAAGAGACAGTTCCCTATCCCATTATAACCTAATTAGGTTCTGTGGGGGGCATAAAATGGTATTTGGGGTTCTAAAGTGGCTACATGTCACTTTTCTCGAGAATATACAATTCAATTCTGACATTTCTTCTCAGTCAGATTTTGGCCTTTTAAAAAGTTTTCTTACAAATGAAACCAATTATTTCACATAGATTGTAACTACCCATGGTAGTATAAAAGCTTAATTGGATATCCAACTTGTGGTTTGCCTAAAATTAACTCCCAAACTTTGTCAATTTTCCATCACATCAAACTCATTGGATTCTGACATTGGCTCGAATGGGTCAAGTGATAATCCCAAAAACCCATTTATATGCTATTTATGGCTCTAATATTCACCAGTGTGATTGATGAGACAATGTCCTATCCCATTATAACCTAATTAGGTTCTGTGGGGGGCATAAAATGGTATTTGGGGTTCTAAAGTGGCTACATGTCACTTTTCTCGAGAATATACAGTTTAATTCTGACATTTCTTCAAAGTCAGATTTTGGCCTTTTAAAAAATTTTCTTACAAATAAAACCAATTATTTCACATAGAGTGTAACTACCCATAGTAGCATAAAAGCTTAATTGGATATCCAACTTGTGGTTTGCCTAAAAATTAACTCCCAAACTTTGACAAATTTGTTATTTTTCTCAATTTTCTCCAATTTTCATTAGTCAAAACTTTATTTCTAATTGACATAAATATGTCATTTTTGGTATCTTCTTAATCAGAATTTTGTTTTCTATTCATTCCTATTGAGTACATTTTGATTGTAGTGATATAAATGTTGAAGATCATTTGGGTACTAGGCCAAAAAAGGTGTGAAACTGCAGTCTCACACCTCACACTCTCCAAGCAGGTGTGTTCTAATACATGCATTCTTGTCTATACCTGAAGAGCTACCCGAGACAAGGAAAAGCTAGAAACAACACTAGCGTCCTATCTATCTTATATATGTCTATGATTTAATTAAATAATATTTCGAAAAAAGAAAAAGAAAAAAGTATAGGGGCAAAAATTTAAGATATGTCCGGATACATCAAGAAAATATTTCTTTGCGTTAGTTTTCAACACGTCCAAAAAAAAAGATAGTTGCTCAAATTTAAGGTATGCCCGGATGATTATGTCTGGAAACCATTTGAAAACTTTTCGTGTTAGCTTCAGGATGACCAATGCGGGTCCAGTTAGCCGTACCGGTGAGGTGGCAGACGGGGTTGTCGGCCCCCCCGTGCCGCAGGGTGAGGCGGCTCAGGCTGTGACACCCCATCAGACAGCTGACCACGTGGTCCTGGTTGACCAGCTTGTTGCCCTGCAGCTCCACCTGCTGGAGGCTGTACCCGGACCCCCGCACCGCGTAGAAGCCGCTCACGTCGTCCACGTTGTTGAAGGACAGGTTGATTTTCGTCAGGGACCTGCAAAATATCAATCGTTTTTTATAAAAGCAATGAACTGTATTTCTGTGGATCGGTGAGGAAAATAGTCATCAGAGGGTACGGATTAGAGTATACAGTTCCTTTACAGAAATGAATGAATTGTGCAAATATCTTAACATTGTTACACCGGAATTTATGATATATAATTAATTACTTATCAAGTTACAACTATTGCATCATTGGGTGAATAGCTATAGGCTTTGCAAAGTTATAGTTCGCACTTAATAAAATCTATATGCAAAACAAATAAAAACAATTTCGACTACCAAATGAAAATGGCTTATATATGATGTTTTGATAAGAACTTATTGAATATAAAAATATGATACCAAACACTGATTTTGACTAATAAAATCTTATTCCCGAAACTGGCTTCCAAGTTATTTCCGTACAATGATGATAAATAATGATGGACTGTACCTGAGATTTCCAAGCCCTTTGACCGTTTCTATGAGGTTACATGCTAGGTTGAGGGTGCGCAGAGACACCAGTCCGTCCAGACCCTCCATCCTCGAGACGCGGTTGGATGAGAGATCGAGGTGCTGCAGGTTGCGGAGGTGAAGCAGGTTCTCCAGTCTCTGGATGGAGTTACAGTGCAGGTTGAGAGACCTCAGCTGGGGTCTCAGGTTCAAGTCTCCCATGGAGGTGATCCGCGCGTCGATCAGGCATAGCTCGTCCTCATCCATGTCAACACTGGCCAACGTACTCCCTGTTGCCCACATCTTGAATCTACTCTAGGAGAATAGTTATAAATATTGATCAGCCAAAAATAAACATTACTGAATGACTTAATATATTTTCTTGGCATACAGAGCAACGTACCTCAAGGTTCATCTAGTGTTTGGACAAGCGTTTTACCAGTCATTCTTTTACATCACACAGGGCTCAACATTAGGTTTTTTCTTTTTTTACTTTGCTGCCCGTCGGACAGGTGAAAACCAAGTTAACCTGCCCGCCACTTAAAATTATCTGCCCATCTTTACTAGATTATCATTACATGGCACAGATTTTACCTGCCCATGGGCAGGTAGATGTCAAAATCTACCTGCCCCACCTCAAGTTTTACCTGCCTTGGGCTGGTGGGCAATACCATAGACATACATAGATAGGACACTTGTGTTGTTTCTAGGATTTCCTTGTCTCGGATAGCTCTCCAGGTATAGC
Organism: Lepidonotus clava; assembly: GCA_936440205.1. Taxonomy (NCBI): domain Eukaryota; kingdom Metazoa; phylum Annelida; class Polychaeta; order Phyllodocida; family Polynoidae; genus Lepidonotus; species Lepidonotus clava. Next base: position 20,393,358 of record OW387140.1, on the reverse strand, counting down.
CAAGAGTAAAGGTTTTTGCCACACCTGCTTGGAGAGTGTGAGGTGTGAGACTGCAGTTTCACACCTTTTTTGGCCTAGTACCCAAATGATCTTCAAAATTTATATCACTACAATCAAAATGTACTCAATAGGAATGAATAGAAAACAAAATTCTGATTAAGAAGATACCAAAAATAACATATTTATGTCAATTAGAAATAAAGATATTGACTACTGAAAATTGAAGAAAATTGAGAAAAATAACAAATTTGTTAAAGTTTGGGAGTTAATTTTAGACAAACCACAAGTTGGATATCCATTTAAACTTTTATGCTACCATGAGTAGTTACACTCTACATGAAATAATTGGTTTTATTTGTAGGAAAAATTTTTAAGATGTCAAAATCTGACTTTGAAGAAATGTCGGAATTGAATTGTATATTCTCGGGAAAAGTGACATGTAGCCAATTTAGAACCCCAAATACCATTTTATGCCCCCCACAGAATCTAATTAGGTTATAATGGGAGAGGGAACTGTCTCATCAATCACACTGGTGAATATTAGAGCCATAAGTGGCATATAAATGGGTTTTTGGATTATCACTTGACCCATTCGAGCCAATGTCAGAATCCAACGAGTTTGATGTGATGGAAAATTGACAAAGTTTGGGAGTTAATTTTAGGCAAACCACAAGTTGGATATCCAATTAAGCTTTTATACTACCATGGGTAGTCGGTCAAGTGATAATCCCAAAAACTCATTTATATGCCACTTATGGCTCTAATATTCACCAGTGTGATTGATGAGAAAGTTCCCTCTCCCATTATAACCTAATTAGATTCTGTGGGGGGCATAAAATGGTATTTGGGGTTCTAAAGTGGCTACATGTCACTTTTCCCGAGAATATATAATTCAATTCCGACATTTCTTCAAAGTCAGATTTTGACCTTTTAAAAATTTTTCCTAAAAATAAAACCAGTTATTTCATGTAGAGTGTAACTACTCATGGTAGCATAAAAGCTTAAATGGATATCCAACTTGTGGTTTGCCTAAAATTAACTCCCAAACTTTGTCAATTTTCCATCACATCAAACTCGTTGGATTCTGACATTGGCTCGAATGGGTCAAGTGATAATCCAAAAAACCCATTTATATGCCACTTATGGCTCTAATATTCACCAGTGTGATTGATGAGACAGTTCCCTCTCCCATTATAACCTAATTAGATTCTGTGGGGGGCATAAAATGGTATTTGGGGTTCTAAATTGGCTACATGTCACTTTTCCCGAGAATATATAATTCAATTCCGACATTTCTTCAAAGTCAGATTTTGACCTTTTAAAAATTTTTCCTACAAATAAAACCAATTATTTCATGTAGAGTGTAACTACTAATGGTAGCATAAAAGCTTAAATGGATATCCAACTTGTGGTTTGTCTAAAATTAACTCCCAAACTTTGACAAATTTGTTATTTTTCTCAATTTTCTTCAATTTTCAGTATTCAATATCTTTATTTCTAATTGACATAAACATGTCATTTTTGGTATCTTTTGAATCAGAAATTTGTTTTCTATTCATTTCTATTGAGTACATTTTGATTGTAGTGATATAAATTGTGAAGAGCATATGAGCACTAGACCAAAAAAGGTGTGAAATCCATTTCTAACACCTCACTCTCCAAGCAGGTGTGGCCCAACCTATGCTATTTGGCCTATACCAGGCCTTATCAGGTGCTAATTTGCATATCAATAGCGAGACAGACATGGCTCAGTCAGCCCAGGGCTTGTTGCCTATCTATGTTATGTATGTCTATGGCAATACTTAATATTGAGCCCTTATCATATCTACACCAATGCTGATTTTGAGATTTCTTTGGTTGCTGGTTACCACAAATAGTGAGTAGGTTCAGTCTGAACTATAGGGCTTTACTTTTACGTTATATATATATGGTATGTTTAAGTCCCATGCGATGTTTAATTATTTCCTAGCCTGATGACACGCTCCACCCCTTAGTCTAGCAACGTTATGGCTGGTGCGGTGTTTTGGAACATAATGCAGTAACGTTGTTGGTCACTTCACAAATTTGGTGCCACACCAAGGCAGTTACAACATGCAAAAAATATGTTTGCCTTACAGACGATACGGTGGCATTAAAGATCAGTGCCTTGACAAGTTTAAAAGTTGGCTATTTTAGGGCCAGGATAAGGCCTCAAGCAGATATCATACTTCTTAGCTAGCGCCTTCTTTCCTCATAACAGAGAAGGTTAATTATTCAATTCTGCATGACATCTTTCCTTGAGGCACTATTACTGTATAGATATACCAACTGCTTTCATTATTTTGGGGGTTTTACTCTGCATATCTATGAGTAATTTTTCTTTGTCTGGGTGCATATTGAAAGAGGAGACACTATTCAGGGTGCCCACGCTTTTTCAGAAATCAAAATAAGACCTAAATAAGACTTTTATAATACCTTGTAGGGTTCCGAAATAAGACCTTTTCAAGACATTTTTAAGAATGTTTTTTGACATATTTAAATAATTATAGTCTATCAAAAATAAGTAGACATTGAAATGACAGGAGGAAAAATTACATCTTGTAATAAATTGAGATTGACCAAAAATAAGACCTTTCTAAGACCTCTGGAACTAAAATAAGACCTTTCTAATAGCCTTATAAATGGCAAAACCAAAATAAGACCTTTTAAGACCTTATAGATCTAATACCTGCGTGGGCACCCTGACTATTGCTTGCTGCTTTGAGCCTTGAGTTTGGGCAAATTATCAGAAAATGAATTTCATCTTCAATAGCCTGGGAAGAACAATAAATAGATCGACGTTCCACAGGTTAGATAAGTCATCCAGCAAAAACAGATTAGCATCTCTTAATTCTGAAATGAAAAATCCAAAAAAAGAAAGAAAAAGATCTACATGCACAGCATGTGAAAATTATATGAATATACGGGCGAGTGTCCGGTCAAGTCGGCCGACTCGCTAAGTCTTTGTGATATCTTAAGGTATGCACTGCCTTACCCCTTAGATCTAATTATATCAAAGTTTGACAGTTCCAAATAGCCTTAGCCTTAGCACGCTGGTGGACAGATAATGCTACTCCCGGAGCCACCGCTCGGAAAGTGCTAACCTCGGCCCCGATAATGCTACTTCCAGAGCCTCCCGCATTTTCACGACATAAACAAACTGTTCTTTTTCATTAGATAAAAATATTACTACATTCGGATACAGCCACGGAATGCACAATTAGTTATGAGTACAAAATAATTGATTCAATTCATTTTCATTATTCCATTTTCATGAAGAAAGTGTGGGTTTTCAGAGGTTCTTTTTGGATCCAAGCTTTGCCCAATTCAAATATTTTGTCCCACACTATTCTTGAGTAAGTACACACATTTTCTTAAATAAAATGGTAATAATGTAAAGGCTATACCAAGAAATATTCCGTGAGCAAGTTTTATTCCATGTACATTTGGTATTTTGGACTATAACAGTGAATTTCCGTACCCGGCGTTTCAAAATCGGCTCCAGAAGTAGCATTATCGGGGCCGAGGTATGCATTTTCTCAGGGCTGGCTCCGGGAGTAGCATTATCTGTCCACCAGCGTGCTTAGGCTTAATAGGGCCTACCTGTTTGATTTTGAATTAGGCCTAGGCCTATTGAATATTACGTACCGATGTGGAGATATGTTCTGAATGCTAACTGGACACTGACATCAAGGATTTTTGCGATATTGGTACAGTGGGTAGTATTTTAACTATTTAACATCTTCTGCAATTATCTGTTATGGTTTTCAGTGCTTTGTTTACATCCTAAATTCCCAAATCCCCTATTATCGCTCATACATGCGTCACGTTTTCAATGTAGTTTTTGCAAAATTATTAGTCGATCTAAGGTTAAGTCATACGCAGCAAAGTGACATTTCATGGTTCTTGAACGGGCTGTCATCATTGAGTACTGAATTAACATACCTTAATTGTGAAATTACAAAAATGCCAGTGCAACTTCAAGACCGTGCGTGTCTGTGCTTGTCCACCACGGACAGGGCGTCGAGGCAGAGCTGTTTATCGCTTTAAACCATAATACCATTAATGGTACAGCTATATTCTTCAACTTCGATGCCCGCTGGAAATAATATCAACTTGGTATCGATGAATAAGAAGTGTGACGCTGATTTGGGTTGTATTCCGAAGAGATTCGGGCACAGCAGTTTCAAAGAGGCGCGCCACACTTGGAGCAATGCCGCAGGATGTACAAATCGATTAATTTAAGGTCGCGTGTGAAAAGAAATTGATATTCTAGGACAATCATCTTGGGAAAAACATTTAATAATTGTATAAATTCAATAGTATTCGATATATTGGCATATAATTCATCTAATGTTTTCGATTTACCAATGATGAGTCAGAATGCAAAAGTTAATTGATTTGTTTCACCAATGTTGTCGTCTGCTCAAGTATCGTGGCGCCGTCTAGTGCCATAGACAAGGAGTTTAGTTTACATTGTTTACGGCAGGTGGCGACACCGTCGCCAGTCGCGCCGAGTTTTAGGCTAACCTGTGCACTGCTTCAAAGGCAATGATGGATCGTTTTGAAGTCCAGGTCACTCGAGCCATCTTGGACAGGGGTCAAACATTTACATAAGAGACAAAATTTCGACTGTTCAAATATAAAAATATTAATGTAAAATTGAAATAAAACTTCTTTTTTTTAATTTCATGAGATATCATTATCATATCACCAGTGACTGTTTAGACGATATCAAACAATGCATGACAATTAATTCTACCTACCACGGATAGCTCATTTACTGTATTTTAGACACTGGAGGCTAATTTTGACTGATTTTGTAGACAAAAACACCAGAAAAACTATAGAAAATTTTCAAATAGACTATCTGCAATTTATCTTTCTGAAATGAAGGAATTTTCAAACCAACTTGAAAAATATTAATAGGCCTATAGATCGATACAAAATGAAAAAATAGTCATTGTTAGTTTTTCATCATATCAAACCACAAGTTATGGTAAGATTATTGAAAATTCCTATACTTAAGCCTTGCAACTTGTTGAACTATTGTTAGTGTTTGATTTAAGACTGCATGATGTGTATAGAGTAGAGGTGCCAGTTTTCGCGCATTAACCCAGATTATGCTAACGTCCTACTGGTAGGACACCTATACCATGGGTTTTGTGCTACTAGTTAAAGTTAGTCAAAATATGAATACAATCTAATATCTTAGTGTAAATATGACCTCAACACCTATAGATCATGAAAACATTCCAAATAAGAACATATCCCACGCAACATTATGTTGCCATGGCAACCAACAATGAGGTAAATTGACAAATACAGATGATAGAAAATTTGAAAAATCAATGTATGTTTTTCCTATGATATGGTAAATATTTTGGGACAAAATTTGGATTTTAGATAGACCTTATGGAGCTCCATATGCATGCTAATTTTTATTTAAATCAAATAATAATGTCCAGAGATATTAAGAATTTTCTATTGCCGTCCTACATGTAGGACGTTAGCATAATCCACTACCTTAATTTTATGCCCTGCATCCATGTGGATACTACATGATATAGCATTATTTTGAAGTTTTGTCATCATTTACTCACACATTTTGAATACAAAGTATGTAGTAGATGCCCATAGACGTCCAGTATTTGGTACTTTAAAGCTCTTTTTGTATTTTAGAACAATTTTTTATTTTTCCTTAACCCTTTAATGATGGATAAAGGCATATTATCATAGATAACCAATAAATTAGGTTGTTGGTTACCATGGTAACCCCAAAAATAAATGAGAAATAATTTTTTCGCACCCTCCGAAAGTGGATTTCATAATTATGAGGGGCTTTCCATTTAATGGATTCCTAGAATTCTTATTTTTAAAATTAATAGTATGATTTATTTGTTATCATATATTTGCCAATAAGGCTCTTTTTAGCATTAGCAAAGAGTTAAATACTATGGAAATTATGGTAGTGGATTATGCTAGCGTCCTACATGTAGGACGCCCCATATCTCAGCTTCTACTATAGGTAGAGACCTAAAATTTTGTATGTGACTTATTATATCATATATAGTGCCAGATATAAGATATTTAGAGTTTTGGATAATAATTGGCACTTTAGTATAATTTGGGTTAAGGACGAAAAATAAGGAGTTAAGGATATTCCAATAGAAAAAGCATTGTCATTTGTGTTTATATACATTTGCTGAGTGTGCCCGGGAGTAATAAAAATGTCAGGCAGGGTAATGATTCCAAAATGAAATTATTCATAGGAGTGGCTACTGCTTTAGTTTATGATGTTGTGTAGCCAGTTTTCGCGCACTGTAGCCTATTTTCGCGCATTTTGGTTCCAGTTTTCGCGCATTTAACCATTTTTAAGGTGTAAAATTAGTGAAATACCTTATAGATAGGAAATTAAATCTTTAAAGTATCAGAAAAAAAGTATTTATTGATATACGTTATGTAAAATGGTTGTTGACTTAGTCATACTTCTTTAAATGCAATTTATAAATGCTATGTCGTCTGGCAAAATCTAATCAATAAGTATATGATTAAAAAAACAAGAAATATGCATATTTGTGCATTTTCATTAAATGACAAATTAAAGCATTCATTCGCCCAAGTGGAAGAAAAAGATTTTTGCAAAGACTTTTTCCTTGGTATTAATTTGGTGAAAGGTCTTTGAAATACGCACCAGTTTCATTTTGATGAAAAAACTTTTTTTTGTGAAAAAAAAATGCTCAAAATGCTTAAAATTCGCAAAAATATGTGAAAAATGCGCGAAAACTGGCAACTGGCTTATATTTTGTCTTTAGTTTTCACGCAGGGGTCTATTTTCTATATATAACATAAAATCCTGCATTTTTTATATTCAAATGATCGCATGCCACCTTAAACTAACATCTACCATATTTTTTTTCTTTATAAAATCATTTCTCTTGAAAAAATGATCTTATGTTCCTTATTTCAGAACATTTTAGAAATATAAAGGTTCCGCCATGTTCCTGTATAATTTGGAAGTAAAAGCATATTTTTGGCCCCAGAGCACATAAATATGCATAAAATATCATAAAAAAATGTCATATTTAATCCATTACTACATTCTGTCGGGCCTGGGATTGAAAAAATGTATATTTGATACTTGTAGAAAAAATGCGTCCTTAAAAATGCGTAAAATGCGCGAAAACTGAAGATGCGCGAAAACTGGCACCTCTACTCTAATTGATTTATCCATGAGTCGTTCATCCAAGTTATTGAGCCAATCAGACTGCGCTCAAAGTTAATTCATCCATTCCCCAATAGTTCAAAAGAAATGGACGATGAGGGAGCTCTTAAAGTGAAAGGGTTTTATTCAAGTGAATATCTCATCCCGAGTCAAAGCCACAGTGAATAAGTCTCAATCTGTCCACCTTCCCATCTCCTACTCAGTGATCAACCACACTAGAATACAAGTTGTTCCAGCACATCCTAGACCACCCTAGCGCTTAGCTCTATCACAATCCTTTGTCCGAGGTAGTTGGTATTGGTAAACTCCAGTATATTGCGCAGGAGCTGGTAGGCATAGCTCCGAGTAGCTCAGCTAATGCTGCTGACTTTCTCACTAAAACTCTACTAACTGACTCGCTCCCTACCTTGCAACGCCTTTTATACTGGTTAACAGGTGGCGCTAGGAGCGTAAAATGTCTCTTCTCAGAAGTAGTATGGTTAGGCCTGATCCTAACTAAATTATAAAGTATGATAATATATTAAAAGTACTATAGGCTATTAGTACATTGTCTACTTATTTCCCATAGGGCCTAATGCACTTTGATTTAGGCTAGTCTGCAGGCCAACTACAATGAATAATATAAGCTATCCGTGGTAGGGAGAATTGGATAAAGGGTTAAAAAAAAAAGGAGGGGGGGTAGACTTTTTTTTTTTTTTTTTTTTTTTTTTTATTTATTTAACCATACTCACATACATGTGATCTTCCGTATAGGTGATTATAATAAAGTTTAACAAGACAACACATAATATATACATAATCAATTGGATACAGAGAGTACCATTAAAGTCATATATAACCAGTATACACATCATGCGTGAGCGTAGCTAAGATAAGCATCCGCTCATTAACCTGATGTCTCGTATACCCATCATATTACAGTTTTAACTGCTTGCTTAAAGTCATATATTGTGTCTTTGTCCTGTAATTCCGCTGGTAAGGCATTCCACAAGTGACTACCAATAACATATGGTGATCTGTTGTATACATCAAAATTAATATGGTTGATATAAAAAATCGGTCTACCAGCTAATCTAGTATTCCTATTGAATTGTACCAGGAGTGAATTATCTGTGTGCAGTTTATACATCTTCGTGAGCAACTGTATTTCTCTCCTTTGCTTTAATGTCTTCATATTTGAAATACAATGTAATTGTGAAATACTCATATCTCTAGGGTTATATATGTTATTGCACAAACGCAATATTCTATTCTGTAGAACCTGTAGCTTTTCAACATCATGTTGACGACAGAAAGTCAATATGAAACTATATCATGGGTATAGACCCCTAAATTCGACAGGGCGACATGGCCATTTCTTAAATGCGACAGGGTGGCACATGGCTGTTTCTTAAATTCAACAGGCGACATGGCAATTAAGGGACAAATGACATGACCCTTTTCTTAAATTCGACAGGGGACAGGAGCTTTAAAACGATAGTGACAGGGGACAGGGCTACTTCTTAAATTCGACAGGGGACATGGATCTAGATATAGGGACAGACGACATGGCTGTTTCTTAAATTCAACATGCGACATGGAACCCCCCAATCTATACCCCCTATATCACGCATTACCAGCAGGAATTTAGATAATGAAAGATTATTTAAACAAGGATCATTTTTATTTCATAATTTGGCACATTTATTAGAGGGAATAAGGTACCTGAACGTAGTCTAATTGCTGAAAAAAATATTTAGACTTTAAAATATTTTTGTAAAATTTTACAACTTTATTTCCTGATGTTAATTCTCCAGTTTTCGCGCAGTGTTGCCTATTTTCGTGCATTTTGTAGTCAGTTTTCGCGTATTAGACAATACTTTTTGTGTAAAATGTGTAAAATATTCAATACAATTCCAAAAGAAAAAAGCCGGCATTATCACCTCAGGAAGAGATTAGATCTATCTACTGATATAAGTAATGTAAAATATTTTTGATATATAAATGTTTCATAAAATGCGTAAAGGGAATGCTACGTTAATTGTCTTGAAAAAAATATGAAAGGGTCTAAAATGCGCACATTAAATTTTGTGCATTGTCAATACCTGACAAAAGTGGTGATTTGCTTGTACAAAGGTGTAAAAAGGGTTATCAGCGCATTATTAAAGGGACATTCTCTTCCGTGAGTTGAACGTATTTTGCTACATCGTAACCTCCCGCCTGGCACACCAATTTTGTGATGTGACCAATAATGTCGCCGGATTACGTTCCAAAAGTGTAAAACACGTCGCCGGCCGTCGCGTTGTTAGGCTTACGTCGCCGGATGTCAATTCACCAGAAGTCACCAGAAAATATTAGAATTGTGATTGGAGAAACCATAACCAATGTACTTACATTTGAACTTGCTATACTCATTCAAAATGATGAAAAATGGGTAAATTGATTAAAATGACATGATTTTTAATAAGCTATAAAAAAAGTTCTATTTATGATAATCACAAACTGTCTTTTGCATAAAAAGGATAACATTTCATGTTATCCTCATGCAAAGTGATATAGAGATTTTATGAATTATTGGTTACCATGGAAACCTTTAAAATGCATATGGTAGGTAAAATGACTGATGACGGGAAATTTTGCTCAGGCACAGTGCCAACATTTGGAACATTTTTATCAAAATAATTGAAAAAGGCTTTCAACCAGAATAATCTAGAGCAAATTTGAGTTTTAGGCAATTCATGGACTAATTTTTGTATTTTGGGCCATATTTCAGTAAATATCAGTTATATATTATTAAATATCTGGCAGTAAAAGGGTTAAAACACAAAATTTTCCAGATATTCATACAAAACTCTTTATTATTGGCTTGTGACGCCCCCTTCACTATTGGATACCTTAAGGCTCTGTGAAGCATTTATAGAAAAAATGCATTGATAAAAACAATGCATAAAATGCACGAAAACTAGAAATGTGCGAAAACTGACAACTCTACTCTATATTTCTTTTTTTTCTTCTTTAAATTGTTTTATTTGGGTCTATAGGGTTCGGCATTGCCAATCTTCCAACCACTCCCACTTGTCTATATACATTTCTCAATAAAGGGGAGTGGGTATAGGCCTATAATAGTTACAACCTTATATCTCTTCTGCCATGAAAACGGCATTTGGTGATATTAATGAAATGAGATGAAATGAGCTTATATACATGATGAAAATAACCAACCAATTCATTAGAACAAAACCTTTATATATGGGTTTACAATGGAATTTTAATACTCCAATTTAAATACAGAATTTTTTTTCCAAAATTCTTAGATTTACAGGTAACCTATTCCACTCCATCACAGCTCTATATATTGGAGTTTTTGGAAATTTATAGTGATTGTACACAGATACATTGAACAAAGGACCTCAGTGTCTTCTGGTTAATAGGTTTCTCTTATCCAGAAGATCATCCTTTATCAATAATGTATGGGCAAAGTGGAGCAAGTGACATCTTCTCCTATGAATCAATGTATGTGACTTACAATCACGGTGTAAGATATCTGTAGAGTCTCTTTGATTAAAAGGTAAATAATGTTGATTTTTAACAATATATAGATCTTAATTTTGTAATTTCTGTATCTTAGTATTTACTTAAGGTCTTGGTCATATAATTATAAAATCTGCGTTCCAGGACAGGTAAAATTGTGGAGACATAAATGGTTCTTGCAGCATGAATGGTTAAACAAAAACGGCAAACTTCTCTTTGTCATTCATCATTTTTTTGCAATAAGAATACCTGGTTTTGTTCAATATCATAGGACCACACAATGCGTACCTTTTTACATAAAACAAATATTTGTATATATAATCAAGGTCCGTACACACGTTATAGGCTGCAATGAAACCCTCTTTTGTTTTGTTCGATAGTGTAGACAATAATTGATGATGTAATATCTCATTAAATTCCTCAAAATATCATTGTAATTTCATAGAAATATTGGTATTTCAATTTTTTTCTAATCGAAATTTTGTCTTTAATCAATAAATTTCTTCAGAGATGACCAACATTTTATTTTGTTATATAGAATTTTATGAGACATCATAATTATTTCCTTTTGTTCTCACTACCTATCAAACTGAACATGGAGGACGTTAATGAATAGTATGAACGTATATAGACCCGTATATGACATTTAACTAATTTTCATCCAAAAATTATTATTTACATAATAATTCTGATCATTCTTATAGAAATGCGCGCTATAAAGCTTTATAGTGGCATTTATACAAAATTGTGATTGAATATATATAATAGAAGTATTAAAGTAGGGTTGTATCGCACACACTGCATTTGAGAAAATATGATACTTTTCATTATTCAATATCAATAGACATTTTAAAGTGATTTAATGATTTAGTTCATCCATTAAGGCAGATTCTTTTATTCATTGTCTATTTTGTGACATTTTATGTATATTATTTTCTATATCTAAAGATTTTTAACAAAAAATGTGCGATATACCACTGTGTGCAATACAAGCCTGTTTACCCTATATCATAACAACTCGAGCAAGGAGGCTATGAATCTGATCAGTGAAACATGTCAATGTATATGATATTGTACCTGTATTCAAAATTCAACTCAATTTGCATTAAAAATGGAATGGGGGTTCTGGAATGGTGGTCTGGAATGGTGGTCTGGAATGGGGGGTCTGGAATGGGGGGTCTGGAATTGGGTGTCTGGAATGGGGGTCTAGAATGGGTCTGGAATGGGTCTGGAATGGGTCTGGAGGGTTCCCACGCAGGTCTTAAAAATGTTTTAACAGGTCTTGATTTCTCAAATTTAAGGCCTTAAAAAGTCCTTAAATTTAAAGTTTTGTAGTTAGAGGTCTTTAAAGGTTTTAACTGGATTTTTTTGAGAAGTTAAAGTGAAGTAGCCTTGTGGTAACCAAGAAATTCCAAATTCTACGTTCAACTGAGTACACTTAAATTAGATTCAAATCATATGATACATCCTGAGATTTTACTTTGCACTTGGTTGATAGGTCTTAAGAAGGTCTTAAATTATGGCGGGTCAAAAATGTGTGGGAACCCTGGTCTGGAATGGGTCTGGGATGGGTCTGGAATGGGTCTGGAATGCGTCTGGAATGGGTTTGGAATGCGTCTGGAACGCGTCTGGAATGCGTACAGAACACATATGGAATACGTATGGAGCATGTCTTCAGTATTATGTTTCTTGTTTATGACAAGAAGTCTCATAAGGTCTCACACAGTCTCACAAGGTCTCATCAAGTCTCATCAGGTCTCCTACAGTCATTTAGGCCTAATATTATCCTCTCTCTCATACCGAATAGACAAAAAATTGAAAATTGAAAAATAAATTCTAATGGCGACCTATTTGTTGTCTTACAACTTATCCTTCTATAAATTCTTACAGGTCTCTTGTTGTTTTTTTAAATTACTAACGATCTCAACATCTGTAACATAAATTGCCTTAAGACACTCATATGCATAGTCTTTCACTCTTCTAGAAACCACCCTGTCAGTTTTCAGCATTATTGTGTTATTACTGATCGGCATGCCCCAGATAGGGCAGCCATACAGTATAAGTTTGATTCGTTTGTCAAACAGGGACATAGAAAGCTTCACTGAAACATGTGAGGTGGTCATTGGTTGCTTGATTGAAAACTCTGCTCTCCTCGCCTTTGTTATTCTATCTATTTCCATCTTCTGTAGGTTCGTTACTTGTTATCAATGACCTAGATATTTGTAGGAATCTACACTCTCTAATTTGTCATTTTGGAATGAGAGGTCTTTTACCTTAGTTTTTCCTGGACCTTCTTCGTAACTAATTAGACTAATCAGGGAAAGCTTAATTACCCGGTAGTATCTCATGATTAGAAATTCCATCTATCATGAATACATTTTACATCTTTTTTTCTTTTTTTTTATGATGCCTCTTTGAGACTATTTTGCAATAACATCATTACTTTTTTTAATTATAAAATTGTTGATCTTGAGACAATAATCAAAATTTCCCTGATTAGCCAAATTATGTGCAAAGATATGGGCCCTGGTGATAGTATCATAACTTGTGTCTTTTGAGTGTTTACCTTAACAATAACTCAGTTAATTATGTACTTCAGAGCAAAATACCAGATACACTGTATATCCCACTAGGTCATCATTTCCCACATTTGTCACTATACTTATCTGTCTTTGAAATAATTTGAGCAGTAGGCCTATGTCAGAGAATTAAAAAATATTTGATTGATAGAACAAACGCCATTGCATATCTATTGCATGAAATTACAATTTCAAAAATATGATCTTTCAAAGAAAGTCATGTGATTTTATCAATTGATAAATTGTGAAGAACTTGCCGTATTTAACATTTGCGTTATAATTTCCAATGACCACATAATCTTGCTTTTTTACACATTCTTTTTACAAGTGAGATAAACTGAGCTCACTTCTATGTTGTTTTTTAAAATCAATTTTCTTATTCGTTATTTATGTATTTTTTGATTGAATATGACCTGCAAATCCTTTTGTAATCATATTATGGCCTCCTTTTATTTTTCTAAGTAGTTTTCATTGACATGCATATACATGTCCCTTTACTTCTGTCAGCCAGACGATATGGTTATGTGCATTAATAAGGTTTTATATCAATATCAAAACTGTTGACAAAATTAATGGTTTTGATTAAGGAAAGGGACCACATGATGGTTCCTTTTAAACTGTATATATAGGCCGGTCAGCCTACCGGTAGTTATTAATGGTGATCATTAAGCCAGGTCATTAAGCTTTAAATCCCAGAGCAAGCTTGTAGAAATATAAGTTCGACAGGAAAACGTGGTCTATTTTATAATGTGATATCTAACATGGAGTTCTATGAACTAGGGATAGATAGTAATGACACGACTTATCCAGTTTCAACCCCAGTTATTTTCCCCCTTGAAACTGAAATGGCATGAATTGCCCATAGTTTACATCTTGCCATCCAGTATACTTGAGATCAGTATATTCAGGAGATAAAGAATCGCCAATAGAACATTAATGTTGTACCAACGCCGAAGCGAGGCATACCTCCCTGGGCGAGAGATCAGAAATCAACCATTAATTCTTAAATTAAATTCGAAAACTGTGGTTTGATTAATCCCCCAAAAGATAATTTAGGATCCCTTTATTTTTAAGGCCAACAATTGTAATTTCAAATCCAGAGGTTTTGTCAAGGAACATAGCAATGGAGATCTATGAGATTAAACACGTTTAAACACGTTTAAACGGTTATACCCAAATTGAAAAACAATGGCGATAATTTCAATGAATTATAGATCATGTATATACAGAGGATCACCACATTCGTACCCATGCTAACTGCTTTTATTCTATACCAGGAAGTCTGTAGGCTGGGCGTGGGTGTCGGTACCACAATGAATGGAATATACCAGGAAGTCATTGTGCAGATTACGACGTCACAGAAATCAAAAGGGACTGGCCGCCATAAGCCTACTGATGATCAAGTGGTCATCCGACAAACCTTTCTAATGGCATAAACCTATCATTTTCATGGTAAAATGATATTTTGGTATTGTTTACCCATGTATAGCCCTATGCTATCATATTCAAAATGAGTGAACAAAGCCATCATAATAATTATTATATCTCTTGTTAGTTTAGTGTCACATGGTGAAGCATATGGCCAAGATTAAATCTGTTAAAGGATAACGTGCTCTCTCTTCTGCACAACTGCCACAAGGTCTTTATGAATGTGTGGAAGTAGTTATTGGCTAATTCTGATCTCTTAAGAATGAGCTCTCATTAAAAGTCTAGTGACGGTCCAAGTTAATATCTTTTCAATTGATACACTCATAAGCTTTCAATCGGTTAGATGAATGTTGTTGTTGGTCTTTAGAAATTGAGTGTGGCTGTCCATACCCGAAGGAATATTGTGAAAAGTCCTCTTACAGTCTAATGATGGCTTATGTAGCAATGGGTTGGCCAAATAGATGCACCTATGGTTCATTAATCTCTCCAAGATCATAATATTTTGTTATGGACCTATATGCGTAGACAGCAGAGGAAGATATGTGCCCTTAATCGTTGGTTCGTATTGCCCTGTTACGGTTCCTCCCGTCATCACGTTGCTTGAGTGACCAGCTGATTACAGGCTAATTGCTCAAGATAACACACATAGAGCAAGTAGGAGTTGCTCCCTCACACTCTTCGGGCATAGGCTCTATCCATGTTATAGCCAAATGCGCCGCGTCTCAGCTTGGAGAGCTCAGGCAGATCAGCTAGTTGTGCAATGGATGCAATCACCTGCGCGCTGCTGGTTCCTCGTCTGCATGTACTGCAGACCAATCTGGGTCTGCCGCGAAACCAGCGAGCGACTCGCCGTTACCGAGCTGCTGCTGCTGCCTATAGCTGGTGGTGGTGGGCGGGAGTGCGCAGGACGGTAGTGACGGACAAACGGCAGGCAACATGGCGAAACGAATCGTGGCCAGGAAATATGGAGGCATCAAGAATTCGGGCGGTGAGTCGGTGTGTGTGTGGTGTAGCTGGTGAGGGGTGGGTAGAGCAGGTCGGGGTGGTGTGGACTGACACAGGTAACCCCCGCCTACCTCCTGTATATGGCCTCCTGTGGCCAGAGTCAGAGGCGGCCGACGGCAGCCATGGAGGAAGCTCGTGGCCATGGAGGGGCGGGTGCTCATGTAAACATTAGCAGCGCAGGCAATACCGACCTAGGTGATGCAGTATAGACCGGAGGCTGAGATCTATGTGGGCCGTGCGGGGGCGTACTAGGAAAGCCCAAGGCAAAGGCCTATTTAGGGAGCACTGATTCAGCACTGTAGGCCTTGGATATTCAGACAGCATTGGATGGTGGCAACGACTTGAATTCGTGACAATACTGAGCCACGGTGATAGCTGAATCTAGTGTTGTCAGGCCAATTATGTCGGGCGTGCAGAATAGTGTCAGCTCCATGCGTTCACACCGACCCCTAACACGTTATAGCATCAGCCCTCCGACCTCCATCCTTTCTGGGTTTTCTGGATCCAATCCACCACTAGATTTGAGAACGGTAGGGCCTACTTATCGTATATTGGTATACTTATGCAGGTCCGGATGCATGTACTTCATTTGTGCTGAATACAAAGTCAGGATTCTATAGATTCATACACACCCCGGTTCTAGGATTTAGAAGGGAATATAATTATCTAATCAGATAAATGACCTCCACATTTTAGGTTTCTAAAGAAACGATCTCTTCAGTAACTGCAATACTATCTAGAGGCACCATTTCTCACATCATCGTAATTAGTTACCCCATTTACCTTCATCTCCCCAAACTTAGACAGTTATGACACAGAAGATTGTAGCTATATTTAGCCATATTCAAAAAAGGAGTGGCTATTAGACCAGGAACTAATGATATAAAACATCCAACTTCCTTGTTCTTCAGCTTATAGGACCTATATCCCGAACAAAAGTGCCTACGCTAACAGTCCATTTTGTTAAGGAGCTCAATTAGGGTCTGAAGTACTGATATAGACCTATATAATTATTGAGCTCATCAGGGACCAAAAGACCATGGTTGTCAACATAGAGCTATTAGACAATAGGTATATGGGACAAAGCTGCAGGCATATGCTATAATGAACAATGCCATATGGAAAGTAATGTGTTATGTGATGTCGTATCAACTCAGCGTGTATACTAAAAAATCCCGTAGGGCCTATAATGTTAAAGAACAATTGATACATCAATGGCAGTTAATTACATTGTGGCATTTTATGGTGTCGATAATGACAAATGTTTAATGATTGGTAAATGAGCTATTAAACAAAATCTTATAAATGACACAAAGGGATATTGGAAAACATTCCAAATATTTGGTAACGTATGGGGATTGTCTCTACGATAAATGGAGCAGTATTTGGTAATACAGAAAAAAAACCATTTGACCCCATTTGACAGGTTACGCCGGGCCTCATATTGCACACGACCAGGGGAGCCTGTTCACAGGAGGAAGGAGGAAGACAAAAAAAGGTGAGACGTTACTTTTTTTAAGATGTTCTATTGCAATGAAAGGCGGAACGTAAACGTTTTTACTTATATAGTTATCATAGAGGACTCATCATGGCTCAAACATAATTGTATTCCAATTGCCCCAGACGCGATTTCTTGTTTCCATGTTTTTCTGCAACTTAAGGTTAACATTGTTAAATTTTGTAGACAAAAGGATGGGAACCCCAATTCGAAATAATGCATTAATTAATGGCGATGTCGCTAATGAGAACATTTTAGAACAAAATTTAATTAAAACCCTCTTCCAAGCTGTTACAAAGAATCCATAATAAATAACAGATTAATCTTCTATGTTATTCACTTCTTGGCATGTCAGCCATTGTCCAGACACCTAATATAATTCTAATTGCCTCATTGTCTTATTCTATATATTACATTTGCTAATGGCTTGAGAATTGAAACGGAATGGTCCCCGAGTGAACCGTGATGCACTTTGATTAGCCTGTTACCGCATTTTGGGGTTTTATATGCGCAATACAAAGCTAATGTTGAGAGCCACATATTTCAGCCAATGTGACAGATATAAGTAGTATATGGACATAGCGATTTGACACGGGCGGATTTATTTGTCATTCACCATACTATAAGTGACTTCACACAGGGCGCGTTTTATAATTGACAGGTACCTGTTTGTCAAAGTAATAATCTACAGTTTTTTCAGACCTCCCACTTCGTGTACCCTACTAAAGGTCATTATTGCTTGTATAAGTCCGTGCTCTATTAACCATCCTTCCATGCGGTTATCATTGCAGGACACACATTAGAAGAACTCTGCCAGGCCATAGCACATGGAGAAGTGGACGAAGCCCTGAAGATCATCAAAACTGGGCAGTGTGACATCAACTCGCCGGACGCTAGTGGTAACTGCCCACTGCACACCGCCCTCCACTACGACCAACTGGACATCGCCAGGACCCTGCTGGGCCTCCAGTGTGAGGTCAACGAGCCGGAGGAGGTGACCAACCTCTACCCCATCCACATCGCCGCCCACAAACCCTCCCCGGAGTGCCTGGACCTGTTGCTGGAGTACAACGGCAAGGTCCAAGGTGGCAACAGTCCGACCTTCATAGATCTGGATATCCGGGATAGGACTTCTTACAACACGGCCCTGGGGCTGGCGGCCCGGGCCGGCCACTATGAGATCGTGAGGAGGCTGGTGTCGGCCGACTGTGAGCTGGACACGCTGAACGTGGCCGGGGACTGCCCCCTGTACCTGGCCATCGTCCACGGCCACGCCGACATCGTGAACCTCCTACTGGAGCATGGGGCCAGTCTGGACATGGCCAACAGGGGCCGGAACGAGGCGGACCTGCTCTACAGCTGTCTCTACAGTCACGACGACGGCCAGGTGCTGAGGCTGCTGCTCGAGTACGGCCAGAACCCCAACGTGTTCAGCGCCGAGGGCCGCACGCCGCTCATGTACGCCCTCACCTGGGAGCAGCACGCCATGCTGCACGTCCTCCTGTCGGCCCACCTCCAGGGCAGCGTGCACGTGGACGTGGTCACCCCGGACACCCACGAGACGGCGCTCTTCATGGCCCTGCGCACCGCCGGCCGGTCCCCCTCCCGCCTCCAGTACGTGAGGACGCTGCTTAAACGTGGGGCCGACGGGAACCACACGAGTAGCGCCGGCCTGCAGCCGCTGGACCTGGCCGTCATGAACAACTCGCCGGCCGCCGTCGAGCTGCTCCTTGAGGCCGGAGCCGCCATTTTCCCCCGGCCGAGCAGCTCGGTGGCCGGTCACCCTGGAGGTAGGCGGAGGGCGTGCCCGCCGCTGGTGGTGTGTGCCCAGCAGGGCTACCTAGACGTGGCCGGCCTGCTCGTCTTCTACGGAGCGCCCCTCAGCGCCCACGAGTACGCCGGAGACTCGCCCATGTTCACCGCCCTCCGACACAGACACCTGGACATCGTCGAGCTGCTCATCGACTCGGGCTGCAACCTGAGCTCGGAGCGTTGGCTCAACGAGCGACTCACCAAAGACACCCCCCTCCTGTCCGTCCTCGGCGACCACCCCGGGCTGCTGAGCCGCCTCCAGGCCCTGGCAGCCTCCCCGGCCTGGCTCTCACAACTCTGTCGGGCAACCATAAGGCAGCATTTGCAAAAGAACAACGTCCCTCTGTTCAAAATCCTCGACCTAAAGCAACCTTCGGCTATTAAGAACTTCTTGCTATGCACTACTTCTACGAACGTGCCTCTGACTTCTAGTCTTTAGACTGTAGTTCCGTAGGGATAGTGAGCTGTTTACATAGACTCTTGCAGGGCAGGGGTTTTATTTTCACAGTGATGCAGGATTGTTTCTCAAAATTTCAAGCGATGCAGAAGTACAAAATTTATTCATGAAATTGCCAAAGATTATATGTTTGTTGAATAGTAATGGTATTTTTCTTATTTCGTGAGGACAACGTCTGTTGTATAACCTATGTAATGTGAACGTGCTTCGTGTGAGCTTTATATACTTTGTTCGTCTTTTGTGTTTTGTGCGTCGTGCTCTGTAGTTTGGGGGGGGGGGGGGTATCTGGGCGCACACTTTTACGAGTGTGTGTCCTGCATGTACATGTGCTTATTTTTGTGTGTGACAGTTGACACGATATACGTTGATAATGTCTTGTTATCTGCAGAGCTGCTTGATAGCGGCGATAGGAAGTGATTTGAGGGTCTTTGGACTGTCTCTTTTATACAAACACTTTTTACACCCCAGCCGGTCTTCCAATCTTGCTAGTTTTGAGTTTGTGTCCATTAATATGTGTGTGAGTGTGTGAGTTCGAGAGTGTATGAATTTCTATGTTGTGTGTATGTGCGTGTATGGTATTGGGGGGGGGGGGGGTTAGGTGGGTACGTGAGCGCGCGTGTTTGGTGGAATCATATCTGTCACCCGTATAGTAATATGAGAAATGATCATGTCCAATAGGATTTCAGATTTTCTTTGCCAGTATTTTTTTCTCAACAGTTTTTTGTTAGTTTTTCTGTCTTGAGAATATTTTGTCTTACATGTGAATAACCAGATATTTATATACGCCCTACAAATTCTTTTGTATGCTATTGTCTATGGCTTTGCATTTTTAGGGCACGTATCAATGAATATAGAAGTAAATCAGCTTGTTTGTTTGTCAGGTCGAACAGCACAACGACATAATCCTAAGCATTATTATTGAAAACGTTCATAAATATCTTCCTTTTAATATAAAAAGGAGCGTATCATTTGGGATTCCAGTGATTAACCTTTTTTGTGTGAGCCAACCAATAGTGAAACGAAGAGATGAAAATTGTATTGTACCTATTAAATAAACAATATGAATGCAACCCTGTAGTTTATAATATTCTTAAAAATCTGATGACTTGGAAAATGTACAAATGTTCATACATCAATATTTAAAGATTTATAAGCAATTGGGAGAACAAAGGACAAAGATATAGTAATCGTCCCCAGTCCGACTCTCTAGGATGGTCAGTACCAAAGCCAATTTATGTTTCTGTATTGTAATCTCTTCTTTTATGTATATTGACTGACGTTATAACTTGTATGTTGTATGCAGATTGCTTATGTTTTTGCATTGATTTATAATCAAGGAATAAAGAGCTGTCTTTTTTCTTGTTCTGAGGTATAGATCACAAAAGTGATGGGTCAAGATAAGTTGTTTTGGAGTACGTGATACACTATCATTGAACATGCTAACCCCTTTAGCCTTGTTAAAACGCGCTAATAAACTGCATTATATTATTTTTTAGTATGGAGATCAAGCATACTGAAACCATTACATTTCTCCTTTCTTTAAATCTGTCTATCCCTCGTCTTGAGGCAATTGACAAGAAAAACAAATAGTCAAACGTGTGATGTAAATAAGATTTATTGATTATGTCCATAAAGTCACAGTCGGGTATACTCATAGCAGACACTATCACAATAACAGGACAGACAATTTACTAATAGGCAAAACATAATTATACTTTATATAGTAGAGAAGATGAAATTGTAGGTAAAATTTAAAACTGTATTCAATACTACAAATTACACTAGTAGAAATATAGAGTTCGTATGAAATATAAAGAAAAATAATTATTAAATGCAGAACATCCAAAAGGACAAATAACAGCCCATAGTAATCATGAGCCTTCGTCGGTCAGTCTGGTTCAATAGCACATACTGGTCCCTCAACAAGGCACCAGGTGGCACCAGATGATATTTACAGTTACAGATGAAAGAGGACACCGCACCCCACCTGGGGCTGGTATAGTTCACAGAATGGAAAGCTCATTTTTGATCTATGTTATCATTATCCTAGTGGCTGGCTGGACCAAAAACAGATTTTTTTCATTTAATCCCTTGTGGGTCAGACCCATCCAATAGCTAGATGGCTAACTTGAGCATTAATTGTAAAATGTTCAACCTATCTTTATAGTCTCGATATGTATATGATTTTAGTTTCTGATAGGCCCTAGAGTTATCACAAATCTTGTAAATACAAGGCACTTCGATGAACTCTTGCCACTAAGGCTTGTCAATTTCAACAGATAACTTTTTGACAGGAAAAAATAGTTAAGGCTAAACCTTTACCATCTCCCTTAGAATGCATATAATCTTGATAGTTCCAAAACCAGCATAATGCACTTTCTAAGGCTAGTATGTAAATGGTAATACAGAGCTGGGATGAAACAGGAAGAAAGGCTGGTGATTCATACTGAGCATGGGGAAGCCCCACACTCTTCCATATCATCGACCTCACTGCCTCCCAACCCCTTAAGCTTGCTAGTTACGGTGGCCCATTAGTTGATGGACGGGGACACGGGGCGTGGGGCCGCTTCACAGTTGTCCTGGTTGTAGATGTTACCACCCCCCAGGCCTGTGCTGGCCGTGGTGGGCCGGCGGGGGGAGGACCCTAGACTGCTGGTGGTGGTCTTGGGGCGCCGGGGACTCCCCAGGTGGGTCTGATGGGCGGCCACATAGCGAGCATCCTGCCCCACAGTCTTGTTGGGTCTGGAAAATGACATTGAAACCAGTGTAAAGGTTAATGTTGCATATTACGTTGGCCCAGAAGTATAAATTCAAAAATGTCCCTGTGTCTTATCTAAAAGTATGTCATTTAGAACTGCAAAAGCGGTTCTTCAAATTCATGCAGTCCTTCTCATACCTATAAGTATTCCTCTCTTTCATCTAAATGTATGTCATATCTCTTTTACATGCAGTGCTTCTCAAACTTATGCATATATTCATTTCTTTCACCTAGAATTATACCATTTTATCTATAAAAAAAATATGCCTACGTTTTACTCTTCATTATCATGAAGACCACGCCGGCGAGGAGTCCAATGACCAGCAGTCCGGCGAATACCCCGATGAGGGCTGCGCCATAGGCGGGTAGGGTACCGGCGGGCGCATCAGTTACCGGCGTGGGCGCCTCCCCGCGCACCACCGTCCTCATAGTGACGTTGCAGCAGGCTGTCAGGGTCTGGGTGATGTTGTCATTGGCCGAGGTCACGGCGCTGTACAGCACCTCCTGGGGCAGGAAGGTGGGCAGGGCTGGAGGAAGAAAGGTTAGAGCTTGGTTAGGGATATATTTAAGCTATGCACACCGCCTGGCAAATAAGGATGTAGGTAGTCATGAAACATAGGTGTAACCTTATTGAAACATTATGTAGTATGTAAAGAATAGTAAAATAAATATTTCTGAAATGTCATGTTACCAATGTACGTTTTGTAGGCCTATTGATACAGCATTTGATCGATTTACCAATAGGCCTATGGTGTGAAAAATTACCACCTGTCGCTATTAATTTTCACATGTTTCTTGATATACGAACTGCTCTTTGCAAAGTCTTAGTAGTGTGATGAACGGCTATTCATCCAAAATACATAGAGGTCAAAATAATAGAAATAAGGTAATAGTAGAAATATATGTAAGAGAACGAAATAGATGTAAAGGAACGAATATGTAATAATGAACGAAAGTATAGAAAGCCTGAAAAAGAGGCACGAATATGTAAAAGAACGAATATGTAAAGAACGAATATGTAAAGAACGAATATGTAAGGAACGAAAACGTAAAGGAACGAAACCCGGAAATATGTAAACCGGAAGTGAAATGTAAACCGGAAACGGAATATATAAACCGGAAGTGACGTCAGTTGTAGGTCACGTGACCGAAAGCAGCCAATCAGGGCTGACCTCTCTAGTATATAAAGGGGCGGTGAGGCCCGAATAAACAGAGTTCTTTAACAGTTCTCCTGGTGTCCAGACGTGTCCTCTTTCCTGAAACAACCGCTAAAGATGAGCCGATCAGAGTAATTAAGCCGAAGTTAGGACAAAACAGTCGAAGTTCGAGATAGGTAGTAGAACACAGGGTAAGGGGCCCGACGGCCCGAAGAACGAGGAACGAGGGAACGAAGTAAGGCACGAAGGCCCGAAGTAGTCCCGGAAACCGAGGCGTAGTATGGTACGAAGACATGGGGAACGGAACGAAGGAGCGAAGTCCGCGGGGACGAGGGCGCGGCATGCTCGGCCCCACGCTACCAAACAATAGGCGACCGTCGGCCCGTCGCCCCCGCGGACCGGAACTCAGGGGTGGACCGCCCGGTCGGGGTGAATGCTGGTCTGGGAGATAGAGCGAGACGAACCCCGGCCGACCCGTACCCCTACCATAATTTCCCTCCCCCGCAGTCCTCCGTTGACATCGAGTGCCGATTCCCGATCGATTCGCTCAGCCCCCCCTCGTGCGCGAGGCACGACTCTAGAAACACATCTCGGTTCTTGGCCCGGATTCCCCGTCCGCCCCGAGACCCGAACAACCCCCACGTTCCTCTGTTGTAAGAATCGGCAACCCCGACTTACCAGAGAACGTCACACTGGTGGCAGCGGTGGTGCTGAAATAGGCACATACGGACTTGTGGATCTTGGGTGTTTCGTCGGTATTGGATACTCATGGCGACCGCGGCAGTCTTCGAGCAGATGGATTCTGACGTCGCCTTCAAGGAAGGTGGGGAGGAGAAAGGAGGTGCGAAAACCGAGACCAAAGGGGAGGACACGACCATCATGGGTAGGCAGTTTAATTTTATGGGAACGTCCACCCCGACGGATGAGCAGAATGTGCGGGCTCAACAACAACAGACCGGCCAGGTAGGAGCGAGTTTGAAGAAGTTCAGTTTACGACCAGAGAAGTATGACGGTAAACCGGATTTCGAGGGATGGATCAACCAGTTTGAGGAGTACGCAACATTGGGACGCTGGACGGCCGAGGAAAAAGCGGCGATGCTTTTTCTCTCGCTGACGGGAACGGCACGAATGTACTTTGTCGGACTCCCGGACAGGGAACGACTCCGTTACTCAGCGAGGGTGGATGCGTTGCGCCGGAGGTTCGGTCAGGAGAAGGACACGTGTAATGCTCTGCAAGAGTTGGCGGGATTGAAACGTGTAAAGAACCAGACAGCGAAGGAGTTGGCTGATAATGCCCGGCGACTGGCATCGAGAGCCTACTTCTCCAACGACTACGCTAGCCAGGAAAAAGCAGCATTACATGCGTTCCAGGCTGCAGTTGGGGAAGACCTTCAGCTGAAGTGTGCAGAGAAAGGATGCAAGACACTAGAGGAGGCGGTAGAGGTGGTAGAAATACAGGAACGATACTCACGCCGCCTCCTGCGGGCAGTGAAGCCCGAGGAGGACGCCAATACACAGATCATGGCCTTAAACGGTAAGTTGGAGGAGATGATGAAAGAATTGGCAGAAGAACGGGAAGCTAGAAGACAAGCAACGGCCCGGAGGGAGGCGTTTAAGAAGCGAAAAGAAGATTTAGAGTGTCATCAATGTCACCAGAAGGGCCATTTCGCGAGAGAGTGTTCTCAGCGTCAGGGAAACGGACAGTCGCCGTCGCAGTAAGCGCGGGGCCCCCTTCGGGCGCGGCGAGAGAAGTAGTAGGCATGGGAGAATGTGGACTTTATGTGGCCGGGACGGTGGGAGAGAGTGTCGTCCGTTTTTTGGTTGATACCGGATCTATGATCAGTCTGCTGTCGGAACGCCTCTGGAGAGAGTGGGGACGAAAATGGGAAGAACTGGATGGATATGAAGGACGTCTCTGCTCGGTGGATGGTAGTCCGTTGCGGTGCTACGGATGCACGAACTTGCCAGTAAAATTGGGAACGCGCGTGTTGAAGTGGACGTTCATGGTGGCAGACATCGGTAGAGATGAAGGGATCCTGGGAAACGACTTCGCGGTGAAATACCGGCTAACAGTTAAGCCCCACGCGAGTGCTATCTTCCTGCCCGCCGAGGGGGAGGGAGAGGGGGAACGAATCCCGGGAGCAGAACAAAGAACGGATGGGATTCGGGCAGTTACCGTCGGAGGACAGGTCGTGCGAATCGAGGAAACGACGGAAATACCCCCACTCCAAGTGACCCGAGTAACAGTAGTAACGAGAATAGACATAGGACAGAGTGGACAGCTGGCTGTCATCACCGGCGCTGGATTACCTATGGGACTGGAGGTGATCCCAGGAACGGTGACATTGGGAGAAGAAAATGAAGTTTGGGTGGCCAACCGAGGGACCGAGAGCGCGAAATTGGAAACCGGCGGGGTACTCGGAGAAGCCACCTTCGTACAAGAGGTACGAGGAATAGGAAGTGAAGCAAAAGAACCCCCTGGAGCGCTCGTTGAAATGATAGAGGAGGCTAAGAAAGACCTGACCACGGAGGAAGGCGGAGAACTGGAGAAAGCCATCACGGCCCGGGAACAAATGTTTGCGACCTCGAAACATGAGTTAGGACGGACAGATTTAGTACAACATCGAATTAAAACGGGGGATCAGATGCCGATCAAGCAGAGGGTCAGACGGTATCCGGCCACCAGGAGAGAGGAAGAACGAGCACTGGTGGAGGATATGTTAAATCTAGGGATTATCCAGGAGAGCGGGAGTGCGTGGAGTAGCCCGACCGTTCTAGTCAAAAAGAAGGACGGAGGAACGAGGTTCTGTATCGACTACCGAAAACTGAACCAGGCTACGAAAGTGGACGCCTATCCGCTCCCACGGATAGAGGACAGCCTCAACACCTTGGGAGGAAGCCTATTCTTTTGCAGTCTGGATCTCGCAAGCGGATATTGGCAGGTGGAGATGGCACCGGAGGACCAAGAAAAAACGGCCTTCGTGACTCAAGGAGGATTGTATGAGTTCAAAGTGATGCCATTCGGGCTAGTGAACGCCCCAGCCACCTTCGAGAGACTGATGGAAAGAATCCTCAGAGGAATCGTGTGGGAGGAGTGTCTGGTATACTTGGATGACATACTGGTCTTTGGACCAACGTTTAAAGTGACTCTGGAAAGATTGGTACGGGTTCTGGACCGATTGAACGCTGCAGGACTGAAGTTAAAGGCGCGAAAATGCAAGCTGTTCCAGAAGAAGATTCCGTTCTTGGGGCACGTTGTCTCATTCAACGGGATCGAACCCGACCCCGAAAAGTGTCGGCAAGTAACCGAGTGGCCGGTCCCTCGGGATCTCCACGAGGTACGAGCCTTCGTGGGATTATGTTCATATTATAGAAGGCATATAAACGGCTTCACGGAATTGGCTGCCCCCTTGTATGAATTGGCAACGAAGGAGGAACCGTTCGTGTGGAGCGCGAGACGACAAGAGGCATTTGATGCGATGAGGAAGGCGCTAACGGAGGCCCCGGTGTTGGGGTTCCCGGAGGAAGATGGACAATGGTGGCTTGACACGGACGCCAGTGACGTGGGGACGGGAGCCGTGCTATCACAGGAGCAGAGAGGGGAGGAACGGGTGATAGCTTACACGAGCAAAACCCTGGAGTCAAACGAACGAAAGTATTGCACCACGCGGAAAGAACTGTTGGCGGTGGTGCGAGCTTTGAAGCATTTTCGGTGCTACATCTATGGTCAACGCGTGATAGTCCGGACGGATAATAGCGCGGTCAGTTGGCTGCAGAGAAGTAAGGAACCGATGGGGCAGGCTGCTCGGTGGATTGAGATTATCGACTCGCATGATGTGTCGTTCCAACACCGACCGGGCAGGAAGCATGGGAACGCTGACGCGTTGTCCCGGTATCCGTGCAAACAATGTGGAGAGGAGCACGAGAATACCGAAAAAGTGAGAGTAGTGACGCGGGCCCGGGGGTACGAGCCCGGATGGTCCCCGCAGGAGATGAGAGCAGCGCAGAGGAGGGATCGAGATATAGGGCCGATTGTCGCACGGATGGAAGAGAATGCGGACCGGCCAGGCTGGGAGGCCATATCTCCGGAATCCCGGGAAACAAAGATCCTATGGAGGCAATGGGAACGATTAAGCCTCAGGGATGGCGTGCTGCATCGGAAGTACTGGGAACTGGAAGGACATGGTTGGAGGAACCAGTTGGTCGTTCCCCGAGGGGAACGAGCCAAGTTGGTAAGGGAATACCATGGAGGCGCGGCAGGAGCGCATTTGGGAGTCGCCAGAACGACGGCCCTGTTGGAGCAAGGGTTTTACTGGCCGGGGCTCCGGGAAGACGTGCGGAAGGAATGTCGAGAATGTGATTGCGCGTTGCTGAAAAAGGGACGAGGAAGACGGGAGCCGCTACATCAGTACATAGTGGGGGAGCCGATGGAACGGCTGGCCATGGATGTTTCGGGCCCGTACCCAGTCACCAAACGAGGAAATAAGTATTGCCTGATGGTGGGATGCTATTTCACCAAATGGTTGGAGTGTTTCCCGATCCCGGATCAAAAGGCAACGACAGTGGCGGACAAACTGGTTGAAGAAGTAGTAGCACGGTACGGCGCGTTTCGGGAACTACACTCAGATCAAGGTACGAATTTCGAATCCGAGGTGGTGGCTCAGGTCTGTGCACTATTTGGAATACACAAAACAAGAACGACGCCGTACCACCCCAGGAGTGACGGGTACATAGAACGAAGTTTCCGTACTTTGGGGTGTTGTTTGAAAGCCAGCTGCCGAGCAACAGGCCGGGAATGGGACGAGATGGTCCCGCTCGTGATGATGAGTTATAGAGCAACGCCGCAAGCCAGCACGGGAGTGACACCGAATATGATGATGCTGGGCCGACAGACCATGATGCCGCGACAGGCGATTTATGGGAGACCTCTAGGACCAGAGGAGGAACCCCGACGGGTAGGCGACTATGTGGAAAGCCTGGAGGAAGGGCTAGTCGCGGCCTATCGGGAGGCCCGGACGGGGCTGAAACGAGCCGCCATCCATCAGAAACACGAGTACGATGGGAAGGTGACTCGGCGGGAATACCACGCCGGAGAACTGGTCTGGGTGCACGATACGGTAGTGGATAGGGACAAAGGAATGAAGTTGCGATTTCCATGGATGGGCCCTGCACTGATCGTCAAGGTGCTTGACCGAGGACGGGTGGTAGTACGGAAGAAACGAGGGAAACCGGGGGGGGTAGTCCATGTGGACCGCCTGGAACCCTACCGAGGACACGCTGCGCCAGCCTGGATGGTAGCTGACCAGCAAGGATACGAGGCTGCACAGTAAATGCTTGGGGTGGGGCGCGCTAGGGCACGTAAGGAAACGGGGCACCCCTTTTTGTGATGAAGTCGTTTTCGTGTCTCGATTCCGCAGGTGGAAGAGGACCAAGGGAACGACCAAATCGGCGCTACACAAAAAGTCTTTGGCCAAAAAGGACTGATCAACCTGGGGCCATTGAGTCGGGGCGGTGCGTTGACCACTACAGTAGGAGTGCAGGTCGTTAGGCTGTAGAGATTTGCTACCTAGCTGAAGATTGGTTCTCTTGCGGATGTAATATAGGTGGGAAATGCGGGGTTGGAACGAAAAACGGCGTTCGGGAGCCACGACGGCCCGAATGTCTAAAGTAGTCCCACGGAGCCGCTTTCCGGTCAGTTCGGAGGAACCACAGCGTGGAAAAGATGGTTGGATTACAACAGAAGACAGACCCGGTGGCAAGCTGGTGAAGACTTTTGAAGTAATGCCGACTTGGTAATACCGCTTTACAGCGTCCAGGAGACCGGAGGAGAGTAGATGCGGCACTCTCGGGAACGCCGGAGGAACGAACGGACGGTTGTAAAAGGCGAGGCCTGAAACGAGGACGGGCTTTAAAGTAGGTCGTAAAAGGAGTAAAAGAGGACAAAGAGAACGGGGCGGCGGCGAGGAGATGATAACGTCGAGCCCCTGTGTTCTCCGGGAAGTGTGCGGAAGCACTGTGAGGGCCAAGATGAAAAAGGCAAGAGAAGGCGACGGAGGATGAAAAGACCGAGGACGTCCGGTGGGGCAATAAAAGGCCTAGGAAAAAAACGCGTGGACGGGCGAAGGGCCGCGAGGTAAAAAGCAGGCGGGGCGGTGACCAGCGGCGGGCCCCGGGGACCGGAAAATAGTAGGGGGCGCCACCGTAGAAGTGGATGGTGAGTCTGACGCTAGGGGTCGCTAGTGCAGGCCACACCCACTTCCGCCTGCGGCGGCTATAAAAGGCAGAGCGCTCGCCGGAGCAGGTCATTCTGGTCAGCCGATCAGGATTCATCAAATCGCAGACGAGCAGACTGAGCTAAGGAGAAGAAAACAAGAGAAAAAGCAGAGAAGCGAGACGAGCAGCATCACCACGAGACAAAAACGGAAACGGCTGACGGGACGAGCTTCAGGATTGGAACGAGCCCCGAAAGCCCGGAAAACGGACACGATGAGCGGACAGTGCTGGGAAGGACATTGTCACGGAAAGGAGTTTAAGCACTTGGTCAAGCATATTAAAGGCCAGCACGATGGATTACGGAAGCAGTACTACATGTGCCCGGTGTGTTCGAATCGAGCCTATTCGACACACCAGGACTGGAAGAAGCACATGACGGACTCACACGAAGGGAACCTGCAGAGGGGGATGCCGAAGCAAGACCCCCTTCTGAGGCTGGAGTATGCTGCGGCGTTCGCCTTGGACCCGAAAGGACGACCGCCGTACACCAGTTTCGCTGCTGGGGATGAAACGGCGGCCCGGGTAGCCAACATGGAACGGGACTACGCGGTGCGCCATCCGGAGGGGTTTCAACCCCCTGAGAGGGCGGTGGATAAGGAGGCACCGGAGAGGCCGCGACGGCATATCCGCGTACCTTACTACCCGAGGGCGTCGAGAGGATCCGAGGACAGCGACGCCGAGCAGCCGGAGCAGGTAGCAACCGAAGAAGGATCAGAGGCCGACGAGGCCGGCGAGGGAGCCCAAGCAGCCAAAGCAGCAGGGAAGGGACCCCTGGCCGAGGTAGCGGAACGATCGACACCCACGCGTCGTTCCCCTCGGAGGGCCGCGAAAGGAGTGCGGAAGGAAGCCACCGAGTCGCCGCGAAGCGCGAGCCGAGCCGTGGTCAACCCGAAACCACTTCTGACACCAGACCAAATATCAGGGTTGGTACAGAGTCGAATTAAGAAGTTAAACGCCCAGGGAGAACCACGGGAACCGAGAGGACGAGGACTCCCGGGCAGAGGAAAAGGACGGACATCCACACCCACCCCGAAGCCGGGTTGCTCAGGAATACCACCGGGGGCTGAGGTGGTGGAATTGGTGAGCTCGTCCGACGACCAACGTCTGAAAGTAAAAGAGGAAGAGGAGCCGCTCGCTTTCAAGAGGCCCCCGACGCAGGGATGCCCGGCGGAGGAGCCGTCGCGAAAGAAGAAGTGGAAAAAGGTCAAGAAAGTCCCGAGAGAATTGGAGGAGGGAACGAGTTCGGACCAGTCGGAGTCAGGCAGGAGTATGTCGGTCCGAAGCGATCGGTCCTTGATTATTGCTGAGTCTAGTAGCACGGGAGAGCTGGGACCATCACAGCCTGAGACCTCGACAGGAGTCAAACGGACCACGGGACTAGAACCACCTTGTAGCGACGCACAATTTACTATGATGACAGTTCATAAGAAATCAGTGATATACGAATCACGACACCCGAGGTACCCCGGATATTTAAAAGGAACAATGAACCGGGAGGGATCGTTCAGGGGTTACCACGAGGCAAGATCCGACCGGGAGCTGGAGGATAGCATTCGGGAAGCACAGGGAGGCCGGCTGGTGGAAAGAGAAGCATTGTACCTAGGGAGGTTTCTACGCGAGATGGCAGAAAGGCAGGGACTCAAACCGTCGGGGCGAGTGGAGAAAGTAAAGTATGTTCGGCATGCGGCCAGACCGGAGGACACGGCGTCGATGGCCTCGACACAGCCGCTGTTCTCTACCCCTACCCCGACGAGAGCGGATTCACCCCTGGAGAAGATGGTATGTAAGCAGCCGATAGTGCCGCCCCCGGGACTGAAACGAATGAGAGACATTACGGTAGCACCAGACACGCTAGAGACACGGGCGGCGGTTGACAACCTGACTCGAGCCAGTTTGGGGAGCTCGTTTTTCGGGTCGCAAGGATCGGAGGAGACCCCGGGACCACCGTCGCCCGAACGTATGGGATCGCCGCCAGGACCGGATACCCCACTCAAGGACGAGGATAAACACGGGCGAGCGCTACAACCGCGGGTTGTGATACACAGATTACAAATACCGGCTGCCCAGTCCATGGACGCGGAGGTGGAAGACTCAGAGGACATGGAGTTGGGGCAGGCCGAGACCAGAGGATACGAGCCGGAGAAGCAAGAATTGGACGAGTCGGGAGCGGATTCAGTGTTCGGGTCCATAGGAACGGAGATACCGACGGCAGGACCATCTAAAGAAACACCGAGACTCAAGTTATTACGGACACAGGCCATTCACCAGGTCTTACAGGGACACTTTCCGGTGACGGCGCGAGCGGTACGAGACTGGGACGCGGAAGAGGCCATTCGGGTGCAACTAGTGTGGCCCCCGAAGGAGGTGCGAGGAATGACGGCCAAGACAAGAGCAATGGCTTCGGCGTCTATGGCGTTCCTGATGGCACTAGAAACGGGCCGCAAGCCAGAGACATTTGAAGAAGCGATGGCACAGTTCCCGACGGCGGCACTGGGGCCGTTGACCAGGGAGTTCCCGGGGGTCGACCGGCTAGTTAACGAACACAACCGGACCGTCCAATTGGCTCAGACCCTAGTGATGTACAAAAACGAGGATCAACTGGATGACTTGTTGAAGGCGACAAGAGAGGCGGAAAAACAGAGCGGAATGGTGGATCAGCTTCTCGAGCTCCCCGCTAGGGAGGAGAGACTGTTGCTACCGATCCGACGCCAGGAAGAAGGGTGAAGTAGATGCTGCTCGAGGTCTTGCACGGAAGAAAAACAGCGCGACGGAACCAGAGACGGAAGATGGCGCGTCGCGAGTCGGGTGGGGAGGGATTACGGGGCGTTGGCTCCTCACCCATAGTGTCAAACCCCCAGGGAGAGAACCGGGCCGAGGCGGAGGTACCTGAGCCGCACAGGAGGCCGAAGCCTGGATAAAAGACTCTCCTGGAGACCGCTGGACGGGCCCGAAACTTTACTTAAACTCATCGGGAACGGACTGGCGGGCTCGAACATTCTTATCTTAATTTATTCCTACTAGTTTCTTTATGGGAATCTTCTTGCGGAAGTGAACGAAACCACATGTGTTAGGAGGTGTTGAGTGTAATCAGCGAGCTGGAGGGTCCATGACTGGAACGAACTTACCAAGCCTGCGGGGCGAATACGGAACGGGAAGAGGCGCTAGGAGGAAAGACAAGTTTGTAGCTGTTCCTCTTCTTCCCTGGAGCCCGCTGCGTTGGTTGGGACCGAGCAGGTGGAACGGGATCGTCCGGTCGCGGAAATCAAATGGATAGCGGGCCGGGCGGCCCAGGAGCGAGAGTGAAAGTTGGGAGGCGGAATCGAAGAAAGGAAATCAGAATGGACAGATAGTGTTGTCATTGTAGTCTTTGAGTCGACGGTCGTGCCGGGGTAAATAAGGTACCAGTGGGCCGGCGACTCGCCGCTGGAGGAAAGGCTGGCGCGGGCCAAGACTGAAAACCCTTCTCCCGTGCTGCCTTGAGCGATCTGGGGGCGAGGAGGAGACGACCTCTGTCCTCTGGCGGCACTTCTACTCCCTGCAACTTTGTCTTCTTGATCTCGGATGGATCGATCAGAATGTGGATGAGCCCGGATTCATGTACCATCATCTTCTGAGTTTCCTTGTCTTCAGCCTCTTACCGCATACGAAGAGCGGCAAAATGGAATTTTTCGACCTGAATGCTGGTTTTATCGTGCCAGAGTTGATGCAGCGAGTCGTGAAAGGATTGCGGCGAGTCGTAGATGTCTCCCGGAGGACCAAGGCACGAGCAGGGACGATAACTTAGGGGCCCTGGCTCGTGACCGACCGAAGCAATACATGAACAAGAAACGAAAATTAATAGACTTACTAAAAAACTTATATTAATATCTTACCTGCAGTAACGACAGTGACTGCTTCCATGTCGTACTTCCTGGTATCTTCTTCTCGAGGAACGAAACAAAATAGTCTTTGAAACATATAGGGAAGTAGTCTTTGAAATATACAGGGAGGTGGTGCTTGGAACGTCGGCCGCGGATGCCTTGATAGACGCCTCAAGAGGTCTGCAAAGAGCGACGAGGAGCGATCCTTCTTGGAGTTCGACATCGGATGAGTTCTCTATATATGCTATTTTTTTGAGAATGGGCCCGTTCCGGATCTCAGAGGTTGACGTTGGGTGCAGATCCCAGTTGATGTCGTCCATCTTCACTTTCTACGGCTTCTTCCTCTCCTTCTCACTAATATCTTCAACTTACCAACTTCGAACCGCCGTACCTAGGAGCAGCCCGGAACGGCTCGGAGCTGTTGTCTCGGCGTTCGTCATAGGCATAGTGGCTTCATGCAATGTGACATGGCACCGTGGACGACTGTGGCCTTACTCCAGAATCAAACCAGACCGGATCTTAAACTTACTTCTATTAACGAACTATTTGTTGGTATTACAGTCTCACGAAAATCGTCTAAAAGCATGGTCCTCCGGGAGGACGAAGAGAAAAACTTAGTAAACAGAGCGAGGCCCGAGAGCCTAGGAAACGAACGAGGGCCCGAGTGCCCGAAGCAGGAATCCTCTTCTTAGGAAAATCATCTCATCAGCGGAACGAAGGAGCCTCCCTCTCGCCCCAAAGAGGATTGTCTTCCTGCCGTTGCTTACGGAGGGGGGGAGGGATGAGAGGCACCGGCTCCTGTCATCAAAAGAAACTTCATCAAAATTATCTTCTTAATCGGGTCTCCGTTCCGGTTGTTGTCATGCCACTTGGGCCCGGAACGGTGACGGAAATACTTTACTATGGTGGACTCTCTCCGACATCTCTTTCTGAAATCCTGAAATCTTCGAGTGTGTCGACGCGGTCGAGGACTGAACGTCTTGGTGCTGGGTTAACCACGAGGACATGTGTCGTAAAAGTCAAACTTCAGTTCCTGTACGGAAAACGGACACCTCATCGATAATTAATGATTCTAATCTTCTCAGTCTTACCTTCACCCGGACTCCATCTCAAAGTTTCACTGTGACAAATAGCACGAAACCCGCGACGTCGTCTGCTGAAGCTTCCACTCTAGGCTTTAATGCATGAAGTTAAGTTCCTTTCCACATACAACGCCATCTTCTTCTTTGGGTACCTTGGCCTCTGGCTCGAACATGTTGTCCTTGCCAAACGTGAAAAAGTCACTGGAGGGCTCTGAATGCCGAGGCGACCGAGGGTGCGAAGTCCAAAAAGAACATTCTATCTACAAAAACTTCAGTCTTTCTTCTTCAACTCATC
Source organism: Lepidonotus clava (assembly GCA_936440205.1). Taxonomy (NCBI): domain Eukaryota; kingdom Metazoa; phylum Annelida; class Polychaeta; order Phyllodocida; family Polynoidae; genus Lepidonotus; species Lepidonotus clava. The sequence goes on along the minus strand of OW387140.1, from coordinate 20,358,401 downwards.
CTTAAAATCATCATCATCACCTAAGAGAACGCAGAGAAGAGTAATAGTTACGGAAGAACGAGGGGTCACGACCGACCGGGTGGGAGAATCACGACCGATTCTCTACCCAAAAACAACGGAGAACGTCTGGACGACGGAAGAACGGACCGAGGGTCGAGAGGACTAAGGGTCACGACCGGCCCTGGCCTCTGGGTGGGAGAGTCGCGACCGATTCTCCACCCGAACTAGGGGAGAACGTCTGGACGACGAGAAACGAAGGGAACGGGGGCACTGCGGGTCACGACCGACCCATGGCCCCGGGCAGGAGGACCACGACCGGTCCCTCTGTCCTAATGAGGGTAAAAGGCGAGGAAAAACGCGCCGAGGGGCTAAGTAAATAGAGCCCAGAGGAGAGGAGCGGGGGCGACGGGGTCACGACCGATCCCCAGTCCCGGGTGGGAGAGCCACGACCGGCTCGCTCATCCTAAAGACGAGAAAAAGAGGAGGTGTAAAACGGGTCCTAATAGATCCAGGATAAAGAACTCTGACGAAGATAAAAAGAGACTAAGAACGAAAAACGAAGAAAGAAGAGAAATAATAATTAGCCGGATAGGCCCCGGGGGCCCTCCGAAGTAGACCGGGGAGGACAGAGGGTGACACCTCCTCCTCTGCCGATAAGGAGCGTAGGATTGAAATGTTTTTGGTTCTAGAGTATGTTCTGTTGTCGTTGCTGTATGAACTGTTTTGAAATTTTGTAAAACGTGTTTTCCCACCTTTCAAGAAGGTGCGGGAGGGTGTGATGAACGGCTATTCATCCAAAATACATAGAGGTCAAAATAATAGAAATAAGGTAATAGTAGAAATATATGTAAGAGAACGAAATAGATGTAAAGGAACGAATATGTAATAATGAACGAAAGTATAGAAAGCCTGAAAAAGAGGAAGGAATATGTAAAAGAACGAATATGTAAAGAACGAATATGTAAAGAACGAATATGTAAGGAACGAAAACGTAAAGGAACGAAACCCGGAAATATGTAAACCGGAAGTGAAATGTAAACCGGAAACGGAATATATAAACCGGAAGTGACGTCAGTTGTAGGTCACGTGACCGAAAGCAGCCAATCAGGGCTGACCTCTCTAGTATATAAAGGGGCGGTGAGGCCCGAATAAACAGAGTTCTTTAACAGTTCTCCTGGTGTCCAGACGTGTCCTCTTTCCTGAAACAACCGCTAAAGATGAGCCGATCAGAGTAATTAAGCCGAAGTTAGGACAAAACAGTCGAAGTTCGAGATAGGTAGTAGAACACAGGGTAAGGGGCCCGACGGCCCAAAGAACGAGGAACGAGGGAACGAAGTAAGGCACGAAGGCCCGAAGTAGTCCCGGAAACCGAGGCGTAGTATGGTACGAAGACATGGGGAACGGAACGAAGGAGCGAAGTCCGCGGGGACGAGGGCGCGGCATGCTCGGCCCCACGCTACCAAACAATAGGCGACCGTCGGCCCGTCGCCCCCGCGGACCGGAACTCAGGGGTGGACCGCCCGGTCGGGGTGAATGCTGGTCTGGGAGATAGAGCGAGACGAACCCCGGCCGACCCGTACCCCTACCATAATTTCCCTCCCCCGCAGTCCTCCGTTGACATCGAGTGCCGATTCCCGATCGATTCGCTCAGCCCCCCCTCGTGCGCGAGGCACAACTCTAGAAACACATCTCGGTTCTTGGCCCGGATTCCCCGTCCGCCCCGAGACCCGAACAACCCCCACGTTCCTCTGTTGTAAGAATCGGCAACCCCGACTTACCAGAGAACGTCACAGTAGTGATTTCGAATCACTGATACGCTGCATATTTTATCAGGATATCAAATTACATGTAGAAGGAAAATACCAAATAGGTAGGTAAGAAACATGTGAGATAATAACAGTTCTTACATTATAGGAACCGTTATTTGCAGAGTCTTAATAATTAAGGTTGTATTCCTTTGCCCGATTTTACAACCGATTTTGAAAATTGCCAGTTAGAATAAGGTCTGATCATATACATGTCATATATTATAAGAAATAATTTCGAACTCTCTTTTAAATGGTAGGTGACATGCATGGGTTCCTGTTATATTTCTTATGTCACTTTCGAAATTACTAAATTCTCAGTACTTAGTCAAAATCGCCTAGAGGAAACAGGCTTAAGATAGTATTTCAAAAAGGGCCCCTTTTTATCATTAACTGTGTTCACTCACTGGCTCTTCGCACCCTGGTGAGGACGGCGTTGAGGGCCTGTTGGGCGCGCCGTTTACGCCTGGAGGTGGGAGAACACAGGCGGTTGTTGGGGATGGGCTCGGCGTAGATGAGGGCCTCGATGGTGCCCGCCTCGGCGCCCTCTATCGGGTAGTTGTCGGCCACCTTCACCGTGTTCGAGCTCACGTAGGGGGCATACGCCGGCCTGTCAAAGTCACACAAAGGTAGAGAAACGTATGAAGAAAATCCACAGTTTTATAGTTGGAAATGCGAAATGTTCAAACAGAGAATTATCGCACAACAGGGAGAGTTGATCATTTTGTATGAAGAAAATCCACAGTTTTGTAATGGGAAATGGGACATGTTCAAACAAAGAATCCCAATTAGGGGCTTACAGCAGTGGAATAGCCACGGGGACTCTGGCTGCCTGGAACCCCCGTTGATTTGCAAAATATCATAAGTAGTATAATTATGCTGAAATTGTGAAAGATTTGGGATGGAACCCCTTAATCGTAATTGGAGCCCCCTTTGACTTCAGGGCTGCCTACGCCCTTAGCTGAAGAAGCGTTCCTCTTTGTTTACCTCTTCATCCATGTCTTATTCTTTTTACCTTCTAACGTTTCCTAGTACTAAAATGTTTTAATAGACCACCGATTGATATGATAATGTACATAGGCCATGTATTTCAAGCATTCTTTATCAGCTGTTTATTGTGGCATAGCTCTGAAACCCTCGGCATGCTATTTGGGTTGATTGATTGCTGTATGAGTAATACCAATAGTTATGATTCGGATCGGACTGAGCTTTCTAATTCAGGGGTTTGGATGGGCTGTTTGGGAAATGGTCTATAAAATATAGTCGAAAAAGCCTTTTTTGGCCAAAAATGTTAAGGACAATCTTTTCAAGAGTGTGCAGGTCCCTTTAAAATCATAACAAAAAGCAAGATAGCTCAAAAGTTCCGCTCATGCATGAGCGATGGTCATCCCTCAATAAACTGAAGGCCCTCCTAATACCAGAGGGCTATGTGTTATATGGGCTACCACCACCACCACTTCTGCTGTCACACACAACTCAGGGAGGGGTTTAAGAAAGGGCATGCACTGCCAATCACCTAGTACTGAGTGACCTATCACTCACCCACCTGGGACTGCCCACCTGCAGGTGTCAGTGGAGGTCCTAATTTGAAGGGGTAAGGGCTATTTAGCTCAGGCATTGGTTACCTAACCTACTTCTAGCTTCTCACACTGCCTGATTCTAACAACAATTGAGGGACAATGCCCTTCAACTGCTGAACATGAGATTGTGTAACCAGTGATTGAGAACAAAGAGAATTAAATGGTTAAAGACATGACTGATTGAGGGAGTCCCCACCATTAGCTACTATACCTACTATATATAGATCTAACTAGGGACTCCCAAAAATTATACCAAACATGTAAAAACCAGTATAACAGTGTAAAAGAACGACCTCATGCGTAGAATTAACATGAATTACGTGCTCCTAATTCTGCTAAAGTTCTGCTATATAGGTTTAGACAGGGGATCGGGTGTGTTACCTGGCTGAGGTGGCCGCCGGGCAGCAGGTCTGGTAGTAGTCTTCACTGTTACACGCCTCATTGAGCACGTCCACCAGCAGGCCGTGCAGGTAGCTCCAGATGCCCGGCCACTAAACACAACACGAGCAACGTGACAAGTCAACAAAGGTGAGAAACAACGCTAATGATCTTTTTACCTTTTCCTTTCAATTGAATTATAATTATAATCGTATAACATTGACATAAGTCCCAAAACCCAAAGGCCGGACCAGTCTCTCACCTGTTCCAGGGTTCCCTGGATGGTGAAGACCACCCCTGAGTTGGCCTGCTCGTCCCGCACTGCAAAGGTCATAAGGTCACACATTATCACACTGCAACAGTGCACAGGTGTCCTTCCCCGACTAGGCTCAAAATGCACTTATAATGATATTTCAAATAGACATGATGCGCATTCAAGTGCTAGTCTGTAAAGGGTCAGCATGTGGTGATAGGACTGAAAATGGTGAGGGGTTTCCGAGAATATTACAGTTGGACATTATGAATTGGTAAAACATAAAACAGTAGATCTCATTTCCTACCAGTGATAAAAAACGGTACTTGTTTTGCCCCGGGCTTGAAAATAGCGCCTTGTGTCTATCAAATACAAAGGGCATACACACTGAAATGTCGATTATATTTATAGATTATATAAAAGTTACATTATACTGACAAGTTTATTCTACAGTTTAAAAGGTTCTATTGTTCTATAGTATCAGAAACACAAAGTAATGTTTATGATAAGACATTCAAACAGAATCTTAAGTCTATTCACAGCACTAATCTAAATGACCGAAACTTGGCTCTTACTTCTGAGTGACAAGAATTCACCAACAAAATAGCTATGGTCTTGGTAAAAGAGGTAAGGTCTTTAGAATAGAGAGTGATCTATTGAAGGCTGTAGGAATGTATAGCACTAAGAGGTGTAACCTTGATGCCTCACCATCCTGCCCTGCGGTGGTCGTCGTTTGGGCCGAGGTCGTCGTGGCCGTGGTCGTGGTTGCTGTGTGCCACAAGTTAGTGTGTGCAAAAAGACATGGAGAAGTTAGGTCGCTTCGACTTCAGGAAACTGTTACATGATACAATATGTCTTTCTCCACTTTGTTGATGTTGTTTTAAGATCTCTCCTTAGGGGAGGGTTTGATCATAAAGTCTGCGTGAAGGTTAATGACGTAACTGTTACAGGAATACTTCCTAAGCAGTTTTTTTATATGAACATTATATCATTGTTCTCTGGAGAAAGACACATGTGCTGTATCCGCCCATACTGATGCAATAAAAACAATCTACAAATAGATCTAGGTTGATTAAAAAAAAGGTGATTATCAACAATAAAATTTACAGATGCAATGTGCTCATTCCAAAGAGTGAGAATATCAGTCAAACGTGCGATATTTGCAAGGTGGTATTGGACTTTACATATCACCATTTCAATTATATCAAAGTTAATTGTTCATAATGCACTTTTTGTATTTTGTATGAAATATCAGTCATAGGCCTATATTTATATTTCTTACTCTTAATTTATGGGACGCAGCACTAGCGGCTGTTCATTACCCGTATTGCGTGTTGAGCGGTGCATAATGGGGGAGTGAGTACATACCGCTCCTCATTTTCATCATTATCCACATACTTGGAATAACGTTTGGATGATAACAATTAGAAGAACATTGGCAAACGTCCTCGGGTAGCCATAGGACCACTCTTGGATGTCCTCTGCAATTGTTCTTAATTTGATATACTTAATCATAATAAGATTAAGAAAGGTCATCGAAGAGTGAAGAAAGTTTTAAGGGCACACCATTGTGGTAGAGATAAGGGCTTAGGTCTATGTTAGATTGTTCATTGAATATACAGAGGTAAATAGGGGATCATAAGCCCATTCTTTCAATCTTATTTTTTGGCTAGTAATAATGTAACATAATACTTAGTAGACTAAATTCAGAGAATACACAGATATCACATTCATGTCGAGAGTAACATTATCTAGGAGTCCTGTCCTGTCGTAGTGTTCATACAATATTGAATATGGGCTTTTTGTTCATAACATTTGTGACTATGGAATTAACATTTCATGAAACAACAATGTCAAAAAGGCTAACTTCCTTATAATAATATGTGAGTGTTTTCAGGGTCCATTAACTATCATGAGTATATCTCGTCCTTTAATTAGATATTGACGTTCAATATATAAAAGGGAAAACAATTTTATGATGATGATAATGGTCTGAGTTTAATGTCTACTGAGCAATCTGTTAGCTATATCGGGACCAGCTCTGGTTTTGTTTGTACCAGTTGGTGTGACTGAATCTATGGGGATGGAAACAATGGCAAGGTGAGAGGGTGTAACAGGCACTGCCCATACTCAATCGCAGGTCTCCCACGTGCCAAGAGAGGACCTTATCTACTACACCATCCCAACCCCCATTATTGTTTTATTAATGTTCTGTTCAATTAGACTGGTGTCTCTCCTATTTCTTCCTGTGTCAAAATTATATGGGACACGGATCTAGTGACTATTCATTACCGAGATTGTGTGTTGAACGGAGCATATTCGGTAAGTGAGTAAAGTTTGGCCTTATTTTACTGCTCCCCGTTTTCATCAATATCTATATAACCTTGAACGATGTTTGGGTATAGAAGAGCACCGGCAGATGCCCTTGGGTGGCCGTATGACCACTCTCAGACGACATCCTGTAACTCTCCTTTTTGGGAATCCATAGTTATATAGATATAGTATTGTAGCTATTGGTGGGGACTCCCTCAATAAGTCATGTCTTGAGCCATTTAAATCTCTTTAATTTGTTCTTAATGACCGGTTACACAATGTTATGTTCAGGTGTTGAAAGGTATTGTCCCACAATGGTTGTTGGAGTCAGGCAGTTTGAGAAGCCAGAAGTGGGTTACATAAGCACTGCCTAAGCCAAACACCCCTCACCCCTTCATATTAGGACCTCCACTGTCACCTGCAGGTGGGCAGGTCTAGGTGGGTGAGTGATAGGTCACTCAGTACTGGGTGCATGCATGCAGTACCAGCACCTTTCCTAAACCCCTCCCTGAGTTGTGTGTGACAGCAGGAGTGGTGGTGGTGGTCAGTATTTAGCCAATATAGCCTTCTGGGACGACCATCGCTCGTGAATGAGCGAAACTCTGTAGCTCTTTTGCTTCTTGTTTATATATTCAATCCTGATGAAACATGTGAAAAAGCAGCCATGCAGTTATAAAGAAATGGCTTTCAACTCCTAGAGAGCTAAGATAACATTTTTCTTGCCCAAACCATTTGACCATTTTCCATGTGGCCATGTACAGTTCGCAGTTGTCAAGCTTGGAACAATCATTATTAAATGACTGTATCTTTATTTCCTTTTGCTATCCTCAAAGACTGCCCTCTGTCCCATAGTAAGGTAAAGGGAGGCAAAAGCAATGTTTTGACAGCATATGCCAAAATTTTGCAAACTCAAAAACCATGAAAATACATTCTAAAGAGTCTAACTTAAGCCATTTGTACAGTATTAATCATGACAACTACCTATAACTCTACTTGAATTCCATAATACTTATGTAATTCATGCCTGAAGACAGTACTGTTTGTAAACAAACCAATTTTGGTGGGTCACCAAATTTGACTGTGGATGTGTTTTAATGTATTTAAATACAGTTAAATTCTGTATTCACTGTCTATGTTTTACCACAGGCCTAAGTTATGGCCGTAGAACATATTTCAATAGTTAACTGAGTTTGCAAAAATTGTGACCTTACATTGCTTTTGGCTGCCTTTAAATTATATCTACGTATAAGCAAGATAGTTCTTAGACTTCTGTCCAGTGTAGGGCAAAAGCTATACTATTAACTTGTATATGTATAGCTAAGTGATACTGGGTACAATGATTATTACCTTTTCTAATGTTCAGATGGGGCTTAGCTAATACAGGCTGTTGGTGATATCATGTATGTGAAAGTAAGAATGAACCATAGAAAAACAAGCTTGGCGAATTTGATAAATCTCAAGAGCATTGTGACCGATCCAGTGAAATGGTGACCTCAGGGGTTGGAATGAGAATCTGGGAGTGCCTAAAATCCTACTAAATGTGACCACCTCATGTGACTGCATGGTCATATCTTTGAAACATCCTGTGTAGGCTATGTCTCTTCTTCATTTGGGCGATCAAAGAACACATCAAAGTAGGAAGAGCATAGATATGTGAACTATTATTATAACTACCAAGGATGACACAGAAGGAAAGGTTCCTTAGTCAGTGTCTCACCCTGCGTTGTAGTTGTGGTTGGGGCACGAGTAGTTGTCGTAGTGGGGGCAGGAGTAGTAGTTGTCGTAGTGGGGGCAGGAGTTGTAGTTGTCGTGGTGGGGGCAGGAGTAGTAGTTGTTGTAGTGGGGGCAGGAGTAGTAGTAGTTGTGGTGGGGGCAGCAGTAGTTGTTGTTGTGGAGGTAGCTGCTATATGGCGAACACAGTTCGATACACTTGGAAATGGTTTAAGCAATATTAAATGGCTGGTATAGAAGGATTAAATATTTGTTTAGTTGGAGTTTGATACACCTTTGACCAAAAATGCCCTGCTGCATTTTACTGGATTATCTTCTCCATTGCATGAGTTTTACTTGCAAAGAACCAGACCTCTGTGCCCCTGCAACCACCTCATAGAGTTTAACAAAGAGGCAGATTTTTCTCATTGCATTATCGATATTGTTATCAAAATTGTTTTTCTTTAGGTGAAGAAAAGCCGGAATCAGCAATCTTCTGCATACTCCTTCCTCTATGTAAGTGCAAGAGTTATTTTCAGTGCATTTATGTACACATATTTGATCAATGACCACATTCTTTGTGCAAAAGTTAGATAATATCCGGTCAATGATTATTAGAGTCTAGTAATTGTTTCTGTACAAGTTATGTTTAGTCTGTGTGCTAAACACCTAAGGGCTGCTCACCTCTGCTGTCCACAGTAGTGGTGGTGGTGGGGGCAGCATTTGTGGTGGTTGTTGTGGGGGCAGCAGCATTGGTTGTTGTTGTTGGGGCAGCAGCATTTGTTGTTGTTGTTGGGGCAGCAGCATTGGTGGTTGTTGTTTGGGCAGCAGCATTGGTGGTTGTTGTTGGGGCAGCAGCATTGGTCGTTGTAGTGGCGGCAGCAGCATTGGTTGTTGTTGTTGGGGCAGCAGCATTGGTGGTGGTTGTTGCGTCTCCGCCTGACGAAGAAGAACTAACACACTGCTGTTCCGCCGTTAGGGAACAGCCACCAGGTGGTGCAACCTCTGCAGGAAGGCAAGGGGAAAATTCACATCACACAGGAGACAAGAGAATAGGGAGGTTTAGCATACCAACGTTTATCGATACGTCAACTTCAGTCACTTGTTAGCCGCGCAATATGAACAGAATTTAGGAATATTTGAAGCCATTTTGAATAAAAGCATATAGGCCTATAGTGGTTTATCCTCTCAGACATTGATGGTCAGATACAACCCCCAGACAAATGTAGATTAGCATCTGGTTAGCTGAATATTGAGGGCGTAGCGTAACATCTCAAGTAAAAGAAAAATAATGTTACCTATACAGGTTAGGTTGGTGCTTTAGTAAACTATCATAGGGGCCTCCCTTAAGTACATATATGCATCAAGGGGGGGGGGGTTGACGTTTTTGAAAATGTGCGTACTTTCTAATACAAATCCAATGCATACTTTAGCCCAAGGGGGTGGGTTTTTTTAAAATGTGCGTACATACTTAATGGAAAGTGCAATAGCATATTGCATTATTTTAGAGGCGGGGTCTAGAATATTTTGAGAGAAGTCCATATGAAATTGCCAACAGGCGCTGGAGCCTGGGATGGATGTGCCACCTACCACAGACCCCACACATCTTGGGGCAGTAGGCGGGGATGTACGTCTGCAGCGAGCACGTGTATTCGTACCAGCCGTTACCACAGTTACCGTGGTAGTTGTCACAAGGCGCTGAAAAAAAACCATAACAAGAGGTTTACTTGACCAGCCATTACCACAGTTACTGAGGTAGTTGTCACAAGTCTCTGAAAAGAGCGTTACAAGAATCACATGGGAAAAAGAGAATACTCAGTATATAAGTATATAAGACAAACTACTAGGACGCACCGTATGTTCAAGGGCACTAGATTTTAATTATATGAGCTGTGTAATGATTTGGTATATGGGACTGAAGTTATAATCGGTCAGTTACTACGGTCGTTAACAACTGTTGCCCGCCTGAGATGGGAGATGATTGTTACATGTCACTACTTTTCAGATCAGATACCTCAACATCCACCCGACAACAATTTACGTTTGGTTTCCTTTTCTTGGGAATAGTAGAACAGACATTATAAGGAATGACCTACGTACCACAGCAGCGCCCCCCGATCCAGCCGGTCTGGCAGGTGCACGAGCATTGGGTAGAGTCCAAGGTGCCACAACCACAGTCCGCCGAGCAGGCTGAAACAAGGAGGGGAGGGTTTTTACAAAGATCAACCGCCTCCTGCATGCATGGTTGTGAATATCATTTTAACTAAACTATCCATCAGTTGAAGGCATTATTCAGAAGTTTTGTATTCATCTACATCGTGGCTAAATCTATTTTTGTCGTCTTGTCAGTTATGAAATGAAAATGAACAATGGCAAAGAAGAGAAGTAAAGTCCTCGTAATACATTTGGATGTTCTCTTTTGTTAAATAATGTGTCCAAATAAATTAAACTAGGAACATTTCAGTGGAAATTGGGTTCTATACAGTGGTCCTAAAGCCGTTTTCATGTGGGGATATGTGATATGTGCTGATATCAGCACAAACTGCTTTGAGAGAGTCTATTATCTTACTGCACTCGTCCGGGATTCCCTCAGCCACACAGTCTCCTGTAAAACACACAGAAAACGGTTCACCCAGTGAAAGTGTAATGTCCAAATCATATAGAAACATAATAAGAAACTATAAAATTCATTTAATTTAATGACACCTGGTACATAATGATATAATGTAAATATCTATTGATAAAACGATGTATACAAACATCAATATTTATATCAATCTTTATATTTTCTAAAAAGATTCTAGATTAAAGTTAACGATGGTTTATTGACTAGGCCCCTGACGTTTAATAGGTAATTTTATTTTTAATTGTTTATATAGCATCTTCATGTGTGCACATGATCTTCCAGATTTTGGCAATTTACCAATGATCAAGGTTGATGACAATAATGAGAAGTCACTCAGTAACGATTTATCATAACTGACTTTATGAATTTAGGAAAGACTATAGGACCTATTGATTTTCGCATTTTATCTATTGGTTTCTAGGGAAAGTGCGAAATTTATAACATCATGCAGAGACTTCCGGAAAGTCCCTCTCAAGAAAACAATTCCCAAAGTTCAATAAAATGTTGCAAGGGGAACATGCTGTAAAATCTGAAGGTAGAGGGGGCACTCACGGCAGAGGTAGTCTTCCCAACACTGGTACTTATTGGACGCACACTCGGTGCATGCTGTCCCCAGCTTGTACGGGAAGACGCCGTTTACGTTCCCCCTGTCAAAGTAAAATGTCTCGTTAAATGGCTTCAGCCCCAGCGGACACAAATTTTAGCGAAATAAGTATACTCAACCTCTGACTTTTAATTGATACAATGTAATTGGCTAATACAAACTTTGGACCTCCTACTCACAAATCGATAGTTATTACTAATTGTTAATTTGAAACACGTTTGCACACATTTTCGTTTCTTCTCTAACCATGATTTTAAATTTGTCATTTTACCTCATTTGCAGACCATTGTTATCTAATCATGAAATACTATTATGTGTATTTTTGTTATAATCATTATTTTTATCTTCAAATGTCCAAATTCTGCCTCATCTCAATATCTTTGCGTAATGGTTTCCTCACCAAAAATTCTTTGAGTGATTATCTATTTCCACGTCTGATTAATGTATTAATCTCAGAGAGACTGTCAAGAGGTGTAGGGCCTATAATGCACAAGCTCATGTCTATTTGTCTCACCATCTTTGTTCGCTAGAGCAGAGGATCCCCTTTTATCGAGCAGTTAACCGGGAGACTTACGAAGGACCATAGTTGCAGACCACATAGATGGCATTGTTGTATGTTGCCGAGGCGTAGGGATCCGTGAGTTCTGCACAGGTCTTTTTACCACAGCCGACTTGACTAGAGGTCGACCACACAACCTGTACGACAATGCAAGGGTATCAGAAAGGTAAGCTGAGTCATGGTATGACGTAGCATAGAAAATGATAAAGCCTATAGCCAAGATATTGATATAATATAATATTAATACACTTTGAAAGGGTTGGCAGAATCACCTAAGGAGGGGTTTTCATTTTTTAATACTTTTTTTCAACTGAGAATAACATTTACTATGGAGATTAACAAATGTAAGACACAGTATTGTGTTTCATATTAAAGGATTCAACATAAATTGACTATACATATAGCTGAGGGTTCGGAATGAAATGGACTATTCAAATATACGAATGGATTCTGTAATATCATAGAATAAAACATTCTATTTGGAACCAAAGTATAACATTTTTTTAAAAAGTATGTCTACGACCAAATGGCCGAATAGGAAAAAAATATGATAGTTGTGATCAATAAGGTTTGCTGTTCGATGTGTACATATTCATCCTAACTTAAGCCCCATACCCACTAGGCGATTTTACGGGCGACTGTCGACGGGATACTGGGAGAATCGGCCGATTCTGTGGGTCCCCTGTAAGTATAGACTATAGGAATGTGCAGGTTTGATCTGAGTCGCCGCTAAAATCGGCCGATTCTAGGGGCAGAATCGACCGATTTTAACAACAATCAGTCGGCCGGCTTGGTCAAAATCGCCTAGTGGGTATGGCCCTTTAGAGATCACAGTACACGTAGGGTATTGAAACAATAATGTGTAATGTCTCCGTTTGTTCATCAACAATCATGGTAATTATACATTATGTAGTTCATTTATACATATTGTCATCCTTCACTTCACACCTGGAATTAGGTACTTCCACGTGAAGATTTTAGTCAGACTTTTTGTAAAGGGAAACTTTCTAAAATAAGTGCATCTGACTGGTCCCCTACCTGGGTGTAGTGCCCACACATCTGGCCACTCTGACAGCTGCGGGTCTCGTAGGTGTAGTAGCTGACCTCGTCGTACCAGGCGTCCACCACGTACTCGTTGGACGGCAGGAAACGGGCCGTCATCATGAAGAGGTTCTGGCCGACGGTAGAGTAGACGTCGGAGACGGCCGTCCGGGGCAGGTTACCGTGCTCCATGTTACAGGCGTCGGCCCATGCCTGGGCCTGCTCCGCCAGGTCGGCGTTCCACGTCTGAAGGGGAAGGCAAAAGTAATATGAAAGTCTCAGTAACTAAGTCATATATCCATGCTGGAGTGGCGTAGGCAAGGGGGTTCCAAGTATCCGTAAATCCCAATATTTTTCAAAATACACGTAGAATATAAGAAAATTTGTGGAAAAAGCTAAGATGGAATCCTTTTTGTAGCTATTGTTGGGAACCTCCTCAATCAATCATGTCCTCAGTTATCTAAATCACTCTCTTCTGATTGGTTACACAATGTCATGTTCAGTAGTTGAAGGGCATTGTCCTGTGATTCGGGTTAGAATCAAGCAGTGTGAAAAGTCAAAAGTTTGTTTACATAACCACTGCCTGGGTCAACTAACCCTCGCCCTTTCACACAGAGACCTCTACTGTCACCTACAGGTAGGCAGGGCCACGTGGTTGAGTGATAGGTAATTCAGTGAGATTTGCATGGAAGTACATACATAAACCTAGTAGTAACCCTTTGCTAAAACCCCTACCCCAGCTATATGTGACAGCAGAATAGTGATGATAATTATCATTTGGGACACACAATTTGGTAGGAGGGGGTGTTTAGGGGAAGGAAATCTTTCTTTATAGTATATAATTAGGAACATGATTCAGGGGCGGATCCAGGAATTTTGAAAAGGGGGGGGGGGGGCGCACATGTTAAAAAAGGGTCCTGGCCACCTCTCCAATGTCTTGAGTTTAACATTGAATTTTTTTTTAATTTGGCCCCAAAAAGCGGGGGGGGGGGGGCATGTCCCAATAAATCCGCTGCCCCTCTAAATCCGTCTCTGTAATTTGAATGTGTATTTATAAGTCAATGATAAATGTTGTTATGAATTGTTTACTGGTATTTTCCGGAAATCACACCGAATAAGATGATCTGCCCATGCTTTCACGATGTGTGTACCTTATGACTTTATGGTGAATTAGTAATGTTGACTCTAGCGATTAGTTTATTACCAATACAAAGTCACTAATACGACTACAATGTGTTAACATGCAGGATCAACCGTGGTCTCCTTCACAACAATAACACCCCATACGCAGCACCTAAATGACCACCATCAACGGTCTGCCGGCCTATTGTTGCCTAAATCATGTTACAATTATAATGTGTAGACAAGGGGGTCCAGGAGCCCAAACCATGTTAGTAGTCATGGGAACTTCGCATAGATGGGTACGTAACAAAGGTTGGATTAAGTAATGGACCTCGCAATCTATGTCTGGCTTTTACATAACATGACCCAGAACTCAATACTATTACCTCTCACAACATTGTAGCTATATATGACAGTAGTAACACTAATAAAGAACCCAGAATCTAATCAGGACAAAAAGGGAGCTCGCCTGTTTGTATTTAAAAAAATAAATGTTTTCGAGTGTCAGATTACACGAATTATGTCCCCATTTACGTACCATGGTCGGAATACAGAGAAAAGGGTAAAATCGCCACTATCTGTTCTTTATTGACAATGGGTAACGGTGGCAATTATTATGAAACAAATACTCAGGTATACAATTATATCAATCGTATTCACCTGCAAAATCAAAACGTTCAAGTCACACAAAAACATGAGTAAGTTTTCCATTTAAGTGCAATGTTTTGGGTATAATAGCTCTGGTTTTGAATAATGTATCAACTAATAATTTAAAGTATTTATCAATACATGATATCATTACGTTCACCTGTGCAAATGGCACTACTCTTCCCACTGTCATCTTTGATATGGTATCTGTAACTCACTGTGTGCACCATTAAGGGACTCACCAGGTAGTTCATGTCTGAAGCGCCCGGCTCCATCCGCGCGTAGTTGTGGGCCTCGAGCAGCTCCTCAATGTCGTCTTCAGTAAAATCCACAACGGCACGGCGCCGACGGGAGTGCGCCTTGTCTGAGGGGGGTAGGAGGTGTAAGACATGGCTTGAAATTTGTCTGAAGGGGACAGGATGTGTGAGGTGCAGATTTAAAGCTCATCTGAGATGGATAGGATGTGTAAGACATGGCTTTAAATCTCGCCTGAGAGGGACAGGATTTGTAAGACAATGCATTCGTCTGAGAAGGGCAGGAGGTGTAAGACACGGCTTTAAAATCATCTGAGAGGGATGGGAGGTTAAAGATGTGGCTTTAAAACTCAGATGAGTAGGACATGATGTGTAAGACATGGATTTAAAACTCACCTAGGGGGACAGGATGTGTAAGACATGGCTTTAAAACTCATCCGAGAGGGACAGAATTTGTAAGAAAAGGCATTTGTCTGTGAAGGACAGGAGGTGTAAGACACTGCTTTAAAACTCATCTGAGATGGACAGGAGGTTTAAGATGTGGCTTTAACACGCATCTGAGAGGGATGGGAGGTGTAAGACGTGGTTTTAGAACCTGTCTGAGTGGGACAGGAAGTGTAAAACATAAGATGTATCACATAAGATGTATCATCACATAAGTTAATAATTAGTGCTTTAAAAAATAATTGGATATTGTATGCACATGTGACCTGGTGACTTTGCAGTCTTAAAGTTATAATTATGCTGCTGTTTTACATTTTCCGAATGCAAGCATTTTCCTCTGGTCCATTGGCAATAGTAGTAGGGGTTACTGGCATGATGTTACCGGTCATTGAACAAGCCGTGAAATAATGCGTCATGTAAATATATTCTTAAGTAGTCAGCCTATGTCATTCATCATTAATAGCTCTTACTGTAGGCAAAATTATATAAGTAGCGGAACGAGAACTAACAAGCTATTAACAGAAACTATTACCTACCCCCTGCGGCCCGTCGCTCCCGGCCGTCGTGCACCAGGCGGGCATTAGACTTGACGATGGTGGTACCGTCCTCCAGGGTCTGCTGGGACCTCCCGTTGTGCTCCACCTTCATGGCCACCGAGCAGCTCAGCGCGGTGAGGGCCAGCAGGGTCAGGCACCAGCCGCCCATCTGGAACAGGGAAAAGGATGTATAACGCTATATGTAAGTGTAACGGGGAGAAGGCTCTCGATTTGTATCATTTTTATAACAGGGAGAATGATCACTATTTTGTAACAGGGAGAATAATGTTCAGCAGTATCCTTGATTTAACCATTAATAAATCAATTTTTGTAAATAGGGCCATCAATGTAGGCCTAAATATTATGTTGTCAAAACTTTACCTTTACTATTTTATTTTTACAAGACCTTTACAAGAGTATTGCAGAAAACCTTCAAATTCTGGAAAAGTCAACTTTACTAAATCTCTCTATGACCTTTGATGTACAATTTAAAAAAGGCAAAGGTCATTAAAGGTTCACTTGGCATGCAGCAATGCTCCTCCGTAATAAAGAGTTATGTCATGCTGTGCACCAAATGTCCATCTCTAATAGAGACAAAGATGCTTAACAGTATGCCAAGCACCAAATGTACAACTGTTCTACAGAGAATGATGTTAAACGGTAGTATTTTGAACCATACGGCCGGTACCAAAGTACGATCTACAAAGGCGAACACAATTTTATGCAGGGGCCAACTTCCTATATTCTAATATGTTATAGAAACAATGATGCTTAAGATTATGTAAGGTACCACTTCCCATCTATGAGAGAGAATCGTGTTTTATCTGGCACCAACTGCCTTTGCCACATTTAAAAGTATGACAGTGTCACGGCCACCAGATGTCTATGTGTAATACAGTATGTGGTTGAAATAAAAGTGTCGAATTACATCCAACCCGACGACAGTAGTAAAATGATGTTTGTTTTTATCAAGTGAATTTAACCAATGGCTGGATAGACATGTTTTGACTGGTCAAAGTCTTCATCAGGATGTGGTTGAGTAGTAGATTACGGCCGGGTTTCAGTTAGCCAATGTCCGGAGTAATCTTCATTAAGATGAAAAGGAGGTTTAAAGTGAGTGAACGGCTTCAGCATGTATATTTTACAAGCGTGCATTGTGTAATAAACTCTCCGTAGGAAAGGCAATGCACCATAATGACGGTACGGCTTGAATATATCTTCGCAGTTGAAACTGAATGCATTTGCTTGCCATGATCCTTTTCCTAGGACGTCACCCCCAGTAAACTTGGCCATGATGGTCCTTTGCCTGCGGTGATGGGAGATCCATTCCAGTAGAGTGATAATCCCTAATGTGGTGTGCTGCCAGCTTACTTTCTTTATACAAAGTTAAATCCCCGGAAAAATCCGAAGCAGGGATTAGTACACCTGTCACCCACATCCAGATTCACCGATAACTTCATTTATGTTGGAAGGGCATTGGTGCCAAGAGATCCTTATTTCGGAGATTACAGTGTGATATGTTAATGTTCTTAAGGCTCAGCAACACAGCTTATCTCAAACTAACTTGACTCTCCTATTCAATAGATTTTTTTAATTGAATCAAATCAACATCACGTACAGGCATGTTCTTCCAGTTAAAGGTTTAGTAGGATGGTATTTATAATTAGGTGGGTTTAAAAAAGAGTGAATGATGATGAGATGAATAATTGTTTAGACAATTACTTTCTTCGATACACACGGGCTCATCAGCTCATGGGTTAAGATACATCAAAGTGGGTTCTAAAGAGGTCTATATACGTCTTGGAATAAGTCTATATGATTATATTCAGTCTTTGAAGTCTCTTGTGGGTAACGTATACAATGCCTCTGTTGTATTTGATTGAGTACACACACACACATTGTGTTAATTTTGAGTTTTGACTGAGGAATTAGGCCAATAAAGAGAGGAGATAATTTTGTACAAATACACAAATATCAAAACAAAACCAAAACTTATCAATTTTGAAAATAAATTTTCAAGTATTTTCTCTACTGCCAGAAATTCTTAATTGATGTTATAATTCTCTTCCGATCTTGCCATCAGCCTTGTTGTTTCGGGACTCATCCACAGGAGTGCATGAGTATACAAGTTGTAAACTTGGGTAGTTCCATACTGTTGTTATAGAGGACGGGAGAACATAAACGCATCCTAATACCTCATATAAAGTTGCATAACCTTATAATTTCTTGATCCAAAGGCCTAGTATGCGAAGCATGTTTAAGTTGTACCCCATTTAGAACAGACTTGGGTTTTCTATATTAATTGGTTTAGCTTTCCTATATCAACTAACGGTGAAGTACCTTCAAGTGTATAATACTCTGAGTACTAAGAACTGGGGCTTATCTCAATTTGTCTGGCTTAGCCTATGTATGGACTGTTGAAAGGTCCTTGTTCGGTGCCGACATCTCCAGTGTTCCTGGGTCTTATGTAAACCGTCCGGCCTACTTGGCCCTCCCAAGGAAGCCGTGTGTAAACACATGGGCAATGGGCAGTGTCCAACAGGCGGATTTCGCCAAAAGTGTAAAACAGGATTCCCTTTTACTGGCAATATGATTCCTTATATTGCTTTAATATAGACATTACGATGACGTAGTGAATGTAGATAAACAGTAATTTTTCAATTCCTAGCATATACATTTAAGGATTGTAATTTCTTGTGCTTTTCATTTCGCCTTTGTAGTCTTAGAATTTCAAAAGAAAGATGAACAACTATCCTTATTACATAATAACAGTGCGGATTCCCTTGACAAAAAGTAGGGAATTTTTATTGACAAACTATTATACTTGAATTTTGTGATAGGTTTAATTTCAATTCGATTCCAATTCCAGATATTACGCCTTTTCTTTCGGTACCTATGAACGACTGAATCATACGGAGGAAAGGGTTAAAGTTGATGCCATTATATTGCAAAGAAAACAGAAACTATGCCTATGCACCATCTGTGCAGATTTCTTTAGTTATACCACTTAGTCCATACTTCGGTTCTTTCATGGCTAGTAGTCCCTGCCTAATCATCATTTATGAAAGAAGTGTTCCGTTATTAGTTGGCCATACATGCATAGTGGCCAGCGTTGGCCGAATCTGGTTGGTACGGGAGGAAACCCGTCAGTCGCTACACAGTAGCAATTAGTTACTACCGGCTGCCACTAATTGCGCGCTATAGGAGGCTTTTCGAGCCAACCCGTCGAAGTTAATGCACGCCGAGTTTATTAGAAAACATCACCCTTTTCGGACCATGTCCCTCCTGGCGCTGGTGCTCTAACAACCCCATTACCGGCCAACGTTCCCCAGCTTCAAATGTGTCGTGCCAACAACTTATTGGCACTTAGGTTTGATAGGCGTGTATATTGTAATATTAAAATTCCTCCTTAGAAAAACACTTTCTGCCTGGCCGTGTGCAGATATCATAGAGTTAACCTCTGTTAAGCCTTAAGGAGAGGTGGTAGCTCTGCGGGGCATATTTATCACGCATGACTGGGTGACTGATTCGGAACAAAGAACTTGAATTGTTAAGAATGGGCACTCCATTTTTATCCTCTACCATTATGCCACCTGGGTCAAGGTTTGGTCAAGGTTTGGTCAATTATTGATTATTGCTATTGCACAAACCTTTAAATTTACAAAGTCATATTTGAATGGTGTTTGTACCAACAGTGCCTCGGAAGGAGTGTGTAAAGCCACAAAAACTAGAGAATAGTCCCTATAATGTGATCAAGGTCTTTGTTAAAGTTTATTAATTGTTGTGGTGTGGGTCGGGTGAGGCCTAGCCCTAAGGGTAGCAGGAGCGCTCGGCAGGATCCCTGAGTTTTGACATGTGTACATGGATGTATTTCCTCCAGAACCAAGCACTTCTGAATCGATTCCATGATCATTGTAGCACATTAAGAGTGGTGGGTAATCTTATCAGAAAATAGCATACATGTAAATCCTATAACTGCGGGTGACTCCTCTCATCATGTCTGGGTGGCATCTCGTTATTCTATCCCTACTCTGCTCTTCTTTAAACGTCGGTAATGGTATAGTATATATTAATGGTATACAAAGGTTTTCTCGCGTCAAGATATCCTGAAGTAAATGACACCTTACACTCAACTTTCCCCTGTAACCATCTAAAACGCCAGGATTTGTTACTTGTGGCCTCGACAATGACTTCGATTTATGTTAACCACATCAGTCATTCACTATATTCCATTCTCTGAAGTGTTCATGAAAACCATTTGTAGTACCATACTCATTTGATTGGAGGGACTGGACGACCACCATAGGCCAGGGGATTCATGGACTGATGGCACCATGGACCGATGGCACCATGGACCGATGGCACCACCCTGGACTGATCGCACCACCTGGGTGGACTGATCGCACCATCTCTCTGGACTGATCCCACCACCTCTCTTGACTGATTGCACCACCTCTAGACTGATCGCACCACCTCTCTGGACTGATCACACCACCTCTAGACTGATCGCACCATCGAAATATTTATGTATTCTGGGAGCCAAAACATGTGCCAATGTGCCTATTATATGGAACAATGACAGGATCCTTATATAAGTTTCAGATAAAAGATAAAACTATGGTTTCTTCGATGAAAAAAAATATAATAGGGCAACACGTTATAGATATTAGTTTCAGGTGATGTCCCATCAGATAAATGTCAGAATATTTTCAAATTTCATTTTTTATCATAATGAATATGTTCATAGACAATATCACACTATGTGTAGATGAAAAAAGTTTGACTGAATTAATTTTTCATTAAATATTCTATTATGACATACATTCCTGCTCTTAATGTATGAAAACTGGCAACTCTACTCTACCATTGGAAAGATAATCTCTTTCAGCGGATCTCAGCATTTTTGCCCTATTTGATTGGATTAAAGTTATTGTTTAAAAACTTAGGTGAGAACCACCTCAATAGGTTAGAAGCTTGACATCAAAATTCTGAAAAGTGCTGCCCATTTTGGCTAAATCCCAATTAGAGAAAATATCATGCTATCTCTTAAAATGATAAGGAAAAAAATTGGCAAATGAAATCTGAGTTCAATCAAACTTAAGTTTTCCATGCTCGAGATTCCCATCTTTCTTGTGGTAGTACTGTTTTATCTCTGCTGTTAAAATTGAGAGTGTGGTATTGCTATAGTAATGCATCTTAAATGCATTATTAAAGAGTCAAAAGATGCAATTCGTCCATTTAGATGGTGTGATCAGTCTATTAAGGTGGTGCGATCGGCCCATTGAGGTGGTGCGATCGGTCCATTGAGGTGGTGCGATCGGTCCAGGAAGAGCAGTGCGATCAGTCCGGTGCCATCGGTCCACGGTGCCATCAGTCCAATTACCGGCCAGGGGTGCCCACCAAAAATAATCCACGAAAAATCATGACCAACGAAAAGTGTTAATACCCACGACGGCACTATTTCCCATCGTGGCATTTAGGCCTCCACAAAATTTCATAGATTTTTTCAACTATTCCAATGTCCCCTAACACATTTTAAAATGTATATGAAAAAATATATATTGTGAATGATTTTAGTATGATTTCTCCATAGACTGTCATGTCCACAAAATTTTGAGGATTTTTTCTGGGCAGAATTGTCCTCATAGTGGACCTTAAATCACTCCCACGAAAGTGAATGTTTTTCGGTCAGCATCCCTAATGCTCAGACAACAACAATTACAATGCGGTTTCCCTGTAAATATTCATGTTTAAAAATTATCCACGAAAAATCGTGACCAACGAAAAGTGTTAATACCCACGATGGCACTATTTCCCATAGTGGCATTAAGGCCTCCACGAAATTTCATAGATTTTTTTAAACTATTCCAATGTCCTTCTAACACACATTAAAATGTATATGAAAAAACATATATTGTGAATGATTTTAGTATGATTTCTCCATAGACTGTCATGTCATGTCACGAAATTTTGAGGATTTTTCTGGGCAGAATTGTCCTCATAGTGGACGTTAAATCACCCCCACGAAAGTGAATGTTTTTTGGTCAGCATCCTTAATGCTCAGACAACAACAATTACAATGCAGTTTCCCTGTAAATGATCATGTTTGAAATAACAGATGATGTGTTGTAGTGATGTAGAATCAGTCCATACTTAAGATTATGTATGTAAAAGTTTGTTGCTAAATATAAGCAGGATACCTCTGGGCATCTGTGCTGTGGAGAGTAAGCCACATCTAGTAAGTGCATGGTAATAAGGCAGGCTTTGAATGCCCAACACTCAGTTGTTCAGAGCATCTGAGAGTAAGGTCCTGTATTAGGCCGGTAACCTGGGTACGGAAGTAACATCACAGAAAGGATAGAATATGTCTAGGAGCATTTCGATTGTGTGAGCTGAGTGGACTTAGCCTAATGACTGGTGAAATACCAATGGGAAGTCAGTGAATATGTACTTAATATGTTTGGGACTTCGTATTAAACCTTTATCCTTTGAATTATCATAACTATGTTAGGAGCTGAACATTATCCACAGGACGGTGGATCATGACTTGAACTAACATTATTAAAGAAGTATTTTAATGAACTAAATTAAAAATAGATATGACGTTATAATCATATACTACATTGAACCTTATAGTTCAGTAATGTTAGGAGAAAATGGTGGTTCACTATGCCATACTAATTTCAAATGTATTATTTTTGACACTAAATTTAAACTTATCTTCTAGGCAAAGTATTTCTGTCTCTCTCATATAATTTATCACAGACATGTGACAAGACAGATTGAAATTATCTCTGACCTAAGCAAGGAACGACATATCCGTCCCGTTTTTCTGCGTTTCAAGAATGTTCACGATTTGCGACGCTATAAACCGTTCTGTAGCGTCACTTCCTTTGCTGGCTAAGAATGATTTGTCTAAGGTTTCATATAGCTGACTATTCTACTAATCCAATGAGTTTTCTTTAATACGTACTTTACATACAGGTCTATTGTAAAATAGGAAGGAGTTGCACCACGCTTCATGACGAACTCTTTCCTTCTGTCTAACAGTCAGCGTACCAAAGTTTGGGCGATCTGAATGAACCCAAATCCCACAGTGGGCGGGTGAGTGGTCATTGTTTGGGGCGGGCTGACCAACAATGGGTGGGGTACGGCCCATTGCACACAGCGGGGGCCGCCCGGCTCGCCCCACTGTGTGTCTATAAGCAGTGCCACTCTCTGATTCACCGTCAAGGATCCTCCAAGATCTGAGTATAGGTCACGGGCTTCGGGGTCACGTGAGATCAGGGACAACGATTTGTATCGACAATCCCTATAATTATAGACTCTTTGCTCCAGGCGCCCGTTACTTCTCGTTTGTAGTATTGTTAGCGAATGTATGGGTCTTTTGGTATAAAATTCAACGGATGATTATTGCATACACCCTTCAGGGACTGATTTAGAGGGGGGCGCTTGAGGCCCCCGTCCATTCCCCCTAGTTCCTGCCAAATTTAGATTTTTTTTAATGTAAAATTCTAGACCATGCATGTAAGGGGCGCCTCAATGCACAAAAGGGTGCCTCCCCTTTTTGAAATCTCTGGATCCGTCAAGCTATAGGCTGCCAGTTTAAAGCTGAATCTTTGTTTACGAAGGTAGATTCCTCACACCGTTCCCAGCAGTCCCTCTGAAAACACAAATCTTATTTTAAAACTTAAAGAACTATCAGTGGGAAGGTTGCGCTGCCGGGAACTTAGAGGAAACCGTGACACTCGTATCAATATGAATGCATGTATATATATGATACTAAATATTGCATTATTCAGTTACCGACTGTTTTCACTTTCTATAATGATTGCATTCAGCTTTTAAAATGGCCGTGGACTAACCTTACGGCGTAGTACGTCTGGGTTTCAACAGAAACAAATTTGTGAACAAAGATGCCATAGATTGCAAATACCCCTAATACATTTTGCACAGTAAATCTGACTGACGTTGTTGTTCTCCTTTTTGGGGTTTGCCATATAAATATACAGCTTGAATCATGGTTGGAAACACAGACTGGAAGGTTCGGACCCAAATAGATCTAGTCTTGTCTAAATTTGGTGATCTACTTAGGGTATTTCATAAACTATATGATAATCGTTGAGGCCATTTTTGAAACAATTGAAATATAGGCTCATAAAGCTAGAATGACAAAATAAAAACCCTAATCGATCTCTGGATTTCAATATTACGCTTTTCTCCTAACCAAGATTAACTTCGACTCAAATCCAACCTACTGCAACAGCGCCTGTGTTCCGAAATTTTACTACAGTATAGTTCTATTGCTTTTGTCTACGTATGACGATCGGGGCTGGATCATCTGAAGAAGGCCAGCCCGAGAACCCAACATATATCCATATATATACTATACTAAGAAATTAATCCTTTTGAATTTTTAGTTTTAGTTTCAAAATGATGGGTTTTTAATAACAAAAGAAACGAATGTATCCATGAGGATGTATTAGATCAGTATGAATACATTGTCGGACTATAGGTCTATGAATACAGACTGGACACTTGGTCGTCGAGCCTTAATTCTGGCCACAGGTATGAGAAAACCAGCCAGGCATTAGCACGGACTATTATTACTGCTACAGGTATTTTGGGAGTATTAGAAGTAGGTCCCTTATGCGAGGAACTATGCCAATGTTTCTAATAATCAATCCAAAGTGACTCATATTCCAGCGGCTGGGTGAAGCCATTCATAACTATGTAACAGGAAAGTCCTAGAGCGTCTAGTCTGTATATAGGCCTAAATTTGAAAATAGTCTGTGATACTTTAAAAGGCTTGCTTTTTACAAAGCTTGTGTAAAAGACGGCGGAGACCGTCCGACCAAATGACTCGAGTAGGCTGCTTGGTACATAACAGTAACAGTGTAGGAGTTCCAGGAACCGGTGAATAAAAACCATAACTCAGGGCCGAGAGAAAGCAAAGCCCTTAATCCAATCGATCGGATTAACAGTACATTAACACTTGGGGCATTGGAATTGCATTGAGTTTGGGAGCTCACCAAATAGTAGATCAAAACAGGATATGAAGTTAAACGTAAAGACCATTGAATAAATATATGTACGAAATTTCGCTAAGGTTGGATGACGATAAAGGTTTTGCCAATATAAATACACTAGTACCAACATTTCCCTATAATCTTATGTTTCACACGTGGCAATACGTCCTACGTATAATTGTAGATATAATTATAGTGAACAATAAACGTAGAATATCAGCTGACTGGAAGCCTTGGCCCATAAGCCACTGAGCTGGGAGTTCTAGCAGCGACAACGTATTCCGTTGGGTAAAAGTAACGTAACTTTTAACATTTATGATTATCGAAACTACTTTATATTTATGCTGGGTTTTTTTCCATTTAATAACTAAACAATTTGTTTGGTATCATAATTCCATCAATTGAAATCTGGGAAAAAAACTTAAATGCCTAGATTCCGAGATACATCGACGTAGCGATATGCCCAGCGATTGTTAAAGCATCCTATGATCTACAATAGGGGATTGCCGCTCTAAGAATCTCTATCTGTTATCCTGCGAATCTCCCATAGCTTGATGCAGTTCAGTTACTACTAACCAAGTTGTACCACCCACCTCTTGTGTTTGTGTCCGTCCACCTGAGTGTCCCGGGTAGTTACAGGGAGTGTCCGGGATGTGCGGGGTGTCAGGGGTGTCCGAAGTGTCCGGGGTGTCGAAAGAGGCGCGGCGAGTATGGGCGGGTGTAGCGGAGGATGTAGGATCCCTACACGCTGACTAGTGGTCACTGACTGACCGCCAAGCGCAGAAGCCGCCTTTATTCTGGTGGTAGGTGGCTGCCGGTCAACAACCTGTGGAGCCTCCCGCCGCGCCATCAACTAAGCCTCCCCCTCCTCCCTCCCTCCTGCCCCCCCCCCCCCCCCCCGCCTCGCTCGCGCCTCCCCCACGCCTCCAGGGCAGCTTTCACCACCTACCCCCCCCACACCGCCCCTCCAAGATTTGGCTGGACAACCCTGGTTATTAAAGGGAATCAAATGCAATGAACTGTTTCACAGGCACACATAACACATTTAGGAATATTAGACAATCATAATTCCTTTTGATTGAAAGCAATGAGGATCATATCAATTGACATGGATTATAATGAAAGACATGAAATTGAGGTAAAACGGTTCTCGTTATATATTTGGGCACTTTATTAGTTGCTACTATTATACTCATGGAATGTTTTTCTATGTTTTTTTTTTCCAGTTTGACAATTTGGTCAGTTTCTAATTCCGTCCTGCTTTTGGTTCATCTAGTCATGTCTAGTCTTACTTGAAATGGAAACGAAGGGTATCCACTCATATGAACCTATCAATGCACATCATTGTCGACCTCTTCTGTCTTGTTTTCTTTCGTTGTTTTTAGTATTCTGTTTTGTTTCATAGGTGCGAATAGAAAATTGGCATGGTATATACAGGCCATGCATTGTCATACTAGAAACCTTGTTAACCAACGGAATATGCACTGAACAAGATAGACCACTGAGTGCAGATACTCGATTAAATTTAAATCGATGCTGATCTTCATAACCTTCACAAACGAGCACCAGGATGTGCATTATGTTTTATTTGAGCTATCATCATAACTATGAACATTTGAGGTAGAACTCTAAAGGATAACAGTCTGTAGAGTAAGCATTTGAGAAGGGGGGAAAACCAGCAAGAATTGGATTAGTGCACACTGTTTCATTCTGGTGCTAGAATGTGGAGGCTAGGTAGAGTAGGCCTACAGGGATTCTCAGAAACCAAAAAGCGTTACCTAATGTCAATGCAACGTATCCTTTTTCTCAGTTTTGAAAAATCAGCTCCACATTGCATAGGGCTCTAAGTCTGTCCCTAATATGAATGAGCAAATACATTATTTTCGAAAAACTCGTGGTCTCAAATATGACAGTAAAGATTAGGGACACGTCAACGTATCAAGGTGTGTTGTAGTTTTCCGAAATTCCCTTATGCAGGGTGTTGCACTCTTTACAGACAAGTTAAATAGTTCTACACTTTGCAGGCTATAGCCTCAAAATGCGCTCATTGTTTGGTTTTTGTTTGCTTGTTTGTTTTATTACAAAAACATTAACGCCTTCATGTTGCTTATGTTCTTTCAGAAGTAAGGTGATAGGAAATCTATATATGGGTAAATAATAAGGAATAGGTAACTGGACAGCTCAATACAGACATAAAAGGGTGCAACGCCCTTTACAGACTGGGCCCAGAATGTGCATTATGTCTGTATTGAACTGTCGTTATGAGCGCATTTTGAGGCTAGTCTGTAAGGTGTATTAGGGGTATAAGAATCCGAGTTAAACCTGTTAAGTAGACATGTTGTGTATAGTAATGTGCCTGTTGTGTAGTCACCCCTCTCCGCCCCAGAAGTCATGATCAGGAGGTCGTCTCGGCGGGCGGTGGGGTGCGGGGAGCCGCACTCTCCACAGAACGGGAACAAAAGGGGGGACGTAACGATGTGACGTAAGGCCTTGTCGTGACGTAACGCCGATCAGGGCCCCCGGGGTGCTAGTTCTGCCCGCTATAGAGGCCTAATGCACTCTGTGTCGGTTATTAGGGGAAGCACCGTCACGAACTAGTACCTACAACAGCCTACAGTGCAAATCACCCTGAGCGATCTTGCGGCAATTCACCAAACAAAACTTCGTGTTGCAATTTGTTCCCACCAATTAACTCGATAGAAATTATCAGACGGCATAGAGGCAAATGTTTTTTCTCAAAATGACTTATTTCAATATGACACAAACCTATGCAATAAGAAAATGTGGTTTTATGATTAAGTCTAATCTATCCCCTTAAATCTACAGGGAAATATAAGAGACAATACTGGGGAGAAAACATAAAATACTGAGAAAATATTATTTGTTAATTTTGGTATTTTTTTCATTATATCGATTAATTTGAGCTATTACTAGTTGTGTTAATTACATTGTATTAATACGCTTTCGGAAGAGTTTTTGTAATGAAAGAGATAGTTTGATTTTTTTTAAAGAAAGAAGTGTAAAAAAAAAACATTAAATTGTTGGATATTTGGCATCTTGTGATTCCTTGCAGTTTTATTGTAGAATTCCCTGGATACTCTTCTAGGTAAGACAATCACTTGGATTTTGTTTATGAAGATCAAATATGGCTAGACATGAAGTAGAAAACCCCTAGATAAGTTATCGTTTCTAACCAGTGGGTACTTTGTTGCAGTGTGAATAACATGTTCAGTCCATTTTTTAAATTGTTTTATTTGGGTAATTGGGATCAGCATGGCTGATCTTCGACCGACTCCCACTTCACAAGCAAAAGTTCTAATTTTAGTGAAGCAGGCTATACAGTTATTAATACATGTACTATTATTTAGCCATAAACATAATTATTTAGTTATCAATAATCACATTTTGAAATAAGTAAGCACTAAATAAATACGCCATAAGAATGTGACGTGAACTTTATTTAGTCCCTCTTCTTCTTTTTTCTTTCTTTTTTTTTCTTTTAATCTTTTTCTTTTAATTTGTTGTCGATTGACTGATCATGAACCACGGACTAACCGCAGTGTGTGTAACCTGGTGGTAGCAGGAGGTATCTGGTCACGCCCCCCCCCCCCCCTCCTCCTCCAACAGTCGGGGTTACGTGAGGTTTGCCATACCTGGATAATTAAGGGCCTCTCCTGGCCCTACACGATCCCCACAGACGGCGTGGCTAGCCCAGTCCTCCACGGCCCAGACAAAACCTCCTCGTCACGGATTACAGCCTGCCTGTTATATCATGTATACTAATGACTTAACTGTTTGACCCCACATGTAACGGCCACACGCCAACACGCGTATCGGGCGCCGGCCGTTATCAGACGTTTAAACCACAAACAGAGATGTCTATTAACGATACGGTGCGAAACGATGGCCGAGTTGATTCGTCTGGGTTATTAACAGTGTAGCACGGAACTAGCGCGTGGCAGACACACCTGTTTTTGGCAGTGGGCGAAAGTTAAACTAACATCAGATTTAGGGGTTAATGGGTGTGTCTCAGGAGAAGTAAAGAGATTCTGTAAAAGATCATACCATGGCGTTTTGAAAACCATGTTGGTTTCATAACCGGTAAGGTTTTGCCCCATCTTACCTTTTGCCTCATCTTGATGTTTCTTGTGACAGTAAGGGGGTAACTTAGGATCATTTAGTGAGACTTGTGAAAATTGTTGGAGACCTACGACATCGTTGAAATAATCATTATAAAGGGGTTTCAGACCCTCATAGCTACGACGTATCATGAAACAGGCTACGGTTTTCATCGGTATATGATGTTATCTTAGTCGGATCCCAAATTAAACCTAAAGAAAATGAGAAAATATGTGCAAACAAAAATAGTTTTGAAAGTTTAGCATGAATCAACATTACACCCTTTTCGGAATCGATTAACAATCTCTAATGGATAATCAATTTCACAACTCAAACGAGACGGACATAACCTGCTGCAACGGGTACCTCCTAGATGGAAGTCGAATATTTAATAACCGCCTCTAGGATTTATCTTTATGACTTATGGGACGATGGGAATTATGATTCAGATCAGCATTCAATGTCAGATCTTGTTACATATCTGTATGACCGTATGAACTTTAACACAAATCAGGACGCTAGTTGAATGATCCCATTAGAATAGACTATTATAAAGGGGCAAAATGACGTGCGCATACGTCCATCAATCTGCCCCTGAATACACGTGTGTAACGAGCCCTCGCATGAGGATATGTTTCAATGTTTTAAATGTTAATTTGGACACATTGTTTAGGGAAGTTGTTGGTCGTGAATGCCATGACGATGAAGGCCGACAACATGACCTCAGATAACTGCAGCCGGCCAGGAGCCATGACAACGGAGAAATAGTAAGTCCGTTAGTCTGATTAATTATGTACGGTCGGCCACGTGGCACCCTGATATGCCCCCAAAACACCACGGAAAGGAGTTTAGAACGAGAAGTATCCATGTCCGAATTCGACTCCTCCTTGCCTAATGTCTGTATGTGAGGACATAATGCCATAAACAATAAACGACGTCCATCGCAGGGTTCCTTTGGTCTCGCCTCTTGGAGGAGCTGGGGACCAACACTATATAGCGCCTCTCCCCTTGTACATTTGTCAAAGCGGCTTCAAGAATGAATAGCAGATGACATTACATTTTACGCTTTATTTCATTGAAACCCTTTCTAGACGACCCCCCCCCCCCCCCACAACGCCTTACCAGCACCCCAAATACATTGGAAATGTGACCATTTCCGACACTGGCTTTATGAAATAATATGCATTATTACTTTGAAGAGTTTTATAATGATATGAGGATGTTTATAGCAATAGACATATTAACAAGCCAAGCAAACTATTACTAAGCATTTCTTCACCAAGGGTTCAGTAAGTTGGGGCTTCTATCCTATAACTAGGCTGTACATGTACCTCTATTAATGTGCACTTTAATTCTGTTATGTCAAGTAACATAATGACTTTACTTCGCCGATTATCACCCCCTTCAGTCGTACCTCCTATAATAATTACCGTGGGCTAGTCTCTGTTTTCAGTGGTGCGGCAGAATGGTCCTTGACCATTCAGAGATCAAACACGATCGGCTGATCGCACTTAGCCGCCTGCCCGAGTATTGTGTGAGCCAATTACGACCCACTTATCGGAACCTGAGGCGCCCGCCAATATTGAGTCAACCAGCCCGCTCTCAAATGGCCATATCTGCGGCCGTTCGAGTTGGGATAACATAAATATTATTAAAAGTCAAGACAACAACATGTCTGCAAAAACGTTAACTAACATGGCCATTTTGGCAGGAGAGCTGAGAATGGCCGAAATTGCTTTTATAGTTTACTGTGAAAGTTAAAGCATCAATATGCCAACTGTGTGTTTTATAACGGATTATCATTTTGCATGTTTCACCACCAACAAGGGATTGTGCGCAATTTCTTATTCAAATGGATGAATAATATAGCCGTGAAAGTCACCTCTAGTTTTCTTGACTCTGTGATAAGGAGAAAGTTCATGCCCTTAGTCTTGGCAATAGGGCTCTAACGAAGTATACGTAATCATATGAGTAACGTAGTTTCAACCGATTATCACAAAGACCTTTCCATTTCTTTACCGTCGGAATGATTAAGCCTGAATGACGATAGAAATCCATTCCATTAGACTACTTGAGCCATAGGGTTAAATGTATCATATACAACAAAAACTGGCAAAAACTTCATAAAAATGAATTTACCTCTGACTCTTTCAGTTATTATGTGTCTTGAAATTCTCCAGGGACCTTATTAAAGAACAAAGAAAATAAGACTACAAAAAAGGATTTTTTAAATGAAGACCAACCATTTCTGTCATACATAAAAGCTTTTCCGATACTTCGAGTGATATTTACACTAGATTTCCTGGCTTATGCTTAACCACTAACTGAATTCAGGCTCTTAGAGATTTGAATACTAGAAATTTGAGGTAGCAAAATGTCGCTTTTGGAATTTGTGCTAATTTGTGTTCCTTTTAGATTCACCCACTTAACTGCTGCATGGACTTTTTAATCATGGATACTGACTGGATTTTCCTGTTTTTAAAATTGAACGTCTACAAGTTTCATGAATAGATGTTTTTTGATATATCAATAAAAGGAAGATTGAAATGAATGGACATATCCGTGTATTTTAACCTTTTACCAGTTTACAGCTGCAGACTAGGTCATAAATGCCTACTGACTGTTCAAAACATAACAGCATAATATGCCTACGTATTCTTAGATTAGTCTTTAAAGGGTATTAGAGTTACATAATACACTCAGGGGCGGATCCAGGAAGGTCAAGGGATCATGATCCCCTCCCCCTTTTTTGTGGACCCCTAAACTACAAAAAGAGGGGGGAGAATTATGTGTTCGTGTGTGTTTTAGTACTTAGCCTTTATGCTGACCCCCCCCCCCCCTTTGGAATGTCAACCCTTGTACACCCAACGAATAGAATCAGAATAGCAATTATATGTCTGTTTTTATTAAAATATACTAAGGCCTGTACTATCACTTCACTACATGATCAGGTCTTTAGATGATTATACTTATAGACTTAAACTTTAAAAGTAAAGAAAAAGACAGTTAACATGTGGGTGTATTTGTAACTGTACGATATTCTGAAAGGTCAAACATATTTTTTATGTTTTTATCATAAATCTATGATCACGAGGAATTTCCCCCTCCAAACCTTTCATTTTTCTCAAATAGAACACTCGTCTTTGAGAATGGTGCCATGGCTGTAGTTCGTTGATGAACCACCAGCTGTCGCCTCCGTTTCTCTTTGGTATTAGTACGACATCATGCTTTCTTGGTCCCCCCCCCCCCCACCCCCCCCCCCCCCCCCACCCCACCCCACCCCACCCCACCCCCGAAACCGCCCGCTGGCAGCTTCGTCTTCTGTTCTCAGCACCAACGTTTTGAAATTAGATTATGAGGTAGCTAAACTGCATAACAGTATGTATTGTAAAGGAACATGCCATTATCGTGTATGACGTCCTTTATACACTGTTGATGGAATTTGTCTGACGCCGTTAGGTTGAGGTCAGAAACGTGAAGACTGAGGAAAACGACACAATAGTATCTTCCCATGATAGTCAAGACTTTTGATATTGATGCTTTCATGAGGTATTCCCAATAGTTAACTACACTTTAAATAGGCATGCAGTAAAACATAAAATATCCAGTCCTCACAATAGAACATGTCCCCCACACCCCCGTCTATTGATATACCGCCGGACGACCCCCCGCCGTCCCCCTATGTTGGAATTGATATCGTTGGCTGTGAGAATCAATAAACCCACTGAATCACGGTGACAGCCTACAGCGTATATTTAGAAACAACTACATCCCTTTGTTATATCATGTACGGGTGCCGTGTATGGAAACTGCGCTGTATGGCGTGTGTACAGGTAGAAATTAGTCCACCCCCTCCCCTTACTACTTTGCGCTGTCTTCATGTCGCCACGCACTATGATATCTTAAACTAGCGATCCAAAATGCCAACCGATGTTTCCCTCCCACATTTTCCGTCCACTTGGCATTATTTCTGAGTCAAATTGTCCTTTCTGCAATAGAGATACTTCAAATCTGTACGAGAATAACAGTTGATTAATAAACCGATTTTCGAAATCGATTCGGCCCAAATTTGCATCGTGAAACACCCCCACAAAGGGTGTTCCCAAGATATTATGTTAATGCCGTTTCTGCACCCGATGATGTTCTGCACATATAAAACACGTCTTTAATGTGGGTTTCCATATATATATATATATATATATATATATATATATATATATATATATATATCCGGAACGGCACCCACTATAAGTTATGCGGTACCTACTTATAAGAAACAGTCGTTGTCGCATTGCATGTACCTACATCCCATGTCCTCTTCCCCAGTGCCACACACACTTTTTCAAGTATATACGGTGCGGCGTTGGAAATTCCTTACATGTAGGCTATGCAAATCCCGCATCCCATGAATAGACTAAACGTTTCCTAGCAGCAATTACCAAAAAAATGTTGCCCTGTGGGTTTTTAACCCTTTCACTGCCAGATATGTTGTGATGTAACTGATATTTACTGAAATATTGCCCAAAATAAGAAGATTAGTCTAAAAAATGCCTAAAACTCAAATTTAATTTACATTCTTCAGGTGGAAAGTTTTTTTCAATAATGTCGATGAAAATGTTCCAAATGTTGGCACTGTGCCAATAAGGCAAATTTCTTATGAGGTGTCATATGCCTACCATATGCTTTTTACCGGTTTCCATGGTAACCGATAATTCATAAAATATCTATTTCACTTTTTAAAAAGATAACATGACAACTTTATCTTTTTCATGCAAAAGAGAGTTTGTAATTACCATAAATGAAAGCAAAGTTATAGCCAATTGAAAATCATGTCGTTTACACAAATTTACCTATTTTTCATGATTTTTGACATGTATGGTAAGTTCTAATGTAAGTATGTCATTAATGGTTTCTCTAATTGCAATTCTAATATTTTTTGGTGACTTGACGGTCTGACATTCAGATAGTTGTATCTCTGGTTCTAATTGGAATTTTTGAAAAATTCTTTCAGATTCTGAAAGCTGGATTCACCCTCTTTCAATGGTGTTCTTATGGGATTTTACTATAGGGCCGCATATGCGGCCTCTGGCAGTGAAAGGGTTAACTTCCATTGTGACCTAAAATTTCATGAAACATAAATACAGCAGCTAGGATGAACGACTTGTTTTCCATAGAATCTAGGTTACGTAACAATAATTGTTATGAAATAATTCTCCTCGTTTGCTATCCTCTACTACCCCAGGTAGAATTGAGCAGCATTTGCCCTAAGTGTTTCTTTTATTTTCGCTATTACCATGCTAAAATGACTGTTTTGAGAGCATCTCCTCCTCTAATCACCTGCAAGTAACAGAGAAAGATCCAACCTTATTATATATATGCATTTCGTTCGTTCCTTAAGATCATTCTGTATACCGTTAAAATTAGACATTTGGATTTATGGGCACCTTGTAGGTCAGGGTGAAAACAATCCCTCACCCACAAACCCTCCTCTTCTACACTTCCACCCATAATCCCCCAATCAACTACTAATCACCATGACTTATCGTCCTGATTAATCTCCCTGACTAATCACCCCCTCCTACCCACTTTATATCTTGTATTCAGTCTGCTGCCCCCGTTGGCCATTTTTTTCAAGCAAGGCACGTCTGGTGTTTGCCGTCCGAGGCAAGTTGTATATATGGACGTGATGGGTAGGTAGTGAGGCCCGGTTGAAGGTAGATTTCAATAGATATTATTACAGACTCGATATGATTTAATGAGACAAGGTTAACAGAAAACCGTCCGGGAAGTCCTCTAAACTATAGGGGCGTGCGATAAGTTATACGTAATCATTTATAATGCATTTGAAATATCCCCAGTAAAAATAAATAAAGACGGCTGGGGCATGTATACACTGTGATGGCCATCTAACCGGAATACAAACTATGCATAGGCCAGTGCTTTAAAGGCTATCTACAGCCAAAATCTACATGCATACATGTGTACGTGTATATGAAAAGGGTGAATATATATCCCAACATGGTGGCAGGTCTTAAACATGGGAGGAAATGCGTAAAACGGTAAATATGAGATACGTATTGGTCAGCCCCATTCCGGTGTAAACTGTATCACTACCCCGTCAAACAACCCCACGCCGCAGTCTAACCCCAGCTGGTGGAGTTTCACCTGCACCACAGATCTTTCCCTACAGCTTACAGACACTCAAAGACTGCCACCTACGCACTTCTACCAAGGCTGAAAGAGACAGTATACTTGTAGACGGTATATTCCAAATGGACCATTCTGGTCGGTTTATCGTCAAACCAATGTTGTACCACTCTGAGACGCAGGTGGTCGTTTCTTTACAAACGATTGTATAAACAGGGAGTATGTAGAGACCTGAGAAATGGCATTTCTCTATAGTCTCATATGGTATAGGCACGCCCAGTCCTTTTATCGACGTCTCCACCAGGGGGAAGCATTGAGCACTGGTCATGGATCAGTGGTTCTTACTTATCTTCAGTTAATACAGAAGTAGGCCAATTGTAAGACACCTTTACACCGGGGGCATAAATATATACAGTGAAAGCAGAGAGAATTATACTACAGTATAGTATTATTCTCTCTGGTGAAAGTGTTACTGCTCAATAAAGTATTTACGGGTGGACAACACAACTTGGACATAGCCATTGTATAATACAATTATATTTATATATATGTAAGAACTAGTATATCTATGTTACCAATTCTTTTAAAAAGAGAGAATATGAAATATATGTAGGTTTCATATGAAATACTTCCTACTTTCTATAGGGAAGCCCTTCTGAACAGGGACCATTTACTTGGTTCTTTACCCAAGACTAAAATTGATGACGTATTTTATTGGATCACCACCCACAACCCTAAGAATCCTCCCATAGCGGAAATTATACGGGAAAACTGGCAGCTTTTAGGCCGTTCGAAAAACTACCCACACCATTGTGGACGCCAAAATTATATTTGGACTCTGGCGAAACAAAAATCTAGGCGACGCCCTGTACTCGTGACCGAACCAGGAAGACGGGACTTAGTGGTCACCCGTGCAACCAACCTACTAAATGCCAGTATTGCCCTCTAATTAATAAATCAGATAAGGTCAAATCACTCTGGAGTGACTTTATCCACACACCCCTTTTTAATGTGAATTGCCAGAGTAGCAATCTGGTATATCTTATCGCATGCAAAGAATGTGGCATTCAGTATGTCGGCCAAACAAAGAACTGCCTACTCAATAGGTTCCAGGGCAACTTCCATGACATAAACCACAATCTTGACACTACACTGGCCAGACACTTTAACAGCTGCCCATCTAATAATCCAGGCCTTATTCAAGGCTTCAACATTTCGGTCCTTTCTTTTATTAGGTCCCCACCAGACTCTGTGACTGCTCAATTGGAGTTGGACAGAGAAGAAAAACAATTGATGCAACGACTCACATCCATTGTCCCTAAGGGTCTGAACCTAATGGCCTAATCCATGTCTTCACTTTATTGTTCTATTCCGTTTCATAGTTTAGATCCTATGTAGCAATACCGTGAAACCATATGACATTTCTCACTGATTTTTCAAGTGACTGAACATCGTCCTACCACATTGACCAACACCCATTTTTCCTTAAATATCATTTTTGAATAATCCCAAGGAAAATTCACCAATATTTCTTTAAATTGGAATGGGCCTGCTTTCATATAGAAAACTATTTAAACACTATTGTAATTTTTTCATGAAAGCTTCCGGTAAAATTAATTTCATAATTGTTTATGAAATAATTCAAACAAAACTCACACCTGATGAGCCATTTAAGGTGAAACCACTACATACCTACATATTTGTTATTCATTACAATGACTCTACTTAGTTGAGTAACCCTGGATACATAATTCAACATCATCCTTGTGTACACATGTTTACCTGAATCACATCAACTTTTGATGATGTCACAGCCCTGGTTGCTATACAACCAGTGGTTGTCAAGCAGATTACTGTTGGCAACTTCTAAGTGACAACTGTCACTTGGTGTAGTAGTGCTGGCTTGAACAGACATACAAATCCGTTACTCCTACTTCCTACTTTCTCTTATTCATTTTTTTGATCTTGCCAATTGTATGCATGTGGATCTTTCCTAGATATTATAAATATTGTAATACGAGAAAGATGATAAAGTATTATCATAATAGCATACTCCATAAGAACCAACATGGGTTTAGAAAAAATCTCAGCACTTCAACAGCTATATTTAAATTTACTAAACAGTTAATAGAAAACTATAATAATAATTTAAGTACGAGCTGCATTTTTGTAGATTATTCAAAAGCTTTTGAAACTATTAATCATGAGATTCTTTTGGATAAGCTGCTTAAATATAAATTTAGTGAAAGTGCACGAGATTGGGTGAAATCCTATTTATCAAATAGAATGCATTGTGTATCTACTATGGATCTGACCTCAGATAAAACACGAGTACCTGTCGGCGTCCCACAGGGATCGACCCTCGGGCCCTTATTTTTCATTCTGTATGTGAATGATCTCTTATTCTTTATGGACCATAAAATCGATAAGGGGCTGAAATGTACGCTGATGATACTGTTATCTATTCCTCTGATGTTTCATCCACATCTGCCATTGCAAATGCAGAAAAGGTATTATGTTGTCTGTCTAAATGGTGTATTGTAAATAAGCTAACAATAAACTTTAAGAAAACAAAACATATGATGGTAGCAAGAACCCCTGAAATGGGGAAATTGGCTAAGAAGGTCCATGTTAAAACAGATGGGATACAACTGGATAATGTACAATCGTATAAATATTTGGGCGTAGATTTAACACAAGGATTAGACATGGAAAAAATGGCTAACAATAACTATAATAAGGCCAATAGGAAACTATATGTCCTAAAACGAATCCGCCCTAGTATTAACTGTTGTACAGCTATTATGATTTACAAGACATGTATCCTCCCTCTTCTTGACTATGCTGACTTCCTTATTGATTCATGTACAGTGGAACAGATTGAACGTATTGAAAATATGCAAAAAAGGGCCCTATTGGTTGTGGATAGAGGCTACAATAAAGGATGTACGTATGCACGATTGCTGCAAATTTATAACTGTAAAACGCTTTCTGAACGACGAAAGGAACATTTATTGTCTGTCATGTATAGACAAAGTATACTAGGAGAGTCTATAGATATTCATAGACCAGAAAGAATACTACGCAGCAATGCTTAGATAAAGTTTACTCTACCCACTACCAAGCTGACAAAGGTTCTAAAGTCTCCTTATTACAGAGGAGCCCGACTTTGGGATATGCTGTCAGTAGAAACCCAGAGAGCCACTACCAAAGTTAAGTTTAAGGAAATGGTAAAAAGGGAACTACGGCCGAAATGATGATAACTGGGAATGTCCCTCCTCCTATGCGACTCTCTGGGTGATCCTACAATATATTCTACAATATATCCTTGTACATATATATTTATTATGCGCCAACAGACAAACTGTAAAATTGTATTTGTGCTTGTATATATGTTTGTTTATAAGTGTATCATCCAAAACTCATCTCGTTGTACATCATCTCATCACTGAAAACAGCTGGAAGAACATAAACAATATGTATGTGAAGTTGTGATAAATAAAAAAAAAAATAAAAAAAAAAAAAAATAATACAAACATTATTAACATTATAGGATAAAAGTAAATATCGCTTTAATTTGATATATGACATCATTGCTTTTCAGGTACAGTTGGGAGGACAGTACGATGGCACGAATTGGTCTGTCCTCCCTTGTACCCTCCCTTGTATCCTTATACGCTATCTGTTATAAATCAAATGTCTGAATCAAAGAACACCTACATAATGATAAATAGCGGTAAGCTAATTATCAGTCTCGTCCTATAACTCAATATCTCGACAAGACCAATAATGAGATTACGATCATGATACAAAGCATTATCACTTTCGAGAATACAATTTGACTGGCAAGATAATCCCCTACTGAAACCCTAACATTACTCATTAAGTCAGGGCGTAAATCCATAGGTAATGGACTGATGGAAGGAGGAACGTTGCATGGGAAAAGAAGGTTACCTTGAACAGGAGCAAAATCCTAGATTGAAATTTAGGTAAGGAACGAGGAAGGGTAGATTAATGTAGATATGTACATGACGTGCAGCCTCTATCCAACCATGGGGACAGAGCCTCACGACCTTCGACGGGATGTCAGGATGTCTAACCACATGACATCCTCTTATTGATGTATTACCCGATTCTAAGACAACACTGACTATTCGAATACTTACACTCGGACATTTGCCCTCTATTCCTGAAACATTTACCTAAAAATAACGAGGGTAGGCTAACAAAGAAATGTTACGCCAATGCTCACGTGTAAAGTAAAAGGGACGGGTTTCATGATACATGATGCAAGGGATACGATGGTTATGTTACTGCCAGCGGAAGGACGCTTTTTGTCAGTAACATTTTGTAAGAAGATGGCGGGGAGGTGGGGGGGGGGGGGGGGGGGGGGCACGTAGGGCTCCAAAAAGGGGTGGTTTCCAAAGTGAATCTCAAAGTATGTCTATTGGCAGTCGTTTTCTGCTGTCTTCCCTAACCTAGATAAAACAATAATTTCCAAAATTTATAAGCAGGTTCAGACGACAGCCCCTGTCTATATTATTGTCACGGAGAGGGGGAGTGGGGAGGGAGAACGGTGCCGCATATGAACATGAACATAGGGTTACTAGTCTTGATGCTATCTACTTCTGCTCCACGTGAGTGGGTATATGGGTGCGCTGTGACGCCACCAGTGGGTAAGGGGTAGGTGAATGGTTAGGGTGGGGGAGGGGTAAAGAAAC
This sequence comes from Lepidonotus clava, assembly GCA_936440205.1. NCBI lineage: Eukaryota > Metazoa > Annelida > Polychaeta > Phyllodocida > Polynoidae > Lepidonotus > Lepidonotus clava. The sequence goes on along the minus strand of OW387140.1, from coordinate 20,318,512 downwards.
GGGCGCATTATGACGCTGTTAGTCAGTATGGCGCCATGGCGCCATGACCAGGTTCAGTCGAGCAGGGACCCCCTTCTGACAACTATCAGATACCGCTACCACCACCGTCATGGACGTGGGCATGTATGGAGATAACACCACGGCCTACCCCACAAGCACCACATGGTCAGCTATACTCACACCCCCAGCAGTTTATGCCCCTGGACATAGGACTCGGGGAGGGTTAGGTGTGCTGGGTTGAGGTGGTAGGCGGAGGGTGAAGACAGTCTGTGGGTGAACACCAGGAGAGGGGGAGAGGGGGCGGCGAGGGGGCGCCAAACGTCGATACGGGCACCACGCGAGCAGCAGGAGCGGCGGGGAGGGGAGCCGGCTGAGCGGGGGAGGAGCAGAAGGTGGGTTCTGGTGAGGGGAGCAGCCCTCCTCCTCCTCCTGTAGGCTACAGACAGCAGGCGGCTAGCACCACCCAGGAGTAGCCAAGTCTCCTGCTGACCACGCCCTGACCGGGGCCTTACCCACGGACCGCCCCCTACCACACTGAGCCGACGGGTATCGTCAGGGCCGACGGTCAGAGCAGAGGCCAAGCCGGGCATACCCCCACACCGTTACGGATTATACCCGCCCAGCTCCTTACTGGTAGAGGCCTATTATACCAGCCCCACGGCCTTCTCCCGGGCTCTCCTCCATGGCGGCGGGCGGTGGCGGGGGGAGCGGCGCGGCGCCCGGTGCCCACACCGTAGACCCGCGTCCACCCGCGCCGCGCGCCTCTCCCCGCACACCGCGCCTGCCGCGTCGGCCCTCCTCCTATACTACTCACAGTACTGACGTCCGCGCGGCACGGGGCGGCGCGTAATGTAACGCGGAAAAACCGCGCGCGTGGAGTGCAGCATTTAGTGGTGCGGCCCCTGTTACCATGGAGCGTAGCCGTCAATGGCGGCGGTCGGTTTACCGCGCAGCGGGCCCACTACTAGGGGTGAAGACTGGCACAGCGGGACCCGAGTACGTCCACTTCACGGCGGGCTTTATAGGGTAAGTAGAGCCGTGTGGTACCACTTACTGGGTTAGCCTACAGGGTAAGTAGAGCCGTGTGGTACCACTTACTGGGTTATAGGGTAAGTAGAGCCGTGTGGTACCACTTACTGGGTTAGCCTACAGGGTAAGTAGAGCCGTGTGGTACCACTTACTGGGTTATAGGGTAAGTAGAGCCGTGTGGTACCACTTACTGGGTTATAGGGTAAGTAGAGCCGTGTGGTACCACTTACTGGGTTATAGGGTAAGTAGAGCCGTGTGGTACCATTTACTGGGTTAGCCTATAGGGTAAGTGGCGCCATGTGGTAGGCATTTACTGGGTTATAACATAAGAAGCACAGTGTGATACAACATACAGGGTTACAGGGTAAGTAGCACTGTATGGCACCACTTTCTGGGTTATAGGGTGAGTAGTACCATGTAGTGCCACTTCCTGGATGACACTTACATGGTTATAGGGTAAGAAGCGGACTGTGATAGGCCTACCACTTACTGGGTTATAGAGTAAATTAATAGTCCTGTGTGGTGCCACTTATCGGGTAATAGGGTAAGTAGTACCACATACTGGGATAGAGTTCAAGTGGCATTGTGTGATACTACTTACTGTGCCATAGGGTAAGTAGTGCCATGTGGTACCCCTTACTGGGTTATAGGGTAAGTAGTGTCATGTGATACCACTCACTAGGTTATATAGGGTTAGTAGCACCATGTGATATGACTTGCTTGGTTATAGGGTTAGTACATCATATGATACTGCTTACTGGGTTATAGCATAAGTAGGACACTGTGATACCAATTATTGGTTTCGGTTGGCTGAACACCCACTCATTTGGTCCCATTGTATTGACCGATGATTTAAATATGGTTTTAGTTCATTTTTATTCTGTTGTATATAAACACTTCACTATATCGAGGTATATGTACTGCATGTTGTGGTAGCAGTGCAAATCGAATGGAATGCGGACAACCTTTGTTCCACATTACGATCTGTGGAAAGGCTGTAGCAGGGGTTGTCATACGTGCGTTAATCATACTCAGTCAATATTAATTCTGAACTCAGCCTGAGAGCTCGTGCTGAATCATTCTACCAATACGTACATGTTTTGACATATACCGTCAACCCGACCAAAATTCAATCAATGTGATGACGACGTCTTCACAAAAGGGGACGTTTTCTCGTAGCCTGTTCGATTATGGCTTTTGTGCACGAGACTTGACTACACTTACAAATGGCTTACTTCAAAAGAATGTTATTTAAGCATATAATGTTACTACTGCATATGACACCATACCATTCTTAAAGGTAATTAGACTAAATAAATTTAAGTGTAATTCTATCATGTGTATTTACATTTCAGATATCAATCTACGTTAATTTGATTACATCATGAGAAAATGGTTCAAACTAACTCCGAAATTTGAACCAACAATAATTCTAGTAATAGCTCTTACATCCCGTAAAAAACGGTTAACATGGGTGCTCATGTATTACATGTTCGGCAAAACATGATTACACAGAATGTTTTCAATGACCATGCTGATGTCTGTGTATCTACCAACCGGCCGTCACAGAGTCACCCCTCTCCCTACCCCCTGTGGGGGTGCGTCACGCGGGGGGGAGGGGGGGCAAGGAAGGGGGGGCATCGTGTACGATCGATACACGCGGCGTGCACCATCTCTGTATTATATGGGCTTCATGTCGAGGGTATAGGAGGGCCAGTGGTAAAGTATCACGCAAGGACAGCTGCATGCATGGATACACTTCAGGGTATATATGTATATGGGGCGCATGACAGCCACAAGAAATCCACCCCTGACAAATACCCTATAATTATAGACTAACAAATGGCTTATAGTGACAATTCATGTACGATGTGCATTGTGGGGCTAGTCTGTAAAGGGCCTCATAATTAGCATAATAGCACATTCGGGCATAATGTGTATTTTGAGCCTTGTATGTAAATGCACCATGCTTATTATGATGACAGTTTAACGCATCACCGATGTGCATTCTGGGGGTAGTATGTAAAGGGTATTAGATATTAGTGCACGGGTGACGACCTAGCGCAGTATACCGGACGGATGTAACAATTACAAGGGCTCACCCGGGACCAGCAGTGTAAGCCCCCTATCGGACACTGCATTTAATATTCACCACACTCATCACCCCGCCCTCACCCGCCCGTTTAGAACGATCTACCATTGTAATACCAGAAAACGTTCTCTAATTCTCGGGCCCATTGGCAGAGTACCGTTTATGACAGGACATAGTGTACCGCCCGGAATGAGGCCCCGCTGTGCCCTCTGCGCATACTCAGTATGAAGGTTGACTCTTTGTACCGGGGCGGGCCGGTAGGCAGGCAGCAGAGGTCATAAAAGGGCGAGTTGGGGTAGCAACAGGCACAGCGGAGAGGGTCCTAAGGCACGACTGTCGTAAAAGGTCTTTGGATTTCTCCGGTCGGCACGTCCGAGTTTTATTGTCCGCATTAGAATAGCCGGACCCCTAGGACACGGTCTGATCGGAACCCGGTCATTTAGTGGTATCCTGGCTAGTTGATTACGGCAATAAGAACTAGATGGGCGTGCTTAAATTGAAGTGGCCTCTCTCCGAACGCAAGTAAAAACAAAGAGTTCTCTTCGGCCAAAGCTAATTCGCGGTACACTTTTCAAACGATTGACAAACAACTGCCATGTACACTTGTTTATTGATATGGAGTTTTTTTCTTTTCTTATATCAGGCAGTAGTCCATGGACTGGGAAAACAATTGAGAGTGTATTGATGCATTTTGGGAGTCATTTATAAAAAATTTATATAAAAATAATTATAAAACGTGTGCCATAGTTAGTAACAGCCACAGAGTGCAATATCACAGTTTGCGCACATTCCATATACTAGTTAAATTTCTACGAATAGCAGAATAATTGAATTCAATTGCCATAAGTGCCGTTGCAAAGGTATTGTATTTTGCCATGTGGAGGAATATGCTAATTTCCTGCATGATTTAGACTCACTGAATCAAGAATTCATCTAAACCTTGAGATACACATTGTTCTCACATAATAAGCCGTGGTTTATTTTGGTTCCGTCATTAAAAAATTGAATTGAAAAGATCTCGTACATTTGTCTCCTCCTGATGGCCCGTATATAGATCTATTCTTAAGATGTCAATCCAATACGATGATTATTGACTAATTATTGACAAATCGTCAGTTGACAAAGCATTTTTTCTAATCGCCGACATACAAACAATGACGCTGGAACTGCATGAAAACCGACTCTGTCGAAGCAGGCCAGGATAATAAAGAATTTAAAAAAAAAGATATCCTACGAAATACATCTACTAATATATTATCTATATCAATATGATGATGTTGAATTCAATAGATGAAAAAATAGCCAGGGTTTTAAATTATGTGAAATGGGAACGTCACTGTGTGTGAGATCAGAGAAGACTGTGGCGTCTCTCCTTAAGAAATAGGAATTATTGCACTTTCCATATACTACTTACATTTCTCATAGCATAGCTTGTATACATAGCCCATAAGATAAATCTTCTTGGCTCTGAAATTTCAAATTAGAATAAATTATGATACATGCCCTAAGCTCATGAATACTTTACTACCATATTTCTTCTTACCAGCGTTTCCACTGTTATATATCCCACTCCACGGCACCCTCTCAAATAAGGACAAAAGTTGTTGGCGTAATATTTTTTACTGAAATTTATCTAATTGTCTACCTATTATAGCCTTTCACCCGAACAAAAATAAGATAATTTGGTCCCTCAGGACACGACAATGACGTTCGTGAAAAGAAAGATAACATTATGATACTTGCCGCCTATACGCGTGACGTCGCATCTATAGACTCCACTGTTTAGGCGAAAATTTCATGTGAATTTAATTAATTGGACACACGCGACAAGGTATGGCCTCTTTCTGTAGGTCGTGTCAATAGGATCCAGTATCTAACAGGCAGAAGTGTGTATATTTACTCGATAAGTGCGGCAATTTAAGTTGCCAAAATTTTGTCGAGTTTTGGAATCTAAGAATATAATCAGGACATGCTAGTAGTATATGGAAATGGGAATTCATCTAGATGGTCGTATCGTTTTTATTAATCCACTTTGAACAGGTGTCACGGACCACTTGATCATTTGTGATTAATATTAGTAGTACACCGAAATGGAAATTTGTAACTTGTCGGGTACGTATAGTTCTTCGATGACACACACTACCTGACAAACAATTCTCTCTTCATGAGGGTAAAGAATGGCCGATGATTTGTCCAGAGTACATTTGTAATACCAATGAGCCTTTGAATACACTGTTGATTTACTTGTATATATGCTACTCATGAGTAACCCCTGCCTATGGTATAATGGATACAAATCTTTTATAATATGATTCATCTTTTTATATAGTTTTTCAGTTTACCATAGGTTATAATTTTTTATATTTAGTCTCATGTAGAGTTTCATTTCCATGTTTGCGAGGGAAACATGAAGCAGTGATTGTCAGCATAAAATAGCAGATGAAAATCCACGCCACTATTGGTCTCATTACTCATTTGACGGTGTCTGACATGCGAAGTGGCATGGCACCATTATGTTGGAGCACACCATTTGAACATCTGCGCAAAATTGATAATCAGTTACCGCGCCATAAATGTGACAGAAGCAACAATCCCACTGATCCAAACCATTGCTTATCATTTCCTCAACACGCATTCAAAACAAATTCAATACAAAAAGTAAAGAAAGTAACTCCCCTACCAGATACTATCCGAGAGAAATGGATTTTGAGTAAGTTTGTTTAGTTCCTTATAATCTTTTGAGGTCATACAGGTAAATTAATGTTTTGATCAAATTACCAAAGTAGAACTAATTGCATGTTATACCATGTATACTAGTTATTGTATAATACTGATACTAAAAAACTGTAAAAAATGTAAATATCAACCTGGGCACCTATTCTATTTTCTCTTTGTTACGCATGGCCATAGTTATTTTTACCTCTGCCCATGCCCCCTCTTGCCGGGTTGTGACTTGCCCTTGACTACTTCCCTAAAACAGCCCCATTCCTTGTGGCTGCACACAGACATGCAGGTGGGTATTAGAAGACGTGGGGCAGGTGAGACCTATTTACAGTTCTGTAGGGGTGGGGTGTTTACTGAGGGGTGGCCGCACTGAGTGACTCGGGCGCGGCCCATGCTTTATGTATGATGAGTGTACGTAGACTTAGGGCCTGCCGCACGCCATGCCCACCCACAGGCCCCTCTGTTTACCTGCTTATTGACAGCAGGGGCCGCACGCCACCTACCACGGCTACATGTTTGCTTTTCCTGCATTGTATTTGTTTGATTTTGTTTTCAAAAATGTAGTATCCCGAAGCGTTTATAAAAAATAGGGTATCTGTAATACGTGTACTATCTTCCTTTTAGAAAAAGAAATACAGATACAAAAGGTCAAAAATGCGTAGACGAAATCAAGTTGAAAAAGTAGGTTATGATAAAGTTATCGAATTGTTATAAAGTATATGTATTCCCTGTTGGATAGTTCATGTATTCAAAAGACAATGGTCATATTCATTATATGAGATCCTTTCTTAGGGAAGGCTTTTGAAATAGGCCGAACAAAGAAAAAAAACCTTTTGAAGGATGCTGAAAGCTTTTGTATGATCTTGAAAATAGACACTGTGAAAGGAAATTAAAATCAATGATTATCCCTAGGCTTGGGTTTCACTTATTGAATATGTCCAATGAAAGGCTCTCCCGATAGGTTCTAACATTTCTTCTTACTGAAAATTCGCAATGCAATAATTTCATCTTTTCATCGCATAAGCGTTCGCTGTTGGTGGTAAATCAAGTTCCCTGCTCTCATATTGTCCTAATTGCTTGTTTCAGACGCCGACCCCACACACAATGACCACAATCTACGTGTTGTATAACCACTGACCATCAATTGACCTTCACACACCACAGGCTGCGTGCGCAACCACAAAGGTCGCCGAGGAACAAGGTAGCACGCCAGACGCCCATCAACCTCTCGTGACGTCACACCCGCGCCATCACGTGACCTGTGATCGTTAGTCAAAGTCGTCTGCGCGGCCCGCCGCCCCGATCATTGCCTAGTGTGTCTTTTTCTCCGAATGCCCGGAAAAGAAATCGGATTAAAGGCAGCGACGTGGCATTCCACACAGACATTGCACAGATCCCATTCAGCTGCTGGTACTAGGCCTGGACACAGGAGGTTCGGCAACCAGCCACCGTCAGGTCTCGCGCGGATTGAGCGTGTCGGCGAGATCCAGGACGTGAGCGCACGTGAGCGATGATAGGGGTAAACGATGGGTCCCGGCGGACCGGCCTGGTGCCCGTGTAATTGATGGTAACGTCGTGGTGGGTGAGGCCGGAGAACAGCCTGGTGTTGTGTTGGCAGGTCGGGAACCAGCTCCTGCACCTGACCCGACCCCTGGTGGTAGGACCTGGCGTCCCCCTGGAGCAGCAGCCCGCACCTGGCCATAAGGATCGATGCTTCTTTACCTGGGTCTCACTAACCCCAAGCACACGTTAAGACAGGTAAGCCTGGGCCCTGACCGCCCCCTGCCACCTCCACACCCTCCCGGCGCCCATCACCCTACCCCCACCCACCCCGGGGTCAGGGGTCAGCCCGCCCAGACACCGGAAGTCAGCCTCATTATCGACCGGCGTCTCCTCTCAGAGACGCCGCACAAACCGGAAGTGACGTCAACTGGCTTTTCGACGCAAGAAGTGTAGACCAAATTGAATCCAAACAGAACGAAAAGAGAGCTTCTGTGAAACAATTAGGGAGGTCGGTCGAAACTACAGGAGCCTCTGTAAAGCAATCAGGGATGGTGGTCTAAAGGTCTCTTTTTGTGACCTGAGTCTTTTCTCTGTCTCTCCTGGCGATACAAAATGGAGCGTGGGTCAACACAGAGATATACCCTACTCTAACGTCGCCAATCAAAAAAAACGAGAAGTGTGTTTGCCAACTAGTGTATCTATGCGTGGATCTTCATTGAATTCTACTTTTGGGAAGTCATATCGTGCCACCTTATATTCCTACTTTCCTTATACTACTTCACGGACGCGGTTGGAGAAGTCGTATAGGAGCATGCCAACGATGTGGGCCGTGATGCTGACATGAGTCAGTGATGAATCATTTCTATGTATAGCATGTCAAACGGATAATTGCAGGTTTCTTCTTCCATACCTGAACTGGATCTATCTATAACCATATCCCCTGGATGTATTGTTACAATAGCGGGGATAAGAAACTGCAGTTCGAGTAGCTTTAACAGCTGCACTGGAGGCACGATGTGTTTGTCATCATATTACTTATCGGTCATCACCTAAGTAGTGCTCAGTAAGTCGCCCCCTGTGGTTAGAGCCCCCCGGCGTGGTGCTCCATTCAGCGAGCCCCTGTACCATGTAGTGGGCCCGGTCTGAAGCCCCCCATACCAGGCTGGTCCCACCCCCAGTCGGCCGTCCACTACCACCACCACCACCACCTCCAGCACCATGTCGTGTGAGTGTCCCAACCAGCAGCAGATGTGCGACCCTGTGCGGGGCCTGCCCTACAACCCGTCCGGCATCCCCTTCATCGACGAGGAGGACGACCCGGCCGCCCTGCACGCCGTCGTCGTCTGTAACGACCTCCGCTCGCCCCCCGAGGCGCAGGGCCTCATCCCCAACGACGACACGCCGCCCCCGCGCCGCCCGCGCCGCCAGGACAAGGCGCGGCGCCACCATCGGGGCCCGCTCAAGGCCAACGACGTGCGCGTGTCGGTGGGGGCGGGCGGGGGCGGCGGCGGGCCGGCAGGTGGCGCCGACAGACGCGGGTCGTTGCGGCGTGGGCTGCGCGGCCTGGCCAACAAGGTGCGCCCAAGGAACTCGTCGGGGGCGGGCGCGTCGAGCGACGGGCGGCAGGCAGCGACGTGCTGCGGCGGGGCCAAGCCGGGCTGTGGGCGGACGGCTGGACTGTCCCTACTGCTGTCTGGGGCCTACTGCCTGCTCGCTGTTATAGCCGCCGTGGTCACCTACTCCCTGGTGGCGCACCTGGTGGAGGCCCTGCGCTACCCGCTGAGGGCCGTCAAGTACCAGCAGGTCGACGAGCACCGCGCTCCAGGTAGGGATAATTATAAACAGTCGTTTTATAGTCATGTAACTATATATTACATATACCCTCATAATACACACGTAACTATCATGTTTTGAAAATTAAACTTTAGGGACCTTCCAAAAATTGTGTAATTACTATCCCATAGAAGTCTCGACGCCTGACCTAACCCCCCCCCCCCCCATAAAACACAATTCAAATAAAATAAATAAATAAATAAAATACCACTTTCTCCTAGCTTAACTGAAAAGCAGCGCATGTCCGTGAACTCGTATTCTAGACTACCTTTAAGCGAGCGTTTACGAAGTCTATGGGAATGTTTGCTAGAAGGAGGTGGGGGAGCGGTCAGCCAATCCAACTTCACATGACTACTCCTAGCTTCTCCCGTTACTGAAGTTCTGCCCGCTATTTCGATCAACACTTTGGAAAGTAAAATAATAACGTTCTGAAAAAGGATAACAAGGAAATTCAGAAGCAGCAGGCGTAGTCCTTTCCATATAGGTCAAACTATTGAGCAGGATTAAAATAACTCGTCGTATCTTTTTAATTTCTCAAAATCATTTTAGAAATCTTGTCATTTTCATCGAACATTTGTGAAAACTAAAATAGACATTGACTAATAACACTTGTAATAAATCATTGAATCCGTCACTCCTACTCTTGAGGGTTATTGATTTGCTATAGAAGTGTATCACTGTCTTGCATTCGCTCTCGTGTTCTCCTGTTCTCTTGCCACCGCCAAGTGGATGTAAAGCCCATGTACAGTCATTGTGAAGGAGAGGTCAGAAATGGTTACCGCCCAGCCAACCTCTAGGGCCACATTAGCATCAAAGGTCAACTCGCTCTTGATTTAGGCACAACAACGTCCGCCTAATGAACTATTTCTGAAATTACCCATGGTAGATGCGAATACGTCATGTTACCCGTCAGAGTGAACATCGTTATGCATCAGAGTTAACAAACTTCCCTATTGCATAAGGCAGTTATTCATATTATTCATTAAATAAATATCCATCCTAGCGTTACATAATGTTTGAAGCCTAGTTTGATGGTGATTCTCACAAAGACCAACACCGCCTGAGTAGCCAAGTCGATATTCATTCGAGGTGGTCCTCTGCCAAACAGGCCTTCTTGGGGTCTGAGAAAATCAATATGTGATTACCACGGCAAATGGCTTTTTCTTTACATGTTTAACTACATAGATATTATATATAGCATATTTATGTTGTGTCGGATAGGTGAATTAGCTGACAACCCGAGTGGTATAGAGAGAGGCGTTTCACTGGGATTAAAAAAATGTTGCTTTAAGTATTTCCTTTAAGAAGCGTTAGCAAGAACAATAAAAAATAACGACAAAAACGTAGGGAATATTGACTTCTTTTCTCCGAAATATTGTCAGAGGTGAAGAAGCACAGACTTGCAGGTCTCCCTTTGTCTGGGAAGCAAATCTTTAAAGTGGACGTTTTCCCCTTCTTGGTCTGTCACATAACAAAATAGCATCCCAGCTCCGGGGAAGTAGTGTAGTATACCCTGTGCCCAGAGTATGCTTCCATATTGTACCGGTAGGCCTGCTACTATGGAGTCCCCTCGCTAAGAGACTGGTTTTATTCCAAATAAACCCATTGGTGTTCAATAGACGTTGCCAGCTCTAAGGAAATAAACGGATTGATCAACTATAATTTCGCTAGTCTTTTGATGGCAAGAATCCGTCGCTTTATTATCAATGTAATCGGAGGGAAAACCGTTTAAAGTTATTCACAGTTGTTCAAGAGCCTATCAACGGCTATAGATAATCATTGTATATTCGTCAGCCAGCTGAATGGTTAAGTGATAGCAGCCGTCGGTTTTGCTATTCAGGGGTTCTTTCCGTCATTCTGGCGCCACCTCTGTAGGGTGTAGGCAACATCTAAAGGGAGTAGCTCAGTCTCTGCCTTATAGGGATGGGCCCAATGCGACAACAACCGCCCTGTTTCTATAAACTCTTACCAGGCTCAACCACTTCCAATCTTATAGCCCACTAGCCTCCCTTTGCCTTCTTTCTATCCCATCCCCCCTCTCCCCCAGCCAGCTGCCGGCTGGTGAGATAGTGGGTGATAAGGGAGACGACCAGAGAATAGAGACAGGCATCATTGTATCCTACCCTACCTCCCTCCGCGATAGCCGAGGCGGTAGCGATAGCGCGATAGGGGCCGAGCCTTGGTCTGTTGTGATGCAAACACCTGCCAAGTCTTCTTAATACACCACTGTCGGATCTATACAGTTTCCTATAAATACGAAGAAATGAACTGATGCTTGCAGAAATATTTAAAGAAGTAATAAACAAATGTACATGGGACGCCAGACCTAGACACTGAGTCTATACGGGCCTTTTTTCATCTCATTCTTCTTATTCAAATCTTAAATCTTGAAGAAAGAGGCAGTGCGCAGCATGCTTTGTGTTTTGTATCATCATGCGTTCACAAACTATATTTGGTATTTTCTATTTTCATATAATTTAGAATAGCGGCGACGGGTTAGTAATAAGATAATAATTATGTCTATCATGGAATACTAGATGCTATTTTGGGCCCGTGCTCAAATGTTAAAATGATTTATGTTTATTCAAAAGATCTGTGAAAATTTACGAGTCCCCCTCAATTCCTGTATATTAGAAAACATTCACCCAGAATGTGTAGCCATCTCCCCACTGTCGGAATGTCGACATCACGCTGAGTTCCGAGCATCCGGGAGCAATCTAATTTAATCAGGGCAATAGACGACACAAGGCTGGATGGCTATAGCCATAACGTCTCATCTAGATGCTACATGTCTTGGTAGATCTGGGAGGCAAGTTTGGAATTCATCACACCCGACACAGACGCAAAAACAGTTTTCCTGAGTGCTTTAATAACGATCAATTGATTAATGTTATAATTACATATGAAAAACCTTCACCTATAAGTTTATCATCATCGCCCTCATAAGCCGACCCATAGAGCATATTTCTAATTGGGTTTAATTTACGAATGGGAAAAGCAATGGTCGTTGGTTCATTATATCATTACAAACTCTGATGGTAACTGCACGGCGACCCGACAAGGTCTGACGTTCATGATGGCCCTGGGAATCGGTACTGAGACCGGACCATTGGTTTTCGTGAGAAGATAGGGCAAACGGCGATGTGGGGAGATGTGGTGAGCTTGCAGATAAGTGTCGTATTCAAGGCACACACGGTAACTTTACCGGACAGGGCTCCACTTCAAACGTACAGCTGGAGGGCCCGGGCACTGCTCCTGGTGATAGGTCGGTGTGTGTGACAGTACAGCCAACACTGCTGTCTATATGGGTTATGGCACTTGAATTCATATCTGTAACTACCACTTCTGTCTATTGGCTTATGGGTTATGGCATGTTGGCGAGGTCAGTATCCATATCTCTCTAGCCACTACTAAGGTCTATAGGCTTATGGTTTATGGGACTTTGGGTAGGTAACTGCTAGAACTGCCGTTTATAGGACATGGCTTGTACATGTATGTGTAAGTTACACTTCTTGCAAGAGAAAATAGGGATTACTTATGAACATGGATTATATCTATAGGAAGGGACTTGAATAGTTTTCAAATGACCTGTATCTTGGTCTTATGTCATATTACCGGGGGAAAGTCACAAATTACCAAATTGCTGGCAGTCAGAATCGCTCAGTGAAACATAGGCCTAAGATATTTGAAATGTGATGCAGATCCACTTAGGCACTTCCAGCAGGGAGGGTGCAGATCGATAACACTTGGCGAGTCATCTAACCCCCTGATCGGTACCAGGCACGCGCACTGATTCCCCAACTAGGTCAGGATGCCTCGATGGACAGGGGGGTATGTGTATGGATGAGAGAACGCGAGGTGGGTCTCGGGAATGGGTTTTAAGGTTATAAAGGAAGGGCTTTAGACTAGGGGACAATAGTAAGGAGAAGTATTTCTTATAATATTATGGGACTGTAGACAAGAGGTGGCCAGCATATATTGGAATTTATAATGACAAGTTTCATATAATAAGTGGACTCGCCCATGCATAGTGCCAGCCTTGTTCCCTTCAGTCTGAGCTAAACTTTACATGGTATAGATGACTAGCGACTGACACATGCCACTGAAAAAAGTGGGCGTTAGAAAGTTAGTCAAATGTCCGAACTTTTTGCCAAAATCTTAGTCCTTTTGACGGTGCATTTTTGTCCGAACTTTCTAACCTTTTTTTGACTAACTCATGGTCAGATTGACTAACTCTAATACAAAAAGTTAGTCAATAATGACGAAAAAAGGATTGCCTTGCCGGGAATCGAACCCAGGTCGCCCATGAGAGAGGCAGGACCTCTAACCACTAGGCTATGGAGAAATTGTGGAATGATGCCCAGGGCTCATAGTACTATATTGACATGTCGCCAATGGCACTATAAACCCATAAGCCTATATTTGGCAACAAAATAAGTGATTTGCCGCTTTTTTTGGGTCAGTATTAAAGAAATATATAGATTTCATTTTAACAAGTTTTACCAATGTCATCAAAATTGACTACGAAGAGTCAGGCACTAAGCTGCTAACCTATCTGTAATTATCTTGTGTTCTGCCCTCAGAACTCTATGGTACATATAATATCATTATGGTGTACAGTTAGCATACATTTGGCTCCTGATATTGGAATTTGGCACCCAGGGAGGGGGCATGGTTACTAATTCTGGGAAAATGGATATATCTCTGTATAAATCTTATCTCTACCTAAATTGGAGGTCTGAAACTCTTGAAAATGTCCATACGTTCCTGCATAAATAGGATTCATATCATATAGGTTAACCTTATTATAGACATTGTGCAGATGACATCACACCTCCCCAAAATGGGATGGATGCCATATTGGTGATCATTAATTTTTAAAATTGTTATCATTCAAAATTCAAAAAATGTTAGGACATGAATACATTCAAAAATTATCTAAAATACCCCATGAAAACATCACCAACCATGATTTTCCTTTAGAAATCAATAACTAAAGATCAAATTCATAAGCACATGGTCATGATCACCATGTGGTGATCACCAAAAAGTGGTCACGTGATCATGTCTGCACAAGGTATATAGGCTAGTATATGAAAGATTGCTTGAGTTAGAAACTTAGTCATTTTGACTAGGTGGCATCAAATTTAGAATATTACAAAATAATCATAATGGCAGCATAATGGGTAGTTATAACCTTCTAGTTGTACCTAAAATGCCACCCGTCATAATTAGATGAAATACTGTCTTAAATAACGTTATGGTTAGAAAGTTAGTCAACATGACTAAGTGGTTACTGATATGATAGTGTTAGAGAGGTTAGAAAGTTAGACTCTGGCTGACTAACCCAGAAATTTGCTGGTCAAAGCCGGATTTGACTAACTTTCCAACTTTTCACTTTTTTCAGTGTGGAAGCAATTGAGAATCAGTTACCAATATGTAAACATTGTCATCTTGGTTATACCTACACAGTTATTGGTGCTTGACCCGGACTCGTTCTCCAAATCCTGCACTATGGGCAGCTGGTTGCACATTTCGTTAACACATGCCACACCTTAGTAAACCTACTAATTCTGGCCACTGTACGTGTCAGAGGTACTAATTTATATCGCTGAAGTCATTATACAATATAGGAGTACTTTCTACTAATTTACAATCATGTTGACTAACCTTCCCTGTAATATTGACCACGGGGAATAAGGACAAGGTCTACCATCCCTAATAAACCCCAAGATCTTACTCAAAATCACACCTGTTCAACACAGCGACTATGAGCAAGGGGTTGCACATGATGGTAGGAAAGAGCAATGATTCACTGTCGTCAGACTAGGGTGCTAGGTTCTTGTAATTAGCATGAGTAATTAATTTGATATTGTGTGTGCACATACTGACGATAAGACAGGATGTATCAAACTGAAGGGGAAAAAGGTGGGTTATATAGAGTCTTATTGCGTCCCTAACAAATCCCTCCAGGACGACCCAGCAGGGAGCGGGGTCGGGGAATAGAGACTTTGCCCCCGTCCCTGGCCATTCCAGCTTAGCCTGCCTCCTTCCCTAATCTGGTAGCCGCAGGCCCCTGGGAGTCCTGCACACAGCATCTGGCCATGTATATCGGAATAGTCGGGGGACCTCTGTCTACGAAAAATCAATTCCACTTCTTCCTGACTGACTGCCCTTGCAACTAAATTTACATAGTTAAATGGCTCTGACCGCAGAAAAATCCAGCTTGACAGGTCTTTTTCGCTCAGCACACAATGTATGAGAGTGTATAGGAGAGACTGTCAGTATTGGGTTAGTCTTTTCACAGCATGGCTTTCTGGCAATGCATGCAGCAGGGGCACCTCTCCCGGCTCGCCGCCCGGAGGGTGTGCGGTATGTAGGGGAGGGGGTGGAGGGGTCAGTACATTATCGCTCAGAGGCCAGCCGACCCAACTACACATCATCTATCACGTCTCACTGACCACATTCCCTGAGCCTGGTGGCACGCCGATTGAAATGAGGGAGGGGACGGGGTGACATAGGTACACGGTACGAATGGCTTTGGATGGCATAAACTGTACCAATCGGTGACTTTCATGACCTGCCTGCCAATCCACGGTCACACAATCTAGGGATAGTACTCTTAAACCCAATTTTATTACGCCATTTGAACCTGGGAAATACAAGTTACTTCCTCAAAACGGTAAAAATATGTTTAAAAAATACACATGAACGCATGTTTATAATATTTATGTATGTCTAGAAAACAACGACTTGGTGAGTTATTCAAGTCAGTGTAGAATATTCTAAACGATTCTCATCCATGTAAAGTAATATTTCGTTCCCAAATTCCGCTGTCATCGGAAATTAATTTTCTTCTTTTTGTCAAGGTCTTATCATATTAAGTACATTGGGCTTTAGGAGTTTAACTAGTTTTGGGAAGCATTGGTATTTCTTTGGAATAGTCTTTTGTGAAAATGATGTATAAATATATAATTTGCCTTTTTCTATGGGACATTTTATAAGGCGCGAAGGTAGTAGGCCTAACCGGAAATAACTGTATATTGGAAGTGGAAAGGGCTGTTTTGAGCCTTTCTCTATCTAAAAGTCCCCAATCAAGGACTGTCGGTGTTACAGCTATGCAGGTGACACTTTCTCATGACCACTGGGGAAGGATGGAGCTGGTCAGGGGGTGGTCAGGGGGTGCAGGGGTGGGTAGGTGGTCAGGTGGGCCGGGGGATGGGGGTAGGGCTGTAGGGTGATGGTGCCGACTTCGGGGGGTAGTTAAGTTAGGGAGAGGTATAATTTACCCTAGGGACCCATCTATGCCTATAGAGGGGCCAGCTGGTAGTCTGTAGGGGCAGAGATTGCTGTATGAAAATAATGATTGATGACCATGCACAAATACAGCTGACAGAATGTGTATATATGCCCTGTAAACCGTAAACATATTATAGAGACGTATCCTGGACCGTTGGACACGGGAGTTGTATGGCCGATTTGGTGCGCTCACTTCATCTATATTTCAGTGCATTTTGGACTGTACAGGGAAATTACCGGGTCAAGCAGTGCATACCTCCACAGTCTATCGTCACATACTGTAAAATATTCCTCTGTTCAGCTGCCACCACTGGCAAGGTTAAATAAAAAGGTCCACTGATACTCTATGCAATATGCTACTTGGTTGTAGCATGGTCGTTGTACTGTATAGGGAAAACATGCAACTCTGTGTGGTGGTCCCTGGCAATGGCTGCAATAAAACCTTTTTTGATATTATGCACTTAAGTTGTTTTTTTAAAGTCTCTTTCATGACCAAACTGTTTCACATCTTTTAATGATATAACTCTTATCTGATGGTTTACGTTAAAAACATGATTGAACCAATATTCTAACTTTGGAAATACAGAGCGACATTGAATTGGAGCCACAGTTCAGTGTTTTTGTTCAACAGACTTGTGAGACTCTGAGACGGCATTAATTGGTCCCCTAGTCTATTTACAAGAGACACATCCATATTATAATGACCCGCCTCATGTACCATTTACCAGAAGCTCCTGTGGCTCATCTCTTTGTGTCTCTATCGTCTGAAGAGCGTAAGAATGCCTTTCGCCTCCCTATTGATGTATGTGGTCAGTGGGGAAGGAACCATAACCGACTTGAGGATGTATACATCATGTGCACTAACAAAGATAAGGTGGTTTGGCCGCCCAATGTGTTGGGGGAACAGTGGGGCTTAAAGCAGTCGCCTCAATCGATACAAGTGAACCACGCCCGAGTGCTGGTCGCTGGGGATGGGCCGGGAGGCGGGCAACGGGCAGAGGGACAGGGGCAAGTAATAGTCAGTTATATAAAACATCAAAGTAGTCAATGCAACTGGGTGGAGGATAACAGAAATACATCTTTTCTATTTTTAGATCTCATTTCCTCTCTTTCCATTTATCTAGGACCTATAATTGAGGGATGCAGTTCCACTGCACCCTTGCCTGTCTAGATCTCTTGTTACTGACTTCCTAATATTTGCAGCCAGTAGTTGTAGTGTTTGATCCCTAGAGTGGATCCATTGAGGGGATCCAACAGCATATGGGGGTCACCTATCAATTATGTAGCGCTATTAGGGCCATCAGTGGTAATGCTCACGGGAGCTGAACGGAAAGGTATGGAGATATGACGCCATGTGGATCGTAATTATAATTACGTGGTACGCATATGATTGATTTGCATTTATAACGAAGGAACTATTAAATAACTAATGCGTTGGTAAATGGGACCACTTTACGATGGTCCGTGTTTGCTTTTAGTATAGAATATAAATGACCGTGAATTAAAGGATGATAGATCAATGTAGAGACTGCTGGGAGCACACATTGTGTGTTTTTGTTGGTTACGATTTCTTTCCTAGTCTAAAGGCTGTATCAAACACACCGATTTTGTTACCGATTTTAAAAATCGGCAGTGGGAATTAAACTTAACTAGAGCCATAATTTATATCAGTAGAAAGGTCTTACAGTTCTCTTTCAAATGACATATGGGACGTGTGGGTTTATGCCATATTTACAATGAAAATTACAAAATTACAAAATCGGTAGCATCAAAATCGGTATGTGTAAGTCAGGCTTAATAGTATCAATCCACCAAAAAATACTGCATGTCATTCATCTAAATAAACATTACGTCGATTAGAACTACACATCACTTATCTTCAAACGTTCTACAAAGGTCCAGAAGCATCGTTGTATTCGACGTGACAAAAGTGGATGTTGAGGGCCCAGTTCAGTAAATCCTTATATGTGATAGTCTAACCAGAAACAGCACATGGACGCTAATAACGTGAATGATGTGTACATAGCCCCAGGTTCCATAGGGAAGTCTTCAGCCAGTTCAAAGCAAGTGTCATACAATTAGTGAGAATAGGTGTTGGTAGAATAGGTGTCCCGAGGGAACATCTGAGGCTTTTAATGAACAGCAGCGATGAGAAAGGGTGGACCAGCAAAGTGAGGGGGAACTGGGCTGTGTGAGGAGAGATCAGTGTAAACTGATGGGTCAGTGTAAAACCAACAGCAATGGGTCAGTCAGACAATCAGTTTGAAATCAATAGATGAGCACCTTATGGGTCAATTTTATTTTCTTTGAATTCATTTATGTACTTTACGCAAATGGTATAACTAGTCGTCTAGTTGATCAAAATGATCCATGAAAATGACATGGGATGGAATGAACTTTTGTATGTAGATGCATATCAAATGATAACAATAACGGTTAGTTCGAAATGTATATGGAGATCCATTAGTTAGTCCATTGAAATACCAGCACTTAGATGAATGACCCTCCTACAAGTACAGTTACATTTGTTGAAATGATCTAAGTCAAACCAAAAAAATAAATCTAAGCTTTATGAGGACCTTCTGCTCACTTTCAGACAGTTGTTCTTTCGTAGTCATTGTTACATTGGAAGGTGACCACCCCATGGTTCAATGTAAGACCAAAATATGGGGGAATGGGGCTATGATTTCAGATTGGCATCATGAGGTTTACCATGATATGGATCAACGTGTAATATCGATGAGGCCAATCTATAATGTCATTATGTCATCAGAAAGTGACCTTCCGATTAGTCAATGTGAAAATGAAGTGTATGACAAAATGGGGCCAATGATGGGTCATTGTAATATCAGATGGTAACTTAATCATATATGCCCAAAGTATAAGTTGAATGGGGTCATGCACCCAATGAAGGGTTATTAAGTCATTAGCAGTTACACACCCCTCTGTGGTCAGTCACTCTAACATTAGAAGGTGACTTCCCAGTGGGTCACCTTAATTAATCACATAATGTAATCATTCCATCTCATTCATTCTTCATCTCATCAATTTGGTATCATGACTAAAATGTCTCTGTACGAAGTGACCAGCCCACTTATATATTTGTATATGTAAGGGCCAAAGTGGGAGCTGGCGGAAGATCGGCTAAGCCGAGCCTTATGACCCAAATAAAAAAACAATTAAAAAAAAAGATAATGTGAACAAGGGCCACTCTGTCATGGATCATAGTAACATTAGAATGTATCAATGTAAGCCTACAGTGTAGGGTGAATGAGGTCAAAGTAAAATCAGAAAGTGACCGTTCGATTGGTCAAAGTAAACGTAGAGTACCAGGTGAATGGTATCACTTCAGGTGTCAGTTATAGTTTGGTCATAATAGCATCTTAGAGGTTATCTTTCCATAGGCCAGGGGAGGGGAGTAGGGTATGGCGAACCGTAAAAAGCCAAATTGAAAACAAATTAAAAAAAACCCAGTAATCTGAGAGTGAGAGAGAGGGGGTGTAGGCTTACGTGATTTTGATATGAACGTTAAGAAAAGTGAACCTCTTCATAGCCCCGCGATAATGAAGAAACTTGGCTGTAGAAACATACCCACTAAAACATGTTAAGTAAAAAACTTGAGTTTTTTTTGGTAGCTGTCGTTCTTTGGTGTGGCACATGGCTGATACAATATATCAGTAAAAAAATATTCCTTGGGATGTTAATTGCCCAACTGTACTCGTCAGATTTCTGTGACCGACTCCATTCGCTCATGAGATAGACTTTCTAAACTATCTGTATATTCAACAAAACCTTAGTAGTTTATAGATCTGATGTGTTATAACACCCTGTTCCCAATCAGTGGATGTTCTATGTTTACTATGATAACAAATACATGAGCTAATAATACTCTTCAAACCAAATACTCACACACTCAGCATTTGTCTATGCTATTCAGCTGCGTTCATTCTATTGAAATAGCACGGGTCCTTTACATTGATTAAGGTTTTAGCACGTACGACCCTGATCCATTTGATAGCTCCCACCAACCCCAATGTATGTCTGATGGTCCCCCAGGGGAATTTGTGTTAACCTCCCCTCTCCTCTGGTTTGGGCATCGCGTGATTCGTCGCCAACACGCCACTGCATTTGTTTATCCACGCGGGGCGGCAGGAGGGGCGCCATTTTTAAAGGGTGGCAGGTGGGGGTTGAGGGGTTGTCCCAGCTTTATAAAGAATGCGTGGCGGGAGGCTGGGAACGGAATAAAACATGGCGGGCGGGGCGGTGAGGGACGAGGGAGGGGAAGGGGCCGGGCGCTGTCGTCCAAAGAGCCCGATTGGGACTGGGTGGGAGGGGGAGGGATTAAAGGGTGTCATCGGTTACCATCAATCATCATATATCTCAGCACACTATCCTTCCCATATAAACATTGACCAAAGGTTCACATAATAGATACACATGGTCAATAGTATGTGCGCAGCACACAACTCGAGAAAGCAGAAATTAGAAATCCTCTTTGGAAAGCAAAAGTGTTGTCATTACTGTTTTTGTCCATCGCATGTGTCCCTTTTGCATGTTTTATGACAGAAGGTTCCTCGGCGAATTATGGGCAATTTACGGGAAATTGCCTTTGGTTCTTGGGTTTCAAGTGGTGTAACACAAAGGAAAAACGCAAGTGACAATCCACTATGCATGATTGACAACAAAACTGTTATCCTTAATGTTTATTCTTGATATCAGTTTCCAGTTTTATTAAGATTTCCACTCTTTTTTCATATCTGTATAGATCTACCTCAAAAGAATAATCCAGAATAATGTTTTCCCCGATATATAAGAATAATTATGATATTGATTCATCATGGAATGCATTTATAATTTACATGTAAATTAATCACTGCATTCATTTTATGTGACATACCATTATTTTCGATAAAACAACCCTGCTTGCAATCAACGGCCATCATGTTTTAAAATTGCGTGGTCCATAAAACATAGATCGGCCTTCAGTGTTATTTAGTCAAATGAAACAGCGCATATCATATTGCAAACTACCTCCCCTACCAGAACAACAGTCGCCATGGAAATATAGACAAATTGATTTTCAAAATGTATTCACATAAAGGTAAATACGCATCGATCAAATATTGTTGTTGATATCTTTAAGTGCACTGAGCTTCAGTGAGATATCGTGATAGTTAATATGAACCAAATATTAATATTTCCTATATATATTAATCAGTATTTCTAAATATGACCTACCACGTTAATTTCATGTTTTCAGCATTGGTGATTTACCCGGACGGTGCGGCACTGACGGCGTGCAGCAGTTACTACCACTGGGCCGTCCCCTCCACAGGTCAGTCTAACCATAACTGTACGTATAGCAGTTCTATGGTCTAACCACGTATATAGTTGCTAAGAGTGTGGGTGTTGGTCTAAATCAAAGGAGGGAGGTGATACTTTCGTAAGTTAAATTTAGTGTTGTCTACTCTATAGATAACTTTGTCCATGTAATTTCAATGTTAGTACTAGTGCTCTGATGGCCGATTTTGGGACGTATATAATAATACATACACAGTTGCCTTTTCAGTAGTTATTTACTCTAGCGAATAGCGTTCCCTTATTTCCGCATCTATTCAAAGTGAGTGGTAAGTATTGGAATAAGCAGAATCAGCTTATATGAGCTGAATAAGCTAATTCCAGCTGATTCCCTTTTTTCATAAAAGAGACACATCTCTCAGCTCCTGGGATACGTCTTGAATAATAAAGTGGACAGTCCGTAGGGTACACGAGCAGTGCCTCTTGTTCTTTGGCCTGTGTAAAGGTATGTGTTTGGTGTAAGGTGAGGAAGTAATCGATTATTGAAGCCTTCTGGGTGAGGAGTAGGTCAGAGCCAGAGCCTACCCAGATTATCAGGTCAGTGAGTGGGTTAAGACCTCTTTTCCCGGGGGAGGCAACTTGATTCTTTTATGTCCTGATGTGTGCACCAGGAGTTCGTAAAGAAGGTCTTCAATATATGAAAAACATACGGTCCATGATGAATAGATCACACAACAAGCACACCCATATTGAAGGTATATATCAGAATCCTCTGCACATATCACGCCCCATATCCAGTTTGGCTGGTAGTTAACAAAAAAATTACGTACCTGGAAGAAAAGTAAGCCTTCTTTAGATCAGTTGTACTTCTTTTGATTTGAGACAACCATATTTACAAGTTCTAATCGTAAAGGAGTTGTTGCCAACCACATGTCATTCACCAACTACAATGAAAATAGACAAGCTTCTAATTCATCACTTTGACTTTGAACCCATATTGCGCTATGTAATGTTCTTCTTGCACTTTGCTACAGAGAAAAAATAGTAATGGGTATGATGGTAAAAATCTACCAAAATGTTGTAGATGTTATTTGTGATAGTATTGCCATAATCAGTTTCACAACCTGCGTTAGTGTCTTGTAAACTAAAGTTGGTCTGTGGATATAGTATAGGATTATTGCGAACGGGATGTGGTAACAATTGATCTACATGTATTCAATTAGGCCTATCATAAGGAAATGAATGGCCTATGGAATACAGCCTTTAAGGTGGTTGAAAAAAAAGGTACAGCCATCAACTTTGGCAACATAGGGAGTGTATGGAGAACCAGAAAATACTTAGTCGAGTGGTGGGAACACCAGTCAAATACTGTCTGGTGGTTCTAGATGACTATTTTAAATGGGATAAGGTATAAAATAGGTACCTAAATTGAATGGGCTTCGTAATTTGATAGCCATTTTGAATGGAAATGTAGGCCTATCCATTCGTTCCATTCACTTCAGGCTGAAAAGGGACCCATTTCCTTCATTTTTGGTACACACATCTAGGCATGGTGAAGTCAAGTCATCCCCTGAGCCTCTTTTATGCCTCCACCCCCTTCCTCCATCCCTCAACCAACAGATGCCGAGGGAGTTGTTCTAACAAGTCTTTCAAACAATTAACAGAAAACCTTGTTATACAGAGAGCAGTTGTATGTTGCCAACCACATATGACATAGGCTATACCTCATTACGCTAACATAGGTGGTATTATTTTGATTGTTAAAGTGAAAGTTGTATAAATTGTCATTTCACTCTATATGACATTGTGTTGGTTTGCAATCAATTGTAAAAGAAATTACAATTAGTATGAAAGGAATTGTGATGAGTTTTGAATATGCCTAATCAAGCAAGAGGAACCTATCGGGGGAAGATTTCATTGATTAATTTTTGATTTACGTAAGGAGAATAGCTTGCTCCTTGAGCATCTATAGAATGAACGTTTTGTTAGGTAAAGACTTGGCATATGTACCATAGCTGCTAGGATCCAAAAACAAAAGTGAGTGTACACTCTTATTATCAACATAGGCCTATGGCAAAATTCTAATGTTAAACCACTTCATATAAAGGTAAGTGTGCACATTCAATTATAAGCCAAATGTTGTGTAATAATTATTATGCATACAATGGGCGAAAATAGTTTAATCAATTAAGAAGAGGAAATGAATAGATTCTATATGTAGAATGTTCAGAGGGTCACTGCTTGCGTGCACGGCCTTTATGTGGAGAGCGATTGGAGCAATGCCAATGTCTTCTATTAGGTCTACTACCCCTGAACATTATAAGAAATCGATTAGGTTCGATAACCAACAACTTGGATGCTCCAACTGATTCTTTTGACAAGTTAATAGGCCTAATATCCATGCTGCCATTCGAAAGATTTTAAGGAGAGCAAAGTAATGTCGTATTTTTCTTTGAAGTTTATGAATTGGACTAAGGTCTGTGCCTTTAACTTTTAAAGTATATTTAGATATCTAGCGGATATAGAAAAATTAAATAATAGAAAATTCATTGACGTTATGTTCAATTCCAGCTAATGGGCCGTCCATAAATGATGTCACACGATTTCAGGGTACTTTTCGGACCCACCCACCACCCTGTCACACTGATATCTAATATCTAATATCACAAAATTCATATCATAGCTATTAGAATGACACTTAGGCCTAACTCATACAAGGTTTCATATCTACCTCCTATATTTTGCAGTTCGCCTTACCCAGCTAGACCTGGCCAACCCCAACTGTACCTACGTCAACCTCACCGTCAACGACCCCCGCCGCCAGGAGGAGGCACAGGACCGTCAACAAGATGAGGGTCAAAGTGTTGGAGAGGATGGCCGTGAAGATGCCGGCCAAGATGGCGGCGCCCAGAGCGTGCTGGTGATCCGGGGCCCGACGGCTGTGACCCGGCAGGAGGTGGTCTTAGTGCACCTGACGCTGACTGATCCGTCACGTGACTTCCTGTCCCTCACCTACCACATCCTGCCCGACTGGGACGGCTTCAACGCCAGGTGAGCAGAACAGTTGCATATCAGGCTTATCAGGAATATCACATGCTTCCCTTCTTCTATAGCCTAAAGGAGTAAGATCAGGGCTCCACTCTCCTCCCTCTTTTCCATATTGTCTTTTTATCGTGTGCGACGTTAGAATCATGAGAAGGGCCTATGTACAAGTGCGTGCATGAAGTAATGATTTGTATGATTTCGTTTTGAGTAAAGTACCTGGTATCCCAATATGGGTATCCATGACCATGAGATATAGGCCTAGATATCTTTCGGCCAGAGCAAAGAGAGCCTACTAGTACATAAGTCTTATGTATTATATGTCCCTGGCCCAAGGTAGTCATATGGGTCCCTCTCTTTTTTCTGTCCAGCTCTGAGGAGAACCGCACCCTGACCCTGGAGACGTCCGGCCGACAGGGGCGCGCCGCCTCCGTCGGCCCCGGGGTGCGCGCCTGGGTCCGACTCTCCGCCAAACAGACGCACTTCGCCAACGCCGAGAAACACACCAAAATTACCACGGAGGTATGTATAAAGAGTAGGGATTAAAGACAGGGAATTTCAAGGCATTCTGGGCAGGGCAGGATCTAGGATTTCGGAAAGTGGATGGACATCGCTCATTCACTTCTCTCCTATAGCCTACTGTTCACTTTTTTCCCGGGGATTGTCCACAAGGGATCTTCCCCCACCCCCTTCCTTGGTGGAAGGAGATCGGGGAGAACCCTTGTGGAACATCCTCTGGATACACCCCTGCCAAGATGTCTATATCATATTATAATTATACATAATTATTGTCATACTTACTGTTGGAGTTTTGGGGGTATTGACATAATTAACATTTTCCTCTTTGCACGGTTAGAAGCCCATCCCAGTTTACACAACATTAAAATTTACTATTGAGATATTTTCAAAATTGCTTCTGTGCTTATTCCGTGAAGACAGCTGCATAATACAAAATCAACCGCAGCAATTTGGTTGACAATTTGCTCCTAAAATTTGTAAATTGCAGCTTTATATATTTACCTTTTTCCCGTAGGAACCAATGTTAAAGCCTGTCAGTCCACCCTTTAATGCCCATCACTATTATTTTGCCCTGAAATACAGCATTTTGATTGGCTGGCAAACCTGCAAATCTGTCATTTGACAACATTTAAGAAATTGTAATGTTTTAGCAACACTTGGGGATATAGAAAAATATAATTGTTTCAGTAACCTCAATTCTAGGAGACAAGGATGGCTTATACTGTAATTTTGTCCAACCCTTGACCAACCCTGGGATATACCTAATGTGGGATGTGCTTATTATCTATATCTAGAATGAATGTGAAACTTTATGTTTTACTGGTCTCTAGTTATCAATCATCATGTTTGTTGTTTCTTTCAGCAAAGCGACGTGAAACATTGGGATAAGAGGCCGTTACACGACCGCAACCATACTCACTTATATTTCATATTTTTCGAATGGAAAGACGATTTAATAGAGGAAACTTACTTTTTATATGCAACCACAGCCTGGCATGTAGGCGCCTGCCTGTGTGCAGTTTTTTTGACACTGCACAAGGCTTACAGTTTCTTACGTACTTCCGTCAAGAAAGCCAAGCGAAATAGGAGGAAGAGAAAATACTCTTCCTTAAACAATAAACCCTCAAAAACGGAACCAGAAGAGCACAGTTGTGAATGCGCATGTGCAGAGGCAGCCGATAAAAATCAGTCCTGTGATAACGAATCCTGATGACGTCATTGTTGTCATTCGCAGATCCATCCTTGTGACGTCAGCATTGTTGTGGGGACCGCTGGCGATATTGCCATTTATAATAATGGGCTTAAGCTAAAATGACTGCAATCACTTTCCCCACATAAATTTTTTTGTTCAAAGATTATTTTCATTTGTATTGTTGAGTCAGGGCATGGCTCATAAACCTGCCATGGTTTAATCTTCTTATAAAGACAATGCAGAAAGCATAACCATAATCATAAAAATACTCAAATTGTTGAAGTGCCAAAAGAAGAGTGTGAGTCCCTCAGACTGCGGCCATGCATCATCCTTCAGGATCTAATGTCAACAGATACGGAATGCCTTGACAGTGAAAAGCTCAATACCTCTGAACACTTGGAGACCTGCCAACGTTTTAAATTGGAAATACACACGTACAAGCAAACCACAGATGTTACCCACACGTGTGTACACACGTACCCAAGTACAGATTGTTGTACCCAGTCGTCAGAGGGACACAGTTGTTGAATGATTTGTACTGTTCGTGTAAGCGGGTTGTTTGCCATTTGAGTCGTATTGCCAAATATTTTTGCTCAAAGGGAGAGCTGATTGCTACCTGCATCCTTTCTATGACTGTGATGACAAGCTGCCAGGAGTTGTTGTTACAGGCTACTGTGCATTTATTGACCGTTACCAAGACAACGTGCTCAAGGTTGTTATTACACAAAATACTTGATTCCTACTTGATTCGATCCACATTCTAAATGTTCTTACTCGTGTTTCTCATTAGTTATTATCAGAGCCGTGTTCACAAATAGCATACATATATACCGTCTGAAGAAAGGAGTTTCACGCCGTAAGTATAGGCCAATGGCAAAATGATTGTCCGAATGGTTAAACATATCAGTTTATTATCAGAACATTTACTTTTTTTATAAGTCAATGCTATGCATGCATAGGATTATAAATAATGCTGTACTGTTTTCGTATGGAGAGGCGCACCTTGCAAAACATTCTAAATATTTAAGATGTTAACCATTCAATGCCATTTATTGTATCAATAATGAATTATTCTTGAGGGATTTTAAATTGAATTTAAAGCTGTAGGGGTATTCATAGACAAAACACATTCAGCTCATTTGAGAAAATCCCTTAGTAATTGTCTCTAGGTTAATCACGCCTCCTTTAACCACAATGTATACATCTCTCCTCAGCGCGTACTGTAAGGTTCTGTAAATGGCATGGGAATCTTTGGGATGATATTTCATTTCCGACTCTTCATATTACTTGTATTTGCTACTGAATAGCCTATATGGGTGTTGTAATACAAGCGCATAGAGTCGTGGCCCCGGAAGGAAAATACAATCAATCGTTAACCTCAGCGTCATGTGTACAAGATAAGAGGGCAGTAGGCAGATAGTCGTTTTACGGTAAAGCTGAGGAGGGTAAGGCGAAGTTCTGTCCGTACATCTATCATACTGGGTAGGCCTGACCTCATTCCTCATGTTGTATTTGACTATTTCAATAGTTGAATGGAATACAAGCATTAGGATGGGCACATACTTTAATGGAAAAACGCTCCACATTAATTAAACTGATTAGACTACACAAGTACTAAAAATAGGCATGAAAAAACACTTATGATTTTAAAAGTAGGTGTGTATTGCCGACCGTATAACTCTAAGAAGGACAGGGTTAGGGCATTTGAAATGTATCCGAATATCCAAGTCATTAAGAGGGCGAATTTGAAATAATTGTCCACGCAATGTTAAATCACCACAGTACTTCTGAAGGATGTAAACGTATCTGACATAGGCAGTTCTACTACATCACTACGCATCAGATTTGCAATACTTAGTAATCAGATCTAGGGAATAGGGATCTTGCAATAACTATGCTGTTTCATTATGTTATGTGCTGCTCCAAAGACAGATAGAACACCGAGCCGGTTCTTTGTATATCTCTTCAACGGGTACCTGTTCTTCAAGTCGTCAATAGCAACACAGATTTCAACCATAGGCATCTTGGCATTCTAGGCCATCATATATCAAAGCAGAAGAAACGAGTGTTCAGTTGAAAAAGCTTCAAAAGTAAGTGCTCTTCTGTTGGCTTTTCAGACTGAAGTTCTTGCAGATTCAGAATATTAAGACAGCGTCCAATGTATGATGAAAGTCACCAGTCATTGGTTCCCTCATATGACCACATATTCATAGCGGTCAGCTACTCCCCAAACCCTCCATGATTGTTATAATATTTATATATCTCAGTGAGCGGCCCCTGCCGCCGCTTTCATTGCCAGGAATTTACTCCAAGACGACTCAATAACACCCATTTTATGAACATTATAGCCAACCTTTTATTACGTGTGCGTGTTAAACCATCAATTTAACTACTTCTCTTTCTAATGATGTCCAATGTTAAATAGTGGTTGACATATCGTCTATAGAAGCCAGTTCTCCGCGTCCTGTGACAGACCACACTTCGCGGAGTACGTACAGACTATAGTGGGCCCGTGGCCCTAGGTAAACGTGTCAAGAGGCAGCCTTCATCAGTACTTTATTCCATGCGTTCTACGAGTGCGGTTAGGCCGCACCCTTATTTCTTGATAGCAAATGCTCTTTGTTACTATTCATGCATTGACTTGTAATGAGATGATTAAAGTTATCTCACATTCTTGTTGTGTTTTGTGCGCTTACATTTATAACAGTCGAGTGTGAATTCTTGTATAGTGAAATATATTGACTAAAGTTCTGTTCCCCTATTTTTTCATATTTCATGTACGTTTTTTCTCTAAGAAAACAATTACATAAGGAAACAATTAAATCTCATGTGAGACGCCATTAAGTCAATAGCGCCATGTTCCAGTTATCCATTAAATATCATTATAAGAACAATTTTCTTAAGAACTTAGTTTTCGCATTTTCAAACTAAAAGTTACAATATAAAATTCCATAGGTGTCTGTTCTCTATCTTCACTGACTAAATCAGGTAAGAAATCGGTAATAGTGCATTTACTTTTAATATGGATTAGTTGGTCCATAGTCTAAATGGACATCTTTCATCAGATTTTCGAGTTTGTATAGAATGTTGAATGAATACGAGCCCTGGTAAAATCACTGGGCCATCATATCTAGTTACACCATGAATTGTTAAGAACAAGAACTGAAACAATTAGTATTTTGGTGCGCAATACTATGGTAAGTTTACTATTATTCAAATAAAAAATACAACATCCAACATTCTATTCATTTCAGTGCTCTTATATTCATAACTTAGAACTAACTTTCTTTTAACTGAAGTCAAACTGAAAACCACATGTACAACTTCAGATGTTGGTTATCTACATTTAAACCATATAAAACGTCTTACTGATTCTCTCTCTCTCTCTCTCTTTTTTTTTTTGCTGTTAGTGTTTCTCTGGACCTGTGATCTCTCACAACAGATGGCGCCACAACATAAGATATCAACAGTCTCAGCTTGTGTTTTTTTCCGGTTACTAGCGATGTACAAAACCTTCATTCATCTTCAAATTGAATACAGGTGTAGCTAAGACTATTACTATATTTTAGTATGAGCTTGCACTTCGAGGAACTTGAATTTTTTTCAATTTCCTTCGGACTCTAAGGTGAATACGTTACCTATATATTTATGGGACAAAACCGATGCTATTACTCAAGCAACCATTATTAAAGGAATAATTGACTGGTTACCTAAAATTCAAAATCCATTACAGACCTTTGAAATAGATTTATTAATTAGCCCTGGACCATAAGAACATAATGAAACAAAAAAAAGCATAGGTCATCATGCTCATTTTCAGAGATGCCACTCCCAGCCGATGAAAAAGTAGGAATCACTTAAGAAGGAGGGAAATAACCTTGAAGAATAGTGACCTGACATTGAATTTGCATTTGAATAGCTTGGAACTGCCACAAAAATACTTTAAAACAGATATTTAAGTGATGTAAGAAAAATCAGCACAATCCAACCTCACCAAAAAGTTGGAAATCCTACACAAGAAGGAAAAATGGCACCTCTGCAAGTGATGAGGAAGAGAAAGGTCTAGGAGCTTATGGTAGCATCAAAACTTTGCCCTATTCAAGTGTCCCTAGAACACTCAAAATCCATTACAGCCTCATCAAATTGTATAATGATATTCCTTAGACTTTTATCCAAATTTCAAAAGCAAAAAAGTGAGGGTCACTGATGAAATTGAATTGTTGGAGCGATGTGTAACCTTGATGAGTGGAGTTTTAAGTACATTCCATTATAAATCTTTTCTTCCTGGGCAATTTAATTCTATCTGGACAACTGAAATTGCTTGATTTTGATTGAAATTTAGCATAAATTCTTGCCCCAAAACTATTTTTCAAACTTTAAGGGATCTAATTTTTCACACCAGGGGGTGCTACTTTGCCACTTTTGAAATCTCTTGTATGCTTGATTGAGACATTATGGATTTTCTCCAACTGACCTAGGTTTTTATATAAATCAAGTTTACTCAATGTTCCCATAAAAATACACAGATTTTTGAAGTTCTGCACTTTAACTCGTCAGGTGGCACTATAACCATTCAGTAATCCCTTTAATAGTAGGAGGTTAATTAAGGCTAAGCCAAAAGACGGTCAATGTCGCCTTCCTAATATTGATGGTTTACAAAATTAAGTAAAAAAGTCTTCTAAAAGACACCCTTGGAGTATGAATTGATAGTGATTACAACAATATCATTATATCTTAAGATGATTAAAATCGTTTTAATAATTCTACAATTATGTACAATGTGTTGGATGATTGACATCGGTTCGTCCACTCCTACCTCGTGGGTTGACGTCCTAACGGGTATCTTCATAACCTATTGGAAAAAGAATGAGTACATTTAGCTTCTAAAGAAAATGGTGTAAAAATAAGTTATCAAATTTATATATCATAGTTGCAATAATGCTCGATCCGCGTTGGAATGGAGCACCAAAGGGAGATTGACTGGTTGAATTAAAATAAAAACTGAAAAACAGATTAGAGGATACCAAGTTTGTTAATGAGCAGAAAGTATATTATATCAATCAAAAAGAAACTAAGCATTCTTTTATCTTCTGACGACAATAGATAGGTACCAGTGAAGAATTTCTATGTTAACAGGTTGTGATAAAATATATCTATCACGACTGCTCTATCACCAGACCTATTTTCAAAATCGGTAGTCAGGCCACATTGATTATTACTTTAAGGATAGTTCCCACAAACTGGTGGCGCCATCTTCAGTATGTTCATTTGTGCTTAAAACAATCAACCCATCAGAATATACACATAAAATCAATGACGACCAATAACCAAATTATCTTTATGAAAAGAACTTCTAATCATATATTTTTTCAAAGTGATCTACTGATTTTCCTTCTTTATTTATAAGAATATGGTTATATATATATAAAAAAAAAATCAAAATATCAAATTATGTGAGATACACTCAATCCAAAATAGTAAAAATACCCCATCTGAGAGGAAACAATTTTACATAACCCGCTAAAACCCTTGGTAATCTGTAATCTTTTTTCAAGCATAGTTGACAACATGTCAATTTTTATAGACTAGAAATCTGAAGATTTTCGGCCGGCTGACGGTGCCAGCCGAAGATGCCTTGCGGAATTTGAGAGGTAAACTTTGACCGTGGTACCTGTCTACTACACTACCTCCCCCGCCCCCACCACCACTCTCCTCCCTTGCGAACTCACCACTATCGTGATTCAGTCTGGCCATTCGCCTAGGGGCCTTCCACTAAGTATGTACGCACCAAGGAGGGGTGGGGGGGTCTGAATTTTTTGGAATTTTGCGTACATTCCTTTACAAATCCAATGCATATTTTAGCCTAAGGGGGGTGGGGGGGTCTAGAATCTTTGAAATTTTGCATACGTCCTAAATGGAAGGCCCCCTAACAGAGGTGCCGTATCTCATCTGCAAGAATTGCCGAGAGGCATGGGTTCCGTCATTTTTAAAGGGCAATTACGAAGTTAGAAAGCTGAATTTATTTCTAATCATTTCTACATGACAAAATAGACCAAGGCTATTTTTTCTGTTTTAATAATTTTGGTAAGTAAGATATGATTCTTTCTTGCAGAATCAAGCAATTTTTTTTACATTAGATTATACAGTAAGCAGAAGCCAGATGCATGAGTTATGTCAAAATGCAATAAATAAAGAAATAATAATTTTAGAGATTTCATATTTTGAATATCAATAGAAGAGGTACTAAATCTTCACATTTCATATTTTTTCAAAATTTTCCCAGCAATAAGAAATATGTTTTCTGACTGTTTAAAGTCAGCGCAAAGCATTACAGACTACCTCTACATACCATTATGGGGGAGGTAGTGTAGTAGACGGGCATGACGGTGATTATGGACTACCTCTTCTAGGCGAATAGTCTGTCGAGCTCAGACCCACTGTTTCCCAAAGTGAACTATGTAAGAGATATCTAAGTCATGGAAGGACTAGTCCGGCCACTCTACTACCCACCCCCCACTCTACTCTCCTCCCTTCCCCTCCCCTCCCCACCTCACCACTGCCGCGATCCAGTCTGTCCACTCTACTCTACTCTACTCTAGGTGTGTGTGTGTGTATGTGTGTGAGGAGGGGGGAGGGTAATTGTCCTCATGGCCCACCGTATCCCTGACCACCAACCCCCACGTCACCTTAACCACCCCCGCTCTCCCACATGGGGGTGGGGCTTAGCCTGGTCAGCGTTCCATTTTATCATGGTCACTTTAGGGGCCCGCAGTGGACGTGTCAAGGGGGCTGGAAGGGGGTGGGGCGGGGCCCACACCACCCTCACCTGTCAATCACGGCCAACCAGAGGGTAGACTTTCTAGTGCGTCCCACTGATCATCAGGGGGACTTTGCAAGTCTGGGGCAACATGGCGATCATTGGAGGATTCCCCAGTTAGAAGGAATATTTTCATTGGATGCTATATTTAGTAAGGGAAACCCCTTCGCTGGTTAACATTTAAGCTCATAGCTTGCCAGAAACAAGTGGGCCGCAAAGGATTCTGGGGGAGGTGTGAATTTCCACCTTAAAATGGCAGACTTACATAGGCCCCGAGAATAGGAGGCGGGCATGCAATAGGCTAACCAGAGGGGACTGTCTTGGCCAATCATAGGTGGAGGTGGAGGGGCAGGGGAAGGGTGGAGGGGGCTAATAGCCCAATTACATACCCCAGTGCACAACAACAAAAGGACAATTCAAATCCGGTATGCCTCCTTTGATGCCTTTGCTTACACTACATTTCTATGATTATATCTTTGTATGGCGCAAGGCATCAAAAATGATTTGTTAAAAAAGGATCTACAGGCTAGTTATCTTTTATTTCATGCTATATGCCAAATATTGATGGTTTATGATGCTTTACTTTAAGTATAGATTCTATTGAGTACGTTGCTAGTCCTCTCTGCTAAAAAAATTAAGCATAGATTCTCTAACCGAAGGTCAAGCTGATAGATAAATCAATCTTTTAATCTATAGTTTTTCATAACTTATCATAACACAATTTAAGTAAAGAAGGTAGGCAAATAGACTTTGGAAATTATTTAACTCTTTATAAGTTTTTGATAATAAACATCAAATGTAATATTTCCACCCTCCACATATATGTATAGCATGTGCCATCAAATAAAATCCATGATATCCCCCAATTTTCTTTATACATTTCCATAATTCACCTCCCCCCTTGATAACTATGAGAGGTTTAATCGATTTCTGATGGCCACTTTAGATTGTGGGCATTACCCCTAACGATACCCGGCCTGTATGGGGCAGTAGTAGAGACCACCTCTGACCTTTGGTGTGCTGGGAGCCTGGAGTGGCGAACATGGTGAGGCCCTGACTGTTCCTCCAGGCGGGGGTGCGGCTGCCGGTGATGGGCACTCCGGGCGTGGACCCGCTGGCCGTCAGCCTGAAACACACGGCTCGACTCACTCAGCGTCTACAGTAACTGATCACTCCGGCCCCTCACCTTTAACGAGGGGGTTACCTGGCGGGCTTACCTGGTCGGTTGGACTGACAGGTGCAAAAAGGCCTGCCACAATGGTGTTTTAAGTTATATGTTCCTTCTGGCTTTGGTTGTAAGTCCATCTCTATCCAACCATTTCTTATATAAAGGTTTCTAACGTCCGCTACTATAAAGACGTCAAGGTAATCCCCGAGCCTTACAATATGGGGCTCTATTTCAACCATTATGTTTCACACATTTTAAAAGGCGACTTAATGGTCAGAGACAGATCAGGGGGGAGGGGGGTCCAGGAGGGCCATGCCCCTTTTCAGTGGATGTCCAAACGACAAATAATCTTAA
Source organism: Lepidonotus clava (assembly GCA_936440205.1). Lineage (NCBI taxonomy): Eukaryota > Metazoa > Annelida > Polychaeta > Phyllodocida > Polynoidae > Lepidonotus > Lepidonotus clava. The sequence goes on along the minus strand of OW387140.1, from coordinate 20,283,642 downwards.
TATTCAGCCTAAATGGACCCCCCTTCCGAACCCCTGGATCTGCCCCTGCTGTACACATAATAGTGATATTATCTGGTAGGCCTGGACCCCTTACCTGTGTGAAGAGACGGGACTACAGCTCATCGGGGACATGTCTCTCCGCTCGTGGCCCCTGTCACAAAACAACAGAACAATAATAATGATACGTGTCATGAGCCAGTGAGTCTATATGCGCATGTACACTGGGGTTGTCATTTAAACCTGCGGTCATTGTAAAAAGTAAAAGACAATGACGGTAAATTCTTCTAACATGAAGGGATGGTAGAATGCCTGAATTTTCATTTACAAACCATTTGATTACTCAATTTTGATTATCTTGACAATATCCCGGTCTAGATTGTAGAGTAGTTAAATATAGAACAAAACTTTCTTTCTAGCTGCCGTAATTCATAGATATATAGCTTAGGTTTTTTCGCCGGGCATTAACAATACGCAGTAGACTACCCTTCCCATCCCCCCTATAAACCTACACTACCTGCTCTGGGCGCCTGCATGACCTTAGAACACAGGACCTGGTCCAAACAGGTATATTTTTATATACATAGCTTTGGCAGGCACAGACCTTAGATACAGGTCTGTAAATACCAGGTTAGTATGCACCACTTGATGAGGGTCCCTGACATTAGAGACCCAAGGTTTCAAGGTTAGATGAGCTAATAAAGAATAACAGCACATGAACGTTAAAGTAGACCTTTATCTCCTTCTAGCCTATTTTACAAATGAATACCTATATAAAACTGTGATGCAAAGAAAGACTTAAACGCTGAGATATCTGTGGTTAACATTGAAGTGGTAGATAATATTGGCTGTCTTTTTTTATATGATTGTGGGTTGCAGCAAAGGGAACAGCATGAAATGCATCATTTTAACAAAATTATAGTTGGCCTGTGGTTTGTGAGTAATTACATCATTTCAATACCAAGGAGGTATTTCATTGCAAACCAAAGAAACTGGATTCTCTATTCGCATAATAAAGGATTTGGGGACTAAGTTTCTACCGCGCACTTTTACATGTATGTCATTGCTCATTGTACTTCTGGCGTCACTTCATCAAAGGAGTACAGGTGTATCTGTGCTGACTACCTACCTGGATGGGCCTGGTGTGTGGCCGGGGGAAGGCGTCAGGGACACTGAATATAAACAAAACACAACATCAGCACTATACCAGGCTTTTTATGATGTAAATCAACTGGCAAACACCATGTGAACAAAAAGATAACAAACAGGCAAGCTCGTCAAAAACGTAATTTCGCAGGGAATTGACAAATTCTATATAAAAAAAACTCTCTAACTCTTACTTATCAACTCAGAATAGATTTATTGGAATATGATCACCAAGAAATATACAAAACAAGTCGGACCTTCTTGAGAATTACCATGGGGATAGATATGTACATTTCATAGATCTAATCTGGAATTTGGTACTCACAAATATTAAACATACTTATGCATATGGATATATGTGAAATGAGAGGAACTTCGGATTAATGAAGAATCTACTTACAATAGGGCTTTATACGTGAACATGAACATAGGGAGATATAGACAATATGAACTCACCAATCCGTCCCTGTGAGGGGGGTGGCCGGACGGACAGCCGCTTCCCCTGAGGGGTCGTGTTCTGCGGCTGAAAGCAATAGATAACAAGGGCCATGTTTTAGATAGGAGTGTGATTTGTATGAGCTTCATGGTGTTCTCCATGTGTCAATAGTGATCGTTAACTCAGGATCAAGAACATTTGTCAGACAACGTTAATTAGCAACCTCTAAATTATATCTATCTGAATAGTCTTCAAACACAAGGAAAAATAGAGGAATGCGTGTAACTAATCGCATATATCATAAGGGTTTCCAGTAAACCCTCTAAAAGGGACAACTACAAATGCAAAAAAAAAGCATTTTTATACTTGATCAGGCAAATTAGGCTATGCCATTGTTTCATGGAAAATAAGGGAATATGATTACTACTTTTCAAGTCTAAACTCACCGATTGCCGAGTAGGGTCTCCGTACGGTCTGCAGAAGAAATACAAAAACTTACATATTTCTGTAAATTGGAGAAGTACTTTTGAGAGGCTATTGGGCACCAGTCATAGTTATTTAAAGTTGTTTTTCAACAGATTCGACTACATATAAGTTTCTAATTAGGAGCATCAATTTAGATTCATCATTACATTATTTGCATTTTGATAATATTATAGGCTTGATCTACTCTTTTGGTTATCATCATTGTTAAGAGAGGAAATGAGGGGTCCAACTTACGACCGGCTGTAGTGAGACCGCTGGGTGCCGCAGTAGTCCCCGCTTGCCGTCCTACAGAGAGATGACCAGTAAAATCATATTCATTTTACAGTGACATCAGAGGTTTACGATTTTTAGATGACAGAGGGTTTATGTGTCTTTCTTTTAAGTTCTTTTTTTAGATGAAACCATTTTGTTTTTCAGAAAAAAATAACGTCCTAATCCAAATTCATTGCAGGATATACCCATTGTCGAATTAGAATATAGTTCCTGCACTTGATGTCAGTTTTAAGGTTCACAAGTAGGTCTCAGTAGATGAGATAATCATATTTGGTGTGTATCGGTGATAAAACTGTATGCTATATTGTAGATGGTACTCACGGCCGAGTTGTCTGACTGCGCTGACTGCTGTAGGCTGGGGAGCCGGCCCCTGATGGGGAAGACCCATGACCTGTAATTGTAATGTTCATGTTCATTGATGAGTCTCCTTAATTGTTTACATTTTGAAGACTTATCTTACCATTCTATAACTCACATGTAGAGATAGCATTTATTATACCTATTGACAGGAAGACTCATAATATGTTCATAGTATTATGATTAAACTTCTATCAACTGAGATATGAGCAATGAAAATTTAGTTTATGGCGAAGTGAATGGCGGAAAAGTAAAATGAAAATCACCTCCAAAGTATGCAAATCCTCTATTTTTGAAACTACAAATCTGGAATTGTAGTTGTCTGTGTATGATTAATACCAGAACCTACATCAAAACATTATCTGATTATACCTCATGTTTATCTGCAGTCTTTTTGTTTGCAAATTCTATACTTTGATATTATTTTCACCTCACATCTTACCCTTTCATTTAGCTATTATACTTGCAATCAGGGACAGGACACCCCCTCTGGGCCAACTTCTATGGGGACAACTACACTTCAGATAGGATAACTTTTAACAATTATTGACAACTGCCAGGACAGTTACCCCTATGGAAGGGCAATTATTCCATTGGTAGGAAAACTCCTCCTATGGTAAAAACAATTACCCCTGTGGGTAAGGAGGAGAACTACTACTAGTAGAAGAACTACCCCTGTATGATGGACAACTACCCTTGTGGGTAGGACAACTGTGCTCATAAGAAGGATTACTACTTCCAACTATTTTCAGATGTATAATCCCATTATTTCAGTTTGATTCAAAGATAGAGAACTGCGATTTATGCTTGATTAGTGGTGTTTGCAGGAATGGCTTAATTCATGATCAATTCCTACTAAATCAGCACATGTACTTTATATACTGTGAAAATTAAAATAGATCATTAACTAAATGTAAACTTTGTTTTTCATTCCTGTTTTTGGGAGAATACAACTCTGGGAAAAATGATGATAAGGGCCTCAAATTTTCAGGCAATTAGAACATTATCATATAGGGATGTATAATTATTTGTCCTCCTTATCTGCGTTGTAGTTTGTGTTCCATGTATAAAGATTAGAAACATTTGGTAGGTTTTGTTTTATTTTGTTCTGACTTCATTAAACCCAAGCTGAAAACTAAAAACTAGACACTTCCCTATTATAGTAATGTTTCCTATATACTCTAAAATGTCAGACCCTTGTCTAAGATTGTCCTAAAGGGGTAATTGTCTTATCATAACGGTTAGTTTTCCTACTTATATGGATGCTTGTCTTACGGGGATAGTGGTATTAAGGGGTAGCTGTCCTAGGGTTCAGGAATAAACAAAAAAATTGATTGTACTTACCGTGAATCCTTTGGGATAATATCAATCCGCCATGTACCTTACCAGGGGTTCGACTGTAATGAAGTAGACTAACAAAAATTATCAAAAGAATCATTGTTGGGCTTCATACTCAAAATATGAAAGTGTTATATGTCCCGCTCGGGTATAGTTCAGAAGAAAAAAACATTTCTACCACAATTTTTTGAACAACAGAAATCAAAGAAATCAGCAAAAATAACAGATGAGAAATCTGAGTGAACTTTAATTTATTGAATGACATTGTAAGTGCAAATAAAATTCAAACGGTATTAGAATTAAGACAGGGTACCTTCCTGATGGTGGACCTCCCTGAAAAGATAATACATTATAAAACTTCCGAACAGAATCAGTGCCTGGGGAACTCACCCCTAAAACCTGTGCTATTGTTACAAAGTTTTCCAATTTCAGAGCTCCGTTTTACAATGTAAGCTTTATACATATAATGTTTTATATAAAGCGCACTACAATCCCAAACGCAAAACAACCATTACCGAGGAATACAGAAGATATAAAAAAATATCCAAAATGATAGTTATGCAGGAGGTTAAAAGGTATAAGCAAAATACTAAGGCGTAGTTCTTTGTAAAGTTTAACCTCTAAAAAGAGGAGGGCTGTGTGTGTTAAGCATACAGACTAGGTATCAAAACGTTACTAATAACATCGTTTAAGTTATAATGCACATCAAATGGGGAACAGGGAGATCGGCGATCGGGACCCATTTCAATCCCCTCCTCCTTCCCGGTCCGCGCCTGCTCAGTATGGACTCATGTCACGACCCAACAACTCGCCCCCACTCACCATGTTGCTGATAAGCTTCTTGAGGTAGGCGTTCTCCTCCCGCACCACCTGGATCTCCCTGTGACAGCCGAAAGCACAAATTAGACAGATCATGTGACAATAAGAAACACTAACGGTCCTATTGTAGGACCCACGACAAAGTTACACGCCGGTGTAGAATGTATAATGAATTTGTTAATTGGAATATCAGATGCAATATACATACATACATACATACATACATACATACATACATACATACATACATACATACATACATACATACATACATACCTCGGTAAAAAACTAAACAAAAATGTTACATATGAAAGCTTCGCCAACTCTTCAATATAAGCTAGACTACACCATATATAAATTAAAATATGGCAATACAGCTGTAGCAAGTTGATGATAATCTCACCAAGTATAACCACGGATCTAGGAACAGTTTATGACCAATGTACGTGAGCTACCGTTCAACTATACTCCCAGAATAGCGCCGTGTTGTGTAACGTAGACATGATATAAATAAAACATTAAGTGTCACTGGTCACAGATAACCACTTGAGGCATAAATCTATACTACAATAAATCCAGCTTGACACGTACAGCCAATAGAAGGGACATGCAGAGGTCAGGTAGGGCATTTGTACACTCATCTAATATGAGCGGCACTACTCGACAATATGATACAATGTAAAATTCAGAGATGCCACTCCCAATTGATGAAAAAGTGTTAAAGTATGAAATACTCTTCCTACTATTTTTCTAGAAGCAAGTAGGAGGGAGAAATCATTTAGAAATAGAGAGCTGAAATTGAATTTGTATTTGAATAGCCTGAAACTAACACAAAAATACTCTAAAACAGATATCAAACTGATGTAGGAAAATCGATTGTGCAACCCAGAATCACCAAAAAGTAGGAAATCCTATAAAAGTAGGAAAAGTGGCATCTCCGAAAATTGGCAAAACTGAACACGAGGATTCCAGAGAAACCCTGAAAATATTAGTTAGATATTATTGGAAGACAATAAATTAGTCCGAGAATCATCAATTTTTATTTTGATTATAGGAACAACCTTTAGGTGGGTGCCGAGCCATCCAAACAGATCTACATCAGTTGGGATTCTGGTCTTAAGGTGACTGACCAGCTTGCTGTGTTTTTTTAAAGTAGTAGTCACCATAGTGACGACCAACGTCATGTCACTGAACAGCTCCAGCCCTCTGAGCCTCTCTTTGTAAAGTTATAAATCCTGTACCTGTACAGTGACGTACCTTGTCATGTCACTGATCTGCTCTATCCCTCTCTGTGCAAAGCCATAAATCCTATATTAGCACAGTGACGTGCCTTATCATGTCTCTGCACTGCTCCATCACTATCTGTGTAAAGCCCAAACCAGTACAGTAATGTACCTCGTCATGTCACTGCATTGCTCCACCCCTCTCTGTGTAAAGCCTATACCGGTACAGTAACGTACCTCGTCATGTCACTGCATTGCTCCATCCCTCTCTGTGTAAAGCCATAAATCCTGTACAAGTACAGTAACGTACCTTGTCATGTCACTGCATTGCTCCACCCCTCTCTGTGTAAAGCCTATACCGGTACAGTAACGTACCTCGTCATGTCACTGCATTGCTCCATCCCTCTCTGTGTAAAGCCATAAATCCTATACCAATACAGTGATGTACCTTGTCATGTCACTGCATTGCTCCACCCCTCTCTGTGTAAAGCCTATACCGGTACAGTAACGTACCTCGTCATGTCACTGCATTGCTCCATCCCTCTCTGTGTAAAGCCATAAATCCTATACCAATACAGTGATGTACCTCGTCATGTCACTGCATTGCTCCACCCCTCTCTGTGTAAAGCCTATACCGGTACAGTAACGTACCTCGTCATGTCACTGCATTGCTCCATCCCTCTCTGTGTAAAGCCATAAATCCTATACCAATACAGTGATGTACCTCGTCATGTCACTGCATTGCTCCACCCCTCTGTGTAAAGCCTATACCGGTACAGTAACGTACCTTGTCATGTCACTGATCTGCTCCATTCCTCTCCGTATAAAGTCATAAATCCTGTACAAGTACAGTAACGTACCTTGTCATGTCACTGCACTGCTCCACCCCTCTCTAAGTAAAGTTTATATCAGTACAGTGACGTACCTTGTCATGTCACTGCACTGCTCCATTCCTCTCTATGTAAAGCCTGTACCAGTAAGGTGACGTACCTTTCCATGTCTCTGCATAGCTCCACCCCTCTCTGTGCTTTCTGCATCATGCCGCTCTGCTTGGTCATCTGAAGAAACAAGACAGAATAAAAGTGAATCCTGGAAAACTTGAGATGAATTATCATAATTCAGGTATCCTTTAGTCATAAAGAGGGATTGAGCAGATCAGTGACATGACAAGGTACGTCACTGTACTGGTACAGTATTTATAACTTTACAAATTTACAAAATTCTGTGATCAAATGTGCACAAATGTTGTCATCATTTTCCTTGAAATCAGCTGATGGTCTCCATCTTGACACGAACACAAAGTTAAGTAAACTGCAGCAGTTGTCAGAAGTGAATACAGGAAGGCGTCGCCAGCGGCCACCTCCGAATAAGGTCAAGATAATGATTCTTTCTAAAGTAATCGAAGTTAAATCAAAATGATTACAGGCTCTCTAGATGAAGTAGATGACGGGTTCCGCGCTTTGCAGTCTCAATTCTCAAGGTGCGAGAATAAAAATTGCGACATTATTTCTAGGACAGGAAGTAGAGTCGGAGAGGAGGGGTGTATCTGTCGGCGGGGTGTGGCCGAGGTGTGTCTCAGCACGGGGCCGGCCGTGTCCTACACACCACGCGGGGACAGGGCCAGGTCACACCGCCCCTACCCCCAACACCGGGCCACAGAGAGAGCCACGGCACCGCTAGAACACGTAATATTAAACGTGTTACGGAGACGTCTTATGCTGGTGATCCACGACGCGATTTTGGACCGATTATGGACTGATTTTAGAAATTGGTTTGAAAAATAATGGTTATTCTATAAGGATGATTATGTTATTACTTATCAACTATTCCTAAATTGCTCTGACAACAAGAAAATGTGTAACTTAAGATATATTTCTATGTGAAAAATGCATAAGAAGAAAATCAGTTGGCGCTTTGTCGCATCATGGATCACCGCATTCATCTTTCTCACATTTGATTTGTGAAATATTTATAGGGGGCGGGGGGAGAGGGGTCCTGATCCCACGTGTTTGAATACACATCGTTTTAGTGATTAGCCTATGTGTGGACCCTCTTTCCGAAACTCTGTATCTGCCCCTTCTGTAAGCTGAGGATCTCATCAAATATATACATCTTGTGAGGATTTCAAACTGAAAGGTAGTCAAACAACCATGAGTTGGTTTAGCTGATTTCCCCATTATATGTTGTACCTAACTGACCCTAGTTTCCATAGAAATAGCACTTGGGCACCAATAACTGTTTATCTGCAAATGTCAACATTAAAAGGAATTGGTGCAAAAGAAATGGCATATGTTTAACAAGTCGACGCTTTGAAACAGCGGTTCAAAAGACGTATGAACACGTATTAGCAATCACTTTAATGCAAATCATGATAAATTGACTAAATTTTCACCCAGCTTTAGGCCTACATGATTATTCATATTAGTGTACATATGCCCCCATATGGCAATTCGTTTTACATTGTTTTTGTAGAAAATCCATCTCACCATATCTTTTTTATTTTCAAATGCATTGACCTCTTTTTATCATACCTAGAATTGGGCCAGAGGAAGGAATGAACCAAAAGTGCCTCATTTTCTTAAGGCCGGGCACATATACCGACCCAACATTTGAGTTGAATAGTTGGGTCAGGTGGTCTATGTAACATTCCCTTACAACTGGGTAGTTGGCCCCGGGAGTTGGACTCATTCCCGACGGACCCGTCGGGTCGGGAATTATGAGATGTTGAAGATACAGAACTGAACTGTCGGGTCTGCAAAGCCAGCATCCTTTATATTCTTTTAATATGCATTCCGAACCCAAAACAACATTCATATTAAAGATGCAGCATAAAATACGCGTTCGGGGGGTATAGTGAATGTTATTCCTTGACCATTCTTACAATAAAAACATGGTGCAATCTCATATAGTAATCAAATTGAAGTATATCTTCCACTGTATATAGCATTAACTACATTCTTGAGGCAAAAACATTAAAAGAATACAATTTCATCAAAACATTGACCATATTTCTGGTATGCACTCAGAAATTTACCATGGAACTATGATCAATTAGTCGGTCTATGTGACATCCCTCAGAAAAAGAACTATCTACACCACAACAAAGTCGACCCATGCTCAACCCCTCACCCCGACACACACTCACACATAGGTGGGGCTTGTTAAATTCAGGGTAGACGCCTTTTCGAGGATTAAATCTGTTCGGCACCTTTTTCACAAGTGCTATACTCCATGTTGACTTATACGTTGAATGCCTCTTTATCTGCTATTCACAGCATTGCCCGTAGTTGTTCTACAGTAAATGACTATTTGTATATTGTTGATCATTACCCAGTTAAGGGTAATTATCATGTATAGCAATTTGCACCACTGGGGGTTTCTTGAAGCAGGGATGATCCCGTCGTTTAATTCGTACGTGCTTGAACTCCAGACGTTCCTGACGTTGTGGCTGGCGGTCCTATTTTCATCGAGATATGGATATGATGCGTCGAATAGGTTATTTCAAACAGAAAAAGAAACTGGGGGATGTCAGTGGCGGTCGGAAAACGCAGACAGTACAAGGCGAAGTAGTTGCAATTGGACTTGAATTCCAAATGAACCGGAAAAGAACAACGACCATGTGAGTACATGTACTCGCACCGCACACTTGTAAAATGGTATTATGGTAGTCCTTTTCCAGACTGTTTATGCCCTATACGACACAGAAGGTCTTCGAGAATGTGCAAAAAAATGGTTATATCGTGTTATCATACAGGACATGTTTTCTAAAATTTAAAATTTTGGGGATAATTTGTGATATTTCTATGAATATGATACAAATATTTTACAAGGTCATTCCGTGCATTTTAAAAGAAAAATATCTATCAAGAAAGTTGATTTGAAAAGAAACGTAGGAATCTAGCATGCAGTCGACTGGTCGGTGACAAGTGACACAGGAGATAGGGATAGATATGACCATTCCCCCTACTCCATGGGCCTTCTGCCTCCCCTGCCCACTGCCCGGCGCACCCACCCCGTCATTACACGTCAGATAAAGACCACTTCACACGCTGAGTCGGCCACCACCACCACTTGACAAGTAACTTACACAACACAGGTTCTATAAGGCACGACTTCGGGGCATTATATTACAGCAGGACTTCCAGGGATGTGAGCATAAAGATGCATGATGAGAGTCATGACTCATATGACTATTATGAGTCAAGAAAAAGTCTAACAAAGCATGTCATTTAAGCTTAAGTAACCTGAGGTTTGGCAGCCTGTTTCTTGCCTGTTTCTTGAAAGAGAAAAAAAATGATGTTCTCTTTTTTGAATCCTAGACCCCTTTCTATATCCTAGAAATAACCTATGTAGCAAGATTAGTGATTATCAAAGCACAAACTACCAGGACAAGCTTGTTACACTGGCCTATGTTTTATGGAGTACCAGTGGCATGGTGACCGTGGTCACTCAATGGTGAGGAAGGGAGGGGGTATCACCTGAGAACTGACCACAAGGGCGTCCTCCCTATTCAACCCGCGAATAGGCCATTATTTGATACATGGATCTGAGTCAGTACTACTACTAGTGAAAAAAATGGGTAATTGTGATATCAACATCTAAATAAGCATTGACAAACCCCAGATATCTTTCACTTAACATTAAGTTTGATAAAAACTATGAAATCATACTAAACTTTGAAAAATGCCTATTAGTATATTGTACATTTTGAAAGAGACAAACGTTGCCCATATAGACCCATTTTTGTGTTCTTCTGGACTGGGATTTCCGACCACCGTGTCACCCGCAAACTATGGCTATACATGTACAAAGGCACTATAAAAAGAGAAACATAGACATGTAGTTACGTTCTACACCATACCAAGAATATCTATGTCGACGTAAGAGTAGCATTTCCATGAAAACCCAATCATCATAGGTCAAGGCAAAAACAACTTAGTAATTAATATTCATAACACTATTATAACGGGATGGCCATTCTCACCGATATGGTAACTACATGTATATGGGCAGGATGGTGGTAGAAGTGGTGAAGGAAGAGATCCACTATGATAGGTGTAGTGGTGCTGGCAGGGCGGGCGGGCGGGCGGGCGTGCTGGGAGAGGTAGGAGCTGATAGGCCGCCCCCTCCCCCACCTGACGTGGTTATAAGGCCGGGCGGGCGGCGGGCGGGCCCACAGAGGCCCCGGTAGGCGGCTCCAACAGGCACACACCCCTTAATAACAGACGGAGGTGTAGCTCATAGCCCCAACCCACGGACCTTACCTACCAACCCCGACTACACGGGTACACCGCAGACAAGGTAGGTCCCCTGTGTTCGTGTTCAGTGCACGAGAGGGCCATGTGGCCATTTCCCTGTTCCCCTCCCTGTGTTAGGTCATCCCTAGTCGCGGGTCCTTACAGGGTCGGTCGCCCTCCAGGACCCTATCTCTATACAACTCCTCTGATTCGGGGGGTACCTACTGTTGTCCTCCAGAAATGTTATTCGACAACAATATGTGTAACAAATCTAATAGTTCAAAGGTACTTTTGAATTATTCTTTTAGAATTCAATAAGAGAAACTGCTTATAAATGTGACATGTTGAATCAGGTTGTCATGCCGCGGATATTACTCCTTACGATCTTTTCTCAGGGATCCAAGAGGGATTTAAATGAGGAAAAAAAAGAAAGACACAATGATAAAACCTTGAAATGTCCCAATCAATGAACAAATGAGAGGAGGTAATACAAAAAAAGAATGATACAAAATATTCTCCTGCCTAAACAGCAACCAAGGACCCCTACCCTCATAGGGCCTCAAAACGGGGAGAATAAGGACCGAGAATGTTTCATGCGTCTCTCTACTGGACTGGTCCACATATTAAGGATGAATCCTACATTTCCAGGAGCCCTTTAGACTGTCGGGATGATAGACCCCCTGTGGGCTTATGGCTGTTTCACTCTCTATATACTCCCCCAGCCCATTTAAGGGTGGCCTCACCGATAGCACTACCCTATGGGCTCTATCACACCCAGCACTTCCCTAATCCAGAACAGATAGCAATAGCGTAAACAGACCGTGGGTTCAGTTTTTGTGTTTAATTTGTTCAGTCATGCATTCATCTAGATTACTGCCAAGGGCCTATTGAAAATATAAAAGCTCCCTCTAAACGGTCTGTTTAGGTCTAATTACAGGTGGAGAACGGACATTATTCTATTCAAATATACAAAAACAGCTCTGTATGAAGATCGTGACAATCCCTGGCCTGTTTTTTTTTATACATATAAATACCAGGGTCTTACATTTTGGCTGGGCATGATGCTTCTTACTCCTGAGATGGCCCACTATTAACCAAAGGCCATAGGTGAAGGATTATTTTTCTTATGCACACAGCACAATGATCCCATATTCCTATTCGGATTAATAAGAGCAGGGGAAACCCCAGGATCTTCTTTCCCTTTTTCGTCTCTAAAATATCTTTGAAAGTAGACACAGAAAAAGCTCTGACTCAATTGCGTTAGTCCAAAAAGAAGTCCATGGTCGACACTTGGCGGCCCATGGGCCTGCCCCGCCCGTCCCCGCCCCACGTGTACGTCGTAGTCCTACACGGAGACGGTGTTCTCAATGCATACAGATATATAAGTCACCGTGTCACCTATAGCCCGCACTCACTCCTCGCCCACCTCTGGGGGAGATGTGAGCGGACGTCACTGACCACACCTTGGATAGAGCATACAGACTGGTGTAAGATATAGTCATATGACCACATCTTCATATTACACAAATATAGATAATTATTTTTTATATCTACGAGGATCATATTACAAATTTGCAGACTGTATATACGTGGATCATCTATTCAAACGAAACATTCAATCTGTGCTCGTGATTATTTATTGACGCTCATAGTAATGAAAAGTGTTTTTACCCACGCCCCCTCCCTCCCTCTGCATTCACTATCGGCGACACAGCGACCTTTTTTTATCTCTCAAATGTGAATAAGCAACTTTGATGTACTTAAATACATTCTGTCTTGATACCTAATGGATAAACCGCCTCCTTCCTCATAATCGTATATATATGACAAAAACATATTGTTTGAATGGGAAATTACATCCCATTATAAATAGACACTTCCTTGTTTCCAGTGTCCATATGACGAAGCATGTTATCGCTTCCATACTACTTTTAAACAAAATGATATTTTTTTGATATATAAAAACTATAAAAGAAAGCATATTAATGGATATCCCAGATTAAATATGACATTCAAATAATCTATATGACCCGAGACGGTGACATGGGAATTTCTTTAAGTCGACATAGAGGCCCGGGACATGACCATTCCTTAAGTTCGACATGTGACATTTAATTTATTTAGAGACAAAGACATGCGACATCAGGACCCCCCCACCCCCACCCAACAAGGTCCCCATATATGCTTGGCCAGGAATCAAAATCATCACTCTGCTTTCGCAGTACTCTCTACCTCAAGGTATATCATAAAGGTATACATTCCATCTAGGCTTATTTCAAAACTCAAATATTAATGTTTCTTTTAATCAATGCATTATATATCATCATAGACGTGGCCTTGATAATGTGTCGGACATTCTGGTTAAAATATATCCGGTAAAAACGGATTTTTCAAAAAACACTGCTAAAAATATGAAGATAATAGATTTTAAGTACTAGAACGTTGCGAATTTTCCCCTCTTAAACTTTAGGTGTCCACCAAAAGCCCTTTGAAGCAACCCTAGATCCACCCCTGGATTTCCCCGACCAAATTTAATGCTAATTAGGATGTCTCGAGGACCCATGCCAAACGGGATGCACCCCGTCCGAGGCGAAAGATGGTTTGAACCTGTTTGATCACTGCCCAGGGGGGGATGACATTAAGGACTGAGAGGTGGCCAAAGCCCTGCGCCATGATATAACACAGATGCCATTTTCATAGTGTACCTTTCTCCTATCCATATATCCCCTGCTCCGTGGGAGAGGGCGCTGCCCAGTTCTAAGGTCACGGGTAGCAGTGCTCCGGGTGGACTAGGTGCTACCGGAGATGCGTTTAGACTGTGGCAACTGTAAATACCCTGTTTTTAACATATAGCTTCCCCCTTTACCATGCCTATAATGATTTTTGTATATTATTATATCACATATAACTTCCTTATTATACCTATGATCATAGAAACAAAGAGATATTATTTAGTTTAGGTTCAGTTAGACTCATGGTTAGTAGACGAGACTTGGGGCAAAGTAAGATAAAACATCGAGTATGACATGAAAGACACTTCTTATTATGGTAGTTTCCTCATTTCTTTTTAACAAAATATTTTCTTCCTAATTCTATCTTTGACATTTCCCTTCCAAGGAATAGCGGTAGATTTAATGAAGAAATAATGACCTGCTTTTACTTTCAACTTCAACTGTGTGAACATTACATTAATAAATTAACAACTTACGTACTGCTTATTGCAATACAGGGATGTAAGTTTGGAACAGTGAAAAAAACGGAAATAGCATTGAAAAAATCTGATTGTATCCTAAAACATTATGAAACGTGTTCTAAATATTCTAAATATACAAAACTTAAGAACTAAATTTTTGGCTCGAGAGAAAAAATCGGAAATCCGACAAAAATCGGATAACTTACATCACTGTGCAATATACATGCTGATCACCAGAAATCGAATGTCGCAACATCGTCACTAAAGGGCCATACCCACTAGGCGATTATTCCTGAATTGGCCGACGGATCGGTGCTGAAATTGGCCGATTCTACACCTAGAATCGGTCGATTTCGGCGCCGATTAAGATCAAACCTGCATATTCCAATATGCTATACTTACAGGTGACCTTAAGAATCGGCCGATTTTCCCAGTCGCCCATCGCTCATCGGAGTTAAAATCGCCAAGTGGGTATGGGGCTTTAATTATGTGCAAGCAGTGTTTCCAGAAGCTATTTGACATGCATATTTGCAGCTTAATTGAAATTGTATCAGCGGGCGATGATTCAGATTTGTAGTGTTTGGGGAGATTTGGAGCAATCGAGCCAGTTGCTTGAGAGCAGTTTTCAAGCAAACATATTAAGTATACGATTGCAGGCTATGTTATAAAGCTTTATCCTGTAAACTATCTATGAGTAGTGTCTCAGTAGTGTTAACATCCTTGGTGAGTGCAGGAGGGTAACGTAGGCTCTGACCCCAGCCGTTTGCAGTTTATGTGAGGTATGTTATCAGCAGCGTGTAGGCCGTGTGGTTACCAGTAGGGAGAATAGAACCTGGTGCGAAGCTCTACAGCAGACCAGATCAGACCCAAGGAGGCGGCACTTCCGCCTTATGGCTGCATGCCACTAGCCACTTTTACTCACGATTTTAGAAATCGGAAGTGGCAATAAGCGTTAAATATATATACATGTTATGTTTAATTAAAAAGTATTCTGTATTCTCTTTCAAATAGTATGTAGCATGCAGGGAATCTTCTGATATTTCCTGTAACAATTCCTGCCAAGTTTCAAATAGTCAAATCGCCTAGAGGATTATAGGCTTTAAGCTCCTCTCCCCACGTCCTCCCACGGATCCAGCTGTACCACCACTCCGCGCTGCTCCATCTTACTCCCTCCTAGGGATCCACCAAACCGCCTTCTCCCGCCCCACGCCCCCTCACCTGATCCAGCCGCCCACCCCGAGCCCCTCCTGCCTCCTCCAGGTGAGGATCCAGCTCTGACGCACGTGGATCCTGCACAGCAGTTTGCGGCAGGCTCTGTAGGCACCTCGACAGGCGCCGGTAGCGGGTAGTGTGGGAGAACGTACCCAGCGGACCCCTGGCCCAGAGACCAGACAGCCTTCAGACTGAGATGTGGGGGGTTGGCAGGGCTGGAGGGGGCAGCAGACGGCCGCAGGGATCAGGGCTATACTATACTGCCCACCCTGAGACCGCCCCCTTACGGCGGTCAGCCTCCTCCCTCTCTCAGCCATCTAATGTATCTATTATGAAGACCATTTCTATAAGTCGTTCTATCTCCTTGTCTACCCAAACCCTCACTATTATTATAGTGCGGACAATACACCTGCACTTTGATCATACCTACCCAGATAATAGAGAATATTTAGCCCAGGAATCGTGAAGAATCATCCACCCCTCAACCCCACCACACAGAAAAGAGACTATGGGGAAAACGAAAGAAAGAAAAAGAAGGCACCTCCACAACCCTTCTTTGGGATCTCTTCTTCCTATCACATCCAATAAGGAAAAAAGAAATAGAAAGACGTAACTTTGCTTCTACTACCATTAACCGTCAAAGGTCGACCCCCTTCCTCCCCCAGTTGTTTTTGCTACTACGCAGATTCCCGAACAGACCCAGTGCCTCATATTGGCCTTCGCCCTGTTTATCAGGAATGAAGGGTGCAGACGAGGTAAACATCTTTAAAAGTCCGCTGACGGTAGGGTGAAGGGGTGAGCCGGCACGCGGCCAGTTCTATTACTTCGACCCACTCTGCCGCCCCGGAGGACGATCGCGTCACACGAACCGTTACAATGGCAGTAAGCATGGTATTGAGCCTTGCAAATGCAAGTCCATCGTACCCACGATTCCACGAACTACAAATGTGTTTTTAAAAAGAATACTTGGAAGCTATAATATTTATTTTGGGTACTGTCTATATCGAGATGTTTCCATGAAGGTTAATCTTGAATTCTAAACTTCTGCATCGATGGAAGATATTGGACAGCATTATCTGTTGGATCATAACCTTCCTCTTGCATACAATCACCTTAACTCTCTGGAAAAAAAATCGAATCAACATGCCCATGAATTACTATTGAAACATCTTGTATTGTCACATCTGTTTATTCTGATATCTTACCGACCAAAGCCGTCCACGGCATGACGTTCCTATATTAACGCTAGATCGTTTTTCACTCGTGGCAAAAAGTTATCAATGTTTTCTGGTGGAGGTAATCTTCTCTGATATTTTATAAACCAATAACATTTGCAAATAACCCATACCATTTTCAAACTTTACTCTGATTCTGAAAACCAAACGATCCCAGACGCTTCCTTGACCTTTGGCAATCGTATATGGATATATTTACTCCAACGCTCTGTTTTAAACAGAATGTCATACTATGAGGGCCGTCAGTTCGGGGAGTACCTTGGCCCCAGTCCCCCCCGTCGGCCCCGGCCCCCTGCCAACCAAAATACTGAACCCGGAGGTCGTAACGGACGTCAGCAGCTGATGTAGCAGTCTTCTGATGCCCAATACTTTCTTAGTGCCTAATAATATATGTACAAATAACTTGATTAATCCACCAGACTCCTCTAAATTTTCGTTTTGTGTTTCAAACCTGGAAATTTTTCGCAACTAAAAGATAACAAAAGAAACAAAACAATCTACCATGTGTATGATGACTACTAAGAGTGGAATAAGTTAAACATTTGCTCAAAAAAAATGTCTTTAAAATATCTAGTTACAGAAATCTTTATAATGACCAATCCATTATTCTGGGAATCATGATTACCAGGAGTTTACAAGGGATTTAATATTTTGCAGTGCATCGGGTATGGAAAAATAACACCCTGATTATAGACCCATGCGCTAAGAAAAGGTGACTTTTTCATTTTTCATCCTTTTACAGCCATTTATGAAGCATGTAAAACACATCAAAGGATCTCCAAATTCATTACTTGAATGCAGGACGCTGTCGATCATATCATATCATTTCTTTTAAGTGGTCATGGAACATAATTGGCCAATTTTTCATAGTATATTGCTCAAAAAAATTAATACCATGAGTTATCACATTTAACAACCAAATCCTATAGTAAACCACATAGGGAAACCAGTCAGGATTAATTAGCAAATTCATTCTGAACTTTATTGTACATGAAGTAATACTGTATCTCATTTACTTAGAAAGTTATGGTTGCTTGAAAAAAATGCCTTTTCCATAACTTCTAAAGTCACCCTTTCTTGGTGAATAGGTCTATATAAAACCTTATTTTTATTGGCAACAAACATCAATGACTCAATAAGTCAATATATTGCGTATTAAGAAGGGGGGGGGGGGGGGGCTAAAACAGACTGCCTATATAGAACGCCATTCCTACTGCGTGACATACGCTATACATGCCGTAGGTGAAGGGTGTGTTGCAGGCCTCTCATGTTTATGACGGACGTGAAGGACCTGTCAGCTCCCATATCTAAATCCCATATAACAGCGTGCGGCCTGCCACTTCTGGAGGAGGGATTCCAGCCACAATAGGGCCTTTATCGAGGCTGGAAGTGTAGCCATCATCGCAAATTCCTAGATTTTAGCAAGTCCCCAATTATCACCTTTATTGATGTCAATATTTAAGTGTGCATTAATGCACATCTAACCACATTGCTTGCACTATCTCAGTACTCCGAAATAATGTGATAGAAGAGTGGGGCAGATAAGTTACAGCAGACGAGGCTTGAATATGTACTTATATATTTATATATATATATATATATATATATATTTGTAAATATATATAGAGATATATCGTACAGAGAATCAATTTTTGTCTGTTATCGCCAAGCCTTTAGAACGTGTAAAACTATGGAAATATACATGCAATTCTACTTCTTTGATATCCATGGATATCAAGTAGGTCAACTACATTTCTGGGAGCATTTTTCATCCCCCAAAAAGAATATAAGCAATTTTCATAGCAGATTTTGTATATATCTGATAGCAATATTCGGTCTCTAGATTATTCATTAGACAACCCGTTATGCCATACACGAGTCGTATGGCGTCATATAAGGGTATGATTTAGGGCGTCCTCCGGTAGGAGTATCAAGTGGGGGTGGCGTAACAGTGGCCTATCCCTGCCATAAATCATGAACCATCCCGTCCACACGCCTCTCAATCAACACTTCTACTAGCTACTAACAAAGCTCTGTGTTCTGTATCTGCCCTTTTTGATACTTTGAAAAATTTGCAAAGTTTGTCAGGCGATTAAGACAACTTTTAAATCACAAATTGTAACATAGGCCACAGGTCTTTTAATGATTTCTTTTTTGTTGGTTCAGTTTATTGGTCCAACGAATTGATCGAGCCTAATATGTATTCTATATGTATTCGGGACAATTCCTGAATTTTATTTCTATTCATACGCTCATTTTAAAGTGAAGAACCAGTTTTCATCCGCATTATGCATCATGAAATTTATTTCGAGCCGTAACTGCGCTATGCACAGCTATTACACATTCATGATCAGTTATATCCAAAAGCTGGTTTCCCGCAAACACGTTAGAAAATCGACATGATTTCTCATTGCTTTTACGTTTTTCTTTGACATTTTACAAATCTGAAAGAGATTTCCCTGACTTGTTGCCTCCCCTGCTCGGCTTTAATGTAATCTCGCCCATCCCTATCCCACCCCCACCTTATGACGTAACCCCATGGACCTTGTGTCCACCCCATCTCAGGCCTACTTACCTTCTGTCGGATGAAGCTCGTTAACCGCTGTCGATGACTCTTTTGGAAATCAATCACCTAAAAAACACGAAAGCAAGTCACATTAGGGATTTGTAAAAAGATGGTTTGATTTAGCATTTGACTTATCATTCATGGCATTAACAATCAAGGTTCAAATGATAAATAATTTTATCTAAATATTCCTTGGGAGGAACAAATTGTATGTTAACATATTTCTTTTCATTATATTCATATCATACAGTGTTTTCCGGGCAGTATCACTTGCCCTACATTTGTGTCTGGATTATGTATTGTTAATATGGATAGAGAAAATCTAAAGTGCCCATTTGTCGTGGGTTTAGATATACGAATCTCTATTATAAACTCTGAAAATATCACCAGTAACACGACCGTCAGTTGTCACATATTTTATTGTTCATTTTCCGGAGCCAGTACCACCTCTAAAAGCCCAATTCCACTACAGGACTCGAGCTACGATATGGGGTGCAATATGATATTACTATTACAGAGGAATCACATCCAAGACTGAAATACTTGTTAGAAAATGGCAATTTGGAGTATTTTACATGAGTAAAAATGAAGTTTGCCATCGGCATATCGCACCTCATGTGTAGTGTACTAGGGCCTTTACAGTCTTGGAGATAATGGTCAGGGCTCCCTCAATAGGTGTGTTATGTTGGTGAGTATTGATTGCCAGGTTACATAAATTGGTGTCAAGTTAGAGGCCATTGTCTGACCACTCCACTCATTTGTTAATGGCCTTTGAACCTCCCCTCCCCAGTGCTCCTCTATTGGTGTCAGTGCTATCCAATTCAGACCATTAAAGCCCAATGACAATGGCTACTCTGGATGGAGGGTAACAGGGGCCAGGGTATGTGATTAACCAATGAGGTGTCGGCTGGACATAGAGTGGCGTACATACAAGTGGGGTAGGCGTTGACATAATGAACAAGCATGACTTAACCCCCGATACGTAGTTGCCCATTCTTTAACACTGACACTAACCCTAGAAATGAAGAGGATCAAGGTAATACTACTTCTCTTTTCTTACATCGACAGTAGTTCGAAGTGAGAGGAAAAGAACTGTGGAAATCCGAAATCTAACATCTATTTTATTGTGTATCTATTATGCAGCATTGGCTTGAAGTAAAATGATACCAATAATTCTAATATGCATATTTCACAATATCTACATGTGTTTAATTTCTAACATCACTTATTGTACGTTATAAATTATCCTGTCTTTTTATCACTCTTGGTCTGACACCATCAAGTGTTGGTAAAAAAAAACTTAATCCTACTCTGAGCAGATGGGAGTTATGATGTAGTGTCAGTGGTGTGACAGAGATATTACAGATGGCGCCTCCGTTACGTTGACTCAGTACACAATCACCAGGTGACCTCATCGACGGTCGGCTGCCCCAGATACTGATAGTCAGATACACGTAATAACTAACTAGGCTACCTCTACCAAGGGTTTTATGGACCGACCAAGCGTTTAAATGTGTCTTGTTTAAAAGAAATGACACAATTTAAGTCCCTTCATCGCCACCTCCCCACTCCAAATAAAAACGAACAATAATTAGCATGACAAAATAAATGGTAAATGGAGAAAATGAAACATTTCCCACATCCAATTGGCTGGGACTGTCCAATTTCCAGCCAGCTTGTTTATAAGTTTATGAGGCTTCACTGAGCATATTCAGTTATGCCAATAAAACATCTTCAAATTGGAACAATGTTCACAAAGACGATCTTTGAAATTTGTTTTCAATGAGACTGTTCGTGCCAAGCTGAAATCCTGCACAAGAAATGAAAGTTGATGTTAGTATCTCTGATGTTCATCTTCCTTCACTGTATCACTCATTCCTTGAGCTACTATGCAGTTATTTCCGCTACATGGGTTTGCTTCTTACACTTAAAAACGGTGTATTCACGCCAATCGGTTAGTCATCCCAATTTGTATTGACATGTTATTATAGACATACATTGAACTTCTACGCCTGTTGGTAAAGAAAAGAAGACATCATTGATAAATTACATAGGGATATTGCCTTCAAGATAAACCTATGTCCTGGTTTAAACCCCAATGAGATAATCTCATATTCTTATTACTATACACTCTCCAAACAGCAGATTATTTTGTCCTGTGCGGAAACAATAATATAGGGAGGCCCCTTCAGCATGGGACTACACTCTAAGGTTGGGAGCAATTCATTCTTTGTCGTTTTCTTATTGCAATACATCGCAATAATACACAATATGGATGTCCCTTATTGCTGTCCTCGCTATCTAAAGAGGTTTTCCTGAGGAGCTAACAAGCATACCGACTCAGCTCCGAGACCCGGGGTACAGAATCCTGGTATCAATCCACTCTGTGCCGGGAGAAGATGAATCCCCCCCCCCCCCCGAACCCCATGCGGCTGTCAGCACTAGGGCCCTGGAGAGTGACTAGGGACCTGGAGGAGGGGCAGCCTGGGTTCACCGGCTAATCTACAGGCCTGGGGTATTTAGGACGTACTTAACGGGATTATCTGTTGTCACAAGCCTGTCCATTATCAGAATGTTGGTGTCCTAAATGCCTGTAGAAATAGAATAAACCTTCAGTGAGTTCTCCCCTAAATTCTAAACACGACTGGTTTTGTATAATGATTTGGACGAGGGGCACAACGAATAAGCCTATGTTTAGACGACGTCAATGGCTTTTATGAATAGGGTCCTAATTTCATGATACATTCGCCGTTAATCATGGACGCTATAGGGACACAATACAGCTTGAACGTAAATCATGTTTTCATTTTCGGATTCCACATTAGACTAGCTACCATAGTCCGTCCCTTCACCTTGACCCGGGCCGACCCAGGCCGGGGGCGGCGGGCAGTGGCCGACGGGCTCCAGGGGGCCTACTACCCACACAAAGGGCACAATAGGAGGGAATATGGCCGCCCCGCCCCTGACCGCCGCCGGCCGGATTAGCTGGTGGAATGGGGGAGGGGTAGAAGGAGGGGTAGAGGTGACCGGAGGACGTGATGGGAACGGGCACTCTGCCGAGTAGGAGAGGGACCCAATATCCGCTGCTGGTCCCAGCCAATTGGATTACTGCAAATGTTTACACCACAAGGTTCATATCCTTAAAGACGTTCCATAAGGGTATAAAGTCGGCTTACGTCGGCCTCGAACAACATTGTGGTTTCAAAAGATTTTAACGTAGTACGATTTGAAACATCACACCAAACCAACGCGTATAATATGATCTCCTTGGAGATTGATAATCCACTTCATGCCGTTTTCCCCCTCAACACGGCAGACATTGTATTTTTTTTGTTGGACACATACATCTGCGTATTGCATGAGGACAGACAGATGACCGTCGGCCGGGCCCCCTGTTTTATGGGACACGTCAGACAAAGGCGCCGTCCTCAATGCCCTATTTCTCTATACTTCTCAGTGCGCGCCCCGCCGGGCGTGAAGAGCCACACGGCTGGACTGTCCGGGCGTCCTGTGTCCTACCACAGTTAACCCGTCCCAGTACGGGAAACTGACCTATTTGGTCGCTAAAATTAAAAACCTCAAAACCTAGTATATTATGCTGAATTTAACGGGCAATGACATCAATATGAACACTGCTCCATACTGCAGATAAACACCACCTCTCATGACATAGTCGCCTTTTGTTTGTAGCCATTTGTCAACCTTGTTAGACAAAATGATTATCGAGCTACCCTCGCGACTGCATATTTACTATTTCCGCTGCCTACATCTGGTCGTCCACTGCCCCCCTGCATGCATTACATTATAGATTCCCAGGTCTAATCTTCTCTCCACTGATCAGTGATACTATCTCCCCCTATATCTAGTATCAGTGTCTCACCCCTGTGTCGCCCCGGCTCGCTCCGTCTAATTACCCTACTGTATCAGCTCAAGTCGTTCACTGTCCCTATCTGTCCGCTACTCGATGTCTTCAACTATTTGCTGTCATGGCTATTTAATATGAGCCCCGCCCCCCACCGCCTCTTGCCGCCTGTCCGCCCTGACGTTGACTTTCCTCTCTGCTTCACGATGATGGATGACATTGTGTGTTTTATAATCTCGTCCTTTAATATCACATTTCTTTTCGCCCGCCGTGGTAACTCAACCATTCCCCCTCCCCCGGTCTCTATGAGATGGGGGCGGCGGTAAACCGGATGAGAGACGGCCGGTTCATGTTTAATTTATAAGCCCCGCAGAGCCTTTAGCTCGAGCCAAAGACAGTGGTTAACGACAGCTTGCCCTGTAACTGGCAGGTCTGTGGACGATTTATACCACCAATCTAGCTGAGGGACTTGAATTATTACCGTAAAACTCTTACTAAGAGCCGCGGATTAATTTGTTGATTGTATAAGATGTTGGGTTGTGCTGAGAATAATCGACAAAGCTGTGTTATAAACTTATATTGCTAAGTGCCATCTTCAAAGAAATTAGGCTATTGTGATTGGTAGTGAGAGCGTTCTAGGCTGCGTAAACAAATGTAAATAATTTGATTTGTAATTCGTTTAATTCTTTATTTGATTTAATGCCTTCAAAATTTCTAGAGATTGGGTAGGGATGCGACTAGAATTTACATAAGGAAAACATTGGGCGTTTTTAAATGTTTTGAGCAAATCAGCCAAATGAATCGATTTGTTTGTGACGGCATGGTTAACGCTTTGACCAAGATTCTTTGTAACATATGAAAGACGTAGGTAGCTATATGGCCAATGTTTCCAGGACCGAAATCCCAATTATAAAGTGAACAGTCTACCCGACATTTGTCACCTTTAACCAGTCCCGAAATCTAGGTATTTCACTGTCTACCTTGTAGCTGTACTTTATATATATTATACCTATTTGAAATCCTAAATAACCTAAATTTTCCCCAAAAGGGGTGGGGGCGCACGCCCCTTCACCCCCCTCTTAATCTGCCACTGACAATGTGACATTGGCTTGCCATACTTTCTATCCCATCTGTGGAAATGAACCGGCTCCCATCTCTGGTTTTGATTTTTACCAATAGATGGAGTGATTGTGCTGCGTTTACCATACCAGAATGGGTGGAGTGGTCGCCATGCATTGGTTGACTGTGTCAATATGGCATTGGTAGTGGAGGGCTACTGAGGGTGCCATGTAGTTGGCAATCACTTCTATCTGATCACTGTTCAAATAGCGGGTGGCAACAGCAGCGGTTTTCGTGCGTATATGAACTTTGTGGGGACAAATATCAACTTGAAAACTGAATTATTGTCTTCATTTATTCTCACCTGAACTACTTCATTTTGGTAGCGTTTTACAAGTTCTGATGGGTCGCAGAAAAACTTTTCAACGTCTGGTTTCATCTGAAAGTGGAAAAATAACAATTCTATAAACTCTTTCAGAATTTTTACGGTATTTTTTGGAACAAAAACTAAAGCACCAATAAAGAATCTTAAGTTTTCCATGCTTTTAATATCTCGATATTACTGATACTAAAATGAATAGTGACAGGTTCCACTACACAGTCATTCTCCCTTTTCAATAATAAAAATAATGATAGGCTATATCGATTTACTACTTCCGTGATACAAAAGATACAATCTATAACCATATTCAGGGAATTTCATTTTGAAACTTAACAAAACGAATGACAACAAAAACTTAATTTTTATTTAAGTAAAGTAATACCTTTGTAGTGAGTAGGATTGTCGAACACTTATTCCCACACAACTTGCATTTGTCCTTAGCATCTAGATAAAAAAATATAGAAATTAAACTGTGCATGCCGTCATTGGGAATCTTTATCTATAAGTATTGTTAGTCAGTACAAAGATGCTTCCCAATGCCAAACTGATAAGCTAAGGTTTAATGACACCTATAGACGTCGCCGGGGAGAAGGGGGTGAACCAGCGATATCAATATGCGTCGATGGAGGTAAGGAATATAGGATGAGAAGTCGTAAGAAAGTTTGTAAAAGGGTCAGTGAGGTTACAATCATAAAAGACTCATATTACTTATCGATAGATCGTACATCCGTTTTGTTCATTGCTCATATGGGAGGGTGGTTGCAGTGCATCAGGACCAGTGCCGGATATAGAGGCTCCCCCTTATTTCCTTTTGATAAGAACCCATGTAAGACCGCAATTTTGTTCTTTAAATGTTGGAGCCAATTTTGGAGCCCTGCAGGACATGGAAATAGTGTATTATATGTGCACATTCCATTGAACTTCCACGTAACGACCGAAACAACTTTATACAATTACTTACTCCCCTCCCCCTCCAAAGATAGAACGGGGTCCCCATTCAAATCTCATTTTCAAATTCCCTGCGTTTTCCCTAAGATGCCCTTGTCCCATGGCATTTTTTGGCATTCTGGAAATAACAGGCGAGATTCAATGTCTAAAAGTAAAACAGCCAGTATGATTAATGGCAGTGACACTCATCTTAGTGTGGAGGTCTGTGGTGATTTTATAGGAGTCACTTTTGGTAATTAATCTCAAGGGTATAATTAAAGAAATGAAGTCGGTTATAAAAAGTAAATATGCCGTGGCTTGTACCGGTACGTGTTTCATCAAGGGAATTGCTTCTCTCCTGATGAAGTCAATTTCAAAACGATCAAGATAGTTTTTGTTCATAATTATTTGTTAATATTGAACGATGAGTTGTTTAGTCTTAAAGATCAGGTGAAATATATCGAATACAAATTCAAATACAAGTGCAAAACTGTTCCTGTCAGGACTAAACAAACATTTTGCCTGAAGTTTTATTGATTATTTGATGGTAGGGTTTAAAAATGCACCTTTTCCTTGTATTAGCCCACTGAGGTAACCCATTAGAACATTAATTATCATTGTCATCTTCAGCCAACTTGGATGGTTTCGCTTAACTTTTACCCAAAATGTGTCTGTCGTGATAAATAATCTTAGCGAATATAAATAAGGTTCAACATTTAAGTTGCATAAAAACTATATCCAGTCAGGGTTTGACTGTCCTCCTGCCCGAGGGAGGTAAATACGAAGCTCTTTGTCCCTGCTTTCCTATCAATAAAAAAACGCTTGTAAATATTCAAAGAAAAAATTTAAAATCCTTGATATATTTACCACGAAATATATGTTGAATACGTATGATGCTTACTCCTCTGAAGGCCACGAAATATATAATGATATATATGTTGATTAAATAAATCTATTAGTGAACTGAGTTGTTGTAAACTAACACCATTGGCCGTAGGGGGGTCCTGGTTGTAACCCCATTGTAAAAAATTTCGACTGGACCTCCAGATCTGAGAAATTTACATTGAAAAATCAAAATTTGCCCAAAATTAGGGGCGGGGGGGGGGGGGGGGGGGGGAGGCGCGCCTCAGGCGCCCCCCTCTTAATCCGTCCATGATGGTACTGATTTCATACTCCAGCTCATATAAAATTTCGAACATACTGATTCCCCACTGTTCAAACACTGGATTTACACTTATTCCCACTGTCTTAACACTAAAATGCTACTGCAAGCCAACACTGATTCTCCCCCTAGTACACAGTATATTTGTTCCGGGTAAGTTTAAACCTGAAGCTAGCGACCCCGTCTTTAGAGAAGACAAAGAAAGGAGATCTTAATGCATCCCCCCCCCCCCCCCCGGCCCCGGCTCCTTCCTCCTCCAGTAGCCCGTGTGAGTGGTCCCCCGGTGACTTACCGGTCTGGACGCAGTGCTCGCAGTAGATGTGGCCGCAGTTGGTCAGGGAGTACTTACAGCCGTCCCCCGGCTGGCGGAAACACGAGTTGCAGTGCACCCAGTCTGACATCCTCCCACTGAGACGCTAACACACTGAAACTAGGTTAGCTGCTCCTGAAAGATTAAAAAGAGAAGACAACGCGTGTGATAGTCATTAATTTTTTCTTAGTTAGAGGTATTTTTTAGGTGACTGGATCTGGACAATAATCAATGTCATAAAGTCATGGAAAAACTGAATGCATAATAACGGAGGGGGGGGGGGGGAAATTAAATTATGATTCTTTTTAAATGAACAGTGGCACATCTAGATTTTTGAAAAGGTGGAGGCGTGCTAAGTAATAGTAACGGAGACACATCCTCGCCTACCCCACCCCCCGAATTTTGTATTAAATCAAAATTTGGCCCAAAAAGGATTCCCCCCCTCAAGCCATCCCCCTAAATCTGCCACTGATTTGCTCAACTTAAAAGCAAAAGAAAATAAAGAAAATAAAACAAAAGCCAATGTGTGAGCCACCGGTCAATTACCTCTTCAAAGAATATCGCATCGATAGGCGTTTTTAAGACATTATAAGAAACGGCCTCACCATTGATTTCTCAGGCTATTTAATCTCTTTTGTCCTAAGTACCCCGTAATTTCTATATATATTTTTCCTTTCTTCACTTTGCAGGCCCTGCAGCATGGCGTCCCCAGTGGGCGTGTACCGGTCGCGGGCGGAGCTGCCACCTCCGTCCTACGACAACCTGGGTTACCAGGACCCCCCTACGGCCAACGGGGGCACCCCCTCCGTGAGCACCATCAGCACCGGCGTGCTGCCCGCCGCCCCCAAGATCACAGTGACCCCCGTGTCCGGGGCCAAGATCAGCGTGACCCCAGTCCCCGAGGGCGCCTCCAGTATGAACGGCAAGGCGGGCACCAGCAGTGGCAGCGTCAAGAGGCCAGGTAGGGAGTGGCGGCTTTTCTGACCGATACGTCTTTGTAGTTAAGTCTGATGGTTTTATTTGACAATTATTACACACTGCTGCATATCCTTATAATAATATGTTTTAAGGCCGCTAATCTATGTGTTTTTGTGTTTTTTTTAAATTGCGGAACGGAAACTAGAAAACTATAGAAAATTAATGTGTAGAAGTGTGAAGTGTTTCTGAAGGAATTTGAATTGCAAAATATCATTTTCCCGCAAACTGCCTCAAAAGTGTGATGCGGGAAATGCAAAGTGATGAACTTCATAAAGGATTATAAATACCGTGTCGACGTGACCACAGAACTGATCGCTTTGATGCTATAACAACGTAGGGCCATTTACTTATAGTGACTTGTCAAAAAACAACCATATATGGCTCTATTGCTGATTTTTCATCACAGATGAACGTTGTCGAAGGAAGGTTCAAGGTAAAATAAAATCCAAAAATCCTATCCAATATTCGGCTCACCTCTGAAGTTGGACAAGCTGGATTATTTTTGTATTCAGTTTCATCAAATGTTGCTAGAACATGCTGAATTTCTTAATGTGATCAATCACATGATTTTTAACTTTACCAGCCGAATGAAATGCTGCATATGAGGGCAATGGACGACCCGACCCGCTTAAGCATTGCTTTTTACAGAAAATAAGCTCTTACATTTGATGGACTTTAATTCCTAAGAATAATTGGGAGACTTAACATTTGTGGAAACCACTCTACCGATGTTCTATTACAAATTTCATTTTGATATTATATGCTGGGATAGCCTTAACATAAAAAAAAAAAAGAATGTGGTGGCTCTGCCTTCAGCTAGACTTACCGTCAACACCAGCTTCGCTTACACTTTATTTAAAGACATGTGAGAAAATTCAGTCGCCTTGCAATTGATTCATTTGTAAATCCATTCAAAGTCTCTTATTTGAATTACATGCGTGTACGTATATACTCGTGTGATTGCTTACGGTGCCAACGTTTGTCTTAAGTTGACCTAGCCCTTAACTGGATCAAGAAGTTTACTCGAGCTAGTCTGGTCAGAATAATTACATCGGAATACTGGTGAGTTCTAGGGGTGGGTGGTGGTGGGAGGAAGGCGTGTGTCGGGGGCGGGTGTGTGTGGCAATATTATACACGTTTTCTATGAATTTGCGCAGTGGACACTCCGATAGGCGCCTTGTACCCAACACCCCAGACCCGGCTCCACGGAAAACCTTACCTCGACTTCGCAGTTCACACAAATCCCGTAGCAGGGAGCCAAATTCATGGAAAAGGTCTATAATATGCCTTGCTGCAGATCTGAAGCACACCAAAAATGTCCTCCCATCTTCCAGTATGAAGAAAGAAAAAAGACAAGCGCGTCTTTAAAATAAAACTGTTATTTTTCTTATATCCATTGAAGAAAGAACCGCATACCCTGTGGCGTATTCCCCAATGAATACATGACGTTGGTAGGACGTTGTATACAAATTGTATAAATGTTTTGTCAGAAAAAACGTCATGATGTCCAGACAGCGTCAATAGAGACAATTCTAGTCCAATCGGTTAAATATGTCATGCTTTGACAACGTCATTTTCACAGCGTTGCAGCAATGTCATGGGAGTGGCACCTGTTGAAAAAGTCCTAAATTTATTAAAATAGGAAATTTGGTTTCTATCCACGATGTGGCAAAAATTATAAGATAGGTAATACAAATAAATCTAATATATGCAACAGGTCATTTACATTCTAGATAAGCCTTAGGATTGGTTCTTGATGCAAATCAATGTATGCACAAGATATCAAACTAAGGACTTAATCCCCGGCCACAATTACCAACTCAACTCAACTAGACTGTCGTAGCTGTGCGTGGTACCAGCAGCCCTGACTGTTGAGTCATAGCTCATATTCCCTACCATGCCAAAGATTGAAACTCAACCGTCACAGCTGATGGCTGTAACGTTATTGTAGACTATTTATGCTAATCTACTGCATACACCCCTAAGACCTGACTATCCAATCGTACATCTTGAATAACTCAACATGTAGGACTCAACTCAACTGTCGTGGGTTTAGCTGTGACTTTTTAGCGGCCACACTCTGCGACACACACCTAAGAATCCATTTTCAAGGTTATTTTGAAAAGACAGCAATTCTTTCACTTTGGGGCCGTCCATAAATGACGTCATGCTACTTTTGACCTTTTTTTGAACCCCCCTCCCCCCCTTGTCATGTTTTGTCATGTGACCCCTGACCCCCCTCCACAAAATGATGTCATATCAAGTGGACCCCCCCCCCCCCCCATCAGAGAAATAGTATTAAAAAGAATTAATCTTCTTGTCTAGAAACATGACCGTCCTATATAGAAAAATCCTTTATTTTAACTGGAAATAAACAAACCAGCCTTCAATATCCCAACCTAACCTAAAATTGGCTCTGAAATTCTTGAAATTGACATTTATCGCGACATGAGGTCATACACTACATGACCCCCCCCCCCATCCTGCCTTGTTATGTTTGGTCATGGAGACATGAACCCCCGCTCCCCCCTACTGCATGACGTCATTTATGGACAGCCCCTTGGAGTTGAGTGACGGACAGAATCAGGCATTATGAGACACTAATCAAATTTCACAAGTGACAAGTTTATTTAGCCTAATCATTATCATTTACGAGGATACAGGCCCTAGGCTAGCCAGTGGCGGATCCAGGGGCGGGAAAAAAACAACAAATGTGTGGATTTGTGTGAATAACCTACGTACGACGTTCGGTGAATCGTACGAATGATCAAATCTGATGTAAAATTGCCCCCCCCCCCCACCCCTCCTCCCCCCATTTGACTTATTGATCCGCCCTTACTGACCAAATGGAATTCAGTGTTTTCACTGTATTTTGGTAATATTTGAAAATTCCCTGTATTTTCACTGTCCCTGTTGTTGGCAGCAGTGTACACTGAATGGGGCCCACAGGCTACTGAGTGTCAGTGAAAGTCACGAAGTGAGTGACTGAGTCACTCACTCACCGGGTGGGCCAGATCATAAAAATCACGCCTAAAACTGCTACATATAGACCTTTGAAGAGTTATAAGAGTCGTATATGAATATGACTAAACGCTCTTTCAATTCGTCCGTATTAAATCTTATCTACTAGAGGTATAAGATCATATACTGATGTATTTTCCACCATAAATCTTACCAACAAGAGTGTCATCTGCTTGACCAGACGAACTTCGAAACACGCGCCATCTTTAATATTTTCTTAGTTCCGCAGAAAATGATAACACGCTCAACATTTTCCAAAAAAAATAATCCAAGAGCTCAATAATATATTTTCTTTCATTCAGTGACACTCAAAATACAACGCATAGTTTTAATATATGAAATTGTGGGCTTTCATTCTTAATAGATCGCATATAATCATATAAATACTGCAAAATGAAACTCGGCCACTGTGCGCTCATGATGCGCCATTGACCTAGTTTCAAAACGAGGCTGGCTGCCGTGTGGCGAATGCTCCGCCAGCAGACAGACGTTCTCTGAGTCGTGGAAGAAAAACGTTCTCGGAGAACAACTCTTTGGATTTATAAAGGCGATCTGTCGTCAGACATAGTGTGTTCTATCCACACGGGATTCTGGGCGTTCAGAAATCATGTCGGCCGTACGGTTCACCGTCACCAAGGCGGAGGACGAGTCTCCTATCGGGGAGAGCACAACGGACGGCCCCAACTATGGGACTACGGCGCCGAGCGACGACGTGCCGCAGGTTCGGATCGTCGATACCGATGGGAAATTCGGTATGTATTATTCATTTTACAAAGTTTTGCGTTATTTTGCTACATATTGGACTCCCATTTAAGACACATTTCAATCTGTAGCTCTGGTTTGATTGTATTCTCATCGCTGAGTCGTGCCGGTTCTGGTCGGTTTGACGGGGCGAGCAGGCTGGAGGGCCGGGGAGGGTGGTGGAGTGGGGCCCGGCCTGCAGTCCTCCCCGCTACCACTACCACCAACTCCACCTCCTCCAGCAGCACCCCATTCCCTCCTCCACGGCCTGGCTGGTAGGCGCAGCCTCAGGCATCACCAGGATATCGGATTGGCCGGGATCGTCAGGGCTCAGCATGAAGCAGATTATTCACTAACCCAACATCCCCATTCTGTCCATTGCCCGTGATTTTCCGCAATTGCCCATGTGATTAACAGTGCAAGTCACGTTTTAAACCTTTTACTGGCATTCTAGCTTGTAGCTATGCAGTTTTGGTGTATCAGCGATTTACAGAGCTGTTTTTTCCAGACATCAATCACGACCTGGTGTTGAGTAGAAGAAGGCGTTCTGGATTCTGCCTGCGTGCGGTGCTAGATACCCCTTCCTCCCTTTGCCCGTGGGCCTGCGCTTTGTGTTTTTTTCCCCTTTGTTTACCAGTTTAGTGTGCTCGACCAGAAGAAAGCAGCTGGAAATTCTGCTTATCCCAGATCATCACAAGATTATGCTAAAGCCAACATTGTGTCTATTTACCTCTATTTTAAAATAGAAATAATGCAGATTACATGTTTATAAATATATATTGATCATTCATGTCTATATAACCAATCATACGATCTAGGCCTAGTGCTTGTATCGACCTTCAATCTTGATCTATAAAAATACATTAATTTTAGTTGCCTGCACAGAACACCATTTAGTAGGTCTATGCCAGGTTAACATATGGCGGCTTGTTTGTTGACACAAGCAGGAAGATGTCTGAATTCAATTGCTTGCTAGGAAACTAGACTATTTCCGGGTGTTCAGAAAACAGATTGACAATCCTCTGACACGACCAAGGACTTGCTATTACGGGAAGAAATAATGTATTATTCACGATAGACGAAACAGTGGTAGTTACACGCAGCATATTTTGATGGTAGACTCGTGGAATAAAGAACGATTTATAAAGTTGATGACATAAATCTTCTTTATAAATGTAGAACTACTAGATCTACTCTACTCATAAATAAAGGTTTCGTGCACTGATACTTATCTGGATCAAAAGAAAATATATAAGATAATATATTCTACAGTTATTACAAGAAGCATATGCATTGACATTTGAAATAGAAACATGGAACTGAAGGGAGAGTGAAATAGAGCACCTGGCGACTAGACAATCCTACATGTACATAGTGTCGCTGCCAAGTTAGGAGGCCACCCCACCCCGCCCCCACGTCGGGGCCGGCTGGCCGTCGTGTCGTCACACACCAGTGACTCCGAACCAAAACAACGGCCATACCAAAGTGGTATTATCACATAAGAAACATTTCCGGCAGCTTGTACGCCAACCTAAACAAGATAGGAAATGTAAAAGGAGTTGATGTGGCGGCGAAGTAATGGGATCATGTAAGCTCTTGTCAAAATAATGATAAAACTGTCAATTTAGGGATTATCATGCATGATGTGCTCAGGCTGAACACATGTAAATGTGGTTCTTTGTTGAGCATAAAAAAGAGAACGTCAATGACTAACACATTAGTTAACATGCCTATTCCCTGTGTAACCTCTTCCTCGTACACAAATTATTAACAACGATCAGATGGATCAGGGAATGCTCGTCAATATCAGTGCTGCACTGCTGGTATTAATCACTTGCAATCACATATTATACCATTGAATAATTAACAGTTAGATTATTGTTGAATAGACGTGGTCAATAACGATTTCTTTCCACCTCGCCAAATTTGCTGGGTGCCTCCGGGAATGCCGGTATCACGTCGGAACGGGGATAGCAGAATCTCATAAACAGCTAACTTCTAAGGCTAGCCTTTTAAAATTTAGTTAGGAAGGAGCGACTAGCCCAAAAAGGTCCGGTGGTTGGGAATCTTTTCCTTTTAGTGGAGATAACTGCACATTTTTAGGAACATTTTTGTTTAAAGAAAAAAAAGACGAACTAATTAGTCGGCACTAGAATTCACAAGAACAAACTTTATCTAAGGGTGGCCTGATTGTCCTATACAACGTAAGCTTTCAATGGGATGGACAAATCTTATCGGCAGCTATCAGTCAGTGATAGTGAGATCGAGGAAGACTTTATGCCGATCATACTGATAAGGTGTAGTATGCTTTAGATAAAGAACTTATAAAGATTTTAGATTTTGTCCCTGGGGTATGAGCATTGATTTTTCTATCATATTGTGCAGGTGGCAGGTAGTACGAAAGTAATTGGTTTATTTAGATTCAGCACAAATCAGGAGTACCATTCAAATCCAACTAACATTTAGACAATTCTGCAGGACATATGAACGACTCCGTAAACAACATTTATTTACTTTGTTTAAGTAAATACCTGTGCGGAGCCATGGGCCCCAGGGTCAGTGGGATGAGGCATGTGGGTTAGGAAAATATTGTAGTTGTACGTCATATAACTGTGAAATAAGATTGGATCATTTTGATATCTATTTTTGCTAATTAGGAAATCAAATTCTCACGTAGATTTGGGGGAAGGGTTGCAGTTGGGGGGGGGGGGGGGGCGGGCGGGGGGGCGGCGGGGGGGGGGGGGGGGCGCAGGCGTGCGTGGCGACCTCAGCTGGCCGCACGAAGAGTAATCTGACGGGACGGGAAGGAGAGTAGGCGCGGTGGTGGGGGCGGTGTTTTGTCACGACTTGGGTGCCCAGAGGAGGCGACCAGTTTTAGGCCAGACCCAGGCCAGGTTTAGGCCGTGACTCACTGCCGGCCTCAGACCAACACGGCTGGCACTGAGTAGGCTCTGAGTCGGTTAGCTATTCCCGGAACCCACGTTGCTCAAAAAAGGCCCATGGCCGAACTGGGCAGTTTTTTGTTGATGTTTTCTCTGTGGAACCCTTTCGCTACACTCATTCAGCATGGTAACCATTATCCAATCATGCGATTTCTACACGTAATTTCGAATCTTCAAAACAGTCACACTTTAACCACTAGAGTCCATACTGGAATAACACGTTTTTACATTTCAGTAGGTTTGACGCATTCCCAGCAAATGAAATGGTAGCAATCTCAAATC
The DNA here is from genome assembly GCA_936440205.1 of Lepidonotus clava. NCBI lineage: Eukaryota > Metazoa > Annelida > Polychaeta > Phyllodocida > Polynoidae > Lepidonotus > Lepidonotus clava. The sequence goes on along the minus strand of OW387140.1, from coordinate 20,248,458 downwards.
ACTGATTCAGGTACCTTACTAGTCTATTTACATGATACACTTTTGAGGAGAATATCCCCTTAGTCTGTGATTGACATGGGTTCTCTGATTTTAATGGTGTGTCAGACATCTCCGCACATGAAACAGTCAAGACAGAATGCTTCCATATCGTGGGCCCAGCTCCCGCAGGCCGTCCGTCTTGGGCAGTCGGATCCGTCCTGTTGTGACATCGGGTTAGCTTCCTGTTTTGCTGCTCACACAATCGATAGATCGATCATCGTGTAATTAACTTTTCCGCTGGGACCAGATCCACCTTGTTACTAAGACGATATGGATTCAGTCTATATTACATGGCCCTAGGTCTAACACAGTCAGCCCCAGGGCCTTCGCTAACGTGACCCAATGAAAGGAACATGTACTTAATTTTAGATTTACATGTATGTGTGTATAGTTACATCGATCCATCTAGGTCTATACCTCTACAGTAGTCCTGTTATAGTGACTCAATCAATTCTCAAAGAAACACATGCGCATAGGATAAACGGAGATTTCCGACATCTCCTGGTTGTGTTTATGTGATAACATCATGTTTTTCCCCAGACCGGATTTTCTCTTAACAGGAATCGAAACACAGGAGCTCAAATATCAATACATGGAAGAAAACCTCATCGATTCTCTCCCCACATGGGCGAATCTGGCCCCCCACGTGCACTATTATCGACACGGGCCGGCCGGGTTGGGGCGGAGGTTTTAGGGGCGGGGGGTTTCAGGGGAGGGGGGTTCAGGGGGAGCTGGGGCCCCGGCTTTGCTGTGATCAGGGGTCACTGAGGGTAGGCTCTGATGTCCATTTAGGCGTTGCTGTCACGCAGAGTCAGGGGTAGGGCGACCTTGGTCGACAGTGGTAAGCGCTGAAAGGTGGCTCCATGTGGCCAGTCTCTCCCCCCCCCCCAATACCCGCTGTATGCGACACCTGGTGACAGCCCCCCACATTACTAGGTCAGACCAGCTGGTCAACTGGTCTTTGAATTTATTTTTTGTCATGTATGAATGGATTCAAGGTCTTGCATAACGCAAACATATGGTCCTCATTTAATCAGAGTCTATTTCATACCCGTAGATGTACATCCATATGATTGGTTCATTATTGTATCGGGAAAATTGAATCCAGATACTATGCTTTTAAATGATCACCAACAGACGTCCATAACATATTTAGGGTATGGGCCGTCAGCTGCAAAACGCCTGGAGAAAGGCCGAATATGACTATGTGTCACTGTGGGTGTGGCCCTCATATAGCATGTACCTGTAGCCATGTGAATCATGTGACAAACTACTTTTACGTGTTATTTTTGTTGCTTAAAACCCGACTCGACGCAGCGACCTAAAAACCACCCCGGTGTAACGGCCTTTCACATATACTACACTCTGGGCCTGTCACGGCCCGAGACACAGCCCGAGGCCTTCAGCCGGGGGGAACCAGCACGTGGGTACAAGCCTTTGTCACTTTATGTGAAGGTCATAAAGGTCAATTGACCTGCGGCCTAGAGAAACAAACAGCCTGTTGCTTCGGGACCACTCGCAGATTGACAGATATGAACTGATGTGTGATATATTCTCAGTTACTGTCAACCATAATGCTGGGTGGGAGGCACCAGTTCTCAGGTCACATTTCCCTGGAGGAAAAGGAATCGATTGAGGAAAGGACCAATTGACACCAAGACTGTTCTTTCTCCTATTTACGACGTTGACCTGGAGATATTGAATTGGGTTTGCCGAACACTACCACTACCAGTAGTAGGCTGTCAGAATGTGTCGTGGTTTGTGGGCTGGAGTCATGCTTCTTTGAGATAGTGGCCAAAGTCAATCTTATGACGAGTGTCACTGATGCCTGGGCTTTTGATACTAAATCCTAAGTGTGCCATACAGTCCTTACTCAGGATACGCATTGGCCACTGTCATGCCATTGAAGAGGCCCTGGGTACTCTCCAAGATCCACGCGGTCCCGTTCCCCCATTCCATACATCAAAGCATGCCCGCAGGATGAGAACCATGACGGCGGTTGCCTACTGGTGAGACGGGGTGATGTAGGTGATATCTGGCTGACCTAACCCCGCCCAAAGCACCCCTCGTCCTCCTTTGTCCTTCTCCAGCTTCCAAGTCCCCACTGTCGCCTGCTATTGATCCATTTAGGAGAGACACGCTCGTTCCTGTTCTGGCCCATTCTCCAGCTTCTGCCTTCATCTCGGGTAAGCTGGCGGCAGGAGGAGGCTGTGTGTGTGTGGAGGGTGTGGGTGAGACGTGTGAGGGTGCTGGAGGTGGGGCGTCACCCGGAGCAGCAGGAGCAGGGCTCGGTGTGGTGGCACCCCCAGCCCCCAGCCACCCCCGGCTGGTGGCGTCAATAGGCAGCCCACCAGCAGGGATTCCCATACACGCTCTGAAAGTGACACGGCACCTTGTGAACAGTCACAGACCCGCCTCGACCGGAGGGCGGTACTTTCCAGGTCACCCACGTATCATTCCAAGAACTGAAAGAAATACTTGATTTTCTCTGGACGTTGATGCAATGTAAAGAGATGATAAGAACGTCGCCGCGGATTCAATGCAGATCCGAAAAGAGTAGTCTCAAAAAAATAATATGTATACCAAGTATGCGTATAAAAGAAATAAAATTCCGATGAAAGAAGATGGTTGATGCACACCCAGGATACAGAGCTCGCAAAAAAGTGGACGCGGCCAAAATGTTCTACGTTTTTCATCATTCTAATATATGAAAAAAACAACCTCTGTAACACTAGATGCATAGCACTGAAAAATCGTGCACCCTAGGGTAAAATCTTAAGTGCAGAGTGGACCCTTAATTTGGGGCCCTGCCGTAAGGTGTGAACCGGCCAGTGTTCACTTCTGTAGAGGACATTGTCCCAGCACTGTGTAGCACCCTGGAGGGCTAGTTCCAAGACATCCCTATAACCTTTATAACCTCGGTTGTCGGTACTGAGACTGCTCCACTCTCTCAGTCCTCTGGTAGATGAATTATAGATAGATGATCCGCTCACTCGAACAGTCTACTGGTCAGATTAGGGCGCGGGGACACGTCTAGTTTAGTCTGGGCGGGAGGGGGAGGGGGGGGGGGTCGATACAGAGAGGTGTATCGGGGCGATCAATACTACTATATCCCCCCTCACCCCAACCCTGGAGTGGGACCCGCCACGTGGGGCAGTCTGAGAGCTGCTCACATCTACTCCTGGACATGAGCCACTGCCAGTGCGTCCCTTTTCCTGTGTCCTTTCAGATCTTGTCCCCTCCTTGCCTTATCTTTTTTTTTTATAGATTTTGAAACAGATACTTTATGACGTGCGTGACACCCCCCTGCATTGACAGTTTGTCTTGTATAAAGCCAATTGTGTCACCTAAAAACCAACTGAAGTTTGAAACCGATGTACAATCTGTTCAGTAATTTGCAACGTAACCTTTTCGTTTTATGTGAGACGAGAACAGATATATTTGAAACAGTGGCGTAAAAACAGCTGATGCAGACATTTGTATTAAACACCTGAGGCGAATGAGGTACAGATACAGATTTGTTGGACAGATTCACTTCATATCGTGTCCCAGGGTCTGTACTGCGGCGCACAGGATACAATAGGAGATAGGGATCTTATCTGGCCTGTTTGTGCCGGTACTCGTTTCCCGTCTAGGTGATAATGGGAGAGGTGAGAGTCAAGCCTCTCCACCTGTGACTCCCGGTGGGCAGCTTCTGGGTTAACCTGATTACTGTATCAGTTGTTATTGTATCAGTCCACCTCTATATAACCGGCCACCACACGCTACCTAAAGAGTAGGGCAAGACCCGACCACACAGGCGTTCTGCTGTTTGTGCCATTTAAACGCGTTGGGAAAAGCAAACATTAAAGAGATATGTTGACATTCTCTTGACTTCTGAAATAAGGAGGGTCTTTACTACGGTATGCGTGTTTAATGGACACACGCAAAGACTTGTTTTGAGAATAGCTATTGAAACTTATATTTGGCAATCACCCTTTGCAATAACTGTTGAAGTGTTGATGTCGGCTTTTGAAGACCAGGAAAACTAGTCATGCAACATGTTCTGTACGTGGACACCGCAGGGCATAACCTGGATTCACGGGGCTTAACTAAACAAAGTTTTGACCTGGTTGGTTGTACTTTGTATAGGATGCAACGAGTCAAACCACTATGACTGGATTTAAGTAAATTAATGAAAAACGTAAAAATCCAGCATAGCAAGACATGGTTCTGCGTAGTATGAACATGGCAGCCACTACAGGACTGTAATGACGATTGATCCTCTCAGCCGGTCAAGTGTGGGGGACTAATCAGCTTAGGGGACTAGGGTAGTAGGGCCGAGAGGACAGTGGTGGAGGGTTGTAGTGGGGAGACGGTCCCACCTGACCGATGCACCTGCCACCTGACCCAGTCTCTGACCCAACAGGTAGCACTATCACTGAGGCAGGTTCGCTCTAAGGCTTTTAGTTCAGGATTGTGGAATTAAAATGCTACCTAATACCCTTTACATACTAGCCCCAAAATGCGGTTACAATGACAGTTCATAGAAGGCATAATGCGCATTTTGGGGCTAGTCTGTAAAGAGTATTAGAGAGCAATTGTTTCTGTGACCCCTGGGAAAATGAGCTTTGAAAAACAAGTCTTATTGCTTGCAAAGATTTGCACATTGTTGCCCTATGTTTTTCCCATCAGAATATATGGAAGTTAATTCTTTTCTTCAGTAGATTTTCTTCTTGTTTTCTGATTCCCTTCCAGAAGACAACAGTACTGACAAAGATAATCTAGGCACAACCTCGGCCTGAATATCAAAACACGATACCTTCCTACTGGAAGCCCTCCCTCACTTTGGTTGCTCAGTTTTTTTCCATCGGTCGACTTGGATATGAGGTTTTAAAATCACTAAAACTGATATGCAGATATATCCAAATTTGTTTGATTTGCAGTATAACAGTAAAATAGCCTGCTACGGCTATAGCACATTTTTAACCACCTTACATGTGTTTTCTTTCCTCAAACCTCTTTGAAGTTTTATTGATAATCGATGATCGAGGTTCGATAACATACAAAACAGTACAGACTGGTTCCCAATCCCACTTTGGAGAGATTGCCTACAGCGCGTTATAGTACGTTAATTCGCCGAGTCACGTTCAAAGTCTGCCCACCTCTCCCCTACGGCCTGTCTGCAAATGTCAAAGGCGACGTAGCTTTTACTATGAAAGGGGACGAGATATTCTGTGAAATACAAAGGGGACCGTCGGCATGTTCAGCTAGGCTAGTTTAGACTGGTATGCGATAGCTCAGTGACGAATATGTTTTGGTGCAATCAAAGGAAGATTATTACACAGTGGTGGGGGATAATCCAGGGCCAGTCGGGCCCCTAGCTTTCCAAATCAAGGGGTCCTCACCTAAATCTAGGGGCCCTCACATACACTAGTCTGTGTTATTCATGATTTTTAGGGGCCAGTAGGGCCTCTAGCCCAGAAAACCTAGGGGCCCGACCTGCTTTTTAAGGGCCTTGGGCCCCTGGTTATGTCCACCCCGGTTACACGAAACATTTTAAATCATTAAAATTTCTATAGATTGTCGTGGCAGCCCACAACAACAAGTGACGGCCTTCACAGCCTCAGCTGACCATGCACACTGCCTACAGTCCAAATTGACCACTCATGGCCCTCACAGTCTCCAGTGACCATGTACATTGTTAGCTGTCCACAATGCCCACTGACGGCCCCACGTCCTGCAGTTACCACGCACAGTGCCCACAGTTAAAAGTGACCATGGTGCTTTTTAGCCGATGCTGACAGACCAAAGATGGTCATCACTGCAGTTTCCATAGGTATCGCTATACAAATTCGCAGTTGTCAACAGAAGTGTTCAAACTTAGTACTGCAATCACCTCACCTAATTCCCTCACACCATTATCACACCTACGCCCACACAGGTCTTTATCTATGCCGGGATAATGTTAGGGATGACCCCTGGGGCATTTATAGAGAAAAACCTATATTAAATGTCCGACTGACGTAAACGGTAGAGCCCCCATTGAAATTAGATAGTTAGTGCGCCATTGTCTCACTCTATTTTCTTTTAACATTATCCCTGAGGCTGTCTGTGTGTACGTGTCAGACCAGTGGGGTACCTGTGGGGTTTCACTGCACCCACCCAACTCGGTATACTACTAACACTGACCAGACAGCCCTCACAGCCCCCACTGACAGTGACCACAAACAGCCCCCAGCCTTGACCATCCACCGATGACCTTCAAAGCCGACGCTGACAATGTCCGTCCAACCCCCATTGTGGGCACCGCTGTCAGATAAAGGATGTTGCAATAGGGTATTGGTCAGTCATTGATCAGAGTGGGTAATTTGTTGGGGTGGCGCTATAGTGTTGTTGTGTGTCTCGGACAGAGGTCAGCGAGGCGCCTGGTGCCAGATTTGCCTGTCACACCATCCATTACCAGGCCCCTCCCCTGGCCACCGGGGCCTACTCCCCACACGCCGTCTACTCACACCACCATTTCCTGTCTGTCAGTAGGCGCACCGCCTTCTCCAAACCTGCCAGTCCCTACTTTAGAGCTGGTTTTTCAGTTACCCTATCATTTTGGTTAGACCCCTATAGGCCTATGTATTCCATTAGACCGACTTATGTAATCCATTCTTGGAATTTTATGCCCATTTTTTGCCCAATTTTATTTTACACAAAACACCTCGCCATGCCATCAAAAATTATTGAATCAATTTTGTACATTAAAAGCTTATCGTCTAAATCCAGAATCACATCCCACTTCGTCATACTCAGTATCTGTAAACCGCCATGTCCGGTGCTGGATGATGGCTGCTCACTTAGTGTGCCGTACAGCCGTGACGTATGGTGGATTAACTTAACACCCAATACGACAAAACCCGTACTGACAGCAGTGGCTTTTCCCCCCGTCTCGGCCAGTCTCCAGTTTCCCGGAGCTGGGGCCGTAGGCGGGGTGATATTTAACTGAAGGCCGTACGCGCTGTGTAATGACATCTCTGCAGCGTAGTGCGTCATCAGGTTACGTGACGTTTTCCCTATTCAGACCTTACTTCGTTTATCTGAGGTGAGGGCAGAGTGACCCCTAAGGTAAAACGTAAAGTGACCTCTCGTGCATTGTCAGCTTCCCCGTAGACAACGGTAAAAAACTAGTCTGGGATCGATTCATTACGTCCGCTTCGCGTGCAGTTATTGTAGCCTTACAGTTGTATAAGAGGATAATGTGGATAGTGACAGTGGCACAGGTTTTTCAATTTCATATTCTCTCTCATCGGACAAAATCAAGTTCGAGTACAATGGATCAGATGATGGGATATTTTGCATGAAGGTCGAGCCCACATCATTTGATTTTTGCTTACGTTATTGAACTTTTCAATTTCATTCAGGAACATAATGTACACTCTGGGTCAATTAACTGTTGTATAAGAGGCCTTTATTGAACGTGGAGGCAGGCACAAAATCCAGCTTAGATTTCGTGGTACTAGGCCATTACCTGATTCCGTGTTATCCTGACCAAAAAAGTGTTTAGCAGCCCCTAACGGTGAGCCTGCCTCACGCCATATCAGCCATAGAAATGATACCCGCAGGCAATATGAGGATTTAGCTAAAATTATCTAAGTGTGATTAATTCACGACATTTGAATGATCGAGCCGATAGCTAGAGGATTACAGTTCGGAAGGGAGGAAGGTTAGAAATAGGCTCAGTTTTCAACTTCGCAAGTCATATAACATTACATATATCTCAAGATTATCAATGTTGATTTTATTTTTATATTGATCAGGACAAAATCGATTCTTTTGGGCGCGAACTGCCCTGGAGAGGGGATCACTTCTACAGAGACAGTGGTGCTGTCCAGATCAGTCCCCACTCCCAGTCCCAGTGTTATCACCTGGTGACAGGTGTACGTTATGCACCACCCTAAGACCCAGGGCCCGTAGATCACCACTACCGGCAGCGTCCCACAGGCCACTATCAGACCTTATCAGGCCCCCAGTGAAAGGCCCGCCTCTTATCGGACCTTATCCCTCCTCCAGATTACCTCACACCTCTCCTTCAGGTGGCTCAGCCGTAAACCGGCCTATTATGGGATAGGTGGCCGCCATGTTGGCGCGCTGCCAGGCGCCGCGGCGCCCCCTGTCGGGACGCCCGGGAGACATGATCATCGCGCACAGATCGATTCTGATTGGATGAGGAGGTCGGAGGGACGCAGGGCGAGCTGTGTGAACAGAAAGCCGAGGTGCTGAGGGATGGTCGTGTTATGGGATTATCATCTAGCACAGAGAGGGAGTGCAGTCCTCCCGGCTGCGGATAAGCTAGCTAGGCCTCCACGACCAAACAAACAAGCACAGCTTTCCGACCTCTAGTTCATTATTTTAAAGTTGAACTGTTTATTTGCACAGATAAAAAGACTGGTTATCAGAGTTAACCATGAGCCAATAACTTGTCTACGGCCAATGGAATGACTGATGTTGAGGCTCACAAAATTACAAAGTCTCAGGTTTCCATATGCTAGCTTGTTCATCCTACACAACACATCCATGCTGTCCACAAGGACACCTATCATCCACAACTCCACATTTACCATAGTAGCTAATCCCCATAGTATTTTATCGTGTACTCCCATTTGTTATTTGCCCAGTTGATGGTATCCCTACAAATCCTGTCACACGTGGTTTTGCTGATTCCCTCGGTGGCGGTGGACGGCCTGTTTGTCGTGGATTAGGGCTGGCCGGTAGCAGGTGGCTGTCGGGGATAAGCCCTGGGTACACACAGGGACCCACCGGGGGCCAGGGTACACTCTGTGACCTAACTCAGAGTACACAGTGTGACCTAACTGGGACCAATCTTAGACTGGGAGTACACAGTGTGACCTAACAGGGACCAAACTTAGACTGGGAGTACACTTTGTGGCCTAACTGAGAGTACACAGTGTGACCCAACTGGGACCAAGCTTAGACTGGGAGTACACTTTGTGACCTAACTGGGAACAAATGGGGTCTATGAGTACACAGCGTTACCTAACTGGGACCAAACTTAGACTGGGAGTACACTTTGTGACCTAACTGGGATCAAACGGGGTCTTTGAGTACACAGCGTGACCTAACTGGGACCAAACTTAGACTGGGAGTACACTTTGTGACCTAACTGGGAACAAACGGGATCTATGGGTACACAGCGTGTCCTAACAGGGACCAAACTGGAGCTGGAAAAACTGCAAAAAACAAAGGCTAAGGATACACAATATGACCTAACAGGGTCCAAACTGGGACTGGGAGTACACTTTGGGACGTAACCCAAGCTATATGATATAACCGAATAGGGAGTAAATTGGGACAGGGAGTACACAATACAAACCAGCTGGGACCAAACTTGCATGGCTTGAAAGTTGAAGTATGCTGTCTGAGTGAGTCCTAACGGAAACTAAACTTGGGCCGGACGCAAACAGTGAGACTGAACTTGTACTAAATTGGTACTAGTTTGGGACCTTTTATAGTGTCATAGTTTACTATGTATGCATTCCATGTCCTCTGACACTGAAAAGCGTACAGAGTTTGTTGTCTGTGTCAGTGTGGATGGGGGGAAATTCAGCATAAAAACGCATGGACAAAACCCATGTAAAACGTTATTTTTTTTATGTGACCCGGTGTGAGTATTGGATTATCACAACAAATAGAAGGCCAAATTTTATTTGATTACACCTACACCTACTTGCATGGACGACTTCAATTATCCAATACACACAATGATTGTTTTTGTGTTTCTGTGGAACAGTTAGACAACACACTCGTTTATGAGTCATGGCCTCATAGTTCTTCGTAATCGCCAAAACTGTTTAGACTTTGTGCAATATCAAATATGAATAAACCAATTATATGTGAAATTAAAGTCAGACTTTAAAGCATACACTTAAATTTTAAGTGTATGCTTTAACTTAATATATTGAAAATAACCGACGCTGCTGTTTGCCCTTTTGACTAGGTAACACGTTTTCCTAGATACATATTACTTATTTTTGCCAACTCTCCTCCAAGGTTTCATTCACAATACTATGTATACTAAGGGTCAAAGAAGTAAAGTGATCATTTCCGAATGAACCCTGATGACAGTGGAGTCCTACTGTAACTAACGTGGTACAGGGAGTAACCACCGAACTCCCTGGTCTGAGGGGGGCGGGGAAATAGCCGGTCGAACAGTCAGGCCTCTAAGCACCCTATCTAAGGTCCCTCCAGGCCCTATAGTCGGATACTATGGGGAAATACGGTACGTGCGCCTTATTGAGTAACAAGGATATAACGACATTTACACTTGAGGTATGCGTCGTTAAAGTCCACATGGTTGTGGCATCAGCTCATAATGTGTGATAGATGGTCAGACAATACCCTCTCGTCCTCCCCTGACACGCACACCCACTTACCGCGTGTCTAAAGCCGAGAGCCGTGGTGGTCAGCACGCCCCTCACACCCGGCACTAAGGGCCCACCATCACAACGCCCATTTCTGCTCCCTTTATTCTGAAAAAAAGTCCCGTTAAATCTAAGCCTCTCAATCCCCCCAAATAACTACAGGGGTCTGTAAATTACACACGTGTGTCGCCCTGCGATAAGCCGACTGCATGGGGGGAGTCGAAGTTGGGGGTGTATAGAGCTTAGAGGCCGTGGTTTGGGCTGAGTATTAAGTACCAATTGAATTGAACTCTTTTTGAGACATGGGAATGTCTAAAAAGAAAAAAAATATATATAAAGAATTGCTACATCCATTACCAACGATGGTGCAATCCGGTGAAATGAATTGTTGAGGGCACATGTTTGTTACTATTGGCATGGTGACAAAATAAAGTGCGTCATCGTGAACAGAAATAAAAACGTCTTTACATTATTTGTGTTTCTATGAGATCTATATTGTCTTCACACTAAAGGACCTTGGGTAGAAGGTGGGTCACAGGTGGGACCTCTGATAGCTCCATCTACCAGACCGTGAATAAGCCTTGGTGATATAGTCATGGGACAGTAGCAACTGTGCTACTCATACCTCATTTGATGGCCAATTTGCAAGAGAAGTACACTTTATAAACTGCACTTCTTTAAATAAACAACGACAGTAGTCATAAGAGGAGAACGCTCCCCAATAACCGTCAATTTATGTCAAGTAGAGTCTTTCACAGGCCCATATATTAGTAGCCAAAACTGTAAACATAGCCATATGTTATAGTTCCAGCAGCAAATCACAGCAGTTTCTTTTTGCGCAAGTTCCCAAAAGAAATTGTCAATGCACCTTAATATAAATGCCTAAAATAATTTGCCAACAGGTAGCTGTGAGGATAACGAAATTGTCTGTATTATGTGACTGTCTCTGCTAAGGTCCGAGCTTTTTAGAAAGGAAATACTGTTGAGTGCACGTATAAATCTAAATCTATCAGACTTTGCCGTCCTGTAGGTAATCTAATCCCGGCAGATAATTGGATAAAACATACCTTCATTGGGAAATTCGAATAATATGTATAGTAGAAATGTAAGCCCTTGGTATCTCTCAGATACGTTCAATGGGAAGATAATTAGTATGGTAATGAACAGGAAATTGGATTATGACAGAACAACCTGAGAAAAGTGTTTTAGCATATGATAGGGGAGACAGTGGTCGACCCGCCGCCGACTACAGCTGGCCCATTGGCATTCAGTCTTATTATAAACAGAGCCAAGAGGGAGTGGTATGCTTATTTAATTACCACCAAGACGGAACGTATTGGACGAATGTGATCAAGAACTATACTCTGCAAAAGGCCCCAAGACATTAGAGAGACACAACTCCAGGCCACTAATACCATATTGATTGTCCATGCTTGCAAAAAAAAGGCATTTGCTCAAATTTAAATACATTGTACTAATATTTATGGTCCGAGAATTTACCACATTTATTTCTCGGAACGCCTTCCACTGAACTGTTTGCAAGTCCGATGAGCTGAATTTTGCTCATTCATAGGCTGTAGGAATAAATATATTTCATATAGAGTCATCATGCCGTTTACACCATGTAAGCTCGAGTACATAGTTGACGATGGACGTATCGGGTATAGACAGACCTGTGCCTTAGGGCTGTTTATGATCTGCCGATACGCAACGGGCTATAGAGATACAATGAGTGATATACTCATGGGCGGCACACTATTGCATGAGATACTCCCTTAATGGACTTGGGATCCAGTGGATATATAAAAACACCAGACATATGTTACACCTTGTTATTTCTCACAACGCTCTGCTTTACCCAAGGACTGTACGCTAGTCACAGAGGGTACGTAGTTTAGTGGTCGTTATCCTGCGAGCTGCATGCAGTCTATTTCAGATGTGTGTGAAACGAAGATAACGGCCGCTCTGCACATGTGTTGTCTCATTGCATGTTGCCCTTACTATCTGCTGCCCTCTACAAATGTTCCACTGCTCTGTCCCACAACCTGCGACTCCACCCAGAAGCTCCTTCCTGCCTAGCTCCCCCCAATGACTAGTATACTCTACTGCTCATGCCTTATGCGGCCATTCCCAGCCTGACATCCACTTTTCCCCCACTGTCTCTATCCTGTCTGCTGCCCCCATTTGCATCCTGCCTGCCACCTCACCCTGCCTACTACCCACCACTGTCTGCCTACCACCCATTCCTCCCTACCACCTTTCCCTGCATTCCACTTCTCCCTGCCTGTCACCCCTTCCTGTCTACCACAGCGCTGTCTGCCACATTTATCCGTCTGCCCCCTCTCCCCCGCCTGCTTCTCCTGTTTGCCTCCCCCCCCCCCCCCTGTATACCACCCGTTCCTGCTTGCCACATCATCCTGTCTACTGCCCTGCCTGCCCTGTCTGCCTACCACCCCACCCTGCCTGCCGCCCTTCCTGCCTCCCGCATCTTCCGTCCATAGTGGCGACTGGCGCTTCTTTTGTGGAACCAAGGCGCAGTGCTCAATCAGTATTGACGAGCTCGTTGAGCCATTCCAGGCCCGGCTGTGGCCCCTTCTCCCCACCCCTCCCCGGCTGTGGCGGCCGCCTCTCCCGGCGCCCTGCCGGCCCTACATCCCCTGCTGCCCCCCACCATCCCCCTCCCCAGCCGGGCTTAGCGGCCCGGATCGATCCCACCGCCCGCCGCTATTCCCGCCTTTTTGGGGGGTATCATAAAGGCGGCCCGCAGCGGCCTATAAGACGCCCAGATTAGGGCGTCAGTTATTAAGTCCACTCCACAGACCAGAGCCACTGTTGCCTATTCCTAATGCGCACCATTTCTCCACTCTTTCTATTTTTCATGAAATTGTATCGACAAATTCAGTGTTTCACCTGGGACCTTCAACATTGATTTGATTTTTTGTTCTGCCTTATAATATGCTGGAATGATCAGGTAGCCTTCAAGGGAGCCTGGGCCCAGTCGTTGCTGCTTTTACCACTGTGCAGGCACTTAAACAAAACAAGCAAGCACGTCATTGGGTGACCTATTCACATAAGCCTATTGAATCAGTATAATTTGCAGGCATTACATTGAACTGGCCTAAGATACAGTACATGCAGACAACTGACCTATAGATACATGTTCACATATTCAGGCATGGAGAAGTGTGACCTATTGGTACAGTATTGATACTGCGTACACTATGTGACATGATGATACATGTAAATTCCGGCATACCCAGCTGACCTACTGTTACAGTACGTGCCTCCCGTCCCACCAGCACATGGCGCAATCTGATAGTACAGGGGCGAGCAGCAGGCCTGGCGTCCTCCAGGGTGCGTGTAGTTTACTCAGCCAATCGAGTTGTCTATGTCCAGGCGGACCAGGGCCAACGGACGGGGATTTGCATAGCAATAAGAAAGCTCTTCCTTCATTTCTATTCTAGATTGTCGGCGGATGGCCCCAGCGGCTCGGCCTAATATGATAGAGTGCTCGCCGCTAAGCATCACGCTATGCCAAGTCTCCCGAGTCTATGGCTTCCCACTGCTCCCCTCCTCCTTTCCGCTCCAAACAGACGGTGCTACGTGGTCTTGAGATGGTTCTCGGAAATTTACACTGTCGGTCTATTTATGCTGTGGAATTGTATACATTCTAATTTCCTCTGTGTGCTTTCTAAATAAAAAAACGTTTGTGTAATATGATTTTAGTGGTCTCGCAAGAAACTATTTCTTAAGGCAGTACCACTTATGGTTTCAGCAAAAGCAGAGCTCCCCCCCTCCCTTCGCTCACTGAATTAACCTTTTATGTCCAGCCGTTCCTAGTCTCCTGCACTCTCGTTCCCTCCCATTTTATCTCCTGTTCCCTCCCCATATCCCCCTCCCTCCCCTTGCCCTCCGTGTATAGATAACCCCGTGTCCAGCAGCCATCCATCCTCCGTCCTCATTGAATTGCCCAGTTGTACGAGCAGACCGTGCAGGCTGATCACTCCAGCCCGGACCCACCCTTTGACCCATTCCTATTGGCTAGACGCTTGACCGCCGTACAGGCCTGTATTAAGGGTCAGTTGGACACAGTGTAACATACATACATATAACCAACTGAGAAGGGAGTACGAGGGTGGTTATCACCCCGAGCCGGGACCCCGATATCAGCCCGAGGCCAGGGCCCGAAGGGCCGGCCGAGGGCTGATATCGGGGTCTCGGCGAGGGGTGATAACTGCCCGAGTACTCCCTTTGAGGTTGGTTATGGATTTATTATACCTTTTCTGTTAGATTTGAGCTCCCAAGGAAGGATGCACAGCAATCAGTGATGGTGGGACTGTGATGTTGCACATTTTTTTAATGTTTTTTCATATAACTCTTTTGATATCCATCAAATCCACAAACAGTAAGCAGTAAAATGTAGCTAGGAACGTTGTGCAGCTAATGCAAATGTTAGATTTTTTAATTCTTAATGATTTCATTTTTCCATGAATTTTAGAAAAATAAAAAGTTTCTGTATCACACTGCAGTGTGATACAAGGCTGGTTATCACCCAGGTTTGTATCACCCTGAGTTAAACTCTTAACTACTAACCTTGTATCACACTAAGGTATAATAAAACGTCCATCCCGGCCAGAGCCAACCTAAAGGGGGCGGCCGTCTGGGGCCGCGCATATAGATGAGGGTTTAGAGGGGCCGAGTTGAGACAGAAGGGGGGCGGGGGGCTGTGTTCTGGGGCCGCCTGGCGCACCACACAGCAGACAGATTTAGGACCTTAGGCCGGCAGGACGGTCACCCCGTCCTGTCAGACTGGGGCTTGACAAATGACGGTCAGGGCATATCCTGCCACAGCAGAGACTAAATCAGAATCTGAATCTAGATGGTATCAAAATATACATATATATTTGTGTATGTGTTTCCAAACTTTCATATAGCAGGGACATTTTATAAAGCCTATATTAAACAAACGGGAAAAAAGAAATGCGTGAAAACCAGTTAAATAACTGCCACACCTGCCTTTCAACCAAGCACCTGTCGCCCCCATCATTTACAATGGTCTCATACAACTCCCTGCGTTTTCTCTTTACCAGCTGCAGCGGGAACAAAAAGCAGTAGAAGTTCAGTGTGAAATCAGTACAGAAGCAGTAGGGGGGTTGCAGTAGGATTTCAGTGGTTAATCAGCAGAATAAGTATGATTCCAATAGTTGAACAGTAGTAAATCAGTATGTCCGAAATATTTTAATGAGCCAGGGAGGACATTCAGTAGGATTTCACTAGCTAATGTAAATATTTCGGATATATTGATTTAGAAAAATTCCGAAATATATATCGCCGTTTCGCAGGACCCGTATTTCACTTTCACTTGGGTCATTGAATCTCCTCCCAGTAGTATAGGAAAATGGGGCCCGGTGGCAGGCGACTCACCCTCTGATGATGGTGATGTACGACACCTAATGCTGGGCTCTTGGCGAGGAGACCTCCGATAGAATCTCCAGGAAGATTGATGGCGTTAGATATAGGATAGATTGCTAATCATGGATGTACCATAGTTAAAGAGTTATGGTCTGTAGTGGTCACGGTCGGTGAATTCCAATAGTTGGTTGGGTCACAGAGAAGGGAAGGAAAGGGTTAGATAAAGGATATATTTGTGTTTTTTCCCTGATAGAGCAGGGTATATCTGACCATAGCTAGATGGGATTATTTGTGGCTCAGTGGGACTGGCTATCACTGTTGGGACTGGGTAACAGTGGATAGAAATGGTGAAGCAACGGTGGGCTGCGGTGCTAACTGCTGTGCAGGGCAGGGCGATACATACGAAGCAGTGGGCGTAGTGTTCCCGGTTGGCCGAGTTGAGATGGCCCCACGCCTTATTAAATTGACCACTTTAGGGCCAAAGACCCCAGGTCACCTCCCGCCCTGGCCGACAGGGGTCGTGGTAGAGGCTGGCGCCGGTGGCCGGTGAGAGGCCTGGGTTTTGTATGAGGACGGCCCAATACGGGCTGGGTATTGGTAGTATTATACACACTCTGTGTTTCTCACAATCACAGCTATACGGCCAGTGTGAACAGCGGCTGGACAATGGTTGTTTATACAATTGACTGTTATTTAATTCCTTATTGTTTGAAACCCGAGTTCTGCAATCGTAAATTGCACGTTTTAGCTGAGTATAGGCCTATAGGCCTACACTTTTCACAAACGCGGTAGTCGTGTACAAATTCTGATTAGCTCTCATAGTGGATTATTCGTATTTCGCCAAGGGCATCAGCTAGGGATACACGTTCATGCTCTTTTATCAATACGTCATGTCTCATGTGGCACCCAAAAAGTAATGGTGCTAAGCTTCTAATAATGGTTGCACGTACCAGATACATCATTCCAAATCTGATCATTGCCCGTACACCTACCTGCTATAACTGCTGATATCACATTTCTACGATGATGTTCTCATCGTATGCCATAGAGAACGGGCCCCGGACCCATGGGAGCTATTACCCTGCTTAATGCCTCTACTAGCAGGCACCACTCGGAAAGGCGGGGAAGGCAGGGATTGCTTACAGTCATGGCGGGTGAAAGACATTAGTAGTTTTATATTATAATGTCGAGAAGACTATCAAGTATAAAAAAACATTCACAATCGTGATGCATTCAAACGTGGATAAAAGTATACTCTTCCAAGATAGTCTTAATGTACTTATGTTCGGGAAAAAGGTGCTTGTTCTCTGAGAACTGGCAGGACATGCATTAAGAAGTCACAATGTGGTTAAAAAGTGCTTTAGTTGGCGGGTGGTGCTTGAAGCCTTAGAGTGGGTACTTGGTGGTGAGTGGCAGCTCTGCGGCTGTGGGTTATGGCCTTATCGCCGAGTCATCATTAATGCAGGTGTCTGCGGGCCGGGGCCGGGGCCTACTCCCGACACCTGGACGGACCAAAGTGTCGGCCGACAACACGGGGTACCTGTGGGCCCGACATGGGCACAGGGGATTTGGTGGAGGTGATCAGTGATAACACGACAAAGGGTATTCTCTCAAGTACTTAAAGGCTTATCATGTTGAACATTTAAGGTAGATATGGATGTTATGGCTGTAAAATGCTAAATCATTTTGAGGCCATACAATAAATTTTAGAATTGAGAAATCAAATTAAAGATGTTCTACTCTACATTAAGGTTCTTGAATATCAGTCATTCCAAGCAATCTTTTTATACACTTTCATTGACCTTCGTACAACGTTTTAATACTTGCCGCAGAATAGTAAATGTAAATTAATGAAATAGGCAGCTTCGAAGTAAACATAAACTTTCAATAATTAATGTCACAGCACTGATGTCATATTATAGGTTCTTAGACATCTAATATGCTTAGAACATTTCAGCACACTGAAGAAACATAAGCCTTACAAAACGGCTGATTCCTGTCCCAAAAGAGCCCAGTGTCAGATTTGCCTTTTTGCGTTACGTGTCTAACCGTTTTTCCCACCCAGGAGGCGGTGTGTATGTTAGGCGTGGTGGTGGTGTTAAACAGCTGGTCTTGTTTGCCCACATGGGTCTGGGTACACACCGTAGTGTTGTAGCTTGGTGTCAGCCTCTGTAGCCGTCCGACCCACCCGTTATATATCCCCTACCCTACCGTCAATCATCATTTACACCGGCAACAGTCAGTAGAGGCTGAGACTGGCCTGGTTGTAACGTATCTCGTATTATGGACCCTACTGGCAGAGACCTCATCCAAAAAGGCACCAACTTAGATGCCGCTCCAAGTCTTACTATAACTCAATAGTGCCTCTGTTTAATTATCTAGTTGCCTTTGTTACCCTCGTGATTGAAATGTTTTACCAGATGTCAGATGTCAGATGTCAGTTATAACTGACAAACTTACGTACTTTTTGAGGAATTATACAGTATAGCAGCTTTTTCCGATACAAAAGAATTCATGATATCGTGCAGGCAAATGTAGCTAATTGTCGTATATTCTTTTGTGCTGTTTCTGTCTTCATATATATATATATGCATGTGTTATATTATAACACATGCATAGCCTAAATTGTGTGGTAATGCTACAAATAGCTTCCCTACGTTGGACACTACTTCATTTGGGTTATTGCCATTATGCCTGGTAATTCGTCCACACCACTATGCAGGCAAGGTATGAGGAAGGGGTTAAAGTGTACGGTCGCACCTGATCATACCCAAATGGCAATTGACCATTCACTGGATATATGTTACTGATATGTCCGTCGCTGATTGGTTTTCACTGGTGGGCAACTGACCAATTTGTTTGTCTCTGATAGTCCAGTAGCCGATTGGCTTGTCACTGATGGGCCAGTGGCAGAGTGGCTGGACACAGATATTATAGGCTGACAAGTTTGTCACTGATTGTTCAGTGACTGTTATATGTTTGTCACTGATACAATGGTGATTAGTCAGTGATTGGTCAGTAGGTCGGTTATTGATTCCCCCTGGACAATATGGACCCACGGCTCCCTCATGTCTTTCCCCATGCATACCTCACAGTCAGCCTGTCTCAAACCAGCTAGACCTACCATATCTAAAGTGTTTGTTCACTTCAAGGTCACCTTAGAACACTTGAAAAACTGTTTTAAAAAAACCTGAGACAAGACCTACTCTTAGGTACGAACATTGAACATAGGATAAAACTTAAGTGGAGTTATGATAAACAAATCGATACCACATGGCCATTCATTACACAATATTGATAAATTCTAACCGACTATTTAATATTTCTTCACGTACAAAAAGTATTTAACAAGCAATGAGTGTAATATTTGTATCACATGTGATTTTACATACTAAAGTTGTTTTCCCGTCAGACTGAAAATAGATGAATGCAGCATCCGAAATTCGTCTGTGTAAAGGCCCGGTCACATATAGAGACTGAACTCAACTCAACAGTTGAGTTGAGTTGGGTCTCTGATAGTTTTGATATGTGACATAGGGTTAAAACTGGAGTTTTAGGTTTTCTCAAGACTGATCAGTCTGGTCTCTAATCTTGAGATGTTGAAGATTTAAAACTGGATAGTCTTGAGTCTTTAGCAGTCTTAAGGCCCAGTCTCAATATGTGACCGGCCTTAAGACTGGATAGTCTCCAGTCTCAAGCAGTTTTAAGGCCCAGTCTCTATATGTGACATAGTTTAAGACTCAACTCAACTGTCTGGAGTCCATTATCCAATCATATAAAGGCAAAAAGACACACCTCTTTTTCCTACATATCATTGAGTTTATAGGCAGAGGATAGAAAACACAAGACTATCCAGTCTCTATATGTGACCACTTATCATTTTTTCCTTAAGACTGGTTTGTCTGCAACTGGTCAGTCTCAAGTCCTTAAGACTGTTAAGTTGAGTTCAGTCTCTATATGTGACCGGGCCTTAAGGCATAATGAAAGCCACTTAAGCTATGTAGTGCGTTTAGCAAAGAGGTGAAAACAATTAAGTGTTGTCGCTGTCAAATCATTCATTTTCAGATAAAAAAATATACTTCATCCTGTATTGATTTTTAGAAGAAGCATTTTGTAACTCAAAAAGTGAAATGATTTTTTTTTTTGATTTTTTTATATAAATAAATCTTTGAAAGAAAAGATTAAAGAATTAAAGTTAGTCATTGGTTTGCTATATTTAACAAACGCGAGATAATACGACTCACATTTCAATCTGTAGTAGAGTCAGTAGCATTGCACAAAGGCCTGTGTTGGGAGAACAGGAGCAATAGTGTCAGACTACAGGTAAACAAAGGGAGACGCTGCCGACAGGCTGCATACTTGTAGGCCTATACAGGTAGACGCCGACAGGCAGGTACACACCGACGCCTCTACTCCAGGGAAGTGGGTAGACAACCACAGTCCTTGGTGTTTGTAAAACAATAATGTTTCTGACATCACCTGGTCTATAGGAGCCGAGAGTTCGTGCTGCTTAAGTGGTGTTTGTAAGGCGTGACAGTGCAGTGATCTGTCTCTTGAAAAGGACATTCCAATATTACTTATACACCTAGCCATCAGTTTGTCAGTCTGCCTATTCAGGAATAAAGTCAAATAAGACTAGAAGTCGACAAGGCGTTGTCATTGTTATGTCTAAGGTGTGACAGAGCAAATATCGAAGTAAATATTAGACGGGCATGTCGTTTTAAAAAAAATAAAGACATTCCAATACTCTTTGTTTATCTGCATCAGGTTGCCAGTCTACCTAGTGAGGAATCAATTAAATTTGAATAAGACTAGGGGTCGACATTCAGAGGGCGTGTGTGTGTAGAGGCGCCTCAGACAGATTGCAGTCAGTGCCTCCAGTATTACAGGTGGGTGCCGGGCACCGATCCATACCTTCCCACAGGCCACCCCTCTGTAGGCAAACGGCACTCTGATCACTTCTATAGCTCTCACCGGCTCAGAAATCACTGCACCCTGCCGGGGCGTACGTCTTTGTTACGTCCCCCCTCCAAATGGTTCAGCAACAAAAAGGGCCGGGGTAACTAAGTGCTGCAGGTAGGCGCTGCAGGTCCCATTACGGGCACTGATCAGGACCGACACCTGAGGTGTGGATCCGCCGGGATCCGCGGCCTGATCAATGTGGGCGCGCTCAGGCAGCACATGCACATCGAATCAATAATACGGAGCATGTTTCTGATAGGCCTTCGTTAATACACTGCATGGCCATTTGGCAACCGTAGGTTCACCCACCCATGCATGCAACCGGCCAATGGTCAGTGATGGGCCCGGGGTCACGGTAATGCGAACCGTATTTTAGGTAACATTTTTATGCGAAAATATTTAAGTTATTACTTTTTGGAGTGGGAATGGAGGGGGGGGGGGGCTTAGATATAATCTGCACTTTCTAATCCATATCATTAATGGGGTAGGTTGCTTAGCGACTGTCCGTCACGTAAAAGAGGATAATTGTGTCCCGTATCAAGGTGACGGTCGATTATATCTAATAAAGAGCAGCTTAGTTTGATCTTATCGACCTGGTATACTATGAACATATAATTATATTCAGCCCTGAAGGAATCAGCGATATAATCATGACTCTTATAGCAGTACAAGTAAATCTATATCCAGCGGCATGGCGACTCGAATATCAGGTACCTGTTAGGTACGGTGGCAACTGGATTCCACTACACTGGTTCTGACAACGATTCTGACATTTAGATATGATGGACACCGGCCAGTCCCTGGAAATTGCATGGCTCATACCTCTACCCGTAAAGGCCCGGCTCCACTATCCAACTCACCTCAACTCGATAGTCGTAGACCTTATGGAGCCTGTATGCCCGACTGTTTAGTCTTAGTAACGAAACTCTACCATGACATAAGATGAGACCCGGTACTCAGATCCTGCCGGATATATATATCTATGCATATCTACTGCACACCCCCCTAAGACCCGACTATCCAGTCGTACATCTTCAACATGTTAAGATGTACGACCCGACGATCCAGTCGTAGCAAGGAGCTAAGACTCTAGTCGTAATACCGGCTCCACTGTAAGACTGAGCTCAACTCAACTCAACTCAACTCGATAGTCGGGCAGTGGAGCCGGGGCTTTAGATGCATAGCCTGTAGACCTGGAGCGTTTCTTTCTGAGGCACAGAATTAGGCATCTGGACCTGAGTACATTCAGAGAGGTTCTACATTGTTTTGGGCAGTAAAGTCTTCAGTTTAGTAACTGACCAATTCAGTTTGGCACACAGAATAGAGAGGGACTGTGATCATTAGTCTATGCCCTTGTGTTAATCACACAGTGAGCAGGTATCCTATTGTGCACAATTAATTCAGGTAGTTACACAATGAGGGCAGCAGGGCTTGTGATAATTGACCCAACCAGTTATGACATGTTGGGGTATGCATTAGATCCCTAGTATCCACTCAGGTCCATAGATGTAGCTACTGTCAAAGGGTGGCCGCGGTGATCAGTCTACAAAGTACACCTCTTCTCTTTGACGACGCCCACCTCTGCCCTCCCCCCTCCCACCGCTACCCACGCGTGCCCCCTGCACGTTGTCGACCTTCAAGGCCCTACGTGCTCCCGAGTAAAGCCACTATCCCGCCAGGTATCTCACAAATAGGTCACTCTATGTAAAGGTGCCCGTGGTTATTAAAGACTGGGGAATCCCTGGTGACATTCTCGGCAGTTAATTAAGACCTCTCGGTCTGGGCCTGTAGTTCCGACTCTGGGCCGAGTCTGAGGCGTGTGTAGAGAGATGTCAACACGTGGAAAGGTGTCAGATTAGGGTGTGGGGGGTACCTCCTACGGACTGTCCAGTCACACAGGAACCCGCCTTTTTGTCTAATCCGGGACCCCCTGACTCACACAAGCACCTGGCCGTCCGCCGACAATTTAAACCCGTAATTATAGGCTCGACTTTTTCGCCTGTCTCCCTCATTGGATTAAGAAACCCGAATATGGGTTGTTTCTTGGCAGTGTTTTTGTTTGCTCTAGAAAACGGAGAGAAATGAGACCTTTGCCCGCGGGCTATCTGGTTATATCTGATTGCTCCAGGGTTTGACCTTGGAGGCGGCAGGACGGGCTAGCTGTGCGGGTTGAGGGGTCCTCCCGGCGGGTAGATAAGCCGTCCCCAGGCCACCTGTGGGTCGGCGGGGGCTCGGCCCATTCCCCAGACCAGCCTGGCTTCTCGTATCGTGTTTAACCTTGGGAGAATGCCAGGGTTATCGGGCACACTGCCCACAATGCCGCTCCTCCAGGGCGGGGCGGGGCCTCAGGGGACGGTGTGTGTGTCGGGGGCGGCGGGGGGGGGGGGGGGTGACACTTACAGGTGTGCCATACCCAGATCAGTATCCAGTGATTGCCTACTGCGAGAGACGATAACCACTATCTGTTCTCTGAGTAATCCAGGCACTAGGTGGCACTGCAGAAGGTATTCATTGACAAATAATATACACGTATGACATTATTTTGGTCGGAAATGTTTCCATTTACTTTCAATGTTTTCTATTCCCCGCCCCGGTACTGGTAGTTCATAGCTTTTCAGTGACAGTGGTATCTAGTTTCCGGGTTTGCCGATTCAGAGATTATGTTCTAGCTCAGGGCAACCGTTGGTTACTGTTTAGGTTCTAAGCAGTCAGCTCTCTCCTGTAAGCATCTAGGGTTCTGAATGCGATTTCTAGAACGTAGATTATTGCTTCTTAAACCTCCAGGCACTTGCCCTGCACGAATCCACATCCAGGGATCCAATGTATATTCAAAATATACAGAAAGCAGAGCAGCATGAAGCCATCTGCTTAACGGCTCCCCCACATGGGATTGGTTTGATTGTCAGGTAAAATCCGACCAAGTCGTGCAGCAGGTAATAGTCTATGCCAATAGACCTGTATAAAGCCCCAGGTCTCCCCTCCCTCGGTACCCCTTTGATGTGACAGGTGACATGCCTTAAGACCCGTCTCCTTATCTCACACACAGGCACACCTAATCAGTAAATGGCGGACCTACTCCCCCTTCTCTATTAGGAAAGTAGGTATTTTCTGATAACGCCGTTTCAGAGGAAGTCGTATAAATAGAGAGAAGAAATAAAGATGTAGAGATCTTTGTAAAGAAGTCTTCTTAGAAGAACGGTTTCCGTCCACAGTCGAGCATATTGTATGTTCCTCCTTTGTTCATGGATTGCCGACAACGCACTGATATATCACATTTTAATATGGAATTGCAAAGAAGGCGCCTTCCAAAGCGTCTTTGTTTCTATTAGGCTTTCTTATGTCTCTGCTGTATTGAGCCCTGCATCAGAATTAGTAAAATGCAAGCAGCCAAGGGCTGTCATATACCTATACATTTAGCTTTCGTCTGATTTGAGCAGTTTCTCACTCTACTAGATGCAGAAGGTTACATGCCTTTACTTGAAATTGACAATTAGATTTAATATTGTTTTATATGAAAATATGATTATTTTAATCGTCATATTAAAGCCATAGACAACATATTCAGATGTCTTTTGAAGGAAGCATTTAGCAGTACAAATAACTAAATCTGAAAGACTGAATATTTTTGCAGCCCTGGAGCTTGGTGGTCGAGCCAGCCTCCTCATGGGTCCATGGTACACTCGGATGCTGGTCAGCCAGTCTCCACGCGTTATCTTGGTGACAGTATCGATTGGCGTACCGTCAGATATAAAACATTCAACTCACGTCTCAACGATCAGACTCAAGATGGTAACCACATTGCACATAATATATTGTGTTATTCACATGTTCTTAACACACAAATATGATAAGTGCCACTTGACTTGTTGATTGTGTAGACAGATAACTCCAGCATCTATCAGTGAGACAATTGACAAATTTTACTGGTAGTTCTATAGATAGCCTCTGTAGGCTCTTTGAGTGGTTAGTTTGGTGCCTGGCGTATCTTTGAGGAGGTATACACCGATAGGGCTATAGATAGCGTCTTTACCGTGACATTGTTTGTACCACTGACAAGGACACGTGTAGAATACACACTACTAGTGCGATATAGTAAAACGGCAAGGTGGTCGATATCGGAGTAGATGGCAAAGACCCAGATTTGAGTCCTTGGGTGTGTTGATCATAATTGCACCTGACTTAGCATAGGGCCCGAGGCCCGCCGAGTGTTGCCGAGTACTGCCGAGTAGGTCCGCCCACCGCTCGGCAAAGCTGTGACCTTGACGGCTTCTCCAAGGACGTGAGAGCGCCATGGAGACGTTACTGGAGGCGCCCTGGGAAGGCGGCCAACCCGCCAGGTCCTCCACGGGATGAGCGCCTCAACAGGCGGCGAGGGCGCACTTACTGACTTAGGGAAACCGGGCAATCAGGGCCCTCTGCCGGCCGGTGGTGGTGGTCGGGGAGGGGCCGGCTTACACCTGATTACGGCCCGGCGGGTCACACGGCGCCCTCCTCCCTCCCACTTAGTGCTCAGCGGTCAAAGGAGCTGCAGCGTCACACAGCTAATTCAATCAATGACATTCTGATTATTTGGTCACACTTCGATCCCTAACGGACTCTCAAGATGGTTGATGTATCTGCGATAAACATGCATACCTTAGATTACCTCATTATGCTTTATTGGATGATATTTCATAGCACCACGTTGTCCCATTGATAGTTGTTCCATGTCTCCGTAAAGTCACAGACTATATGCCGCCTGTTGCATAGCGTGAGATGGGACGACCCCAGGAATCCGGGAAACGCTGGCGCGGAGCCCCATGCTGCATGCGCCGTTTATGATTAGTGTTTAATACCATCATGATATTGCATGAGTGGCTCATGAAAATACATTCCAGAAACTTCACATATAAATTCCAAACTGATGACCGTCCATTTATTAGTCCAACTCCAAATCACTAACTCGGTGTTTCGTGTCGCGGAGTGCAAGTCGTCGTTCGCTGTCCAGTGCTGATGGCAAAGGTACCATTACCCCCTCCCCCCAGCCACCCACCGCCTCACCAACTACCTGTAACACCAGCCCCCGTGGCCACTAACCAAGTCAGCCTCAGCCGCTGACCTTTTGCACCACGACCAACAGGGGATTTACCCAATGGGCGCAATCTGGTGTCACAGGAAGGTAAAACAACATTACGTGACAGTAGATCTGATATTCACCTAGGTACATATGAGCACGATTGCATTTTCAATAAAAAGGAAACTGACCTCTGTGTGTTGATGAATTTATTGCGATGCAGGCAACAATAAAAACAAAAAAAGCTTTCCACTATCTATAGTCAGGTTGATAAGAAAACATTAAAGGTCTACTAAACCCCCGAACGATAACGTGTATCATCTAAAATGTAGTTTGGAAATATTCTGCCAGTTGGAATTTTCAACGCTCGACAAAATCTGGGGCTTCAGGAAACAAAAGTCGCAGTAAAAATGATGAAAAGAAAAAAATCATATCGGCAAATGTTTTCGGGTAAATAAGTATGCTTCCTACTTTGATAATATCAGAGAACCTTTTTCTTCGCCATCTCAGAGTGAAAGGAGAACTCCGGAATGGTGCGGTGAGGGTCAGCTGGTACATGGCCGCCGGTAGGCGTAGGTGAAGGAAGCGGGGGACGGGGGTGACAGTGCTGAGTCGGCACCTTTCAGTGCTACTTTCCAGGCCTGTGATCCCAGACTCCCGGGGGACCCGAGGGGCGTTAGACGATGACGTTAACAGATGGCGTCACAAGACGTTAGGTGCGCCTGCCTCTTTGACGCACCCCTCCCATCCCTTACCATTGGCTCCATATATAGGTAACCTTCAGCACGCCCGCCGATTATGTGCGCTTCCATTTTAGTAGCTAAAGTGTTTCACTAGTTTGTCGGGCGCGTTTTGTGAGCCCCCAGCTGAGTGGATCTACGGAATTTGCTGAAGACCTTTAGTATGGCATTCTGTTAAACATGCTTCATCAAGTAGCATGGCCAGTTTTTGAAGCTCACTCTTCCCCCGGCACAAGCATCATCCCTTTTAATAACAGAATGGGATTGACCGTAATGGTCTGCGGTGGAGAGGCCGTCTTCCATTTCTCCAACAGAGTCTCTACCATCCTTTTGCCGTAATGCCTGGTTTCTCCAAGGTGGTCTGAATTAAGGACTGGGGTTGCTTCTCTACAGGCACCGCCACACAGGAACGAGAACTACTTGAATAATGCTGACAGCAGCCTATTGATGAATTGTGATGTAAATGGGTTTGTTTTTTCTCCGCGTGAAGCCAAATGTAGATGTTGGTGTGGCGGGCACGGCTCGGCTCGGTGGGAGCAGGCATGCCACCATCTTACTGTTTGGTAGAACCTTGCATTTGCATTGTTTCTCTGTATGTGTGACATGCAGAAATACAAGACATTGCATTGTGTATGCCTAAACATATGTTTTATATGCTACGTATATATTTAAGTCGGGAACTCGAGGATGTCAAATGGCCTCATTTACAACATTTTGAGCGAAACAAGCGTTTAACTTGCAAATGTCTTGTTGATGTCAATTATATATGCACCATCTGGTTTGGTAAGATGGAGCTAGTGGCATGCATTGTTTACCCCAGAGTATCAGGAGTGATAACGCCAAGCGGAAACGTTCCATATGGTTACCTTGTACACAGCTACCCCACTGATTCATTGCTAGACAAACCCGTAAATAGTATACATATATATGCATACCCTTGCATTACCATTGTATTGCTAAGCAGATACAGGCCCTGTGGTTTGGCCAGGCTGGATTCCCCAAATGCCATAGGGAATCGTGTCGCTGCCATCGGCGGTAACTGGTGTCCTCCGGGGAACGCCGTGTCCCGTGTCATTACCCACCTCCAGCCCGCGCTCAGCCTCTTATTGAATTGGCGCCATGACAAATGGAAATGGATGAAAGGCGTGCGCACAGCCCCGCCTTTGTAATGCGTCTCATTTACTATTGTTAAGGCCAATGCTAGAAGGGTTCTGCCGGCCGACGTGCTGGTAGGGCACACTCATCACGGTGTCGGTTGGGGGGTGGGGGGGGGGGGGGTTGATATCTGTGTGGGATCACTTTGTACCCCAGCGGACAATGACTGAAAGCAATGCCTTGGCATGCTGCATAGAAGTAAAGTGGGTTTCGTCCGTCCTTGGGGTTCCTTGCGGAATGTTAGTTAACGTTGTCTGAGTGATATTAGGAGATGTAACATTGTTATCGGCTGATGATGATGCTGTCTCCGTATGTTGGCACACTAGATATTCTTTTGGGAGTTTGAACAAAAACGTTAGGATATGTGTAATAATATCACTAAACATCCTATTTGTGGGGCAGTTTTAAGACTTGCGTAGAGAAATCAAATCTCAGCATTCCTAAAACAAAGTTAGTTTAATGCTTTGAGAGTCAATGCATTTGATTAGAGCTGCATTACTTCTGGTATAAACCAGCATGTCCCCCCAACTATCCGGACGTCATATCTAATTAAATCATAAACGCCCCTGGGCCCTGTCACTGTATGTTGAACTTCTGTGGATGTTGATCGATGTGTGACCTCTTTCTACGCGAACAAACCTTTTGAAATTACCCCACCCAAAACCGGAATAGCACTAGCTGTTTCTCCGAAATCAAATACAATGGTCTTTTACATTTGATAACATATAAGTGTTAACATATGAAGGCGTGACCCTTAATTCAATGTGTTACGGGGGAATTCAGGAAACACAAATGGTTTGATCGTTTATTCGCAATAAATGTAAAATGTGCTTCCTCTATACCCATTCTCTTTTACTCAATGCCCAGTCCAGTGTTTTTCAATGCCTAATGTCATCCTGCTTCAATGACTTTTACCTGTGTTCGAGTCTCTGTGAAAGACCTTAACCTGTATATCTTTTTAAAATTTGCAGACAGCTCCAATAATGTGAACCAAGGTATGTCCCTGAAATATATTAGCATATATATTTTGTTATGAGTTTACCCAGTCCCATTTCTCACCAACAATACAATTTCCACCATTGCCAAATTATCCCGCATGGACGTTTACCAATCTCGCCTGATTATTGTAAGCATTGCCTACAATATTTTTCACATTGTTCTGTTAATCTACCATTTAATGTTTCCCAGATGTATGTGCGCATTATTTACATTTCAGCCACTCTGCTGTGTTCGTTGTAAATTATACATTTTCCCTTACATTTTTCTTCCTCTATTCCCAACCAATGTTCGTGTGATCGGCTTGTCATTCGTTACCCATTCCCCCTCTTGTCAACTCTTTGCTACCATCATGTTTATTGCCCGCATGTGTACTTTGTTATCCTCCCGTTGAACGATTGAAATGTAATGTCACGTTGAAGCAGTACTTACAATTGAAAACAGATGGTTATGACAGGGCAATTGTTGAAGTTAAAAAGCCTTTTGTTGAAGTCTTTCGATCAATCATTTTCCATTTTGAAATTATCTGTTCTACCTTTGAGGAATTTTCCATTTATAGACTGTGATAAATTCCCTGATAGGCAAACTGATGCATTTATTGATTAGTCGTTCAAGGCAATATTGTCAGGGCTATAAGAACAGGGGATGTAGCTTGAGATGTGTGGAATTGATAGGGTCCAAAGCTTCAGACGAAGCATTAGTAAAGCTGAGAATTAGAAGAGCCTGAAGCTAGATAGACATAGATTTGGAGACTGCATTTAAGGGGATAAAGCACGATCGTCACATCACGTTATGTAAAGTATGAAAGACTAAGGGCCCGTAGATCCAGAACAGCTGTAATCCAGGAGGCACATATTATAGATACATCAGTAGGGCACAGAACAGTTATTAATCGATTTTAGTTCTTCGAGTGAATCGGCGGCGCAGTTTGTAAATATTGAAAGGGTAAAAATGTCATGCTTTCATTGTAATGCCAGTAACTTTGGTGATCATTTTCTTGTTCTGAATAGGCATGTAATGTAAATTAAAATGTCAAAGCCCAAATGGTAAAGTAGCACTGCATGCTAATGTGGGTTTGCTATTGAAGGGTTTGATATTATTTTGGGGGAGGTGGGGATGTATGTGATGGCTGAGAGCTGAACGTTTTGGCTCTAAAATGGCATGTGGTATTGCATGAAACATCTCTATAGGCTGAGCTGGCTCCACTGAGCAACTGGTAGAGGAGCTCTAAGAAATGCTCTCCGTGACCGGATGGGGCCCACGGACTTTGTATGCGTCCAACCCTGGCACAAAGCCGCCTCCAGGGCCTGATGCGGCGGTCAATATGCTGCACCTTAGATTAGACTGAATAAGTAATGCGGCCATGCCTCCCCTTTGACATGGCGACTCTCCACCACCCTGTGGCCGGCCGGGGGAGGGTGGCGGGCGGGCCGGGAGTGATGGGCGGCGGGCGGGGAGGGCCACAGGGGGCACGGCTAATCCACCACCCGATTAATTGGGTGGCCATTGCCCGGGGATCCGTAAGCCCTTGGATCTTGGCAATAGGCCTATGGTTCCCGAGGCGCACCTGATGTCTGTTAGCCATTGGTGGGTGGGGGTGGGGTCGAAGGGAGGGGTCCAGGGAATCGTCCCGAGAAGGTTGGGGTGGAAAAGGGGAGAGGAGAGCATGTGGTCATTTTGCCTGGATTGCTGATTGACCTACAAAATAAGCAACATGTGGTCTTCCGGTGGGCGCAGCCATTTTGAACTTTTGCGTTGATTGTAGGGCTTGTAAGTGAGGCTACGTGCACTGAAAGACAATTTTCCATTGTCCTGATTCTTTTTTCTTGGTAAACACAAAAAGCATGACATGAGAATCTAACGATATGATCAAAGGAGATGCGGGTCATGAATAAAGCATATAATGAAATTCAATCATATATCCTCAGTAAGGATCGGAAGTTGCAAAAAAAATTGCAAAAAGCCAATATTCCATCTTGAGGACGCTTCTTTAAATAGAGGCTGGGGCGCCGTTCCTCCAACAGCTCACGTAATCCTGAGATAGCTGGCACAATAGTCCTGGCTACATCCTTCATTTATGATATTATCATCAGGGACTCTTCGACCGGAAACTAATAACTAGAAATGCCTACAGCAAAGCCCAATTCGATTACACTCAGAGAAACATTCCATGATGTAGTACGCTCTGATTGCTATCTCTAAATTGAATACAAAAATGAATGACTCAGCGATGAACCATTCCACGGACTAATGATAACAAAGCTTGAAAGTCAATTTGCCTTATCTGTTAGAATCGTTACCAGTGGAGCACTGCACTGCAGCTAATGTTTGTTCTCATCTTGTTTTCCACCACAGGGATGGGTAAGTTCATGTTTCCATTTTAATACTTTTTACCAAACGGTGATGGAATTGTCATTAAGTTGATTGCTTTTTATGAATAGATAGTGCATCTATGCAGTTCGCATAAATATGACATGGTTTCCGAATTAGTATCCTATAGTAGCTAGGTTTCCCATTGCATATATAGTAGCTTGCTTCCTGTTTGAATTCTCCTATGCAGAGATTCCCTGTGCAACTAAAGCATTCGATATTCGTATCATTAGATCTTGCTTTCGTTGA
This sequence comes from Lepidonotus clava, assembly GCA_936440205.1. NCBI lineage: Eukaryota > Metazoa > Annelida > Polychaeta > Phyllodocida > Polynoidae > Lepidonotus > Lepidonotus clava. The sequence goes on along the minus strand of OW387140.1, from coordinate 20,217,073 downwards.
AGGGCAAATCGTGATATAAATTCATATAAAAATTTAAATTGACAGGAGGAATAAATAGGAGATTCCTCAGTAGGTTCTTGTAATTTGAATCATATTAGTATTTAATCCAGATAACCACTCAACCTTCTATCACCTTAGTCAATTACATGGGGTTGAATTCCAGTCCTGACAAACAAGGTGAAACTATATATGAATCTCCTCAGAATCTAATATTTTTTTTAATGATTAAGGAAAACCCTCTTGAGGTAATCCCCAATATTAACACGTGAGAGACGCTAGCTACCTCGACCACCAACTGCCCCCGCCTCCAGGCCCTACTTATCCAGTCAGTGTCATGTCCCCGGTCTCCAGGCGTCGGTCGTCATCCCCCAACCCACCAGGGGAATCCCATATTACCTTAAGCTGCAGCTCATTGGCTGGATGGTCTGTGAAGCACCACTTGGTCTCCATGTCCCCTCCCCGGGCGGAGGGCCCTTCAGCCGACGGTCAGGGGCTCCTGGTCACTGGAGACTGAATACCATAAGCTTCTTCTCCCGTGTCAACGCCTCGGACATCAAGAACAGATCTTGATGTGTGTACCTCGAGAAAAAGTTAGAGGGCCCTTCTCAATCTAGTGAACAGATACTCTAAAGTGAGAATATAAGGTCTATTCGCCACTAAAAATTCAACCTTTCATTCAAATTTCGATTCTCTTGAAAATGACCACAATGTGAGTCCACTGTGGAGACGACAGGCCCTAGGTGAAGCCTTCCCTGGGTGGGTGATAATAGGTGAGAGTAAGGAGCGTGCTCGGAGGACCCTGCTGGCCTGGGAAGTGCCCTGTTCGTCCGCCCACCGTGTAAACAACTCCCCACACCTACATTAATCACATCCCGCCGCCTCCCGCACCCACACCCCGGTCTAGGCTTTCAGCTTTCGTTAGTCGGATATAAAGACATATCCCTAAGCCTGAGGCCCTGCCCACCGTCCCTGGGCTTATAATAAGGTTGGCCTAGGCTCATTATGGTAAGGCGGAGTGTTACTTTCAACGTTTTGTTACCTCCGTGTTAAGGTTTCGGTAAGTCTCGGGGGTGCCTTCTCGGGTTTCATTCACCACAGTGTATACTGCCTCCCCTGCAGGCATTATGTCGATTATTGCAGTGTCACATTCAATTGTACAGAATAGAAAGAAAATCAATACTCTATATGAAAGCAATTGTATTAAAAGCAGAAGCCTAGCAGGAAATATAATTTCAAGTGATGTGCACAAATTATTGAAACGACCTGCAAGGGTTAAAGACCTGGGTGCTCTTAACCTCCCCATGTTTCTGGTTTGAACAAACATTGGATAGAACACATCCATTGCTAACTGAATTGCTTTCCCTTATTAGTCAGTCTGCTCTTCCAGAAAGTGCTTATTCAGAGGCATTTTTCTCGGCTTGTTACAGTCTAAATATTCATAAAATAATCATCGCGTGCTCGGCGCTTTTCGCATCACCATCCCGCTGTCATAACAATCAATGCGGTCGACGCAGTACTTGAGTTTGGTTCCCAATGAAGGAGCATTTGATGAGTTTATTTAGCGGGAGGTTTGTAATGGAGGCTGGTTCTGGGAGGCGGAGAGGGCCGGCTCATTTCCCCATCGATCTGGGAAGTGAACAGCCGTCAAGGAGGCTCATTACGGGGGACTGAGCGGGCCGGGCCCTGATCAAAGACCGGCCCTCTGAAGTCGGCTAAGTGGGAAAACAACCCAACCAGGCCCCAAAAAGGGCCATATTGGGACGGGCGGGCCGACGGCTAGATCTTCTTCTCCTAGATTCACCCCCTCTGTACCAGTCCAACAGGTCTACTCACGTACCTGCTCTCTGATTGGACCCAACCCTCCTCCGTCGTCTACCAATAGATCAGACCAGGGGCTCTGGTCAGTGAGACCTCGGCCCTGTGTGAAACCCAAGGGGATAACTGTGAAACCCAAGGGGATGACTATGTGAAACCCAAGAGGATTCCTCTGTGAAACCCAAGGGGATCACCATCCTACTCACCCCAACTGAAGGCCATCTCACATCTTTACCGCGGCCCCAACCTTTTAACATAGGACGCCCACGCTATTACCCCCATACCTACCTACTCGCCCTCCAGTCACCCCACTTTGTTCTGCTACACCTACCAGTCCACACCTCTACCCTCCTCCGATTGGTCAATCCATCAACTACCGTCGTAAGGTCGGCTAATGTCGTCCCCATCAGTTGACAGATGGGCCATGGTTGTCGGCTTACTTATGGCAGTAATAGGATTTTGTGTAAAATATGAGGGACATTCCAGTCCTAGTATCCCAGCAATGTATTAGGCTGTAAGAGACGTGTGCATCACAACTAGAAAGTTGAGATACGTATATACTATATAGTATTGCAATTGATAAGTAGTTGATGATATATATTGGTCTTTCAGTTTTCTGTATTCATTGAACTGATACTAAGTTTTAATTTTGTAGTGGTAATATAAATACTCAAAATTCAATTACCTTTCATTATCGAACTAAAGAAGGTAGTGAACCCCCTTTTATAGTACAATTTAAATGGTTTTTTTTCCTTAATTCTAACTTTCAAGACTTCCCTGTAATCTTCTTAAGTTTGATTCGAAGTCTGGCTCGGTGTTCATGAATATTTGAGGAGGATAGGAGTGGCGGGTGCGGAGGTCGAGTCGGGAACACGAGTCCTGACAAAGCCCCATCAAACATTCACCACCGCCGCCCGGCTCTACCGGACTGGGCTCAAAGCGTCAGGGGTTCTCACGAAACCAGATATTGTCTGGGCCGCCACCCACCTTCAACATGCACCCCTAATCTCTATAGGCTGCCTGCGTGTATTAGAAAAATCAGAGCTGTATACGTAGCTAGAGTGGGTAATACGTTCGGCATGTGACTTCGACGTGTAGTCATTCTACGGGCATTATGCACTTATTATCCCAGAACAGCTGAGACCTAATCAAACTCTGTGGAGTTTGTAAAGGCTGGGAAATAATGGGTGTACGTAGGGTATGGTCTCCTGAGACGTCGCAGTATAGACCACATGTAGCGTTTTATTATCCACAGGTTGGAAGCCAGAAGGGAAGCCACCTGAGGGAGCCATAGTTACACACACAAAACAGGAAATTGTTCATGTCTTTTTAATGTTTTTTTTCCCTTTAATAGGAATAACTTGAACGACGGCTTGTCCCCAAAACGTGTTTTAGAATGGAATTAAAAATGAGGCCAGATTCCCGCAGGGTAACTGGCGCCAACTTCATGGATTTTTATGAATCAAGATTTAATTGGACAGGAGAATTAAGAATTATGACGATTGAGGCTAGTCTGTAAAAGTTATAGGTGTTCTTTGGATATATTTTTTCCCGTCATATGCGGTTGTCTCGTTTTAATGAAACTGATATTGCCCAAAATACTGTGAAATGGGAAAAAGGGAAACTGTTCTATAAGTTACAAGATAGGGGACTTAATTTTAAATTTGATCCGATTACAGTAAAGACTGTTGACCGTATTATTAGGGAATTAAATATAAGTAAACCATCTGGGCTGGCTGGGATATCTGCTAAATTATTTAAAGATTGTTGTGAGGTACTTATAGATAAATTGACTTATATGTTTAACCAGTCCCTGTTTTATGGTGAAGTACCTCCCGACTGGGTAAAGGGTGTAATAACACCAATACCTAAAGGGGGTGATTTATGTGATATCAATAATTGGCGCCCGATAACAATAACTCCTATTATATGTAAGATGATAGAGAAGTGTATCCATGAACAAATTATGAGTTATTTCAACTGTAATGATTTGTTAGACCCGAGACAACATGGTTTCAGACCTGGACATAGTACCGCAGATGCCATATTTACTTATCTATATGAAATATATGATAACATAAATAATAGGAAAATAACTAGTTCTATATATGTCGACTATTCAAAGGCATTCGATTCGTTAGATCTAAATATTTTGTTGTATAAACTGAAATTATATGGTTTTGATGTAAGATCACTAAAGTGGTGTGCAAGTTATATGCAAAATCGGAAAATTAGTACAAAAATAGGTAAATCTGTATCGGAGCCTTTGGATATAAATTATGGTATTGGTCAAGGTACGTGTCTTGGTCCGTTATTCTTTATAATATATGTAAATGACCTATTTTGTGAGTTTGATAATTTAGATACGAACATTATTATGTATGCGGATGATACCGTAATGTTTAGTTCTGGATTTACGACTGAATGTGCTATGAACAAAAGCAATATTGCTTATAGTTTATTAAAATACTGGTGTTTACAAAATAGACTCACTATAAATGTTAAAAAAACTAAGCATATGTTATTTGACTGTAAAAAGAGATCTGTTCTAAATTCAATTGTAAATAATGAGTTGGATACTGTGAATATGTATACGTATTTGGGAGTAGATATCGACAGTGAATTGAGTTTTGAGAAATTTGTGAATGGTGTATGGAAGAAAGTAAATCAACGTCTGTATAATTTTAAAAAAATTAGAAGATATATTAATGAAGAGATTGCAATACGACTGTATAAGCAAACTATACAACCACTTTTTGAATATGCCAGTTTTATTATTGACAGTGCTAATAAGTCTGATATATTGAAATTGGACAAATTACATGAAAGGTGTATGAGAGCTATTCGTTATGATTGCAGAGTAAATGATACTGTGTCTGATTTGCTCAATATGTATAACATCCATACATTAGAAAGTCGAAGACAATCCCAATTATTAATGATGATGTATAGCTATCGTCATAGTGAGTATTATTTGGAATGTAATATACACTCCGATAGAGTTGCTACTCGAAGTTCTGATAAAATTAAATTCATAAAGAAATTCACAAGTCTAACAAGGGTGTTGAATAGCAGCTATTATAGAGGTGTTGACCTATGGGATAAATTATCTGCTGATGAGCAAAGACTGGATCAAAAGTCTCTTTTTAAATCCTGTATAGAAAGAAAATTGTATAGATAATATTATCTTTGCAAAATGAGACTTCATTATTACTCATCTCATTATTTTCATATGTGTTTATGTCACCCGTATATCCAAGGAAGAACTTATGTATGTAAGATTGGATTAAAATAAAAATAAAAAAATAAAAAATAAAAAAAATATTGCTAACGATCAGATATACTGTGTATACACTAGCACTACTCGTTCCCTCGAGAACCTTCATACATCATTAAAAACATCATCTAAAGCACTTCAAAAGAAATATGTGCGCGTTCATATTGAGCGACGTAATTTGGGTAGTTAATGACACTTCTGGGACGGCTTTAGAACATGACAAACAATGAAGCCGTGCCTTTAATAGACCTAAGACGGTCGGGAAATTAATCACTGACAGTCCTCCCCCCGTCAGAGTGGTGGTTCCCCATTCAGCCAGGCCGGCCGGGCCCTGTACCGCCACCAACAGGCGCTCCTTCACCGCTACAGCCCAAGTTTGCAGCCATTACGACTTGCCTATTTGGTTGTTTTTAGACAACATTTCCACATGACTAAGCTCTCCGGTGCTAGGCCACTAGATTGATTTAGTTTTTCTCTCTGGGTGATATTTACGCTGCATTGTTTTGCCGCGGCTGGTGCAGTGAGTCAATCGGTGGGAGCAGCGGCTGCTAGCGGTTGCTGGTGGAGGCCTATGTGGTATGCACCTTACAGTGGTCCTCCTCTAGCTTGTTCACAGTACCATACGTCTTTATACCAATCAGCCACTACCGTCTCAAACTGATCAGTCATAGGCTTAATATTTAGAACAGTTGAGCCTGTCACATGAATTAGCTCTGGAATTTCCAAAATCAGTTTCAAATGAAAAGCAGGTTGAACATCTGCTACCTGCCGCCTGTTTATTCTGATAAAATCTTGTCTGTCAACTTTATAATTGAACTCATGCTACAGTATTGTAGTATAAATGCAGTTAAAATGAATTATATTGCTACATGTGTGAAGTTATTATTTTGTCAAATTGGGTCAGAAGTTAGTATTGCTTGAAACGGTTCCTTTATAATTCGACGTTACCAAATTAGGGACGAATCAGTGAAACACAAATTAGGCAAGTCAATCCTCCCTTCCACATAAAGATATATAGATAGCGTAGCCCCTTAGTTATAGCTTGTCACGTAATTTTTATTAGGTTACGATGATTTGCGTGGGTAAGGCCTATATGTGAAAATAGCAACGTTGGCAACAGCTTCATCGCACTAGAAAATTCCTCTGCATCCGTAAGCCGGAGCGACAGGAGTAGCAATAGGATTAGGAGAAGGTGCGCCGGTATGTGCAGTGAAGAGCTGGTGAGGAGGAGGATGGGGTGCTGAGGAGGGGCGGAGGATGCGGCAGTGGGAGGAGGTATCGGCCATAAGTAATTCATGATGGTTCATATTCTGCCGTGCGCTGATGCTCGTCAGTCCGCTGCTCACGCTATGTCCTAATGACGGATGGTCACGGAACACGCCGGTACCAGCCAGACGGGTCGCTGGGTCCCGACGGTTCGCACAGATTGGATGTTTGTAGTCGGCCGCTGGTCCTACACGTGGAGGGAGAAGGGCCGAGGGGGGCATCCGTCTGAATTACGTATGAGCTGTCAGCGGCCAGGGTAATGGGTCATGTAATTTCATTTATCGGACTCAGACTCAGCGAAGAAATAACATGAGTAGTATCTCTCAAGAATAAAGGACTAACCCAGCACAGATTCACTGGTCCAAGTGGCCTCCCCAGGAACGTCTGTGGCCGGTTTATTCCACACTCTCCATTGCATCAAACATCTTCCGTTTCATTGCATAGAACTCTTTCCGGCCGCCTGCCTCCCCCAACTTCCCATCTCCAAAATGTCCTTTAGGTGTCCGTCGTTGCCCTTTTCATTGCTAATCTTGGTGACAAAAAACACATCTTGGAATATTAAAGAATGTATACATACTGTTTCTTTCCAAATCCTTTGAAAATGTTCAATAATCCCCACATCATTTCAATATTTGGAGTGTGAAGAGGACGGCTGCACATCTCCACTGACTTCAGGCCTCGTAACACTTTTCCAAAGAAAAGTATAAATACAAAGTTAATTTCTTGGCTTTTGCACCCTGACAAAGCAGATAGATTGCATCGCTTTGTCTAGAATAGAACAACAAATCAAGTGCCCCGCCTCACCATAAACATTCAGCGATTCATGTTCTAAAAAAGGGTTTCTAACTATCGTAGATCTCAATATTGTTTAATGCTTGTTATTATCTCAGAAACGCCTCTTTTTGGCGTTTACAGCTGAAGTTCAGAACATATCCAACGGGTGACTCCAGAAAGGTCTCACTTGCTAAGTGTTTAATATGGTGCTGAAGTGGAGAATTAATGTTATAGCCGAGATTAAGCCTTAATGTAGGGGTTTGGGATAGTCATCAAATTGACCGATTGTATTGGTGGCATTGTGTCGTGATGATTAAACCTGTGAATTTAATGAGGGCAATGGACCGAAATACACGAGAAGCAACGCAATCAGAGCCGAGGACTTGTCGGAGTTAGTCGGACGGAGGCGTGCAGGCAGTCGATAAAGGGACAATTAAGGTGAATGATTTAGAGCTGCCGACCATCTAGTAATTACTGCTACTCGCGCTGACAGCTCATTCTAATTATTCCCAATTAAACTTAGATCTAAAGCCTCAGAATCTCATATGACTACTGCTGGTATAAGTATAGACCGATTACGGCAGTAGTTTTAAATTTGGATAGCAGATCCTATTTATGCCGGTCACGTATAAAGATAATGCGCATTCTAAACACTTTTTAACGGCAGGAATCGTGCAATTCCTGATGAAAGAATATCCACTCAAATGGTATAGACCTATTCTCCCTAAAAAAAAAAGTTTATTAAATCATACTCATGTACAGCGAAATGATCTTCCGTATAGGTGTGTGATTTGTGACGCTGATGAAAGAAAATCTATAAACAGTGGTATCGTTGTTACCTGTGCGTTGTAACATATGAGGAGACGAGCCTAAATTGGGTGACCTTTATTGTTACCTGGTGGTTAGTATAACGAGCAGACGCCCCGCACATTGATACAGTCAGCCATCTCCGGTCCGGGCAAATACAGACAAACACACACTTAGGTATCGCCGCGATGGCCAATCGGCCTGCACTAATAGGTTCAGGATGCAGGTCATTTCCCATGCAAACCATACGTTGTTGTCACACGCAGCCAGAAGATTACACAAGTTGATACAGCCTTTGTCCCCTTCACAGGACGTATCTCTGCCACTCAGGCCTTGTCCGTAACGCCAATCTGCTGATTAAAATGGATGAACCAAAAGGACGGCGCGTAGTACATTGTCATTATTTACAGCGCTCATTTTAATGGCTTTTATTTGTCTGCTGTTTGCATTAACGACGACACATTTCTATGCGGCCCAAGAGGCGGGCCCAATTGGCCGGACACGAATTGATTGGTGGCTCCTGGAGTAGGCCCTGACGCCGGGCCCGCTGATGAAAAATTCATCGGGGTGCGGGTCGGGGTTGGGTAGGGGAGTGTTTGTCTTCTGATTGGTGGGCTGATGGCCATGTCATGGGGCTGTGTACCGTCATGTAACCGGCGCACAGCGTAAACACCCCCCGGGAGGGTGTGAGGGCAGGGTAGGCACGTGGGGAATGCTAAGGTACAGAGGCATTGACCACTAGGGATCTCCGGACGTCCTTGGGGAAATAACCTTGAAATGCCATCGCTCCCATTAGGATGCCAAGTAAAATAATAATCAGCTGTAAACATACCGTAATATTTACACAATTTTGGGGAATAAAGACGTCCTGGTAACTCGTGTTGTTTCTTTACGAAGAGAATCGGTTTTGCATGGACTTTTCGATTGTTGAAATACCTACATACACCTCTCAAATGCTGCCATTCACAATTGTGAAAAAAAACCCACCGCATATTGGCCGTATGCTAAACGTTTCTAAAGCTACCAATATAAAAAACAAATTGCCGTCTAGCAATCCGTAGTAGCTTTTAGAAAATGGAAGGGTTTTGAAAAAGACATCAAATAGGTCGAGATGATTGGAGATCATACCTGACAAGGTATAATGGTGCCCACAATGTGGGATTTATGTTTAAATGCTGAAAAAATAGAAAAATGAAGGCAGCACTTGAAGGGCATTGTTTGGTTATTGATGTACGAGGTACAAAGGGGCACAGGGCTCATTGTTTCCATTTTGTTATTAAGGCGGCTCCTGATTGGTTGGTATAGGTCTGCTGAATCGAGGTTCGTGTATGAGTGACGAGGGGACGTCCGGAACCTGCTTTATATCCAAGGTATAGGCTACTTATATATTGTCTTAACCTTCTAAATCCCAGTCTAGTTGTATCGGCCTGTGAGTGTTCTCCCCAACCCGGCCAGAACCTGGTATTCTGATGCTTTCTGACGTTTGGTTACAGTTGTATGAAGAATCAGTTCAGTAATAGTAATAGGCCCAATATATCAATCCTGAGTTCATAGAATTACCCATATCATAACCACATCTTGTTATTATATCCTAATAAAGTTAAGTAGAATTTAGAAATAGATACCGTACTTTGACCTCCCCACAAGGAAACCATACTGTACCGAAGCAAATAGTGGCATTGAGACAAACGTCACATTTTAGACGTATTTCTGGTAAAAATTGCCACAATATTAAAAGCATAAAATCACGTTAGGTCGAACACTCAGGCACTCGGATAGTGTTCACTCTAAAGGACACCCTTTTACATAGATTCACACGACGATAGCATGTTCCGGGAAGTAGTCTGGTATATCTGTTAGACGTCACGAAAGGCCAGCTCGCCGGGGGAACACGAGATGTGGTGTTCACCGCTGTGGTCAGGGCCTTTAAAAACACCGCCTAGCCTGCTTAGGTAATTCCCTCGTTTTCTGCCCTAGTGCTGATTTCCTTTGCATTCTTACTGTCAGTGTTCTAAAGGATATGCTTTACTCGTCTGAGTCAACATATCCATCTGACGTTATCCAATAGGGGAATGTAGGTTCTGACTGCTCCAGCATGGCGGGTCTCATTCCTTAATGATCTAATAGCCGCAAGCAAAAGGTAAGCGCCCACTCAGAACCCATAGAAGCCGTTGATGGCGTTCCTGTACAGAATCTTATCACCCTACTTCAGTCATCCCTTCTGGGCAAATGTCACACGTGACGCAGGAGCCGTACACGTAAAGACGGTGGTCTGTAAAGGATGGTTCCGTCAGGCCGACATAAGGATACCCAACCCCTTGAACCAGGCCTGTGGGTATTGAAAAACAGCTGAGTAAGGGATAAGTGGTGGGGGGTGAATAACCTGCTCATACCAAAGATGGTAATTTATACACATAATAGTTGTTTCATAATCATGTGGGCAAGCCCCTGGTGCTGTAGGGTTAAAGCATCTGCGGCCAGCGTTGGAGGGCCCTGAGGGGGTGCGTTTTACTGCAGTCTGGGAGCGGTCAACATGTACGGGAATGGAATCCGGGTTTCATCCTTTAATATAGAAAATGGGCCATTTGTGCTTGGGGCGACAGGGCGTCACTTTGTAGGCCCCACGTCCCATCTATGGTTGCCTTAGTCAGCCTGAGTGTCCCCGTGATTAGCTGACTTATGCCAAAGGAACTTAGGGGCCAACTGGGATTAATAGATAAATAAGCGCTAATGAAATATGTAAAAAAAAAATCAAAAGAAATAACTGCTAGGTTGGACGCAACATGCAGTGTTTGATCCACACGATCACTGCCATGTCTGGACAATACTTGTACTGCAGTGAAAGCATTTACCTAGACCTGCATAACATGACATTTAAATATAAACAGCTCCCCGTGGATTGCAAATTCTGTCAAGAAGCGGGCCCCCTTTACACTGGTTCATGAACAGTCATTCCCGTGCCTTACCGGTTTGCGGGCTCGCTTGACCCCTATTGACCGTTAAACGGTGGCGTTTTGCTTACGTGGCCCCATGTCGCCTGTCGTCATGAGAACCTGTAGCCAGCACCCCACCCGCCGCTGTCACTTGTAGCGGCCCATTACGTATACCGCTATGTGATTTAGTACATGAGGGTAGTGGACCACATTTGATTATGTCATCGAGCTGGGAATCGGAGGTTTGGTATGAACTGACATGCGAGGACAAAAACTGTTTTATAATCTGAAATTGGGAATTTCTTGTCTTATCACAGGCCTGATCCCATGCATTTTGAGTCAAGTGTAAACCAAGATACATGTACTTGCAATGACGTGCAAAACCCATGGGCTGCACCGTGTTGCGGTTTAATGAAGTGGAGGATAAACCCTGGCTTAAACCAGTGCGTTCTGAGTCCCAGGTTTAGTTGGGGGTTGTCGTCCATATGATACATGACCGTCACACTGTTAAAAAAAACCGTAAGTTTGACAGTAATATACTGTAAACCTCAACAGTATTATACCGTATTTTATTTTACGGCTATCTACCATAATATCATTGAAATTTACAGTATAGAACTGTATTTATTACGGAAATTAGGCTCACAGTAATATACCGTATTTGGGAATTGTATATTGGTATGGAAAAGAAAAATGGACACTTTGGGATTAGAACCCACATTCTCCACATTCAAGGCAGAAGCCTAACCAACTGAGCTAACTTGGACTGCATGCAGTGCACACTCTCATAGTCAGTACCAATGAGTAGGATCAGTTCTTCTATACAGGTGTTCAACATTGCACAGACATTAGGTCAGTACTCTTATACCCCTACTTATTCAGTTAAGTAGTAAAGCCAGGCACTGTCTACCTACAGGCCTCCATGGCTCAGTGGCAGAGCATAGGCTTCACTTGTGAGAGATCCCAGGTTCAATCCTCGGCAAGTCATTTCATCAAATTACTACTATGCAGTAGTGGTACTATTAGTATTAGTGCTTTGCAGCATGTCCTCTGAATTTTTGGCCATGATTAGTAGAATATCTTTTTCACACATTTAGGAATTTGGAATTTGTGATTAAAAATGTAGATCTTTAAGTTATTCAAGCGTTATTAAGATAATCACCTCATTGGCCTGCTATTTTTGGTATGTCTAACCAACCAGAACACCCCTAAAACATTTACAAGATGTTTTAAAACACCTTTTCAGTAGGATTGATATGTAGACACCTTTTTAGTACAAGAACTTTATCACCTATACCCCTGTAGGTTTTACCTACATCAATCAAACAACCCATGCAAGGCTAAACCAAGAAGGAAGGATGTACTTGGTTATTGGCTCCATTATCCTGTGGTGTGATTGCAGGAAAAATAAAACTTTCAATGCTGTTAACATTACATCCAGTGTAAACTGCATGGTATAGTACCATAGTATGTATTACAGTACAATATTATTATTGTTGTTGAACTTGAAACGGTTTTAATCCGTAAGAATAAAAGTCCACTGTATGTATTACAGTATATTACCGTTGAACTTAAACGGTTTTGATCCTTAAAAATGAAAGTCCACTGTACATTTTACAGTATATTACTGTTTAACTTAAACGGTGTTCACCTGTAAAAAATACGGTCAGACAGAATTACGGTCAGCCGTTAAATTTACGGTAAAAGTTCGGCAACATAGTTGCCAGTACTTTACCGTAAATTTGACGGTTTTTTTTTAACAGTGTGCACATAAGGCTGGCGTCCCCCATACCGACAGTCTGCGTCCATTTCCTCCCGGTCTTTGAGGGACGGATGGGGGCCGTCGGCTTGACGACGTGTTTGGGACGCAGCCTCAGCTGTTGTTGGGGGCGGGGCGTCCCCACTGCCCCTACCCCTGGCTCCCCCAACCCCCCTGCCTCCCGCCCTAATTGAGTCTCTAGGCAGGTCAGGCAAGCCGCGGCCGGCCCCGGAAACTCAATGAGCTGCTCGCCGCCCTCTGTCTCCTTCACGAGCAAATGAAGTTGGCCCCGTGTCGGAGCTGCCCGGCCGATATCAGGTGCCGGCCAGGGACGACTAGCATGGGGAAAGTACGTCTGTAATGCCAAATCAGTGCCCGAAAATAAGCGATGCTCCCTGTGCCCCAGGTGGACAATTTTTGTGTTCAGTGCACGGTTTTCTAAATATATGCAACCGGAATGTGTATAAGTTATGCAGGAATGTTCCTATCAATCTATGGGCCTCAAAAAAGCTCAATTTTGTACACTGCAAATGCTAAATATAAGGAGAAAACTATTTATAGGACTTTTATATTATCCATATTCCTGTTTTATGCAATTTGCAGAGGAAAAGGCAACTCCAAACGGTGTGACTTTAACTCCTACAACTCCTCCGAAACAGCTCTTGATACTGTTTTTAGGGGAAGATAACACGAGAATATCGCTTTATTCTCTCTGTCACGCACACCTTGTTTATCGGGGCCCAGGGACCAAATCGACATGCACGAGGCACTGCACACAAGTAGTATATGGAAAAAGTGCTTATTTCCACGTAGAACCTTGAAAGTAACTGAGCTGGGTGTGCAGCTGGCTTTGTAGTCTGCTGAGGTCGATATTGTTACTATTCTCTTGCTTGTAATTTAAACCGAATGTAACATTTATTTCGATACAATAAAGAAAAAATACTACATTCAGAACCAAGCCAAGTGATGCAAATTGTTACCTCCTGCTTGCATAGGTTGGGAGTTGCGGTTGATGTGCGTTGCAAAGGTTGGAGTAGACTAATGGAAGACGGGTCTGTTAGAATACAGTCCTAAAAATCAATCGAGGGTCTATGAAACCATAAGAACATATTCCCTGAAACATGTCTTTTTTATTTCTGGATTTATATAATCCTGATCAAGTGAATAATCTTAGAAATAATAACTATAAAACAAAAGAGTATTCATATGGCATGGACGGGTGGGGAGGCATGGGTTGGTTGGGCCTGCCATGGGCAGAGTAGGGTGGGCACGGGCTGGAAAGGGTGAGCATTGACCGGGGGAGCGGCACGTAACCGTAGACTAGCCAGGCTCCTGCTGAGACAATGTGCATCAAGTTGATGGGATTCTGAAGTAGTCTAGCACTGCGACTAGCAGGCGGATATCATTTGTCAGCGGTGCGTGGCAGGCTGGCTGCTCTATCAGTCGGCGGGGAGGGCTGGGGACATCCCTCACCCGGGAGGAACCCAGGAGGGGGTAGGCAGGAGGGGGTAGGGGTAGAAAGTGGGGGAGGTGTCACACATGGCAGGATGTGGGGGAGTGTGAGGGGACCGAGCGGGGACCGGGCATATAAATAAGCTGTAAAGACCTTTTTTACGAGCGCCCACGGTTCATCCCCACAGCTTAGAGGACATAACCAAAGATGGACTCTGTAACGAATGGCTGTTCTGCTCTGCAAGAATAATGCTCCGCGTGGAATAGGAAAGTGTAACTCTGTGAGAGTAAGGCATGCCATAGCATGTACTGTTCAACGCCTTCGTATTTTACAGAAGTCAACCTAAGTAGGTTTTTAATGACCTACTTTAATCCCGATAGACTGAACAGAAAGTCGACGACTTGGCATTACCCTGGTATAGCGGGACGCACCTTACAATCCTCCAGCAGGCTGTCACGTGACAACTCCCCCCCCCCACCTACCCGGGGCCTCATTATATTTTGCGCATATGCCAATCCAATGCTTTGGATTTCCCCTTCCTAACACGCACGCAATACATACGTTAGGTTGGTTCAAAATCCTCCATCTTCGAAATGAATAATATCAGAATGACAGTATATCTATTTTAGGATTAAACAGTATGATAGTAACAGAAGGGAAAACAGTTTACCAAATAGATAATACATGCGTGAAGCGATCTTGAATCTTCAAATTTTAGACATAACATAGCCACCCCTTTTCCGATAAGTTTGGTTCTTCAAAAATGAAGGGAATAGCGAAATGGTTGAAACCAAGGGCTGATAACAGGTACCTCTAATGATTTCCGGGAGCCTGTGCATGTCAACTGGGATATAATGAGTCCTTGAGTAGATGATGATAGAGCCTTACTGCTCACATCCTCCTTATAGGGGTGTACGACACAGGTAAAAAGTGTGCAGACCTACCCGGTGCGGTAGGCACCATGGCGACGGTGCCAACGCCATACCCTCCAATTACAAAGGGGCTTTATGTTGTTGTTTTACCTGGCGCGGGCTAGGTGTACGTAATTGGACTTTAATAACACCAGATACTGTAGAAGTGAGGCAGGTACCCCTATCAGAGAGCAGCACTATTAGTATGTGATTGCCAATTGCCTGATTACCACCTGTTTCAGTCAGCCAATCAGGACTTTTGTGTACCCTACACCAACTGTTAGAAGATTATTCAGCTTTAGGTCACTATTGGACGGTGTCATTGTGATTTGCATAAGGAAGCGTTAGCAACGTCAGGAAATTTCTGCTTTAGTTGATTAAAAAATCATCCAAAGTGTTCGTGTTGAAGTTTTCTAGCGTCATGCAGAGGTTTATATACTCCAGGGGCCAGTTGGGTTACTTTGCTCACTTCCGCTTGTTGCTAAGCCCCTAGACCTGCGAGTGAATCTATGGGTAACCTTAAGGTTGACACTCAAAAACACTTCCCGATAATGAGACCTTCAATGCCCTTCCCCGTAAGCCTGGACTCAAGGGCCATTGAAGTGGTGGCAGGGACAACATTAACTTTTTAAGAAAATAGTTTTCAAGTAATTTGTGCAGTTCTTAGTCTCTTAAACCGTTCGTGCTTCTAAACCAACATGGCCGGAAGCCTTCCCCGGCCGACACCCATCCCCTATTTCCATGGTCTCGTGACGAAAGTATGGTCTCAGATTAGGACCGTAGAAAAAGGGCTCTCCGTGTGCCCATAGGACAAGCCTCATCAGGCTTTACCTGCGCCCTTTTTGTCGGCGTTTGTTCTGCGCCAAGAGCCTAATTACCGAGTCTTTCAATCCTGGGAGGCAGCGGGTGGTTTTTCTGGCGTTTCACCCTCCTGGAGAGGGATTAATAAGCGTCGTGTTGTCAGCGTTGTGTGTCAGCCCTCCCACTAGTCCCCACAACACGGATTAAGCCCAACTACCAGGGGAGTCCTCTACGAGCAGGGACCTAGGTGCAAGTTCATAGAATAGGGGCATGTATTTGTACCTCATCATTATCACTATGACGCCCTGTTTATGGCTGCATCTCACATTCCGAAACCAATAATCGGAAACAGATTGCATAATCCTAACAGTTTTATTGGTGGCATGGTATTTCGAGGTTATCATAGAGAATAATGAGGGAGAAAATACCGTCTCTTTCCCTGTCATAAAAGAGCTTAAGAGCTTACCCCAGGAGGCGACGCAAGAGGCGACGATCACTTCCCCCCTCCCCACACTACCCCGTCACTTTCCTGCTATCCTAGTAGGACTCTACTAGTCTACCCTAGCCATACCATTCTCCTGCCACGGCCTCTTAACTCTATCCCACATCCCAGCGGGTTCTCAGATGGCCTTCTTTTTGTTGTCCGTGACCAACAAGAGAGTGAGGGGGGAGGGTACAAGCCCTGGAAAATGTATGTTGCTTTGCATAGGATGAGCACCAGGGTGTGATGTTGTGAAGTGAAAGCTAGAAGTGGCTTTTTGAT
The DNA here is from genome assembly GCA_936440205.1 of Lepidonotus clava. Taxonomy (NCBI): domain Eukaryota; kingdom Metazoa; phylum Annelida; class Polychaeta; order Phyllodocida; family Polynoidae; genus Lepidonotus; species Lepidonotus clava. The sequence goes on along the minus strand of OW387140.1, from coordinate 20,200,514 downwards.
GGATCGGGAAAACTGATATACCAATTGACTATTGACAAATAAAAAAAGTCTCAAATAAAAACACCTTTTTTCACACACACTGTTACATAATAATCAGAGATTGTTTGAAGATTTTGCTGAGTCAATAAAAACAAAACTGTTAGTCTTGAGGTGCAACAAGTATTTACTAAGTAGCTTATGAAAAAAAAACCACTATAACACGGTTTGTTGTTGCATAGCAATCCGATACTTTGCGGTGCATTTGTGGATTTCCTACTATATGAACATGTACTTTTGGTTTAAGCAGGGATCCAGCTTTATCGTTGTCTACTTAATCCCCCTATCTCCATGGCTGTAGAAGCTCCTCGACCAGCACCTCCTCCAGTAGGGCCAGAGGGGCCCCGACCTACAGCCTGAGTCACTCATGCAATAACATGAACTGCTCGACATGCCGCCCGATAAAAAGAGACCCGCCTTCAGCCATGTATAAAAAAGAACGGCTTGTTTTCTTTCCGGGAACTCGGAGATCCCCGGGTTGGGCTCATCGGGCTGATTTATGGCCCGAGTCATGCGACCCGCCCAAAAAGGTGGGCCGCTCCCGTGTCGGCCTCCCCCTGGGTACACCCATCCGTCTTGTACAGATTGGGGGAGTCTCACTATAGGCTTTTATAGGGGGAGGGATTCCCTGGTTTGACTGATCGGGGGATGATGCTAGATACCTAGATCGGTAGGACGTGTGTAGAAACTCGGAGCATAGAGCAGCACTAGGCCTACGCCACAAACTGGTTTTTAAACCAAGTCCCCCCTTGTCCCTTCAGTGGAGGTCCAAAGCCAGGCTCGGACAGTAACCACAATTGGCAAGACCACAATTGGCAAGCCATGCAGGCCGGCGCACTCTGTAAGGCAACAACTATATCTAGGGCAATTGTTAAGAATGTCTCCCGGCAGTACTTCTAGTTTATTGCCGAGGCTGTGCGTACATTATACACGTGGATTGGTGGGGCCCATTGTGTACTCCAGTGTCTGCCTAGAGCACATGTACGCTACAAATTAGGACTGCGGCAGTGCCAATATTAATCAGACTATTATACAGGTGTAGCTGGTAAAATATAGACAACTCTGTCTACGTTGACATTGAAAGACGGCGGTATGAGGACATGAACATCGGATGAATATGAACCATGGGCCCCTCGTCATATACAGGCCGGGGATGGGAGGGATTGGATTGGATCTAGCCAAGTACATTGGGATGAGGGACTTATCACCCGACATACTCTTACATCAATTATGTCAGCCTCACACCAGTAGTTTACTAGTTTACTAACTTCACTAGTCTTACCTAATATACGCCCGAAGAAGGAGACCCTCATGACCTCCAGGGTGAGGGAGGTAGCGAGAGGCTCGGGGGTCAGGGGCCATAAAACGGTGTTAAAACATTAAACGACCAAAAAAATGTCCGTCTTTTTCCCCGCTCACTGAAGGTCCAGTTACAACTGAAGGGGTCCGTTGGGTTCGGTTACCCGCTTCAGGGCTCTGCCATCGATGCCACCACCCTGAGGGGGAAGCGGCCATCATATGGCCGTTGCTGTCGCTATGGTGTTACCTCCAGCCGGTCAATCGGACTCCCTCACTAGCCTCACGGCGATGCCAGAGGCCGTACGCCTATTACGTCCGATAGCCCTAGCCATTAGAGCTAGCAACAATCAAACGGTCAACCAAATAAAAAGAAAGAAAAATTGAATCACCATAACAACTTTTTTTCCTTAAATGCCAGAAAGGTTAAAAAGGCCTGAGAATTAGAATGATAAGTTTGCCGTGTGTCGGAACACCGCCTCATTCCGACAAAGGTCAGGGCGGGACGAGCCGCACCGGAAACCACTATCAGCCGCGTCTAATTAGAACGACTTGAGTTCACAATCCGACGCAGCAGTATTTGGATCACGTGCTGATCCTCTGGCATGGCCTGTGTTGTTGAAATCAGCAGGGTGCTTTCCCGTCTATTTGTAAACACAGGACGCTACCTATCCGTCCTCGTCGGCCGTCTGTGGTCTAGGGACTGCTACTGTCAGAGTAGGGCAAAAGGGGAATTATTAATCTCCCTATTAGGGGGATTTGTGTATGCGATTTTCTAGCAGCTAGTAATATATATATACTAGACGTATGTCTTGGGTGTATCATAATTAGACATCAAATCTGCTCACTCTTAGTGTAATGCTAAATAAATGACGTGGTCTTAGCTTAACAGCGATGTAGCTATGTGTCCTGAAATTAATGACTTACCAAATGATACATATATAGGCCTTACATAAAAACTTGTGTTCAGCAGCTAGGCACAGTCCGACACTGATTAGTCTGAACAAGCTGCCTAGAACGGTTTGACATAAGGTTGTTGTAGCACAGGGCCCCTGGCTCTGTCTTACTTCTTAAGGTGGGGACGTCCCTGGGAACGTCTGTGTCGCTGGAAAGCCGCCGCCCAGAAAAAGACAGCCTTTCCGGAACAAGGTTGTGTCGCTCAACTCTCTCAGCAAGAGGCAAATACCCAATCAGGCGGCTCCTTTATGCGGGACCAACCGGGCCTCATAGCGCCGAGAAATTGCTAAATGACCCCCGGGCCTGGGCCGGCCGGCCGGCGCTGATGGAAGCCTTTGTGACGGGGACCTCTCTGTGGAGGGAAGCAGGCTGAAAGCGGGCCGCCGGGTAACGTGGATAATAAGTCTTAGACCTGGACTTTATTGCTTCGTATTGCTCCCCTGCTTAGCCCATATATAACAGATAAATGTGGAACGCAAGTGTTTGACGTAAGTAGGTTCAGGTGTTGTTTTCCAGTATTTATCTAATTTGCATATTACAAGTTCTAAAGGCAGAGCATTTTACTAGTAAAAGTTTTACTGTAAATCCAATGAGTGGTTGCAATTGTTCTTGAAGGACAGAGGTCAGTGAATGGTCAAATAGGCAACAATCGCCATTTAGATCCAGAACCAGAAGCGTTAATACAAAACACCCCCACCTGACAAGAAGGGACAAGAAGTAAAACGTCGACTCTGGTTGGTTCCGCCGATACCCTAGGGCGAGGGATGGACTAGCTACATATACTGCTATGGTCGCCTTTGATATTTAAAATACATCGCACCTAGCAAAAACAAGAGATCCCCGCCACCTTGATATGAGGCTTGGATGTGAGAGTCCTTGTAAATGGTGCCAGAAATAAAAGAAAATGGTCGCCACTGAATATGACAGGATATACAGCATAAAAGTCGCCAGTGACATATGAAGTAGATGAAAGCTGGTAGATCTGATATTAAAGGCGTCAGTCATCGCCTCAAAAAGACTACTACACAGAGAGACACGCCTTTTTCTGATGGCATTTTTGTTATATTTTAATGAAACTGTAGCCGCGAGGGAAAAACATCGACAGTCGGCTGTCATTTCAGATGTGCTCTTTTTAATAGCTGTCATAAATATATTTACATATATGTTGAGTCCCATACGGACTTTGGGATCTACTGTCATGTGCACTTTGATTAATAGGGTTTTCAGTCCGCTTACCTTACACTCTTAATGCCCTAGCAGTTTTATCTACGACTGCCTGTGAATATATATGCTTACTTAACTGGCAATTATATGAAAGTGGGCCGAGTCAGTTTTGATATCGTCTCCATAAATGCAACTTAGCGTTAGGATATAAACCTCTATTTACTGTCTGAACTGCATGTATGAATACCTCATATAGACACACAGGCAAAACTAAAACTCATTAATCAATATTCAGCAGGAACGTTTAAACAGACGATTACGGTCTCCCGTAGCTTCAATGAGACTCGGGGTATCTGGTGGTCTCCGCTGGGTTTGCGATAAGGCGTGACTTAAACTCTTATCGTCGATTTACTGTGCGCCAAGGGCACCCCGGCTCGATGGGGGGGGGGGGGGGGTGCTCAGTCAGCTGAACCGTTCCCTTAGTTGAACAGAGGACACGGACAGTACACAGTACTATATATACACTATTTTCCCCGAACAGTTGCTCTTTGTTCTTACCTCGAGCCCCCCTTTGGACCCTCTAGTCCTTTCTCTTACAAAAACCGGTAGTTTTAGTTCACACAGAATTGTGTAAAACAGGCCTTTGTGCTTGCCATGGTCGACCTCGAACTCTCTATATAGTGCCCATCACATCATTGTTGCCTAACATTTTATATAGCGTGTGATGACCCCACACTGATTGGACAACACGTATATTAATGATTACAAACATTTTTAATTATGATGATCTTTTATGACCGGAAGTCCAATTCAACAACGGTATAATAGAACATTGATAAGAAACATAGATCTAAAAAGAATGGAGATTGGTTGGATAACATGGTGAAGATCCGTTGAAAGTGCATTATTTCTGTACTCGGAGAGTTAACCACTAGTTACTGGCATCCGGACAGTGGCTCCGTCTCGTGCCATACGACGTACCTAGGCTGTATAAAAATGAACTATTGGAGGCTGACGGGGAGGGAGGAACAGATTCTCCTAAAACAGTTGTGCGCCATGAGCCTTCACTCATCTTTCTTAATTATACTGTAGACTTTTTGAGAATCGTATTGCCCAAGCGGTTCGTTGAGCTAAAATACCTTCTTCTGTGCCAAGCTCACAGAAGTTATTTGAGGTTTTGACATCAAAGGCATAGAAGAAAGTATGGGATTCAAAGTTCACGTTTTGCTAACGAGTCATAATCTAACGTCCACAAGTTTTAGGTTTATAAAGGTACTAATAATAAGCATGTTGGTTTGTTTTTTTCAAAATAATATAATACTGAGACAGGAGAGTTACACCTCTTCGCAAATCTGTGGTATTAATACGTCCAGAACTGGGGATATCTGGATGAGGCCAGGTCTTGGCGGGTCATTACGGTCTCTGTACACCAGCCCTGTTTTCACGGGTCTTATTGGCTTGTCCTATTTCCTGTTTTATTGCCATGTGCAGCAAATTGCTTGTCCCCAGCTCGGCTTACCGTGCCTCTATGTGGGGGTCATCCCGTGCCTGTCAGCGCGCCCCATACAAGGTGGGGATTGGCCGGGTGTCGGCCGGGATGTCCAATTAGCCCCACCCCACCTGCCCGGGTCAACACGCGCCTCTCAGTGCCCCGACACGCCGCGCGGGGGCGCCAACCACAGCTCGCCTGTTCCCGGCACACACACAGTCAGTACGCCGGGACCCAGCGACCCTGGCCGATTGGCTGGTTCCCCCCGTGCAGGAGGCTCACCCTGAGGTTGACCCGGCGACAGGTCGGGCACCAGCCGGCGGGCCCTTTAATAGCCCGACCATCACCTTGTGGTGGTTTTGCCATCAAAGTAGTTCATTACTGGCAGTTTTCATGCTGAACTTCTTACCTTAATTAACGTAGTTGGTTCGACGATGGGTAATTTCTAGGTTTCGCTTAAAATCATCTTGTGCGAGGACGGAGTTCGAGTGAGTAGTACTCAGAAATGGGGACATCTCCCGGGCGACGGTGTCAAGTAGTATATGAAAAGTGGGCACGGGATGTGGCGGCTTGACAACCAGCAGTGTAGGAGAAGTGGGGTGAAGGGGCGGGCCAGGACAGGACGGGGAGACTATTCATTTCCGAGCAGTACGTTTTAAGAGGGAGCTGTGTGAATTAGAAACTGAATCATGAAGGGGCGAGCAGACTTAATGGTATTAGGAAATCAGTGCGATAGACGTTTACAGCGGGAATTGCAGGTGTGTGAACAAATGGGAAAGGGGTGTAGTATATGGAAAGTAGGGGTAGTGCACATAAGCTGGAGAGAAAGAAGTGTATGGAATGTAGGGACAGGGAGAGTAGTATTGAGGAAGGGACAGGGGGCATGGACATTATGGGGAACGAGTATGTGCATATAAGTACTTAGTAGCATGAGCGTAAGGAACTAGCTAGGTGAATTTGGGTTATAAGATGAATGACAAATGAAATAAGAAAAGTAAAACTACACGTGTGTTTTGTACATGGTTAACCAATCAAGAATTGATCAAAGTGACATTCATTTTCGACCAAGGCAATATCCCTTTCCAAATACACTTATTCCTATAATCATAGTTCTTCAAAGCAGCACGTAGGCTGACCTAACATAGCAAACAACTGTTTCTAGAAGACCTAACATAGTAAACAAGCTATACTGCCCACTCCCTCCCCTCCCATTCCTAGCTGCCCACCCTCCCAGTCCCACCCTAGCCAAGGCCCGGTCCGTAAGCCGGGTTAGGGCCGTGTGCCGCCGTCTACGGCCGCCCATTACCGTCAATCAGCGGGCATTAAGTGGGACCTTGCCACTCCCCTAACGGTCAGCCCGCACCCCTCCCGGGCAGGGTGTGAGGTGGGCGGTAAACCAGGCCCGACGGCTCATCTCCCGGCCCCTGATGGACGCCCGGCCCCTCCTGGGCTGAGCCCGTCACGGGTAAACACGCCCAGGAGGGGCGGGGTGGTGGCCGCTGGGGGCGGGGTGGTGGGGGCCTTAACGACCGGAGGGACCAGGGCCAAGGCGCATCGTATTGAGAGAAGCTGAATCTGACCTGATTTAAGGTCCATGAAGGCAGGGGTTTACGTGGTTTTGACGGTAGGTGGCGTGGTCCGGTAAGCGGGTTATACCGGCCGTCACGTCGGCCCCTTCACGGGTCTCCCCCCACCTGCCCCTCGGTAGGCCTGTCAGGGAGACTGAGTACCTGAACACGGGGGGCCGACACCCACACCTCACTCCTCTGGTACACACCTGAGCCCGCAAACTACACCTCTACAGGGCCTCAAACCTGTCAATGAACACTTCAACTGAAAAAGGCACGATGTCGAGACTGAAATAAAGTATCGATTAGAGGTGTTTATTTAAATATCTTTATTCTCACGGCATGTTCCCAACCTTTGTCACTTTGATGATCAAATATATTCTAGGCTAATAGCATAACCGACAGAGAGTACGATCAAATATTAGGAAAATAATGCCCGAACGCAAAAAGTATCCAATAGCAAAAGACTGTCTGTTTTATCCCAGCAACGGTGTTGGTTGAAGTATTCATAAGTTATCTATCAAAGGTCAGATTATAGGCTCTAATTAAAACAAATATTTATGTTGTTGTAGTCTTTGTTGGTACTCATCACCGATTGCTGTTTAATTTTGCAGGATGGACTAGTAACCACTGCCCACAGGTCAGTCCGAGTGTGTCTGCATTCAGGTGTCCCTTTTCACCAAATGCAGTAATCTCATTGAGTTACATTTGAGGAGAACTGACTCAGCGTTTACTGTTTGATGATAAACCCCGGAGTAACATTGTTGTCTCCATTGTGCAATGAACATTAACAAGGTTATTTGATTTATCCACACCGTTGACTTTTGACTTTGACTTTTCAATCAAAAATAATCAACAACTAAACCAACTTCGTTTTCGTTGTTTTCATACCAATAATGTGCTGTGATTGGCAATAACATGGTATTGTGTTCCATGGATTTGATTCCGTTGTTACTAAGTTGTGATGCAAACACGCAGATGAGAATCAGGTGAAGCCTAACAGTAACGGACATGAAAGGGTTTGTATTGTCTGTGGGGTGTTGGTGTTATTCAACAGGGATGGGGTGTTTTTCTGTCGGTGCTCAATATGTGGGGGTGAGGTAGGACGGCCAACATTGTGTGGGGATTCCGGCCCACCTGTTTAGGCCGACCCCACAGTAAACACCTGTATGTGGACTACCCCCCAGCGTCCTGCCACCAGGAGTGGGTAGGGGGGGGGGGGGACCACGCGCTGTGCTTGCTCAGTGGTGTGTGTTCACAATTTAAATTTGAATCATGCAGAAAAATAAAAGCAACAGGAAAAAAGCACCAACAGAAGCAACGATATGAAAAAGTAAAAATAGCGTAAAGGTGACCGAGTGCTGCCGTGAAAAAGGCGGCGGGCTGTGCTGGGGCCCGGCGGGCGGCGGTGACAATACGACCAGGGATTTCCCGCCACTTCATGACTGTCATTAGATTATTGGCGGGCTGGTGGTGGTGGGCCTGACGCCGGGTACCTGTAGTTACGGCGGGCCGTCTTCACGACCAAAAAATAACCCAGGTTAAAAACATGGCCAGTGAAGTGATGAAGCCGCATGGGACAAACTGCTGAGTCGGCCCTCGGAGTGACTCACACGCGCTCACAGCCGCTCACTCCGGGCCCTCGTCCCTGTCCGCTTTTTAGACGTCTTCTTTGGAACGAAGAAATGGTGGCTTCCCTGCAGCCAATTATTTATAGTAAAGAGTTCTAATGGACGGGGCTTGTTTTTGTCCAGAAATCGTAAGAGACGAGGCGAAGCCTTGAGAAGTTTCGCTGTGTGTCAGCAACCCAACAATTAAACCTACCGCCTTTCTCTGTACTGTCTTGTCCGGCCCTGCATTACCCTATAATGTCTGCTGTGCCAAACTTCATGCCCTGCCTTTCCCTGATCTACCCTCACCCTATCCTATCCTATCCTACCCTACCCTACCTTAGCCTACCCTACCCTACCCTACCCTACCCTACCCTACCCTACCCTACCCTACCCTACCCTACCTTAGCCTTCCCTATCCTAGATCTCATCCTCCATCATATTCCCTATATTGTGCTCTATAGCTCAATAACCTCCCTCTACCAAACCTCTCAACTTTAACCTATATTCCCAAAATAATTTCTATGTTTAGAAAATTGCGATTAATAGAACCAGAAAAACCTGGTTTAGCTATGTATATTTATAAGGAAATTGAACTAATTTGAGACAAAACTACCAGCAAGGAGACCTCTAGTAGTCAGAGACACATAAATAGACCCCACTGTGTACTACACATGTGTACGGCCGAGACATCTTCCCAAAGACATTCCCTCGACTCCCACTCAATTACCTGTCCTGTCCCGAGGCAACTTACGGAGAAGCCTCGTGCCTTTATTCGCTCATTATCAGGAGTAACGACAGATACTGCTTATGTTGCCTTTTTCCTGATTTCTCATCAGAAAAGTGAAAGAAGCACTTGTTTTATTTGCAGCCCTTTGCGCGGTTCCACCTTGTTAATGTGGTCTGGCCTGCCGTTGTCTAGAAAGGTGTCCGATGTGTCATCTTGTAATCAAACCTTGTTTTCAGTGGCCTTATTTGAGTGCACGGCCGACGCCCGAGCCGCTCAGCGTAGGAGAATGCAATTACCACTGTTTTATTTCAGGGCTCAGCGATTCGCTCATCCCATGAAATTCCCAATGTCAATCGAATTGAATCGGTTAATGTGTCAACTGACGAGGTGGAAAATCTCTCGTCTTTGCCTTAATTGAAGCGTTATGATAATGGAGGATGTATATTAAGAGGGTCACAGAATTGGACATTTCAGTTTTGTTTCATAAACATGAACTTTGTGATTGATTTACTTTCGCTTGAATTGCCTGAACAAAGCTTTTCTTTATGGCTATGTGCCATCGATTGCGTGCATTATTAATTATTATTATGATTGCCATGACTGATTCTAACGTTTCGTTTTCCAATTCGTTCTTTTTCATGACCATGAAATGTGGCCTGGCCCAATAGGATCACGTGGTTATGTCGTCATACCGGGTAATGTTTCTGACGTCATCACATGACATCATTTGTTTACGTCATCATCGTCTGCGTTGATCAAAACCAGAATGCGTGCTTGCCTCTCTCGTAGTCCTGTCTCTCTCTCTATCTCTCTGTCTGTCCTAACTCGACACAGTCTGTTAGGGCCTGAGCAAACTGCAACTAACCCTCGGCCGGTGTCTAACCCATACGGGCCGTCCACGGGCCGCGCTAACCCTCCACCCTGTACAAAGGGTGGGGCCTGCTTCACCCCTCACACCCATGGGCTAAACAACTACCATGGCCCAGCCCTAAGGCCTGCTTTCTGCTCTCACCATGTGGTCTACAGAGTGAGAACATGACTGTTTGTGTTTGTCCCTGAGTTCAGTTTTTAACATTATTTTCTAAGTTTGTTCACGAATGAGATGTTTCCGTGTGATTTCTGATCTAGACGGCATGTGACTGCTGCATGTTCTCATTTACAGTTTTGGCATGAACCAACGTATATAGAACTCAAACGAGGACCCTACGGCCATTGCAGCATTTATTTAGTTCCCCCAGAATTAGTTAGAATGTCTTGAAGCCTCCTGATCATTCATTTGTTTCTGGAATATGCCGCCCCTCCCCCTTTCCATATTTGATCATGGTTTGAACCACATTATTTCATTTCGATACCCTTTTCCTTTATCTAGCGACATATGCATATAAAATCGTTACATATTTCCCTTTATTCCATTTGCGCTCATCTCAGCACAATCTGTTGTCTACTATTTCGACGAAGGTCAGTTTCAATGATTAAAAGGTTTATGTTTAAAGCACATAAAAGTCTCAAGAATTTTGTATATTGCTGGGAACGTTTTGCCGTAGATCTTCTCTTCGGTGTGTCCGTCCCGCACCATTCAGCGCCCTTCTGACTTTGGTAGCGACCAATACGACCATGCTGGGTCCTGCTAATGAACCAGACCCATGGTCGTACAGTTGAATACCGTTTTGGTATACTGCACTGTACGACCCATAGTTGCATTGGGTGTGCCACCAAATAGTTTGTTGAGTAGCTTTTGTAGACTGGTTAATCCCGTGTTGTTCTGTGACTACGTTTATGCATTGCTAAGGTAGGAATTGCATCCTTAACATTATACTTTAATTTCGAAGTTATCGTTTCTTTTAGTGGTCTGTGATGTCATTAAGTTTTTTCTGATAATTATGTTCATTTTAACCCGTAAAATGACTAAAATGACCCACACTATGCCAAATGTTGCCCCAAAGCCAGTTGCAATTTGCTCGAGAAGGTCCTTCTGGGACCTCACGCTGTCCACTGCTGTGATTGGTGCTCGCAGGTCACGTGTCGTGTCACGTGGGCAATCACGTGCCTTCCACCCGCTGTATCACGTAAACGTCTGAACGTCCAAAGAACGTCCTCAGTGTAATTTGGAAAGTGGTTTTTGACAGACTATTTTGATGTTGTCTGTTGATATCGACATCCGTCTGCTTAATCTATAATTACGAGTGGACACCACGGACGCATGTCCCTCTAGATATTGGTGTCCTACTATTCTCAGTGTCTGTTGATCACCATATATACGAGTATAACCAAGCCGCGTGCGTTAGTGGGCTTAGTTTATTTATCCGTACATCACAAAATCAGTAGTTGAGTCGTACAAAACTAACATCCGAACTGTTTGGCCTGTGTTTTCACTTGAGTATCTAATGTTGTCAATTTGTCAATCACACTGAGTAGTTCTACTCTCTGTCCGTGAATTACATATGTTTCTTTAGGAGATGCATAGTACGTTCGATGTTTTATGACCTAAATACAATCATTATCATTTGATCTTTCCGACCTAAAACCCATATTATGGAAAATATAAAACAGTATACAAATTATAGCTGTCATTTCCATAACTAACACAGAATCTAATTTCAAATCAACCGATTTACAACTCCAATATTTTATCCCTGCGCTAAATAATTCTCACAGCTTTGATCAGACCTAACCCTTCAGACGATGACGATTGCCCAGTAATCAGTAATAACTAGCCTTGCTGCTCGTAGCTACTGCTTCACAGTGACGCCCATCCTGGCCTGCTGGCGCCCCCGTGTGGGGTCTACGGGAAGGATGGCGCACTGACCACGCCTAGCGCTACACACCTCCAGGGTTGCCACACGCCAGGGACACCTCAAGAGGGGGGGGGGGGGGGGGGGGTAAATAACAAATTCACTAGCTGTCTGGAAATAAAACCGATGTAATTAGGGAATGATTAAGATAATAGGTTTCTAATAATGTCAGAAAATGCCAAAATCATCTAGTTCATTTATCACAGAAGTGTATGATCAGTTATAATTAAAAAAGCAAAACATTGCCGGGTTTATCAGACACCTATTACATTAAGTAAATAACTGAGTAAAGTAAGAAATATTAGGTCTCGGACGTACAAAAAGCAATGCTAACGTCATTTTCTGTGTAAATAACGTGAGGGAAAATGTAGTTGCCATGGGATAAAAGGGTGAAGGGAATGGTTCTTGTCTCAGTTGTGGCAACCCTAACCTACGCACGGTCAGGCGGGAGCGTCTTCCCTGCCGGCCCCACTAACACTATTAACACCCTGTGCCCAGGGTATAACCTCAACGCGCAGTCTAAACACTCACTAGAAAGCTCACATGCCTATACGTTAGCCTCAAACAACATGCTAATGTAGTTAACCATAACTATATATTAACTATTTATTATTGATAGAGATTGATTTATTAGATTATAAAGCAGGAACTTTAAATAATCATATACAATAATCGTCATAGTCATCAAAATCATTACGTATACATACCGGATGACATAATTATTGTAATTTCTTTGTACTACATTTAAGTCATATTGATAAATAAACCAAGTAATTGTTTTAAAAGAATTGCCGTTTTATTTCTGTATATATAAACCTTGTATTTCAGCGTCGGCAGGTAGGTTTACAAGGTCGCCTTGTTGGTTGAGACTTGTATTTTTAGACAGAAAGTGAAACCATTTTGTGACATGAACTCTTATTTACCTTTTGCCCAATGATGTATGCATCAGTTGTACATGCAGTAGGAAAATGTATTTGATAAAAACAACAGCAGCGAACCCGGTTGCTTGGATCACAGTCGCAAAGAATGGTGTTCTTCGTTTTACAGAGAAATATATTTCATCTTCGATCCCATCTATAGCTAAAGGAACTCAGGAGCGAGTATTTTTTAACTGTCACTGATTCGTCGGCATTGCCCTATGTTATACATACACACTATATTATAAAACGTTTATAGCTGTAACTTACCAAAGTGTTTAAATGTCATATTAGATAGGCCTTATATGAGTTGCTTTATTGAATTCCAGAAACTATATTGCTCGTTGGCGCGATACTCTTCAGACCTATTACATACCGGCATGCCTCCTGTTAGTCGAGTGTGTATTTCAATACTGCGCTAGAGAATTTAGATGAATTCCCCTGGGTCCGTCGATATTTGGGGCCGGTCGTTTTCTAGGGGTGCCCTGAGGCGGCACCACACCACCCGGCTATGTAGGTATTATTCCGGTAATAGCCTCGGCCTCAAATTGGGAGATGAATATTTGTCGCCCGCCTGGCAGTGGGCGCTGATACCATTATGATGGATCCGTACCGCCGCCCAGTCCCGCCGCGAGATGGCGGCACGATGCATTAATGGGTTGTGATAAGCCATCGTTTTGGTGGGCGCCGTGAAGACTTGCACCAGCCCTTGCTATAGGCACCTCTCTACGCCCTCCAGGGGTGTGGGCACCGCCACCCGCCAGTACTGCAGGCTCTAACGGGACGTTCGGCGACACATGCACAACAGATATATCTATAAATGTGCCGTTAAGCTAACTGGTGTGGCCACTTGGTGCCAGGAAAGTGCTGAATAGGACGATTAATTACTGGGCGTTGACCTGGGGACTGCATGGCCTGAGGGTGGTCAGCTATCGGACTATTTATTAGGCATCTATGATCAAATTCAGAAACGGGATGGTATTTCATTTTACATAATGCCCATTTAAACAAATCTTTATGCAGTTGCCGTTGGCCATTTAACATCACTAATCAGAGAAATTTACGAGAAAATCTGCAATAATATAATTTTTTTGTATACGGAGTGGGAAAAAAAGGAATTGCTGACACCTAAGTGAACAACAAGTGGAAGGGTAGATGTTGTTTAATTGGTTATATTAGGGTACTTCAGCTAAAAACCTTGTTGACAGGTGATAGGTCTCAGTAAGTGGCCATTGTGGTCATCAGGAGCAGGGCTGGGCACGTGTCTCCGCATTGAGACGTCCAGTCCCCCCAGCCCCACCCCAGAGGGGGCGGCGCAGGTCTAGGCACCACCCTGCGGGAGGACGGACGGGCAGAGGGCCGAGCGGCTATTAGGACGCTCTACAAATTGTCGGTCCAGGGTTTCATGGACGCCGACGGTGAAAATACCAGTCTGACATTTGGGCGGGCAGGGTTGTGTGGCGGACGGGCAGGCCGTGCAGTCATGCCGTGCGCGGCCCGCCGTGCCCACCCCACCACCGCCCACCTGCCCACCCCACCACCAGCCTGCGTGCCGCCGCATACAACCTGCCGCAAACAGCTTCTTATCTCACCAGCCAACGCCGCGCTAAAAACAGCCATGTCGGCGGCCGGCGTCATATCACATAGTTTCCATGCACGTCATATGTTCTATTGCTATGCCCTCGTCGTCGGGACCGTTCTTAATATGAGATATGGAAACGTAATATGAGAAAGGGAAATATAAATCAATTTATACAGCCAGCGCTCCTTGGTTGCCATCGCGATGTATTGCTTGGTAACTGCAGAACCATTTGCCATTTGGGACTATTCTAGCAGCACTTTATTTGGGTGTTCCATACGCAAGTATTGTCTGAAAGCATTCCGAGAAATAATAGGCAGTTTCCTACCGTTCAATTCCTCTGGGTTGCTGAGTAAGCGTATTGGCATTTTACTTGTATTTTTCTATATTTATTTTTCAATAATGTTATCAAAGCAGCTAAACCTTATGGAAATCAATTTCCCGTATCAGCTGCAGTCCGACGGGAATGGATACTGCTTGTGTTAAAGGCGGTCCCAGTTTAAATGATTGTTCACCAAGTGTTATTGACAGGGCGGCGCCGGGAGGCGGGACGCTGAGGGTTAATCTGATTGATTACATTGGCACTTAATACTTAAAGAAGGGAGTCCGCGTCTTCTGACGTCAGTGGTATCGTATGCAACGGGGCCACTTTTTACCCGCCACCTTGAGATTCAGTAACCACGACAATTAACTCATTACAGATGGTAAGGTATGCAGAAAGTGCCGATTCAGTTCAACCAGTCGACCTATAGCTGAATAGAAAGGAAGCCAGTCCCCCGTCTCACAAAAAGTGCAAAACTAATTAGTTATAGTATTGCAGAAATAAAAGCCCATTGAAAAGATGTCTGACGTTACGTTTTCTAAAGCTCAGGCCTACATTGGAGCAAAACCTGACAACCAAATTTTTATTTTGGAGCTTCACAGACTCTGCCAGAACAAATTGAGTCACATGCAGACTTTGACTACTGAGAGTATATATAAGAAGTATATAAAGGGCTGAGTACGGTAATTCATTCGAGAAACCGAAAAACGCTCACATACTGCTATTCTATTGTGGATAAAACTAGTTTTACACGTTATTAAATGTTATGTAAACGTAGCTCTATATCTCTATATCATACTTGGCTTATAGCAATTAAAACTCTGTCTTCATCATAAAATTAATTCTTTTTCCTTTATATCTAATTGCAATCAGTGGTACATCCCCTACAGTGTTTTCATTTAAAATCCACATTGCAAAAGGAAATGCCCCATAAATCTCTTAAATGGTAAGTCGGTGTCTTATACATGTATCTGTTTTTCTCCTTCCCGTGTCCGAGGGGCTCAGACTATGAGCCTGTGTGCACCCCGCCGGGTACCAGCCGATACGCCCCCTGGAGGGGAGAAGCGGCTCTACATCGGCCGGCGCATGCGCGGACATTAATCGGGGGGGGGGGGGGGTAGAGGAGTAGAATTGTTCCCTAACAAACCGGGGTGCTCGGTTGACTGCACAGAGAGGGGTGGGCGCTGGTCGGGTCTGCAGCCAAAATAGACCTGACTTGAAGAGCTCTACTGGAGGGGTTGATGAAAGACTAGCCCCTGGAGCCTGCAGGGCGGGGGGGGGGGGGTGTATACGTGGGGGTTGGCGGCAGGATAGCCCACTAAACTACTGGACAAAGTCCACACCCCACACAGGCCCAGCCAGGCCTGCACCATCTCTGAACTATAGTCCCGATACATAAAAACCTGTATGTGTTTCGTGCTAACAGTCCGGCTGTTCAGGATGCACACAGGATGGGTGTGGTGGTAATGCGGCAGTCGGACCGTTGTCATCACGCCGATTAGAGCGGGGAGGTGGGTGTGCGGGGAAGCCTTGCCGGTCAGTGGTCGGAGATAACAGCCCACCCCCACCCCGCACCGTGTCCTTATCAGCCAGCCCCGCCCCGCACTGCTCCTCCCTGGCGTCGCTGCCGTCCTCCCCTATCTACCGGTCGGCCAGATCGGGTGAGGCCCAATCAGATAGCAGCAGTTACACTGATAACTACTCCCCGTGGCTATGTCGATAAAGCATCCTATATAGAAGCCTGAGCTTGTTTGATATACCCAATAGTACGTAGTGGCAGCCAACTACCTGACATATCAGCTATGTATTCTGACCTGAAATGTCAAATAAGCCCACAGGCATTGAAATAGCTGCCACTTGGCCTATAACATAGATCCTGTTAGGAAACAAGTAAAAAGTTAAATATAGCCCACTAGGATAGTAAGATTTAGACAGCATGGGAATTGATATCATCTGGATAGTCAACCCTGTCCAAGCGGAAATTACACAATTAATCATGCTCTTTGGTAATGTACAATGGTAGATAACGTAGCACGACCTCTCACATTTAAGAAGGGGCAAATAATGTAAATGCTACCTTAGCTTCCTAGGTAACTTAGTACTACTCCATTGGTGAATATACACAAAATAGTTCGTGTGGCGTTTTGGTGAGATGAACATAACACGGTATAACCCTGTATCAAATCTTGAAAACCTGTTAAATTGTTGGCGCAGGTCCAAGCTTATCCTCCACTGCCGTTCATGCATGGTGCGGGAAAATCCCCTTAAACATACGGCAGTACAGAGATGTGTGAAACATTGTTATGACAATGATTGCGTGGTGGCAAGCACCATCATTGAGGATTCCCTCATGCGTTAGTGTTTTCCGTCAGCCCCCATTTAGTGCCTACCAATCCTCTGCTCATGTGGGTATTGGAGATTACCTCTCTGATGCTCGTCCGCCGTCACTCGCCACTCAACCCCCACACCCTCCTCCTCCACCCCTCCTCCCATCCCTACCCCTCCTCCAGTGGGGAAAAGCCCACGTCCCAGCGCGCCGAGCCTCAGCCCAACGACGTTTGGTGCATTGTACGCATCGATTGTGTGATTGTGAAGGACGCAAATGTTAAAAAACACACACCTCGAATCTTAGAGCTGATTAAAGGTGCGGTTTAATAGATTTGACGAAGGTTAATATGTTTGCTGTTGTAATGAGACTCTAATTCCCCTGCCGCGCGGCCGCCCGGCAGAATTAATGAGTGAGATGGAATCAATCTGTGGGCAGACAATTGGATTCATCTTCTTCTCCCCCCGCCCGGCCCGAGACAATGGTCTAGGCGGCGGGCCGCTTACAGGGTACGCCTATTGATTTCTAAACAGGCGCCGTCTGCTGTCTCGGCGAGAAGAACCAAGCCGAGGAGCAGCTCCCGAGGTGCTCGGGTGAGGTGCGAGCTGCTCCCGGAGAGAGGGCCGCGTGTCGGCGCGCCCCGCCAGCCCCCACCCCACCCGACAAAGCCCCTCGCCGCCTGTGTGCAAACCGTCAGCCCTGAGCGCCTCGCCGTCTATTTTTAGAAGCAGATGCTCATCATCCGCTCGCCGTTAGCGCTGCGTGGAGCGGCGACTTTAAGAGACTGCACGGGGCTTTTGTGGGGCGCGCCGAACGACGACGGCCGACTTCCGCCTTCATATTGATTTAGATGTTTATCGTGTCCCTGGGTGGAGGCCTATTTAATAAAGGTCGGGTGGAGCTGTGAGGTTTATCTCTCCCCCTCTCCCCACCCGCCCTCACACGGAACATGTGAGCTGCTCAGCTCAGCCCGAGCAGCTCTTAACACCACCTGGCGGGTGGCGGGGCGAGGCGGGTGCCGGCGATACGCCTGAGTGAGTCTGTTTTTGGTAGGGTAGCGGGCCGAGCTGCTCCCCGTGCCGCCCAGTACTAATCAGCGCCGGGTGATGAGCTGCTCCCGAACTGCTCACACAAGGCTTATTACAAGGCACCCGGCCTGGCGAGCGGCCACCGTTCGGTGGGGGCCGGCGGTGTACGTGTTGACCGTCTCACGCCACTGAACAGCGCACCATCCCACAGTCCGCATGAGCTCTTCTCTACTACTGATCTCAATTTGTGTATACCATCACGTCCTACTGGCCCATGGGCCTCAGAATAACAGCCGCAATGATTGTGACGGCATGCTTTTGTCAGATAATTAAGGCACATGACGTCATCTCTAAATGATATAAAAAGAGATGATTATAGTATGTGTGAGAGACGTAGCAGTATAATGAGTTGGTGCTAAAGTAACACCGAGACTGTCCTAGTGAAGCGGGTATAGTCCCTAATGACTGTACAGCTACAGTCTTTGTTCAGCTCGCAATTAGCAACATATGTTTTATCAATTTGATTGGAAATGTTATATTTAAACCAGATAAAAACATCAAATACTACTTAGGGAACTTGGCATTCATGTCAGTATTCACTGCAGCGCTTCACACCAGTAGGCTAATGAACCCCGCCTCTATAGAACTTGTTCACGTAAAATGTAATGACGTACTCGCACACGCGAATACAACGAAATTTACAGTCTATTCTAATGCATACACGACGGTTGTGTGCCAACGCCGTACTTGTGATTGGTGGTGTGCATCGTGCTTGTGTCTACGTCTATATTCACAAAGTAACCCCAAGGACTGCATCTGACCTAATAGACCACTACGTTATAGACTCCCCGACCCCGACTTTGTCAAGTCGACCAAACGCCCCTGTGAGCCCCAAGCATGGCGGCGTATAGTAGAAAGCCGGGCGCCTCTGTAGACACGTTTATGTGCCACTCGCCACGATTAATGTCTATGAACTTCAAATGGGACATTTCATCAGCGGTCGGCGGCACGACCAGTTCCCACTTTACGGGCCATCAGGGCCATAGGGTCCGCCCGTGCTAGACGTTAAGGCCCGACCAGGGCACGTTAAGGCCGGAATAAAGGGACCTGAGACTGGGCCCAGTCCGCTGCCAAGACGTCGGCCCACCAGCCCGCTTTGATCGTCTGACCACAGCCTGCGGTCTACACTCTGGGCGGAGAGTGAAGGAGGTCGGTGAGGCTGGCCTGTAGGGGTGGCAAGGGGGACTCGAGTTTAAAAGGGTGAAGAGAGACTGGTCAAGGGAGGTGGGAAGGTTCCAATAAAGTGGAAAGGGGCTAAGAGTGTTATAATGAAATTACCTTATATGGGGACTGCAGTGACCATCGCCAGCAATCAGGAAGGTGGCCATATTTTCTCTATTCTTTTTTATCCGCCCGATATATGAAATGAGAGAGCTTTTGTGGCTGCAGCGTTCAGTATGGTACTGGCGTGTATTTAGACCAGTGAGTATACGCAAAGAGTCCTATACTATTTTCGTTCAGACTCGGCCTGTGGCCACCTCCCGGCCCGTGTGATGTATGGGTGTCGGGGGATGCGCCCCGTGTGTTGGTCTGCATGTAGGACCAGGACTGCACTGAGCCGGGGTCAACCGGGGTCTCGTAGATGTTACACGGGGCCTGCGCCCTTTATAACTGATTTCCCTGGTGATATGGCACAAAGCTGCGACCCGGGGCAGAAATCAGGCCGTGCTTACTGTTCATACCATCGAACGGTCATGGGGAGAAGGTCACTGCTATATGTGTACACCCTGTCCATGTTACACTGGAAAACGAATGTGATTTATACATCTCTCGGGTGTGCAGATTCTATATTTAGACTAGGAGACTTCCATTTCCATATACTACTCACGTACAGATAACATGGTCAGACTTGCAGGTCCCTATTTCCATATACTACTAACACTTAATGATTATTTTATCAGACTAACAGCCCCTCTTTTCCATATACTACTAACACTCAATTATAATGATCAGACTTGCAGCCCCTTTTTCCATATACTACTCTCATACGACTATGATGGTCAGACTAGAATACTCTACTTCCATATACTACTCACGTAAAACTTTATGGGCACACGAGCAGGTCCGTCCTTTCCATATACCGCTCGCATCTATTTATAATGATCAGACTAGCAGCTCCTCATTCCACATACTACACACGTAAAGAAACAATATGTCCAATTTCATTTACTAATCATGAGTCCATAAATATGTAGAGTTGTCCCGTCCAGATTTGATAGGCTACTAATAGATGTCTTTCCCAGCAGATTAGCAGACTCCCATTCCCATGCACTACTCACGAGCTATTTCAATGTCAGACTAGTGAATCCCCATTTTTATGTGCTACTCATGTACACATTCAGACCGCCATTTCCAAATCCTACTCATGGATGTATAGATTATAAAGACAGACTAGAATCCTATTTCTATATATATTAATACTACTCCAACATTAATCATTTAATCAGTCCCTATTTTATTGTACTAACATGTAAATTGCAGTAGAATATTTCTCCCACAATATGTGTCGATCTTGTAGCTTAATAGGTTAGCTGTCAACATAGACGCCTATAGTTAAGATCAGTCATGGCTATACTTCTCTGAACCTCGGTGGGATTGACCCTCCCGTTTAGTCAGGGAGTCTCCAGTAATTAACCCACTTCCGGGGGTGGCATTAACCATTCATCGGAAATAACTGTCTTTATTTAAGAAAAGATTTGGAACAAATTATCATAATTATACACTGAGGAAATAGCTGTCCCTCTCTATTACTGTCTGTCATTAATGGAAATAGAATATGTCAACATGTTAAACTACGCCTACAATGGTGTCGTTCTCAGAGTTGACTGTACGGGTGCTACTCCTGGTGAAGTACGTCAGGTAATGGGTCCGGAGCAGGTCCATACGGCCGGCCGTAGGGGGCATCTGACGGTCACCGCCCACCTGACAATGCTCAGGGCTGACCGCTCAAGGGGGCAAATATTTAAACACGAGCTCTCTTCAGTTACCGCCGTCACCCGTTACCCTTTCTCCTCCGGGTGTGCAGGCCAACACAAACCCTGGAGCTGACCTTGGCTCGGGCCCAGGCTGGGGCAGGAGGTGGTGAGGGTTCTGGAGAGGGGCAGCAGGGTGAGTGATGAGGTGTCGGGGGTGGGGAGAGGGCAGCACCTGGGTTGTGGCCGGCCCCTTGTTACATGACCACTGTGTCGAGTGGACCACTGGTTACACGATTCCCCCCCCCCCCCACATGCACACACTTCTTCTACGATTGGTCAGCCTTACACGGGAGGGGGGAGGGGGGGGGGAGGAGTCTCTGAATTCTCAACAGAGATCAAACAGGTTAGGGGTTTAGAATAAAGGACACGTTGAATGATTTCAGTTCGCATAATTATAGAAACAGAGTAATACAGATAGTAAACACGAAACGGATATGTATAGAAATAGATTAAATGAAAATTGAGGAAAAGGCTATCATTATCAGTCTTTTCTAATGCACGAGGAACCCTTAAAGGGGCCACAACCAAGCACGACATACGGGTTAGGATTACGTGATAAACACATGTAGGAGAGGCACATCATAAAATGATCCCACTCTCAATAAGCAGTTGGATTGTTTAAATGGTTCCGAGTAGAGCCTATTGCCCAACCCCCACATTACCTGCTTGTAAGGAGTAGTTGATTCACTCAGAGAGGTAGCGACTAGAGATTTTAAATGTTACCCACTGGTGGCGCTAGTATCGATTCCCGGCTCTTTTTAACGCCTACTTCTTATTGGCCGCGTATTGGGATAGGGGAAGGGGTGGGGAAACTATCAGTGAAGTATTGACGTTCACGGCTGGATCCTTTCCAGCAGTTCGGGACGGTGTGAAGGCTGCACATGGGGGTGTGACTACCCTGCTATTGGCCATTACTTATGGATGGGGAGCATGGCGCGTTGCCAGGGAGACGGGCCACCCAGGTGTCTCCTCCAGGGGTGGCGGACACAGGGGCCCCGTCTTCAGGGTCTGGGTCTGGTTACAACTGTGACTTGACACAGTGGCAGTGAGCAATCTTGATGCCAATCCGAAGGTAGCGGGCGATTTGCAAAGGTTGTCGGAAGCTGTGTCTCTACATTTTGCCGTGAACTGATGACCCCATTGCACTCATGTGAAACACAGACTCCTAAATCGTGGTAGAGCTGATAATCCAGCCGCTCCCCAACCCTCAATATGATAGGCTCTTTGGGCCGAGTACTTCAAACGTATTTGATCACCCAATTACCGAGTGATAGAATAAAGCGCCCATCACCTACCCTCATGTACCACAGAACCAATTCCCAACTACCAAAAAAACGGCACGTGGACAACTTTACACTGTTCCTCATGTTGTTCCCGGAAATGTTCTTCAGGGTAACTCGTGCATTGGGTACACTGTAGTGTGGGCGGCCCTGCGTCTTGGGGTGAACCCGCCCAGAAGAGACAGGCTATTTCCTTCTGGGCTCGTCCAATTTCGTCGTGCTAAATACGGAGTACTTGTGGCGTTGGCCGCCAGGAAATGAAGCTGTCGGGACCCACTCCGGTGCCTTACACTAACATGAGACTTGAGGTTTGGCTACATGTGTATGTAAATACAAAGACATATCCTTCCTCCTTGGTAAACGTGGGACAGGTCGTTCTTTTTAAATACTTGACCCCCCACGACGTAGATGGCTAAGTCTGCTTAGGTAGAGTGGGGATGGGAGACTATTGTATTGTCTTTAACACAAGATATCGAGTTTCGTCTTATGCAGTATACAATGAAGCATACTTGGGTGTTAGGGGAGGCAGAAGGAACGGACCACACACCACTAAACCCAGAAGACAAGCCGCCCACAATATACACACCCCACCTTCCCTCCGCCCTCCCCGTGCCCTTTACGGGCGGCCATGTTGGCGTGCCCGCCGACTTGATGTGCTTACTACGAGCGGGGCATGACACCCTGGGCGAGGGGAGGCCGGCCCCTGACACCGGGGGTAGGGGAGGGCGTAATGAACAATCACATCAACCCAGATTAGACCAAATCTGCACTAAATAAACATATTTGTACCGTGGGTGTACTCTTATCTCATATCTTGTATAATTACAAGCCTATACTCGTACTACATGCCAATTTGCTCCGCTGCCCTATCTGTCCCTATAAGTCAGTAATTCATATAATTGCCCACAGTCAAGTACCATGTGTTCAAGCAATATGATATACATTACCAAACATGGCATAGACATGATGTATACATTTACCATTTTATTGGCGAGCAACCATGATATATCATTCTCAACCAATCCTTACCGTACTCTTTCCAAATATCCCAGCTCTACCATCTTCCTCTATCTAGTCTATCCTACTTTATCCAACGAGTTAAGACAAAATGTATGTATAAACGAAAACCGTTGCAGTGTCTTCCATGCCCTGTCCTATCATGACCTACGCTGTCCTTCCTGTCCTACCCTGTCCCTACCTGTCCTACTCTGTCCCTTCCCTGTCCCCTGTCCCCTTCCCTGTAATACCGTTACTGTCCCTATACTTCTCCCTTGTACCTCAGCCTGCCCCCTCCGCCCGTTACAGGGGGCTGGGCGGCCTTGATAGTAGCCGGCGGCGGGGGGGTGGTCTTAATGGTGAGCCTTGTCCGTCTCGGGGCCTTCCGTCCAAACAGAATTAGCCCCCAGTGTGTGGGGACGACGCAGGAAGCAGCCTGCCCCCGGCCGCCGCCAGCGCCCCTGGCGGAGGGCCCACACCCACAAATTATCGGCCTATTTGTCCTTTTTACCCGGACCTCGCCGGCCCTTCCCCTTGCTTGGGCGAGATAAGAAACCCCATCATGCATTTTCTACCGATCTCTAGGATGAGATGGTTTGCATGCAAATTGGGTCTTTCCATTTCAGCCTATAATAAACAAGGCGAGTAAAAGAACAATTCCGTCAGGTTCAGCTGCCGCGCTGACCTCTTGGTCCCCATAATGGATATTTGTATGAATCTTTCTACTATTCCCAAAACGCTGGCGATGTAAGTTAGATAAACATACAATATTCCTCCTAACGTACACCATTGCTGCTATTTTACCGCTGCCTGCTCCCCTCGGCGTCTTATAGCAGCACTCGTACATCTACCCGGCGTTCACTTTGTGTCGGATCAGAGGAAGCTGGGCCTGTGTGGGCGCTGTGATGGCTCGTAGACATGCGACCTGAGGTCATTAAGATGAGTGTTTACCTGCGTGGGGCCTGCTGCCCCAGCCCTGCTCACCTGACGCGGATGTCTGCCCGATATACGCCCACTGCCCTGCCCGCCCATCATACTGCCCACACCATCTGAAAATCCATTACAGTATCACGACCTGTGAAATGTTTCCTTCTTCCGATTACCTATTTACCGCCGTTCTATATTTCCTACCTGTAGTCATTATCTACTGTTTCCCAAACCGTCAAATTGGCATCCTCGTCCCCGCCCGGCAAAATATACGTCCGTCCATAACTATTCACCGTCTTCCATAGTCCACACCCAAAACCCAAACTGAATACTCAGCCGGCACGCCAAAATCTGTGCAACTCCCTGTATGCCAACCCTAAGCTAAACGCTGCTGCCAAAATCTGTGCAACTCCCTCCATAGCCAGTTGAAGAGTTCCCAGCTAAAACACCCCTGCCCAAAATCTATTTGACTCCCTCATATGGTCCACTCCCAGTCAAACATCCCTGTCCAAATTGTTGACTCCCTCTGTAATCGTCTCCCAGCTAAACACCCCCGCCCAAATCTGTTTTACTCCCTCCATAGCGACACTCAGCTAAATACCCCCTTCCCAAATCGGTTCGACTCCCTCAACTGCCAACCCCTATTTAAACACCCCCGCCTAAATCTGTTTGACTCCCTCCATAGCCACACTCATCTAAATACCCCCTTCCCAAATCTGTGTGACTCCCTCAACTGCCAACCCCTATTTAAACACCCCTGCCCAAATTTGTTTGACTCACTCCATTGCCCCCCCCCCCCCCCCCCCAATAGCAGACCCCAATCCCACTCCAGTCAAATCTGTTCACTTCTCTCTCCATCCTGCTTATATGCTGACATGTCCCCGCACTTTACCTTCAGTGCACCACTCTTCCTCTCTCTGTTAACCTCATTTCCCATCTAATACTGCCACATCAATTTTGGCTATCCCAATTTCCCTCTATCCACATGTTCTCACTGTATACCTTCATTTCAACTTCTGCCCTCTCGGTTACCCACATATCCCCATTCTATCCCCCTTTCCCCCCGCCTACCCCCTTATTTTCCCCCTGTCTACCCTCCCTCATCCAACTGTTTACGTCCGCCCCTACCATTTATCTCCGTTCACCCCGCCTGCCCTCCTGTCTTCCTGCTATCCTGTCAACTCCTATTTGTGCCCCGACTACATTGTCCAGTGGTCGCCAGTAGCAGTCTGAAAAATTGATTTGTTACCAGCGGCTATAAGCTGTCCCCGGGGAGGGCTGGAATAGGAGCCGCCCGATCGGGGCCCACAAATAGAGGCATTCTCAGACCACGCCACCTTTTGACAGACGTGTGCAACTAGGTAGAAACCAATTTACGTCAGGCGCCTTACGTTCTTTATGTGATCGGTCTTGAATCTTAATATAAAAAGGATATTGTATTTCAGACATCATAAACACACCCGGTCCTGGTTACTGTAAACCTTCTAATGTATTTTTCCTCGATCTAGTCAAGACATTCAGGAGTAACGTTCTCAATTTCATTAGATTGGATGTTCACAGACTCTAGATGCTTTCCATCTGATATGACTGAGTGATACCACCCTTCATAAAAGTTCACTTATTTCATTCATTCAACTCTTAGAGCTTTGTTAAAAAGGCCCTATAGCTGGTCCGGTGGGTACCCCCGGGTGCGAGCAGGCAGCGGGCCATTGGTAAGGCCGGTCACGCTGCCGGCGACTTAGACGGCCACGCGATCTGCCTCTACCAGGGTGGGGAGAAACATAATAACTGGGGATGCATATATTTGAGGCCAAAAGTTGGCCAGCGGCAGTGAGTTGAGGTTCCAATATATAAATAGCCCAAAGACTTAAACGATCTCTCGTTTAGTCATCGCTAGGGATGTTTGTTAGCATCCTTGTGTAGAGATTTGGGGCTGGTTAACCTCAACCCAGAATGGCCTCCTTTAAGTTTTATGTTTGGAACATTCTGTCACGGATAAATTTAAGGTCAAATGCACGTAAACTTAAGCAAATATAGCGTATAACCATGTAAGTATTTTCAGATAGATATTGTTTTCGATATAGAGCAAGACATCTCTTATCAGATGATTCTTGGAAAAGTTCACATTTAAATAGGTTTTATAGATTTTATTTGGGGGTTTCTCAAGGTGAACTTAATAAATTGAAAACAAGATATTGATTCGACCAGTATCCTTAAACGATAATTGATTTACAATCTTTCACACTAGACCTACTTAGGTTTGATTTATTCACCTAGTTGAGTGCAGTGCGCAACACTCGCGCCCGTAAGACCATCAAACCTAATCCGGCCGATATCAATATCTGCTGCCTCAGCTCAATATGTACTCATAGTCCTATAAAAAGAATCTACTATCCGATATATCCTAACCACCAAAGGATTCGTTGAGGCTGAGCCGGGAAACAGTGCCCACACTAGACTAATTGTGTAAGGGCAGATGAGATAGACGGTAAAAAGTCAGGTGGCTATAGCTGGCTGTCTTTCTGCGAATACAGATAAAGTCGACAGTGGTTCTCATCTAGCCGGTCGGCCTATGTGGGCGGACATTGAAACCTAACCCACCTCGCCCCGTCCGTGGCCGCCTCCGTCCGTCCGCCCGCCCCTACCTGCTCCACACGCGGCATACATCTTACATGGCCCTATGTGTCTGTGATGCTGGCTTAGGTTACATAGGCCGGACCCCCACACTGTCCCCTGCCCATTAAGCACTGCCCGCCCCGCACATCTCACCGGCCGTTTTAGACAAGGCCATCCGGGGGTAATCAACTACTGCTGACCACGGGCCAGTCGTCACCGGCCGGGTTGACATGTACTGTATTTGTGGTCTATATAAGCTTCAAGTTGGTGTACTGTAAGAGGTACGGTCTACGCCTTCACGTTATGGACACGGGGGAGACGTGGGGCGGCTGAAAGGGAGCAGGATTGTTTTACGTTATTATTAGCTAGACACGAGAAACGTTAGCTGAAGTACATAATATCGTGAGATTGGCTGGGATGGGTCCTGGCGGAAAGGTCTGTCAACGAGTATCATGGCATGCCAGTAGTCAGGTTACTTGAGAAGTACGGTAATATATGTAAAGATAGTCTTCGATTGTCATTTGTTAATATGATGAACCGTAAGTTGATAATGTCTCACCGGTGACACCTTTAAAAAATTAATACCAAAAATGTTAGACTGACTGGTCTCACTTCTGTCTACAGGCGTGTTGAAGATTTGGGACCAGGTTAACTTGTAATAGGCGACGATATACATAATACTCGGGAGAAATACAAGCTGAGATTAGCCAGTAGCTTTGGGGCCAGATTACATTAAGCTAGTGTTTGAGACAATACAGATGTCCGAAGGAGAAGATTATTACATAGAAGATAAAAGTGATATAAGCCACAAAGCTTTTTTTTTATCCAGTAGGGAGTATCAATATCCTTACTCGGCCCTATAGAAGGGAGAATTGATACCTAAGCAAGGCGATGTTAGCTAGAAGAAAGCATTGACGGCCAACAGAGAGTATAGTTAGGGAGCGGAGAACACTGAAAACGATATAGAAGAGTTGCTAGCTCGTTACTCTGTTAAAGGATTGTTTCTCTTATTGAGATCACCAATAACTATACGTGACCATGAGCTACCAGCAGACTTAGGCCCTTATTGCTCCATAGAAGCCCCAGTGCCCTGAACAGATCAATGCCCCCTCCCCTCACTGGTCCCCCTCTCCTCACCGCCACCAGAGGCCCCTCCCATCGATACGGCCAGTCCGGGTCCATCCCGCCCCATGCCGAGTGAAAAGAGGTGGAGGGCGGGTTGATAAGGGCCAGTGAAGGGTATCTGTGGAGGGTATCTGTGGAGGGGGCGTTATGACCGGCTGATAACGGGTTGGACGGAGAATATTGGTCTACGGAGAGTCCTGCTGGGTGTGAAGGGCTCTGTGTGTGGGGACTGAGGGCATTCAAGGTGGATAGGCAGGGGAGGGGGGTTGTGTGGAAACAGTCGCGAAGTGTAGACTTTCGGTCTCTTTCATTACTAAATTAAGCATCAAGGGGGATTAAACACACTTCTTCCCATATCTCGATCCTTCTGGGGAAAGAGCAATTATTCTTTAATGAAATTGTACCATGGCGTCTCAATGTCAATCAGGTTATACTTTTCGACCCATTTGACATTGGTCACTGGAGTAATAGCCTCTTGTCCCTTCCACCTGCACCCCTGTAACGCCCTTCGAATAGTCCTAGAAGGACCCTTCGGTTCGGATAGGGAGGGCATCGGATCTACCTACTGTAGAGACTCGTTAATAGGGTGGCCGGGAGAGGGCTATGGAGGGGGTCAGAGGGCCACAGGGGCGGGGCCCAGTTGAAGGCCTGATGTTGGCGTCCTCCACGGTGGACCGGGGACGGACCTTGGTCGAGGGGCTACACGCCTGACCTGCTGGGATGGGCGCGAGTCACCGCCCACTGAGCATAGCCTGAACAGCTCGCAACGTCCTCGAGCAGCTCGGGCCGGGCCTGATGAGCAGCTCGGGACAGCAGGCGGTGCGCTGGGGCGTGCGCTCTATCAGCGGGCACACCTGGGTTATCAGGGCCCGCCGCCACCACGTCTCCCCGATACTGGTCTAGTCTCTGCTCCTTGGACGGGCCCAGTCGGCGACACAGCCCAGGCCCCCCTCTCCTGGCCGGGATTAGCGGACGGCGGCAGCAGTGGCGACATGACGGCAGCAGCAGCAGCAGCAGCGGCTGGAGTAGTAGTAGTCGTAGTGGTGGGGAGCGGCCGTCAACTGGAGGCTCTGGTTGGGAGGGGGGTCTGAAGCCAGCCTCCTGGCCGTGAGGAGAGAGGCAGGGAGCGCTCAGTGGGCGTCGAGAGCCCAGCCTGTGTGCACGTCGCCGCCGTCAGTCCGTCCCTCCTGTCCCTGTCCCCAGCCAGCGCCGTCTGTGAACACACGGCTGTCAAAGGCAGCTGAAGGTCACCTAGGATACAACCGCCCAGCCCTGTCGGTGGTCAGTGGGAGACGCCATGACCCGCTGGTCAGTGACCCAGTGCCCCTCAGGGGTGGTGGTGGTGTGGGTGTCCCCGCCGGACTAGGCCCGAAGGACACACTGCCCCCCGGCCCGGTCTTCTCGGCCCGCGCCCCGTCCGTCCGTCCCACCTACTGGAGGAGGCATCAGGCAGCGCCTCCAGCCCACGTCGACACGGCAATCAGCGGCCGTCAGCCGACCGTTACTGGGTCTACCTGTCGACATGAACTGGGCCAACCTGCACATCCTTGTCTAAAACACGAGGGGTTGGATCTGAGCCCCCAAACGTCACAGTCCCAGGGGCGGTGAAGGGGCCAGGAGGACGTGTAGTCAGGAGGCACCGCCCGCCCGGCCTAGGGAAGCAGACAGGGAGAGTTGGGACACGTTACCTCTGACAACCAGGACTCCCTGTTCCCTCCCTGTGGATCCTCCGCTACAGATGATATGTGGAGGCTTTTAAATGGAATTTTATCTCTAAAAAATCAGTGTGCCTGTTCCCTGCGGATCGCACAAGCAGATAGCGTGTTGACATGGTGGAACTACTTGTAGGACCGAACTGTTTGTTGTCGCGTGCAGGGCTATACTGCTACCTGCCTGCTGCTCGTGCAGTGTGACAGCAGGTTACCCCAGGGGCCTCCCCTGTGATTCCCCCCCCCCCCTACCTGTGATGTGCCCGGCCCCCAGCTCCCCGTCCGACGGCCTCCACACCACTGCTTCTACAGGCTTTACGGGCAGGGCAATCATTGCGTGCTCCTCAATATTAGTGAAAGCTGCCCACTCACGGATAATTTAGCAAGTGAGCTCCCACTGAATCTTCACACGGTAAAACCAACTATTTTTAGTTGACCAATGGTTGGTCGTTATTTGGAGCTGTGCATAGTATGCTCATCTATCTCCGTATATACTACGGTGTATTAATGTGGAGCATGAAACATATCACTGCTGGGAGAGGAGCGTCGATCCCCTGAGCCTGGGATCTGTATGAATATTCACATTATAGCTGAGTGTCCCATCAAAGACGACCCGTTCTCCGCCCCCGTAGTCGTATGGGACTAACGGTTGCTCGTAAATCGTTTTGATGGAGATGCGGCGTCATCAGTGCAGATTAATGTCATCCTAAACCATACATGCCCACACTGTAAGGATTAAAAGTGGCAATCTCAGATGCGTGGGCGCCAAGTACGTTGGATGTAATATTTCCAGGATACGTCAAAAGGATTTTTAGCAATTTCATGTGTGTAAAATATGAATGATGATCCCTAGAGTCTGAGATAAGGAACGGCACGCTAATAGCAGTGTGCTGATGACCTAGGTGGGAAAAAACCGTCTTCACTGGCTGATATTTGGCTAAAGAAATAGGCGTTACAGTATTACTGATTAGAGACCTACCCTGAGAGGATAGGGTAGGCGTTACAGTATTACGGACCTCAGCCTACCCTGAGAAGAAGGGGTAAGGTGTTACAGTATTACCTATCTGGGATATGACGACGGAGGAGCCGCCCGCTCCCCGCCCCGCCTACCTGAACGTCATGTTGGACCTAACAGACTGCCCGCCCGAGTGTGACGGTAGGTGCTCCCAAGGGCTGGTTGGGGAGGACGAAGTTGGGATCAAGGTAGAAGGGAGTCTCTTGGATATTTCATGAGTCAACAAATTTATGGCTAATAAGGAAAGCTGTGTAGATTGTTCTATCATCGTTCAGTTCAGTGTTGTATATATCTATGCAGAGTTAAATCGGGAGATTCTTTTTCTAACACTTCCAGGGGAAATCTCGTTTTAATCTCATTTTAATTGGCGTACTTTAAGATACTATGTGCAGGATGATTTGATATTTTCCACAAAATAATCTGTAAGATGTGACACCCTGAAACATACGAGTGAGGCTATCCGACAACATGCAGATTTCCTAATATAATAAATTTCTAAAATAATGACTAAACAATAGGAAAATCTATCAAAACACAGATCATGAGTATAGGTCTGTCAGTATATATCAATTTGATCAGAAAAATAAATAGCAGGCATGGAGGATATGGATCTTTTTAGATTAAGAAGGACGGCGCTCGATCGATCTAACTGTGTTACCTTAATGAGTTTTAGCGTTACGCACACAGGACCTGGAGGGTTCTAACCCATAATTACGAAACAACACTACCCCCAAAAGACCGTATTTTCTCACCCAAATTACTGTAAATTGTGTGTTACAGACTCCTAACAAGGAAGAAAGGTCTGGAGGATTCCCCAGGGCCTTGCCTAATAAATCTGTTATTTGCCCAATCGATACGGTCAAAGCGGTGATCTCAGAGGTAGCAGCCCTGAAGAAAAGCCTGTACCGGTGTAACCTCCCTGTAGACAGGGCGGACTTGGCCGTGAGACATCACACCCTCCTCCATCACACAGACAGACAGGGTGTACATGTACTGAGACTGTACCTGGTGGTTTCTGTGAATCAGAGATTGATACTTGAACCAGCGTCTCTGTAGTCGGTCTGCAGAACGCCGGTAACAAGTTAGGCGTTAGACACTGCAGGTACCCGGCGTGTAGGTTATAAACTGTAAGCTGGTTCCGGCATGCCGCTTTCACTATTCAGAGACAGAACAAAAAGTCCGACTAGAAGCTGTTACCTAGACACATTCAATAAGTATTGGCTTTAGATGAGAACGCTTTCGTAGCACGTATGTAAGTAGATGCCAATTTACAGATCTGTATTACCAAAGAGAAACTAATTTATTGGTTGTGTTTTTCTATTTAAATGATAAGGAAACAGATCAGCGGAACATGTCTATGCATTCACAAAATGTTGAATTAATGCCAATCATGTTTGTAATTAATGCCAATCATGTTTGTATCTCCCAGTATTGAATGCAAAGTGGCATGTTGTATGAAAGGACACGCTACAATTCATTAATTTGTATTTCACGGTACTGCGTGGTACCCGTCAGATGATGAAAACGACAGACGTTGGGTATGGAGGTAGAATAGAGAGCACAAAGTACCCTACATGCCCTGAGGGTGTGATAGGAGGCATTGTGTTAGATAGGTGGGAGGCAGGCCTAGGGAAATCAATGTATCCCGAGGACCAACCACCAAAACCAATATAGGCATTGTGTGATGGCCGTCATAAAGATGCATATACCTATATAGGGGTGATTGCGGGAGGCAATGACAGCCTCGGTGAGGGCCCTGAGGGCTAGGGACACGACGGGGACTATTGACACGATAGGATAGTCCTTGGCTCGCGAGAATTTGTCAGAGAATTTGTCAGGACTAGAGCTATGATGTAAGGCAATACCTCATATGAAATACCATAGAGCTTGAGTTCGCATTAAATTTTATTGCTTTAACCAATTTAGACCGATACATAATTCATCTGCTGTAAAGAAAAATCCTATCGTTTTTTTTTTTATATAGTTCTTTTTAGATACTTTTCTTTGTTCAACGAAATAAAAGAGAAGCACACCCCGTCTAGCACACCCAAAGTGTATAGCAATGTTTAAAGTGGCCCGGCGGTGGGTGGTGTGTTTGAGTAGGTATCACAGATGATTTTTCGAAAAGGGATTTAGAACTTTTTTGTAAAAAGTAATTTATAGAACATACCCTAAAAACAGGAATAATTCCTTGATTGAGTAAAATTTGACATTTTTTAAATATTTTATCACGTGTTTTAGGGCCAAAAAAATATCATGGTCTAAAAAACATACTTTCCCTTTGCGCACTTTCCCCATAAGGAAAGAGAACATTGAACCCATCTAGCAAGGTAGGTAATCATAAGAGCTTTGATATGGTACCAAACATGTATAGGTTTATGTCTCCGAAATACCTTTAAAATTAAAATTTAGGGTAAAAAATAGGACATTTTGGTAAAAATTGAGATTTTTATGCCATTTTTGCCTTAATTACTTCTCTTTGCGCTCTTTCCCCATACAATGTATAAATGTGTGGGTCATACAGCCAAATAGTTCATAGTTAGAGCTTCAATTTGATACCAAATAAATATATGTTCATAGCTTTAAAATACCTTAAAACTTAGAATGAAAACCGGCTCTTTCTGTTTATTTCCAAGCACCTGAAGTTGATTGCTGTTACCTCCTTTGATTCTAATCTGTTGACTTTTATCTCCCTTTTTTTGTCAAAAATATTTTGAAAAATGGTTATGATCTAATTTCCAACCACTCATTAAACCTTAGTTTTACATATGTGACCAGCATAACTATTTTTCTGGTGTGGACCCAGGCTATTTGCGCCTCTTGGGATACCTAGTTTGAGTGGCCACTCAGCCCTTCGTGGGGCGCATACCTTTCACCTACTGTGGGCTTAGCTCTCAGCGCCCGCTGTAGCCGACTCAGGCCCAGGTGTGGCGGCAGAGTGCTCCGTGTGGAGAATGCCGAGCACCTCGCGCGAGCTGCTCCCCCGTGCACCCCACCCCAGCACACCTACTCCTCTACACCTCTGTGTACCGCTCCCCACCTGCCCCAGCACCCACCAGCACCCCCAGCACACCTATCCCTGTCGTCGGGTGTACTCGTGCGGCACCCCTCCCCACCCCCACCCTTCACATTACCTCTCCCTCCCCACCCCCCAAAGCAGGGTAAACCCGTAGGCGGGTCCCAGATTGACATTAGGTAATCATTCAGCACGGCTCGTTGCTGAAAACCCTATTGATTTCTGTTTCCCACGGACGGAGGGAGGGAGGCCCGTCGTTCGGAGAGGAGCTGTGTCCAACTGGGGGCTGGCGGTTGGCCTTAGTCAGCACTACTACTGCTAGGCCTGCCGTGCCCAGACCCCCACTTGGCACCGGCCATCCAGGCCCCGGCCCGCAGGTTGTCACTCTGTAGGTGGCCAGGCACCCCGAACCCGCGTGGTCCGCACAGCCCAGTGACACTGCCGGGGTAGGCTGGCCATTCCCATAAACTTCCCTATAAACATCCCTATAAAGTTCCTGTAACAATGTATGTTATCCTCAGCCACTCTGTTATATGATAGTTTACTGACGAGTGATATCGCTGTGTGAGCGTCATTAGTTTGTGAAGGGCACTAATCGGCGATTTGAATAGAAGTATTAAAGTAGGAATGTCCCGAATATCCTTGACTAAGTGTGCGTCCTATACACCCTTCTTTTTAAAGGTGGCACCCCCTCTTGGTAGAAATGTGAACCCTGGTGAGGGGAGTGCAGTCCAGTTCAGTCTGCATCACTGCCCACGTGGCTTGGAGCAGAGTGGAGTGAGAACTGGTGCCCATTTAGATAGTCAAGGGTCTGAACTTGTTTGCAGTGAAAAGAATGTATGTATGGGAGAGGGGTGGGGGAGGGGTTAGTTGTTGTTTTTCACACCAGTTCAATCCACAGCCCAGGGCCCATAAACACCCACTCAAGCTGAGGTGCAAAACAATCCCTGGTGAATACCTGTTATTGACTTGTGCTAAGAGTTGACCTCCTTTCAAAATAAATGTCAAGCTAGGCTGAACAATTCCTTAATGTATCTAAAGTACATCTTTTATCATGAAATTATATTATTTGTAGCTAAGAACAAATGTTTTTACACACCAATATGAGTGCTAAAAATGATACTTTTGCTTTCCTTTGAGAGTATTGATGAGATTTAGAGAAAAAGTTCTAAATGCTCCCACTGTTAGTCTATATGAAGTGCAGTGACTGCAGAGTGGTGGGCTCCTGCCACCTTGATCTGGTGGTCAGTAGGTCCCCTCTGCGCAGGGTCATAAGAAGGGTGTATGGGTTTAGCGTAGCCCGTATTTAATCAGGGTAATAGACAGCCGGTCGCTGCACCATGAAGACCTCTGTGAGGATTGGGGGTTGGGCTGGGCTGTATCGGACAGTCGGGGTAGAGCAGTGGGCCACACTTAACGTTTGCGGCCGAGAGAATGTCCATTGCACTTACAGGTTTAAAGTTTTTAAATTTTTTTCAAAACTTTTAAAGAAAAAAGGAGCAAATTACAGGCCCAAGACACATTTTTTTCCAGATCGATCTTTTTCTTAATAAAGAGAGACTGGATCCTTCCGGAACACTACGAGTACCGTAAAACGAACACAATTGCAATAACGGTTTTTATTTGAAGGAAAAAAATACATTCAAGTCCAACAACATCTAATGCCGTTGGTAAATAAAGGGGACCTTTTTCCTATGGATCGGGGGTATGCAGCAGTGTGTTACTGTTTGATTAAATGGTGCAGAGTGATATGAGCCCTAGGCTACTCTTAAATGTTTACTCTTGATGAATTTATAGACTAAGAAATAATCATAAAATGTTCTTGCCAGCCAACTCATTGTTTTGGTTCTATGTTTTAGGCGAGAACAAGATGTCGAAGGAGAGCGACCAGCTGATGGACGCGCCTGATGGCGACGTCGAGTCGGGCGACAAGCACATGGCACTGTACGAGGTGAGTACAAGCATAACCGTTACTGCCCGTCCTATATATATAAGGGCATTTTCCTGTCAACGGTGCATACTGAATATGTGCCCATTCCCCATTTTTTAAAGAAGAATTTTTCTTTCATTTTGCTAAGTAATCTCATTCCGACATTTCCCAATTTTCCATCATATGGTACGGGCATCTTTGATTCTATTGGTAGTTTTGTCGATGTCTCGTTAGGATCATAGTTACTAAGAAACAAAAAAGCAGGAACTGTTTGCATCCGACAATATAAGTAATTTCGAGTTAAACTAAAGACATCGGTTATGTCAAAGTGACAGATACTGCTGTGAGGGTCAAGAGTAGGTGACAGACAGAGTTGGAAAGGTGAGGGTGGAGTAAGACACTAGACGTTAGGCTGGGTGGTATGCAGTGCAAGCGGTGTAAGGTGACGGCTACCCGTGTTAGACCGAGCACCGTGTCCCGCACCTGCCGACAGACGGCGCTGAATGCTGGGGTGATTGATCCTGCTCCGGGCGGAAGTATTCTCCGGGGGAGACGGCGAGAGGCATTAAGGATTCGGCTTATTTGGGAGGCGCCCATAGAGGCTCTTTTAGGCAAATAGCGAGAGCAGGAAATGTGGCGGCTGAATAGAGATCTAGAGCCAGAAAAGCAAGAAAGTCTCTCAGCAGTTCTGTATTCTTACATAAAAAGCGTGGAACACCAGTAAGGGAATCTAGAAGCCCCCAAATGGGAACATCCCCGCCGCCGGTCCTTAAATTGGCCCGACTGGGTTCCTCTGATTGCAAACAGATGAAATATGTGGAAGTAACATGTCGGCGGTTGGCGGGAATCGGGCAGGAATGAGAGCCGCAGGCTCCTGCCAGGCCCCACAGGAGGCCTCCAGGGCTGATGAGACCCCACCGAGGCTGACCTGCACGGCTTTGGTACGAGGGCAATTTGGAGGCCTTAGAGAGGCCGGTGACTGCGCGGTCGTGTCGGGCTATGGTCAGGCAGCTGGGTCGTTTATATGGGATATTGCAGTCGGCAGCCATCTTTATCTCCTGCTCGTCCACCCACATCCGATACCAATCACTCACAGAGAGAGTTTGTCTATGCATATGACATTTTTTCTCTGAGGGGCCCATTGCAATAGCTATCCTCAATTGATTCCAGATATCATAAACAATGACAGTGTCTGTAGATATCAGACAGCACATCTGAGGAAGGACCGCCTGAGGCATTGTTTTTCATCACAGGAAATGATGAAGGCAGAATATAACTAACATTGTATTATTGTATGAAATACAGATAGTACTGGAAAAAATTGAAAAGCTTTGAAGCAGTGCAAATGTGATTAGACCAAATAACTATTCAAATATATGTCCCGTCCTTCCTTGAATGGTATTTGTTATAAATATTTCTGCAAATCTTAAATTGGTTATAGATGGTTTTGGATTAGTCATTTGCCATGGTATGGTTTGAAAATCAAAAATCTAAAGTTAACCATTTGTGAGGTCCCTCACTCTGTATGTGGCCCACACCAAGCATTAGTTGCCTACATCTCTTCAATTTGTCAAGCTGGCTTTAGCTGCCAAAGCGACCGAGGCTTGGCCTTTGGGCGGGCGGCCTGCTGCCCCTGGGACAAGTCAGCCGCTCCCCAGGGGACGAACGCCCAGCCCTGTCCGGATCACTGACACAGTGTCACAGATTGGGATACAACGAGCCAGCATCCCCAGCCGACTTACACCGTGGGTCCTTTAGTGGCAGTAAGCAATGAATAGAACCAAGCACAACACTGCCAGGTTCCCAGCCAGTAGCAACAGTATAACATTGAATTGAGAACGATAGGAAAGAAGCATATTATTTTTGTTGTGCTGTAAATATTACCAAGTTTAGAATTGGTAAACGTATAAATGCCAGCCTTTTCCATGGGTATGGTAAATATGATGTTGAATTTGGTCTATACCCTGAATACAAAGACCAAAAAAACAAAGAATGTGAAAAATATCAGATCAAATCGAAAAGTAGGTTAGTTCTTATGACTGACAAGGTTACTTGGGGTTCCAGCCGATCAGGTCCAACATCCTCTTACATAAGTGCTACCATGGCCTTTTGTGAACTGTCAACTGTCCTCAGTTGAAGTGCTAAGCTATGACTCAGGAACCTAATGACGCATGGCCAGGTGAACCTTCTGAGCCTAATCCTCCCCTCCTTAGAGCCTGGCTTGTGGTGGACGTAGGCTTTAGTGTGCAGTTGTCTGTGTGACTGCTGTCACTCGAATGGTCTCTATCTCCCACCCATAGGGGTCAGGGCAGTGTGTCTGTCTGTGTGGCTGCTGTCTTTCTGGCGGTCAGTATGAGCAGGCTGTCACACACATCTCTCCCACCCATAGTGGTCAGGGTAGTGTGAATGTTTCTGTGTGGCTGCTGTCTTTCTGACGGTCAGTCTAAGCAGGCTTTCACACACATCTCTCACACCCATGAGGTCAGGGTAGTGTGGATGTGTGATGCTGTCTCTCTAAAGGTCTCTCTGAGCAGCCTTTAATCTCTCCCAGCCATAGGGGTCAGGGCAGTGTGAATGTGGCTGCTGTCTCTCTGACGGTCACTCTGAGCAGGCTATCACACACATCTCTCCCACCCATATGGGTCTGTGTGGCTGCTGTCTCTCTGATGGTCACTCTGGGCAGGTTATCACACACATCTCTCCCACCCATAGGGGTCAGAGTAGTGTGGATGTGTCTTTGTGGCTGCTGTCTCTCTCGCAGTCACTTTGAGCTGGCTATCAAACGCAACTGTCTGCCTTCGGGGGTCAGGCAGGTTTCCTACACCTGCCCATGTCGGCTCCAGCCATCACTAGGGGCACCTTAAAAGGCCAAACCCTTAATGTGAGGCCAGAGGTGCCGAGTTCACTTGCCTAGGACATTTATCACACCTGGGTCAAGTTGCTACATGCTCCCCTCACGGCTTAAAGTTGAGGGAACTAATTTTATTGACATTTAGGGTGAGGGCTTAAATTACCAAATCTAGTCATGTTTTCTTAATGACAAAAATGGGGAAAAGGAGGGAGGAGATTTTGATTTTATTGTGGCCTTTAAGATAATAGGGTAAAATGTGAGGTGTAGTCATGCGCCTGTCTTATTGAAAGTTATCTAGCAACGTAAACAATCTTCTGCGTTGAGGTTTTCAAGGTATGATTCTGAGAATCATTAGTCTACGTTGATTATCTTGCAGGTAATCGTCTTTTATGATCAATGATAGACTAAAAGCCTTGTAAAATTGCATCATTAAATGAGAACATCTGTTAGGGTTGTTTTTTTCCCAATAAGACGATTTAAAATTAAAATGAAAGATGGCGTTATCACGTAAATTGTTATAGGACTCTTAGTGTGTGAGGTCTCCCCGTGTCGTGTATGTACTTGTAGGGGTGTGAGTGTAGCGTGTTAGTCACCCAGCCGTTAGACAGGGACGTAATCAGGCAGAAGGCTGTCAAATATCACCGGCCGGGTGGCATGACTCAACTCCCACTGCCCCGTCATTTGAAAGGTCCCCAGAAGGTCTCAACACGTACACTTAAGGTTTGATCGCTCACCGACCCTGCCAGAAAGATACAGACGCTTAGTAGTGAATTATCTTACCACCATGTCCTTGTAAGGCAGGAAAACAGATTTTGAAATCCGTCCAGATGAATTAAACTGTTTTTTTTCTTTTTAAATAGTTATAAAAAGAAAATCATTTTTTCGTCAGCCTTCTAGATCATATAAAGGCTTTAAGCATAAATTTCCACTTAATATTATGTTCAGAACAATGTAGTAAACGATGTAGACTAAGCAGTCTTTATACCGTGATTTTTTTTTAGAAATATGTTAGGATGATTTTGAAATCTTCTTACTTTCACTTTTCTGCCAGTTGGATGGCCTTTGATATCTTCCTCGTCTAAACTTTGTGTATCTGATACTTGAAATATAAGAAACCATAAGTCTAGACAGGGCAAAGGAAGCGTCTGTGAACAGGTAACTGGTGATGTCTTCATCAGTCTTCTGAGAGACCGGTGAAACGGGATATTGAGACGGAAGATTTGAATATTAACATGTTTGTAGATCTAGTAGATTCGAACCAAGACCTTTAATAAGGTACCACGTTGGGGATTTCTTTTTCTGTTGCATTTCCCAGACTTCAAGTATATGATAAATCAGTCTGCACAGTGAGTTAAGTTCTTAGTTTTATATGTCTATAAATTATGTCTATTAGACTTTATAATCATTGTTGGTACCGCATTTCCTTCTTCATTATGGACAATGTGGTAACTTTGCAGGAGTCATTCCGGAAACTCCCCGTCAGCCCACGTTTTATTTTATCATAAGGCTTTCTGTAGTGAATGTATGACTTAAAGAACATTCATTTGTAAATCATTTATATAGAAAATTAATATCTTAGACTAACACATTTGTAAATGGTGAATATTTTTCATTATCGTCACACCAGAATGATCTCATGTATCGTTCTGAATCGGTACATTATTCAACTGTTACACACAATTTTTACTCGAGAGGAGGAAAAAAGGGAAAAAAAATATATGAAAATACCTGCTGTTATCTTCATTTATAATAACCCAGTGCACCCTATCCTGGTATTGCACAATATTTTAAAGTTTTAGTACTACTGATATACACTGATTTGTAACGTGTACAATTACTACTTTTAATTGGCATCGTTTATAATGATGCAACTCAGGTAGAAAAGGGAGACAAGTTTTGTAAACTTAATTTTTGCCTGAATAAAAAACTGATCAAAAAAAAAAAAAAAAAAAATCCTTGTCAGCTGGTGTCAGTACACCCCTGTAGGTACATGTAGGTGCCTGGAGTGGTCGTCCACCCCGGGCGAGCGTTAGACTGTAGCTATACGCGGGGTGCACCAGGTGGCCCGGGGCCTATGGCCGGGGCTGAAGGTAATCAGGTATACTCTCCACGGTAAGGTAGATCAAACAGTGGTAAGCACTTCACAGACCTGTATAGTCAGATGGTCGTCTCTGGTCTGTCCCACACAGAGACTGCGGCCTGATGGAACCAGGCTAAGCCCGGCCCCACTGGGTGGAAACTACTAGTGACTGAACATACTTAGTGTATATTTACTGCCCCGCCCGCCAACTAACGTGGAACCATGGATACAACACTCGGTGCCAATCCCAAACCGCTGTACACATCCTTTATTTCTACAGAACTAAGACATTCAGTCAACTGTTCTGATGTATCTATCTAAAAGCTCCCAAATTACATATGTTAAATAATAACTACCTATCTCGCTAATCTGGCACCTAAGTATTGTAATCTTAGAAAGGGCAACCCATCCAAAGAAGGCACTTCATTAGTTTTAACGTGCATGCACATCATACCATGAGCACGTTAGACTTGCATTATGTACATACATTACAGCACGTATCCAGAACTACAGCTCATCACAGGTCTTACCAAGCCGTGTAATCATCTCCAATCTTCATTTTGTAGAGAATTCTGCACTTCATAAAGAGTATGTGAACAAGTTATAACATTTTAGGAGCTTTCATCCAAAACCAACTCACAGATTTATTGAATAGGAGCTTTTGCGTTATTGGTCCTGGGAACAGGGAGCTGGAACAGGCCAGCAACATGCTGAAAGGCGCCTCGCCAGCCGCCCGGGCATGTCTTGTAGCTACAAACCTTTTCTGTATGTGCAATTGAATCAGACCAAGAGGCCATGGCTCGTCGATAGGCATCCTCCTGCCCAAGCCAGCGCAGTTATTGGGCCAATCCTGCTGCTCGGCCGACCGGCCGCCCTTTTAGCCGACTTCATTTTGCTCTAATTGCGCTCTGCTCTGGTTGCTCGGCGGAGGCCAGTAGTCAGAGGGATGATTTGATGACGAGGGCAAATCACATCTGGAGTGCTGGAGGAGCCGGGAAGGGAGAGAAGAGAGGCAGGAGATAATAATGGAGATGACGGGAGGGGGAAAGAAGAGAGGCAGGAGGTAATAACTGTGAGGGACTAACATGAAGGTGACGGGGGAGGGGGAGAGAAGAGAGGCAGGAGGTAATAACTGTGAGGGACTAACATGAAGGTGACGGGGGAGGGGAAGAGAAGAGCGGCAGGAGGTAATAACTGTGAGGGACTAACATGAGGGGGACTGGGGAAGGGAAGATAAGGAAGGCAGGAGGTAATAACTGTGAGGGACTAGCATGAAGGTGATGGGGGAGGGGGAAAGAAGAGAGGCAGGAGGTAATAACTGTGAGGGACTAACATGAAGGTGACTGAGAAGGGGGAGAGAAGAGAGGCAGGAGGTAATAATGGAGATGACAGGAGGGGGAGAGAAGGAAGGATGGAGGTAATAACTGTGAGGGACTAACATGAAGGTGACTGAGAAGGGGGAGAGAAGAGAGGCAGGAGGTAATAATGGAGATGATGGGAGGGGGAAAGAAGGGAGGCAGGAGGTAATAACTGTGGGGGACTAACATGAAGGGGACTGAGAAGGGGGAAAGAAGGGAGGCAGGAGGTAATAACTGTGAGGGACTAGCATGAAGGGGACGGGGGAGGGGGAAAGAAAAGAGGCAGGAGGTAATAACTGTGAGGGACTAGCATGAAGGGGACGGTGGGAGAGAAGAGAGGTAGGAAACAAGGTGAGGGACCGAAGGTGAGGGCAGTGGGAGAGAAAAGAGGCAGGAAATAACCTGTGAGGGTAATAACGGTGAGGGACTAATTTGAAGATGGGGGAGGGGGAGAAAAGAGAGGCAGGAGTGTAACGGTTAGGGACTAATGTGAAGAAGGGGGAGGGGGGGAGAGAGGCAGGAAATAATAAGGTGAGGGACCAAAGGGGAGGGCAGTGGGAGGGAAGAGAGGCAGGAGGTAATAACTGAGGGACTAACATGAAGGAAAAGGGGGTGAGAGAAAGGAGGCAGGGAATAATACGATGAAAGACCAAAGGGAAAGGCAGGGGCAGAGAAGAGAGGCAGGAGGTAATAATGGTGAGGGACTATATGATGTGAAAAAGGGGGAGGGTGAGAGAGTTAATGACGTTGAGAGACTAATGTGAAGAAGGGGGAGGGGTGGGGGAGAGAGGAAGGTGGTAATAAAGGTGAGGTACTAACATGAAGGGGGTGAACGTCGAGAACAAAAGAGGCAGGGGGTGTATGTAGTGATATGTAGGTCCTGTAAGCCCCTCCTCCTTTCCCCCTTGCTCATCTAGCGCTGAGCTGGTCCCTGGCGTCCCGCTATGGGTACAGTCGTCTCGGGCGGGACCCAGCATGATGTATGGTGACAAGGGGTCTGGAGGTGGGAAAAGGGCGCCTCGTCAGCCTCGTTTTCATACCCGCATATTTCTTTCCCATTTCCCAAGTTTGGGCTATTATGGGGACGGGTGGTATGAGGCGCCAGATGTAACCACTGATAGTGATATACTCGACTATGTGTATTGAATATATATGGTTTAATATTGGAGAGATTGAAAGGACAAGGTTTCCACTCTGCATAGGGAATTCCTGTTTATTCCATATATGCAATTTTCTTTATTTGGGGCCCGCAAAGAATGGCTCAATTTAGCAAACGCATTGGAACAGAGAGGCAATAACCATTTGAAAGATTTGTATGGAGAGTCTCCTAAAATGCTGTGAAATAATGAAACTCCGCACACATTTTGTAAGCATCCCTTTTAAGACTGAAGAATCCGATAGGATATATTAAAACAGAATAAGACGGTCATTTAAGTATGGTGATATTTCTTGTTTTTTTGTCGTTTCTTAAAATATGTTGACTATTTGTCTATCTGAACCGATGAGTTAAAGGGCTGTGTGGGTTGACAAACAGCGCGTCCTAGTGGGTAGTAGCGTCATGGTGTGACGGGGTAGACTGATATGAGGGAGAGCTCACTTCACCAATCACCCGCCTGCCAAGACTCACTCTCACCCTGACGGCACCTTCAGCCAAGCATCAGTCTGCTGAGGTTCAACCCCTATCACAGCCACATCTTGTACTGGGCCTATTGTTGAACTTGGACAATACCTGATGATGCATGCAACCAGCTCCGGAATTTTGAAAAGAAATAATTATATAATTGATATGCCTTCGTCAGTGAAATGGAGCAAAGTATGTTGTTCACAAGGATAGCGAATCATATTGCTAAATATTGCAAAAGAGACAGTGCATTGGATTGTCTCTCTGCAAAT
Source organism: Lepidonotus clava (assembly GCA_936440205.1). Taxonomy (NCBI): domain Eukaryota; kingdom Metazoa; phylum Annelida; class Polychaeta; order Phyllodocida; family Polynoidae; genus Lepidonotus; species Lepidonotus clava. Next base: position 20,156,869 of record OW387140.1, on the reverse strand, counting down.
GTGCAAATCGATGTTGCAGCAACGATCGCTGAGGCCGAACCACTAAAGCTATCATTACGCTGATGTTTTGACAAAGTAAAGTTCACTGCTAAGTGAACATCTTTTTACCGGGATCAAAAATAGCCCCTCCCTCACTGCTCTCTGAAGGATCCACCTGTAGAATGACCTCATCGATCTTGACCTATGAGGTTGCTTCCACAAGACCTGCCTTCTGCCATGCTCTCCCAGCCCCTGGCAGTGGCGTTGCCGTGCCCCGCTATGTAGACATATATTAGGTTAATGGTGCACTCTTCAGGGCAGGTAGGCTGTAAAGATCAAAGCCTATTAATACTTGGTTAGGCTGAGTATAAAAGAGGCGGCGCCGTAAGCATGCCTTGTTGGCCGTCGGTGTGTGGAAGGTCAGCGTGTCCTTTGGCTCTCACAAGGTGACCAGACGCGGCCGAGCGCCTCATTAGAAGCGCCACATCCTGCATGCTAGCCCTCGCCGCACTGCGAACCTCGGTGTCGCCTGCTGCAGCCATCATGATATTTGCCTTCCTTTTTTTCCGTGGCTTACGCTTTCAATTAAAGGCAATTCTGAAAGTCGCTTCCCTACTCAATCGTCTCTGAGCACCAAGGCATCCGGCAAACATCAATGTAGAATGACCTGATCAAAATAGCACCTGGTTGGTGGAGCGAGCGGGTTGCCAGTCCCTCAGCTGGTGTGGCCAACCTGGCTGCGGACCAGGTATTTTCTAGGCTCTGTCTGTTTATGAGTCACTACACGGCATTGGTTCATAATCCCATTAATAGCGTTGTTAGTAACGCGTGCCTATTAGAATCAGTAGCACGCACATATTTTTTTCAGTGCTTTTCATTTGTATGCTAGCTCAGAGACTGGTTTCACGCTTGAGGTTTGTCCTGTTTTGTCTGACATGTCAAGCATGGCGTTCCTATGAGATTCTCTAAAACTACTGGACGTGAGAGAAAATATAAAGACAGAGTTCTAGTATAAACTAGGTGACAATGTAAAAAAAGTATACCCCCTCAGACTGAGAGTAGCTGATATGATCCCCATGGTCCCTCACTAGTCAGTCACTGTAATTTATGTAGATGCCTTGACCCTTCAGTCACTGCACGCAGCTGGTGTGACACCTCAGTCTCCGCACAGCTAATGTGACCCTTCAGCCTATGCACACAGCTGGTGTGACACTTCAGTCACTGCATGCAGCTGGTTTGACCCCTTAGTCATTGCTCGCAGCTGGTGTGACCCATCAATTGCTGCATACAGCTGGTGTGACCCTTCAGTTATTTTGCAGCAGCTGATGTAACCACTCAATCAGGAACACAACTGGTGTGACCCCTCAGTTGCTGCACACAGCTGGTGTGACCCCTCAGTCACTGCACACGGCTGATCCCAGCACAAACGACAGTGGACACTTCCTAAATCAGTATGTCCGAAATATTTAAATGAGCTACTGAAATACTACTGATTGTACACTGATTTTTACTGAAGCTCATTTAAATATTTCGGACATACTGATCTCCCACTGTTCAAACACTGGATTCCCACTGATTTCCACCGATTTACTACTGATATACTACTGCAAGCTAACACTGATTCTACACTTAGTATACACTGGATTCACACTGCTTTTTGGTCTGGGATATGTGACCCCTGCCACTGCACGCAGCTGGTGTGACCCATCAATTGCTGAACACAGCTGGTGTGACCCTTCAGTTATTTAGCAGCAGCTGGCGTGACCCCCTCAATCAGGCACACAGCTTATGTAGCCCCTCAGTCATTTCAAGCAGCAGATGGGACCCCTGAGTTATTGCACGCAGCTGGTGTGACCCCTCAGTCACGGTTTTTCTCCTCAACCAGTTTGAGTAGTTGGTATGTCGATGTGACAAGCTGCTATGTTCCATAAATTCTTTTAAAGAAAAAACTATCAATTAAAAATTATAGAGTATAATCCTGCATTAAAATACGTACTTGTCCCAAACCCAGTCCCCCACCTTTTACATACTGATAGGTAACATCCACCATTGAGTTAGATACCGTTCACAGCTATGCACACACCTCTGTTCAATTACAATGGCAATTAGACGTTAAAAGTCAATATTTACACCTGAGGTATCCACTCCGGGATTTTGCTTTCTGCTCGGAGCATCAACCATTCTCTGAGGAAACCAGATTAATTAGACAATCTCATTCCTATTTTTAACACTGTCAATTAGCTGGACGATGTAATTTCCTTGTCCGATAGAGATTGGGGTAGCAATCAAATCGGAAGTCCCAACATGGCTGCCGAGGTAATAGGCACTTCCTCATCCGGGTATGGCATTATGGGCCCAGTTTGTGCCCGGTGTGCCCAGTCGTTGTATAGGTGGGAGCCCGGAGTAGGCGGGTGACCAGCGCTGGCCGGGGCCTGACCCGCCCGTGTCTGGCTCTCCACGACAATACTTTGAATCAAATTTCCGTTACGAAAGCTGAACGCGATACCTGAAGTGATTACAAATGGAGGGATCAGTGTCATAAGGACTCAGCGCTCGTGGCCGCTCGCCTACACTGGCGGGGCCCCTGGCTGCCTGTCGACCTGGCCGGACCCACATTTCCACTAGGCCTAAGCTAGCCTGCTATCATATTGATTCTATAGCCCCGGTTGCCTTGGAAACGGACTGAACCAAATGTTTTTGGCGCGGCTATTTATTGGAGTGGCGATTTTGAATGTTGCCTCTGGTAAATCCAGGCCGCACTTGCATCTGAATATGATATTATGCCTCCCCCATAAACAGCATTGTCTGAATTGATACAGAGCCCACGTATACTCGTAAGAACACGGGGCATCTTCAGGGATGTCAGAAACAGAACTCTGTTAATCAGAATAGAAGATAAAACTCAGCAAGGCTCCGTAGGAAGTTTTATTTTAGAGGAGTTGTAGTAGTATCTTTTATTGACAGTCTAAAAACCATCGCACGTTTTTCAAGTCAATTAGTCAAGAAAAAAAAGGAGGTAATGAGCTCATTTAAAGAATAGCGTGAATAAATGAAGGCGTCACAGACCTTTGGGACGGGTCTTTATTTAAAGTTAAACAACCTGAGAATCTGAGCCCCCATTAGTCAGATGATATGATCCGGTTTGAGTGGTGTGGTATTTGTTTTGAAGGCGAACCATGCATAAAACCACATCTTGATTTAAGGTCGACTGACAGCTCCACACGGAAGAAGAAAATCAATTTACTCAAATTTAATCCCTTTTTGCCCGCTCCTTCGGTACTGATTGGATTGCCGCTGACAGATTAATTCGCCTTGATTCGGTGGGCGGCGGAGGGGTGGTCAGGGATAGCGGTCATTGTGGCCGGAAGGACCTGTCGTATTGGGCTGTCAGTTAGTCTCACTTCACTCACGTACCCAGGCCCGGCCTCTATCCCTGTATGTCTCGCCTTGACAAGCCAACCCTGAGTAGAATCTTCTCCGGCTACCCCAGCTTCATCTTTAATGTACACTTTACCTGGTCCTCAGCACCCTCCTCACCTGCCAACACGCCGTCTCCAACCATCTCTCACCCCAATACTGATTCCAATCACTCTTCCATCACAACCAATAACATCTTCAGCCTAAAACCTCCAAACCTGTTCCCAGCTCTTTCCATTCTCATTTCTACAACTAATTTTCTTGGCTGATCTTAGTTTCAAGGTGTCTGTCATGCTTTCTCACCAGTTTGAGAAAAAAAGGGAATAGTTAGTTTCCCAATGTGTATATCGTTATCGCCAAAATGATTGATATCTACAATCATATCACCCATACCTTTGCCTACCAGCCCCTTTTGTGGTACCCCCAGCCTTCTTCTCTCAGTATTTGTCTCACCCCAATGTCTTCTTTCACGCACAAAGAAAGACTTGATATCAAATCTCCATCTTGTGATTGTATCACGAACAGCTCGAGCCGTCATTGTGGTGCGCGCCTCCTCAGGCGCACCGGGTAAATCAGGTTCACCTTTGTGGCCCGCTGTGCCGATTGGGGAGGGCCACGCCTTCTGTGCCCGGCTCACACCGGCATAGTCATGTAATCACCCGCAGACAGCCAGGGTCCCCTCGGAGAATGGGGAGGTGTGACTCGGCAGAAGGAGAACAGTGCCACGTGTGGCAGCTTCCTTATAGAACTACCCCCGGTCCATCTTGAAATTGTCACGCTCCCCATACCTCAGTTTTTCTGAGAGGTCGCACAGATATGCACGGCCCTTGTTTATACCTTGACAGGCATTCCAAAATTCCATGCAAGTGTTCAGTTTCTCAACATTTTATTGCGGTCCTACTTTTGATTTTATGTCAACAAACCGGGAACTTTTGATAACTATTTCGACAAAAAAACATTTACATTTGATTTTAAAAAAAGAAGGAAAAACTTGGCCTTAATTAGAATAAACGAAAAACCGTTTTATGGATAAGAATCTTTTCCCTGTGCATTTAAAGTTGTGCTTGTCAATTACAAATGGGAGTATATTTGGGAAAAGGTACCTTTTGCAAAGGCAGATCTAGGATTCCCCAAAGGAGTGGGTCAGCATATAGGCTAAGTACGAAAAATGCATGCATTTGCACACACATGTAGTAACATTTTCCCTCTTTCCCTAGTTTAGGGGTCCACCAAAAGGAGGGGGGGACCCGCTGGACTCCCCTCTGGATCCGCCCCTGTATTGGCATATTGGGCCACATGGCGAACAATTTCGGGGTTAATTTAAATCTGGCAGTAATGCATTACTTACTGAAGCGACAGTACAGCCTTGCACTACCGTCACTGCAGAGTGACAGTACAGCACTGCACTCCCCATCAACAATGCTCATGCCATTGACAGTACAGTGCTGCACTACCCACACTACAGAGTGACAGCTCAGCACCGCACTTCTCTTACTATTATTTACCCAAATGACAGTACAGCCTTGCGCTATACCCTTGCTGCAGAGTATCAGTACAGCGCTGTTATGCTCTTACCATTGTTTACCTCGGTGAAAGCACAAAACCTGCACTACCGTCACTGCAGAGTGACAGTACAGCGCTGCACTGTCCTTCCAATAATTTGGTGTAGTCAAAGTACGTGTGACACTACCCTCATTCCAGATTGACAGTACAGCCCTACATTGCCCTTATCCATGCTCTCCCCAGTGACAGTGCAACGTTTCCCTGTTCCTTATTACCTTCTATCATGCACTACCCTATAAATCTTAGTGATGTGATGTTGCAAATATCTCCCATCCAAGTCACTGTAGTCATCTCTTCTGCCACTTCAGCCTTCCCCAATTACGATGCACGTCCCTAACTGCCTCTTCTTCAGTGTATCGCGGCTTCCCCTGCCAGCACTGCTATACCTACAAGCTAACTTAATTACCTCTCCACCAGCTATGCTGCAATACCTAACGCTCCTTACAATAGCCCCGTTCTCCCACTCATTGTGTATCAGAGTGTCCGTGCTGTAGATGAGTGCTGCTGAATAGCCGCTCTCATCGCCTTCTTCTCAGCGCCCGTCCCCGCCGATAGGCCCGCACGCTCTCCTGCCACCCCGCTCTTAGTACTGGTTCAGGCCGGCTGTGGCCAGCTACACAGATAAAGCAGCTTCTCTTGAAGGCCCAGCTTGATTATTCCCTGCACATGGCTATAGATCCCCCACCCCCACGGACCACCTCCTCCCTCCTGTCTCCTTGGACCTGGTCACTTTGGGCTATGAGAAGAGCAGGGTCTGGGAGAAGAGAAAATGGGGGAAAAGGCTAAAGAATGGGAACCGCAGTAGATATTTGAATGGGTGGAATATCGGGGGGGGGGGGGGGGGAGAAGGAGGATGGAAGGAGAGGATATGGACGTGTTAGAGCCAAGTGGACAGGTAGTAGTAGGCTACAGACCGACGTCCCAGTGGTTGTATCCCCCTTCAACTCGGGCCCACACACACTGCTATTGGAAATACATAAGGATTCTCTTTCAGGTTATCATCTTTCATCTCACTTAAAATGGTGAAATGAAAAGGTACCACGTATTTTTTATAAATGCGCGTTCACCTTCACATAAGGATATTCTCAGAATGACGTCATTCTTGTTTTCAGTCAATTATTGGATACTGCTGTCAGACTGGATGGAGATCATGTCCTAGTTGAACTTAGGAGTGGATAATTCACTATTTACTTTGATTCTAAACAATAAACAAATATGTATTTTCCTGAAAGAAATGTTGGTAAATCCTGCTTTAACAGTGAAAGTGGTTGATTTCCAGGAAGAGATATGGTTTCTGTACCATCTTATCACCCTTAGATGGCCGGCCATATGTTTAAGCTTTATATCAGTTGACAGTTTTCCAAATTAGACGCAACCCTCACAAAATTCTGGCCCTCAATCTGACACCCAAGTGCTCGTTCAAACTTTGTTCAGACAGGTAGGGAGTGTGCCTAATTCGTGACTAGAGACGGATACTTTAAGTATTTCCGCTCGCTAATGCCGCTATTCCCATGGTAATTATGATGGGCAAATTACCCTTATCCAGCACGCAGTCAAAAATATCCCGGGAAAGAGGCCCGTTTGGCAGAGTCATTACTGGTGATTTGGTGCCTGCCCCAGCGGCAGTCAGTCATGGGGGTGTCATTAAGTAATACAGAACAGGGTCCCTTAATTAAACTGGCCTTGAAGTGTCCTTAGTGTGAGGTGTACGGTACGCTGGTATACGTGTAAGTTCTCTTCGCACTGGCAAAAAGTAGACCAGGCCTTTGTGGGATTAGCATGATTGAGCCTGCTCCTATCGTCTGGTTGAATTTTCCTGAAATTGATGTTCGCATACTTTCAAGACTTTTTAGATTTGGAATAGTATGGCTTCCATGGAAATAAATGCTCGGGAAAAAGGGACTTCAGGGAAAGAAGGAGGAGGAGTGAAAGAGGGATTGAGAGGTGGTTTGGGTCCAGAGATGCTGTTTTCCCTACTTTTTTATTAAAATGAAGGCTTCTTTTCAGTTATGATAAAACAACAAAGAATCATATTACTGAAACATCAACGTTTGAGCATTCGCCTTAATCCTGAACAATTGAAGCATAAATTTGGGGAAATGACTCTTGAAGGTTGCCTCTTGAATAGAAATAGGAAACATCTTTCCTACATTCTTCTCAGTCTTAAGGGGCATCTTTGTAGTCAAATTATAGTATTACGTTCCCTCTTAGCATTGTCTGACAGAGTAGAGATGCCAATGGTGGAGTGGGGGGGGGAGGTTATAGGGGCAGGGTGATAGACTTAGCCTGGTGTTACATCAGGAACTCTGACCCCTACACATGGTAACCCGAGGAGGCAGAGATTGTCTCTGGTACTGGCCCAGTTCTATGCCACAGACAGACAAGGAACAAATCAGTGAGATGGGTAGTGCTGTGAATACATTACCCCCTACCCCTACCCTTACACCTACCCTTACCCCTACCCCTACCCCTACCCTTACCCTTACCCTTACCCTTACCCGTGGTAACCCGAGGTGGCACAGATTGTCTCTGGTACTGGCCCAGTTCTATGCCACAGACAGACAAGGAACAAATCAGTGAGATGGGTAGGGCTGTGAATACATTACCCCCCTACTCCTTACCGCAGTAACCCAAGGTGTCAGAGATTGTCTGTGGTACTGGCCCAACCCTATATCAGAGACAGAGAAGGAACAAATCAGTGAGATGGGTAAGGCCAAGAATACATTCCCCCCCACTCCTACTTGAGTAACCCGAGGTGTCAGAGATTGTATCTAAAACTGGCCTAGTCCTATGCCATAGACAGACAAGGAACAAATCAGTGAGAATGGATATAAAGGCCAAGAATACACGACTCCCCACTCCTACTGGAGTAACTCGAGGTGGCAGAGATTGTCTCTGGTATTGGCCTAGTCCCATGTCAAAGACAGAGAAGGAAGAAATCAGTGAGATGGGTAAAGCCAAGAATACATTAGGGAGGTTAAGCACGTCTGATGCATCACGTAACGTAAACGTAACGTATCTCTTATCTCAGATTTGATCCCTTGCTGACCAAATACTTCACAAGAAGTAAGAAGTAATGCACATATACTCAATGGGTATGCATTCAATTTTTAGATATTTGGTGTCTTTGGTCCTGTGCAGTACTATGTAGTTTTGAGATGCGTTGACGTATCGAGATGCGTTAGAGTTGCTTAACCTCCCTATTACCCCCTACCCCTACCCTTACACCTACCCCTACCCCTACCCTTACCCTTACCCTTACCCTTACCCTTACCCGTGGTAACCCGAGGTGGCACAGATTGTCTCTGGTACTGGCCCAGTCCTATCCCACAGACAGACAAAGAACAAATCAGTGAGATGGGTAGGGCTGTGAATACATTACCCCCTACAACTACCCGTGGTAACCCGAGGTAGCAGAGATTGTCTGTAGTACTGGTCCAGTCCTATGTCACAGACAGAAAAGGAACAAATCAGTGAGATGGGTAGGGCTGTGAATACATTACCCCCTACCCCTACCCGTGGTAACCCAAGGTAGCAGAGATTGTCTGTAGTACTGGTCCAGTCCTATGTCACAGACAGAAAAGGAACAAATCAGTGAGAAGGGTAGGGCTGTGAATACATTACCCCCTACAACTACCCACGGTAACCTGAGGTGGCAGAGATAGTCTGTGGTACTGGCCCAGTCCTATGTCACAGACAGAGAAGGAACAAATCAGTGAGATGGGTAGTGCTGTGAATACATTACCCCCCACTCCTACCCCGGGGTAAGGACCTCGACAGTCACCTCCCCAACATGGTACAAGCATTAGGGCCTGCCGGGGACAAGTGGTGGGTGGCTTCCCCTGGTGGCAGGTGGTGGTACCAGAGGGGAGGGGGCAGGGCCTGTAAACACGTCGGGGGGCGGGGAACACAGGCCGGTCAGCAGGGGCTGTCTCATCACAGCGCCTTCGTCAAGGGCACCTGACAATGCCAGGGGTGAAGGCATTGCTAAAGCCTAAAGGCACATTCCCCAACATGGTGACATGCGCCCATTCTGCCTTTGATATAATGTGATTCACCTTCTCGTCCCCACTACCTCTCTTCTACTTAAACATTAACAAAGGGTATGTCTAACATTAAATGCAGTTTGAATTTGATGAAGAATCACCTTGCAAAGTGTTTGTGTGGAAATAGATATTGTTGTATGGTTGAGAGCAGTACAAGGCTTTCAGTACAGCAGTAAGATTACTGGTTAATATGCCGTGCAAAATTGAAAAACATTAATAGTACTTCACTATTCAATATAAGGTAAAAAAAATAACTAGAACAAAAAAAAAAGTCAGTGCATAGTCATCTTCACAAGTTGACACTTTTGAAAATCAGTTAATTGGTGGTCTGGTATTCTACGATCTTTCAAAGCTTTAATATTTTTCAGCTGGAAATTACGGTTGATATCCATTCATAGTACCCATAGCCGGAAGATTAGCTTTCAAATTGATTTTCCCATTTGCAGGCTGCAGAGAAAGAGACTGCTGGAGCTTACTCCTCTGATCGATAATGTAGTCTTCTGCAGAAATATCAGTCAGCCCATTTTGAATATTCAGCTTTTTTCAATTTGTAAATTGGCTCTGGTTGTGTCTGACGCTGCAGTAACAGTCAGGTTGAGTTTGGAGCCTGACCAAGCATCGGCTACCTGATGATAGCTCCCCGCTACACCGCATTTACCGGCCTGCCCACGGCCATAACTGGCTTTCAAAGATGCCACACTCCAGGGAGCGCCCAGGCTATTGTGTTGCCATAGAAACATTATCTGGGTGTTGCCAATTACAAGGACGATCTGTGCCTGGCTAGTTAAATGGAGGAGCCCAGCAAAAAGCCTGGCCTACAGGGAGGGCTGGTGTGGGGACGTAGTTGTCAGTGGCGGATCAGCTTGCCTACCAGAGCCGCTGCCAGTTTCTTGCTGTAATCAGTCCCACCTCAGTCCACAGAGAGGGCTGGTGTGGGGACGTTGTTGTCAGTGGCTGATCAGCTTGCCTACCAGAGACGCTGCCCGTTTATTGTGGTAGTCAGTCCCACCTCAGTCCACAGAGAGGGCTGGTGTGGGGACGTAGTTGTCAGTGGCTGATCAGCTTGCCTACCAGAGCCGCTGCCAGTTTCTTGCTGTAATCAGTCCCACCTCAGTCCACAGAGAGGGCTGGTGTGGGGACGTAGTTGTCAGTGGCTGATCAGCTTGCCTACCAGAGCCGCTGCCAGTTTCTTGCTGTAATCAGTCCCACCTCAGTCCACAGAGAGGGCTGGTGTGGGGACGTAGTTGTCAGTGGTGGATCAGCTTACCTACCAGAGCCACTGCCCGTTTATTGTGGTAATCAGTCCCACCTCAGTCCACAGCGAGGGCTGGTGTGGGGACATAGTTGTCAGTGGTGGATCAGCTTGCCTACCAGAGCCACTGCCCGTTTATTGTGGTAATCAGTCCCACCTCAATCCACAGAGAGGGCTGGGGTGGGGACGTAGTTGTCAGTGGCAAATCAGCTTGCCTACCAGAGCCGCTGCCCGTTTACTGCGGGAATCAGTCCCACCTCAGTCCACAGAGAGGGCTGGTGTGGGGACGTAGTTGTCAGTGGCAGATCAGCTTGCCTGCTACAGCCCCTGCTCGTTTTCTGCAGTAGTCAGTCCTACCTCAGTTATCAGGGAGTCATTTACGGGTGTATACCTGGCCCCATTGCCAGCTACAGTGCCAGGATCTGTCACCAATTATGTACCTTCCATAAACTTACAAAGTACTACTTTAGGAAGGATCTTTCAGCAATTGTTTGTTCAGGGAAATCACGTATATATATATATATATATATATATATATATATATATATATATATATATACAACTTTAATGATGGCTTATGATTATGGGGAATATTTTTTAATATATGCTCTGTTCTGGTATGAAAATATTCATCAGAAGATAGGAATAGAAAAAGGAAAAGAATGACTCTAAAATATATATCCTGGTAACATTCCTAATGTCTTAATTCTCAGCTCTTTTAGGAATAGATAGAATTCTGTCTCAAATATGTAAACTCTCTTTAGGTTGCATCAGACCCTATTATCCACCGTGAAGGACGTAGTAATGCATTGTATAGCTAGGTGTAAGGTTTACCACGTGTTTCCATGTATACCAACCACTCCTTCCCGCCACGGTGGGCTGTAGTTTGATGCTTTCTGTTTGTTGCTCACAATCCCAGCCACGACCGCGGCTGTTGACGGTGGTCCCTCCTTTCTCCGGCCTAGCGTGCCACCCACTTCCTCCAGATCCATTTTTGGGTCTGTGACAATCACACTGTCACACAAACCTCTTGAGTCATTAGCTGGCAAATTGCAGCTTAAATTCTGATACAAAGGACCATTCTTGCCTTGTCAGATCAGCTTTTCCGCATTTGTAAATCGGTTCAAGTGGACAATTAGGGTGCGGATTAGCCCAATTTATAAAGATAAAAATATTGATTGTGACAGCAAACATTGGAGTTAATAGACTGTAGTAATAGTATTATAAATTCTTTATAAGATCTCATGTCATTGATATGAATTTGCCATTTGTAAATGGGTTATTTTTATGCAATGTATGAAATTTTCATAAAAAATTTTTTTTTTTTTTTTACTTACTGTAGTAAGTTTGATTGAGTATAATGGCAGTCAATGTTTTTGCCCAGGGCGTGAAGGCAAGAAGTGGTTGGCAGATAGATGTGGTAAGTGAGGCCGGCCGAGCCCACAGATTGACGCCGATCACCTGAGCAGGCCGCCCGGCTCGGCCCCACGCAGCATGTAATTGCGTGGTGGCACGCCTGTCATTTTTAGCAGTGCTGACTTTTGCGGCACAAAATGTCAAGACAGCATTAATGCCTGGTCCCCCGCACACCGCGTGCACCATGTCCTGCTCAGCACTGTTTACACAGACACCTGACGGCTGCATGCCACCCTAGAAAAGCGTCATCCCCTTTGGAGGCAATCTCTGTTTTGGGCCTTTCCAAAACTAGCACGATCCCAACTTAGACGGACAGACACGCAAATTGGCCCCAATTGTTTGTCATGTAAAATAACTGATGTGGGTTCACGAGTTCTGTGCTTTAAAAAACTCCTGCCAGTGGCCTTTCTATTATCTCCTGTCTAGAGGCTGCTGGATTTTGTGAGGGTCAGTGCTAAGAATGCCAACCGGGCAGTGGGTGGGCAGCTCCTGATTGGGTCCGGATGGCAGGAGGACAGAGAGATATGGGTTGTGGTAGAAGGGGAGGGGTAGGAGCCCACGGCACCTCGTTACCCTAAAGGGCTGGCCACTGTCAAGACAGCCAGGGCAAGCAGGGAACAAGCTGCACAAATCTTGAACAAATCAGCCAGAGGAATTGCTCCCAGTAGGAGCAGAACAAGGAGGCGCTCACAATATAAGGAGCGCCTCATACTAATGTCACAAGAGGCTGGTAGCAGAACGAGGAGCTATAGAGTGCGTTATGAGTAGCAGCAGGGGCAGGAGGGGTCGGGGTAGAGAGTTTGTAGTGGGAGAAGATTTAGGCTGTGAGGGGCAGCAGGGGGGGCAGTAGAGTGTTTGCAGTTAGAGGGGCCATAAGCTGTGAGGGGCAGCAGGGATTGGGGTAGAGTGAGTTTAGTGGAAGGGGCCATAGGCTGTGAGAGGCAGCAGGGATTGGGGTAGAACGTAGTGAGAGTGATTATAGGCTGTGAGGAGCGAGAGGGATCGGGGTAGAATGAGTGTAAGTGAAGGGGATGTAGGTTATGAAAGGCAGGGTCGAGTGTAGTGAATGGGGCTGTAGGATGTGAGGGGCAGCAGGGGTCGGGGTAGAACCTGTGTATTTTGAGGGGGGTAGTGAAGGGCAGCAGGGTCGGGGTAGAGTGTAGTTGGAGGGGATTTAAGCTGTGAGGGGCAGCAGGGGTAGGGGTAGAGTGAGTGTGTAGTGAGAGGGGCTTTAATATTTTGAGGGGCTGCAGATACAGGGGTAGAGTGTATTAGCGGTGAGAGGGGATGGGCTGTTGGATGAGGAGCAGAGGGGTAGGGGGAAAGTGTTAGTGAAAGGGCCTAATATAGATAATATCAACCCAGTACATCATGATTATTGAGTATGGTAATTAAGTTGGGCATGATTTAGAACGATAAGAATCCACTGGTTATAACTATGTATCAGGATCGGGCACATTTTTGGCATACATGATAATACATTGATGGTGAATAATCTCGCATGCATAATTTGACGAGTATTCCGCCGGTGGTCCACAAAATAAAACCAAATTTGCAAAAACAGGTAACGAGGGTGACTCAGATTCAGATGTGGAACAGGACCATGACCTGTAATAAGGGCTGTCAGGTTTAAAGGGGGATGTGAACAGTGAAGAGGGATGTGCATTTGAAGAAAAGAGCCATCGGATGGGCTGTGAGCTGTAAAAGGACGGCCCTTAGTACAAGGGGCTGGGCAATCGAAGAAGGGGGGATTATCTGTCTGCAGTAAAAGGGGCATCAAGAAATTACAGTTACCAAGGTGAAATGAACTTACTGATCCATCTCACTAAGTGATAAAATTCACAATTTGATAAAATGTTATACCAAGTAGAAGTAGTTAACGCGTCCTTTTGTGCACGAGGTCTATGGGAGGCACCAGGGGGCAATTCGTTTTAAGAGGGTCTGTTTCTGATGGGAGGCGCTGTTGGCCTGGCGGTGGGTGGGCTGACCCACTATAAAGCGGTTTGTTTAAACGGTCCGCCACACGGGTGTGGTCACAGTGACCGTCCTCCTTTAAGACGACGTCAAGGCCGACAAACCAATCACCGTCTTCTGGTGGCCGACCAGCCCCGCCAACCAGCCGCCCCAGCTTCTTATCGCCGGCCCAGGCAAAAAGGAAATTGCAGAGGAACTTGTGAACCATTCCAGCAAGCGTTTTTCTGTCAAAGCCATTAAAAGATGAAACACATTTTATTTGGATTCCACTCGGTGGATTATTCCGCGTTTATGTCATTTGCTGTTATCGTTGGGGTGTGCGGTATTGGCAGTAAACTGATGACCTGTCTCAATGGGGGAGGCCCTGCTGGCAATCGGAGCATTAACCACCAGCTCAGCGGGCCGCCAGTCGCTACTAGTTAACGCAACGTGAGCTAGGACAGAATGGTCCTGGTCCACCAACGCGTATCTGATTTATGTCAAGCATATAGAGTGCATATTCATCGCGGTTTTCCCAGAATTTCGCGTTTCTTGGGCCTACGTATTACGGATATCTTTTTTTTTTTCGATATCGGAAAATCGTTTAGGGTTTCACTAATCCTCATTAGCATCCATATTATCAATACAATACGAATTTATGGGATTAAATGAAGAAGGCAAGTTTTCATATAAAAGCTAAGATAGAGCAAAGGAAACTGTTAATGAAAGTATAATAATTATGGAATACAAGTTTAGCCCACCTCACACCACGGTAGTGATCGTTAGATTAGTACACCTGTGTTGTGTCGAATTCTTTTTTGGCAGTGACATGTTTGATTTATCTCCAGTGAAAATTCGAGTATTAAGCTGTTAAGAGGTGCTGAAAAATATTCCCCAGCAAACACAAATAAGGCCGAAAATCATGTTGTAAAATTAGCCTTATGTTTCTACACTACCACAAAAGCATTAATATTACGAATATATTCCGAGTGTTAATCTTAAAATAATGGGATTACCCCCCCCCCCCCCCCCCGCGCGTCTTGTTAGTGTTTAACAATTTTAAAACAGCTCTAATTGTGAACCAAATGTCAGCTTGGACCTTCTAACCTCGCCAACTGTGATCCGACTGTTAGAGACATGAGTGAGGTGATAATTATAACTGACCATCCAGCGTTAAATGTCGTCGTCGGTTTTATATTCAGTGACTAGAATAATTACTCATCATATTTGAAAACTGTCAAACATGATGTTTTCTATGTGCAGGTGATCATGAGATGTATTGTTTGACCTGTATTATCAGAATCACATGCTCAACGCGAGACATAAACAAGCCCATTCTTGTAATATAAAACACTTGACAAAGCGTATGTAGGTTTTCAAGGAATTTCGACCAAATAACGCGAAAGGTTGTAATCTTTCAGGCTTATTCGTGTTTTCTTCTGTTTATTTGTTTAGTTTCACATCATCACTTTGTTGGCTCGAGGTAATGTGATTAATAGAAAACAAACGCTGACTGCTTTGTAACTAACTTGCATGATATTTTTAGTCGGGTAAAGGTCTGAAGAATTATTATCGTTTTTACCCATACTCCTCTAGCATTTGATTATAGTGCAGAAACTGGAATTTTAGTTGAAAGAGTAACCTTTGAGTACTAAATTTCTGAGAAAAAAGTGATTGTTGCACAAACAATCAATCATTGAGAAAAGCGTCTGTCGTTGTCACGGGAACCACTCATCATGTTGAACACGACCAAAGCCTTCTGTGATGGTTTCCGACAGCTTTACACGTTCATAAAACCATCAGTGATTTATTGACATGTGGTTGTTTTTACCTTGCAGGACGAGTTCACGCGGCGCCCGATGATTTCGCGGTTCCTGTCTAACATGGCCAACTACGAGGGCGGCATCGCACCCAACGTGGAGCAGATCAAAGAGGAGGAGGAGGGCGGCAAGAAGAAGGCCAAGGTAGGCGCGCCCACTCCCACCACCAGCAGGCCGGCCCGCCACTGCCGCCTTTTTGTCCGCCTGATATTTACCACCCTGACTCAGAGGCGACCTGGCATTCTTCTGGCATGGTTAGCGTATAATCTGAAGAGATTTGAAGGTCTTTGTGAAAAAGCCAAGCTTTCAATTGTGTAGTTTTCTCGTGTCCTCCTCCAGGCCGGTCCAAGTACACGTTGGTCTTAATCACACTCAGGGTCAATTGGACTCTTCAAGTACCAAATCATAAAAAACGCATCGACTGCTGAAAACCCATTTGCTTTGGGCGGCTGGCTATGAAGATAGTTGTCTTTGCTGATTGAATCTTGAGGCAGGTTTTTGCATTTTTAAATCAAATATTTCCCATTCTGTCCAACCTCAAAATCAAATTGACTTTGCCGGCGCAGCAAATTTTGATTAGATTATCTTTCTCAAGTTTCGTCCCTATGGTCATGAAGTAGAGCTTTGTGTTACTACAGGAATTAGGTTTTTAAATAGGACCTGAGAATGTATAACTTTAGATAATATAGAATTGTATAAATTTTGGTTTCTTAAAGTAGGATGAACAAACCCGTTGAATCAAAACACTTATGAATTTTAGGATTATTTTTTGCTTGGTAATCACTAATACTCTCTAACTTGGTTAGGCACGCCTAACTCTTTGGATGCATATGTTTGGGCCGGATAGCAAGGTAACCTACCCCAGGGTGAGTGTGGGCCTGTGTGTAACCTACCCCGGGGTGAGTGTGGGTCTGTATCATGTAACCTACCCCTGAGTGAGTGTGGGCCTGTATGTAACCTACCCCAGGGTGCATGTGGGCCTGTATGTAACCTACCCCAGGGTGAGTGGGTCTGTATAATGTAACCTACCCCTGAGTGAGTGTGGGCCTGTATGTAACCTACCCTAGGGTGAGTTTGCCTGTATGTATCTTTCCCCTGGGTAAACATGGGCCTGTATGTAAAGTACCCCTGGCTGAGTGAGGGCCTGTATGTAACCTATCCCTGGATGAGTGTGGGTCTGTATGTAATTTACCCCAGGGTGAATGTGGGTCTGTATATAACATATAAATGGGTGAGTATGGACCTTATGTAAATCTCACCCAGGGTGAAGGTGTCTATGTATCATGCCCGTGGGTAGGTGTGGGCCTGTATATATCCTACCCCTTGGTGAATGTTGGCTTGTATGTAACCTACCCATGAGTGAGTACAGGTTTTATGCAACCTACTTCTGGGTGAGTGTGGGGATGTACATAACCTACCCCAGGATGAGTTTGGGTATGTATGTAACCTACCGCTGGGTGAGTGAGGGTCTGTATGTAACCTGCCTGTAGATGAATGTGGGCCTATATGTAACCTACCCCTGGGTGGGTGTGGGTCTATATGTGAGTGTGCCCTGTCCCAACCTGAACTCCTCTGTTGCTTGCCTACCAGCCCCCATCAGTTTGTCCGGTGGTTACCATGACCTGTGGTCTCCATACCCAAGAAGGCCTGTGTTCCATTGGTTGTCATCAGTGTTAAGTGTTGAGGTGTGAGTGGGGTAGTGGCGGCATGCTTTCCCTAGTCACAGTGGTCCTACTCAATCCCCACAGAGCCATTTGGTCTGATCAGTCAGTATGGGGAAGGCTATTCTTAGGGCAAGGATTTTCATTCTCCTAACATATTAAAAACAAACTATAGTCCTGTGCACCAAGAAAGGTTGACTTTAAAAGTTATGGAAAAAAGCATTTTTTTCAAACAACCATAACTTTGTAGATAAATGAGATTCAATTCTACTTCATTATATCATAGGATTAAGAATAAATTAGACAATCCATGGTATATACTGTTAATGGCTGTTATGCATTGTTATAATTTTACAGCTAAATCCATAGAAATTTAAAATGGTCAAAAAGTGCTAAAATTGATGATTTTCGTCAATTCCCTATGGTGATTTACTATATGATTTGGTCATTGAATGTGCTATTTCATGATTTGAAAGGTCTTTTGAGCATCAAATCATTAAAAAATGGTCTATAATGTTCTATGACCACTTAAAAGAAACACCATGATGTCTTCTACATCTTCAGTCATCCAATAGATGAATTTAGAGGTCCTATGATGTGTTTTACATGCTTCATAAATGGCTGTAAAGGGAAGAAAAAGTCAACCTTTCTTGGCGCATGGATCTATTTTTTATAGCCCGAAAGTTGATTCAGAACAATCCCCCTTTTTCCGCAAAATACCATTGCCATCATTCTGGTTGTTAGCCTGATGGGGATAAATAAACTTCGCTATGTTCTACTCTGCAGTAAGTAAGCGACTGTTAGGTTGTTGA